>BSBN01001424.1:1347057-2694114 GCA_027924645.1 Cunninghamia lanceolata
TCTTGCTTATTGTGCTTGTTATTATGGGTGTTGTATGTATGATATGAGCAATTACATTTTGAACACCTTTGAGTAATTTTCTTTGCATAGTTGAAGATGTCATAGGGAGGCTTACCTTGAACTGCAATCACCAGCTTTAAGCAAGAGGGTGCACTAGGTGCCCCTCAGACAATCATCTTAGGGATATTGCTACAAAATCTATTGATAAATATTGAATTAACATTGTTTCCTTCTTGACTACACCTAACATCCACCCCTAAAGGATTTAATGTGAGAGACCTTTTCTCATCCACTAATACTACATCTTGGCGAGGGAGAGCATTGGGATGAGAGGAAGGACATACATCATCACTATCATACTCAGTGGTGGAAAAAAGCTTTCACTCTGATCTTTCTGATGAGTATTCCTAGAGATGAATTTGGTTAAATCTTCTAATACCAAAGGATATGCTCCTAGGAGTAAAGTGAAGCTACTAAAATCATGTGTATAACAAAATAATTGCAACTCATATGTATAACATATAGAAGCATCAATACCACTTACATAAGCTATGTGTTCTAGAAAATGAGGGTTCTCATTGGTAAAATTAGAGAAATTTTCAAAGTCTAGGATATATTCATGCAAAGATTTGAAAGAAGAATAAAATGAAGATGCCATTGCATTGTTTTCAATGTAAAATCAGATTTTAAAATCTTTTCCAAAAGTATGTAAAAGACAAGTGCGAAACTATATGCAAGAATGACCTAAAATGCTTGATTTTTTGTACTTTTTCAATGCAAATTTATGAAAGAAAAGGTGTTGTGAGGGTTTTGATTAGGGACAGAAAATAAAATGTCTGATATCAATCCAATACAGTAGTAATATCCATCACAACATACTCTTGATGCAAATCTATAATGATGACTAGTCCAAATCTAGTGAAAATATACTAAAATATGTGATTTTTTTCACCAAATCTCAATGCAAAAGAGCATGACAAAGGGTGTTGTGAGGAAAGTGATGATGGAGAGAAAATTATATCAGTAATAACAGCCACTTAATGCCAAAAAATCTATCACAACACACTTATAGTGCCACTCAAGATCAAACCCTAGTGAAAATATAGCAAAATATGTGATTTTTCACGATTTTTCAACTCCAAGACCTAGCAAAAGGGGTGTTGTAAGGAGTTTTATGAGGTAAAGAAAATGATAGAAATGATATCAATCAACTACAATCATAAAACCTTTTACAACATGCTTAGAGTGCAATCTAGGTCAAACCCTAGTGAAAATATAGCAAAATATGCGATTTTTCACGATTTTTCAACTCCAAGACCTAGCAAAAGGGGTTTTGTAAAGAATTTTAGGGGGTTTAGAAAATAATATAAATTATATCAGTCACATAAAGCCATAAAATTTGTCACAACATGCTTGGAGTGCAAATCTAAACCAAACCCTAAGGCAAATATAGCAAAAATATGCAATTTTTTTACCAAAATTTCAATACAAGAGCCCAATAAAAAGGTGTTGTGAAGATTTTTAGGAGGGGAAGAAGATAATAACCCTGATAAAAGCTAATTAGTGCAAAAATATTCTTCACAACATGCCTATGGTGCAAATTTAGAAAGTCGATAAGGCCAAATTTAGTGAAAATTAAGGTTTTTCAAGCCCTAGGTTTGAGATCTTGATGCAAAATGCTATATGAATGTCTTGTAATCTGTTTTATGATGAAAATTAAGTCCACTCATATTTTAAAATTATTTTTACACCCTACCATGCAAAATGCAAGTGCAAATCTAAGGAAAAATCAATGAAAATGCTACTTTTTGTTGAAATTTTCTATGTAAAAATGAAACATTTTGAGATCTAAATGCAAGTTTACACTAAAATACAACACTACAGACAAATGAAAATTTTGATGAGTGTCTAAGATCAGTAGAAAAATTTGAAACAAGATTTTGCCTACAAACCCTAGATTTTGGAATTACTAGGTTATATGAAAAATTCACAATTTCTAACAAAACCCTAGCAATTTTACGATGAAAATGCAATGCAAGCTATTGAACTTCTGTAATTTTCTGCAATTTATCTCATATCTAATGTAAAAATCAGAAATTTGATGAAATTCCAATTAATTGTTGCAAAATGGAAACCCTAGGATGCAATTTTTTTCAATTTTTAAATTTTTTTGTAAGTTTTCCAATGCAACAAGATGAATGACTACTATGAATGAATGAAATCAAAGAAAATATGAATCAAAATAGTCAACAAGGTGCAAACAGGTCCAATAACATGGGTTCACCAAAATGTAAAGGGTGGAATTTGGATAGTTGGTTTTTGATAGTTTTGTATGTGTATCCTCCTTTCACCCTTTCGTTCAAGGACTTAGGGTTGAGTGGTAATGTACTATCAAACCCTAGGTCACTGTGAGATGTAGGGAAACTTGGATTTGTATGACTTGATTGTCAATTATGCTCACTTGTGCTCAATTATCCACCAAAACCCTAATTATGCAAATACAAAAGCAAACAGATGAATATCAAAAAATGCTGCTACAGAAAGATGTAAAATGATAGATAACTAGTTACCTATTTTTGAGGTTTAGAAGAAGAACAGTCGAGGACTAAGGAGCGGGTGCCCAAGTCCAATGCCCAGGTTTTTGTCAAGATCTAGAAATTTGATCTGTAACTTGTTCCTACTGTATCAGAGATTTCTTCATCACAAAATTTGGAGGACTATGTAGTGGGCACACAAGTCCAGGGTGCTATTTTTAACTCTGATCTATGAATCTAACACTTTGTAACACTCTCTCGCAACTCCACTTTTCTTGCTTCTTCAACCTATAACCTGCAATCACAGAAAAGTGGGGAGGGGGTTGTGGTGTTTAGAGGCTTGCCTTAGTCAAGCCCCAGAGAGACATTCAAGTCTTCCAAACACCGTTGTCAGATAAAGAGTAAGTGCCCTTGAGGGGCAAAGGCAAAAACCAAATGATAAATGCTCAAAAACACAAATGATGTCACCTTGTAGTGAAGATCTCATGGGAGGAAGAAGCTCTTCATGCCATGAGGAGATGATTGCTCAAATATGCAAATACAAACACATAGAAAACACAAATCTACTCTTTCTACACAATGAATGCCTTGAATCACCTTCACATAAACTTAAGAATCCAAATTCCTAGCTAGTAATCATCTAATGTCCATCTAGTTTACAAATGAATTCCTAAACATGCTTATATATGCAACTACAAACACTCCAGCCAAGAATTTCATAATTCAAACTTATTGTGTTGGCATAGGACCCAAATAACGATCACAAGCCGACACTCAAAATTTGGGACTAACCCAAAATACGGCAGGACTAGGGCGTGGGTGCCCAAGTCCTCCCCCCCTATTTTGGTCGGGGTTAGGTTCAAGGGATCCCCCTAGGTCCCATTTGTCATGAAAATTAGGGATCATTTCATCGGGATGTCAAAATATGATGCAAGATGTCCTAAATGCAACTAAAATACCCGGGATCTAAACCTTATGAGGGAAAATCCCCTAAGGGGACATTTTTCAATGTTACAATTCCCATAAATCCAAAAAAATCAAATACATAAAAAATTTAAATAATAAAATTAATCAAATCACATCAACCCAATTCATCAAACCACCTGACTCAATCCTTCAAATCAATTTCTTCATCAGATAAATCCAAACAATCAATCCAATTCCTCCAATCAAATCATCAATTCATTAGTCCAATCACATCATCATATCAATTCATGAATCAATTCATCAATCAAATCATTCTTCATCAAATCAATCACTACTTCAAATCATTATTAATCAATCATCACTTCATCAATCAATTCTTCAAATGAAATCATCAATTCAATTCACCACATTATTCAATCTCATCAAATCAAATCATTCATTCAAGACAATCAATCAATCCAAACAATAATTCAAATGCAAATCAAACCTTTATCCATACCAATAAGGTTAATCAATCTTGTCAAATTATCCAATCACATCAATGGTCTTGATCCTAATCTTGTTGTAAACCAAATCAATTATCATCATCATCATCATCAATGGGATATATCATTCCCACATCCTTGTGTTGATCTACGGATATATCATTCCCCACAATGACAACACTATCATCATCATCATCAATCATCAATCAATCAATCAATCATTGGTTAACAACTTGACAGGGGAAATGCCTTGTTTGTTTTTGTATCATTTGTGCTTGCTTGCTTGCTTGTGTGTGTTATCATTTTATCTTGCATTTGAATCAAATCCATTCTCATTCTAGCTAATATTCATATCTTGTGTATGTTGGAATAGGTTTTTGCATTAACCTTTGTAGGAGTTCAGGACAACACTGAGAGGAGGGGGGTGAATCAGTGTTGAATTAGTTTTCAAAACTTTTACAACTTTTTGCAAACTTTCTCTTACAAAACAAATAGAGAGGAATACATTAATGATTTGTGCACAAAATTAATAATGAAGGATGTGAACAAAAACTTAATAAGCAAAGCACTAATATACACACATACAGATGAAGACACCATGAAACTTAACACATGCTTTTCATGAGTGGAAAACCCTTATGGGGTAAAAAACCACTCAAAACTGCCTCACTGGCTTAACCTTGAAAATATCTTTACAAGCCTCACTGGCTGATGTAAGTGTCTCACTGACAAATGGTCTTACCGACCTACAAGCCTCATTGGCATACTGTTGTGCCTCACTGGCAATTCTTAATCAATTAGAACTAAAATGTCATGTGCAAGAAGTGATTGCTGCTCAATCTGATTTGCACCATTCAAATCAACTCATCTGCATTTTCTCTTCAAAAAGGATATTCAAAATAATCAATCCTGTATTCTGATCCACTCAACAGCACTGCATACTCTGTATGTTTCATCTTTGTCTACTTATAAAGTTGCATCAATGCACCTGAAAAATTATTGTAAATGAAAAGACTCTTGATGTTCCTCTTCTCTGCAAAATCAAATTCATCTTTTATGACCTTTCATATTTCAATCAGTGTCCTGTAGGAGAAAATAAAAACTCTTTTATTTGTATCCTCTTCATATCCACCTGCAATAAATCCTAAACCAACAAATTACATCTCTATAAAATAAAATCAATTTCATATTTTCTCTGAATAACTTTTCATCATCTTGAATATTCTTTTTGTATTCTCCAATCTGCAAAAACTATTTTCCTGCAAGAATAAAAATCTTCATATTAATCTGTGCATAATTACTTCAAAGACTTTTCAATCTTTTTATCTTCTCTCTGACAAAATCTTTTTCATATTCGTCAAATCCTTCATTTTCTTTTCAACAAGACTCTTCATATTCTCTGAGCATAAATAAAAAGCAATTCAATTTCCCTTTGCAAATATTTATTCATCTTCTTGCAAAAGAAAATAAATAATGTCCACCATAAAAATGTCTTCATTTTTCTTCATTCCTTGTCAGAAATCTATTCTTCAAAAATATATCTTCAAAATGAATTTAATTCATTCAGCTCCTGTTCGTAAAAAATTCTTTCCATATCTTTCATATTCAAGCCCAAAAATTTCCTTCATAATGAACTTTGCCTTCACAAAAAATATCTTCAAAAATAATTATATATATCATACTCAAAAAATCCATCTGCAATTTTCTTAACTCTGTATAAATAAGTCATTCTCCTCACTTTCATAAAAACTTCCCTTAAAAATATATTTATAAATCTCCTCCAATAAAAAATCTTGCCTTTTTAAAACATCAAAAATCTGCCTTTTTTAAAAAACAAAAAACTCCTTAAAAAGGCTAAATTTTATGTCATAAAAATATGACATAACACCGACCACCAAAAATGGAGATAAATAGGAAAGTTTCTAAGATAAAAAACAAATCAAATGTCATCTTTTTCGGGCTGCATAAGGAAATAAACTTCCCACTCCAAAGAATATTCGATGACTTAACTAAATAACTGAAAAAGAACTTTTGGTGCCAATAGCAATGTGAATAAGATGATCTTATATACTTTTAGAAATGTTTAAGTCTTTTCTAAGCATGGAATTTGTTCATCAAATCGCGTTGTGGCTTTATGAACCTATGGTCACTTGAATATTCAAAAGATCTTTCACATTTATCTCTTTATCTAAACCGGTGGTGTTTGGTAGAAAAGGTAATGAGCTAGTTAAACTCATGACACAAATACCTTCTACTAGGTCAACTTTAGTGATAGCAACCTATTACAAATGAAGCTTTATAGATTGCATATTAGGATTTATCCTTAGAGACTAGAAATCCTTTAGGGTTTAGATCTTCAAATTAGAATCAAATCCTTAATGCAAGACTTTACAAATGTCTACCAACAGTGACCTCAACTCCAGTAAACATCTTATCCTTGTATCAACACAAGCTTTGATCAAGCACCAAATTTTGTAACTCTGAATGAATGATATCAACATCATTTCTCAAACAGTGACCTGAGACTTGATGAACTTCATATCATATTATCTTATCTCAACACAAGAACCTTTTCTTAATATCTTGAAACATCCTACAACAATAACACCCAAACTTGTGATGCCAAACTCCTGATGATGAAATATCTGAAACAAACTCCTGACAATTATTTCAAATATCAATACCATGAAAATCAGGGAACCAAGTAAGTAACCTTATCACACTTTATCAATCAACAACGTATGTGATGATGATGATAATGACCCACTTCAAACAAGGATTTGATATGATGTCATAAACTCATGATGTCTCCTGCTCCTATCAACAACTTCACACAACTCTTGATGAACACACATATGAAGCAAAACTTTATCATTTGAAGCATAACCTCAACTTGCATCAACCTCTTGCATTTTCCTCCTTAATGGTGACTTTCTTATGTTCACTAATATCAACCCAAGATTCTTTCATAAACAAGATCAAATATGAACTATTATACACACTAAAGATGAGAATCCATTCAGAGACAACCTTAAAGATATCCTGATCAAACCATGAATATGAACAACTATTAAAACCAACACAATGCAAACCTACAAGACCTTTTTGACATCAATGACAATCTGACACCATCAATCTCCCCCTTTGTCATTGATGGCAAAAATTCATGAAACATTTTCTCTTTCTCTGCCTTTTTGACATCTGATGACAAAGACACAAAACTATTTACTCCCCCTGTGTTGAAGTACACAAACAAATCACTACTCATAAATGTCACTGGCAACTGTCCTGACAAGAAATACCAATATGAGGATGAAGAAAACATATCTCTTTTCAAATCTCCCATAATAGTGACAACTCAATCTTGCAGAAAAGAAATATAATACACACAACACCAACTAGTACTTGAACATTACCATTATCATCTGCCATAACTGATTCAAGACCTTTACTTGCCTTTGAACAAAGCCACCACCATCAATTTTACAAGCATCTCTAGATGTCATAGCTTGAAGCACATACCTGATACTAGATTATCACATCAAGACCACTTCTATATAAGCATGACTTGACATCCCTGAGCACACTTAAACCAAACTGCATTAATAAGTTCTTCTTGCACCAACACTTTGCACAAATCAAATGCAGAGATAAGTGCTATGAATTGAATTTTTCATTTTCAGCCACCTTAGCCAACACATGCTAATTTTAGATAAGAACTTTTTGAAAACATCTTAATGTCTTTGGCATGACAACAAATATTTCACCATGTCAAGATCCCATTGAATTGCAACAACATACTAACTCAACTAAGTTATTTAATATCATCAAATTCTTTGATACCACTAGCCTTTGAAAAATTAAGGTATTGATCATATTTGCAATTTGTTGTTATTCTGAAAGCTTTTTTCTTGCACATCTACATACTGCACAACTTTTCAACTTGTGAGTAATAAGAAACATGAAGCATAGGACCTGAAAGCAAAAAGCATCAAACCACTATTTATAAATTGCCCATTAACTGTACCATATTCTTCACAATAGCACTTCTTGTAACAACACCAATAAGAACAAATCACAATCCAAGATGACATGATAAATAACCAAGAGATGTTCTAGCCAAAAACTTCCATAATAAAGACAACATAAACTTTTAACCTTCAACCAATATATTCTTGCACACCCTTTCTAACATTAAAAAAAAATGAAGACCATCTGAAATGAATGAAGGCTATGAAGATCACTAGGCTGAACCTGCACATGACACTTTGTATATTGAACCCCTGACATATTGTGCATAAAGAACCAAAGAACACCTGAATCACTATCAACATTGTTAGCAGTATCATCATCAACTTTAAGAAACTTTATTTCATAAGATTGACAAGATCACCATATCAAATGATATCCTTCTGAAACTTATTGGGGATAATTGATATATCAAGAACAACTCCCCCTAACTTCATGCCATGTATTATGGAATTGATGAAGTTACTTGTGCAAGATGCACAAGTTTAGAATCTGTACTCTTTTGCCTTTGTTTCAATCTCCAAACTTTCATGGGTTCTTTCTTCCTCTAAACTTTTTCAGCTTCTATCCTTTTTGACATCCCTTGATCATTTATTTTATGCTTCCAAGTAGGATCATACCTTCTATGCATTTTACAATTTCTTTGTATGTGACCAAGAGAGTTGCACTTGAAACATACAAGATTAGTATTTCTTATTGAAGCAAACTGACTTCTTCTACAATTAACTGCTTTGTGCCCAAAATGATTACAGATATAACAATAACCAAAAAATGTGTAATTGTACCTATACATATATGCTTGCCTTACTGGAGTAGTTCTTCTAAGATTTCTCCTTTGATTGTACATTTTGACAAACTCTTCTTTGGTTCTCACCTTAGTTTCAATCTTCTTTTTGCCTTTAGTCTCAGGAGTAGCAACATGATGACTTAGATCAATTGAATGTGAGCATTGTCCATCTTCAAATGCTAGACTCTTTTCAAACTGCTTCTTAATATCCTCAAGTTCTTTTCTTAAATAGACTTGTTCTCCTTTAATCTTATGACATTCAGCTGCTTTAGTTTCCAACTCAGACTTTGTTACATTGGCTATCCTTTTAGCTTCCTCAACTTCAACCTTCAAATTGATAATTAATTTGTTTGATTCACTAACTCGGCTTCTCAAGTTCATAACCAGATTTCTTGCCTCTTCAAGATCTAAAACAACTTTGTCCTTGGATTATTTCTCTTGTTTAAGCTGGTTTTTTAATCTCCTGTTTTCTTTACCAAGTTGCTTGATTATATCCAAGGCACATAGAAGCTCTCCTTCAAAATCAACTTCACAATCAACTTCATCCACAAAGAGGCTTGTTTCTTCATCATTCACAATGATTTCTTCCTTTTTAACAATATTCTCATTCTTTGTATCAATTATCAGGGGTGACATATGTAACAAATTATTGCTAGGCTTAACTGAGGCTTGTTTTTGATCATCATCAATCTTTTCTTTATTTGAGACCTTAATTCTATTCTTCTTACACACATACAGATGAAGACACCATGAAACTTAACACATGCTTTTCACGAGTGGAAAACCCTTATGGGGTAAAAAACCACTCAAAACTGCGTCACTAGCTTAACCTTGAAAATATCTTTACAAGCCTCACTAGCTGATGTAAGTGTCTCACTGACAAATGGTCTTACCAACCCACAAGCCTCACTGGCATACTGTTGTGCCTCACTGGCAATTCTCAATCAATCAGAACTAAAAATCTCATGTGCAAGAAGTGATTGCTGCTCAATCTGATTTGCACCATTCAAATCAACTTATCTGCATTTTCTCTTCAAAAAGGATATTCAAAATAATCAATCCTGTATTCTGATCCACTCAACAACACTGCATACTCTGTATGTTTCATCTTTGTATATTTATAAAGTTGCATCAATGCACCTAAAAAATTAATGTAAATGAAAAGACTCTTGATGTTCCTCTTCTCTGCAAAAGCAAATTCATCTTTTATGACCTTCATATTTCAATCAGTGTCCTGTAGGAGAAAATAAAAACTCTTTTATTTGTATCCTCTTCATATCCACCTGTAAGAAATCTTGAACCAACAAATTACATCTCTATAAAATAAAATCAATTTCATATTTTCTCTGAATAACTTTTCATCATCTTGAATATTCTTTTTGTATTCTCCAATCTGCAAAAACTATTTTCCTGCAAGAATAAAAATCTTCATATTAATCTGTGCATAATTACTTCAAAGACTTTTCAATCTTTTCATCTTCTTCAAATCCTTCATTTTCTTATCAACAAGACTCTTCATATTCTCTGAGCATAAATAAAAAGCAATTCAATTTCCCTTTGCAAATATTTATTCATCTTCTTGCAAAAGAAAATAAATAATGTCCACCATAAAAATGTCTTCATTTTTCTTCATTCCCTGTCAGAAATCTATTCTTCAAAAATATATCTTCAAAATGAACTTAATTCATTCAGCTCCTATTCATAAAAAATTCTTTCCATATCTTTCATATTCAAGCCCAAAAATTTCCTTCATAATGAACTTTGCCTTCACAAAAAATATCTTCAAAAATAATTATATATATCATACTCAAAAAATCCATCTGCAATTTTCTTAACTCTGTATAAACAAGTCATTCTCCTCACTTTCATAAAAACTTCCCTTAAAAATATATTTATAAATCTCCTCCAATAAAAAATCTTGCCTTTTTAAAACATCAAAAATCTGCCTTTTTTAAAAAATAAAAAACTCCTTAAAAAGGCTAAATTTTATGTCATAAAAATATGACATAACATTGACCACCAAAAATGGAGATAAATAGGAAAGTTTCTAAGATACAAAACAAATCAAATGTCATCTTTTTCGGGCTGCATAAGGAAATAAACTTCCCACTCCAAAGAATATTCGATGACTTAACTAAATAACTAAAAAAGAACTTTTGGTGCCAATAGCAATGTGAATAAGATGATCTTATATACTTTTAGAAATGTTTAAGTCTTTTCTAAGCATGGAATTTGTTCATCAAATCGCGTTGTGGCTTTATGAACCTATGGTCACTTGAATATTCAAAAGATCTTTCACATTTATCTCTTTATCTAAACCGGTGGTGTTTAGTAGAAAAGGTAATGAGCTAGTTAAACTCATGACACAAATACCTTCTACTAGGTCAACTTTAGTGATAGCAACCTATTACAAATGAAGCTTTATAGATTGCATATTAGGATTTATCCTTAGAGACTAGAAATCCTTTAGGGTTTAGATCTTCAAATTAGAATCAAATCCTTAATGCAAGACTTTACAAATGTCTACCAACAGTGACCTCAACTCCAGTAAACATCTTATCCTTGTATCAACACAAACTTTGATCAAGCACCAAATTTTATAACTCTGAATGAATGGTATCAACATCATTTCTCAAACAGTGATATGAGACTTGATGAACTTCATATCATATTATCTTATCTCAATACAAGAACCTTTTCTTAATATCTTGAAACATCCTACAACAATAACACCCAAACTTGTGATGCCAAACTCCTGATGATGAAATATCTAAAACAAACTCCTGACAATTATTTCAAATATCAATACCATGAAAATCAGGGAACCAAGTAAGTAACCTTATCACACTTTATCAATCAACAACGTATGTGATGATGATGATAATGACCCACTTCAAATAAGGATTTGATATGATGTCATAAACTCATGATGTCTCCTGCTTCTGTCAACAACTTCACACAACTCTTGATGAACACACATATGAAGCAAAACTTTATCATTTGAAGCATAACCTCAACTTGCATCAACCTCTTGCATTTTCCTCCTAAATGGTGACTTTCTGATGTTCACTAATATCAACCCAAGATTCTTTCATAAATAAGATCAAATATGAACTATTATACACACTAAAGATGAGAATCCATTTAGAGACAACCTTAAAGATATCCTGATCAAACCATGAATATGAACAACTCCTATTAAAACCAACACAATGCAAACCTACAAGACCTTTTTGACATCAATGACAATCTGACATCATCAATAATTGTTGGCAGTGAGCTGTCCCCTTGTCAGTGAGGCGTTCAACGCTGACCTCAGGATTCGTGACATGGCAATGAGCCTCCCGTGGATCTGGGTTAAATCTGGCATTTGTAGCAAGCGTTGATAGCTCGAGCTTTTGGTGCAATGGCAAATGATTCCAACAATTGGTATCAAAGCCATGGGTGATGGGGTTGAATCCCTTGGGTTGCGTTGAGGGGGGGATTGTTGGCAGTGAGTTGCCCCCTTGTCAGTGAGGCGTTCAACGCTGACCTCAGGATTCGTGACATGGCAGTGAGCCTCCCGTGGATCTGGATTAAATCTGGCGTTTGTAGCGAGCGTTGATAGCTCGATCTTTTGGCGCAATGGCAAATGATTCCAACAACCTTTTCATCTAAGGTCATATCATACCTTTTGTTCATTTGGATTTTAATGCTCTAAGTTTACATCCTCATACGTTAGACAAGGTTGTATTATGCTGGTGCACAAGACACATCATCACCTTGGTCCTTATACCTTTGTGCATAATGTCTAGTGCTATATCAAATATCATGGTTGCTCACCTTCATTGCGACATAATGCATTATTCATTTCTTTTATCCATTCCCTTATCTTTCTTGACCGATCCCTTTCATTTTGAGAGCCTACCCGTGTTTGTCCAACCCACCTATCTTCTCGAGGGAGCATCATCATCCTATCTTTCCATCATCCCATCCATTTTCCTCTATCCATACCTTAGCTTCTTTGAAATGATGTTACTCGACATAAATCTCATCATCTCGAACATCATCTCAAAGGGGCAAAATGTAGACACCCAAATTTGTCCATGTCTTGCAACACCTTGTTAAATACATTATTAGAGACATCATGTAGCATTTTGTCCTAATTCAACTCATAATCCCACTCCTAATCCCATTTATCCCACCTAATCAATTAATTAAATAAATCCTATTTATTTAATTAATTCCCATTCACATGTCCCAACTAATTCAAATAAAATATTTGAATTAATTCTCAGCTTTCACCACATTCCAACACTTGTCCACCTCTCAATTGAATCATATGTGGTAGTACAACTTTCATTTAATATCCTTCACATGCACAACTAATTTAAATAATATTTTATTTAAATTAGGTCTCCTTTATTCCTCTTCACACACTTGTCACATGACTACAACTCCTCATGGAGTGAGAAAACCTAATCGATCCTAGCTGTCCACATCATTGAAATCAACTTTCAATCTCAACCATCAATTCAAATCAGCCATTTCCTATAAATCAACCCTCACCCAAGCCATTTGATCACATCTAGTTTTTGAGTAGCCTTATGCTATCAAAATTCCATTAGAGCCTTTGCATCATTCATCCTATGCTATTGTTATGCTGCTGAAATAGTGAGCACCCAACATTCCTCCCATATTCAACCTTTGAAATCTTGCATTCCTATGCCAGGTTGAGAAGAGCAATGGAGATAAATCAAGCTTAGCATGGAGATTGGTTTCCATTTGCATTTATTCTTTTCATTTTCATGTTAGTTTGTGCTTCATTGTGCTTGTTAGGGTTTCAATATCTTCTTGTTTTAGTTTCAGATCTGATTGTTGCCTTGATGACAAGAAGAACCTTGTTAAATGAGAAAGGAATAGATCAGAGGAAGAGATTATTTGGCACAAGGTGCAAGTGTGAAGGTAAGTGTTGTGATATTATTATTGATAGTGGAAGCATTGATAATCTTGTGTCAGAGGAGATGGTTAACAAGTTTAAGTTGACAAGGAGAAGACATCCACATCCATATTGGATTGCATGGTTGTAGAAGGACTATAGAGATTTGATCATTGAGCAATGTTTAGTCAATTTTAAGATTGGAGACTACCATGATGAGGTGCTGTGTGACTGTTGCAAGTATGTGCCTAACCAGTGTTGTCATTGATGTCAACATATTAATGTTGTCATTTGTACCAACTGTGATTTTTTTTTTATGCTTGCTTGTAATGAGTTAGATGCTTTGTATTTGCCTATGTAAGTGTTGGAAATCCTGATATTGAAGATATTGAGAAAATTTGCTCCTCTAGTAGAAATAGTATGTTGCAGAATATCTTTGTCTACAGAAGAATAGTCCAATAGATTGCTCTGCATTTCCTGTAGAATGAATATCTTTGTCTGTAGATTGGAAGTTATTTATAGGCATGTCTGAAGATGCTATATTCCAAGTTTGAGCCTCCATATGAAGATTTGAGTGAGTTATGCTCACCAGAGTAAAAGCTATTTTTTCTGAGTATTCACTGGTGACAGGGAGAATGTATTATGCTCCACATTCCTCCACATTGATGTATTTTAATATGTGGTTCTAGAATTAAGTCTGAGATGATGTTGTGTGCCTTCAACTTTAATGGTTTGTGATTTGGTGGTCCGCAAGCAATCTTTTCCTTATGACAGTAACCAACAGTGTTGTTTATGAGCTCTAGTTTGAAGAATCTTTTTGACAGAGTGGTTAGAGGTTGTGCAGTTGTTCTTGGTGATTACAATGTGCTTGTGGATGTCTCCTAATTGTGTTCCTACCCTTGGATTGGTCCACAAAGAGAAATTCAGATCATAGATGAAGACTGTTCTTAGAAGACTTAGTGTTAACACCAGTCTTGGCCGACTTGGTTGTTTTCATCACTTGCAGAGATGCATCAAAGATTGTGAAAGCATGTCATGGCGTGGAAGATTGCATTTGAGTCCTAGCTAAGGCATAATATGATCCACATACATTTTTCCCTTAGCTAGTTTTGTTTAGGTCCAGACCTATTTCTATGTATGTTTGTAATGCCGACCTTGGAGATTGTTCCAATGGTTGATGAATGTACTGCCAACCTTGATCTAAATTTCAAGGTTGATGAATTGTATAAAAGCATGTAATGTGGTTGTGAAAAAGGTATCCAGGTGTGAAAATGAAAAGATAAGTGTGAAGGTGTAAAAGAGCAGAGCAGAGGAGATATACTATGCTTCAATGGAACTGAACCCAGGCATGGAGTAGATGCTATCAAATCAGTTCACCAATCTTGGTAGTGAGCCATCCTTCGGTAGTGAGCCTCTATTTTTTGGTATTGCTATAACATATATATCTTTTTGGGCTAACACCCACCATAGTTTTTCCCTTATATGATTTTCCACATAAAAATCTAGTGTCTCATGTGTTGATTATGTTGTCATATTGAGTTTTTCAATTCATGCTTTCATGGTTAAATCTGAATAATAGTAAACAATTATTTTATGTGTTAATGTTCATAAGAGGTTAAAATTTTTGGAGACAACTGATTCATCCCCCCTCTTAGTTGTCTGGTGCATTTCAACAGTGACATCATACCAATGGATGCATGTCATATGCTATTGGGAAGGTCGTGGTAGTATGATAGGTGTGCTATCCATGATGGCCATGCAAACACCTATTCCATGACAAAGGATGGAGTTTGTTATAAGTTGAATCCATTGAAGGAGATGGAAGAAAAGGTATGTAGTACTGCTAGAATTTTCTTGGTAGATAGTAGGAAACTTTTGGATGGTATGAAGCAAGAGCATCATTGCTTTGCGTTGATCCTTAAGATCAGCCAGGAGAAATGTGAAGATGTACCAGCAGAAGTCTTAGATTTGTTGGAAAAATTTTAGGATATTGTTTCTGATAATGTACTAGAAGGTTTACTGCCGGTGAGAAAGATAAGTCACCAAATGGAATTGATACTAGAAGCTAGTTTGTCTAATAAGGTAACCCATAGAATGACTCCTATAGAGAATGAAGAGTTGAACAAACAAGTTCACAAGCTGTTAAGGAAAGGACTGATAAGGCAGAGCCTAAGTCCATGTTTGGTACCTATTATACTAGCACCAAAGAAAGATGAGGAGTGGAGAATGTGTATAGATTCTTGATCCATCAACAAGATCATGATTAAGAACATATTTCCATTACCTAGAATGGATGACAAATGGATTTTCTGAGTGGATCCATGTACTTTATGAAGATTGATCTAAAAAGTGGATATCACCAGATTTGAATCAGAGAAGGAGATGAATGGAAGACAACCTTCAAGACAAACGAAGGTTTGTATGAGTGGTTAGTCATGCCATTTGGGCTAACCAATGCACCAAGCACATTCATGCGGCTCATGAATGAGGTATTAAAAGAGTTTTTAGGTAAATTTTTTATTGTGTACTTGGATGATATTATGATTTTTAGCAACACAATAGAAAAACATTTGGTGCATGTTAGAGAAATTTTTGAGAAGTTAAGAAAAAAAAGTTGTTGATTAATTTGAAGAAGTGTATCTTTGTGAAGAAAGAGTTGACATACTTTGGATTTTTTGTCTCAATAGATGGTCTTAGGATGGACCCAGAGAAGGTGAGAGTTATCATTGAATGGCCTACACCAAGAAGTGCTACGGATGTGAGATCTTTTCATGGTTTAGAAAGCTTTTATAGAAAGTTCATCAAAGTTTTCAGTAGTATTTGTTCACCCCTAACTTTAACAATGAGAGGGGATAGATAAGAGTTCACATGGAATACATGGGTAGAGAAGAGCTTTGACATGTTGAAGAGGAAAGTTACATAGCAACTTGTTTTGGCACTTCCAGATTTCAACAAGGTGTTTCAGGTAGATTGTGATGCTAGTGGCAATGCCATTGGAGGCATTTTGAGTCAAGAAGGTAAACCCATTTCTTATTTCAGTGAAAAGTTGAATGATACAAAGAATAAGTATTTTGTTGTTGATAAGGAGTTTTATGCTATAGTTTAGGCATTGAAGAAATGGAGACATTATCTTTTACCAAAAGTGTTTGTTCTATTTATTGATAATCAAGCTTTACAGTATTTGAATAGTCAAGGAAAGTTAAATTAAAGGAATTTGATATGAGTGGAGTTTTTGCAATGTTATACATTTGTTTTAAACCATAAGAGTGGAAAATATAATAGAGTTGTAGATGGCTGAAGTAGGTCCAGGCACAATTTGTTGATAGAGATGCAAATTGAGGTTGTTGGGTTTGATGAACTAAAAAGTTTGTATTCTAAGGATCCAAACCATACAGAGGCTTGAAGAGCATGCATGGAACCTATTACTTTGGATAGGACAAAATGGTTGGATTTCATAATCCAAGATGGTATGTTGTTTAGATGAAGCCAACTGTGCATTCTGAGGAGTTCCATGAGAGAGAACTTGTTCAAGGAGAAGCATAGTGGGGGATTAGCTAGATAATTTGGTCAAGATAAGACCATTTCTATTGTTAGTGAGTATTATTATTGGCCACAATTACAACAAGATGTGAGGAAATTTGTGTAGAGTTGCAGAGTGCATCAGATGGCAAAAGGAACAAGTCAGAATACAAGGCTATATTAGCCATTACTTGTACCTGAGAGGCCATGGGAGGACATTAGTATGGATGTTTTTCTTGGTTTACCATGGACACATAGAGGACATGATTCCATTTTTGTGGTGGTGGATAGATTCTCAAAGATGGTACGTTTTATTCCTTGTGAGAAGACTAATGATGATGTTCATGTTGCAAAGTTATTTTTTACAGAGGTGGTGAGACTACACCGTCTACCTAAGAGCATAGTTTCAGATTGAGATACCAAGTTTGTTGTTTATTTCTAGAGGACATCATGGAAGAAGTTGAAGACAAATTTGAAGTTCAATTGTACAAACCATCCATAGACCGATAGACAAACAAAGGTGGTGAATAGGAGTTTAGGTAACCTGTTAGAATGATTAGTAGGAGATAAGCCCAAGGGATGTGATTTGATTTTACCACAGGTGGAATATGCTTACAACAATTCTGTCAATAGGATTATTGGTAAATCACCATTCCAGATTGTATATGGGAGTATTCCAAGAAATGCTTCAGAGCTAAGGAAGATGGACAAAGGAGAAAAGAAAAGTGTCGAAGGTGAAGACTTTGAAGAGAACCTAAAAAATTTGTATGACGAGGTGTGAAAGTGTTGGAGTACAGGACCACTGAGAGGGGGGGGTGAATCAGTGGTCTATAAACCTTAAAAATTTTTGCACCTTTTAACTTACAAGACAAAGAATGAGAGAGACTTCAATGATCTATCAACCACATATGCACAAGTATAATGATGAATAGTATGATCAAGACCACTCTAATAACATTTGATGAGTGGAAAAACCTCATAGGGATAAAAAACCACTCTGAAAATGCTTTAGTGGCTTAATAAAAAACATGCCTCACTGGCAAATAGGTGCCTCACTGGCTATCAAGTGCCTCACTGGCAAAGTGATGTTTCATTGACATATTAGAGTGCCTCACTTGTTGGGATAAGGTGCCATTAACCTTGTAAATCCCAATATTGTATTTATTTCATTTATTATTTGTAATTTGTAATTACCCATAAGGGATGTACAAGTTTCACTGGCAGTGGTAAAAATTATTTACTGTCGACAGTAATTACGGAGTTACTGGTGGTAGTTATGGGATGATATTTGCTATGGTAAATGGTAATTAGTCAAAGTGGGGTGCACATGTGGAGGAATAATCTATTTTTAGTGTTATGACTCATGTCATAAATGTTGTAAGAGGGTGTAAGAGATTCTATGACAAGTATAAGTTGTCATAAGAATCTATGACACTAATAATAGCATATGACATGTCATAAGATGCTGTAAGTGGCTATTTTTGGCCCCAAGGCATTCAAGCTTGCATGGGCACATTTTCCCAAGTGTAGGATGCATGTATGACAGCATTTATGACCCCATAAGAGCCTATTCTTGGCCATGGACGCCCAAGGTTGTATTCTTGACTCTTGACAAGTGTTATGGACTTGTAAGAAGTCATTTAATGTCTTGAGGTTGTGTAAATTCTATATAAATGATAACATAGTAGATGAGAGTGATATAACAGTTTACAGGTACCCAGGTTCTGCTGGAGTGAAGGTTTGAAGGACAGAGGAAGTGAATGTATTTGTAATCTCCTTTTCTGAAGATAATACAACTTGGCCTCTTTTCTTGGTGGAGTTTTTTACCCGCAAGGGTTTTCTCCACGTTAAACACTTGTGTTATGTGCTTCATTCCGTTTCTGGTATATTTCTGTATTGTGGGTTTATGTTTTGATTACAATCTCCATTGTTAATGCACACTTAAAAGATTGCTAAAATTTATTTGAATCAGATTTCCATTGAAGTAGTGTTGCTTTCATTTCTAACATTTGGTATCAGATCCTGGCCAGCTTTGACTCTTGGGTGGTAGTGTGGAAGCTGTAGCTGCAGTGGGAGATTTGATTTTGTTTGTTTTGCAAATCTTGTGTTGTTATTATGGCTACATCCACCGTTGCATCAACCTCTTGTTTGGACATTGAGAAGTTCAACAGAACAGGGTATGAGTTGTGGAAGCTGAAAATAGAAGATTTGTTGGAAGAAAGAAACAAATGGTTGGCTATTCAAAAAGAGAAGAAACCTGACAATGTCTCTCAAGATGAGTGGGATAGATTGGATAAGAAGGCACAGGGAACCATCCGGTTGTGTCTTTCAGACTCTGTCCTATTGAATGTCACAAAGGAAGAGACTGTATACAAGTTGTGGAAATGGTTGGGTGAGATCTATCAAGCCAAGAGTATGGTAAATACACTTTATTTAAAAAGAAAATTATTTTCCATGAAAATGCGGGAGGGTGAGTCAGTTGCAGAGCATTTAAATTCTTCTAATTTGTTGGTGAGTCAGCTTGATTTAGTAGATGTTGAAGTTAGTGAGGAAGATAACCGTATCTTACTTCTTTGTTCTTTACCTAAGTCTTGGGAGAATGTTATCCTTTCTATCATTGCTAACCTTGCGGATCCAAAGTTGGATGCTCTTGTTTTAGTGCTACTCTCACAGGAATTGAGGAAGAAGAGTTCAGATAGTTCAGGGGATGCTCTCAGTGTCAGGGGAAGCTCTAAGGAAAGAGGACCTAAAGGAGATCAGAAAGGGGCTAAGGACAAGTCCAAGGGCCGGTCTAAGACTCCTGGTAAAAGGAATAGAGTTAAGTGTTGGAACTACAGTAAAAGGGGACATGTGAAGGAGTGCAGAAACCCCAAGAAATAGCAGGAGAGTGCTTCGGATAAGTCCTCGAATGCAGGTGAAGAAGTTTTACTTTCTGCATGTAATGTTATTTTTGATGAAAATTGGTTGGTTGACTCAGGATGCTCGTTTCATATGTCTCTGCATAAGGAATGGTTCTCCACATATGAAGAATATGATAGAGGTAATATCTACCTTGGTGACAACTCTACATATCCGATTGTCGAGAAAGGAAAGGTATTGTTGTGTTTCGGTGATGGGAGGATTAAAACCCTCCCTAGTGTTTTGCATGTTCCTAGATTAGCTAAAAATCTAATTTCAATTTCGAAGTTGAATGATTTGGGAATGCATGTGACATTTGACAAGCATGGCTGTAGATTGGTGAGAGGGAACTTGGTGGTAGCGAAAGGGAAGAGATTTGGGAACTTGTTTAAGCTTGAACCCACTACAGTTTGTAATGCCTCCTATGTATCTGAGGCCACTACTGAAAATACATGTATGTTGTGGCACCATAGATTGGGCCACACAAGTAATAATGTACTGAAAACTATTAAGAATAAAAATTTGTTGGATGGTTTCTCCTATTCTGATGAGCACTTTGATTTCTGTGAGCATTGTGTGTTTGGTAAACAAAATAGAAAATTATTTCCTTCAGGAAGTAATAGAGCAAAATAGAAGTTAGAAATTATTCATACGGATGTGTTTGGACCTGTGGATAATGAATCTATCAGAAAATCTCATTATTTTGTAACCTTCATTATTGATGTATCTAGATTTACATGGATTTTTTTATGAAGCATAAATCTAAAGTTTTCACTAAGTTTAAGGAATTCAAAGTCTTAGTAGAGAACCAATCAGGTTTAAAGATAAAAATATTAAGATCTAACAATGGAGGGGAATATTGTTCTAAAGAATTTGATGAGTTTTGCAAACATGCAGGTATAATCAGACAAAAGACAACTCCGTATACACCACAGCAGAATGATGTTGCAGAAAGGATGAACCGAACAATTATGGAAAGGGCCAGAATTATGCTTAGTGATGCATAGTTGGATAAATGCTTTTGGGTAGAGGCTGTGTGTACTACTTGCTACTTGATAAATAGATCTCCTTGTAAGGCTCTTGATTTGACACCTTATGAAGTGTGGACAGGTAAGAAACCTTCTGTTTCACATTTAAGGATTTTTGGTTGTGAGGCTTTTGTTCATGTGCCTAAGGAAAAGTGATCTAATTTGGATCCAAAGGCTGAAAAGTGTACATTCATTGGATATGGTGATACTGTCAAAGGTTATAAGCTTTGGAATCCACTAACCCGCAAGATTATCTTTTATAGAGATGTTATTTTTAGGGAACTTAGAGCTATTTCTGAACCTGAGTAGCCAAAAGAAAAAGAAGAAAAGGTAAAGAAGGTGCACTTTGATTTAGAGCAGAAAGATGCACCTTAGGAAGAACAAAATGATGGATTGGGGGGTGAAGAAGAAGATTCAAGTAGTTCTGATGAAGATGAGTATGTTGTGACAGAAGAAGTTGTTGCAGATGATCATGCAGAAGAATGAGTAGAGTCTCTTATTCCACCCTTGAGGAGATCCACAAGACAACGAAATCTAGTTGACAGGTATAGCCCACCAGATTTCCATTATGTATATCCTTTATTGAGTACTAACGATGAATCTAGATCCTATAGGGAAGCTATTTTTGCAGATGATAGTGAGTCTTGGCAGCTAGCCATGTAGGAGGAGATGATGGCTTTAAAGTCTTGTAATACCTAGGATCCTGTTCATTTTCCCAAAGGATGAAAGACTATAGGATGTAAGTGGGTCTTCAAGAAGAAGTTTGGAGCAGACGGGTCATTGGAGAAGTACAAGGCTAGACTGGTAGCCAAGGGCTACTCCCAGAGAGAGGGAGTTGATTTTGGTGAGATATTCTCTCCTATTGCTAAATTGACTTCTATTAGATTTCTCTTATCCATTGCTGCATCTTATGATTGGGAGATTGAGCAAATGGATGTTAAGACTGCATTCTTGCATGGAGATCTTGAAGAAGAAATTTATATGCAACAACCTATAGGTTTTGAGGTAAAAGGAAAAGAACATTGGGTTTGCAGGTTTAAGAGGTCTCTTTATGGTCTGAAACAATCCCCCAGAATGTGGTATCAAAATTTTGATTCATTTGTTTTGAAATTACGTTTTGTTAGAAGTGAGGAGGATCATTGTGTTTACATTCACTGTGTTGATGATTCTATACTGGTTATTGCTTTGTATGTTGATGACATGTTTTTCAGCAATACTAAGGGTATGGTCAATGAGCTTAAAGCCCAACTTTTAGGTGCATCTGAGATGAAGGATCTTGGTGCTGCAAGGTATATTTTGGGAATGGAGATCAGGAGGGATAGAGTTAACAGGAAGCTTTGGTTGTCACAAAGTAAGTATGTGAATACTATTTTGCAGAGGTTTAGTTTGCAGGACTGTAATCCAGTTAGAGTTCCTTTACCCATTGGTACTAAGCTTTCATTACATATGTGTCCAAAGATTGAGGATGATCTTGAAGATATGTCTAATGTGCCATATGCTAGTGTTGTAGGGAGTTTGATGTATGCAATGGTTTGCACTAGACCAGATATTGCCCAAGTAGTGGGAGTTTTGAGCAGATTTATGTCTAACCCTGGTAGACAGCATTGGAACTATGTGAAAAGGGTGTTTAAATATCTTGTAGGTACTCCTGATCATTGTTTGGTTTATTCTGGTACTGATAGTGCTGATAAATTTTTGGACATATAGGGTTTTGTTGATGCAGATTGGGCAGGTGACTTGGATAGCCGAAGGTCCACTAGTGGCTATGTGTTTATGCTGTTTGGAGGTGCAGTGAGTTGGATGAGTAAGAGGCAGCCCACAGTTGCTTTGTCCACCATAGAAGAAAAGTATATGGCTGCAACTCATATCTCTAAGGAGGTAGTTTGGTTGAGGAGACTGTGTATAGGTATTGGTTTTGATTGCAAGAACATTCAGATTGGTTGTGATAGCCATAGTGCTATCTATTTGGCTAAGAATCCCATGTATCATGCTCAGACTAAGCATGTTGATGTTCAATATCACTTTGTTCGAGAGTTGGTTGCAAATGGAGAGATTAAGCTAAAGAAGATAGACACTTAGGAAAATGTTGCAGATTCATTGACCAAGCTTGTGAGCACAGAGAAGTTCATGTGGTGCAGAGAGGCCATGGGCCTTGTTTCTAGTGCCTGATTATTTTTCATTTGATTTCCTATGGGTTGATTTACAATGTATAATGTCAAGTGGGAGAATATTGGGATAAGGTGCCATTAACCTTGTAAATCCCAATATTGTATTTATTCTATTTATTATTTGTAATTTGTAATTACCCATAAGGGATGTATAAGTTTCAATAGCAGTGGTAAAAATTATTTAATGTCCATGGTAATTACGGAGTTACTGCATGGTAAGTCCCAGAATTACTGGCGGTAGTTATGGGATGTTATTTACTATGGTAAATGGTACTTGGTCAAAGTGGGGTGCACATGTGGAGGAATAATCTATTTTTAGTGTTATGATGCACGTCATAGATGTTGTAAGAGGGTGTAAGAGATTCTATGACAACTGTAAGTTATCATAAGAATCTATGACACTAATAATAGCATATGACATGTCATAAGATGCTATAAGTGGATACTTTTGGCCCCAAGGTGTTCAAGCTTGCATGGGCACATTTTCCCAAGTGTAGGATGCATGTATGACAACATTTATGACCCTGTAAGAGCCTATTCTTGGCCATGGATGCCCAAGGTTGTATTGTTGACTCTTGACAAGTGTTATGGGCTTGTAAGAAGTCATTTAATGTCTTGAGGTTGTGTAAATTCTATATAAACCATAGCATAGTAGATGAGAGTGATATAACATTTCATAGGTACCTAGGTTTTGCCGGAGTGAAGGTTGAAGGACAGAGGAAGTGAATGTATTTGTAATCTCCTTTTCTGAAGATAATACAACTTGGCCTCTTTTCTTGGTGGAGTGTTTTACTTGCATGGGATTTCTCCACGTTAAACACTTGTGTTATGTGCTTCATTCTGCTTCTGGTATATTTCTGTATTGTGGGTTTATGTTTTGATTACAATCTCCATTGTTAATGCACACTTAATAGATTGCTAAAATTTATTTGAATCAGATTTCCATTGAAGTAGTGTTTCTTTCATTTCTAACATCATTGGCATAACATGAACATTAGAAATAGTAAGTTCAAGGGGTTACCCTAATTCACTATATTGCACTCTACACACCTTAATTCTACATCAGATTGACCTATTGACATGTATCACCAGGATTTAAATGATATGAACATCATAAATCACCCTGATACAAGTATAAATACTAAAGATGAAGACTCCATTCTAACCCACACCTCTCCATTACATCACACCTTCAACCTGTTCAGCAATTCACATTCAACATATGTAAAAGTATACTTCTATCTGCACATAATTTTTTTTCTCTCAATGCCATATACTTGAAAACCCTCTCTTTTCTGATTAAGATTACTAAATAATGAAGAAGGTTGGTATACACATAAAAACCATATTATCAATTAATGCATAGCCTCTCATCAATCTATAAAATAATATTCATACCTTCCCTTTAAAACAACATTACATCTCTCATGTGGATGACACTGACATTCATTAAAACATTTACACTTCTTACCAAGATGTAGGTATTTCTCTTTTGATTATAGATCCAAATTCCTACCTTCCCTATAGATACTTTTGTCAAAACCCTTTCCTACACAATGAAAACATACTTCAATCTTAAGCCATCCAAAAACTCTGTCACTTTTGACAAAAATGCATAATCTCTATATGAACATATAGAGCTCATACTCTATATTATATCCATCCAAACATCATCACATGATCTGTCACATAGAGAGAGTTATATATTTCTCTAGCCCATCTCATCTGGTGAGCAACTGAATATGAATAGTTATGTCTTCTTTAATGAACTTGCCTGTCAAACTTCTCACAGTGGAAGAACCGTTAGGGCACAATATAGGTTTAAAACTCAAGCATTGATTCAATCATTCACAGGCATTTATCTTTCAAATCACACCGTCAATACACCATTAGCGGCCAAAGCTCTTACTACCGATAGGGAGCACCGGTTCTCTAGGGAAAAAGGACTAGTTGCTTGACAAGGTTGATGGACTTAAGTGTCCACTTAAGTTGTCGGTGACCTTTTATTATAGGTCAACTTTAAATTAAAACAAAGTGAGGCTCGTCAATTCTTTACACCTTGGTGTTTATGAAATAGAATTAGGTCTTTAGCATTATTAAGGGTTTAGAATGTTTAAACCCTAATTTGTATCCCTTATCTTTATTTCACAAAAAGATCACTTCATTTCACAACTCCTGTAGGATTCAAATCATAGATGATTGGCAATTATTGTTACCATTATCAATTTGGAAACAACATTTTCAAAAACCATTTAGTCCATGTACTAAGGAAGAATACCTTTGGTCTGATCAACATACTATCTCTAAACCTATTTGTTCAACACCATCACATTATGCTACCAAACAAATAGTTCATTTCCATATGATCCTGATCCTTGTTTGAGTCTTGTATAAATAATGAACACAACATCAACTTCTTCAAGATTGACATATCTGCTTCTATACTACAACATAGCTGCTCTTGTACTATTGGACACACTTCTTGGCATGATAGAGAACCATGCACACCATTTGAACACCATAAGAGAATGAGAACACCATCTGAACCATCAATCTTCCCATCACATGCAAATGAAACAACACCATCTCCCACATAATCATGAAGCCTCATAACCCATAAACTTCACTGTGATCTTCTAGAGACATGAATCTATCATAACATCATGAATATAATGAATGAATCAATTACATAAGACCTGAGATCCTCTCTTTGAGTATCACTCATAACCTCACAACACATAACATGAAGAAGTATAACTTGAGGTGACCAATCACACATGTCCTTCAACACCCTGATGACATGATGAACATGACTGAACATAAACACAAAACATCTTGTGATCTACTTTGATCTTAGAACTCCTTTAGAACAACAATGACCTTGCAGAACTCAGCCCCGTCAACAACTTTTTGACATCAATGACAAGCTACTATCATCAATCTCCCTCTTTGTCATTGATGGGCAAAACTAAATGGAAAAACTAAAACAACTCCACTTATACTCCTTTTTGACATTAAATGACAAAGACATAAGATAATTTGTTAAACAACAAGGCTCCCCCTGACTGTTATTCACACTATCACTTCAATCCAAGATCACTTTCAACAAACCATGAAGTCAAGTCTAACACAACACACCAACAGAGGCAATACTACAAGGTAACTACCATCAAAGTCTTCAAGTGACTAACAACTTCTGAGAGGACTATAATCAACTGTCAAAGAGAACTACTCAACTAAATTATCAGGATGCATTCAATACAAAGATCTCCAAGTCTCATGTTAAGGTCATAGAAGCCCACACTATGCCAATTTTACCTTCTACCAACTGCCATAGAGATCTAATGATTTGCACTTCAACCATGCTCTGTCAGCACAAAAATGCATTTTCAAAGAAAATTATCAAGTCTGTATCAACACACTAAGGAGTCTATCAAAATTCTACTACAATTTGTAACTTCCTGCAACAGAGATCTGCAATCAAGAATATCAAAAGTTTGCAATCAAAACTACTATTGTGTAATCTTCAAATTTTGAGATACAAGATGATATAAGGTTAGAGTGTTATCATAGAGCACTATCAAGTCTGCTTTGCACTCTTTGTAAAAGACAAGATTTAAAATATAAGTCTCTGATACAAGTCTATCTGAAACAAATCTATTATGCTGGCAAAGTTACAAGTCTCTGTCTGATACAAGTCTAATCTGATACAAGGATACAAGATACAGGATCTTGCATCACTAGGTCTGCAACTAAACTGCTAATTCATTGTCATAATTCTAGAAATGTAAGGTCTACAAGAGGACTACCAATAAGTAGGCTTCTAAAAAGCACATAAGTCCACTATAACACTTGCAACTACATATACAATCAAATCTCTGCATCAAGAAATTCTGCACCACACTCTTGCTGAAGAACTGAGAAAAAATGCTTGATACACAATGAAGCTCCCCTATCTGCATATTCACTCTATCATCATATTTCACCTCCACTGATACTCTTTAAGATCTCATCCACCAAAACAATCAAGCTTCTCTTGAGATTAATTCAAATTAAACATAATAGTCCTAAATCAAGCATAATACTAATGAATCATAAAAAACAAAGATACATATCCATAATACCAAACCAAACATTAGTAAGCCCTGACATGACAACCCTGACAAACCACACTATCAGACAACACTTACACCTATGCTGCAACAAATAGATATTCATTGTTATGCACAACACTGTACTGAGAACATACTAGCACTGCAACCTTTGCATTATTGTGCAAAAAAATTTGAATAGACAAGCAATCTGCAACATACTATTATCACTATCAACACACAACCAACAAAACAAAGATTCATCTGCCACTATTACCAGGCCAAGCATAACTACTGTTGTAGAAAAGGTGCATAAGCAAAGGTAATGTACCGTGTTAAGTATTGTCAACACCAAAAAGTATAGCACTACAACCATATTTTCAAAGCAATTGATGTTCAAACCACTGGCAAGGATAATATGCACTGCCACTATATAATCATCTACAACAAGAAATATATTAAGAAGAAAGGACATTACTATTCAAGCAACTATCTCACTTCAACAAGAACATTAAGAATCCACTGTCTCTTTCAATAGACCACTTTCTCACTAAGAATCATTTCAACATGTCTTCATGTAGATTCAAACATCCTAAGATCTCCAAGCTGTGACATTTGTCATGAGAGGCACAAACATGATGGCAAATGAGTAGACCAACCACTGTGATTACAATTGAGTGTCTTGAACTCTAATCATATCATGAACTGAAGATAGAAAACCAACTACAACCCAACAACAACACTTGATGAAGAGATAGAACCAAATCCAATATGATAGAAACATAGCACAAACTCCAAGAGACTCAAACTAATATTGAACTACTCATGCAAATGCATAATGTCATATGAGCTCCTAGCATGAAACTAAACTCCTAATATTCATGTCATATTTCATGACATCATAAACAATTCAACTTAACTTCCATTTGCCTTTTGACTTTTGAGAGTTAAAGCACCACTAACTTTCATAGATGTTGAAACTGCACTGTCAATACAAAGAGTGAATATTACTTGATCAAGAGCAGTATCATCTCTAATACAGTATCACTAGCAAGTATGAGTACCACTTGTTGATAAAAAAAATGACTCACTGTCAATCACTGCCATAGCTCACTGCAACAAATCTTAGGAATAAAAGAGCAATTTCAAAAGTCATGTGAAACATATCACTATCTAAATAGACAATACTATCAAAAACCATACTGAGGAGTAGAAGCACAGACAAAACCAAATCACTGTGACCATCTTCATAAGAGCATTTTACATAGACCACTATGTCATGCATGATCTTTCCAAGTTAAAAGAAACACTATCCTAACACTTGCATCAAGATGTCATCATAAATCATTCATCATGGAATTCAATACAAGGGAACTTATATCATGCAAGTACTATCATTGTTAAGGACTTATCACTGCAAGATTGAAAACCTTTACACTTGCCTACTTGTCAAAAACATATCATTTCAATGATCAATGACAACCCATGTATCCTTAATATCATAACCTATCAAATCTTGTGTACCTCTTAACATGAAGCATACCATCAAACATTATTAGGTATGATTAACAAGCCAAGATCACAAGCACCATGGTAAAAAATGGACAATAACCTGATATCCCTCAAGAACTCATGCATCAACCAAATATGTATGAACACTCTACATACATCAAGAAACCTTCTAAAACTCCTTGGGGTTAAGAGATAAGACATTAGATAACTCCCCCTAAATCCATGCTACATCTTTTAAACTATTATAAATGTTTCTTGTGCAGCATGCACAAGATTAGGATTTTCTTCCACTTGACCTTGTTTTCTTTTCCAAACTTGCATAGGACCTTTATTCATCTTGCTTAATATATTTTCTTGTTTTTTCTTGAACATGTAGCCTCTAGATGGTTTCTCAAATTACTCTTACAAAATAGTGCTTTATGTCCAAACTTATGACACATATAGCATCTGATTTTATGACCAATAGGAGGAGCAAAATTATATTCTCTTGACAACCAAAAAGAACTTCTATGATCATAACGTGCAAGTGTCCAACAATCCATTTCTATGTGACCAGTTTGATTGCATTTATAACACACAATCTTGTAATTCTAATTTGAAGACTTCCTAGGACGTTTATTCTTATTCCATTCTAAGCAATAGCTTGCTTGATTTTTACAATTTCTAGCTCAATGACCATAATCATGACAACAATAACAATAACCATGAAATTGAGAATAGTTGTACCTCATTGAATGGTGTTGCTTTATGTCCCCTCTTCTTTTCCTTCTATCAAAGACCTGATCTTCTATCTTCTTCTTGTCTTCAGGAGTAGCAACATGAAAACTCAAGTCTATCTTCTTTTTAGGTGTCTTTCTGGCTTTAGAACATTATCCTTCTTCATAACCTAGCCCTGTGATGTCTTTGTGATGCTTTTGTTTGCTCAATATTTCATTCAAACAATCAGTACTCTTTTCAAATAGTAGATTCTTGTGCAACTTAGAAGATGCTTCTTTCAATTCCTTTCTCAAAGAGACTATTTCTGATTCTAATTTTAGACATTCACTAGTCTTGACTTCAAGATAAGATTTGGTAAAATCAACAACTCTTTTAGCTTCTTCTATTTCTCTCTTTAGACTAATAATTAGTTTATTAGACTCTTCAACTTGTATCTTTAAGTCAACAACCTGATTTCTTGCCTTTTCAAACTCTAAAGAAACTTTTGCAAAATCTGAACATACCTTGTCTTTAGAATCTTTTTCTTATTGAAGCTGGTCTTCTAATCTTCGATTCTCCTTTCTAAGTTGTTTGATTGTATCCAGGGCACACAAGAGCTCTCCTTCAACATCAACTTCACAATCATCTTCATCAAACTCTTGTCCATCTTCATCTACAAAGAGGTTTCCTTCTGTGTCATCAATTTCAACAATATAGTCATTTTCTTTATCACATTTCATGTCAACTTTCAGGGGTGACTCATGCAACAACTCATCACTAGACTTGATTGGGGTTTTGTGTATAACCTTTTGCTTGGATTCTTTCTTTTCTCTATTTCTTTTACACTTTCCCATGGTACTTCACTATCAGGACCTACCCAAGCTTGTTAGACTTCTATAGGGAACCTATGCTCTGATACCACTTGTTAGAGTACAGGACCACTAAGAGGGGGGGTGAATCAGTGGTCTATAAACCTTAAACATTTTTGCACCTTTTAACTTACAAGACAAAGAATGAGAGAGACTTCAATGATCTATCAACCACATATGCACAAGTAAAATGATGAATAATATCATCAAGACCTTAAGAACAAAGCATTAGGGCATACACATATAGAGAAAAATAACATAAACCATAACACATATTTTTGATGAGTGGAAAATCCTCATAGGGATAAAAAACCACTCTAAAAATTCCTCACTGGCTTAATCAAAAACATGCCTCACTGGCTACACAAAATGCCTCACTGGAAAATAGGTGCCTCACTAGTTATTAGGTGCCTCATTGGTAAAGTGATGTCTCACTACCATATTTGAGTGCCTCACTGGCATAACATGAACATTAGAAAAGAGTAAGTTCAAGGGGTTACCCCGATTCACTATATTGCACTCTACACATCTTAATTCTGCATCAAACTGACCTGTTGACATGTATCACCCTGATTCAAATGAAATGAACATCATAAATCACCCTGATACAAGTATAACATCTAAAGATGAAGAGTCCATTCTGACCTAGAAACCTCTCCATTACATCACACCTTTAACTTGTTCAACAATTCACATTCAACATATGTAAAAGTATACTTCTATCTGCACATAAAATTTTTCTATCAATGCCATATACTTGAAAACTATCTCTTTTCTGATTAACATTACTAAAGCATGAAGAAGGATGGTATACACATCAAAATCATATTATCAATTAATGCATAGCCTCTCATCAATCTATAAAATAATCTTCATACCTTCCCTTTAAAACAACATTACATCTCTCATGTGGATGACACTGATATTCATTAAAACATTTGCACTTCTTACCAATATGTAGGTATTTCTCTTTTGATTATTGATCCAAATTTCTACCTCCCCTGTAGATACTTTTGTCAAAACCCTTTCCTACACATTGAAAACATACTTCAATCTTAAGCCATCCAAAAACTTTGTCACCTTTGACAAAACTACATAATCTCTATATGAAAAGATAGAGCTCACACTCTATATTACATCCATCCAAATCTCATCACATGATCTATCACATAGAGAGAGTTATATATTTCTCTGGCCTATCTCATCTGATGAGCAAATGAATATGAACAGTTATGTCTTCTTTAACGAACCTACCTGTCAAACTTCTTGCAGTGGAAGAACCGTTAGGGCACAGTATAGGTTTAAAACTCGAGCGTTGATTCAACCATTCACGGGCACTTATCTTTCAAATCACACCATCAATACACCATTGGTGCTTGAAGCTCTTACTACCGACAGGGAGCATCAGTTTTCTAGGGCAAAGGGGCTGGTTGCTTGATGATGTTGATGGACTTAAGTGTCCACTTAAGTTGTCAATGACCTTTTATTATAGGTCAACTTTAAATTAAAACAAAAGTGAGGCCTGTCAATTCATTACACCTTAGTTTTTATGAAATAGAATTAGGTCCTTAGCATTATTAAGGGTTTAGAATGTTTAAACCCTAATTTGTATCCCTTATATTTATTTCACAAAAAAATCATTTCATTTCACAACTCTTGCAGGATTCAAATCACAAATGATTGGCAATGATTGTTACTATTATCAATTTGGAAACAACATTTTCAACAACCATTTAGTCCATGTACTAAGGAAGAATACCTTTGGCCTGATCAACATACTATCTCTAAACCTCTTTGTTCAACACCATCATATTATGCTACCAAACAAATAGTTCACTGCCATATGATCCTGATTGTTGTTTGAGTCTTGAATAAATAATGAACACAACATCAACTGCTTCTTCAAGATTAACATATATGCTTCTGTACTACAACATAGATGCTACTGTACTACTGGACACACTTCTTGGCATGATAGAGAAGATTGAACATGATAGAGAACCATGCACACCATCTAAACACCATAAGAGAATGAGAACACCATCTGAACAATCAATCTTCCCATCACATGCAAATGAAACAACACCATCTCCCACATAATCATGAAGCCTCATAACCCATAAACTTTACAGTGATCTTCTAGAGACATGAATCTATCATATCATAATGAATATAATGAAATAATCAATTACATAAGACCTAAGAAGCTCTCTTCCAGTATCACTCACAACCTCACAACACATAACATGAAGAAGTATAACTTGAAGTGACCAATCACATGTGCTTTAACACCCTGATGACATGATGAACATGACTGAACATAAACACAAAACATCTTGTGATCTCCTTTGATCTTAGAACTTCTTTAGAACAATAATGACCTTGCAGAACTCAGCCCCATCAACACCTTTTTGACATCAATGACAAACTACTGTCATCAGAAAGCACATTAATAAGATGAATATTCAGTACAAGGATAAGGTAGATTAGAAGAGGAGATATAAGGAATTTTAGGTTGGAGATGAAGTCATGGTTCACTTCAGGAAAGAGAGGTTTCTAGTTGTAACATATAATAAGTTGAAGATGAAAAAGTTTGGGCCATGTAAAATCTTGAAGAAGCATGATTCAAGAAATGCATATGAGGTAGAGTTGCCTAAAGAAATGAACATTTCACCTGTGTTTAATATTTCACATTTGATAGAGTATGATGAAGGAGGGATGGAAGAAGGATTAACAGAAGTAGAGTGGAATATTCTAACACCTACTTCACAAAAGGAGAAGATAGAAGAAATCTTGGATAGTTGTGTGGGTAGAAGCACAAGAAACAAGCAATATGAAGAGTACCTAGTTAAATGGAGAGGAAGACATGTTGAAGATTCATCCTAGTTATCTAAGGCTGAGGTTAACTATCTTGGTTTCCCTCTAAATCCTAAGATGTGATGGGGTCACTTCTCAAATTATCCTAGGTGTCTGATGCAAGAGCATCTAGGGTGTAAGAGCAATCTTGCATCACCCAAAAATATTTTTTATTTTTTAATAAGGGCTAAAATTGGCAGGGTTACTATTTTTGGTAAGTTGGCATTTGTGCATGTATGGACACAAAATCTTACACATACCTCCAAAATGGTGAATTGAAGCCAATGGTGAAGAAATAACTTCAATATCACTTGTCATTTGTGTGATATTAATAATTTAATTTTTTCAAATTTTGTCAAAATATTCAAAGTCAAATTTGAGGAACTTAGAGGCTCCGGATGGGCCTGAAAATTGGCCAAAAATGAAAATGTCTTTTCTATTGGTTTCCAACAATATATTATGATTTAAAATCCAACGGTTGGATCTAAAGTTATGATCCCACGAAGTTGTACTACCAAAATTTAAAAGAAATCTTCTTGGCAAGAGTTACAATTTCTAGAATATTCTAGTGCGATTATGCATTCTAGATAAAGGAGGTGAATGGGGGTTATGGGGGCGTTCAGTAGTGCAGATGATATCTCTAGCTTGCATATTTTTGTAATTAGAAAGGCCATGTGGTTGTATCTTGAAATTTTCCTTAATATTGTAATGTCATTACATTGAGATAATAGAAAGCATGTGTTTCTTTCTTGCATTAGTGATTTTATCCTATGTTATTGTTGTGTGTTTGGGTTGGTAAGGGGAGTAGGTACCTTCATCAAGTGGTATTAGAGCAAGGGTTCTTGAGTGTTTAGATAGATTTCTGACTGTGAGATAGTTTGCACCAGGGCCTAAGGTTGTGGGTTTGCTGTAGAGATCAAAATGCCTCCACGAAGAAACCGTGGTGGAAGAAATGCTTTGACATAAATGGGTTTTAGGGTCCTACAAAGATGAAGATAAAGAAGAAGAGTTATCTGAAGAAGAACAAGGTGATGCAGGAGATCCTGTGGAAGTTAGGTTGTTGAGGACCATTTCAAAGATCAAAAAGAGGCCTAGGATCGAAGTCTACCTATTCTGGAGATCTAAATCTGGAAGAGATTATTGATTGGATAAATGATATGGAGGATCCAACACATGTCAATTTCATAAAAATGAAGTTGAAGGGCCATGCCAGTATTTGGTGGAAGGAGGTCCAATTAGAGAGAAATAGAAGAGGGAAAGGAAAGATTACAAGATGGGATCAGATGGTGGACAAACTAAAGAAGTAGTTCATTCCTGTGGACTATAAGTTGGAGTTGTTGAAGAAGCTACAAGGATTGAAGCAAGGTAACAAGTCTATGAAGGAGTATACATAAGAGTTTTATAAGATTATTATCAGAACAGGCCCTATGGGGGCCAACAACGAGAAGGTAGCATGTTATATTATTGGGTTGAGGCCAAGTATTCAAGAGGAGATGAGCCTGGTCAGAATGAACACCATAGAAGCTATGTACTACTTTTCCTTAAAGGTGGAAGAGAAGATGAATAAAAGATTTGAAAGAAAGCAAAGAGGAAGAGGTCAACATAGAAGGGCTGGTGGAAGATCTTATGGAGGTTGAAATGAAGATCAAAAGAAAAGTGAAGAAGCAGGCACCAGTCAAAATTAATGGGGAGATAATGCCTACTGTCCTCATGACCAAAACAATTATGAGCCTATGAGTGTCCCCAACATCAAGGAATTGAAAATAGAAGACCTAAAGGTAATGCACAAGTTGCACATGTAGATGAAGATGCATAGTCTGAGCATTCTGAAGATGGTGAAAGGGGAGAAGCCCTAGTTGTCAGAAGAACCTTGTTAAATGAGGAAAAATAACTAGATAAGAGGGAGGGTTTATTTTGCACAACGTGCAAGTGTGAAGGTAAGTGTTGTGATATTATTATTGACAGTGTCCAAGTACTAATAATCTTGTCTCAGAGGAGATGGTTAACAAGTTGAAGTTGATAAGGAGAAGACACCCACATCCATATCAGATTTCATGGTTGCAAAAGGACCATAGAGCTTTGGTCATTTAGCAATGTTTAGTAAAGTTTAAGATTGGAGACTACCATGATGAGGTGTTGTGTGACATCATACCGATGGATACATGTCATATGCTATTGGGAAGGTCATGGTAGTATGATAGGTGTGTTGTCCATGATGGTCATGCAAACACCTATTCCCTGACAAAGGGCGGAGTTCATCATAAGTTGAAGCCCTTGAAGGAGATGGAAGAAAAGGTATGTAGTACTGATAGAATTTGCTTGGTAGATGGTAGGAAATTTTTGGATGGTATGATGCATGAGCGTCATTGCTTTGCGTTGATTCCTAAGATCAACGAGGAGAAACATGAAGATGTACCAATAGGAGTTTCAGATCTATTGAAAGAATTTCAGTATATTGTTTTTTATAATGTACCAGAAGGTTTACCACCGGTGAGAAAGATACGTCACCAAATGGATTTGATACCAGGAGCTAGTTTGCCAAATAAAGTATCCCATAGAATGACTCCTGCAGAGAATGAAGAGCTAAACAGACAAGTTCATGAGCTGTTAAGGAAAGGATTGATAAGGGAGAGCCTAAGTCCATGTACGATACCTATTGTACTAGCACCAAAGAAAGATGGGAAGTGGAGAATGTGTACAGATTATTGAGCCATCAACAAGATCACGATCAAGTATAGATTTCTATTGCCCAAAATGGATGACATAATGCATTGTCTGAGTGGAGCCAAGTACTTTATGAAGATTGATCTAAAAAGTGGATATCACCATATCTGAATCAAAGAAGGAGATGAATGAAAGACAACCTTCATGACAAGGGAAGGTTTGTATGAGTGGTTAGTCATGCCATTTGGGCTAACTAATGCACCAAGGACATTCATGTAGCTTATGAACAAGGTATTAAAAGAGTTTTTAGGTAAATTTGTTATTGTTTACTTGGATTATATTCTAATTTTTAGCAAGACACTAGAAGAACATTTGGTGCATATTAGAGAAGTTTTTGAAAGAAAAGTTGTTTAATTTGAAGAAGTGTAGCTATGTGAAGAAAGAGTTGGTATACCTGGGATTCATTGTCTCAACAAATGATCTTAGGATGAACCCATACAAGGTGAGAGCTATCATTCAATGGCCTACACTAAGGAGTGCTATGGAGTTGAGATATTTTCATGGTTTAGCAAGCTTTTATAGAAAGTTTATCAAAGGTTTCAGTAGTATATTAACACCTCTGACTGAAACAATTAGAGGGGATAGAAAAGAGTTCAAATGGACTATAGGGGCAGCGAAGAGTTTTAACATGTTAAAGAGAAAAGTTATAGAGGAACCTATTTTGGCACTTCAATATTTCAACAAGGTGTTTCAGGTAGATTGTGATGCTAGTGGCAATGCCATTGGATCCATTTTGAGTCAAGAAGGTAAACCCATTGCTTATTTTAGTGAAAAGTTGAATGATACAAAGAAGAAGTATTATGTTTATGATCAGGGGTTCTATACTATAGTTCAGGCATTGAATAAATGGAGACATTATCTTTTGCCAAAAGAGTTTGTTTTATTTACTGATCATCAAGCTTTACAGTATTTGAATAGTCAAGGAAAGTTGAATCAAAGGGATTTGAAATCGGTGGAGTTTTTGCAAAGTTATACATTTGTTTTGAAGCATAGGAGTGGAAAATCTAATAGAGTTGCAAATGCTTTAAGTAGGAGGCAGAAATTGTTGATAGAGATGCAGATTAAGGTTGTTAGGTTTGATGAACTCAAGAGTTTGTATACTAAGGATCTAGACTTTGCAAAGGCTTGGAGAGCATGCATGGAACCTATTACTTTGGATAGGACAAAATGGTTGGATTTCATAATCCAAGATGGTATGTTGCTTAGAGGAAGCCGATTGTGCATTCCAAGGAGTTCCATGAGAGAGAACCTAATCAAGGAGAAGAATAGTGGGGAATTAGTTGGACACTTTGGTCGAGATAAAACCATTTCTATTGTTAGTGAGCATTATTATTGGCCACAGTTACAATAGGATGTGAGGAAATTTATGTAGAGTTGTAGAGTGTGTCAGATGGAAAAAGGAACAAGATGGAATACAGGGCTATATCACCCATTTCCTATACCAGAGAGGCCATGGGAGGACATTAGTATGGATTTTGTTATTGGTTTACCAAGGACACAGAGAGGACATGATTCCATTTTTGTGGTGGTGGACAAATTCTTGAAGATGACACATTTTATTCCTTGTAAGAAGGTTAATGATGTTGTTCATGTTGCAGAGTTATTTTTTAAAGAGGTGGTGAGACTACATAGTCTACCTAAGAGCATAGTTTCAGATCGAGATATCAATTTTGTTGGTTATTTCTAGAGGACATTGTGGAATAAGTTGAAGATAGATTTGAAGTTCAGTTCTGCACACCATCCAAAGACTAATGGATAGCCAAAAGTGGTGAATAGGAGTTTGGGTAACCTGCTATGATGCTTAGTAGGAGATAAGCCCAAGGGATGAAATTTGATTTTACCACAGGCAAAATTTTCTCACAACAATTATGTCAATAGAAGTACTGGTAAATTACCATTCCAGATTATATATGGGAGTAGTCCAAGAAATGCTTTAGAGCTAAGGAAGATGGAAAAAGGATAAAAGAAAAGTGCCAAAGCCAAAGACTTTGTAGAGCACCTGAAGAATTTGTATGATGAGGTGAGAAAGCACATTAATAAGATGAATATTTAGTACAAGCTTAAGGCAGATCAGATGAGGAGATATAAAAAATTTTAGCTTAGAGATGAAGTCATGGTTCACTTGAGGAAAGAGTGGTTTCTAGTTGTAACACATAATAAGTTGAAGATGAAGAAGTTTGGGCCATGTAAAATCTTGAAGAAGCATGATTCAAGAATGCATATGAGGTAGAGTTGCCTAAAGAAAATAACATTTCACCCATGCTTAATATTTTAGATTTGATAGAGTATCATGAAGGAGGGATTGAATAAGGATTAATAGAAGCACAGTGGAATATTCCAGCACCTACTTCAAAAAAGGAGGAGATAGAAGAAATCCTTGATAGCTGTATGGGTAGAAGCACATGAAACAAGAAATATAAAGAGTACCTGGTTAAATGGAGGGGAAGGCCTATTGAAGATTCATCCTGGTTATCTAAAGATAAGGTTAAACATCCTGGTTTTCCTCTAACTCTTGAGATGTGATAGGACCACTTCTCAAATTACCCTAGGTGTCTGATGCAGAAGAATTCAGGGTGTAATAGCAATCTTGCATCACCTAAAAATATTGCTTCTTTTTCAATAAGGGCTAAAATTGGCAGGGTTACTATTTTTAGTAAGTTGGCATTTGTGCACGTATCGACACAAAATCTTACAAAGACCTCCAAAGTGAATTGAAGCCAATGGTGAAGAAATCACTTCAATATCATTTGTCATTTGTGGGATATTAATATTTTCATTTTCAAAATCTTGATAAAATATTTGAAGTCAATTTTGAGGCAATTAGAAGCTCCAGATGGGCTCAAAAATTGGCTAAAAATCAAAATGTATCTGAGCAGACCATTTTGTGCACATGAATCTTTTCGAGAGCTTTCCAATGATATATTATGATTGAATATCCAACAGTTGGATTTAAAGTTATGATCCCGCGAAGTTGTACTACCAAAACTTAAAAAAATCTTCTTGGCAAGAGTTAAAATTCCTAGAATATTCTGGGGCGGTTACACATTCTAAATAAAGAAGGTGAATATGGGTTATGGGGGGTTCAATAGTGTAGATGGTGGCTCTGGATTGAAGATTTTTGTAATTAGAAAGCCCATGTGGTTGTAGTTTGAAAATTTCCTAAATATTGTAATGTCATTACATTGAGATAATAGAAAGCATGTGTTTCATTCTTGCATTCATCATTTTATTCTTTGTTATTGTTGTGTGTTTGTGTTGGTAAGGGGAGTACCCTTCATTAGGTTTTAGCACTTGGTTTACAATACCATTTATGATATCCTATATGGCTTTTGCCTATATATTGAGGCCCTAGAATAGTGGATTTCAAGTTTTCTAGGTTGTAGTGTTATGCTACTAGAATGCTACTAGATTGAAGGGAGAAGTTGTATTGATGTACACTTGTTTCTAAAGATGAAAAAAATCTTTCAATCTCTTTAGTGGTGGGATTTTTTCCTACATATATTTGCTGAATGCACAAGACAACTGAGAGGGGGGGTGAATCAGTTGTATCAAAAATTTCAAACCCTCACAAATATTCTGATCCACATTAACTTTTAAACTTGTTATGATGATTAAGCATGAAAAGAAAATAACAGAAACTGAATCATAACAGCACCTAACATAAGACAACACCAGATTTTATGTGGAAAACTAAAGAAGGGAAAAACCAAGGTGAGGATTAGATCACAATATAAAGTAGTAGCAACACCAAATTACAAAAGTGTCACGACCCTCTTTCCCTAGCAAAATTAACCTTCTTGTTAAATAAAATATAAAGAAAAATCAATTAATATTGTTTTTGATATTATAAGGCGGCTAAAACAAGGGGCCGAACCCTTTCAATACAGCAAAAAGAAACCCCAGAGGCAAAAGAACAAAAGAGCCTCGAAACAGTTACAACATAACCTGCTTAACTAGCATAAACAACAAAGATAGCATAACCAGTCTAAAGACAATAGATATAAAGTAGTAGAGAATAGACATCATAATATAAAATAGAACTAGGGAGAAACATTCTCCCATCTTTTAGCCAGAGATTCAATAAATTCATCTAGCTTTTTGAAATTCTCCTCTTTATCATCAGCAGCAGTAGTCCCAATATCTTGCAACACAGAAAGATTAAGCAACACTGTATGCCTGAGCACATTGCTTATTAACTGTTCCAACTTCTCCACATGACCCCTTAAGATAGAAATGTCATGCTTGTGGCCATCACCTTCCTTAGTCTCATCAACAACTTCCTCCACAAACATCTTCCCCCCTTCATCAGCATTGTCCTCAGAGTCAGCAACAACACCTCCCAAAACATCAATCGATTTATCCACATTCTTGCCCTCAGCATCTTCAGAGATCTCTTGAACTTCAAGGTCCTTAGTATCATCCCCCTGAGTGGAGGCATCAGAAGCACTCTTAGAATAATCAATAAGTTTAGCTTTGGGCGTAGGCTTACCAACAATCCTACCTGACCTCCTAACCCCAGAAGAGAAACCCTCCTTTTCTTTAGCAGACAGAGTAGATTTACTACCAGGTCCCACAGGAGTACTGCTAAGATTTATAGGGGTCCCCACAGCATCCCCCACAGTATCCTCTTCCATCTCCCTTATTTTCCTCTTCTTACTTTTCACACTCCCTTTAGAGGCCAGAGTGTGCGTAACTGTCACCATGGTAGTCTCCTCATTGGACATAGAAAAAGAAACCCCTTTCAATTTATGAGAAGTAGGGGAAGGACAAGGCTCGGGCTGTTCAGAGACGGTAGTATCATCAAGATTGGCAAAAATTTCACCGCTATGGGCCTAGATAGGCTTAAGCGGCTCCAAAGCAAGATGAAAATTGTATAAGCAGAGGATAAGACCTTGGTGGAGGGGCACGGGTTTCTTGGAGGGTTTCTTAGCTGACTTAGCAGTAGCCCTAAAGAGTGAATGCTCAAGAGAAGACAGTAAATAGAATGAGAAACTAATGTGAGCATTGCGTCTAAAATGATTAAGCAAAGGAAGGTGGTAATTGTAAAACCTGGTAAACTGACCCTCCAAGGTGAAGTATTTCATGAGGAGGAAACACATTTCATCCCACGGCTCTGGCAGCTTGGCCCGTTCAAACCCTCCCTGGTAGGGAACAAGTTCTTCACCTTCCCCAAGGAATAACTTCTAGTTAGAATGGTCCACCACTTTCGCTTTCCTTTGCAGCTTGGTCCCCTTAGTAGAAAGACCAATCGCCATAGAAATAAATTTCTCAAAAATCTCAAATCCAATTCTCCCAACAGTGACTCTATGGTTTTGCCAGGAGCGAGCAAATTGTTCAGACAAATTCTCATCATAACCATTAAGGTATTCCATAAAAGGGCTGATACCACCTTCCTTGCAGTAGTGCTAGACCACAGCATTGTCCTTGAATTTGTAACAGGAAATAGGCTCCGTTCGAATCCGATCACCTCCCATTTTAGCCTTCCAAACAATAACATAGAACCCCCAAAACTAGAAATTTGTAGAGTAATTGTGAAAGGTAAAAGTATCAGCTTGATAAGAAATTATGATAATAGGACTGCACGAATTATCATTAATTAGAGCCACCTTTTGAAAAACCAATTGAAGCTTGCCCTTCCCATGCTTGAACATAATAATCAGGAATTCACTATAATTAGCAAATAAGCAACTCACCTTAACACAAGGGAGCAATAATGCTAAAATGACATTGAGCAACGAAGTACATAAAAGAACATACTTCAAGATACACGTCAGCATCTTCCAACAAAACTGACGGAACAAACTGTCTCTCTTAGTATGATGAGTCATCCTTGACAAGTCAACTCCTTTTGAATTAAACCCCTTATGTTTAAAGGTTTAACTTGGCGCCAACATCGCCAATTTGAAAATTGCTAAACATAGTCAGCAAGGGCATCAGCAACCCCGTTTCCATCTCTATATATATGAGAGATATCAACTCTAGAGATCCACTACATAAGGATCTAGATATCAACTATAATATCTTTCAGTTTCCAGCCACAAGTCGACGCGTTAGTAACAGCATCGATAATCAATTTAGAATCCCCCTGAATATACAATTGCTAGATATCGAGTGAAATAGCCAACTTCACCCCCCCATAAAAGAGTAGCAGCTTCAACAAAATTATTGCTTTGAAAACCTATCCCACTAGCATAGGCAGCAACCAGCCATCCTTTGTCATCTCTTATAATGCCACCACCACTAGCCTTACCATTAGCCTTAGATGCCCCATCAAAGTTTAATTTGGGCTAATGGAGCTTCGAGGGAATCCATCTGGTATTTAATCTATGCAACTATTTGGAATTATCATGAGCTGGGATTTGGTTTAGAATTCTCCAATTGGTTGCAATTTGCTCTTCTTCTTGAGAAAGAGGTTTTTCCACAGTTTTGATGTGGGAATTGATCACACTTTCCATAAGGATCTTAGAAAAAGAATGTAGGACTTGAGAGGTATCCCTGGTAGTCTCCCTAAAAATTCTATTATTATGTTCCTTCCATAAAGTCCAACCAAGACAAGGTAGAGTTTGATTCCAAAGCTCAATAAGCCAAGGATGAGAGAAAGTAGGGCACCAGTTGGCAATGACTTCCTTAACATCAGGATTACAAACCCATTGAATGCCAAAATTCCTTAAAATAGTTTTCTAGATTTCCCAGGCAAAATCAGAGTGGAGGAATAAATGAGAGACTATTTTCTCCTTCTCAAACATAGAAAACATCTATTTACCAGAGTGAATCCCCTCCTCTGTAAGTTATCTTGATTTAAGATTCTGTTATGAACAACAGCCCACCAAAACATATTAATTTTAGAGATAAGTTTATGATTCTAAACTTTCCTCCAAAGCTCATTTTTATGCACATCAGGGATCAGCAGATCGTAAGCAGACTTAACAGAAAATTGACCTTTCTTATCTGGCCACCAATACAACTCATCTTCCCTAGGAAAGAGAGGGATTCTAACCCCCAGCATCAAATGTTGGATAGACCACATCCTAGGAGTGAGCTCAGGGCATTGAGCACAACAATCCAGGAGATTTTTCCAAATTCTGATACCATTATTATTGTGAATATAATGACAAACTTTGGCCCCAAAAATCTGTTTAGCAATGCCAACAACAACTCCATAATCACCTTGAGCATCAAGGGCCTTATCATTCAACCAAATGTCTTCCCAAAAGTTGATAGAATAACCATTCCCCAGTTTCCATCTAAGTCCTTGTTTGAGTAAACTTCTAGACTTCAGCATTTTATTCCAAATAACAGAGCCCTGAGGAAGCCCCTCCTGATGAAGGAAACTAATGTTATCAGTTCCATGAAGATACTTGGCTTGCATACTATCCCCTCACTCTTTATTATTATGGACCAAATTCTAGTTTATTTTGGAAAGGAGGGATTTATTGATATTCCTTATAGATCTAATGTTAAGACCTCCATGAGATTTGGGAAGACAAACTTTTTCCCAACTAACCAAAGACATTCTCTGTTTGTCTTCCACACCTGTCCATAGGAATTTTCTTTGGATCTGCGCCAACTTGTCAGCAATAAACCTAGGCATTTTAAAAAGAGAAAGGAAGTAAGTAGGAATACCTTGTAAAGAAGCTCGTATAAGTTGTAGTTTACTAACACTACTGAGTAATTTCCCCTTCCAGCCAACCAACTTCTTCTAAGTTCTTTCCAGAATTCCATTCCAAAATCCCTGAGAAACCTCTTTAACCATGAGGGGGAGGCCAAGATAAATAGCAGGAAGATCAGCCTCAGCATAGCCAATAATATTAATGATTTTATGCCAAAGATTAGTCGGAGTATTAAAAAAATACACATTGCTCTTCTGAAAGTTTATGTATTGACTAGAAGCTTTGGCATAGTCATTTAAAATATTCTTCCACCCATGAGCTTCAACCATAGATGAGATACCAAAGAGGATGGTATCATCCACAAACTGCTGCACAGACATAGAGGAGAGAGAAGAAGCAGGTTTAATACCCACAATTTCCTTAGAGGTAATCTTAGGGTGTACATATCTCCCTAGGGCCTCCGCCATCATGATAAACAAATATGGTGAAAGAGGATCCCCCTATCTAAGCCCTCTTGAGGAAGAGAAAAAACCCCTAGAGACCCCATTGACCAGAACAGAGAATTTTGCAGTAGTAACAGCCTCTCAAATGAGAAGGGATATTTTATCATTAAAACCAAATTTTTTAATGACTTTAAACAAGAACTTCCATGAAACTGTATCATATGCCTTGGAGATATCTAAATTAAGAACCATACCAGGGATCCTGCTCTTATCCATAGAATGGATAGTTTCATGGGTGGAATAACAACATCGAGAATTTGTCGACCAGGGACAAAGCCTTTATGAGAAGGGGAAATAATTTTATCCAAAAAAGGTTGAAACCTCAAGACAATCAATTTAGTACATAGCTTAGAGATGGTATTACATAAGCTAATGGGTTTACAATCAGAGAGATGCATAGGCTTAGACTTTTTAGGGACAAGCACAATAAAAGTATTATTGATCTATTTTAGAAGTTTACAGTTCTGAAGAAATCCCTAACAACATGAGTGACATCAAAGCCCACAATATCCCAATATTCCTAAAAGAATATTGGAGGAAAAGCATCAGGGCCCAGAGCTTTGAAGGGATCCATAGAAAATAAGACAACACGAAACTCCTCCTCAGAAATTGGTTTAAGCATTTCAATGTTACCCTCTTTTATAATCAACAAGGGGATTATGTCTAGGAACTAGTCCATAATCTGTCCATTGCTAGCAATATCCCCATGGTCCGACAGTAAATTCTGAAAAAAGAACATAGCTTGATCCCCAATCTCATTGTCCTCAGTGACAACATTGCCATCCTCCAAACATAATTTAGAAATAGAATTAGCTTTCCTATGCTTCATGGCTGAGAGATGAAAAAAAGTAGTATTCCTATCCCCTTCTTTGAGCCACTAAACCCTAGACTTTTGTTTCCAAAAAATTTCTTCTTTGCTCATAAGATTCTTCCATTAAGAAGTCAGATCACTTTCCTCCTGAGTAATATCATCTGTACCACCTCCTTGAGCCATTAGCTATTGAAGATCAGCTAATCTTCTAGAGATAGTTTTCTTTTGGATAAACACGTTGCCAAAACTATATTTGTTCCACGCACGAACTTCCTATTTAATGTGAAGGAGCTTCTTAACCAGCTGAAACATAGGAGTACCCTGAATGGGAAGTTGCCACCAATGAGCCACAAGATTTCTAAAATCTTTATGTTTAATCCACATACCTTCAAATCTAAAAGGAATAGGACCACACTTACGCTACTCCTTCCAATTAAAGAGAAGAGGAATATGATCCAACATGGTTCTAGATAAAGCCTTCAGACTCATGTTCTGATGGTTATCCCAATTGTTAGAAATAAGAAATCTATCCAATTTAACTTGTATCAATTGGACTCCTCTTCTTCTGTTAGACCAGGTAAAGTTCTGATTCTACAGCTCCACATCCAACAACCCAAAGGAATTGATAAATTCCACAAAATCAAACATACTATCAGTATAATCAAGAATACCCCCCAATTTCTCAGAAGGATATAAGGGAGTATTAAAGTCTCCAGCCAACATCCAGCAAGAACAAGGGGAAGTGGAAAGAGTATTACACAAGTCAGTCCACAAAGTTTTCCTCATGGCCCTAGTGATCGGGGCATAAATATTGATCGGGGACCAATTTAAAGAAGGCAGAGAGAAGTTAACAACTAGAAAATGCTTACTGGAAGCAGCAAGAGATCCATGGATTTTGGCAGCATTCCACATAGTAATAATCCCTCTAGAGGCTCTTATATCCGGGCTAATACAGTAAGTAGCCCTGGGCCATATTTCATCAGCTATCCTCTTAAAGTTCTCTTCATTCATCTTAACTTCCTAAAGTAAAATAATATCTAACTTATTTTCCATAATACATTTTTTCCCTTCAAACTATTTGGTGGAGCTATTGAAGCCCCCCAAGTTCCAAGAAAGAATTCTCATTTAGAAGGTTTTTGAGATTGGATCTCCAGTGTTTTTTGCTTACCACTGACAATCTCCCTAGCAATTTCTCTTTGCCTTATTTCTTTGAGAGTCAGTCTTCCTTGTCTAGGGTCTGTTCCAACATCAGTAGACTTTTTAGCCCTACAAATCTTTCTCTTACGGGTAATCCAATCATCTTGGTCATTACCACTACCACTCGGTCCAATTCCAGTGGATCGGGAGGGAATAGCTACCTAATTCTCAAGAAATCCTTCCTCAGTGAACTCAACTAGGGTTATGTCTGGAAAAAGAGAGGGATACTGCTTAGAGGATGGTTGGGAAGTCACAACCCTATTAATGCAAATTGATTCTGGGAGTTGGGCATTATGTCCAACAGTAACCGGGGTCTCTTTGCCTTCAACAGCAGCCTCCACTGATGGTGAGGAGCACATAGCGGACACCGATAACTCCACTTCACCTTACCCTCGGTGAGATAACATAGGACTCACACCGAGTCATTCAACTCTCCATCATTGGTGAGACCTCCTTTATCAGCTAAGTCTTTTGCCTTCTACCGATACCCCGATCACCCTGATATCACCTTTGATCTTTACTCGTCGGTGAGACATTTACCATCAGCCACCTTAGGATTTGCTACACCAATACACTGATCCGCTGTCGCACAGTCTACCTTCTCCAAACCCTAGCACATGGTGATGCTAGGTCAACCAACTGTGTGAAACGCACCGTCTAGAACGTCTACACTGTTGACACAAAACAAAACAAGGAACAAAATGAATACTAGTACATCAAAGCCATTCCACTGATTTCGACAGAAATCTCACTAGTGGAATGCTTCACGATGACATACGACAACAAAATGGAAACACAGGAAGAATGGAAATCTACAGTTACACGATTTGCAGTTATAAGAAATGGAAATCAAATGGACAGAACATAATTACTTTATTTCTCCTGAGCACAATACAATCACATCCACACCCTTCTTCGACCTGATTACATTCGATGATCATTTGGTTCATTTGTCTGGGCATTTATCAACTCACCCTGAGTAGTACCAAATTGACTCCAAGCGGCTAGGAGACTAATCCAAGCGACTGGGAGACAGCCGTCTAAAACAGCCTCCAACTACCCTACTGCCCTATTTTGGCATTGTGTGATTACAAATTGACAAATGTGCCCTAAGTCACTTGGGACTTACAAAATGGACCTAGATACAAACTAAAATGAAAATGCATTGGTCAAATAGACCTTATTACAAAAGAAAACATGATTTTGTAGGTGCTCCTGTACCATACTCCCTGGGTGAAAGTTGTCTCAAGTCCTCTTAGAGACTAACTGCTGCAAATCACCACCTTTCTTTTTGATGTCTTCTTCTAGCATCTGTGTGGCTTCAAAATCTGGAAGTCCTTTCCATTTGACTAAGTGCTCAAAATAGGTCTGATTCCTGGTCTTCTTGGCTATCCTGCTATCCAAGATGCACTCCATCTTTGGTGGTTCCGTAGGTGGTAAAGACTGTGCCCACTCTGCATTGTCTTGGACAGAATCTGCTATACCATCACCTGTATCAAGACTCCTATATAATGTTAGATCAACAACATTGGATATAGGTGAAATAGCAATATCATTAGGGAGTTCAATTTTGTAAGCATTAGAGCCATATTTCTCCAGAATCTGACAAGGTCCAATTTTTTTCATCATCAACTTGCTGTGTTTTCCTATGGATAGTCTATTCTTGTTGAGATGAACCATGACCATATCTCCTATTTGGTACTGTACATCCCTTCTTCTTTGATCCACTCTAGCCTTGATCTTCTAACTGCTCTTGTGTAGAGTATCTCTCACTTGTTGATGGATCTCTTTCATAGCCTCTGCAAATGTATCAGCATGTCCACTCCTTTTGTCTAACCCTTGAACATCTCTTAATTCAAAAATTTCTCTAGGATGACTACCATAGACAACTTCAAAAGGACTTAGACTTGTACTTCTATTTGGAGAATCATTATAGGCATACTTTGCTTGTGGGAGTACCACATCCCAACTACTGCCATGTTCTCTTGTCAAACATCTCAGCAAATTGCCTAATGACCTATTGACAACCTCAGTTTGGCCATCAGTCTAAGGATGATAGGCTAAACTAAAAGACAAATTTGTACCCAATCTTTTACACAAGGTTCTCCAAAAATGTCCCACAAATTTGTTGTCTCTGTCAGATACAATACTCAAAGGTAACCCATGAATCCTGACAATTTCTTTAAAGAACAAATCTGCAATGTAACTATCATCATTCGTGGTCTGACAAGGAATAAAGTGCGCCATTTTGCTGAATCCATCTACCACAACAAACACACTGTCATAACCTATCCTTGTCTTGGGCAATCCCATCACAAAATCCATACTCAAACTTTTCCAAGGTCTGTTTGGTATGGGAAAAGGTTGATACAATCCTGCATTGGTTGAGACTCCCTTTGCTCTCTAGAAAATCATACAACTCTCAACAAACCTTCTTACAAGATCTAAGGTCTTATTGAGCCCAAAATGTCCTCCTAAACCACCACTATGTTTTTCCTTCACAATATTATCCCTCATTGAACACTTAGAGATACATAGTTGACTACCTTTAAACAAAAGTCCATCCTGCAATGTATAATCTGAAAAGTCACTATGGAAAGCATTGGCAAACTCACTGCATACCTTGTAAATCTCCTTGAAATCTTGGTCCTCTTCATACAATCCTTTGAGTGACTCAACACCCATACTTTGTAGCTGCACTTCTTGCACTGTCAACACCCTTCTGCTTAAAGCATCAGCAACCTTATTGGTTATCCCTTTCTTATGTTTGATGATGAAGGTGTATGCTTGAAGACTTTCCACCCATTTCATGTGTCTATGACTGAACTTTTCCTGTCCATTCAAAAAACTGAGAGCATGATTGTTAGTGTATACAATAAATTCTTTAGGAAGCAAATAGTGCCTCCATTTTTTCAGAGCTTGTACCATAGCATACAACTCTAAATCATAAGAGGAGTACTTCCTCTTGGCTTCATTTAACTTTTCACTAAAGAAGGCTACTGGTCTGCCTTCTTGGCTCAACACTGCTCCTATGGCCAGCCCACTTGCATCACATTCAATGGTAAAAACCGTATTGAAATCAAGAAGTACTAAAATAGGATACATGGCAACTTTCTGTTTCAAACTTTCAAAACTTTGATCTGCCTCTTTTGTCCACACAAACTTCATCTTTCCTCCACCCTTGATGGTCTCTAACATAGGTGCACAAATATCACTGTAATTCTTAATAAAATTTCTATAAAATTTGGCCAAACCATGAAAACTTCTGACCTCTCCTACTGTCCTAGGTGCAGGCCAATTCAAAATAGCTTCTACCTTGGAAGGATCCATTTTTAAATCACCCTCAGAGATGACAAAACCTAGGTACACCAATTCTTGTTTCATGAAGTCACACTTTTCCAAGTTTATCATTAACTTCTGATCTTGCAGCCTCTTCAAGACTATCTCCAAATGTTCCAAGTGTTCTTCCTTGCTCTTACTAAACACCAAGATATCATCAAGGTAGACTACCACAAATTTCCCTATGAATTCCTGTAACACCTCATTCATCAGCCTCATGAAGGTGCTACGGGCGTTTGAAAGACCAAACAACATCACAAGCCACTCATACAACCCTCATTGGTTTTGAAAGCTGTCATCCACTCATCCCCTTCTCTTATCCTTATCTAATGGTACCCACTCTTCAAGTCTATCTTAGAGAAATAGGTAGCAACTCCCAAATAGTCCATTAGATCTTCAGTTCTAGGAATAGGAAACCTATATCTGATGGTTATCCTATTTATTGCCCTGGAATCAGTACATAGCCTCCATTTCCCATCCTTCTTTAGGGATAAAACAATAGGTATTGTACATGGGCTAAGGCTCTTCCTTATCAGCCCTTTGTTTAGGAGTTCTTGAATCTGATTTGCTATCTTTTTATTCTGCTAAGGTGTCATCTTATATGCTGCCTTATTAGGAAGTACTGCTCCTGTTATGAGATCTATCTGATGGCTAATGTCTATGACATGTGGTAGGGAATCAGGTATATCTTTTGCAATCACTCCTTTGTAACTCTCAAGCAAATCTCTGACCTCCTTAGGCCCTACTTCTCTCACACTTTTCTTCTCTTCCCCCTTAGGCTTCACAATCAAAGTAAAACCTACTCCATCACCTTCCTTTAATGTGTCCATGAATTCTTTCTCTCCTACCATCATTACACTAGACCCTACATGCTGCGAATCCTTTTCTACCAATGACTGTATCCCATAAGTCAGACCATCCTTTTGGAATGAGTAAGCATTCTTTTCTCTATCATGATGAGCCTTTCTGTCAAACTACCATGGTCTGCCTAACAAAAGATGGCAAGCATCCATTGGAAGGATATCACACAAGATTTTATCTCTATACCCCCAATACTGAATTCTACCCATGCCTGTTCATTGATGAGTATGTGCTGCCCCTTATTCAACCAACCAACTTTATATGGACTGCTATGGGGTATCTTTTCTAACTTCAACTTATTCATTGCTTCCAAAGATATGATATTATCGGTAGAACCAGAGTCAATAATAACTTTACAAACCTTACCTTGGATCTTACAGTTGATTCTAAACAAAGTCCTTCTTTGAGATGGTTCAGTCTGCACTAGTTCCTTGAGCAACATCCTCTTGATCATCAAATTCTCTCCCGTTTCTGATGCTAGATTCACTTCAGGAGATGTCACACTCCTTGCATCTTCTTGAATCAAAGTGGTTCTCTTCTCACCACCATGAGAAGTTGAGGCCTTCTCTGGACACTTGTATCTCGGGTGCCCTATTTGATTACAGTTATAACATCTCATATTAGAGAATTTGGATCCTCTACCTGATCCATTTGTCCCACCTCTTCCATTAGGCCTTCTTCCTCGGTAGCCTCCTCTGCTACTGGAGTCTCCAACTTGCTCTTCTTGGATAGACTCACCACTAGGCCTCTGGTTAGGACTTCTTCCTCCAAAACTGCCTCTGCCTTTGAAATTCCTTGCACCTCTACCTCTATTATTCTGCTCACTCTTCCTCTTTATCTTCCCTTCAGCCCTTAAGGCCAATTGGAAATACTTGTTCATTGTTTCTGATGCTAAGATGCTGATCTCATCTTGGATGTTCATCCTTAGGCCATTCAAGTACCTAGCCACCTTATCTAACTCTTCTTCTTGTCTCTTTGATCTGAGACTGATTTTATGAAACTCTTGTGTGTATGCATTCACATCAAGGTCTCTCTGTCTGAGATTCTGCAACTTCTTATACATCTACACGTTATAATCTAGGGGTAATAATTGTGCCTTGATTTTGGTCTTCATCCTTTCCCAAGAGGTTATCACACTCTTCCCCTCCTTGACTCTCTCTCCTTGCTAATAATTCCACCATCCAAGAGTAGATCCCTTCAATCTTGCCTTTGCCAACTTAACCCTCTTATCATCAGGGACTTCTTTGTATTCAAAATGATTGTTCAATGCCTCAATCTAATCAATAACCTCTTCAGCTTCCATACTTCCACTATACATAGGTAACCCATCTATGGTGTCCCTATTGACTGACTTCATTACATCTACAAATGCCCTCTAGTCTGCTGGTATCTCCTCTGTCTTTTTATTGGTTTCCCCAATTTCTGTATCGCCTTCCTCACTATCACTTTCATCTCCCCTATCTTTGCTTTTGGACTGCTTGAACTCTCCCAACTTGGATTCAAGCATCTCCTTGATCAACTTCTTAATGGCATCCTGCGACATACTTTTGGGAGGCATCCTCTCTGCCTCTATCTCGCTTTCTTTGTCTGACATAAACATTCACAATCAGCACCCAAAAGCCAACACTCCTGCAAATCCTCAATTCGACTTGCCACCCAAATCGTTTCGGGCTCTGATACCAATATGGTGAGGAGTGCACAACAGACACCGATAACTCCACTTCACCTTACCCTCGGCCATATAACATAGGACTCACACCGATTTGTTCAACTCTCCATCGTTGGTGAGACCTCCTTTATTGGCCAAGTCTTTCATCCTTCTATCGATACCCCGATCACCCAGATATCACCTTTGATCTTTACTCGTCGGTGAGACATTTACCATCGGCCACCTTAGGGTTTGCTACATTGATACATTGATTTGTCGTTGCACAGTCTACCTTCTCTGAACCCTAGCACATGGTGATGCTAGGTCAACCTATTGTGCGAAATGCACTGTCTGGAATGTCTGCACTGTCGACACAAAACAAAACAAGGAACAAAATGAATACTGGTACATCGAAGCCATTCCACTGATTTTGACAGAAATCTCACCAGTGGAATGCTTCACGATGACATACGGCAACAAAATAGAAAAACATAGGAAGAATGGAAATCTACAGTTACACGATTTGTAGTTATAAGAAATGGAAATCAAATGGATAGAACAAAATTGCTTTATTTCTCCTGAGCACAATACAATCACATTCACACCCTTCTTCGACCTCATTACATTCGATGATCATTTGGTTCATTCCTCTGGGCATTTATCAACTCACCCTGAGTAGTACCAAATTAACTCCAAGTGACTGGGAGACAGCCGTCTAAAATAGCCTCCAACTACCCTACTACCCTATTTTGGCATTATGTGATTACAAATTGACAAATGTGCCCTAAGTCACTTGGGACTTACAAAATAGACCTAGATATAAACTGAAATGAAAATGCATTGGTCAAATAGACCTTATTACAAAAGAAAACATGATTTTGTAGGTGCTCCTGCACCAGTCGACTGGGAACGAATCTCACCTTCTTCAATTTGAGTATTCTATTGAGCAAAGTGCTAGCAATCCTCCGCATCAGACTTCTAAAAACCTATCTCCATATCCTTCTCTGTAGATTCTTCTGTGATAACATTTTCCTCATTTACCCCCATTCCCTGATTATCAGGGATGTCTTGTTTGGATAAGATATCATCCTCATCTTTGTTAAGATCAACATTACCTCCCATTTGCTTCACTTTACAATGGGTCATTAAATGGCCCTTCTTCTTACAGATCTGACAGAATGTAGTTGCATTTTCATAGAGAATCGGCTGGGTCCAGATCCCATACTTAGAGTTTAAGTCTATGGACATGGGGAGGGTTTGATGGATCTCCACATTAACACAAAATCTAGCATACACACAATGGGACTTAGCCCGAGTGGTGTTATCCAACGTCACATGCTGACCAAAGGTATTACCAATAGTAGAAAATATCTTTTCGTCCCAATATTCCAAGGGAAACCCCGGGAGCCTCACCCAAACTGGGGCAGTCTGATTCAAATCCGTACTGGGATCGAAACCAGGTTTCCATGAACACAGGGCGAGTGAATGGGTGCCATAAAACCATGGCCGTCCCGCCAGAACAACTAACATATCCTCCCTATTTGTAAATTTAAATAAGAACAAACCTCTTGCCATAGCTATGACAGACACGCTGCCTTTAATCCTCCAATGATTAGATACCCACTTCCGCACCATTTCAATATTAGGACGGAGAGAGAAGAACTTACCGACCAGGGCCAGATCCATGGCCGCCACTATTTCTTCATCCAAATCATCAGGTATATCCAAAGCCATACCTTCCACCGATTCCTTTTGAACTGGAACCCTAGACGCTCCTTTAGGGGAGAAGATTTTCTTCCCTGTCAAAACCCCTTTCCATCCCTTGGAAGGATCCCCGCCCACCAAGGTCTGGTTCCCAGAGGCACTGCCCAAGGCAGTAACCTCCATCATCAATGAAAAGAAAGTAGAAACCCTAAAAAACCTCAGAAAGCCATATAACCCAACGCAATGTTCACAACAATGAACCCCAACTGCCTCAGTTGTTGTATGACCAAAAGCTTATAGATTTTTAGAATCTAAAATAGGATGACTTATCTGTAAACGAATATTGGGAAAAGTTCATCCGCCTACTTAAGTATGTGCTGCCGTACCAACGTTGACTCATAAATGTTCACTCAATTAATATTGTTTAAAACTAAGTTAAAAATAAATTAAATAATAACAATGGTAATTATTAGTTTTTACAAATAAAAGAATAATACAATTAAATTAAATTAAATCATATTAGAATTTATTTGTAATTTTAATTTTATCATGAGCAAGTAATTTTATTTATTTAGATTTATAAATGAGAAATAATTTTGGAAATTAATTTTAAAAAAAATCTCCTTGTTAAAAACAAACATGCAAAAATAACTCAATCATTTCCTTTAATTAAGAGATTGATTTTTTAGTTAAGTAAGAATGAGTTAAACAAACTCCTAGTATAAGATTTATTTATCAGTTAACCTACTAAAATTATGGAGGCAATTCCTCTGCAAATTAGGAAGTAAAATAATAAATGGTGGGAAGAGAAAAAAGCGGGGGGAGGAAAAAAACAAAGAGGAGGGTTCTTTTAGGGAAAAAAAAAATGGTGCAGGAAGGCAGAAAGACGACATTTTTCATATTCCTGTCAGATTTTGGTACTAGATTATACCATGAAGCACTATCTGTGTGAGGGGCTAAGCTGTGGCCTTATCCTAGATTTCTCCATCATTGCTCTTAGGTATGCTTTTGCATAATCTGATGTTTATTTTATTCTTTGGATTTGGGTAAATATTCGAATGCAGGAATCCTAGGGAGCCAATAATGGCACACATGTTTTTAAATTAGTTGGGTATTTTCAATAGAGTTTAATGATTTGAGCTTGAAGTAGATCAATACAATCGAAGGCTTTTTTATTTAAGATGTCTCTGTATTTGTGATTGAGTGCATACGGATCGTATGCACAAATGCCTATTGTACCCATTTGTATCTCTAGATGTATTTCTTTTTGTGTGCATATAAACATATGAATGTGTATGTATTTGGTGTTGGCTTGGATCATGGAGTCTGGGTCTTTTCACTTGCCGATGTTGTTTGTTTGGAAGTGTTTAATGTCTCCCAACACCTCTTTGTCTTTCCCTTTATTATTGCTGTCAATATAGCATTGAAAACTCTTACATGGGCGTATTAGTATATATATTTCTCACTATATATTCCACATGTACTCTCGGCATGAGATATGACTCCTGAGGATAGGTGTTTTATTTTGGCAATTTCTAATCTCTGAGTGAAGTCTGAGTCGCTCTCATTTTGTTAACCTACTCGATTATTTCTACATTGTGTACATCCTTCAATCGTTGCATTTCATCAAATGGCATCTTTTGAGGCACTTGACGTCAGGTTGCATGCATGGTCTAGTTCGATGTTTTGCCTGCGCCTTGTTGGAGACCCTTTCATCATCTGTGCTTTATCTTAACCTAAAACTTTGAACTTCAATTGATATATTTATGATCTCTGGAATTCAGCTTTTCACCTATTGCAGCTTGATAGTTTCATAAACCATGAAAAAAATAAATCGATTTTGTGCTCATTCTGTAGTCATTGCAATCCATGCTTGGAAAAATCTTGAGCTGTTCACCCATCAGCTCGCGTGCCTTGTTTAGGATTCACATTATGCATCTATGTCTACCAGAGAAATTCAAAGCCTTGTCAGCTTCTTGAAGTTTTTAAAGCCTTTTCAACAAATCCATTTTTGTGCATATCCTACAACCATTGCGTTCCATGAGATGGAATGTCCCTGTGGAATTTTGCCAATAGTTCCTGCACTTTGTGCTTTATGGATGGTGCGGCAGTGAAGTCTCTAGATGATTCCTTGGCCGACAAATTCTTTATCGTCATGAAAGATTTGAAATTTAGTTGTCTTTTAGCATTTATAACTATATCCATTATCTATGCATTAAAGTTTTCTCTATGAGAAGAAGTATCAACCAGCACTTGGTCATACTCTTTCTAAAAGAATCTACTGCCTTTTAAATTTTATTTCCTTTTTGGCCATCATAAGATTCCTTACCTCTGATTTTTAGAAGAACCCAATCTGTGAAATCTAGATTTTAGTGGTCTCTATTAAAAGTGTAAGGGATGAATAGTTCTTTATCCAAAACTAAAACATTAATTTCTATTTTTTTAGCTTTCCAAGAATTTCATTCGTATTCATTTAAAAGTATAAATGAGATTTTATCTTTAGATTACGATTTGCACAACAAATAATCCTTTTACTTAATCCTCTCTATTATTAGGCAAACTCATAATTATATTATAATTATTTCTTCATAAATAATGTGTGGGAATAAATATTTTTCTCTTATCTTATAATGAAATAATTAAATGATTAGAATAGGGTCACTATTATCACTCTAATAATATAGAAAATCATGATTTAATTTTCTTGGTAATATTTAGATTACTATAAACTTTAATATCTAAAGTTACATTTGTATAAACATTAATATCTAAGGATAGAGTTGAATATTCCCATAGGATAATATTGTGAAATAAAGATCTACATGATGTTATTTATATATAGATTAATTTCCTTAATTACATAAAAGAAAGAGATTTGATACTCAATAGAAAATTAAGATCAAATGTTGACATGTTCAAATTGGGTATAGGCTACAACATAGAGGAAAATGTCCTAAGTATGGAATTATAATGAGTACTACGGAGATATGTACATTAGGTATTAGGTTTTATCTCGCTAGGACCTTTCATTAAATAGAGTATTCATGCATTACTATGATGGTACCTACATAAATGATTATGGAATATAATAAGTATTATAAAATGTAGTAATAGGACTATGGTCTTTCATCAAAAAAATGATTCATGTATTATTAGGATGGCACCCTTATATATGGTTTTGAAGCTTAGTCTGAATAGCATGTTATGGCAATTTAGATGGTATTATATAATCTTTAAATCAAACTACAAAAGACTATCACCTCCCTTTCAACCTTATTGAATCCCCGATGGGTCATTCCTAACCCTTCAAGCCTCTATTCATAAAGGTAAAGGAGGATAGCTCATTAAAACATTAATGATCACAAACATATGAAAGTCCTTTTGGAAAATAGACAAAGCAAATAGGAGTACTTTAAAAAGTCTAGCATCTATGTTCTAACTCCTAGAAGGGGTTACCTACAAATCTTCAAACCCCATTACCTGACTCTACAAGTTGGAAGTAAGTATTCCTAAGAAGAACTTTATTACTTTGGATATCATAAAACCCTTAGAGTACATTAATAATGATAAGTGGTTAGATAAAGCAACCTTAGGAAACCAATATGGCAAATATGTAAAAAATAATCTTTCAAGAAAGTTTAAAAAGGGTTAACTAAGGAAACTAAACTTATAATCGAGAACTCTCTATTAGATACTTAAATAAATGGCCCCTAACCTTATTCTAGATTCTTGCAAAGTTGTATATGCACAATTTTTGATAATAGAGGCCAACAATTGTTTTTGTTATTATTTCATGTTTATCATTTTACAAAACTTACTATGGAGCAAATGATCCTATGATCTTTCAAGATATTCATCCATTCTTGTATTGACCTTGTTAGGGTAAATAGATTTTACCTTGCTTAAGTTTTACTTAGGCTTAAATAATTGGTTTGGGAAGGTATTCCCATTACAGTAATTTTATCGGTCAAAAGTTTACCCATCATATTTCTCTTGACTTTAAATAGGCACATTTGTACATTTGTAATCTATCAAGCATTAGAGATTTTCTTTGCGTATCAAGCTTTTCATTATTCTCCTATGGTGAACTATCTTCCTGGTTGATCTTGCTTATCCCAACATGGTATCAAAGCACAGTGCTAGGAACCCTCGCCTGAATCCAGAGAATTAAGCTGGAGAAGAGATTGATCCAGGCATCAATATGTGCTTGCACATCAAATTACGGAGGCATCAATCCGTGTCTGTGTTTGGGACATTTGCCCTCATTCATCACCATTCTTGCATGAAGGCGCAGACTTATCTAGATCTGTAGATTCATCTCATAAAGCTTGAAGTTTATATACACAGTGCTTTATTCCTGAGGGCTTTGGCATGTCCATACTCTCACCCCCGTGTCGATTACAATGCACAATCCAGTATATAAGAGGTACAACATCATTGTAAGACCGTTTGGAGTGCATATACAATCCTATTTCAAGCATGAAAAGCGTAGATACATTCCAGCGTTTGAGAGGACTCTCCACTATCTAGTTATTTTGCACATTACCAACCTGGTATAAAAAATATTAGCCATTTCTAAAGTTTGCAATAGAAATATTTATCTAGGGTTTGCTAATCATGCAGCCCATCCGTCCATTGTGTTTGGAGTTCTATCTAAGAAATTAATTTCACTTTTACCCCACAGCCGGCTCTTTTCTTTCAACTTTTTACCCAGCCCTTTAATTGTGCTTATGAAGTACTTAGAGAGGATTGGTGAAACAACTTTGATTTGGTGAGAAGTTGATCGGTTGGCACAACTACCATCATAATATTTTGCAACACATCTGTTGCTTATTTTTTACTCATTTGTAGCAGGTGGTCACATGGTGACATAGGGCTTAATCCGGCCCTTCATTCTTGCATTGATTCCATCTCGATGACTTTCTTCCACGGAGCATATCTTGGGCATTCAGAGTCCATTTTTCATATTCCACATATCATCAGAAAGCTGACCTCACCAAGCTCATAGTGGTACAGGTCAATCCGCCTGGTTTCACCGTCTATCAACATTTTTTTTGCAGTTTCTAACTTGGTGGCACACAATGGCTGAACTAGGGTTAGAGGTTCTTACTCCTCACAATTATCATACGTGGAAAGTGAAAATGCAAAGGTTACTTTGGTCAAAAGGATTATGGTCTACCTTGAATGAAGAACAACCAAATATCACCAGGGAATATGAGAAGTTGCATATAAGAATAAGTGTGATGAGGTGATGAGCCAAATTGCAATGTATATCTCAGATTCTTTGTTCTTCCACATCGAGGAGTGCACTACACTTAGAGAGGTATGGACTAAACTTAAGGATCTCTTTGGTGCAGTTAATGAAATAAAAGCCATTCAATTAGAAGCTAAATTAGCATCTCTTTCAATAGATACATTCCCTGCTATTGAGGATTATTTGGTAAAATTCAAGTCCTTACCTTCTCAGTTGTTAGGGTGTGGAAAAGAAAAAAGTGATAAGGAATGCATTTTCTTGGTTCTGTCAAAATTAATGGGTCTTTTTTCATACTTTGATCCTTCCTTTTATTCTACAATGGATGGGTTGGGAAATAGATTTGTTATGCCATCCTTTGAGACATTCTGTGAAATATTGACTAGAGAACAATCCAAACTTCGTCAATCTGATATCACTAAGTCTCATGCATTAGTTGCCTCTACATCCAAAGAGAAAGGAAAGAACAAGAAGGATAAACCCAAAATAGAATCAAATGAGCCTTCCAATCTATCTTCTAAAGAGACACATCATAAGAAGGAAAGGCCCAAATGTAACTTTTGTAAAAAAGAGGGCCATAGTGAACAAAGTTGTTATAAGAAGGAAATTCATGAGTTAAAACAGTTACTCAAGGAACATAATATAACCTATCCTTCCTCATCTAGTTCACCTCCTCCTTCTAACAAAAATAAGAATAAGGACAAGGATACTTCCCCTAGCTTCAAAGGAAAAGGACATTCCCTAATTACTACTCATGCATCCAGAGATATCAGATGGATCATTGATTCAGGGGCTTCAGTGCACATTACTCGATCACCTGATTTATTAGTTCCAAGTACTCTTAGAGCACCCTATTATGATAGATTCATGGTTGCTAAGAATCAGATGGTTCAAGTTGCTGCCATTGGAGAGATTAATTTGGGTGATGGCTTGGTTTCTAATGTCCATTGTATTCCTGAAATTGCTCATAATCTATTATCAGTCTATCAGATCACACAGGCAGGTAACACAGTGGAGTTTACCTCTGATTTAGTCCTTATTAGTCATGCTTCGGGAGAGTTGTTTGCAGTAGGTAGGGATGATCATCAGTCCAAGGTATATGCCTTTGATCATTTTATTGATGATGATGATCCCTATGTTCCTTTGACTCCACCATCTAGTGTGTAGAGTAACTCTATTCCTATTAATGGGTTTATTGATTTGATCACTATACCATCATCACCTACCACATCAGAGTTGATAGAAGACATCACTAGTTCTTCCAATATGAGTTCTTCTCTTGGGCAGGTTGATCATAGTATTCCAGATCTTGCTTTGGTTGATGAGTATTTGGCAGGTTTATCAAACTTGTTTGTGGAGACTCATCTTGGAGATTTGGAAGACACAGTTGAGGGTATATCCCTCCTATTTGATGATAGTTGTGGTACACCTGTTGTCACTCCATGTTTGTTTTTAGAGAATGTTCAAGATCAGTTTCTAGTGGTACCTTGTCTGTCACCTTCTATTGGGATTGGGCATGTTCCTGATTGGTTCATGGCTTCATTTTCCAAGGCATTGGTGACACATTAGTAGATTTCAGAGACATCATCATACATTTTCATGCTTCTTTCTTTCAATTCCTATCTGGAATGGGAAGCATACCTACATATATACATGGTTTTATTTCTTCTAAAAGGGAGACAATTTGTTTGTCAACATTGGATCATGTTCTGTCTTCAGGTACTTACCATTTTTGCAAGTGATTACACATTGTGTGGGGGGGGGGGTGCTACACAGTCTCTCTCTTTCCCTCTTATGGGGGGGCCATTAATTATATATACATGATGTATGTAGTACTTGGGGGATATTAGTGAGTCCACCATACATCATTTCATTTTTCACATATTTGTGAATGGGTATCTAACATGGCCTAGTTGTCAGGACCCATATATATTGCATTTTGCATGTTAAGATTTGCATAATAATTATTTTCCCTAAGTTGCACTTAAGGGGGGGTGTTAGGGTAAATAGATTTTACCTTGCTTAAGTTTTACTTAGGCTTAAATAATTGGTTTGGGAAGGTATTCCTATTAGGGTAGTTTTATCGGTTAATGTCATATTTCTCTTGCCTTTAAATAGACACATTTGTACATTTGTAATCAATCAAGCAATAGATATTTTCTTCTCGTATCAAGATTTTCATTATTCTCCCATGGTGAACTATCTTCCTGGTTGATCCTGCTTATCCCAACAGACCTAAGTTTTAGTTGAATTAGAATAATTTTGGTATTAGTCCAATTTTGTGTAAAGAATCATAGTTTTATTAGTTGATTTTAGATCTTAAATTTTGGCATTATTAGTAAATATCAAATAGTAAAGAGTTCTCTTTCCTTTCTAGTTAGGTAAACTTTTCAAACAAGATTGAAACACAAACTAAAATGATAAGTTGCTTGAATTAACACAATGTTCCACCTTAGCAAACACCTCCCCGATTTCCTTATTATGAAACTGTCGTAGAGTATAAACAACTTTTCAAATATTATTTGTGTGAGGGTACATACCCTTGAATTCGGTAAATGGGGAACATTGAAAACGCGTAGTGGAAAATTCTTTGATAGGAATAGGGATAGTGAAGCTAGGTAAACAAATATTGGTCAGGATGATCAAATACTTATTAATGCTCCCTTCGTGGGTAACAGTCATAGAGGAACTATCTGGGAAAATTGGGCCCTAGAAAGGGTTGCGTACCCACATTTAACAGTTCACATAAAACCTAGAATAGAAAACAAAACTACATATTTTAGTCCTTGATCCTATTCGAAAGCAGGTATGTAGGCAGCCTGGGGAACGAAGGATGTTCCCAGTGCTCAGGATTTAGGCATGGGGATTGGGGGGAATTCTGGTTTCAACTTAAGGATCACTGCATCTTCTTAATGACTTAGGAAACATCCCATCAAGATGAAGCCTCCAACTGACCTAGATTAAACTTATGAAAAGGAAAATCCAAATTTAAATACTCAAAAGAATCCCCGTTTGGGATTTACTTGACTCGTCGAGGCCTAGGGTCAAATTCCAAGGCTGGACTCAAGCGGCAATACTTGAATTCTTTAACTCCTAAAGACGTAGACCTTGGTGCACCCCAGATGGAGTGTAGTCTTTAGAGAGAAACCCAGGATCTGTTAGATCATGATGGGCTTAAGACTCTAGCGAGAGCACATACCTATCCCATTTGGATAGATGCCCGTCTCGTATGGACAGAATTTTACCTATCTCGTTTGGATAGATGCCCATCCCATATGGATGGAAGTTTACCAATCTCGTTTGGATAGATGCTTGTCCCGTTTGAACAAAGGGCTACCCTGTTTGGGTAGAGATACCTGAGTATGTTAAATCAACACATAAACTAGACATAGGAAAAAATGTAGTGACTTTTGAAGGGTTAATGATTGGGAATCTCTTAGGATAACCAGAACCTTACAAAAAGGCTCACTACCCAGGGCTCACTGCCCAGAAGAAAGAAAGAAAGGACTCATTATCCAAAAGAAAGAGATAAAAGAGAAGGATCACTGCTAGGGATGAACTGATATAATTACATCTAACCTATGCATGGAGTTCAGTTCCAATGAATCTTAATATTCACCACAACACAAACATCACCTTCAGAGCAACACTTAAAAATAGTAGACACCTTCTGTTCACTGCATCCAGTACTCTAACACGTGAAAACTATCACTGTACTAATCAAATTCACATCACATATAGCATATCCATCATGCATACATCCAGTCACGAATCCTTGACACTTATTTATACCATCATCCACCTTGAAAACATTCTGCAAGGTCAGCGACACATCTTTACCCATAAAATTCAAATTAGGTCTGGACCAAAACATTCTTGTAGAGGAAAGGAATGAATGCGGGCCATCTCACACCTTAGCATGGACCTAAATCCATACATACACACTTCATCACGTTTTCACAATCAACGACACACAACTGCAATTAGTGTAAACAACCAAGTCGGCCAAACTTGTGTTAACATTATGAACTTTTAAGTGCACACTTCCTCAAGACCAAAAGATATCATGTGGATCATGCACCAAGCTTCAACATGATCTAGAAACATCCACACGCACCTGAAAACCAACAAATTCCTTTGCAACATGTTTCACTTGAAGAAAGTTTGCAATAGAGTACTGACCAGCTCTATCATACTCTATCATCAACTGCAACAGTTTAAGAATAAACTTGCAGAGAACCAAACCATGAACCACTTGAACTGAAGAAAGATATAGACCTTATAAGAATGAATCCAGAACCACAAAGCCAGAAACAAATCTATGGAGAAATGCATAGCAAAACAGTTTCTCCTAGACACTTCTACACAAATCAAAAACACTATCCGCACACTAGTGAACACAACTTTCTCTGCACAATGAACTAGAACAAAAAATCTGGAATATAACATCTTGAAACACCTCTGAACAAAATATTCAAACCACAAAAGCAAATCTTCAATAGGGAATAAATGCGGAGCAAAACTAGAACATTACTCTATTAAGTCAGAACACATCTTCAACACACTATTTCCTTTATTAATCAAATTTTCTCAAAAGCACTTGGAAACCGAACAATAGAACCATATTCTTAACATCTTCATCACTCCTACAAAGTAACCAAATCACCTTTAGCAATAGCTCATATCCTCATCTCTACACAACACAAACTACTCATACTCTTGAACACAGTTGACAACAATGACAACACCTATTAGCACATACTTGCAATAATATTAGTGTTCTTATGATTTATATGTTTCTATTTTTGCTATGTTATTTCCATTTGTATTTGTGTTCTATCAATTTTAATGAATTTGTAGGCACTAAGGAACAATAGTTTTATTGTATTTTAACTCGAATTATCAATATTTGGTATTAGAGATTGGTTGGCTTGATTAGAAAGTGAGACACCTCTTTTAGAGTGTTGTTCGATTTTTTCTTATAGCTATAGCTTTTGTGTTTTTGTTTATAGTGTAGATTTTGGTGATAGAGATCACAATGAGGACATCTCATATAGAGATCAAAGAGTTCAATGACACATAATATGAACTTTAGAAGCTAAAGATGGAGGATCTTTTGGAAGAAAGGGATCAATGAATAGCAGTTAAAAATAAGAGCAAACTTGAAGGTATATTAGATGCATACTGGGTAGGGGTTGATAAGAAATCCTAAGCTACTATAAGGTTATGTTTATTTTATTATGTTCTCTTGAATATTTTTAATGAGTCTATTGTATTTAAGTTGTGGAAGAGAAGAGGTGAAATATATTAGACTAAGAGTCTCATTAACAAATTGTATATTAAAAGGAAATTATATTCATTAAAAATGAAGGAAGGAAATTATGTTGCAAAAAATTTGAATTCTTTCACTTTAATCTTGAGTTATTTATAATCTATTAATTTGGTAAGATTGACGAAGAGGGTAAATGTTTATTACTACTTTGTTCATTACCTAATTATTGGGAGAATTTAATTGTTTCTCTTAATAGTTCTATTAGAGATTTGAAACTAGATGTCCTTGTTGCTACCTTGCTTACAAAATAGATGTGAAGAAAGTTAAATGATCATGGTTGAAAGGAGATGTTGAATATGAGAGAAAGACCCAAGGGAAAAGGTGGTGGTAAGTAAAAAGGGGGTAAGGATTGTGTATAGGTAAAAATTGAGTGAGTAAATATCAAAACAATGAATAACAAACTCAATCCTATAACCTTCAAAAGATCGATCTAAATGATAAACAAAATCAATGTGAATTAAGAACAATATAAAGCTATCACCTAGATTGTATAGATCTCTTGGTTCTTTGTGGATTGCTCAATACAATTGTATACCCATGGTTGCAACAAGCAGGTGTAGATGATTATAATTGCATTCTCAAAGTGCTCAATGTGTTGAAAGATGTGATATATGTGCTCAATGATGCTAGAATGTCAAAGCTTAAATGATCGAAGAGGAATTGTGAAGAGATGAAGGGGGTATATATAGGTTTTAGGGAAAGATAGATCAACAATGGAGATAAATCAATGAGATCAATGATTCAGATGAGTTGAGAGCTCATGATGAACATGCACACAACATGTGTCCTATTTAAAGAATATTTTAAAATTGTTTTGTTGAGTTAACTACTTGCTAGGATAAAGATAGGATTTGATTTCATAAATTTAGAATGTTTTTTTTTTCTAATTTATGAGTTGATGATAAAAACAATAAGAATTAACACCAATTAACTCAACTTTAAATTTTTTTTTGAAGTTCTAAAAATAAGACTGATTGTGCACATAGAAGAAATGATATTTTTACAAGAATTTGAAAGATAAATGAGAAATTAAATAAATAAATTTATTTAATTAATTGTGCATGGAAGAATAAGATTATTTTGGGAAGATAATTAAAGATATTTTAAAATTAAATAAATAAATTTATTTAATTAATTGTGCATGATGGAAGAAAAGATAAGATATAAAGATTTAAATAAATTAAACAAATAAATTTATTTAATTTATTTTCCATGATGGAGGAATAGATGAGATATAAATAAAATATTGATTTTATTTATTTTTAGAAAATTAAGTCAACTTAAATAAATTTGAATAATTTATTTAAATTTGGAGGAATAATTGATTAATTTAAATAATTAAAAATTATTTAATTGTGGATAAGAGGAAATTGAGTGATGAATTAATTAAATAATTTATTTATTTAATTAATGTGGATTTGAGGATTGGAAGAAGATAATTTAATTAAATAATTAAAATTATTTAATTTAGAGGAATAAAGTGAATTTTGATGAAATTAATTAAATAAAGAGGACTTATTCAATTAATGTTGGAATTAGGGAAAATAGAGGAAATTAATGAAATTAATTAAATAATTAGATTATTTAATTAACATTGAATGCAAGTGATTTAGGAAGAAATGATGTATGCAAGTAATGTGATGCGAAGGTCATTTTTAGGTGCCTACATTTTTCCCCTCTTTGATAGAATGTAGTTTACAACATTGTTTCAAAGAAAACAATGATAAAAATTAAATACAATCATGCCCCAGTCGGATTAGTGTAGGATGCCCCCTCAAGAGGAAAAATAGGGAAGTGATAGAAGGACTGGGTTGACTTGCAACTAGAAGAAAGGATAAAGACACGATAGAAAAGAGGCTAAGAAAGATGAGATTGGATATCTGAAGGCTGACACAATGGAGAAAATTAGCTGACATGAAGAAAAACTAGACAAGGGGGGAAGAATTAGGGTTGGGATGCTATATGTAGGGCCCAAGGGGTCACTTTTAATTCATTTATGCACTTATAGTTTAGATATTTCAGAGCTCCTAGCTTTCTATTATTTAGTTGAGAGTTTAGTGCTTAGAGGAGCTTTCAACTTGCAGAGATGCCAATTCTAGGGCATAAGCACCACAACGAGCGTGTGAGGACCTATGCGAGACGGCAAGGGGTAGCAGTAGTGGTAAGTACCCTAAAACATGCCTTTTGATGCATTTAATAGGTCATTTAGAGTTTTTTAGATTTTTGCGAAAGGCAAGTTTTTACAAATTAGGCACCTATGGTGCTTTTTGAAGCACCTTTGGTGAAATTAAGTGCATATGAGGCACGCAACTATGCCTTTGGCAGAAATTAAGTGATTTTGGTCATTATTAGGTAGGTCTAGGAAATAAGACACTTTTGGTCTATTTTAAGGTGCTAATGGTCGACAGTTAAGTGCCTATGGCGTGCAGTGAGCCGCTATTGGTTTGGAAACAAGGCACATATGGAGAACAATTAAGTGCATATGGAGAATAGTTGGGCGCATATGGAAAATAGTTAGGTGCTTTTGGATTTCTAAAGTTTTTTATCACTTTGACTTAGGTTGACTATATTTAGTGAAGTTGACTAGGGTATACTTAGGATTATTCACTACTTGACCTAGTGTTTGATTGATTTTGACTGAGATTGGCTTAGTTTTTTTCAAGTAGTTTTGAGTTAAACATGTGCAAAGGATAACCAGGTGACTTGTGGATGTAGATTGTCTTATCGCCATTGCAATATAGAGAGAGACATTTTGTAGACACAATCAAAGTAGTACAACTAGATTGGGAGGAGGACATTGTTGTGCCTCGCACACATGCCCCATTTTGCAAATGGGGACCCCTTTTTCTTTTTGATTTTGGCTTATAGTGTCATGTTAGTTGGGCAATTCCTAAAGTCTTCACTGCATGTACCAAAAGCTCCATTAGATGACTAAAGTTGCATTTTCCATGAAAGGGAGTGAACAATGAGTTACTAATTTTCCTAAAGGTTCAAGTCAAGTCATAATTCCAGTAGAAACCAAGTCAAAACTACCTTTTGCTCTAAAAACTACCCTGATAGACTTCTGCGCTAAAAACATCACTTACTGACCTTTGTGTTAAAATCCCTGTCCACTAACCTTAGCATTTAAATTGCCTTCAACTGACTCAGCACTAAAATCCCTGTTCATTGACCTTTGTGTTGAACTCACTTACCACTGCCTTGTGCTGCATTTGCCACTCTCTGACCTAGTGCTAAAAATGTTCATCATCGACATAGGTCAGTTGACCCTGAAAGTCGCGCAGGTCTGAGATGTTTTAAAATAGCGAAAACCCAATAGATAATATTCTGTGAATTGTGCACCAAGCCTACAACTGTATTAGGGCATTAATGGAGGGTTCATTTAGAGGTATAAAATGCCTTTAGGTCATTTTCAAGCACATTTTTACGCACAAACGGATCATTGAGGAGCTCTGCAAATTCTTTATTGACGGAGAATGATTTCAAGCTGAGGAGAATTTTGCCCAATATGCATTCAATCATCACTTGACCTTCATAGCCACATTCAAAACTAGGAGGGTACTCGTCTCCTCTAGTTAATTCAAGTTGCAAAGGTTAAAGTCTTGTGTGGTCTTGAGTGTCACATTAGGTTAGGGTTTCATAAAAAGATTAAGGCATTCTTTGCGTAAATCTATAGAACACATTCTTGGGTTTTTGTCCTGCACATAAGGATTAAATAGTCCAATATTTAAAACAAAAAAACCCTATTCGAGACCCCAGGACAGAGGTGGAAATGGTAAATTTGACTGTTGAAATGCATTTTTCATATTTGCAAGGTCATTCACAAAATTCGCCAGAAATCCCTTTTAAAGATCTTTAGTCTGGAATTTGTGTTAAAAGTGCCCTCATCCAACGCCGAATGAACAAAGTTAGTTGGTCACTTCGAAAATCCTGCCAAAGACCAAAATCAACTTCGCATTAAAACTTCAATCCACTGACCTAGTAGGGAAACTTGCCTCCATCGACTTTAGTTGGACATCATTGAAATTCCTGCTAAAGTCATTGAACCCTAAATCACTGCCAATGGCTAACCCTTGTCTAGCGCTAAATCACCAGTCCACCGACCTGCACCAAAATAACCTTCTACTGACCTTCAGTCAATCACCTCCTGAAACTGTGCTAGTCAGTTATTGCTCAAACCCACGTTGAGTCAGACAGAGCCAAAACTAGCATTTCTGCATAAAATAGGTCCAAGACCCCCTGAATTCATTCAAAATGATCTCAGAATGGTTTTTCTTGGAATCTTCTAAGGTAAATGGGTCCATTTAATCATGATGAATGTGGTATGAGTGAAATTAACATTTATTGCATGAATTAAGTGGGATTTCAGTGTACTTTTTTTCATTCTTCTCTTTGTCTAACTTATGCAACAAATGATATAAGATGGTATGCAAATCTCAGACTTATGTATTTTAAGAGGACTTTGTAGGTGCTTCATGAAGCAAACTGGATAATGCAGAACAAGCATATGATGTGAAGAAGATCAAACTCCTGGAAAGACATTGCTCCGATTAGTTCCAGCTCTTCTCCTCCTAATGCCCATCAATAGAATTGGTGTTGAAAGGAGGATTGACCAAAGGCATTGCTGAGCCAAGAACATACTCCATTCCGAGTTTAACTTCAACCTTGTTTGCACCTGTTCCAGTTAGCAAATCGATCTAGCAAGCATCCAGTTGGATATACCTTGACTAAAATGTGCCACATACTCCTCTTGATCCAATCAGCACTTGGAATCCCATGAATCCACATCAGCTCATATTTTCAAGTGTCATGTGACTCTATTTTGGCTTTATTAGGCCTTGAAAATTGACTTTTCATCATGTATATCCAAATCGGTATCCAATTTGACTAGATTGGATGTATTTGCAAGTTGTATTTTGTCTTTTTCCTAAAGGACAATGCAAATCCGAAAATGCAACAAACTGATGTATCTCATTAAATCCCATGTAATCTGGACTCTTGGTGTTGAGTTAATCTTCACCGTCCATTCAAAAACTTAGTATGGTTCCTTGTCTATAAAAGGGCCATCCTCTTCTCTCATTTGTAAGTAAGATTTAATAGTGAATTGTTGAGACTCTACCAAAATATAGTCAATACAAAGCAAGTTTTGCAGGTTGCTAGGAATTTGTATTTCTATGGGCATATTTTATGAGTTGATTTTGATTGTGTGAATTCATTGAGCTACGCCAAGAGTTGGGTGTTTGATGAACCCTCCATGATTTGAAAATCATTACATTTCCTTAGAAGATTGTACATTCTCTGTGGCATTGTGGACTGGCTGGTTAAGCAGAGATTTGTTTACTATTGGGAATCTGTCTATCTGTTTGATTATCATTTCTACAATTGTCTATAGGATCTCTCTTATCCGTTTCCTCTGTCCTTTTCCTTTTGCATTTTATTTACATAAAGTTTGGTAGATTTAGGATTTGAGCAGCATTACATTGATCATCTACTAAAATTTCAGACTTTATAGTCTAAACCATCTAGGGTTTCTGCATATACATTGATGTCATATCATACAAACCCTATCATTATATGTAAGACCCCTTGTTGGCACAGCTAGACATACCATTTAGTCATTCCAAGCAAGATAAGACCTAGTTGTATTATCCTTGGGGCAGTCCTATCTAGGATAGGATACCTTTTTCAAGAGGGTTATGATACTAGCAATCATACCTACGTTGTTGTGTGCTAAAACCACCATCAACAGAATTGGTGCTAGAAGGAGGGCATGAACCAAGATTTTATGTAGGCTTTCAGTTTTAGTGGTTCATTGCACATGCTAAAAATGAATTGAAATTCAAAAAATTTTGATCTAATGGGTACACATAAGGGTTTTAGTCATGAGACTCCTTCATTCTTCAAACACTGTCATAGCAGTCATATCATGAAGAGAATTTCAAAGTTGACATCCCACTTTTTAAAGAAGTTTTAGATAGACAGATCAGAGCGAAGTATCCTCCAGTTACCTTGCTTGATGTTAGTTCCCCTCAGGTCTACACTATACATCTTGGAGAGCTGCATGACAAGATTGATTGTTTAACTTTTCTCCAAAGATTGGATTTGCATTTAAAAGGATTGCTATCTATTTTTGAAATATACAAGCCTGAAGCTAGATATGAGCATGACAGGAATATTTAGAGAAAGACAAAGTACAGAGGAACTATAGTACAGATGAATGCAAATGCATCTAGTCATGTCTCAGTCAAGAACTCCCAAAGAGTTGATGTTGTAGGACCTATAAATCTATTCACAAATGATCACAATCAGAAAGATAGGCTGCACATTGGGAAAATTGAAGTTTCTCAAGCTATCCATCAAAATACATACCAAGATGAGAATGATGATGGTAGACAAGGCATGTTGTCTACAAGTCACCCAATTAAGGAGTATACAGTCCGTGACTGGTTAAAACCTAGTTTTCATTCCCTGGACCTTCCAGCATGCTTGAAGCCTAGTTTTTAGTCATAGGACAGTAAACATAGCAATATACAGAGTCATATTTCTACTATTGAGGATGTTGATATGATAGATGATGAATCAGACCTCATGAACAATCATGTAAGGGATGTAGATCAACAATCAAATATTTCACAAGTGTCAAGTTTTAAACCTGAGTTTGTTGCTGCAGAGGTGTAGAACAACAGGTCCTTGCATGTGGATAATAATTCTAAGTTTGAACAACAGTTAGATCAGATCAGATGTGTGCAATAACAAGAAGAAATCAGTCCTCCAAATGAAGAACAGTCATGGATAGCAGTGCAAAAAGTTATTCCAGCTGACACATCTGAGTCACAACCAGATTTTCTGATAAAAGATGATCAAGTTCTTGACTGTATCAGCTAACTATATCATCATGATCAGTCATATCAGGCTGAAATAGTCACTCCAATAGAGTCTCTAGCTGAGTTAGATGAACAAAATTAGGATAGTACACCACCTAAAAGCAACATTGACATCAAGAATCTACTTATAGAGGAAGAAGGAGACCATGTTGTTGCTGTAGACAAAGGATGGATAATTGAAAAAGGAAGGTTGCTAATTCGTACAGAGGAAGTTTCCTCAGAACATATGACTGACCTTGATGAAGACAATTCAAGTTTATCATATATTCATCAAGTTGATCATGTTTAAACCTGCGATGAAGAAGATCTCCACACGGTTGGTGCTGACCCAACAGTGATAGATAAGAGCATAAGTATACAATCTGAGAATAAAAATCAAATAGTCATGCAAGATGATGGCTTGGAGTTTTTTTCATATCAATCACTTGATCACATCATTGAGTTGGTGTCAACAATGAGCAAAGATACGCTACTACATGGGAATTCACCGCCTATCACAGACTTTGCCTTGACTGATTCATGCATAGTTCATCCAGATGATCCACATTCTGAAGTCAGTTGTCCAAACTTCCTATTTGCTTGGGAGGTTGTTGTAGCATTCAGTGATCTAGAACTATCCAATGCACATGACATGACCTAGCATGAACTCAGACCTCCTGAAGGTACAAAACTCAGTAGTACAATACAATAAGGTGATAAACTTGCATCTTTGATTAATGGTACTGCAAATCAGGTTGTATCTTCCCTCTCTCCACTCAGTTTCAGCAGTTTTAGTTATCAATTTGATTATGGTGATTTAGGTAAACAACTTGCATTTGGATTGACCATGGCCCTAATGAGCTGCCCCAATTGCTAATTCTGCATGATTGGTACCCTAAACATGAACCTAGCCTACCCATACCCTATTGTTTAGAGTACAAAGATGAATTTGCCAGACTTAGGACATTGACCTGCACCTTGCTACTCCTAGATGTCCTAAGAAATAAGTCACGAGGGAGTGTAAATACTTGTTGCCCAAAGCTTTTGTACATAGTCTTTCTTGTTTCTAGCTAGGTTTTAGTTAGTAGTCTACTGTTTTAGATTAGTTTATGCTTTATGTTTTCTATTTTCCTTAGTTGTTTGCTATTAGTTGCTAGTTGTTGCTTTCCTTAGCTGTTAGATGTTGTTTACTTTGTTTAGGTTAGTTACTCTCTGCTTTCTTTTCTTTTTCTTCTTGTACTTGTTTTGCCAAGGTTCTCTATTTCTTGAGCATGGTGGCAGCTGTGCAGATCTGCAGGTGGTCCTTTAACGGGTAAATAATTTGGAATATTTCTTTGATAAGCCAAAGTTTCTACTGAGGTCCTATTGTGGGTTCCATTGTTACACCAGGGGGTATGATGTCTGTTCAGGGGAAATGAATCATTAGTCAGTGCACCTGAAGTATTTTCTAACCATATATCTTTTATACTCTTAAGTAATCCTAAAGTACCTAAGTGAGTCTTGGTGATCTTACATTAAGTAAAAAATCTAAGGTCCACCTTTGCTGCCATCAAGAGTCCACACCCAACTAGCTGAGTTATCAACGCAACTAATGCCGTCAAAAGCATGTGTTACAAGGGTAGCAGTACTTCATTGTACTCTATCAAATCTGAACTCAATGAATATCAAGAAATTATGAAAAGAAAAAGAATCAAAATCACAAACACACACTATGAATCAGTTAGATGGACAATCAAGTAACATCTACCATGGCTATGGATGACTGATTGGCAGTAGGGCTCTGCTTGAGTGGAATTTTGAGACAAACCCGACGGGGCTATAGACACTCGTTGGTAGCAGGGCCATGTCTAGGTAGTTCATGAGGTTTGTACTAATCACATAGCTTAATGTAAAGGATCTAGGATGAGCTTAGTTTCTTAAGGATGGCAATTAACGCAACTACACACACTTAGGTTTTCAGGATATGGATGGTTGCATCTGGTTATAGAATTTTGCTTCTTTGAAAGGATATATCCTACTTTTTTTTGTTTAACACGTCAGAAACGTAGAGGTTCTAGGTTCGAAACTAAAGTTTATCTTTGAAATGCTCTGGAGCATTTTTCTAGCAGAGTCACCATTTGTTGCGCCTCGCACACATGCCCCATTTGACAAATGAGGACCCCCTTTTCTTTATGATTTTGTCTTAGAATGTCATGTTAGTTGGGCAATTCCTAAAGTCTTCACTGCATGTACCAAAAGCTCCATTAGATGACTAAAGTTGTATTTTCCATGAAAGGGAGTGAACAATGAGTTACTAATTTTCTTAAGGGTTCAAGTCAAGACATAATTACATTAGAAACCAAGTCAAAATTGTCTTTTTTGCTGAAAACTACCCTGATAGACTTTTGCACTAAAACATCTCTTACTGACCTTTGTGCTAAAATCCCTATCCACTAACCTCAGCTTTAAAATTACCTTTAAATGACTCAGCACTAAAATCCTTGTTCACTGACCTTTGCGCTGAACTCACTTACCACTACCTTGCACTACATTTGCCACTCTTCGGCCTAGTGCTAAAAATGCCCATCGTCGACTTAGGTCGGTTGACCCTGAAAGTCACGCAAAACCAAAAGATAATATTCTATGAATTGCACACCGAGTCTGCAATCGTACATGGGCATTTATGGAGTATTCATTTAGAGGTATAAAATGCCTTTAGGTCATTTTTGAGCTCATTTTTACGCACAAATAGATCATTGAGGAGCTCTGCAAATTCTATGTTGATGGAGAACTATTTCAAGCTGAGGAGAATTCTACCCAATACGTATTCGATCATCACCTAACCTTCACAGCCAGATTCAAAACTAGGTGGGTGTTCATCTCCTCTAGTTAATTCAAGTTGCAAAGGTTAAAGTCTTGCATGGTCTTGAGTGTCACATTCAGTTAGGGTTTCATAAAAAGATTAAGGCATTCTTTGTGTAAATCTATAGAAGACATTCTAGGGTTTTTGTCCTGCACATAACGATTAAATAGTCCAACAATTAAAACAAAAAACCCTGTTTGAGACCATAAGGCAGAGGTAGAAATGGTAAATTTGACTGTTGAAATGCATTTTTCATATTTGAAAGATCATTCACAAAATTCGCCAGAAATCCCTTTTAAAGATCTTTAGTCTGAACTTTGCATTAAAAGAGCCCTCAACTGACCCCGAAAGAACAAATTCAGTTGGTCACTTCAAAAATCCCGCTAAAGCCCAAAATCAACTTGGCTTTAAAACTTCAATCCACTGACCTATTGTAGAAACTTGCCTCCACCGACTTTAGTCAGACATCATTGAAATTCCTGCTAAAGTCGCTGAACCCTAAATCGCCACCAATGGCTAACCCTTGTCTCGCACTAAATTGCCAGTCCACCAACCTGCATGAAAATAACCTTCTACTGACCTTCAGTCAGTCACCTCCTGAAACCGCGCTAGTCAGTTATTGCTCAAACCTGCGTTGAGTCAAACAGAGCCAAAACTAGTGCTTCTACATAAAATAGGTCTGAGACCCCCTAAATTCACGCAAAATGATCTCAGAATGGTTTTTCTCAGAATCTTCTAAGGTAAATGGGACTATTTAATCAATGTGAACATGGTATGAGTGAAATTAACATTTATTGCATGAATTAAATGGGATTTCAAAGTACTTTTTTCATTCTTCTCTTTGTCTAACTTATGCAACAAATGATATAAGATGGTATGGAAATCTCAGACTTATGTATTCTAAGATGACTTTGTAGGTACTTCAGGAAGCAAACTGGATAATGCAGAACAAGTATATGATGTCAAAAAGATCAAACTGCTATAAAGACATTGCTCCAATTAGTTCCATCCTTTCTCCTCCTAATGACCATCAACAAAATTGGCATTGAAAGGAGGATTGACCAAAGGCATTGCTAAGCTAAGAACATACTCCATTCTGAGTTCAACTTCAACCTTGTTTGCACCTGTTCCAGTCAGCAAATCGATCCAACAAGCATCCAGGTGGATATACCTTCACTAAAATGTGCTACATACTCTTCTTGATTCAGTGAGCACTTGGAATCCCATGAATCCACATCAGCTCATATTTTCAAGTGTCATGTGACTATATTTTGGCTTTATTAGGCCTTGAAAATTGACTTTTCATCATGTATATCTAAATGGGTATCCATTTTGACTAGATTCCATGTATTTGTGAGTTGTATTTTGTCTTTTTCCTAAAGGACAAATGCAAATATGAAAATGCAACAAACTGATGTATCTCACTAAATGCCATCTAATCTAGACCATTGGTGTTGAGTTAATATGTTAGGAACTCGTGTTTAACCCTTCTCTTTACTTTGTTGGTATATTACATTTGGATGCATATGCTTTGTAAGTTGTCCCATGAGCATATTGTATTATCCCACATTAATGAGAAGTAATAGTTGTTTAGATTAGACTTAGTATATAAGTATGTGTTGAGGCCAATGAAGGCATCCACAAGTTTATTGTATTGAGCTTGCTTAAACGAGGTTGCCCCCTCAAAGTGGCCAACGATCAATAAATTCCTTATGTGTTTCTGCTATTTTTGTTATTTGTGCATTTTTTATTATATTGTTGCAAGAGGTTCCTCTCATTTGGTATCAAAGTGCTTTCTTAGGCTCGCTGGGTGGAATTTCTGTCGAATTTTTTTTCTGTAGTGGCCTAAAGACGCTGTGATTTTTGCAGTAGTTCTTTCTTTTTTGCATCTATATTGTTTGTTTCAATTATAGGTTCAGATCAGGGGTTATCCCTATCCACTTAACTATGGGAAGTGCCTGGGCATAGCCCTAAAACTCATTGTGAGGAGTACCACAGGAACCCCGAAGTAGCTAGCCCATTGAGAGGACCTGCCAGGTAAACAAAGAGCATTGGTGGCTGAGTGACTCCCCTGAACCTTTAGGAAGTTGAACATACTTGGAGCCCAGATCTATTGACAGCCAGCAATTCACAGATTGAATCCATCCATCCAAAGTAGTTTGCTGATCATTTCCAGAAAAAAAAAGTCATGAGGGAGTTTAAATACTTGCTACCCAAAGCTTTTGTAGATATTCTTGTTTCTTTCTAGCTGGGTTTTAGTTAGTAGTTAGTTGTTTTAGATTAGTTTATGCTTTCTATTTTTTGTTTTGCTTAGTTGTTCACTATTAGTTGCTAGTTGTTGTCTTCCTTAGCTATTAGATGTTGTTTTCTTTGTTTACGTTAGTTGCTCTCTGCTTGCTTAACTTTTGCTTCCTGTGCTTGTTTTACCGAGGTTCTCTATTTCTTGAACATTGTGGCAGTTGTGCAGACCTGCAGGTGGTCCTTTGATGAGTAAATAATTTGGAATATTTCTTTGAGAAGCCAAAGTTTTTGCTGAGGTCCTATTGTGGGTTCCATTGTTACACCAGGGGGTATGATGTCTATTCAAGGGAAATGAATCATTAGTCAGTGCACTTGAAGTATTTTCTAACCATATATCTTTTATACTCTTAAGTAATCCTGAAGTACCTAAGTGACTCTTGGTTATCTTGCATTAAGTGAAAAATCTAATGTCCACCTTTGCTGCCATCAAGAATCCACACCCAACTAGGTGAGTTATCAACATAACTAATGCCACTAAAAGCATGTGTTACAAGGGTAGTGGTACTTCATTGTACTCTATCAAATTTGAGCTCAATGAATATCAAGAAATTATGAAAATAAAAATAATCAAAATCACAACCACACACTATAACTCAGTTAGATGGACAATCAAGTAGCCTCTACCATGGCTATGGATGCCTGATTGGTAGTAGGGCTCTGCTTGAGTGGAATTATCAGACAAACCCATTGGGCCTATAGACGCTCGTTGGCAGCGGGGCCATGTCTAGGTAGTTCATGAGGTGTGTACTAATCATGTAGCTTAATGTAAAGGATCTAAGATGAGCTTAGTTGGTTAAGGATGGGAATTAACGCAACTGCACACACTCAAGTTTTTTAGATATGGATGGTTGTACCTGGTTAATGAATTCTACTTCTTTGAAAGGATATCTTGCTTTTTTTGTTTAACACATGGGAAACGTAGAGGTTCTGGGTTTGAAACTGAAGTTTATCTTTGAAATGCTTTGGAGCATTTCCCTAGTAGAGTCGCCATTTGTTGCGCCTCACACACATGCCCCATTTCACAAACGGGGACCCCCTTTTCTTTGTAATTTTGGCTTAGAGTGTCATCTTAGTTGGGCAATTCCTAAATTCTTCACTGCATGTACCAAAAGCTCCATTAGATGACTAAAGTTGCATTTTCCATGAAACAGAGTGAACAATGAGTTACTAATTTTCCTAAGGGTTCAAGTCAAGTCATAATTCCATTAGAAACCAAGTCAAACTTGCCTTTTGTGCTAAAAACTACCCTGACAGACCTTTGTACTAAAAACATCACTTATTGACCTTTGTGGTAAAATCCCTGTCCACTGACCTCAACATTAAAATTGGCTTCGAATGACTCAACACTAAAATCCTTGTTTACTGACCTTTGCGCTGAACTCACTTACCACTACCTTGCTCTACATTTTCCACTCTCTAACCCAGTGCTAAAAATGCCCATCGTCGACTTAGGTCGGTTGACCCCGAAAGTCACGTAGGTTCGAGACGTTTTAAAATAGCACAAAACCAAAAGATAATATTCTGCAAATTGTGCGCTGAGTCTACAACCGTACAGGGGCATTAATGGAGGGTTCATTTAGAGGTATAAAAAGCGTTTAGGTCATTTTCAAGCTCATTTTTACACACAAATAGATCATTGACAAGCTCTACAAATTCTTTGTTGATGGAGAATGATTTCATGCTGAGGAGAATTTTTCCCAATACACATTCGATCATCACCTGCCCTTCACAGCCACATTCAAAGCCAGGTGGGTGTTCGTCTCCACTGGTTAATTCAAGTTGTGAAGGTTAAGGTCTTGCGTGGTCTTGAGTGTCACATTTGGTTAGCGTTTCATAAAAAGATTAAGGCATTCTTTGTGTAAATCTATAGAAGACATTCTAGGGTTTTTGTCCTACACGTAATGATTAAATAGTCCAACAATTAAAATAAAAAAACCCCATTCAAGATCCCAGGGTAGAGGTAGAAATGGTAAATGTGATCGTTGAAATGTATTTTTCATATTTGCATGATCATTCACAGAATTCACCAGAAATCCCTTTTAAAGATATTTTTTCCAAACTTTGCATTAAAAGAGCCCTCAACCAACCCCGAAGGAACAAAGTCAGTCAGTCACTTCGAAAATCTGGCTGTAGCCCAAAATTAGCTTGGCGTTAAAACTTCAATGCACTGATCTAGCGCAGAAACATGCCTCCACTGACTTTAGTCGAACATCATTCAAATTCCCACTAAAGTCACTGACTCCTAGATCGCCGCCAATGGCTAACCCTTGTCTAGTGATAAATCACCGGTCCACTGACCTGTGTGAAAATAACCTTCTACTAACCTTCAGTCAGTCACCTCCCGAAACTGTGCTAGTCAGTTATTGCTCAAACCCACGCTGAGTCAGACAGAGCCAAAACTAGCGCTTCTGCATAAAATAGGTCCAAGACCCCTTGAATTCATGCAAACTGATCTCAGAATGGTTTTTCTTGGAATCTTCTAAGGTAAATGGGTTTGTTTAATCATGATGAATGTGGTATGAGTGAACTTAACATTTATTGCATGAATTAAATGGGATTTCAAAGTACTTTTTTCATTCTTCTCTTTGTCTAAGTTATGCAACAAATGATATAAGATGGTATGCAAATCTTAGACTTATGTATTCTAAGAGAACTTTGTAAGTCCTTCATGAAGCAAACTGGATAATGTAGAACAAGTATATGATGTCAAGAAAATCAAACTGTTGTAAAGACATTACTCCAATTAGTTCTAGCCATTCTCCTCCTAACGCCCATCAACAGAATTGGCACTGAAAGGAGGATTGACCAAAGGCATTGCTAAGCCAAGAACATAGTCCATTCCGAGTTCAACTTCAACCTTATTTGCACCTGTTCCAGTTAGCAAATCGATCCAACAACCATCCAGTTGGATATACCTTCACTAAAATGTGCTACATACTCTTCTTGATCCAGTTAGCACTTGGAATCCCATTAATCCACATCAGCTCATATTTTCAAGTGTCATGTGACTCTATTACGGCTTTATTAGGCCCTAAAAATTGACTTTTCATCATTAATATCTAAATGGGTATCCATTTTGATCAGAGTCAATGCATTTGCAAGTTGTATTTTGTCTTTTTCCTAAAGGACAAATGCAAATCTGAAAATGCAACAAACTGATGTATCTCATTAAATACCATGTAATCTGGACCGTTGGTGTTGAGTTAATATGTTAGGAACCTGTATTTAACCCTTCTCTTTACTTTTTTAGTATATTATGTTTGGACGCATATACTTTGTAAGTCATCCCGTGAGCATATTGTATTATCCCACATTCATGGGAAGTAATAGTTGTTTAGATTAGACTTAGTATATAAGTACGTGTTGAGGCCAATGAAGGCATCTACGAATTTATTGTATTGAGCTTGCTCAAAGGAGGTTGCCCTCTCAAAGTGGCCTGTGATCAATAAATTCCTTCTGTGTTTTTGTTATTTTTGTTATTTGTGTATTTTTCATTATATTGTTGCAGGAGGTTCCTCTAATATGGTATCAGAGCACTTTCTTGGGCTCACTAGGTGGAATTTCTGCAAAATATTTTTTTTCGTAGTGGCTTCCAGGCGCTATGATTTTTGCAGTAGTTCTTTCTTTTTCACATATGTATTGTTCGTTTCAATTGCAAGTTCAGTTCAGGGAATATACCTATCTGCTTAACTGTGGGAAGTGCCTAGGCATAGCCCTAAAACTCATTGTGAGGAGTACCACAAGAACCCCAAAGTAGCTGGCACATTGAGAGGACCTGCCAGCGAAAAGGGCAACGACCCCTACCTGATTGACTAATTCCCATCCATGAGGTAAACCAAGAGATGCCATTTGTAGCAAAGAAGTTATCAATTTTACCTGAGCCATGGAGTGAGGGGTAATGCCCAAATACGCAAGTCGTTAGACAGCATTGGTGGCCGAGTGACTCCCCTGAACCTTTAGGAAGCTGAACATACTTGGGGCCCAGATATATTGATAGCCAACAAATCACAAATTGAATCCATCCAACCAGAGTAGTTTGCAGATCATTTCCAGAAAAAAAAAAGTCACAAGGGAGTATAAATACTTGTTGCCCAAAGCTTTTGTACATAGTATTGCTTATTTCTAGCTAGGTTTTAGTTAGTAGTCTACTGTTTTAGATTAGTTTTTGCTTTATGTTTTCTATTGTCCCTAGTTGTTCGCTATTAGTTGCTATTTATTGCTTTCCTTAGCTATTAGATGTTGTTTCCTTTGTTTAAGTTAGTTTCTCTATGCTTGCTTTTCTTTTGCTTCCTGTGCTTGTTTTGTCGAGATTCTCTATTTCTTGAACATGGTGGTAGCTGTGCAGACCTGTAGGTGGTCCTTTGAGGGGTAAATAATTTGGAGTATTTTTTTGAAAAGCCAAAGTTTCTACTGAGGTCCTATTGTAGGTTCCATTGTTACACTAGGGGGTATGATGTCTGTTAAGGGGAAATGAATCATTAGTCAGTGCACTTGAATTATTTTCTAACTATATATCTTTTATACTCTTAAGTAATCCTGAAGTACTGTTGATGATGATGTTAGTCATAAACAAACATAGAATAAAAGTTACATATCAACCTTTACTCATCTTGAAAGATACGATGAATTCAAAGAATTCATGATCCCAAGTCTCCATGGATTAGTTCTTAATCAACTAACATTACTCAGAGGTTGATGTGTGTTGTTGTTTCCATTTTGGGGCCTTACGTAGATCTCATCAGTAAGATAATGTTTCCTGTAATGATGCTACACAAAAAGTTATTCTACACAGGATATGCTTCAAATAATGAATCTATCTTTAAATCTTTGCATGATATTTGTCATTTTAACATGCTTTAACCTCAAATATGCTGAATATGTTTAGTTATCTACGAGATGTCTGCATATTTGTATTATTTGCTTAAGATTGTCAATTATTTGCAATTATGATGATGAAATGCTCTGAAATTGAAAGAAATTGAAAGAAATACTTCAAATTAATGTTGAACCTTCAGCTATTGAGCCACATATACATTAGATATAGTCATGAAGAGAAGAAATCAAACCATATGTTCACCAGGACATTCCAAAGCTAGATACAGTCAATGCTAACTTCAAAGGAAATGTATGAAGACAACACATGTAAGCTGATATGCACTCCAAGGGATGCAACAAATCAAAGCATGTATCAAGAATTCATATACTGATTACTCAAGATTTATTATGGATTGTAATCAAAAGAGTCTTCTCATTCATTAAGTATGCAAGAACATATATGTATACAACAACTTTGAAATGAGCCCTAAATACTTCAACAAATAGATTTCAATTAAGTTTCGAATGTTTTAAAATGAGGTATCCCTGTACCTTTTATAAAACAAAGTGAGGGAGCTGTTACAATTGATCTACGATCTAGATTTATCTATTAAGATCTATAGTTCACGTTTCATTGACCAAGTCAACCCCTTTCCATGTGGCACCGGTTGCTAGCTGGCAACCATCTAGACAACTTATTTTCATAAGCATCTGATGCATTTATTCCTTTTATGATGCATCCTCATCAGGTTATTTGTCACCAAGTTCTTCATCTTCATCATTAGGAGCATCAGGATCGTCGCTTTCAAAATCTTCATCATCCTGATGAGCTTCTCCTTGTACATGGACCTGCATGGATGTCCGGATATTTTCATATGACTGTAATATTTTCTCTATCTCCCCGCCATCTTGAGTTCTTGCTTTGATGATGGCATGCTTGTGCATTTGGTATTTGCTTCAGAGATTCTCTAACTTCCTTCTCTGGCTACTAGATGTCTCATTATAATTCTCCATCCTGACCCTGATCCTCATGATCTTATCCATAGTTTCTTCTGTTAGGTGGTTCAAAGGGTCATCAGCTACCTACTGAAAATTGCTATGTAGAGCTTTAATGGCAAACTCTTCATCTTGATTTTCTATCTTGCCCTCTGCCTTTCCTTCTAATGTTTCCAAAATTTCAGCCTTAAACGACATCATATCATGCAGCTTCATGCTGATGTCTCTTAGTTTACTATTGCATCTTTTAAGCACATCACACTCAAACCTGATGTCCTTATACCATATATCAATCAATAGAGCTGTATTATTATACAATACTTGATTCTTTATTAAAATAAGAGGATCAATCCTCTTTATTTCACCCAAAATGCTCAGGACTTTCTCCATTTGAAATGACCTCCTCCCGATCTCCATCTGTAATTTATCTACCTTTTTCTTGGAGGTGCCCAAAGAATTCCACCTCTTCAAGGAGGCCTTTACCACTTCTTCTACTTCATCAAATGTGGATAACATCCACTTTCTCATTATGGATGACTCATGCTTCATGAGATCCAATTTATATACCTCTTGAGAAATAGCAGTCAATGGGACTGCATGATCACTTAATGTATCATCGGGATTAATTAACCCCTTTATGTAAGTATGCAGCTGAGCAATGTGCTCCTTATGATGTTCATTCTTCTCTTTCTCTCTTTTCACCTTATGGGTCAATGAATCAATTATATCTTTGCCTTCTTGACCTTCCTGATCCTCATTTGCAAATCCCAAATCCACTGTATTAATCTGGAATTCATCCAGAGTGATCTTGCCTTTTTCTCTGTTTGCTGTAGGAATGGCCACCTGGGTGGTCCTTCTAACTGTGATAGGATCTCTTCTTATGGCCAAAGTTATTCTAGCCTTCCTCTTAGGCTTTATTAAGGTTTCAGAAAACAATGTAGATATATCAAATTCCTGTGTCTCTATACCTGATCCTGTGCCAATTTCTCTCTCCAACCACCGAGGAATTTGATCTTTCGACTGTTGGTCTCCATCATCATCATGATGATCACCCTGATCTTCGGTATCCACCATCATGTTTGATGGGGAAGGTGATCTTCTCATCTCTTCCTCATGATGTTCCTCATGAGGGTGATCTTTAGGTATATCCTCCTGTTGAGGAATTTCTTTTTCTAGAGGGTGATCCTGCTGATCATCTGCATGTTTATCCTGATCCTGATCCTTTACTTCCTCCATGGGTATTTCATCCACTTTGGTGATTTCCTCATCATGAGGCATATTAGCTTCTATGGATGTCATTGTGTCCATCTTAGGTATACTAACCTGATCTGAAGCTGCAATCTATTCCGTAGCTATAGTAATTACCTCTTGTACTTTTAGGGCAGGATCAACTGATGTATCCTTTTCTTCTCCTCCCTTGTCCTGGACTTCAACTATTCTGGGTTCAACAAGTACTTCCTTTTGTTGTTGACCCATATCTAGAGCTTTATCCTCCACTTCCATCTGTTTAACCTCTTCAATATTCCTCGTTCTTTTAGGTGTACCTGCTATATCTTTAGGATTTACATCTTCTTCATATGTTAAGTCTATTGTTGCAGGACTTGTCACCTGATCTACTAATGCATCCAGCCCTATTTGCTGTGCAATGTTTTTCGGGCTCTTTTCCTTTTCTGATTCTACCTACTTCATTTCTTCTAACACCACCTCGACTGATGGGGTCCCATGTGGAGTTATCTAGGTACGAGCAGCAAGGGTTTCCATTCTTTGTGAAGCTACATCCTTCACTACCTCGTCATCAAATAGGTCAACTGTCTCATCTAATGAGACTAGACAACTTTGAACTACCCTAGAGGCTTCCTTCATTTGTTTTTCTGCTTGCTCAATTTTAAACTTTACTATGGTGGGAAGTGGAACACCATGCTGCAATTCCTTATTAAATACTTCTCCACTTAGCCCTCTTAGCATTATAGGGGTTTGTTTTATCTCACCTCTCATTGAAGTTCTTGGTTTTTTAGGTGTAATGGCTATCACCTGAGGTGCTTTTCTTTTTCTGGTGAGGGATTCAACATTTTCTTCTTCCTCTTCCAGCTCCTTATCAAGAGGAATATCCTCTTCTATTTGCTTATGTGAGGCTTGACCTTCCTCATATGTTTCAGTAGGTTGTGTATGTGGCCTCTGGATATTTTTAGCTTTCTGCTTATCCATTGGAGGTGGTGCTGATGATGCTAATGCCTGTCCTGATGCTGATGCATCTTCAATTGGCATTACCACTCTTTCAATTGTGACCCCTTTTGGTTCAGTATCAATTTTCTTACCTCTTGGAGGTCTCTTGCTTTTCTCAGGAGGTGGTACCCTATCTCCTTTAGACTTCCTCTTCTCATTCAAGAAATCATCATATTCATCTTCAGAAATCTCCTGTCTCTTCTTCTTATTGTCCACGATGATGGCAACTCCTTTATTCTTCATTGTATTTATCTGGTCATTGACCCATGCTTGGGTCAGCTACAATGTCCTGCTTGTAAATGGATCTAAGGAGATGTCCTCCTGCATGGTGAGATCTAATGCTGAGATGGTATCATTGTATACCTTTTTCTCTTCATACTCATCAGCCATTACCTTTCCATCATCTTTCCTCAATTGTGTCGGGATGGAAATGCAATCAAAGGTCCTGATTTGGTTGATTGTAAGCCTTTGATACCTTCTTCTTTAGGATTCAGCTTCATCTTCAAAATCTGCCCAGAAGTCCTCAAGATGTCTTCGATGGATGGGCTTCCCCATGATCTTCTGCATCCTCCCATATGGATCATATGATCTTGTTACTCGGAATGGCTGGAAATTCATCATAGTCAGACTAGCTATGGCCTTCTTAATATTCTCAGAATCTCGGCACATATACCAGCCCATTGTAACTGGAAACAATACTGGTGGAAGCTTGTTGTTAGCTTTGTATGCATTCAGTATTGTGGAAACTTGTCTTAAAAATTACATTCAGACAACTGCATCTGTAGGGTATCTTGGGAGCATAAGAGGCTCTCCCTCAAAGCCTTCAATTCTAACATAATAGAAAGTTGCAAATTTAATAAACCAGGTTCCATGCCTGTATATGAGTTCTTGAGCTTCCATGCTTAGTCTTTTAGTTCTGTCCTCCTCCATTGTTCTTACCAGATGCATAGAGAATGCATCATTCAATAGTTTGTAATCTTGGAGGTAATTTGCTCTCTGCATCTAGGGATGATGATCCCATATGTGTGCATTATTTGTTGTGCCACCAATTCTCCCAACTGTAATCATTGCATCAAATGTACCTCTGTAGGCACATGAATAAACTATGTATGAGGTCATGTAGAAGGAACAATCCGGACCTCCTAGGTTCATCAGCTGCTCATCTAGAGCATCACTTATCATCTTAGCCCACATGGGCTTGTTATCTGTGTAAAGGCACATCAAGATGACTACATACATCCAGTCCTTAAAACTTCCAACATCAAGCTGTCCTGTCACTCTGTTGAGTAAGGCTATCATGTACCGGTATTGATCGTCAAAGTGAAATTTATATAAGTGTATTGGAAGTTTAGCTGTTGTAGGATAAGGACTATTCTTTGCCCTCCATTGGTACATTTTCTTCCTCATAGTCTTCTTGTTATTCTCATATTCTACTTTTGATTTCTTCAAATCTATGTTGGCAACCTTCTTGCCCAATGGCAAACTGAATGTAGCAGCAAGACCTTTGATAGACAGATTAGCATATACTCTGCCATGCTTCTCTATGTTCCTTGTTTGTGGGTTATAGTTTCTTGCACATTCGATGACTAGCTCAGGAGTTTCCATGGAATAAGGGAAACTAGCTGCATTCCACATTCCAGATGTAAAGACTGCATTCAGCAAGGTGCTGTCACTCTTTTGATCGCTCATTTTAGCCAACCATGTAGCTAGATCTGTACTTCCTTGGAGCGTATCTATGATGGAACCATATTTAAACTGGACACCCTCGGGTTGAGCAAACATGGGCTTTAGAAATTCTTCCTCTGACTTAGCCAACCGCTTGTCCGCCATTGATGCCTACAATTAACAACACTGGTCTTACAATAGATACTTACAAGCATGCATATACATTATATCTTCATTATTCATCATGCATATTATACTCTTTCAATGTGTCGTTTATCCCGATATGCATAATTCAGAACTTCAGACCAAAAAAACACCATGATACCTGGATATGCAGAACACGACAACAAGAGGGTTTCAATTACTCACCTGATGCGCTTATACTCTTGATTATGCTGATAACTGTGTGAAAGGAATTCAAATACCCGCAAAGCTCGTGTATCCCATTCTGGTACAAGCTCTATATGTCCGCAGGTAGTCGTATGAGTGCTTGTAAGCTCAGCTCTGTAAAAACTTGTTTTATCACCAGATAAGTGTAAAATGATTCTGCAAATCACTTCTGACTTCCCTATTATGGTAAAATTAGGGCAAATCCAGATGAACTGATTAAAATCATGGATTTCTTATACAAAACTCCTGGATCTTGCCAAGTGTATGTATCAGGTTTGTGATCGGCGGGAACTACCTACTATATTTATGGCATTTATTATCATGGCGACAAGGCATGGGGTGATCTTTACAGGATAGGATGATATTCAAATATCGGGGTGATATTCAAATATCGGGTGATGTTTCAATATGATCCCCTTGGTGTAAAATGATCATCTACCTTTGAGCAGGAAAACCTACGTCGAAAGATCTAGGGATGTAGAAATGTCGGGTGATGTTTCAATTATGATCCCCTGGACTAAAATGACCCACTGTCGAAATATCATGATGACATCATTAGGATATTGATTTAGTTCAGCATTGTGGCACTATGACGTCATCGTCATGTTTTGTGGAAATGGTCATGTTTGGAAATATACCTCCACGAGGTAAAAAGGATGGTGATGTTGTCGTCATGTTTATTTCTTCATTCACCGGGTTTGGATGACGTCACTAGGATAATGGTTCAGGATGATATTTTGTGATAGGCCGATATTCAAATATCAGGGTGACATTCAAATATTGGAGTGATATTCAGGAATATCACCCCCACAAAATATATAATGTTGTTTGTTAGGTAGATATCGTTATCACCTAAAGTTGACATCCAGATGCTCAGAGCAAATGATTTTATCGGGTGATAATATTGGATTGAGGTGATCTTTTATAAGATGACTGATATTAAGAAATATGATCCTCCCCTCAGAATATCAGGCTTGACCAGATCTTTGACTCATCATAACTTTTGCTCCCTAAGGAAAATTAGGGTGGTCCAAAAGGCAAACCTACATGAAATTTTGTACTCTATCCAACCATGAGGTTATTGATATGAACTATTAACTTTGAAAAACTGACCTCACCATGACTTACCCAGTCCCTTTATGCAGGATCATCTGCATGACTTACTTTTACCAGACCGCTAGCAAGCAAAAAACACAAGCAAAGCCAAAAAAGTTGGGTCCCTATTTTGTCAAGTCAAAATGGGGCGTGTTGTGTAACCACACAACAACTTGCCACCAAAGAAAACAAACTAAATTGCAATGATTCAAGTGATGTGAACACACTTTAACATAGTATTCTAACTCTTTCTATGCATGAACACTTATAATCTTTCTAAATGATAAAATGTCTTCATGGTAACAATGCTAACAAAGGACCAGTAGTGTGCAAATGATTAATTATCCTCATCTTGAAAGCAAGTTGAAAACATGAGTAATTGATGTTAAGCTACATAGTTGGAGATCATCCCTCATAGCCAACCTGGATAGAGCCTTGCTGCCAGCAGGCGTCCATAGCCCTGGCAAGGTTATCTGTACAATCTCCCTAAGTAGAGCCCCACTGCCAATAGGCGTCTATAGCCCTGGTAGAGTTACTTAGATGGCCTAATCTTATTATATTTTTTTATTAACATTTATACTTCATATCTGATATCATCATGTAAGCTCAACATGCAAGGTATAGTCACTTGCTGATTTAGGTTGGAGATTGCATTGGTAGCAAGGGAGTCCCTTTAGATTTTTCACTTAACACATATACTTGTATTTTCAACAAAACCCAAGGCTGTTAGGTGAGTCATTGTGAAGAAATCACTTTAGTTAAGAAAAGGCACCCTGATGACAAGATATCATAGACCAGATCATAAATACTTTCTTAAAGTGAGTCATAACCTATATATAAATGTGTTCTCATCACTTGAATCCTAACAATTTAGTTATTTTCTGGGGTGATGAGTTGCATCATCTTGACTAACCAAAAAAAAACTCAACCAGCAAACAAAGCAACATTGTACAAACAACTATACAATTGTACACTATGATACACATGACTGTCATGAAGCTGACTCAGGCTTGGAAATAATGTTTGAGGAACTGTCCATTAACTGGCAATGGAACATCCTCACCTGTCAAGTTCTTAAGCTTGAAGGTGCTGTCTCCTAATATCTCAGAAATTTGGAAGGGACCTATCCATAATTTATCAAACTTACCACGGTCTCCTTTCCTCTCATGGGCTTTATCCCACATCAGGACTAGATCAGATATCCTGAAGGCTTTAATTTTGGCTCTCTTATCAAACCTAACTTCTTTTCTCTTCCAGGTGCATCAGCTGAAGCAACCTGACTTCTTGGTTATTGTCTATGCCTAGGTACTCTTGGGCAAACTACAAGGTAGGAATCTTTAGGTTAACAGGGAGGATGGGATCCACTCCATAGACTAAATGATAAGGTGAGTTTCCTAGTGCAGCCTTGTTTCTAGTTCTGTCTACCCATAAGGCATATTTTAGAAGTGTGTTCCACTCCCTAGGGTTTTTGTCTATTAACTTTTTTATGATATTCAGCAAATTTTTATTGGTGGATTCTGCCAATCCATTCCCTTGGGGATAATAATTGGATGAAAACTTCAGTATGATCCCATAATCAAAGGCCCAACTTGACAATTTGGTTGAAGCAAAAGCAGAGCCGTTATCACTTACCAGAGCATAAGGAACCCCATACCTGGTGACTATATTACTTTCCAGAAATCTGATGACATCCTCTGTGCTGCAAGTCTTGGTGCTGACAACCTTGGTTCACCTAGTACAATAATCAGTAATTGTTAAAACATACCTGTGGCCAGATGATGATGGGGGATTGATTGGCCCTATGAAGTTCATGCCCCATTGTGCAAATGGGCGCGCTTCCATCACTGGCTGCAGGGGTTGGGCAGCATATCTCTCTCTATTGGCAGCTACCTGACATGTATGGTAGCATTTAATATGTTCAGCAGTATCTTTGAAAATTGTAGGCCAGTAATATCCTGCTCTGAGGATTGCATGTGTTGTGGCCAAGGATGACCCATGTGCTGTTCCAAACTTGTCATGTAGTTCTGATAATACTTTATCAGCTTCAGGCCTCTTTAGGCATCTTAGGTATATTCCCTCATAATTTTTCTTGAAAAGTACTCCTGCTTTCATCATGTACTTCTGGGATTTTATTTTTAGGGTTCTCCTTTGTGAAGCCTGCAGTCTAGGAGGACATCTTCCAGTGATCAAGATGTGCTTGATATCTAAGTACCATTCTCCATTGTCCTTCTCATTAATAACATACTGCTAACTTGTGATATTTGGATCAATCTCTGATATCATTTGGCTTAAAGCCTATCCTCTTACTAGCTTCATGGGTGTGATATCGATGGCATATTCCTGTAGGACAATGATCCACTTAGCCCTCTTTTCACCAGGCTCACTATGCATTAATAACATCTTCACTGCTGCATCAGGTACCATAGCAATCACTTTACTTCTCATAATGTAATGCCTGAATTTCTTCACTGCTCTGACCAAAGAAAGAGCTTGTCTTTCTACATCCATATACCTGAGTTCTGCATCTCTGAAAGGGCAGCTCATGAATGCTATTAGTTTCTCTTCTTTTTCTTCATTCCTTTGGGTTAGCACTGCTGCAGAGGTATGTTCTAAAGCAAATGAGTATATATAAAAGTTCTTGGTGTATTCTGGACTAATCAGTACTAGAGCTTCAGATATTGCTTTCTTTATGTCTTCAAAGGCTGCTCTAGCTTCTAATGTCCACTCAATCTTTGCATCCTTTTTTAGCACAACATTTAAAGGTCTAACTATTTCAACAAAGCTAGTGATAAACTTCCTGACAAAATTTATCTTACCAAAGTAAGATTTGAGTTCTTTCTTGCTTCCAGGAAGCTGTATTTTCATGATGGAATCCACCCTGTCAGGATCAATGATAATCCCATTTTCAGTTATTAGGTGGCCCAGCAACTTTTTGGTTGTTACCCCAAATATACATTTCTTTGGGTTCAGGGATATCCCATACTGCTCACATTTTTTTAGTACATTCCTGAGATCTGCTACATGGTTTCCTCTATCCTTAGAGAACACTGTTAAGTCATCCATGTATATGACTATGCATTTTCCTATTAAGCCTCTGAAGGCTATGTCCATTGCTCGCTGGAATGTTGCTCTAGCATTTATCATCCCAAATGGCATGCATCTATAAGCAAATATCCCCCACTTTGTGGTGAAGGCAGTTTTTAGTCTGTCAATTTTGTCAACCATGACCTGGTTGTAACCTAAGAAACCATCTAGGAATGACATCATTTTTGCTCCATTTACAATCTACAGAACCTCATCTAGGGAGGGTAAAGGATAATTATCCTTCTTTGATGCTCTGTTCAGGTTCCTGAAGTCTACCCACAGCCTGATGTCTCCATTCTTTTTTCTCACTGGGACCAGATTTGCTACCCAGGTGGAGTGCCTCACAGGAAATATGATCCTGACACTTAACAGTTTCTTAACTTCTTCAAAAATTATTGGTTCCAGCAAAGCATTGACAGGTCTTTGCTTTTGTCTAAAAGGTTTAGCATCCAGCTTGAGGGGGATGGTGTGTGTGATGATAGATGTGTCATATGTTTTCAACTCATCATAAGTCCATGCTATGACATGGATGTAATCCTTGAGTGCCTAAGTTATTCCTTCTAACTCTTCTTCTGTGCAAACTTTCCCTATTAGAACATTTTTCTTTTCATCATTTTGTCCAATATTCACTTATGAATATTGTCCTCCCTCAACTTTTGGAAGATCTTTCTGCTTCAGCATGTTGTCGAAATCAAAAGCTCTCTCTAATTTAATCATTCCCTTTGGAATCCTGTTGCTGGGCGACTCTAATATTTCTTCTTCTTCCCAAACATGATCCTCTACATTGTTCTCATCTATGATCTGACCATCAAATATATCTCTATTGGAGATGAAATCCAGGATATGTTGATCATCATCAAACACTTGGAGATTAGTAACATTGTCAGGTATTGATGGCACTGATACAAGCTCTACTGAAAATCTCTTTAGGCTAGAAATGGACAAGGGCTCTAATGTACTGGCAGCTTGGGCTAGGGCATCTGCCCTGTGGTTCTATTCTCTAGGTATGTGGGTGATATTAAATGCATCAAAGTCTTCAATCAAATCCCACACTCTGTGTCTATAATTCGACAATTTCTTATAATTGCAAGAGTAAATTCCTCTTACCTGTCTAACAACTAATTCTGAGTCTCCAAAGACATGCAAAATTTTTACTTTTTTCTTAAGGGCAAATAGTATCCCATGAATCAGAGCCTCATACTCTATTACATTGTTGGTGCATGAGAACTATAGTCTGTAGGCTGCTAGGTAGGACTTTTCTGATGGATCAATGAGATCAATCCCTACTCCAGCTCCTTGTTTGGACTTGGATCCATCAAATCTAAGGATCTAGGGTTTATCTTCAGCAGGAGGCTTGTTTGAACCTTCTTTCTTCTTTGCAGCTCTAGCAGCTACACCACTTGATATCCACTTTATCTTTGGTATCTTAACTTCATCCAACTTCACCTTTCCTTTCTTCTGTGAAGTTGTGGATTTTTCTTTCTTTTTATCATCAGGAGGATGATCTTTTGAACTAAGCACTAAATGTCTCTTTAGAATATGCAAGCATAATGAACAAGCATCTTCTGAGTGAGGTGCCTCATGCAACCTACACCATCCTTCAATTAGTGCATCTTGTGGGGGCTTTTCTCATTCTATCATCTTTTTAATTTCTCTTGATAAGAACTCTTCAAATCTGGTCAAGTTACTGCTTCTGTCTTCATCAGATAGTTCATAATCTGACTCCATCAAACAGTCACTCCCTGGGGTGATTTTCTCTTTTTTCTTAACATGACTCTGGTTGCATACTAGCATCTCTTCTATCTTTTGAATATGATCCTCATCATGTTGTATGGCTTCTCTTGTCCCTGTAGGAAACAAATGACAGTCAGCATCACTATCACTATCATTTTCTGATGAATTTACCTCTGATGCTGATGATGATGATGCTGATGCATCACTATACACTTGCTCTATCTCCAGCATATCTGTGCATGATTCACAGGTTTTCTCTGAATGTACTTTATTATGTAACTTGCACCATCCTTTGATTAGAATATCATGAAAAGGTAATCTTAATAACTTATAGCACTTCACTGGTTTAGATAAATGCATCTCAAAATTCTTGAAGTGATCTACCTCATTATCATTCTCAGGACCACTATTAGACTCTACAATTATTTTGTCATCCTAAGGATCATGATGATGATGATGATGATGAACATCATACATCAAGATTTCCTCTATCTTGACCGTCTGTGGTCTGATGGAGTAAACTTTGAGTTCTACGTCCACGTACATGATCTCATTAGTTTTGTTATATTCGGTGATCATGTGCTTCATTCTTGGTTCAGTATCAATTCTTATTTGGGTTGGTATCCCCTTCCAGGGTAACCACATATGGCTGAAATCAGTGGCCATGTAGCCATTGAGGGTTTTAGACCAGTCTTGGCTGAGGAGCATCCCATAGGTATCAGGTATGTCAACTACCTGAATGTCAATATAGTATTGGATTCTGGCATCATATGCTAGCTGCATGTGGATTTGAGTAAGCTCTCCTACCACACTTACTTCTGTTTTGTCTAACTGAGTCACTTTCTTCAAAGATTTAGCAGGATGTAAGCCTAAAGCATTGCATATAGACAAGGGCATCACATTTGTAGATGCACTTGAATCTAATAGGCAATTGTGCAGGTTTTTACTGAACATCCTTATAGTTAGGAGGAAAGGAGGTGACTCACTTTTATCTCTATATAAGGTCATGTGGGAGGTCTCTGCAGCTTGAACTATAGCTGGCACCTTATGTTTAACATTAGGGTATGTTTGAGGATGATCCTTACTACCGGACTGACCTATGGGATGGCTATCCTCTTTGGAAGCAGGATCATCTAGTGATTTCATGAATGCCTTCTTGATGGCTGGAGTTTTGAGAAACTCTAATAGAGACAGGCTGACCTTGATTTTCTTCATTTCATTAGCTAGATATGTGACTAGTTTGTCAAATTCATGAGGAATAGTAGTAGTTTTTTGCATATTACTTGGTGATGTTAAATACTGAGCATTTACCTTAGGAAAACCTAGATTATTACTTGCCTTGGGATCAGGAGGTGTGCTAAAATTATTTGGAGGCAAGGAAGAAGTCAATGGACCAGTAGGTCTGTTGGTATTACTTCTCAGGTTATAGTTATGCTTACCCTGATATTGTTGCTCATATGCATGTACCTCCTCATGTTCATCCTCAAAGGGGAAAACATAATTTGACTCAAAAGCCATGGCTAATTCTTCACATGCTTGGTTGTGGTCTTGGTAAGCAGGCATTGTCTACTGATGGGGATGATGAGTGTAACTCTCTAGTACTAATGCAGAATCATATCCACAAGGAACAAGCTTCCCTCTACTTGAGGTTGATTTCCTGAGGTATTTGCAACTTCAGTCTGAAAAATGCTAGCAGCAATTCTGAATTGTGGACAGTCTAACTCTGCATGTGCATTGGTGTTGTGAATCCTACACCAATTAGTGAGTGCTGCCTCTGCAAGGTTGACTCTAGTAGTCTGTTTAGCTTCACTAGGGGGCTGATTATCTAAAGGTGATGGAAAGGAACCATTATTTGGCCTGGAGTTCCATACTCTAGGCTGTCTTTGAGGATTGTTGTTACCACTGTTATTGTTGAAGTTATTATTATTGTTATATCCCCTATTAGGATAATTTGGTCTATCATTGTTATAGCCTCTATTCTGATTGGGCTGAGAGTAGAAGTTTTGACTCCTCAAGTGAGTGATCTCAGTTGTAAGCTTTCTTAACTAAGCTGATATTTCTTTGATTTCTTCTTTCTCTTCTTGAACCTTAGCCACTACATTTTCAGTTTGGGGTTTAAAGAAGGAAGATCCATGGTTCTAACTATTTTGGTCTACAACCTGGGGTGTTTGTACTTGTGCATGTCCCAGATATTGCATTATTTAGCCATCTCCATTAGGTGGAGGCATGATACTCAATGGAGGTACTTGCAAAGGACTAGGCATCACAGCAAGAGGCATCATGGCTCCATTAGGCTATTGCTGGGTAGGGTAACTTGGATAACCAGAATAACTAGGAAGTGTTGGAAATGCTATGTTTGGTGTTGGAGCAGGTACTAGTTGCTGACTAACCTTTATGGCTTCTTGGAAAGCTTGTGTCAAAGTTGTAATATGAGGGTGTGCTCTCCTGATGAACATAGAAGTCAAAGGATCCAAAGCCGAATAATAAATACTCCTGGCAGACTCATCATTTACAACATAGGGAGTTACTAGCTTGGATAGCATCTTTTGGAACCTAGCATTAAAATTAGCAATAGTCTCGTTCTCAAATCTTCTGATTGTAGCAAATAAGTGATAGTTCATGGAAGGATCTATTGGTATTTTGAACCTATCAGTGAAAGCTCTTTCTAGAACAGCCCATGATCCGATAGAACCTTGACCAAGGCTAGTATACCAATTATAAGCCTCTTCCCCTAAAGAAAAAGGAAATAATCTGCATACAACGTCTTGATGCTCTATTCTGAATCTACAACAGGCTTCTTTGAAAGTTCTGATATGATCATCAGCATCTTGATAAGGATGATATTTTGGATAGAGTTTGTCAGGATTCTTTGGCAAAGTGTGATATGCCAAGAAAGTTAGAGGTGATTCTACTACAAAGAAAGACATTGCAACTGGTGGAGGTTGAACCTATGGTATGACTTGAGGTATGATTGGCTGAGGTTGGACCTGGGGTTGAGGCTGGATAGGAGGTGTCCACAGATAATCCTGAAGGTATTTGTAAACCAATAGGAGTTACAAGAGGAGGCACTGGTGATCCTCCTGATGAACTAGACTCTGGAGTATGGTTAATATCAACAGTTCTTGGCCTAAACCCCCTGATAGGTAGTTCTTCCAAGATTCCACCAGATCGGGATATGGTATTTGGCCTGTGACCCAGGATGTCTCAAATTTAAGCAAATTAGGTGGATAACTATAAAGATTGGCTGGAATTTACCAGCAAAAGCTGTATTTATGGTCTGAAATGGCTATTGACTGGATATTTATGGAATATTTGCAAAGATGCTGCAAATATGAAGTGATATTTGAGGTTCTGTGTCATGAGTGACAGGATATCAAGTTTTCAAGCTAACTACCTCAAAGATTTGGGTGAATTTAGATGAGACAGGGCCTATTTCTGTAAATTCATGATGATCGGCTATAAAGCTTGCAATATTTATGGTTAATCTCAAAAACTTTACATAGGATTAGCATGTACAAGCTTAGAAAAACAAATATTTGCATACTATTTGAAGTTTGGCGGTATTTTAGTGTTACCTCATGGTCTGCATCATCACCTGAACTACTGATGATGATCCCTATCCTCAGGCCCTCCTTCTAGCACCAATTTATGTTGATGATGATGTTAGTCATAAACAAACATAGAATAAAAGGTACACATCAACCTTTACTCATCTTGAAAGATATGATGAATTCAAAGAATTCATGATCCCAAGTTTCCGTGGATTAGTTCTTAATCAACTGACATTACTCAGAGGTTGATGTGTGTTGTTGTTTCCATTTTGGGGCCTTACGTAGATCTCATCAGTAAGATAATGTTTCCTGTAATGATGCTGCACAGAAAGTTATTCTACATAGGATATGCTTCAAATAATGCATCTATCTTTAAATCTTTGCATGATATTTGTCCATTTAACATGCTTTAACCTCAAATATGCTGAATATGTTCAGTTATCTATGGGATGTCTGCATATTTGTATTATTTGCAATTATGATGATGAAATGCTCTGAAATTGAAAGAAATTGAAAGAAATACTTCAAATTAATGTTGAACCTTCATCTATTGAGCCACATATACATCAGATACAGTCATGAAGAGAAGAAATCAAACCATATGTTCACCAGGACATTCTACAACTAGATACAGTCGATGCTAACTTCAAAGGAAAGGTATGAAGACAACACATGCAAGCTTATATACACTCCAAGGGATGCAGAAAATCAAAGCATGTAACAAGAATTCATACACTGATTACTCAAGATTTATTATGGATTGTAATCAAAAGAGTCTTCTCATTCATTAAGTATGCAAGAACATATATGTATACAACAACTTTGAAATGAGCCCTGAATACTTCAGCAAATAGATTTCAATTAAGTTTTGAATTTTTTAAAATGAGGCATCCCTGCACCTTTTATAAAATAAAGTGAGGGAGCTGTTACAATTGATCTACGATCTAGATTTATCTATTAAGATCTACGGTTCATGTTTCATTGACCAAGTCAATCCCTTTCCATGTGGCACAGGTTGCCAGCAGGCAACCATCTAGACAACTTATTTTCTTAAGCATCTAATGCATTTATTCCTTATATGATGCATCCTCATCAGGTTCTTTGTCACCAAGTTCTTCATCTTCATCATCAAGAGCATCAAGATCATCGCTTTAAAAATCTTCATCATCCTGATGAGCTTCTCCTTGTACATGGACCTGCATGGATGTCCAGATATTTTCATATGACTGTAATATTTTCTCTATCTCCCCACCATCTTGAGTTCTTGCTTTGATGATGGCATGCCTGTGCATTTGGTATTTGCTTCGGAGATTCTCTAACTTACTTCTCCGGTTGCTAGATGTCTCATTATAATTCTCCATCCTGACCCTAATCCTCATGATCTTATCCATAGTTTCTTCTGTCAGGTGGTTCAAAGGGTCATCAGCTACCTGCTGAAAATTACTATGTAGAGCTTTAATGTCATACTCTTCATCTTGATTTTCTATCTTACCCTCTGCCTTTCCTTCTAATGTTTCCAGAATTTCAGCCTCAAATGACATCATATCATGCAGCTTCATGCTGATGTCTCTTACTTTACTATTGCATCTTTTAAGCACATCACACTCAAACCTGATGTCCTTATACCATATATCAATCAATAGAGCTGTATTATTATTCAATACTTGATTCTTTATTAAAATAAGAGGATCAATCCTCTTTATTTCACCCAAAATGCTCAGGACTTTCTCCATTTGAAATGACCTCCTCCTGATCTCCATCTGCAATTTATCTACCTTTTTCTTGGAGGTGCCCAAAGAATTCCACCTCTTCAAGGAGGCCTTTACCACTTCTTTTGCTTCATCAAATGTGGATAACATCCACTTTCTCATTATGGATGACTCATGCTTCATGAGATCCAATTTATTAACCTCCTCTTGAGAAATAGCAGTCAATGGGACTACATGATCACTTAATGTATCATCGGGATTAATTAACCCCTTTATGTAAGTATGCAGCTGAGCAATGTGCTCCTTGTGTTGTTCATTCTTCTCTTTCTCTCTTTTCACCTTATGGGTCAATGAATCAATTATATCTTTGCCTTCTTGACCTTCCTGATCCTCATTTGCAAATCCCAAATCCACTGTATTAATCTGGAATTCATCCAGAGTGATCTTGCCTTTTTCTCTATTTACTATAGGAATGGCCACCTGGGCAGTCCTTCTACCCATGACAGGATCTCTTCTTATTGTCGAAGTTATTCTAGCCTTCCTCTTAGGCTTTATTAAGGTTTCAGAAAATAATGTAGATATATCAAATTCCTGTGTCTCTATACCTGATCCTGTGCCAATTTCTCTCTTGAGCCATCGAGGAATTTGATCTTTCGACTGTTGGTCTCCATCATCATCATGATGATCACCCTAATCTTCGGTATCCACCATCATGTTTGATGGGGAAGGTGATCTTTTCATCTCTTCCTCATGATGTTCCTCATGAGGGTGATCTTTAGGTATATCCTCCTGTTGAGGAATTTCTTTTTCTGGAGGGTGGTCTTGCTAATCATCCTCATGTTTATCCTGATCCTGATCCTTTACTTCCTCCATGGGTATTTCATCCACTTTGGTGATTTCCTCATCATGAGGCATATTAGCTTCTGTGGATGTCATTGTGTCCATCTTAGGTATACTAACCTGATCTGAAGCTGCAATCTATTTCGCAGCTGTAGTAATTACCTCTTGTATTTTTAGGGTAGGATCAACTGATGTATCCTTTTCTTCTCCTGCCTTGTCCTGGACTTCAACTATTCTGGGTTCAACAAGTACTTCCTTTTGTTGTTGACCCATATCTGAAGCTTTATCCTCCACTTCCATCTGTTTAAGCTCTTCAATATTCCTCATTCTTTTAGGTGTACCTGCTATATCTTTAGGATTTACATCTTCTTCATATGTTAAGTCTATTGTTGCAGGACTTGTCACCTGATCTACTAATGCATCCAGCCCTATTTGTTGTGCAATGTTTTTCGAGCTCTTTTCCTTTTCTGATTCTACCTGCTTCATTTCTTCTAACACCACCTCAACTGATGGGGTCCCATGTGGAGTTATCTGGGTACAAGCAGCAAGGGTTTCCATTCTTTGTGAAGCTACATCCTTCACTACCTCGTTATCAAATAGGTCAACTGTCTCATCTAATGAGACTAGACCACTTTGAACTGCCCTAGAGGCTTCCTTCATTTATTTTTCCACTTGCTAAGTTTTAAACTTTACTATGGTGGGAAGTGGAACACCATGCTGTAATTCCTTATTAAATACTTCTCCACCTGCCCCTCTTAGCATTATAGGGGTTTGTTTTATCTCACCTCTCATTGAAGTTCTTGGTTTCTTAGGTGTAATGGCTATCATCTGAGGTGCTTTTCTTTTTTTGGTGAGGGATTCAACATTTTCTTCTTCATCTTCTAGCTTCTCATCAAGAGGAATATCCTCTTCTATTTGCTTATGTGAGGCTTGACCTTCCTCATATGTTTCAGTAGGTTGTGTATGTGGCCTCTAGATATTTTTATCTTTTTTCTTATCCATTGGAGGCAGTACTGATGATGCTAATGCCTGTCCTGATGCTGATGCATCTTCAATTGGCATTACCACTCTTTCAATTGTGACCCCTTTTGGTTCAGTATCAATTTTCTTACCTCTTGGAGGTCTCTTGCTTTTCTCAGGAGGTGGTACCCTATCTCCTTTAGACTTCCTCCTCTCATTCAAGAAATCATCATATTCATCTTTAGAAATCTCCTGTCTCTTCTTCTTATTGTCCACCGTGATGGCAACACCTTTAATCTTCATTGTATTTATCTGGTCATTAACCCATGCTTGGGTCAGCTGCAATGTCCTGCTTGTAAATGGATCTAAGGAGATGTCCTCCTGCATGGTGAGATCCGGTGCTAAGATGGTATCATTGTATACCTTTTTCTCTTCATACTCATCAGCCATTACCTTTCCATCATCTTTCTTCAATTGTGCCGGGATGGAAATGCAATCAAAGGTCCTGATCTGGTTGAGTGTAAGCCTTTGATACCTTCTTCTTCTGGCTTCAGCTTCATCTTCACAATCTACCCAGAAGTCCTCAAGATGTCTTCGATGGATGGGCTTCCCCATGATCTTCTGCATCCTCCCATATGGATCATATGATCTTGTTACTAGGAATGGCTAGAAATTCATCATAGTCAGACCAGCAATGGCCTTCTTAATATTCTCAGAATCTGGGCACATATACCAACCCATTGTAATTGGAAACAATACTGGTGGAAGCTTGTTGTTAGCTTTGTACGCATTCAGTATTGTGGAAACTTGTCTTAAAATTCCATTAAGACAACTGCATCTGTAGGGTATCTTGGGAGCATGAGAGGCTCTCCCTCAAAGCCTTCAATTCTAACATAACAGAAAGTTGCAAATTGAATAAACCAGGCTCCATGCCTGTATATGACTTCCTGAGTTTCCAGGCTTAGTCTTTTAGTTCTGTTCTTCTCCATTGTTCTTACTAGATGCATAGAGAATGCATCATTCACTAGTTTGTAATCTTGGAGGTAATTTGCTCTCTGCAGCTGGGGATGACGATCCCATATGTGTGCATCATTTGTTGTGCCACCAATTCTCCCAACTGTAATCAATGCATCAAATGTACCTCTATAGGCACATGAATAAACTATGTATGAGGTCATGTAGAAGGAACAATCCAGACCTCCTAGGTTCATCAGCTACTCATCTAGAGCATCACTTATCATCTTAGCCCACATGGGCTTGTTATCCGTGTAAAGGCACATCAAGATGACTGCATACATCCAGTCCTTAAAACTTCCAGCATCAGGCTGGCCTGTCACTCTGCTAAGTAGGGCTATCATGTACCGGTATTCATCGTCAAAGTCAAATTTATATAAGTGTACTGGAAGTTTAGCTGCTGCAGGATAAGGACTATTCTTCGCCCTCCATTAGTACATTTTCTTCCTCGCAGTCTTCTTGTTATTCTCATATTCTACTTCCGATTTCTTCAAATCTATGTTGGCAACCTTCTTGCCTAATCGAAAACTAAATGTAGCAGCAAGACCTTTGATAGACAGATCAGCATTTACTCTGCCATGCTTCTCTACCTTCCTTGTTTGTGGGTTATAGTTTCTTGCACATTCGATGACCAGCTTAGGAGTTTCCATGGAATAAGGGAAACTAGCTGCATTCCACATTCCAGATGCAAAGACTGCATCCAGCATGGTGTTGTCACTCTTTTCATCACTCATTTTAGCTGACCATAGAGCTAGATCTATACTTCTTTGGTGCGTATCTGTGATGGCACCATATTTAAACTGGACACCCTCAGGTTGAGCAAACATAGGCTTTGGAAATTCTACCTCTGACTTAGCCAACCTCTTGTCTACCATGGATGCCTGCAATTAACAACACTGGTCTTACAATAGATACTTACAAGTATGCATATACATTATATCTTCATTATTCATCATGCATATTATACTCTTTCAATATGTCGTTTATCCCGATATGCATAATTCAGAACTTCAAACCAAAAAAACACCATGATATCTGGATATGCAGAACACGACAACAAGAGGGTTTCAATTACTCACCTGATGCACTTATACTCTTGATTATGCTGATAACTGTGTGAAAGGAATTCAAATACCCGCAAAGCTCACGTATCTTGTTCTGGTACAAGCTGTATGTGTCCGTAGGTAGTCGTATGAGGGCTTGCAAGCTCGGCTCTGTAAAAACTTGTTTTATCACCAGATAATTGTAAAATGATTCTGTAAATCACTTCTGACTTCTCTCTTAGGGTAAAATTAGGGCAAATCTAGATGAACTGATTAAAATCATGGATTTCTTGTACGAAACTCCCAGATCTCACCAAGTGTATGTATCAGGTTCGTGATCAGCGGGAACTATCTATTGTATTTATGGCATTTATTGTCATGGCGACAAGGCACGGGGTGATCTTTGTAGGATAGGATGATATTCAAATATCGGGGTGATATTCAAATATCAGGGTGATGTTTCAATATGATCCCCTTGGTGTAAAATGATCATCCACCTTTGTGTAGGAAACCCTACATCGAAAGATCTGGGGATGTAGAAATGTCGGGTGATGTTTCAATTATGATCCCTTGGACTAAAATGACCCACTGTCAAAATATCATGATGACATCATTAGGATATCGACTTAGTTCAGCGTTGTGGCACTATGACGTCATCGTCATTTTTTGTGGAAAGGGTCATGTTTGGAAATATACCTCCGCGAGGTAAAAAGGATGGTGATGTCATCGTCATGTTTATTTCTTCATTCACCGGGTTTGGATGGCGTGACCAGGATAATGGTTCGGGGTGATATTTTGCGACAGACCGATATTCAAATATCAGGGTGACATTCAAATATCAGGGTGATATTCAGGAATATCACCCCCACAAAATATATAATGTTGTTTGTTGGGTAGATATCGTTATCACCTAAAGTTGATGTCCAGATGCTTGGAGCAAATGATTTTATTGGGCAATAATATTGGATCGGGGTGGTCTTTTATAAGATGACTGATATTAAGAAATATGATCCTCCCCTTGGAATATCAGGTTTGACCAAATCTTTGACTCATCATAACTTTTGTTCCCTAAGGAAAATTAGGGTGATCCAAAAGGCAAACCTACATGAAATTCTATACTCTATCCAACCATGAGATTATTGATATGAAATATTAAATTTGAAAAACTGACCTCACCATGACTTACCCAGTCCCTTTTATGTAGGATCATCTGCATGACTTACTTTTACCAAACCGCCAGCAAGCAGAAAACACAAGCAAAGCCAAAAAAGTTGGGTCCCTATTTTGTCAAGTCAAAATGGGGCATGTTATGTAACCACACAACAAGTACCTAAGTGAGTCTTGGTGATCTTGAATTAAGTGAAAAATCCAAGGTCTACCTTTGCCGCCATCGAGGGCGCACAACCAACTAGCTAAGTTATCAATGTAACTAATGCCATCAAAAGCATGTGTTACAAGGGTACCAATACTTCATTATACTCTATCAAATATGAGCTCAATGAATATCAAGAAATTATGAAAAGAAAAAGAATCAAAATCACAACCACACACTATAACTCAGTTAGATGGACAATCAAGTAACCTCTAGCATGGCTATGGACGCCTGACTGGTAGTAGGGCTCTACTTGGGTGGAATTCTGAGACAAACTCGCTAGGGCTATAGATGCTTGTTGGCAGCTGGTCCATGTCTAGGTAGTTCATGAGGTGTCTACTAATCATGTAGCTTAATGTAAAGGATCTAGGATGAGCTTAGTTGCTTAAGGATGGGAATTAACATAACTACAAACACTCAGGCTTTTAGGATATGGATGGTTACACCTAGTTTTTGAATTCTGCTTCTTTGAAAGGATATCCTACTTTTTTTTTGCTTAACACGTGGGAAACGTAAATGTTCTGCATTCAAAACTAAAGTTTATCTTTGAAATGCTCTGGAGCATTTCCCTACCAAAGTCGCCATTTGTTGCACCTCACACACACACCCCATTTCACAAATGGGGACCCCCTTTTCTTTCTGATTTTGGCTTAGAGTGTCATGTTAGTTGGGCAATTCCTAAAATCTTCACTGCATGTACCAAAATCTCCATTAGATGACTAAATTTGCATTTTCCATGAAAGGGAGTAAACAATGAGTTACTAATTTTCCTAAGGGTTCAAGTCAAGTCATAATTCTATTAGAAACCAAGTCAAAATTGCCTTTTGCACTAAAAACTACCCTGATAGACTTTTGCGCTAAAAACATCACTTACTGACCTTTGCGCTAAAATCCCTGTCCACTGACCTCAGCGTTAAAATTGCCTTCAAATGACTCAGCGCTAAAATCCTTGTTCACCGACCTTTGCACTAAACTCACTTAATACTACCTTGTACTACATTTGCCACTCTCTAACCTAGTGCTAAAAATACCCATTGTCGACTTAGGTTGGTTGACCTCGAAAGTTGTGCAAGTCAGACATTTTAAAATAGTGCAAAATGAAAATGATAATATTCTGTGAATTGCACGCCGAGTCTGCAACCATATAGGGGCATTAATTGAGGGTTCATTTAAAGGTATAAAATGCCTATAGGTCATTTTCAAGGTCATTCTTACTTACATACAGATCATTGAGGAGCTCTGCAAATTCATTGTTGACGGAGAACGATTTCAAGCTGTGGAGAATTTTGTCCAATATGCATTCAATCATCACCTGACCTTCAAAGCCACATTTAAAACTAGGTGGGTGTTCATCTCCATCTAGTTAATTCAAGTTGCAAAGGTTAAAGTCTTGCGTGGTCTTTAGTGTCACATTCGGTTTCATAAAAAGATTAAGGCATTCTTTGTGTAAATCTATAGAAGGCATTCTAGGGCTTTTGTCCTACACATAACGATTAAATAGTCCAACAATTAAAACAAAAAAACCCCGTTCAAGACCCCAGAGCAGAGGTAGAAATGGTAAATTTGACTGTTGAAATGCATTTTTCATATTTGCATGATCATTCACAAAATTTGCCAGAAATCCCTTTTAAAGATCTTTAGTCCGAACTTTGCGTTAAAATAGCCCTTAATCGACCCTAAAGGAACAAAGTCAGTCGGTCACTTTGCAAATCCCACTGAAGCCCAAAATCAACTTGGCGTTAAAACTTCAATCCACTGACCTAGCAGAGAAACTTGCCTCCATTGACTTTAGTCGGACATCATTGAAATTCTCGCTAAAGTTGTTGAACCCTATATCGCCGCCAATGGCTAACCCTTGTCTAGTGCTAAATCGCTGGTCCACCGACTTGTTTGAAAATAACCTTCTACTAACCTTCAGTCAGTCACCTCCTGAAACTGTACTAGAAGGTTATTGCTCAAACCCGCATTGAGTCGAACAGAGCCAAAACTAGCACATTTCCATAAAATAGGTCTGAGACCCCCTGAATTCACACAAAATGATCTCATAATGGTTTTTCTTGGAATATTCTAGGTGGGTGTTCATCTCCATCTAGTTAATTCAAGTTGCAAAGGTTAAAGTCTTGCGTGGTCTTTAGTGTCACATTCGGTTTCATAAAAAGATTAAGGCATTCTTTGTGTAAATCTATAGAAGGCATTCTAGGGCTTTTGTCCTGCACATAACGATTAAATAGTCCAACAATTAAAACAAAAAAACCCCGTTCAAGACCCCAGAGCAGAGGTAGAAATGGTAAATTTGACTGTTGAAATGCATTTTTCATATTTGCATGATCATTCACAAAATTCGCCAGAAATCCCTTTTAAAGATCTTTAGTCCAAACTTTGCGTTAAAATAGCCCTTAATCGACCCTAAAGGAACAAAGTCAGTCGGTCACTTTGCAAATCCCACTGAAGCCCAAAATCAACTTGGCGTTAAAACTTCAATCCACTGACCTAGCAGAGAAACTTGCCTCCACTGACTTTAGTCGGACATCATTGAAATTCTCGCTAAAGTTGCTGAACCCTATATCGCCGCTAATGGCTAACCCTTGTCTAGTGCTAAATCGCTGGTCCACCGACTTGTTTGAAAATAACCTTCTACTAACCTTCAGTCAGTCACCTCCTGAAACTATGCTAGAAGGTTATCGCTCAAACCCGCATTAAGTCGAACAGAGCCAAAACTAGCACATTTCCATAAAATAGGTCTGAGACCCCCTGAATTCACACAAAATGATCTCATAATGGTTTTTCTTGGAATCTTCTAAGGTAAATGGGTCGGTTTAATCATGATGAACATGGTATGAGTGAAATTAACATTTATTGCATGAATTAAATGGGATTTCAAAGTACTTTTTTCATTCTTCTCTTTGTCTAACTTATGCAACAAATGATATAAGATGGTATGCAAATCTCAGACTTATGTATTCTAAGAGGAATTTGTAGGTGCTTCATGAAGCAAAATGGATAATTTAGAACAAGTATATGATGTCAAGAAGATCGAACTGCTATAAAGACATTGCTCCAATCAGTTCCAACCATTCTCCTCCTAACGCCCATCAACAAAATTGGCACTGAAAGGAGAATTGACCAAAGGCATTGCTAAGCCAAGAACATACTCCATTCTGAGTTCAACTTCAACCTTGTTTGCACCTATTCCAGTCACCAAATCAATCCAACAAGCATCCAGTTGGATATACCTTCACTAAAATGTGCTACATACTCCTCTTGATCCAGTCAGCACTTGGAATCCCATGAATGCACTTCAGCTCATATTTTCAAGTGTCATGTGACTCTATTTTGGCTTTATTAGGCCTTGAAAATTTACTTTTCATCATGTATACTAAATGGGTATCCATTTTGACTAGATTGAATGTATTTTCAAGTTGTATTTTGTCTTTTTCCTAAAGGACAAATGCAAATCTGAAAATGCAACAAACTGATGTATCTCATTAAATACCATGTAATTTGGACCGTTGGTGTTGAGTTAATATGTTAGGAACCCATGCTTAACCCTTCTCTTTACTTGTTAGTATATGGCATTTGGACGCATATGCTTTGTAAGTCGTCCCATGAGCATATTGTATTATCCCACATTCATGAGAAGTAATAGTTATTTAGATTAGACTTAGTATATAAGTACATGTTGAGGCCAATGAAGGCATCCACGATTTTATTGTATTAAGCTTGCTCAAAGGAGGTTGCCCCCTTGAAGTGGCCTGCGATCAATAAATTCCTTCTGTGTTTCTACTATTTCTGTTATTTGTGCATTTTTTATTATATTGTTTTAGGAAATTCCTCTCATCTAGTATCAGAGTGTTTTCTTGGGCTCCCTAGGTGGAATTTCTGCGAAAAAAAATTTCCACAGTCTCATCCAGGCACTATAATTTTTGCAGTAGTTCTTTCTTGCAAAGGTTAATTTAATTTGCAAAGGTTAAAGTCTTGAATGGTCTTGAGTGTCACATTCAATTAGGGTTTCATAAAAAGATTAAGGCAATCTTTGGGTAAATCTATAGAAAACATTCTAGGGTTTTTGTCTAGCACATAACGATTAAATAGTCCAACAATTAAAACAAAAAAACCCCATTCGAGACCCTAGGGTAGAGTTAGAAATGGTAAATTTGACTATTGAAATACATTTTTCATATTTGTAAGATCATTCATAAAATTCTCCAGAAATCCCTTTTAACGATCTTTAGTCAGAACTTTGCGTTGAAAGAGCCCTCAACCGACCCCGAAGGAACAAAGTCAGTCGGTCACTTTGAAAATCTTGCTGAAGCACAAAATTAACTTGGCATTAAAACTTCATTCCAGTGACCTAGCGCAAAAACATGCCTCCACCAACTTTAGTCAGACATCATTAAAATTCTTGCTAAAGTCGCTGAACTCTAAATCACCGCCAATGGCTAACCCTTGTCTAGCGCTAAATCGCCAGTCCACTGACCTACACAAAAATAACCTTCTACTAACCTTCAGTCAATCACCTCCTGAAACTACACTAGTCAGTTATTTGTCAAACCCACGTTGAGTCAGACAAAGCCAAAACTAGCACTTCTGCATAAAATAGGTCCAAGACCCCTTGAATTCACACAAAATGATCTCAGAATTCCTAAGGTAAATGGGTTTGTTTAATCATGATGAACGTGGTATGAGTGAAATTAACATTTATTGCATGAATTAAATTAGATTTCAAAGTACTTTTTTCATTCTTCTCTTTGTCGAACTTATGCAACAAATGGTATAAGATGGTATGCAAATCTCAGACTTATGTATTCTAAGAGGAATTTGTAGGTGCTTCATGAAGCAAACTAGATAATGTAGAACAAGTATATGATGTCAAGAAGATCAAACTACTGTAAAGACGTTACTCCAATCAGTTCCAGCCATTCTCCTCCTAATGTCCAACAAAATTGACGCTGAAAGAAGGATTGACCAAAGGCATTGTTAAGCCAAGAACATACTCCATTCCGAGTTCAACTTCAACCTTGTTTGCACCTGTTCTAGTTAGCAAATCGATCCAACAAGCATCCAGTTGGATATACCTTCACTAAAATGTGCTACATACTCCTTTTGATCTAGCCAGCACTTGGAATCCCGTGAATCCACATTAGCTCATATTTTCAAGCGTCATGTGACTCTATTTTGGCTTTATTAGGCCTTGAAAATTTACTTTTCATCATGTATATCTAAATGGGTATCCATTTTGACCAAATTCAATGTATTTGCAAGTTGTATTTTGTCTTTTTCCTAAAGGACAAATGCAAATCTAAAAATGCAACAAACTGATGTATCTCATTAAATGCCATGTAATCTGGACTGTTGGTGTTGAGTTAATATGTTAGGAACCCATGTTTAACCCTTCTCTTTACTTTGTTAGTATATTGCATTTGGACACATATGCTTTGTAAGTCATCCCGTAAGCATATTGTATTATCCCACATTCATGGGAAGTAATAGTTGTTTAGATTAGACTTAGTATATAAGTACGTGTTGAGGCCAATGAAGGCATCCATGAATTTATTATATTGTGCTTGCTCAAAGGAGGTTGCCCCCTCGAAGTGGCCTGCGATCAATAAATTCCTTCTGTGTTTCTGTTATTTTTGTTATTTGTGCATTCTTCATTATATTGTTGCAGGAGGTTATCTAGTATCAGAACACTTTCTTGGGCTTGTTGGGTGGAATTTCTGCCGATTTGTTTTTCTGTAGTGGCCTCTAGGCGCTATGATTTTTGCAGTAGTTCTTTCTTTTTCACATATTTATTGTTCGTTTCAATTGTAGGTTCGGATCAGGGAATATTCCTATCCACATGACTGTGGGAACTACTTAGGTATATCCTTCAAAATCATTACGAGGAGTACCACAAAAACCTTGAAGTAGTTGCCCCATTGAGTGGACCTGCCAGCGAAAAGGGCAACAACCCCTACCTGATTGACTAGTTCCCATCCTTGAGGTAAACTAAGAGCTATTGTTTGTGGCAAAGTGGTTATCAGTTTTACCTAAGCCATGGAGTGAGGGGTACTGCCCCAATACGCAAGCTGCTAGACAGCATTGGTGGCCGAGTGACTCCCTCGAACCTTTAGGAAGCCGAACATACTTCGGGCCCAGATCTATTGATAGATGACAAATCATAGATTGAATCCATCCATCCAGAGCAATTTGTAGATTGTTTCTAGAAAAAAAAAAGTCACAAGGGAGTGTAAATACTTGCTGCCCAAAGATTTTGTACATAGTCTTGCTTGTTTCTAGCTAGGTTTTAGTTAGTAGTCTGTTGTTTTAGATTAGTTTCTGCTTTCTATTTTCTGTTTTCCTTAGTTGTTTTCTATTAGTTGCTAGTTGTTGCGTTACTTAGTTGTTAGATGTTGTTTGCTTTGTTTAGGTTAGTTGCTCTTTGCTTGCTTTGCTTTTGCTTCCTATGCCTGTTTTGTCGAGGTTCTCTATTTCTTGAATGTGGTGGCAGCTGTGCAGAGCTGCAAGTGGTCCTTTAACAGGTAAATAATTTGGAATTTATTTCTTTGAGAGGCCAAAGTTTCTGCTGAGGTCTTATTGTCAGTTCCATTGTTACACCAGCGGGTATGATGTCTGTTCAGGGGAAATGAATCATTAGTTAGTGCACCTGAAGTATTTTCTAACCATATATCTTTTATACTCTTAAGTAATCCTTAAGTACCTAAGTGAATCTTGGTGATCTTGCATTAAGTGAAAAATCTAAGGTCCACCTTTGCCGCCATCAAGAGTCTAGACCCAACTAGCTAAGTTATCAACATAACTAATGCCATCAAAAGCATGTGTTACAAGGGTAGTGGTACTTCATTGTACTCTTTCAAATATGAGCTCAATGAATATCAAGAAATTATGAAAAGAAAAAGAATCAAAATCACAACCACACACTATAACTCAGTTAGATGGACAATCAAGTAACCTTTACCATGGCTATGGACACCTGACTGGCAGTAGGGCTTTGCTTGAGTAGAATTCTGAGACAAACCTGCCAGGGCTATAGACGCTCGTTGGCAGTGGGGCCATGTCCATGTAGTTCATGAGGTGTGTACTAATCACATAGCTTAATGTAAAGGATCTAGGATGAGCTTAGTTTTCAAGATATGGATGGTTGCACCTAGTTATTGAATTCTACTTCTTTGAAAGGATATCCGGCTTTTTTTTGTTTAACACGTGGGAAACATAGAGGTTCTAGGTTTGAAACAAAAGTTTATCTTTGAAATGCTCTGGATTATTTCCCTAGCAAATTCGCCATTTGTTGCGCCTCGCACAGACCCCATTTCCCAAACAGGGACCCCCTTTTGTTTCTGATTTTGGCTTAGAGTGTCATGTTAGTAGGGCAATTCTTGTTGGCAAGAGACATTGCTACGCATGACAGGTGTTGTCATTGATGGCAACTAAGATTATTCCATCCATCCACATAACACAATTGTTTCACACCGGGAGTCAGCATAAGAATTTATCTGTGATCAGTGAAATCTAAATGAAGATTAAAACTAATCTAATGCATAACAAATGATTATACCTTCATGAAGACCTCACAAATCCATGCAGGAAGGAGATGCGCCTATGTAGCTCCTTAGATGTTTCCCGTGATCAATGTGACTAATGTGGAGAATGTGGATTGCTCAATGCATACAACACAATGTGAGTGAGATTAGATGATGGATTGATAGACTGGATGGGATTGAGACAAGATTTTGGCAGAGTTCTGATAAGATAAGGAGATTGGGGAGTGATTTTGACAGAGTTTTGATGCATCAAGAGGTCCCATACAAATAGCTTAGAGAGGGGTCAATTTATAGGATTTTGGAGATGAGGATGGAAGAGTGGAGAAGTGTGGGGGACAACTAAATTTTATATTCAGTGAGTGGAGGTGAGTGGGAGATATATGAATTTTATATTCAGTGAGTGGAAGTGAGTGGGAGACATCTGAATTTTATATTTAGTGAGTGGAAGTGAGTGGGAGACATTTGAATTTTAAATTCAGTTTAGTGGATGAGTGGGAGACAAGGTTAATTAAGTGTTTTCTTAATTAACTTAAGCATGATTTATCTAATTAACAGAAATTAGAGAAATGGATAAATCAATTAAATGAATATTAGGAATATTCATTCAATTAATAGGATAAGGTTGTAAGGTTAAATGGACTAATTAGGTGAATTAATTGATCACTAGGGATATGCAGATTGGGGGAATGGATCAGTGTGAGGTACGGAAAATTGGTTTGCAGAGCAGTCCAATTTTAGGTGTCTACATTTTCCCCTCTTTGAGATGGTGTTGCGGCTAAGCAATACCATTTCAAAGAAGTTAAAACATAGAGATGGATTGGATAGAAAAAAGATTTTGGTTTGGAAGAATAAGGTTAGGTTTGGTGATAATTGGTAAGGGTGATGCCCCCTCGAGAGGATAGGCGGGTTGCGAGAACACGGTTGTGCTCTTGAAATGGATGGGATAGATTGGTTGAACTGGTTAGAGGATAAGTGGTGGGATGAAAGGATGATGATGTTCAGAGATGATTAGTGGATGATCATTGTGCTGAAACTAAATTTGAGAAATCCTAGGTTTGATATAGCAAAGTGGATATGTTCACCAAGGTATAGAAGACCAGGGTGATGATGTTTATCCAACATTTGCATGGACTAGACACGTAGACAAAGGGATGATCTCATGCATGCCCAAGATAGTACAACCTTGTCAAGACGAGGGAAGGGGACTCATAGCATAAGCCCTTAGTACAAAAAAGATATGATGAACCTTAGATGCATAAGGAGATCAATATGCTAGAACCGACCCTATGGTCAATCAAGATATGAATACTAGCTTGGAGTAATGAAACCAACCCACAAGAACAGTATACAAAAGCAAGACTATGCCCCATTCTAGATGTTTTCGCCACATACCATGATATAGTAAGATCAAGGTAGCTTTGATGTGATCTTCGAATAGGACAAAAGATAAAAATCAAAAACCAAAAGACCAACGAACCAAACAAGTAACCATTGTATCTCTTGCCAAGATGGATGATGATGTGATAAAGGCTGCCTATTGTAGGAAAGATATATCCTAAGGCAGAGATTGATAGATGATTTGATGATGTTTGTAAGATTGGCTCAAGATGTGGTGGTGACAAGTTGTGATTGATGCTGATTTGATAGTTGATGATTTTGATTAAGGACAAAGCTTTGATAGATGATGCGATGCTTGGATCTAGTGTAAGCTTATTGATGATAGATGTGATGATGATGAGAGTGTGATGGAGCAAGTTTTATTTGTGTGATGGATAGATTGCTTTTGGAATTTTGTGTGTTTTCTATTGTTTTTAGGGTTTTTTGATATTTGTGATGTTTGTGGTTTTTTTATTTTTTGATGTTTTTGGATTTTTTGATTTTTGAAAAGGAATGGTTTATTATGAGATGCATTGGATTTCATGTGGATAACCTTTGCGCTAGATACCAATGACAAGGGAACACCAAGTCTAGAGGTGAAAGTGATGGGGTTGGATAGGGGGGTTGGATAGCTGATTCATGATAGATGAATGGACAAGTGATAGGGATGCATGTTAGATAGATGGAAGATTGGGATGAAGGATAGGATAGGTATGTATGATATATGGATGGGAGATGGGGATAAGGATTTTCTCCAAGGGCTAAGTTGCAAGGAATCATATGCCCCAATGCTTAGGATTTGGCATGATGGGTTTATGTTTGAATGGATGGACTGTGCAGTAGATGGATGGAGGATGTACTTTCAAAGGGAGTATGGCAAGAGGTCTCCAAAGCAAGTTGTTGATATTTTACCCCTTGTCTTTATCAAGATCTAAGGAGGGGGATATAGTGGATAGAATGGATGGGGAATGATAGGATAAATAGGGGATGGTGGATAGGAAGATGATAGGATAAATAGGGGATAGTGGGTAGGAATGTGCAAAAGGATGTTACGGATGTGGATGAAGGATATGGTTTTGCCCCCAAGTGTAGGGATACAAAATGGATAGAGAAGGGATTACGCATGATGCCCACAAGGGGTTTTCATCATGGTACTTGCCCAAGGGGCCACAAGGAGTGGTTTTCACCACTGGACAGATTTTTTTTTCTTTATTTTTTTCTTGATTTTTGATTTTTTTTCTTTTTTGATGGGATGGGGACTCTAGCGTTTGTTTCCATAGCAAGGAGAAGATGGTCCCATGTTGGATAGCATTATGGATGATGATTGCATGGATGTTGGTAGATAGGAGAAGATGGAATGCATGGTGGATAACGGATGATGATGTGGATTATGCAAAAGCATGGACCATAGGAATGTGATGGGGAAGAGATGTAGGATAGTGAATGAAAGATGGATAGATAGGGGTATGAGGGAATTGCAAGTGGTGGAGGGGAACCAAGACTAGTGGTTGCACACATCATGATGTATTTGGAAGCTTGTACTTGGGATGTGGAGTTGGGAGTAATGGGGATTGGGATGGGGGATATTTGGATGGTCGATTTGGGGTTTTAGGGACCCAAATAGACTTAGACTTTAGGGGATTTTTAGATGGGAAGTGGGGTGTTCGGGATTTTGGGGTGGATTGGGATGTGGATACCTCATTAGAGTTTGGTGCTTTTCATTTAGGGACCCACACCATTTTTGTTTTTACTTTTTCTTTTGGTGGTGTGGGATTTGATAGCCTTTTGGATTTTTGATTTTGATTGGAAGGGATAATATCCTTAGGCTTTTGTGCTTTATGAGTTGAGGCATTCAAATTTTTGAATCCCATGGATTTTGTGGAAGCTTCATGTTTGAAAGATGTGTGCTTTGGTTGGTCTTGATTGGGGATTTGAGGGGATTTATGGGTGGGGGGTAAAAAGTGGATTTTTGGATAGATGGATGAAGAGATTTGGGGATGGGGATATTAGGAGTTGGTAGGATGGGAGGATAAGAGGATTTGTGGATAGGGATGTGGGGAGTTGGTAGGATATGAGGTAAAGTGGATTTGATATGGATATTTGGAGTTAGAAGGAGGGGAGGTAAATTTTATGGGGGGAGATGGATGGTCACATGCTTTTGCAAATGGTAGGATGATGGAGGACGGATGACGACATAAGATTTGGGGGTGCGATGAGATGCACCATGCTTGGGATTGGATGAATGGAATTTGGAAGGTGGGTGGATGGTATCGACATGTTTAGGTTGTTTTCTTTGAGATGGATAGCCAAGGCCATGTGAGGATGGATGGAATGTGGTGTGGATGGGCTCCAAGATGCCTTGTTCGTGAAGGCCTAAGCCTTTGCCTTGATAGTGCATAAGTTGGAGCATGCGACATGCGATAGGATGTTTGTTGCTGTGGAAACAAGATGCGAATCCATTATTTGTTGGAGATAGATAAGTGGTGGATGGAAGTTGTTCACATCCTACAAGGGGTTTACCACAGATGAAGGTGCTTTTTCCAAGTGGATAAGGGGATGGATTTGGGATGGGATTGGTAGATGGAGGTGAAGGATTAATGGGGGATGGTAAAGGGGTGGTAAAAGTTGATGGGGGATCAACAAGGTGATCCATAGATGGGAGGGGATTGGGGATGGGATTAGATGGGATGATTAGATCTTGATTAGGAGAACGGTTTGATGTTTCAATATGCTTTGGATTTGATTCTTTGCATAGCTCATGTGGTTGGGTAGAAGTGGGATTGACTTGGATAGATGTGGGGGGTGCTTGGATGGATGTGATAGGTGCTTGACTTACGGGTTCTTGAACATGGCTGTATGATGGTTCTTGAGTTATGATAGGAGATTGTTCAAGAGGTTTGGTGGATGTTGGATTGCATGAGGGAGTTGGATTCCTTGCTAATAGCCAATGGATGGCATTCTTCATGAGTGTATGGGTGGAAGAGAAATATAATGGATGGATAATGATGGTGGTTGGTGTAGGATTAGGATGGGGATTGGATAGGTGGGTGACAGGATTAGTTAATGATGGTTCTTGGGTGGGCTCAAGGATAGGTGTGGGATTAGATGGTGGAGGCCACTCTAGATTGGTATCTCCCTTGTCAAAGGTTTTTAGATCTTGCCTAGGGTAAATTGGACTCATTTGATTTATGTACAAGGGACCACTTGGACGGGCATGTGCTTCTTGTTGCAAAGGTGGACTTAGGCTCACTTGTTTTTGTTGTGATGACACTTGGTTGCTTTGTGGATGGGTTTGATGATGTGTTGGAATGTGAGAATGAGGAATTGGATAATGTTGAGGTGGAGGTTGATTTGTTGATGTGGCATTGACATGATAGGTGGATGAATTAGGTTAGTATGAAGTTGAGGGTTGATATGAGGATGATGGAGGTTGATATGATGGAAGTTGATATGAGGTTGAAGATTGATATGAGGATGATGGAGGTTGATATGATGTTGAAGATGATGACATGTAAGGTTGTTGTGGAATGTGTTGAGGTTGGGATGGTGTTTGGACTTCTTGTTGTGATATGAGTTGTTGTTGATGTTGGTAAATGTGTTGATGTGATGATGATGGAGGGGTTGCATAGGATAATGGTTGTTGTGATATGGATTGATATAGATAAGGGTTGGGATAAGTTGATAAAGGGTTGATATGATATGTGGATAGATTTGGTTGATATGAAGTGGGATAAGTTGATGCAGAATTGGTTTGATGTGTAGATAGATGTGATGGGATAGGTGCTAGATATGATGGTTGTTGGACTTTGCAAGTGGCCAAGAGGTGTTGGATTTCTTCTGAGAGGTATTGTATGTGTGAGGATTGGCTTGTTCGACATATTTGAATCAGTCCTTGAATGTTTTGAAAGGTTTGATGGTCTAAAGGTGATTGGTTTGCATGCATGTGGTGAAGCATATGAAGGAGTTTTTGAAGGTTCTCTAAGATTGACATGATGTCACACAAGTGTTTAAGTCTTAAGTCCTGTTTGGCAAGTGCTTGGTTATGATTCGATGATGATGTGGATTGTTTAGATGAAGTTGATTTTTCTTGGCAAGTAGACAAACAATCAAGCAAGAAAACACAATGGCCAAAGGTTTGATTTATGAAAAATGTGATAATCAAGCATGTACAACCTTAAGGATTTGGGCCACTGAAACAAAGGTTCGTAGTGTGTGCTTTCATTTAGGTGGTTATACATGCGGCAGCGCTACTCTCTATTATGGAGTCTCCCAGCCTCCAAGGGTTATGCCTTGGAGGGTTTTGGGGGAGGTTGGCTGTCGGTATAACACAACAACACCTGTCGCTTGTGACTTTCATCATAAACACATTAATTTATATAGCGGCTTGAAAGAGCTTGGCTTTAGCTTGTTGCCGCTTGGGTCGTTCCCACCTTTCAAAGTGGGGTGGCAGGCCCTCTAAGGATTAACAAAAGTGACAAAATCACAAAAATACTTTTGATCCCCAAGTTCACACAAGGACGCAAGGGGAGAGCATACGTATTCTTTATGATTGCCTCACACTAAACATGGTTCATTTTTTATCTTTGGATTATGTTGGGGGTGATTCATGCAAGTCTTATGAAAAGCTTTTGATTCCCAAGGTCACCAAATGGTGCGAGGGAAGAGCATACACTTTTCACAACACAAACACAAACCATGAAGACACTTCACACAAATTAGATTGGGTTTTCTTGATTACATGCATGAAGAATTCATATTGTTGTTCTTTTTAACCCAATGATTTGATTGATGCAATTTGTGGTTCTTTTTAAAGCCCAAAGATTGAAGTGTTTGGTAGTTGTTTGTTGCAAGCAATGATTAATTTTAAGAACACCAATGTTAAATGTTTGGCACACACACAAAGATTTGATTGATTTGTTGATTTTAATGCGCCAAATTGAAACATGTGTCTAAGCTAGCATGCAAAAGAGTTTGTTTTAAGAGCCCAATTGAAATGTTTTTGCTAGACTAAGATAAAGAAACACCTTGCAACAAATTGTTAGTGTCCTCCGAGTGATGGTGATAACCTGCAAAAACTGTTAGTCCCTGATAAAATTGCTGTCCAAATTGATGTAGATGCTACACCTGATGTTTGTCTAGTCCCGAATGATCACCTGCAAGTCATGAAACCGAAAACAGAGCAAGTAGACTTCCAAGAGGATTGTAATGTGAAAATTGATAATCTAATAAAATTTGATGAAAAAAGAATTGATATAGAGAAAAGAAGTGCATAAACAGAAAATTCAGGAAATTCTATGCGATTTCAAAAAACAATTCGTGAAAATTCGATAAAAAATGCAAAAGATATGATGATTTGAAGTTTGCAATGAAGTTTGACTTTGACTAATAAAAAAGGCAGAAAAAAAGTACAGTCACCTGATAAAAACCTCACAACTGCAAAGTGCTTGGTGTCCTCTTTTTGATGAGTCTTTGTTTGCACGATTTCACCTTCGTATACGAAAGTTGTGTTAGTTTGAAATAATCAGCCTATTTTGGTATATGGGAGGTAAGATATGTTAACTGGCAGTTTAAACCATTGGCAGTTTGGCAAAACCCAGTCACATGAAGTGGTTTGCATCTGGTGGTTTAGGTTTTAGTTGGCAGTTAGAAGGGACCCCTGGTCACTGATATGACCAGGGGTTGGGAAGGTTGAAAAAAAAAAAAAATCAAAGGGAGGCTAAAAGCCTCTCCCCGCAGTCAGTATTATGGCAAACCCTAACCTTTAGAGATAATGGACAAGGGATCGGGGGTCCAGAGGAAGGGATGTTGGGGGAAGCAGGTGGCAACAGGGAGGTGAGGTCTACAATGTGGGTGGAGGGATCAGGAGTGGTGTGGTCTGCAGCGAGGGTGGAGGGTGTTGGCAGTGGCGGGGAAGAGAGGCAGAGGTCGTGGGAGGGGGGCTCTGTGGGGAGCGGCAGGGGCAGAGGTGGTGGGAGGTGTCGACCGGTGGTGTTTGGAGGAGGGAGTGGGAGCACGGTGTTGGTGGTGGTTGACAGGGAGTTGGAAGGGGTGGCGACAGGGTTGACAGGGACTTGGAGGTAGCAGCGACGGTGTGGTGGCTCTGCGGAGAGGAAGTTGCGAGGGGAACAGAGGTCGGTATGTGATGGAAGGCTTCAACCGGGGGTTGGGGAGTGGCGACCGGGTAGTGGGGGTTTTGACGTGGTGGGTGGTGTGTGCCAACGGTGTCGCAGGGAGGAGTGTGGAGGTAGCAGCGAGGAGTGGCCAAGGGTGTTTAGCAGGGGTGGCGAGTGGGAAGTGGTGGTCGGGTGGTGGTAGGGCGGTTGCTGGCGGTTTGAAATGGTGGCACACGGGTGGTGGTACCTTAAACCTTCCTTCAAACCATTAAACCTGCACAACGAAAAACAAACCTGCAACATAGAAAGAAACACTGACTACAACATACAGTCAAAGCATAGACCAGTACGATTAGGGTACGGTTCCGTACAGTATGGTACGGATTGTTCAATGCATACAACACAATGTGAATGAGATTAGATGATGGATTGATAGACTAGATGGGATTGAGACAAGATTTTGGTAGAGTTCTGATAAGATAAGGAGATTGGGGAGTGATTTTGATAGAGTTTTGATGCATCAAGAGGTCCCATGCAAATGGCTTAGAGAGGGGTCAATTTATAGGATTTTGGAGATGAGGATGGAGGGTCAAGATTCATCTAATCAAATCAAGGGCTAGGAATAAGATAAAACTAATCTAATGCATAAACAAAATGACTATACCTTCATTGAGACCTCACGAATCCATGTGGGAAAGAGATGCGCCATGTAGCTCCTCAGATTGTTCCCGTGATCAGTGTGACTAATGTGGAGAATGTGGATTGCTCAATGCATACAACACAATGTGAATGAGATTAGATGATGGATTGATAGACTAGATGGGATTGAGACAAGATTTAGAGTGATTTGGGCATTATGATGGCATGATAAGGGGATTTTGGAGTTATTTTGACAGAGTTCTGATGCATCAAGAGGTCCCATGCAAATGGCTTAGAGAGGGGTCAATTTATAGGATTTTGGAGATGAGAATGGAGGGTCAGGATTCATCTGATCAGATCAAGGGCTAGGAATAAAAGTGAATCTTTTATTCCTAGGGATTGAATTAAAAATTCCCATTTTGGGAAGAGTGGAGAAGTGTGGGGGACAACTGAATTTTATATTCAGTGAGTGGGAGACATCTGAATTTTATATTCAGTGAGTGGAAGTGAGTGGGAAACATCTAAATTTTAAATTCACTTTAGTGGATGAGTGGGAGACAAGGTTAATTAAGTGTTTTCTTAATTAACTTAAGCATGATTTATCTAATTAAGAGAAATTAGAGAAATGGATAAATAAATTAAATGAATATTAGGAATATTCATTCAATTAATAGGATAAGGTTGTAAGGTTAAATAGACTAATTAAGTGAATTAATTGATCACCAGGGATATGCAGATTGGGGGAATGGATCAGTGTGAGGTACGAAAAATTGGTTTGTAGATTAGTCCAATTTTAGGTGTCTACATTTGCCCCTCTTTGAGATGGTGTTGCGGCTAAGCAACACCATTTCAAAGAAGTTAAAACATAGAGATGGATTGGATAGAAAAAAGATTTTTGTTTGGAAGAATAAGGTTAGGTTTGGGGATAATTGGTAAGGGTGATGCCCCCTCGAGAGGATAGGTGGGTTGCGAGAACATGGTTGTGCTCTCGAAAGAGAAGTTAAGAAAATCCAATGAAAAGAGGAACTAACAACCTCTTCAACTAGGAAATCATTATGAAAACAACAACAAGGATGAGGCCCTGAAAGAGAAAACAAAGGAATGTGATAAATTAGCCAAAGAAGCTGTTGTCCTAAAACATGAGATGGAATCTGGGGTGATGAGGCTAACCAAAGAAATTGAAGATAGAAAGAAAATTGAAGAAGACCTAAATCAAAATCTAAAAGAGAGAACTGAAGAATGCTGCAGATTAGATGGAATAGCTAACCTCCTAGAGTCTAAGCTTCAAGAAAGTAGAGACAATGAGAGAGAACTTGAAAGGCAATTTGCCATTCTTAGACATGACCTAGATGTTGCAAATGAATACGAAGAGAAGTTCAAGATAAGCTTAGCTAAACTTGAAGCACTACTTGAAGGATAGAAAAAGGCTGATGACAAGCATGGTCTTGGATATGAGAAAGTTGAAAGCTCCGGATTCAGACAAAGAAATTTTCAACCTAGGAATGGGAAAAATAGACCAAGAAGACCTCCAGTAAGACAACCTAATGCTCAAAGATATGCATCATTCAATGGAAATTATTTTAATTGCAATAAATTTGGTCATAGAGCTACTTAGTGCAGATGCAGAGTAAATCAAAATGGTCCATCCTTCTTCGGTCGATGCTTCAAGTGTAAGAACTATGGTCATAGATCAAATGAATATAGAAGTTTGATAAGGAATAACTCTAGAGAAAATGGCAACTCTTTCAATGGTTACTGCTTCACTTACAATGGATATGGACACATGGCAAATCATGCAGGTCAAGAGGAAATCAAGTATACAAGCCAAGAAATGTTGTTTGCTTTAATTGTAATAGATCTGGTCATATGGCAAGATTCTGTAGAAGTAGGAATAATGAAAGAAGAGGTCTGATAAACAGAAAACTGGACGAACAGAGACAAGACAAAGGCAAAAGGAAAATTGATGTGAATGAGATAAAGAATGAAATGAGCAAGACTTGGGTCAAGAAAACAATTGAGAACAATAGTAATGAGTCCGCACCGGAATCCAGTGCAGATAATTCCTTTGGGAATTGAATTTGGAGCTCTGGCTCAGGGGGAGCTACATTGAAAATCAATTTCCCCTAGCTAGTAAGTGGGTGCCTAAATTTGGCACAATGAAAGAGAATATTTTGAATTGGTTCAGAAATTTTGGAAGGATTTCTAGAAGAAAAGTGTTGATATGAAAACTTGTGGAGTGATTCATGAAGAACTGTCAAGAAACAAAGTAACCAAATGTTAAGTTTTCTTCCATGGTGATTGGATACAAGATTTACCACTCCAATAGGGAAAATTCTATCTTTGAAACTGCTATATATGCAGCTTATCAAATGTTGAAGGAGAATGTAGATTATGACCTATGTGAGCTATTACTGAACCAACTGATTGAGAACTTGAACAAAATTAAGAAAGATAAGTAAAACACTTTCAAATACGGTACATTGGTTCTATGCTTGTTCTTCTACTATATGAATGAAGTACTTGGAGTAAAAGGTGTGCACTGGACCAATGATGAACTAGTTTCCATTCAGATCAGAGATCACCTACACAACATTGGTGACTCTAAAGCTTAGAAAACTACAATCTGGGGATACTTCAAGAACTTTTAGAGTATGATGCATTCAAGGGAAAGAATCTCTACAACAAATGTTGAAAAGATGAAAATTAATGAGCAGCAAACCAAGGTTGATGATTCCTATGTTCCAGAAGAGGAACAAATAAATAAAAAAGATACAGAAATGGTGGATCAAACTGATGATGCATAGATACTCCATCTTCTCCTGAGTAATCCAAAAAAGAAGAAAATGTTGAGCTTACTGTTGCTACACAAGATCCTCAGGAACATATTACAAATAGTGAAGTCAAAGAGAAGAATCCAGATGCAGATATCACAGAGAGAAGTAGAAAAAGAAGTCAGAGGTTAGGAAGTTAAAGCAGAAGAAGATGGTGTAAATGTTGATAGTCCAGATACTGTGAAAACTCAAGGAAATGAAAGTGGTCCGGAATTGGTAGCAAGAGACACTGTAAATGCAATGAAAAGTTTTCTGTGTAAAGAGATGCTAGAGTTTGATGAACCAAAACTGATTCAATGACCAATCAACTTGGATATTCTCTCTCCGGTCCAAATGATGAAGATAGCATCCCTTACACAAGCCAAATCAAGTGAAAAGATATTGAAATCTCACTTAGAGGACAGTGAGCTGTTAAGTCTTGCAACCAAAGTATTGGAGAAGATAATGCCAACCTTCTAGAAGAATCCTTCTGACTCTCCCTCTGAACATCTAAAAAGCCTTGTAAATTCTATAAGTACTCACTTTGAGTCCTTTGAAAAATCTGTAGAAGTTAAAGTTTAGAATGAATTTAATAGCAAAATATTTGATGCACTTAAAGGCATGATTGGGATAGACAGATTGGTGCTAGATAATAGTATAAAGAGTGTCCAAAGTGCTCTTTTAGAAGGAGGCAAGATATATAAGTTTTGTTTATCTACTCCTAAAGTCTTAGAGGATATAGAAGATAAAATAAAGGACACCAAATAGAAATTGACAAGTATGTCCCAAACTTTTGATCTGTTGACAATATCAGTGGCAAGCAAGGAGTGTCAAGCAATTAGCATGACTAAAAGAAATAAAGAAAGTAACAAGATAAAAGGAGAACATTGAAGAAAGAATGGGTAAGCTCCAGGGATTGGTTTCCCCTAAGATAGAAGCAATGTTCAACGCTGTATCAGAAGCTCAAACTGCTATACAAACAAGTGATCCCATTGACCTCCAGAAGGTTGCAGCACAAGCATTCTTGTTAAATGATCACATTTCAACTTTGAATAGTATGAAGAAGATTTGGGATACAAAGTTGGTCCTCCTCAAGAACATTTTTGGAGATATACTCAAGTTCATGTAAATATAACTTAATGATTGGTTGTACATATGCGGGATTATTTACAAAATTTCTAGAAGAATTTTGGCTTACAGACTCCATCCTTTGCCATTGATGTCAAAGGGGGAGTGAAGAGCAGTGAAAAATGAAAAATATAGCAAAGGGGGAGCTTTGGAAATAGTGGAAAGCAAGTGTACAAAGCAACAGAGAGTAGCACTGACACTTAGTCGAGTAGCACTGACACTTAGTCATTTTTCACTAAGTGTTGCCATCAATGCCAAAGGGGGAGACTATTGGCAAGAGACACTGCTACACATGATAGGTGTTGTCAATGATGGGAACTAAGATTATTCCACCCATCCACATAACACAATTTGTTCATACCGGAAGTCAGAATTAGAATTTATCTAAGTCTGGGAAGTCAAAAATAGAGCAGGCGACAGGGTCTGATATTTTGGTCTAGATCTCTTCAATGGTAAATCAGAGTTTGCTACAGATCTGCGGGAGTCATAAGCATTGTAAGGATAATCTTAATCTAGAGTTTTGGCATTTAGTATTGAAGGATTCAAAAGTTATTAGCATTTGAGTATTAGGTTAACAGTTTAATAGAGCAGACAGAAGAAGAATTGGCCGACCTTGTAATTGATCTTGGTTCTGGATGTATGGAAGTTGTTAGTTGGACAAGTTGTGATGATCAGTGATAGTACCCGACCTGATTGATGATTTGTGGGTGCAATTTATGGTCCATGTTACAAGTTGTACATGGAGTTAGCTGACATAGCAGAATCTTAAATAAAGTTCTAAGTGTTATTGAAGCCGACTAAAAGGTGGTTCAAGATCAGGATGTGGATATTTATAGCCGATGGATTTGAATGGTTTTAGAGGGTGTGGAATGCGACTATAGACTAAGTGCAAAAAGGATAGAGATCTAAGGTTCGAATGTTAGCAGAACAATAAACAAGGCAGAGTAAGGATGAAGTGTATCAAGTCAGTATTCTGTGCTTAACTATAACTGAACCCTTGCATTGGTAGATTCTATTTATCAGTTCAAATTCATTGTAATCTTCTTTCTATAGGCAGTGAGCCTTCTTTTGAATAATGACCTCTGGGCAGTGAGCCTAAATGCTTGTGCATTCCCCTTTGAAATACTTTTAACAGAGTATAATCTTTGTGGGTTAACCCCCACCATGGTTTTTCCCTTAACCAGGTTTCCACGTCAAAAATCTTGGTGTCAAGTGTGTTATTTATGTTTCTGCTCATGTGTTATTGATTGATGTTGAAATGTTTATATCATTAATTTGATTGTAAGTTGTAAAAGAATATTAAAGGGAGAAAAGTTTAAATTGTGTGACAACTAATTCACCCCCCCTGTTAGTTGTCTGAACCAATTCCAACAATTCCTAAAGTCTTCACTACATGTACCAAAAGCTCCATTAGATGACTAAAGTTGCATTTTCCATGAAAGGGAGTGAACGAGTTACTAATTTTCCTAAGGGTTCAAGTCAAGTCATAATTCCATTAGAAACCAATTTAAAATTGCCTTTTGCGCTGAAAACTACCCTGATAGACTTTTGCGCTAAAAAAATCACTTACTAACCTCAGCATTAAAATTGCCTTCAAATGACTCAGCGCTAAAATCCTTGTTCACTGACCTTTGCACTGAAATGACTTACCACTCCCTTGCGCTACATTTGCCACTCTTCGACCTAGTGCTAAAAATGCCCATCGTCGACTTAGGTCCGTTGACCCCGAAAGTCGCACAAGTCTGAGACATTTTAAAATAGTACAAAACCAAAAGATAATATTCTGTGAATTGTGCATCAAATCTGCAATCGTACAGGGGCATTAATGGAGGGTTCATTTAGAGGTATAAAACACCTTTAGGTCATTTTTGAGCTCATTTTTATGCACAAACAAATCATTGAGGAGCTCTGCAAATTCTTTGTTGATGGAGAATGATTTCAAGCTGAGGAGAATTTTGCCCAATACACATTCGATCATCACCTAACCTTCACAACCACATTCAAAACTAGGTGGGTGTTTGTCTCCTTTGGTTAATTCAAGTTGCAAAGGTTAAAGTCTTGCATGGTCTTGAGTGTCACATTCGGTTAGGGTTTCATAAAAAGATTAAGTCATTCTTTGTGTAAATCTATAGAAGACATTCTAGGATTTCTGTCCTGCACATAACGATTAAATAGTCCAACAATTAAAACAAAAGAACCCTGTTCGAGACCCCTGGGAAGAGGTAGAAATGGTAAATTTGACTATTGAAATGCATTTTTCATATTTGCATGATCATTCACAAAATTCACCAGAAATCCCTTTTAAAGATCTTTAGTCTGAACTTTGCGTTAAAAGAGCCCTTAACTGACCTCGAAGGAACAAAGTCAGTTGGTCAGTTTAAAAATCCTGCTGACGCCCAAAATCAACTTGGCATTTAAACTTCAATCCACTGGCCTAGCATAGAAACTTGCCTCCACCGACTTTAGTTAGACATCATTGAAATTCCTAGTAAAGTCGCTGAAGCCTAAATCGCTGCCAATGGCTAACCCTTGTCTAGCGATAAATCACCGGTCCACCGACCTACATGAAAATAACCTTCTACTGACCTTCAGTCAATCACCTGAAACTACGCTAGGCGGTTATTGCTCAAACCTGTGCTGAGTCGGACAGAGCTAAAACTAGCGCTTCTGCATAAAATAGGTCCAAGACCTCCTAAATTCATGTAAAATGATCTCATAATGGTTTTTCTCAGAATCTTCTAAGGTAAATGGGTTTGTTTAATCATGATGAACATGGTATGAGTGAAGTTAACATTTATTACATGAATTAAATGGGATTTCAAAGTACTTTTTTCATTCTTCTCTTTGTCTAACTTATGCAACAAATGATATAAGATGGTATGCAAATCTCAGACTTATGTATTCTAAAAGGACTTTGTAGGTGCTTCATGAAGCAAACTAGATAATGCAGAACAAGTATATGATATTAAGAACATCAACCTGCTGTAAAGACATTGCCCCAATCATTTCCAATCATTCTCCTCCTAACGCCCATCAAGAGAATTAGTGCTAAAAGGAGGATTGACCAAAGGCATTGCTAAGCCAAGAACATACTCCATTATGAGTTCAAATTCAACCTTGTTTGCACCTATTCTAGTTAGCAAATTGATCCAACAAGCATCCAGTTGGATATACCTTCACTAAAATGTGCTACATACTCCTCTTGATCCGGTCAACACTTGGAATCCCGTCAATCCACATCAACTCATATTTTCAAGTGTCATGTGACTCTATTTTGGCTTTATTGGGCCTTGAAAATTGACTTCTCATCATGTATATCTAAATGGGTATCAATTTTGACCAGATTCAATGTATTTGCAAGTTGTATTTTATCTTTTTACTAAAGGACAAATGCAAATCTAAAAATGCAACAAACTAATGTATCTCATTAAGTGCCATGTAATCTGGACTGTTGGTGTTGAGTTAATATATTAGGAACCTGTGTTTAACTCTTCTCTTTACTTTGTTAGAATATTACATTTGGATGCATATGCTTTGTAAATCATCTCGTGAGCATATTGTATTATCCCACATTCATGGGAAGTAATAGTTGTTTAGATTAGACTTAGTATATAAGTACATGTTGAGGCCAATGAAGGCATCCATGAATTTATTGTATTGAGCTTGCTCAAAGGAGGTTGCCCCCTCGAAGTGGCTTGCAATTAATAAATTCCTTTTGTGTTTCTGTCATTTCTATTTTTTGTGCATTTTTCATTATATTGTTGTAGGAGGTTCCTCTCATCTGCTATCAGAGTGCTTTCTTGGGCTCAGTGGGTGGAATTTCTACCAATTTTTTTTTCCACAGTGGCCTCCATGTTGGAAACAAGGTAGATAACTGAGAGGGGGGGTGAATCAGTTATTTCTTATAACTTTACTTTTTTTTCTTTTTAATTTGAGCAGCATCAAAAGACATAAGCATATATAATCATGAGAGTAGAAAAGAAATCAACACACATAACACAATGATTTTAACATGGAAAACCCTGTTAAGGGAAAAACCATGGGGTGACTAACCCAAGATTGTATTATCTGTTAAAAGAATAAAAAGTACAAAAATGACACTTGCCAATTAGGGCTCACTGCCCGAGCACACTGCTCACAAGAGGCACACTGCCTACAAGAGACTCACTATCTACAAATTTTATAGAAGGTAACCAGGTGTTTGAACTGATGAGAAGCATCTACTAATGCTAAGGTTTAGTTTCGGTTAGGCTTAATATACTGATTTAATGCACTTCATTCTTCCTCTATTCTAGTGTTGTTGTTCTGTTACATACCGAACTTGTATTGCTGCTTCCACACTTGTCTCTGCCTTTCCTCACACACTTTATCAACACACACACACACACACACACCTTCATACCAAAATCCATCTAGTATATATATTAGCATAAAGGATTTCAACATCTTTCTAGTTGGCAACTGGAATACTCAAGATATTTCCAAGACATTGATTTGTCAGCTGAATCCATGCTTAATACGTGATGCGTATCAAAGACATAGACATAGAAGTTATCAATCATGTCGGCCAACCATGTATGATCCCTCAAATAGCTTGATCACCATCAATTTCTCATCTGGATTAAAGTCTGATGCTCTGTCGGTCAGTTCTTCCTCAGTCTACTCTGCCTGTCAGGAACTCAACACTTAGATGCTCATATCTTTTCACTCATTCATCACCAGAGGCTCAATCTCTGGAATGTAGTAGTCATGGTACTCCTCTTGACTTGTCCAAGTCTGCAACTTGCTGAGTTGCACCATCTGAGAGATCCAGACCTGATTGTTGGACCTTGCTGCATGCTTTGTTCTTGCCCACCAGACCAAAACACTCTTCAATCTATCTTCTGGTATAGACATACTATGTGCTGCGGATGTGTACGATGGACTTTGTTGCCATCAATGACAACACTCATGAAGCCATACAGTGTCTCTTGCCAACAATCTCCCCCTTTGGCATTGATGGCAACACTTAGTGAAAAATGACTAAGTGTCGTAGCAAACTCACCCTTGGCTGATGCTCTATCTTATGTACACTTTTACCAAAGCTCCCCCTTAGCTAGATTCCACATTTTTCACTACTCCTCACTCCCCCTATGACATCAATGGCAAAGGGTGGAATCTGCACACCAAAATTTGCAAAAATCAACCTATACATAGCCGCATAAGTATATATACATGTTATACTTACATATACTTAAATATATCCGCAAAAGTGGTCTTCAACTATACAAATTCTGTTGCCCAACTCTACTTCATCCTATCCAAAATTGAGATGTGACCACTCAACAAAAATGCATAAGCTTTTGCCCTTCTTAAGTCTACTAGATCACTGGTCTGGGCTGTGGTCTGAGCATTAGTTAAGGCCTCATGCATTGCCTCTAACTTAGGGATAATTATCCCTCTAAGTTCACTCATCCTACTTATTATATTCTTCTTCTCCTTTTCAAGCCTCTTTATTTCATTTATAATGGCAATAGCCTGGCACTCTTGATTCATTATGGATGAGGTGAGAGGATCAAAATTCTGAGATAGACTTGATAGTTTACCTTCTTGTTCTTTCACCTTCTTTTCAATATCCTCTGTCACTTTAGACCAGGATAGACAAAATTTGTACATTTCTCCACCATCTTTAAGAGCATTTTCTAGGTTCTTTATCCCAATATCTAGGGTTCTATCATTATCTATGAGTCCCTGTACTTTGAAGAATCTCTTTCCCAAAAATTCTTTCCGGACCTTTTTATCTACCGATTTCTCTAAAGAATCAAAATGAGTGTTGACAGAGTTTACCAGAGGTTTCAGGTTACCAGATGGAGAGGCGGAAGGATCCTTTTGGAAGGATGGCATGATCTTCTCTAGTATCCCGAATGCAATCTCTATCAGCTCACAGTCTTCCATGTGAGACTTCAGAAGCTTTTCTTTTGCTTTAGCTTGGGCAAAAGATGTTATCTTCATTGTCTAGACTGGAGAGAGGGAATCAAAATTTAGTGGTCCTTGAAAAAGTTCTAGTTCATCTATCTCCATCAGCTCTTTATTCAGTAATTTCTTCACTGCCTCTATAGTGTCTCTTGTTGGAGACTAAGTCTTCTTTCCTTTTGCAACCTCAGAACTATCATCAGAGATCTTCTCTGTTTGTTCTTCTTCTCTTCTCTTTTCCTCCTCTACTTGACTCAATTTCTCCTCTTTTCTTCCTTCTCCTTCAGTTCTTGAGTCTGTAGGGAGATCCGAAAGAGAGATGTTAGCTTCTTCATGGACTTCCTCTTCCATAATAGAGGAATCCAAGTCCTTAGACTTCTCCTCACCTATCTCTTTTGATTCTTCTACATTTTTCTCAGTAGATTCTTCTTTTGATGCACTTAATCCTTCAACATCCATAGTAGAAGGTTCTTCATCTATTTCCTCTATGATAGGAAGGTTAAATCTTTTGAAGGCATTCTGGAGGATGTCTTCTGTTTCTTTTGCTACCTGATCAGTCTCTCCAAGCATTAGTTTTTTTATTCTTTCTTTGCTCTGGAATTCATTCTTGCAGTCCTTAAAGATCATGTTCATTTGCTTTGGGGTAATGGAAGGATAGAGCTGAATAGCAATCTGTTCTCAGATCTCTAAGTCCTTTGCCTTAGCATTCTCCATTCTCAGTTCAAGTACCTTCTCTAGACTTTTGGGAATTAATGAAATGATTTCAATAAATGCTTTATTATAAATATTTAGGTACTTAACTGTAGCTTCTTCCAAGATCCTTTTATCTGTGTCACTATACTCATCATAAAATTATGTCATTGGTTGCAGATTCCCATCCACAGTGACTGCCTTGATGACATCATCAATAGAGAGAATAGGCCTTTCAACAAATTCTTCTGCCTCTTCTTCTTTGTTTTTACCGGCAGAGGATTCCCCAGATGTTTTCTTCTTCATCATTTTCTTTACTTCCTCATCAGACTCTATTTCTTCATCATCCTTTTGGCTTATGTATGACCTTGTGGCCTTTGTTTTCATTCTCTTTTCTCCCTTTCTAAATGTCTTGGCTTCCAGTTTTGAGGCTCTTGAGCTCTTAGAGGTGGCAGGTGCAAAGCTCTTGGAGGATCTAGTCCGGGAGGAGGCTTGTACCGGAACACTTTCTTTTTCTACTTCTTGTTTCTCTTTCTCAGCTCTTTCTATTTTCTCTCTGTTTGCATCAACTGCCTCCTTTGATATGCCATATCTTTTGGCAATTTCCTCTAATTCCCTTCTCACTTTTCTTTTCATCTCTAGTTGTCTTAGTTCAACATGTATCTTTACACTTAATTCTTGAAAGGTTCCAAACCTTTCTGCCTCAGGGTCCTTAGGCTGACTCAGCAGTTGTTGAACATGTAGCTTCAGAATTTTCTCATCTACTTCGTAGCCCATTGGCATTATCCATACTATTCTGGGCTCAACTGCCTCCATTAAGCATTGATCAGTGTCTACCATAAAACACAATGTATCCTTCTATTTTTCAACTATAGATTGAGGAATTCTTTCTCTGGCCTACATCATACTTTGGAAGTTCTTAAAATATCCCTAGAGTGCTGTACTTTGAGCCTTGGCATCACCAAGCCCATACATATAGTCTCTGATTTGTATGGCAACCAGTCTGTCATTTTGCCATACCCAACCACTTGATCTGAGTAGCTCATTCATATAGTAAAAGAACAGACACAGTATTAAGCCACCATACTTGAATGAGTTCTTCTTGTCCTTCTTGATCTTCTGCAAGTTTCCTAACAGTTGGTTTAGGAGAAGGTCGCATAGATTATAATCTACATTTTCCCTTAGCATATGATATGCAGTATATATTGTAGTTCCGGACACAGAATTCTCCCTACTGAAGTGATAGATTTTATAACCAATTATCATAGAGGCAAATTTTATATCTGGATCTATGATATCCTCTATTGTCATTGCTCTTTTGTCAAACTTAGACCTGGTAGCTTCACCTACTGTCTGGTTCTTGACAGATTTGACTACAAGCAACCCACCGAATGAGTGCAATCCAGTTACTGCCTTAATGGCATCTTTTGTTATCTTGAAGGGCTTCATAAACCACATGAAGTTGTCATGTATTCTGTTAACAACATACCGGACCCATTCATCTTCTGCAAAATAGCGAAAGTGGATGCAATGTCTAAAATGCTTATCCCGGAGGGCCTTGTATTGAGGTTTGAGTTCAAAAGTTTCATCTATTAATTGTTTATGATAGATATCCATCAGCTTGGATTCTCCAAATTCCTCAATATTGGCGTGGATGTACACCCTAATATCTTCTACGTGCAGAACCCCATGTAGAATGCTAGAAAAGGCACCTAAGGGATCAACTTCTAGGGATTTGTAGGGGTGTTTCTTGAACTTTGGGTGTGGCCTATCAGTGATCTTAACAACCATTGGTGTAGTCATCTTTGCAAAAGATTCAGAGAGAGATATTCAGAAATGAAAATACCTTTTTACACTTCTAGGGTTCACAATATGAGTTGGAACAGGTCGCTGGTTGAATTAGATTCTGCAGTTGATCTTTGAGAAGGTTGTAACAATCTTGATGCAGAGCTCTTCCTTTCTTCTTCTTGAATGCAAATGTGCAAATGATGAATAAAAGAACCCTTTTATCTCTGCGTAAACCCTAATTTCCTATTGCAATAAATGCATAACTTAAGTCATCTGGTTGCCTTGTTCTGAGAGAGATCTTTCCGAATCACTGAGATGCACTTAGAATCATTTTCAATGATAATTGACAATGTATCGTCTTTCCTCCAATCATGCCATGAATCTGTAGATTAAGATATTTCAATTTTGAATCAAATTGGATCTGTCTATGAAGATCCTACTTTACCGGATGGTTGTCAAACCGGATCAATCTTGGCTGATTAACCTCTTCAAAACTCCTTGTGGATCTTTCATATTTTTACCAGAGGGTTGTTTGGATATTTCTCTAAGAACCCTTTAATCCACAACTTTCCATGTGCCAAATTTAGGCACCAATTGACTAGCTGGGGGGAATTTATTTTCCTTTGTGACTCCCCCTGAGCCAGAGCTCATCTGCTTAGTTTCTGGAAGGAATATCAGCACCAAATTTTGGTGCAGATCCATCCCCAACATTTTCTATATGCTTCTTCACCCAAATCTTGTTCATCTCCCTTTGAACTTCATCCGCATTCATTTTGCCTTTTCCTTTATCTTGATTTTGATTATGATGCACTGGACCCTTTTTATCCTGATTCTTACTTCTGCAGAATTTGGCAATATGACTGGATCTATTGCAATTGTAGAAAACAACATTTTTTTGCATATTTGACTGATATCCTCTTGATCTGCATTGATTAGCCATATGTCCCATTCTATTGCATGCAAATCATCTACCATTGAATGAATTGTTTATTTGCATATTTTTGCATTCATGAGATTTGTGACCATACCTTTTGTAGTTGAAACACTATCCGGAGAAGGATGAATTAGTCTAATTCATTCTTCTTTTGCATTGAGTTGCTTTATGACCAAAGTTGTTGCAACTATAGCAGTATCCATTGAAGGATGGATATCTTTGAGCATTTGGTTGCCTTACCGGAGGTCTTCTAGGCCCGTTCCTTGGATTTCCTGATCCAGAGTTCTTTTGACTAGATCTGGATCTTTCACCTTTCTCATATCCCAAGCCATGCTTGTCATCTACCCTCTTTTGGATTTCAAGAACTTCAAGTTGAGCTGAGATTATCTTGAATTTATCTTTGTATTCATTTGTTGTTTGAAGATCTTGTTTAAGAGTCTCTATCTGATTCTCAAGTTGTTCTTCATTATCTCTAGCTTCTTCAAGATCAGATTCCAGATGCCTGATTATTCTATCCATTTTGTGGCAGTCCTCTGACTTCACCTTGAGAGATTGTTTTAGATTATCTTCAATTTTTCTTTTCTCTTCAAATTCTTGGGTGAATCTCATAACCCATGATTCCATTTCATGTCTTACCATAATGACCTCTTTTGATAGCTTCTCACATAGCTTGTTTTTCTCATTCAGATCTTCATTAGTATCATTGGCTTCACTTTGACTTGCTAATTGTTGAAGTAGTTCCTTTCTCTTTTTCACAGAGATACTCAGTTTTTCTTTTAGCTCATTTATGAAATCAACTTGTTTGAGTCTTTCTCTCAAGTTATTGACTTCAAAATGCGATTACTCAAGATCATCTAGGGTAGACTGAAGTTGTTCCTTCATACCATACATATCCATTGAGATTCCTAGATCTTCCTCAAGCTATTAGGCTCTATTTAGAGGAACTTAGCTCTGATACCAATTGTTGGAAACAAGGTAGATAACTGAGAGGGGGGGTGAATCAGTTATCTCTTATAACTTTACTTTTTTTTTCTTTTTAATTTGAGAAGCATCAAAACACATAAGCATGTATAATCATGCGAGCAGAAAAGAAATCAACAAACATAACACAATGATTTTAACATGGAAAACCCTGTTAAGGGAAAAACCACAGGGTGACTAACCCAAGATTGTATTCTCTATTAAAAGAATAAGAAGTACAAAAATGGCACTTGCTAATTAGGGCTCACTTCTTGAGCACACTGCTCACAAAAGGCACACTGCCTACAAGAGACTCATTGTCTACAAAGTTTATAGAAGGTAACCAGGTGTTTGAACTGATGAGAAGCATCTGCTAATGCTGAGGTTCAGTTCTAGTTAGGCTTAATATACTGATTTAATGCACTTCATTCTTCCTCTGTTTTAGTGTTGTTGTTCTGTTACATATCGAACTTGTATTTCTATTTCCACACTTCTCTCTACCTTTCCTTGCACACTTTATGAACACACAGACACACCTTCATATCAAAATCCATCTGGTATATATATCCCCATCAAGGATTTCAACATCTTTCTAGTCAGCAACTGGAATACTCAAGATATTTCCAAGACACTGATCTGTCGGCTGAATCCATACTTAATATGTGATGTGTATCAAAGACATAGACATAGAAGTCATCAGTCATGTCGGCCAACCATATATGATCCCTCAAATAGCTTGATCACCATCAATTTCTCATCTGGATTAAAGTCTGATGCTCTGCTGGTCAGTTCTTCCTCAGTCTACTCTGCCTGTCAGGAACTCAACACTTAGATGCTCATATCTTTTCACTCATTCATCACCGGAGGCTCAATCTCTGGAATGTAGTAGTCATGGTATTCCTCTTGACTTGTCCAAGTCTGCAACTTGTTGAGTTGTACCATTTGAGAAATCCAAACCTGATTGTCAGACCTTGCTGCATGCTTTGTTCTTACCCACCAGACCAAAACACTCTTCAATCTGTCTTCCGATATAGACATACTTTGTGTTGCAGATGTGTGGGATGGACTTTGTTGCCATCAATGACAACACTCATGAAGCCATACATTATCTCTTGCCAACATTCCAGGCACTGTGATTTTTGCAGTAGTTCTTTCTTTTTCATATTTGTATTGTTTGTTTCAATTACAGGTTCAGATAAGGGAATATCCCTATCCTCTTAACTGTGGGAAGTGCCTAGGCATAGCCCTAAAACTCATTGTGAGGAGTACCACAAGAACCCCAAAGTAGCTAGCCCATTGAGAGGACCTGCTAGGGAAAAGGGCAACGGCCCCTACCTGATTGACGAGTTCCCATCCATGAGGTAAACCAAGAGCTGTCATTTGTGGCAAAGTGATTATCAGTTTTACCTGAGCCATGGAGTGAGGAGTACTACCCCAATACACAAGCCGTTAGATAGCATTGGTCACCAAGTGACTCCTTTGAACCTTTAGGAAGACGAACATACTTGGGGCCCAGATCTATTGACAGTCGACAAATCCTAGATTGAATCCATCTATCCAGAGCAATTTATAGATCGTTTCTGGAAAAAAAAGTCATGAGGGAGTGTAAATACTTGCTGCCCAAAGCTTTTGTACATAGTCTTTCTTGTTTCTAGCTAGGTTTTAGTTAGTAGTCTATTGTTTTAGATTAGTTTCTTCTTTCTATTTTCTATTTTCCTTAGTTGTTCACTATTAGTTGCTAGTTGTTTCTTTCCTTAGCTATTAGATGTTGTTTGCTTTGTTTAGGTTAGTTACTCTCTACTTTCTTTGCTTTTGCTTCCTGTGTTTGTTTTGTCGAGGTTCTCTATTTATTGAATGTGGTGGAATCTGTGCAGACCTGTAGGTGGTCCTTTGACGGGTAAATAATTTGGAATATTTATTTGAGAAGCCAAAGTTTCTACTGAGATGTTATTGTGGGTTTGATTGTTACACCAGGGGGTATGATGTTTGTTCAGGGGAAATGAATTATTAGTTAGTGCACCTAAAGTATTTTCTAACCATATATCTTTTATACTCTTAAGTAATCCTAAAGTACCTAAGTGTGTCTTGGTGATCTTGCATTAAGTGAAAAATCTAAGGTCCACCTTTGCCACCATCGAGACTCCACACCCAACTAGCTGAGTTATCAACGTAACTAATGCCGTCAAAATCATGTGTTGCAAGGGTAGCGGTACTTCATTTTACTCTATCAAATTTGAGCTCAATGAATAGAAAGAAATTATGAAAAGAAAAAGAATCAAAATCACAACCACACACTATAACTCAGTTAGATAGACAATCAAGTAACCTCTACCATGGCTATGGACACCTGAATGGTAGTAGGACTCTGCTTGAGTGGAATTTTGAGACAAACCCTCCAAGGCTATAGACACTTGTTGGCAGGGCCATGTTCAGGTAGATCATGAGGTGTGTACTAATCATGTAGCTTAATATAAAGGATCTAGGATGAGCTTAGCTTCTTAAGGATGGGAATTAATGCAACTACACACACTCAGGTTTTTAGGATATGGATGGTTGCACCTAGTTATCAAATTTTACTTCTTTTAAAGGATATCCTACTTTTTTTGTTTAACACATGGGAAACGCCGAGGTTCTGGATTCAAAACTAAAGTTTATCTTTGAAATGCTCTGGAGCATTTCCCTAGCAGAGTCGTTATTTGTTGTGCCTCGTACACATGCCCCATTTTGTAAACAAAGACACCCTTTTCTTTTTGATTTTGGCTTAGAGTGTCATATTAGTTGGGCAATTCCTAAAGTCTTCACTGCATGTACCAAAAGCTCCATTGGATTACTAAAGTTGCATTTTCCATGAAAGGGAGTGAACAATGAGTTACTAATTTTCCTAAGGGTTCAAGTCAAGTCATAATTCTTTTAGAAACAAAGTCAAAATTTCCTTTTACGCTAAAAACTACCCTGGTAGACTTTTGTGCTAAAAACATCACTTATTGACCTTTGCACTAAAATCCCTGTCCACTAACCTCAGTGTTAAAATTGCCTTCAGATGACTCAGCGCTAAAATCCTTGTTCACTGACCTTTGTGCTGAACTCACTTACCACTACCTTGTGCTACATTTTCCACTCTCTGACCTAATGCTAAAAAACCCCATCGTTGACTTAGGTCAGTTCACCCCCAAAGTCACGTAGGTTTGAGACGTTTTAAAGTAGCACAAAACAAAAAGATAATATTCTGCAAATTACACGCTGAGTCTACAATCGTATAGGGGCATTAATGGATGGTTCATTTAGAGGTATAAAATGCCTTTAGGTCATTTTTGAGCTCATTTTTATTCACAAATAGATCATTGAGGTGCTTTGCAAATTCTTTGTTGATGGAGAAAGATTTCAAGCTGAGGAGAATTTCACCCAATACGCATTCGATCATCACCTGACCTTCATAGCCACATTCGAAACTAGGTGGGTGTTTGCCTCCTCTAGTTAATTCAAGTTGCAAAGGTTAAAGTCTTGCATGGTCTTGAGTGTCATACTCGGTTAGGGTTTCATAAAAAGATTAAGGGATTCTTTGTGTAAATCTATAGAAGACATTCTAGGGTTTTTGTCATGCACATAACAATTGAATAGTCCAACAATTAAAACAAAAAAACCTCATTCAAGACCGCAGGGTAGAGGTAGAAATGGTAAATTTGACTGTTGAAATGTGTTTTTCATATTTGCATGATCATTCACAAAATTTGCCAGAAATCCCTTTTAAAGATCTTTAGTCCGAACTTTGCGTTAAAAGAGCCCTCAACTGACCCCGAAGGAACAAAGTCAATCGGTCAATTTGAAAACCCTGCTAAAGCCCAAAATCAACTTGGCATTAAAACTTCAATCCACTAACCTAGTGCAGAAACTTGCCTCCACCGACTTTAGTCAGACATCATTGAAATTCCTGATAAGTTGTTGAACCCTAAATCGCCACCAATGGCTAACCCTTGTCTAGCGCTAAATCGCCGGTCCACTGACCTATGCGAAAAAAATGTTCTACTGACCTTCAGTCAGTCACCTCCCAAAACTACACTAGTCCATTATTCTTCAAACCTACGTTGAGTCAGACAGAGCCAAAACTAGCACTTCTGCATAAAATAGGTCCGAGACCCCCTAGATTCAGGCAAAATGATCTCAAAATGGTTTCTCTTAGAATCTTCTAAGGTAAATGGGTTTGTTTAATCATGATGAATGTGGTATGAGTGAAATTAACATCTATTGCATGAATTAAATGGGATTTCAAAGTACTTTTTCATTCTTCTCTTTGTCTAACTTATGCAACAAATTATATAAGATGGTATGCAAATCTTAGACTTATGTATTCTAAGAGGACTTTGTACATGCTTCATGAAGCAAGCTGGATAATGCAGAACTAGTATATGATGTCAAGAAGATAAAACTACTATAAAGACATTGTTCCAATTAGTTTAAGCCATTCTCCTCCTAACGTCCATCAACAGAATTGGCACTGAAAGGAGGATTGACCAAAGGTATTGCTAAGCCAAGAACATACTCCATTCCAAGTTCAACTTCAACCTTGTTTGCACCTATTCCAGTTATCAAATTGATCCAACAAGCATCCAGTTGGATATACATTTACTAAAATGTGCTACATACTCTTCTTGATCCAGTCAACACTTGGAATCCCGTGAATCCACATCAGCTCATATTTTCAAGTGTCATGTGACTCTATTTTGGCTTTATTAGGCCTTGAAAATTAACTTTTCATCATGTATATCTAAATGGGTATCCATCTTGACCAGATTCAATGTATTTTCAAGTTGTATTTTGTCTTTTTCCTAAAGGACAAATGCAAATATGAAAATGCAACAAACTGATGTATCTCATTAAATGCCATGTAATCTGGACCGTTGGTGTTGAATTAATATGTTAGGAACCTCTGTTTAACCATTCTCTTTACTTTGTTAGTATATTACATTTGGACGCATATGCTTTGTAAGTCGTCCCGTGAGCATATTGTATTATCCCACATTCATGGGAAGTAATAGTCATTTAGATTAGACTTAGTATATAAGTACGTGTTGAAGCCAATGAAGGCATCCATGAATTTATTGTATTTAGCTTGCTCAAAGGAGGTTGCCCCCTCGAAGTGGCCTGCGATCAATAAATTCATTCTGCATTTCTACTATTTATGTTATTTGTGCATTTTTCATTATATTGTTGTAGGAGGTTCCTCTCATCTGGTATCAGAGCACTTTCTTGGGCTCGTTGGGTGGAATTTCTACCAAATTTTTTTTTCTTTAGTGGCCTCCAGGTGTTGTGTTTTTTGCAGTAGTTCTTTCTTTTTAACATCTATATTGTTTGTTTCAAGTGCAAGTTCGGATCAGGGAATATCCCTATTCGCTTAACTATAGGAAGTGCCTGGGCATAACCCTAAAACTCATTGTGAGGAGTTCCACATGAACCCCGAAGTAGCTGGCCCATTGACAGGACCTGTCAGCAAAAAGGGCAACGGCCCCTACCTGATTGGTTAGTTCCCATTCGTGAGGTAAACCAAGAGCTGTCGTTTGTGGAAAAGTGGTTATCAGTTTTACCTGAGCCATGGAGTGAGGGGTACTACCCTAATACACAAGCTGTTAGAGAGCATTGGTGGCCGAGTGATTCCCCTAAACCTTTAGGAAGCCAAACATACTTGGGGCCTAGATCTATTGACAGCTAACAAATCGCAGATTGAATTCATCCATCCAAAGCAGTTTGCAAATCATTTATGGGAAAAAAAAGTCACGAGGGAGTGTAAATACTTGCTGCCCAAAGCTTTTGTACATAGTCTTGCTTGTTTCTAGCTAGGTTTTAGTTAGTATTCTGCTATTTTAGATTAGTTTCTGCTTTTTGTTTTCTGTTTTCCTTAGTTGTTCGCTATTAGTTGCTAGTTGTTGCTTTCGTTAGCTGTTAGATGTTGTTTGGTTTGTTTAGGTTAGTTGCTCTCTGCTTGCTTTGCTTTTTTTCTGAGGTTCTCTATTTTTTGAACGTGGTGGCAGCTATGCAGACTTGCAGGTGGTCCTTTCAAGGGTAAATAATTTGGTATATTTCTTTGAGAAGCCAAAGTTTCTATAGAGGTCCTATTGTGGGTTCCATTGTTACACCAAGGGGTATGATGTATGTTCAGCAGAAATGAATCATTAGTCAGTGCACCTAAAGTATGTTCTAACCATATATCTTTTATACTCTTAAGAATTCCTTAAGTACCTAAGTGAGTCTTGGTGATCTTGCATTAAGTGAAATATCTAAGGTCCACCTTTTCTTCCATCGAGAGCCCACACCCAACTAGCTGAGTTATCAACGTAACTAATGCCGTCAAAGGCATGTGTTACAAGGGTAGCGGTACTTCATTATACTCTATCAAATCTGAGCTCAATGAATATCAAGAAATTATGAAAAGAAAAAGAATCAAAATCACAACCACACACTATAACTCAGTTAGATAGACAATCAAGTAACCTCTACCATGGCTATGGACACCTGACTAGCAGTAGGGCTCTGCTTGAGAGGAATTTTGAGACAAACCCACCAGGGTTATAGATGCTCGATGGTAGCGGGGCCATGTCCAGGTAGTTCATGAGGTGTGTACTAATCATGTAGCTTAATGTAAAGGATCTAGGATGATCTTAGTTGCTTAAGGATGGGAATTAATGCAACTGAACACACTCAGGTTTTCAAGATATCGATGGTTGCACCTAGTTATTGAATTCTGTTTCTTTAAAAGGATATCCTACTTTTTTTGTTTAACACGTGGGAAACACAGAGGTTCTGGATTCGAAACTGAAGTTTATCTTTGAAATTCTCTAGAGCATTTCCCTAGTAGAGTCACCATTTGTTGCGCCTCGCACACATGCCCCATTTTGTAAACGGGGACCCCTTTTTCTTTCTGATTTTGGCTTAGAGTGTCATGTTAGATTGGATATTCCTAAAGTCTTCACTGCATGTACCAAAATATCCATTTGATGACTAAAGTTGCATTTTCCATGAAAGGGAGTGAATAATGAGTTACTTGTTGATAACTGAGAGGGGGGGTGAATCAGTTATCCTAATTGTCTCCTATCCTGATCTTTCTTATTAATCAAGGCAGCATTAAATTAAACAAATGAACATTATCATGAAATAAGAAACACATGACACAGTATTTTTGACGTGGAAACCCGGTTAAGGGAGAAAACCATGGGGTGATTAACCCAAAGATTATTCTCTGTTAGAAGAATAAGGAATTACAAAATGGCACTTGCCAATTAGGGCTCACTGCCCGAGCACACTGCTCACAAAGAGGCCCACTGCCTACAAGGAGACACACTGTCTACAAAGTGATAAGAATCACAGTCTTGAACTGGAGAATGACATCTTTACCATGTCCAGATCAGTTCCATTAAGCCCAGAAACATCTGCTCTGCCTTCTACACTCCTCTTCGCTACTTCACCTTTTTCCACATAAGCCACACTACAAAATGAACTCACAAATCTTTATTTATACAAGACATCAACTTAGGAACAATCATCTAAGTCGGCAATCAATCATAAGAATATCCGCAAGATGAATGACACATCCGGTCGGCCACCATAAGAACATTCGCAGGATGAACAACTCATCCAGTCGGCTAAACAGAGCAAAAACTTCATCCGGAAGAATATCTTCAATTCCGGGCTCTACTGTCAATGCGAACCAACAACACAACCTCAACATGATCCAGGAACCTTCACAAGCCTGCCTGAATGACCAGGTATGTCCGCATTTCCTTTACTTACTGAAATCTCTTATCCTCCTTATCCGGAACTTCAAGAACACTGTCTGTCGCTACTGTCATAGTACAAGAGGTACTTCCGGACCTCCAAATCATACACAACTCGAGATGGCACATCACAAGGACATCCCAAAGACTCCTTCCAATCTGCAGATTAGGATTATACAGTTCCGGACCTCTCCGGACCTTTTGTGATCCTCTGTCACCTCTGAATACTTGCCGGAACCGGTTCTACACCGACAACCACAACTCCTTCAGATCTTCATGCGGACCTCTGAAATATTAACTGAAGCATCTCAAGACCCATATCTACAAACCCTTTAATCTGCATCCTCCGGTTCGCATCCTATATAGTACATTTGCCTTCTTCTCATCACTGTTCTTTACTGTTCCTGACTGAGGCTAATTTTCTCAATATCCTCAGCACACTGCTCATTGAATCCTTCTTGTCAAAGCAATATGAGTATGTTGACATCAATGACAACACTGGTTTACCTCATACTTGCAACAATCTCCCCCTTTGTCATTGATGGCAACATATGATGTGAAAAACCATCAAGACAGAAAACTTCTCCTTTCTGTCACTTCTCCCCCTATCAGCAACATGTCTTCTCCTCATTTGCTGCTCCCCTTTTGATCATCAGCTACTTGTTTTTCACATGTCTTCTCTCCCCCTTTGACATCAATGGCAAAGGGCTCATACTTGCAATTTTGACACATCAGAATCATACCAGCTGCTCCCCCTTAGTAGCAGCTCCCAATCATCAATCCGTATCACAAGATATGACTGTGATATCCACTGGACTGATGCACATCAGTGCATCCTAGTTTATCACTCAGTGCATCCTAGTTTATCACCAGAGGGGCCATGACCCCTAACTTCTCCCAGAGATATTCAAAAGAGTCCTTGGGAAGAGGTTTAGTAAAAATATCTGCAATCTGATCCTTGGAGGGAACATACTCCAACCTGACTTCTTCCTTGTTCACTTGTTCTCTCAAGAAATGAAACTTGATAGATATGTGCTTAGTCTTAGAGTGTAATATCAGATTCTTGGAAATATTAATTGCACTTGAATTATCACAGAAAATTGTGATAGGCTCCGCATATTCAATTTTAATATCTCTTAGCATCTGCTTCATCCATAGGATTTGAGTGCAACTACTTGCTGCTGCAATGTATTTTGCTTCAGTTGTAGACAGAGATATTGCATCTTGTTGCTTGCTTAGCCAAGAAACCAATCTCTTCCCCAAAAAGAATGCTCCACCACTGGTGCTCTTTCGATCATCTACATCTCCTGCCCAATCTGCATCTGTGTAAGCATGAAGAGAGAAATCCGGATCTCTAGGGTACCATAGACCATACTCAACTATTCCTTTCAAGTACCTAAAAATTCTTTTGATTGCCATAACATGAGATTCTCTAGGATCAGCCTGGAATCTTGCCACAAGACCAACAGCCTGCATTATATCTGGTCTGGTCTGAGTGAGATACAACAATCCACCAATCATTGATCTATACATTGTCTGATCTGCCTTTGGAGAGTCATCATCTTTGCTCAACTTACATCCGGTTGCCATGGGAGTGTTCATTGGTTTTGAATCTTCCATACCAAATTTCCTTAACAATTCTTTCACATATTTGGTCTAAGAAATGAAGATTCCTTTCTTTGTTTGAGTAATTTGCAGACCCAAGAAGAAATTCATTTCACCTTGCATAGACATTTCAAACTCACATTTCATCTGATTTGCAAAAGTTTTGCACATACTATCTCTTCCTCCAAAAATGATATCATCTACAAACACTTCAACAATCAAAATGTTTTCATGATCAATTTTGAAATATAAGTTACTGTCAGCAGTACCTTTGTTGAATCCAATCTGCACAAGATGCTTATCCAACCTTTCATACCATGCTCTTGGAGCTTGTTTTAATCCATATAATGCTTTCTTTAACTTACAGACCATATCATCATTGTTAGATAATTGAAATCCATCCGGTTGTTCAATGTAAACTTCTTCTTCCAGATCACCATTTAGGAAGGCAGACTTGACATCCATCTGATATACCTTGAAGTCTTTGAAGGAAGCAAATGCAAGAAATAATCTAACTGCTTCAATTCTTGCCACGGGAGCAAAGGTCTCTTCATAATCAATTCCTTCTATTTGGGAGTAGCCTTTGCAGACCAATCTAGCTTTGTTTCTGATTACTTTACCAGCTTCATTTAATTTGTTCCGGAAGACCCATTTGGTTCCAATCACATTCCTGTCTCTAGGTCTGGGAACAAGATCCCAAGTATGATTTTTCTCAATTTGCATTAATTCATCTTTCATTGCTTTAGTCCAGTTTTCATCATTGCAGGCTTCATTTACTGTTTTAGGTTCAATCTTTGAAATCAGACAACATTCATCCTGATTTTGAGCAATATTCCTTCTAGTTTGCACACCTTTGCTTCTGTCACCTATGATCTGATCTTCAGAGTGGTTTAGTGTCACATACCTTGGAATTTTGGGAGTATCCTGCACTGCTGCTTCTTGATCAGGCTCATTCAAACCTATCTCTTCTTCCTGATTTACCGGATCAGGCTGACTCTGTCTTACCGGAGAGGATTGAGTTCCTTGAACACTGCCTTGGTCATCTTCATCGGATTCATAAAATCTTGAGGGCTTCTCAATTCCTTCATCAACTTTCACATTAGTGCTTTCTATCATCTTCCTCAGTCTCTTATTGTAACACCGGTATGCTTTGCTTTGAGTGGAGTAGCCCAAGAAAATTCCTTCATCACTTCTAGCATCAAACTTTCCTAGATCTTCATCTCTTTTGATATAACACTTGCTACCAAATACTCTGAAATATTTCACAGTGGGAGTGATGCCAAACCAGAGTTCGTAGGGGGTCTTATCAGTATTGTTTCTGATTTGAACTCGATTTAGAGTGTAGATTGCAGTGCTGATAGCTTCTTTCCAGAACATCTGAGGAACATTTGCTTCCAACATCATTGTTCTGGTAGCTTCTTGGATGGTCCGGTTCTTTCTTTCAACTACTCCATTCTGCTGTGGAGTCCTAGGAGCAGACAATTGTCTCCTTATACCCTGCTTCTCACAATAATCAATGAACTCTCCAGATGTAAATTCACCACCTCTATCAGACCTTAGACACTTTAGTTTCAATCCGGTTTGATTCTCCACCAAAGCTTTGAAGATTTTGAACTTCTCAAATGCTTCTGATTTTTCTTTTAGAAAGGTAACCCACATCATCTGGGAATGATCATCAATTAACAACATGAAATATCTATCACCTTGCAGACTCTTGATTCTTGTCGGACCACAGAGATCAGTATGTACTAATTCCAATAATCTGGTAGAAGACTGATCTTTGCTTTTGAAAGAGACTCTGCTTTGTTTACCTAGCTGACATTCTTTGCACAAACTATTTGTAGGTTTCATCAATTTTGGAAGATCTCTTACAGCCTGAGTATTGCTTATCTTGATGATGTTATCAAAATTTACATGACACATTCTTCTATGCCATAACCAACTCTGATCAATTTGAACAAACAAACAACTTTTATTTGAACCAACCAGATGAAAGATATTACCTTTTGTCTGAGTACCGGATGCAATTTCAGTTCCGGAGCTTGTAAAGATTCTGCATTTTCCATTCTTAAACCGAAGATCATAGCCTTTGTCTACTAACTGACCAACACTGAGAAGATTGTGCTTCAATCCTTCAACATATAGTACATTACCTGTTTTGCTCTTTCCATCAAAGGAAATAGTTCCCCTGCCTCTGATTCTGCCAGCAGAATTGTCACCAAACTTTACCATTCCTCCTTCATCCCTTTCCAAATTCAAGAACTTATTCTTGTCACCAGTCATATGGTGAGAACATCCACTGTCAATAACCCAATCATCCTTTTCTTCCACTTGAACAGCCAAAGCTTTTTCAACAACTTTGTGGTTGACAGATTCAGAGAGTATTGAATCTTCTTCCTTGATGGCAATAAACACCCACTCATTTCTGGATTTGCTTCCTAGTTCTGATTCATCATCTGTTACTCCTTCATTGTCATCTTCTTCATGAACATAATAGCAATTCTTTTGAAACCTTTGTCTGTTAGTATTAGACCTTGCAGATCTTTCCGGACATCTTGAAGCAAAATGACCAATCTTATTGCAGTTGAAGCACTTAAAGGGTAGTTTTCCTTCATACTTACCGGATCCTCTTGGTAGTCTTTTTACAATGAGGGCTTCAAGTTGAGCTATTTCTGCTTCTTCTTCTTCCATGTCTCTTCTTGCTTGATCATACCATGTCATCTTCCTTGAAGAGTTTTCTCCCGGATCAATTCTTTGTTTGCCTTTCACATAGGCACTGGATTTGAAAGCAGATTCAGTCTTGGGAAGATCATCTCCAAACTTGGTCATTTCAAATGCAGCTAGCTTGCCAGCCAATTGTTCTCTTGTGACAGTTGTGTGGGCTCTGAATTCATCAATTGCAGCAACCTTGATTTTGTAGGCAGCAGGAAGGGATCTAAGGATTTTGCAAACGATCTCATTTTCATCCAGAGTTCCACCAGCATTTCTAATTCCACACACTAGTTCATTCACTCTTGGCATAAAACTAGTGATGTTTTCATCATCTCTCATCTTCAATCTTTCGAATTTCCCTTTCAGACTTTGCAACCTTGCACTTTTGACAAACTCATCTCCTTCATACAGAAGTTCCAGTTTAGTCAGGATCTCATATGCAGTTGGTAGGTCAATAACATTTGAGAGATCTGAGTCATTCAATGTGCTTAGAAGAGCTTCCTTGGTCCGCAGATTGTTTTCAGCTTCTGTGATTTCATTCAGAGTTGTCGGACCACCTTGTGGAGGTACATATGGTTTTGAAACCATGGCCAAGTATGCTTTTCCCATACATTCCAGGTGACATTTCATGCGACCCTTCCAGAGAGTAAAATTGGTTCCATCGAACTTCAGACTATCCTTTTTGTATGACGACATCTTAGATCTCCTCAAGCGGTTAAGCTTCTTTCAGAGGAACTTGGCTCTGATACCAATTGTTGATAACTGAGAGGGGGGGGTGAATCAATTATCCTAATTGTCTCCTATCCTGATCTTTCTTATTAATCAAGGCAGCATTGAATTAAACAAACGAACATTATCATGAAATAAGAAACACATGACACAGTATTTTTGACGTGGAAACCCGGTTAAGGGAGAAAACCACGGGGTGATTAACCCAAAGATTATTCTCTGTTAGAAGAATAAGGAATTACAAAATGGCACTTGCCAATTAGGGCTCACTGCCCGAGCACACTGCTCACAAAGAGGTCCACTGCCTACAAGGAGACACACTGTCTACAAAGTGATAAGAATCATAGTCTTGAACTAGAGAATGACATCTTTACCATGTCCAGATTAGTTCCATTAAGCCTAGAAACATCTGCTCTGCCTTTTGCACTCCTCTTCGCTACTTCACCTTTTTCCACATAAGCCACACTACAAAATGAACTCACAAATCTTTATTTATACAAGACATCAACTTAGGAACAATCATCTAAGTCAGCAATCAATCATAAGAATATCCGCAAGATGAATGACACATCCGGTCGGCCACCATAAGAACATTCGCAGGATGAACAACTCATCCGGTCGGCTAAACAGAGCAAAAACTTCATCTGGAAGAATATCTTCAATTCCAGGCTCTACTGTCAATGCGGACCAACAACACAACCTCAACATGATCCAGGAACCTTCACAAGCCTGCCTGAATGACCAAGTACATCCGCATTTCCTTTACTTACTGAAATCTCTTATCCTCCTTATCCGGAACTTCAAGAACACTGTCTGTCGCTACTATCATAGTGCAAGAGGTACTTCCGGACCTCCAAATCATACACAACTCGAGATGGCACATCACAAGGACATCCCAAAGACTCCTTCCAATCCGCAGATTAGGATTATACAGTTCCGGACCTCTCCGGACCTTTTGTGATCCTCTGTCACCTCTGAATACTTGCCGGAACCGGTTCTACACCGACAACCACAACTCCTTCAGATCTTCATGCGGACCTCTGAAATATTAACTGAAGCATCTCAAGACCCATATCTACAAACCCTTTAATCCGTATCCTCCGGTTCGCATCCTATACAGTACATTTGCCTTCTTCTCATCACTGTTCTTTACTGTTCCTAACTGAGGCTAATTTTCTCAATATCCTCAACACACTGCTCATTAAATCCTTCTTGTCAAAGCAATATGAGTATGTTGACATCAATGACAACACTGGTTTACCTCATACTTGCAACATTACTAATTTTCCTAAGGGTTCAAGTCAAGTCAGAATTCCATTAGAAACTAAGTCAAAATTGCCTTTTCCACTAAAAGCTACCCTGATAGACTTTTGTGCTAAAAACACCACTTACTAACCTTTGCACTAAAATCCCTGTCCATAGACCTCAGTGTTAAAATTGCCTTCAAATGACTCAGCGGAAAAATCCTTGTTGACTAACCTTTGTGGTGAACTCACTTACCACTACCTTGCATTACATTTGCCACTCTCCAGCCTAGTGCTAAAAATGCCCATCATCGACTTAGGTCTATTGACCTCGAAAGTCGTGCGGGTCTGAGACATTTTAAAATAGCGTAAAACCAAAAGATAATATTTGGAGAATTATGCGCAGAGTCTGCAACTGTATAGGGGCATTAATGGAGGGTTCATTTAGAGGTATAAAATGCCTTTAGGTCATTTTTGAGCTCTTTTTTATGCACAAATAGATCATTGAGGAGATATGCAAATTCTTTGTTGATGGAGAATGATTTCAAGCTGAGGAGAATTTCACCCAATACACATTTGATCATCACCTGACCTTCACAACCACATTCAAAACTAGGTGGGTGTTCCTCTCCTCTGATTAATTCAAGTTGCAAAGGTTAAAGTCTTGCGTAGTCTTGAGTGTCACATTCCATTAGGGTTTCATAAAAAGATTAAGGCATTCTTTGTGTAAATCTATAGAAGACATTCTAGGGGTTTTGTCCTACAAATAATGATTAAATAGTCCAACAATTAAAACAAAAAAACCTCATTCAAGACCCCAGGGCAGAGGTAGAAATGGTAAATTTTACTGTTGAAATGCATTTTTCATATTTGCAAGATCATTCACAAAATTCACCAGAAATCCCTTTTAAAGATCTTTAGTCTGAACTTTGCGTTAAAATAGCCCTCAACTGACCCTGAGGAAACAAAGTCAGTCGGTCACTTTAAAAATCCCGCTGAAGCCCAAAATCAACTTGGCATTAAAACTTCAATCCACTGACCTAGCGCAAAAACTTGCCTCCACCGACTTTAGTCAGACATCATTGAAATTCCTGCTAAAGTTGTTGAACCCTAAATCACCGCCAATGGCTAACCCTTGTCTAGCGCTAAATCACTGGTCCATGGACCTGTGCGAAAATAACCTTCTACTATCCTTCAGTTAGTCACCTCTTGAAACCATGCTAGTCGGTTATTGCTCAAACCCACGCTGAGTCGGACAGAGCCAAAACTAGCACTTTTGCATAAAATAGGTCCGAGACCCCTTGAATTTGCACAAAATGATATCAGAATGGTTTTTCTTGGAATCTTCTGAGGTAAATGGGTCTCTTTAATCATGATGAATGTGGTATGAGTGAAATTAACATTTATTGCATGAATTAAATAGAATTTCAAAGTACTTTTTTTATTCTTCTCTTTGTCTAACTTATGCAACAAGTGATATAAGATGGTATGCAAATCTGAGACTTATGTATTCTAAGAGGACTTTGTAGGTGCTTCATGAAGCAAACTAGATAATACAGAACAAGTATATTATGTCAAGAAGATCAAACTACTGTAAAGACATTGCTCCAATCAGTTCAAGCCATTCTCCTCCTAATGCCCATCAACAAAATTAGCGCTAAAAGGAGGATTGACCAAAGGCATTGCTAAGCCAAGAACATACTCCATTATGAGTTCAACTTCAACCTTGTTTGCACCTATTCCAGTCCACAAATTGATCCAACAAGCATACAGTTGGATATACCTTCACTAAAATGTGCTACATAATCCTCTTGATCTAGTCAGTAGTTGGAATCCTGTGAATCCAAATCAGCTCATATTTTCAAGTGTAATGTGACTCTATTTTGGCTTTATTAGGCCTTGAAAATTGACTTTTCATCATGTATATCTAAATGGGTATCCATTTTGACTAGATTCAATGTATTTACAACTTGTATTTTGTCTTTTTCCTAAAGGACAAATGCAAATCCGAAAATGCAACAAACTGATGTATCTCATTAAATACCATGTAATATGTACCATTGGTGTTGAGTTAATATGTTAGGAACCTATGTTTAACCATTCTCTTTACTTTGTTAGTATATTACATTTGGACACATATGCTTTGTAAGTCATCCCGTGAGCATATTGTATTATCCCACATTCAGGGGAAGTAATAGTTATTTAGATTAGACTTAGTATATAAGTACGTGTTGAGGCCAATGAAGGCATCCACGAATTTATTGTATTGAGCTTGCTCAAAGGAGATTGCCCCCTCTAAGTGACTTGCGATTAACAAATTCCTTCTATGTTTCTGCTATTTCTATTATTTGTGCATTTTTCATTATATTGTTGTAGGAGGTTCCTCTCATCAGGTATTAGAGCACTTTCTTGGGCTCGCTGGGTAGAATTTCTGCCAAATTATTTTTTCTTTAGCGGCCTCTAGGTGCTGTGATTTTTGCAGTAGTTCTTTCTTTTTCACATCTGTATTGTTTGTTTCAATTATAGGTTCGGATCAGGGAATATCCCTATCTGCTTAACTATGGGAAGTGCCTGGACATAGCCCTAAAACTCATTGTGAGGAGTACCAGAGGAACCCTGAAGTAGCTAGCTAATTGAGAGGGCCTGCCAGCAAAAAGGGCAAGGGTCCCTACCTGATTGACTAGTTCCCATCCGTTAGCTAAACCAAGAGTTGTTGTTTGTGTCAAAGTGGTTATCAATTTTACCTGATCCATGGAGTGAGGGGTAGTTCCCCAATATGCAATTCGTTAGACAACATTAGTGGTCGAGTGACTCCCCTGAACCTTTAGTAAGCTGAACATACTTGGGGCCTAGATCTATTGACAATCAGCAAATCATAGATTGAATCCATCCGTCCAGAGTAGTTTGCATATCATTTCCAGAAAAAAATAAAATAAAATAAATTGGTTAGTTGTTAGATGTTGTTTGTTTTGTTTAGATTAGTTTCTCTCTACTTGCTTTTCTTTTGGTTCATGTGCTTGTTTTGCCGAGGTTCTCTATTTGTTGAATGTGGTGGTAGCTGTACAGACCTATAGGTGGTCCTTTGACAGGTAAATAATTTGGAATATTTCTTTGAGAAGCCAAAGTTTCTGCTGAGGTCCTATTGTGGGTTCCATTGTTACACCAGGGGGTATGGTGTCTCTTTAGGGGAAATGAATCATTAGTTAGTGTACCTGAAGTAAAAAAATTTCTATTTTTTCACCATATCTTCCTTGCTTTAGCTCTGTTTCCTCTCAAAATTCACTAGAACCTCTAAAATTCCATTCTACATATTTCCTTCCTTGAGGACCCTATCCCAAATTCCACTTATCGAAGCAAAAAATCCCACATTTTTCTATTTTTAGGGTTTGCCATAACTCTAATTCTCACCCAATAGTCTTCAAATTTTGCCACAGTGTTCATTTCATATTTATGCTCCTTTGTCCCTCTTCGACAAATTTTCCAATTCTTTCACCCTGCTTCTGAAATCCCCATTTTCTGCTCCCCTTTCCCTCAAAAAGTGTCCAAAACCTAGTCAAACCCCAATTACCCATCTGAGTTTTTCCCAAATCAAAAATTTCCTTTACTAAAAACATTTTTGTTTTTGCTTTTCTACCCATTCCCCAAAAAAAAATCCTAGTTATGGTTGTCACCCGCACAAGAGAAAAAAACCTGGAGGATGAACTTGCAGCCCTCAAGACAAAACTCTAGATCTGGATTAAAAAATTCTTAGCCTCAATCTTCAGCATTCAGCCATGAATAATAGACAGCAACCAGAGTCTTTTGCATACACTGGGTTTTCTTCTTCCAGCAATTTTTGTGGGCTGAAGCTTGATTTTCCTCGCTTCAATGGTGATGATCCAACCGAATGGATATATTGGGTAAAACAATATTTCAATCTGCATAATACTTTTGATGTCAACAAAGTCCCACTTGCATCCTTTCATTTGGAACATGAAGCCCTTCAATAGTTTCGTTGGTACATCAAGGCTCATGAAGAGCCAAAATAGATAGATTTTTGCAACGATTTGGCCCTAGTGCTTTTGATGACTTCACAGGAGCACTCACTAAACTACACCAAACATGCACTATAAGAGAATATCAGACATAATTTGAAAAATTGGTGAATCACACAGAGGGATTGTTTGATGAATTCTTCAGGAGTTGTTTTGTCAGTGGTCTGAAGGATGCAATTCGCTCTAAGGTTAAAATGTTCCGTCCCAGCACAATGATGGAAGCCATAGGGTTGGCTAAGTTGGCAGAGGACAAGATCACAGCTCAACAGCGATCCAAATCCAATTTTGTTCCATTTAGAAATACAGCTTCCCAATGACCTCAAATAATGCCAGCTCCTAGAACAACTCCTATCAAGCATTTGATTGAAGCAGAGATGCGAGCATGTAGAGAATAAGGCCTTTGTTATAATTGTGATGAGAAATTCACTCAGGGACATCGATGTGTTCAGCAAAAGCTCTATCTCTTGGATGTGGATTCTCTGCCTGAAACTGAAGTTTATGCAAATGCTCAGGATATAGTGGATGATTAGGTCAACACTTAGTAGCTGCTTGTTGACCCTGCTTCTCAGGAAGACCACCCAGAGATCTCTCTCCATGCGTTAGTAGGAGTCACCACCCCACAAACCATTCAGGTCAAGGGTTACTTCAAGAAGCTCCCTCTTACAATACTCATTGATTCTAGTAGAACTCATAACTTCATTGACCCTCAGATCACCAAACAGGCTGATTGTTTTGACCATCCTTACTCCAGCTTTGAAGTCATGATTTCCAATGGGGGCACATTACCTTGCAAAGGGAAGTGTCGTAATGTGCGTATCTCCATTGGAGATTATAACCTGCGCTCTGACATGTTTGCCTTGCCCTTAGGTAGATGTGATGTGGCTTTGGGTGCCCAATGGTTACGCACACTTGAACCCATCTTATGGGATTTTGCTGAACTTTGGATGCAGTTTTCAGATAATGGGCAAAAACACACATTGAAGGGCTTACAATTGGGGTCTCTCAGCATCATAAGTTCACATCACATGGAAAAGCTTCTTAAAAAGAATTCACATGGTGTCATCACTCAGCTCCATTCCATTCAGATACAACCATCACTAGTCTCCACTACTCCTTCGGATCTACAATGAATTTTGGATAGGTATGCATGTGTCTTTGCCGAACTAATGGGATTGCCACCTTCACAACTAGAGGACTGCCGTATTCAGCTCCTTCCTAGAAGTGTTCCTCCCAACATCAGGCCCTATCGCTACCCATTTCACTAAAAGATAGAGATTGAGATGCTCATTCGAGACCTACTGAAGGAAGGTATTATTCATCCTAGTACCAGTTCCTTTTCTTCACCAGTCTTTCTTGTCTAGAAAAAAGATGGGTCATGGTGCCTTTGCATTGACTTTCGAGCACTTAATCACATCACCATCAAGGATATGTTTCTGATTCCTATTGTTGATGAGCTTCATGGTGCTCATTTTTTCTCCAAGTTGGATCTTTGTTCTGGGTATCACCAAATTCGGGTTCATGAGGATGATATCCCTAAAACAACTTTTTGCACACATGATGGCCACTATGAGTTTTTGGTCATGCTCTTTGGCCTCACTAATGCTCCTTCAACATTCCAGGCATTGATGAATAAAATATTTCAGCCCTACCTACGAAAATTCATTCTGGTCTTCTTTGATGATATCCTCATCTATAGTAAAACATGGGCTGAGCATCTCCAACATCTGGATCTCATACTACAACTTCTCTCTGATCATCATCTCTGTGTAAAATAGTCTAAATGTGTTTTTGGCTAGGAGGAAGTGGAGTATCTCAGGCATATTGTTTCAGCCCAAGGGGTTCGAGTGGATCCTGCAAAAATAGATGCCATGAAAAATTGGCCGCATCCTTAGACACTCAAGAGCCTCCGTGGTTTTTTGGGGCTGACTGGCTACTATTGCAAGTTTGTCAAGGATTACGAGAAGATTGCAGCTCCATTAACAGCTATGTTAAAAAAGGATGCTTTTATCTGGACACATGCTGCTGAGTGTGCATTTGAAAAATTGAAACAAGCTGTGTACTACACCTGTTCTAGCTATGCTAGAATTTTCCAAGAACTTCACCATTGAGAGTGATGCTTGCGGAAATGGAATTGGTGTTGTTCTCCTTCAAGAAGAACATCCCATTGCATTCACTAGCAAAGCCCTTTCTAGAAAGAATTTAGTACTCTCTACATATGAGAAGGAAATGATGGCTATTTTGCATGTAGTATAGAAGTGGCGGCCATACCTACTAGGGAATCATTTTTAGATCAAGACTGATCACCAAAGTCTAAAATATTTCCTAGAACAATAGGTCTCCTCCTCAGCACAACAGAAATGGGTCAATAAACTCATGGGTTATGACTATGAGATCACTTACAAGAAGGGTAAGGATAATATTGTGGCGGATGCTCTTTCTCGCATATTTGGTGACCAAGCTTCCCTTTTAGCTATTTCTATGCCTATTCCAAATTGGTTGGAATCTATCTAGCAGGGCTATGTCAATGACTTTTTATTATCTCAAATCATTCAAAAGTTGGCCACTAACCCCTTTGTTGTACCTCATTACTCTTGGGATGGTGCTTCTCTATGATACAAGGGTCGTCTGGTGCTTCCCCAGAGCATAGAACTTCAGCAGGCTGTCTTCTACGAACTCCATGCTTCTCCATCGGCAGGGCACTATGGATTCCTCAAAACTTATGACCAGGCACGGTGTAACATCTTTTGGAAGGGAATGAAAAGGGCAATTAAATAGATGGTGGATGAATGTGATACCCGCCAACGCAACAAGGGTGAAATGACACTCCTTCCTGGATTGCTTGAACCCTTGCCCATCCCTACACAGATTTCAATAGATATTTCTATGGATTTCATTGAGGGGATCCCTAAATCTGGAGAAAAGAGAGTGATCTTGGTTGTGGTTGATCACCTCTCCAAATATAGTCATTTTTGTTCCCTCAGCCATCCCTATATAGCCTTCTCAGTCATACAAATTTTCATGGACTAGATTTTTCGTCTTCATGGCATCCCTTCTTCCATTGTCTTTGATCATGATGCAACTTTCACCAGTCATTTTTGGACAGAACTATTTCAACACACTAGCACCAAACTAAAGATGAGTTTGGGGTATCACCCACAAACAGATGGACAGAATGAAATTATCAACAAATGTTTGGAAACTTATCTTCGTTGCTTCACCTCAGAACAATAGCATTAGTGGGAAAAGTGGCTCCCTCTCACTGAATGGTTGTACAATACCTCCTACCACACTGCATCTAAAATGACTCCATATGAAGTAGTCTATGGTCAGTCACCGCTAGTACTCCTTCCATACACCCCTAGTAGCTCACTAGTTCAGGCAGTCGATACAGTTCTCTGAACCTGGGATTAGATCCTTCGCATCCTATAGGACAATCTTCACATGGCAAGAAATCGAATGAAACAACAAGCCTATCAACACCGTTCTGATCTTTTTCTTCATCTACAGCCATACAAACAATCATCCCTGAAAATCAAAGGGTGTCATAAGTTAGCTCTAAAGTTCTATGGGCCATATAAGGTTCTTCAGAAGATTGGGTCGGTTGCTTATAAATTGGAGCTTCCTCCTTCTTCCCGCGTTCATTTAGTATTTCATGTCTCTTGTCTAAAGAAAGTTCTTGGCACCAACATCAAAACACAAACTATTTTACTAGAACTAGATAACGAAGGATCCATCATTTTGGAGCCGGAGGCAATCCTCGATAGATGCACCCATCAGCTTCGCTCCTAATCCATCATAGAGGTCTTAATTTAGTGGCACAGAATGCAACCAGAGGATGCTACATGGGAACCACTCCTTCAGATTTAGTAACAATTTCCACATCTTAAGCTTTGAGGAAAAAGCTAAGAGGGAGGGGATGTTAGGAACCCGTGTTTAACCCTTCTCTTTACTTTGTTAGTATATTACATTTGGACGCATATGCTTTGTATGTCATCCCGTGAGCATATTGTATTATCCCACATTCATGGGAAGTAATAGTTGTTTAGATTAGACTTAGTATATAAGTACATGTTGAGTCCAATGAAGGCATCCACGAATTTATTGTATTGAACTTGCTCAAAGGAGGTTGCCCCCTCGAAGTGTACCGCGATCAATAAATTCCTTCTATGTTTCTACTATTTCTGTTATTTGTGCATTTTTCATTATATTGTTGCAGGAGGTTCCTCTCATAATATTCACCATCCATTCAAAAAATCGGTATGGTGCCTTGTCTATAAAAGGGCCATCCTTTTCTCTCACTTGTAAGTAAAATTTGATAGTGAATTGTTGAGACTCTACCAAAATACAATCAATACAAAGCAATTTTTGCAGGTTGCTAGAAATTTGTGTTTCTATGTTGTCTCATTTTGGATTTCATGGTTCATGTCGATCTGAAATTAGTTGATATTCAGTAGCATTTGTGAATAATCACTCAGATATTCGATAGATTTCCTATCCATACTATTAATGGCTTGCTGATTGTATGTCATTGTGCATGGTTAGTCTGGGCATATTTTATGAGCTGAGTTTGATTGTGTGAATTCATAGAGTTGCGCCAAGAGTTGGGTGTTTGATGAACCCTTCATGATTTGAAAATTAGTACATTTCCTTATAAGACTACACATTCTCTATGGCATTGTGGGCTGCCTGGTTAAACAGAGATTTATTTACTAGTGGGAATCTATCTATCTGTTTGATTATCATTTCTGCAATTGTCTATAGGATCTCTCTTATCCCTTCTCTCTCTCCTTTTCCTTTTGCATTTTATTTACATAAAGTTTTCTAGATTTAGGATTTGAGCAGCATTACATTGATCATCTACTAAAGTTTCAAACTTCATAGTTGAAACCATCTAGGGTTTTTGCATATACATTGCTATCATATCATACAAACCCTATCATTAGATGTAAGACCCCTTGTTGGCATAGCTAGACGTACCAATGAGTCATTCCAAGCAATCTAAGACCTAGTTGTATTATCCTTGGGGCAGCCTTATCTAGGATAGGATACCTTTTTCAAGAGGGGTGTGATACCAGCAATCATACCTGCATTGTTGTGTGCTAAAACTACCATCATCAGACATCTTTCTTAAGGTTATGGGATTATGGCATGTAGCCCATCTTACACTGATTAGGGCTAACCTTGCATTGATGATAGTTTTGGTTGAGAGGTGGCACAACGAGACATCATCCTTTGACTTTGATATAGGCAAGGCCACTATTACACTAGAGGATGTATGGTGCATCCTCAAGATTCCTATTTATGGTGCTCAAGTAGACTATGACATAGAGCGAGGTGAGGATGGCATGAGAGAGGTATTTGTGATTGATGACCTTGGTGTGTAGGATCATGAGATCCGGTGGGTTCATGTTCCTAGACTCTACGATAGGACTGATAGATCATGGTAGCTCTGATTGGAGGGTTTTTAGTACCTGACAGATGGTCTAGAGGGTTAACAGTTGGATGGGGCATTGTGCTACAAGGATGTTCATGCACGACATCAGATATGTCTGGGGACCTTGTGTTTTGGGTCAGATTTACCATGATTTCCATGATTGTGTTTATAGATATGGGAGCAGCCTATCAGTAAGGGTCACTCTTCTAGATGTGTGGGCTTGGGAGCACATCCTAGCTATGCGATTGATCTCTCCTTACTACTGAGAGGCAGGTGAGCCATTTGTGTTCCTATTTGAGGGTGCCTTGACGTAGAGATGATTTAGTGCCATAGGCTACTGGAGGCACCAGATTAACAAGATGGACATGTTTGTATGGCAACCATGGTGGGACTGTGAGTCCGAGGATGATGATGCCAAGCAGCTGGTATATTATAGGCAGGTGAGGTAACTATTTGGTCAGAGTGTATATACTATTGAGTGTTACTTGCCAGAGAGGTTGTTATGGTAGTTTGGACTACCTCAGTTGCCACATGTTGGAGATGCCATGCATGCACAATCTTGGTAAAAGGTGGGAGATTGGGGTCCTAAGATTGTGGGTTCCATAACACTGACAGAGTTACAAGGACTTGTCCTAGTCATGTGGGATTGGATTTTGGGAGAGGCTAATCTAGGGACCATTCAAGAGCATGATGCATACTGGTTACAACATAAGACAGTTAGGTTCATAGGTTTGGGAGCACTTGGGGTAGCAGGAGAGATGGTGGGGCTTGGATAGGAGGCCAGAGCATACAGAGCTACTTGGGGGAGATAGGGACGAGGCCAGGGATAGGACAGAGGATAGTAGCTTGACATTGATATGGCCGAGGAAGAGGTACCACGATAGGTGGTACAACGTGCCGAGACTATGCTAGAGAAGATACAGAGGATGCTATAGGAGGAGACAATGAGGAGGACTTACATAGAGCTCTGATTTATTAGACTGAGGAAGGAGAGGGACATGGCTAAATAGGAGGCCAAATAGGTAGAGGTCCAGGCATAGGTACAACCCTAGGCAAGAGAAGCCACAACAACAACAACCATAGCACCACTACTACCACTAGATGACATATTAGTTACACGAATGACATCCTAGTGACATGCGACTATTCAGTTGAGATTGGTAGCAAAGGCCACCCTTAAGAGGGTGAGGAGAGAGAGAGATGAAGCATGACTGGCCTTGAGTTTAGATCAAGCCATAATGACACTAGTGGGAGAGCTTACCAAAGTATAGGGTGAGTTGGCTATAGCATGTAGGGAGGCCGAGTATTATCGAGGCCTATACTTTTGGGCTGTGTCAACTGATCAGAGAGAGCCAAGCTTCAAGGAGCGGAGTAGATCAAGGGCTTCATCTTCATGATAGATAGGGAGATCATGCTCATCAATTATGGGTCCACCCCATCATTCACATGGAGGAGTGCTATGGATGTGATGACATTGTACTTATGATTATTGACTCATGTGATGATGTGTATTCTTATAGATGTATAGATGTGATGACATTATGATATGATTATGGATTTTAATGATGACATGTTTACGATGTGTATAATCATGTTGCTTAACATATGTGATGTTGCAGGTATGTAGAAGACTTTGATGATGAATAGAAGAAATAAGATAGAATAGAAAATGATAGATAATTGATTGATCTTTGTATGAAAACTATATTGTGATTTTGGATGTATGGATGGGTGTATGGATAACTTTCTGCAATGGTTACATAAATATTTATAAAGCATAATCCTAGATTTTAATATAGCACATGGATAGTTATGCAACCAAGGTATATAAGACCAAGGTGCCGAGATATCTGGTGCAAGGATGTTGAATCTACAAAAACATGGTTTGAACTTATATTTACTAGACATAATATAACCTTGTTGGATATGTGAATGAGCCATAGTCTTTAACATATAATAAACTTAATACATAAATGCAAAAGAATATTAATATGTGTTACCTTTTGAGTCGCCCTTGTTTATTTATGTATTGGTAATATTTCTTGATCGAAAGCCAGTTTATCGTGCTATATTCCCGGTCATCCTTTTTTTTTTTTTTTTTTTTTTGTTTTTGTAAATCGGCTCTCGATCCTTTAATTTTTACCCGTGCGTCGCCTTTGTAAACAAAGTCACTTAAGGTTTGAACCTTTGAACCCTAACCATTCTCAAAGTCTAAAGTTCAATGGTTCAATGTGTCTGAAGTGTCGTATAAAGCAAGTTGTTTTGTGTTTGCCTCAAGCGTCTTGGAACTTTCGGGTTGAACTTGAACTTCCGCTTGAACTCTTCCGCGGGGTTCAAAGGTTCAAGGTTCAATATTCATAGCCTTTTCATCCATCCGGTCGCGTAGTTACCTCATGTCATGTGTCGTTGAACTTGAACTTCCTGCTTGAACTCTTCCGCGGGGTTCAATGGTTCAAGGTTCAAGGTTCAATAGTTCAAAGTTCAAAGAGTTCACTATTTCATAACTCGCGACCTTATACTAGAAGCCGCGTAACTTTCTGTTGGTCTATATAACCCACGTGTCGTTGAACCTTCATATTGAACCATCGCGTTGAACCATGTTTCAAAGGTTCAATGGTGCGGAGATTTGATAAGTTTGGTCCCATCTGCTCCCGCCGTTTTCCAAGCCAAATTTAGCGGGAAAGTTGGAGGAGATTTTGTCAGAAACTCATCATAAAAGCGAGAGCTCTAATTTAACGGAGGCTACGGATAATTATTGTACCTCATGATGGCGCGACAACATTACTTGCTATTAATGGAAAAATCAGAGTTCACGTCCCTTCAAAAGTTTTTGGCACGTATTGATCTGAGCGATAGACATTCATTCTGGTAAGTGCCATTGTTAGCCAAAAACAACCCAATTTTAGCAAGTGATCACATTGTGCGACGCGGAGGAGAATAGCGCTGGAAGTGTAAGGCTCTCGTTTTTCAAGTTTTCGCAGTGCTTTCAAATTTCCTGAAGGTGAGTTCTGTTTCCCCCTGTACTATTCCGAGTTCTTATACTGGAAAGAAGAACCCCTAGAATTTCTGTTATTTTCGAGATTCGAATTGCTATATCATAGTCTTCCCAATATGTCTTTGAAGTCTACATGTTTGGGGGATGAACACGGCCCCAGTCTTATTTATTCCCACCCAGAGTTTGGAGACACCGCATTAGTTCAGTATGACTTGGAGGAATTCATAGAAAGAACAAAGAACCCTGTCCAAACCCCCACAATGAAGAAGATTGTAGACAGTGGTTTAGTGGAAGCTGCAGCCTTTCCTCAGGCCATTCTATGCCCTGAATTGGTTCAAGAATGTATAAACAGATATGACCCCCAGAACAGATGTGTCAAAAATGCCAACGGGGATGTGCTGTTTTGTGTCAACAGACAAACCCTTATGTCTGTGATGAAGATACCGCATAAGGGGGCATATTCCAATCTCGACATTACCTCCTCCAATGGATATTTCTCAGAAAAGAAACCAACTTACAAGAGTGTGATAGCACGGAATTGGCTGCTAAAATTTCAGAAAGGTGGTTCAAGGCTGCCCAGACCCCTCACTAGAGATCATTTAATACAGGAGGTAAGGGATATTGTGGTGTTATTGAACAGATTGAGAGGCAATCAACATGCCTATTACTGGGAAGACTGGATGTATTTTTTTATACAAGTTGTCCTCCAGGGTGAACAATACCTGGATTGGGCCGAGATAATAGCTGACTGTCTGCATCAGAGCTTAAATAATCGTCTGGGCAACAGGGATTTCTTTATGTCTTCTTATCTATTTTACTGTTTAGCCTCCACAAGAGATTGGTTTGACCTGCCTCATGAGCCTTTAGATGAAAGCAGCAAAGTTTATCAATATTACTCACAGTTGCAAAGAAAAAATTGTTATGAAAATTACAAGAGGATCAATGATGTCTTCACTGGGAAGATGACCTATGAATTGACAGGCAACCCAGGTAAGAGAATGACCAGTGAAGCAATGCAGCTAATCAGTATCTACGGTAGCTTTTTCATCCAATTCTCTGAGTTCACCTATATCAGAGTTGGGGGATTCGATGGTGAACCAATGAAGTTGCCTAGATATGTATTTGACCGTTTTGTACTAATAGAGGTATGTCGGCAATTGGCACATGTTGATAAAAAATTTCCATCAAAAAGGGGTTGTGGTATTTCTTTTCCTGTTGAACTTGGGCATTATTCATGCCTGTCAACTTCTGATGCTTTAAATCTGGGGGTGAACCTCAAGAGGTTCAATTTTCAATTCTTCACTGCCAGAGCCAAATTCGACAGTAAAAATTTTGTTAAAGACAACTTAAATTCTGGAACAGGGCACTCGCACCTTCCTAAGCTGGAGGATTATTGGATGGATTGTCCAGATGAATTTGAAGTTAGGAGAAGGTTATGGTGCAGGTTTTCTTTAAGACAAATAATTACCTTCAATTTAAACATGGACATTTCTGGAATTCTTGTTGATGATGAAGAAGTAGTTGATCCACAGTTTGAGAAGGTGGAGCACCTACCCATTCCAGAGGTGGACTGGAGCAAGAGGGAGGAGGACAGGATTGAAATTAAGACCCTCCCAGTGATAAGGAGGACTGAAAAATGGTTGAGAGAAAGGAAACAACAGGGGTCTCAAGATAAAAATATTCAACAATTATCTTCAGTGGTTCCATCACCACTTCCCCTGGATCCTTCTAATCAATCTCTTGCTATCTGTGGTGCAGGTGCTTCTGAGTCATCACCTGAGAAGAGCCCTGTCACCAAGAAATCCAGGAGGGTCCTCACAGATATTCTGCCTTCTCGTGTCACCAGGCTGAGAACCAAAGGTAAAAGGAAGAAGCCAGTTTCTGAAACAATAATTGTCGACTTAAATTCAGAAGAAGAAGCAGAGGACCCCATGGGGGACAAAGAAGCAAGCCCAACTGGAACAGAAGCAGTTGATACTGGTTCACAGTCAGAGGATGTTTTGAGTACTCCGGAGATGTTGATGATTTCAGATAAACCTTCTGATGGAGAAAAACTCAGGGAGACAACCCCGGCACCAAAGTGGCTAGAGAGCTCTATATCTGATAAAAAGAAGGTGGTTCCTTTCGTTCTCCCTCTGGAAGATATGGTAAGTAAATGTCTGGGGAAAACCCCCAAGTCCAAAAGACTTAAAACAGTGTCCAGAATAGATATTGACCCAAGCACTGGTAACTGGAGCGCAGAAATAGCCAAGCCAGTGACCGAGGGAGAGGTTCAAGATCCTACAGTGCATGATTTCACTGTGGAAAAGATAGACCTCGGTACTGCCTCCAGAGCTGCAGATGTACATCATCTCGAAGCTTCAACTAAAAGAATGGTCAATAGAACGATGAAAGATGAAAGGGACAAAAGAGAATTAAAACAAGCTCTGCGTGCAATGGCAGAATATATTGAAGCCATCAACAATCCTAACCCACAGCCAATCTCACAAGTTCCCTTGTCTTTCGACCCAAAGTCACCTGTCAACCAGAAAATGTTAGATCAAGTTCATAGGAACAAAATGGTCTCAAAAACATTTGATGGCTGGTTAGACAGCATTGAGCAAAAGGGAACTGAGTATATTCATGAACTCAAAGGCATATATGACCTAACTGCTACTACCATTGAAGATCTTAAAGCACAGGTTGCTGTCTGGGCTAAGGACGAAGGCAAGTGGACCAGTGTGACGAACCAAATAGAGGAAGTTCGGAAATATGGGCTGGAAAAGTTTTTGGCAGAAATGAAACTGACTGGTGTAGATGAGGATTTATTGTATGTGAACAAAAAGAATATCGAATGGAGGAACTCCATATCCCGACAAGCACGCTTTGAAGTCTCAAAGCTAATTAAGGAGATAACAGACTTCACTCAGTCATTACAACGTGATTTACAATGTATTGACGTAAAATACATGAAGGATGATGGAAAGCCTGAAGAAGATGTTGAAGCAGTAGCCCAATCCTTTAGGGATAAGATCCGTTTTGTTAAAGAGAATGATAATATTCTGATTGAGGATCTCTCCAGAGTTTCTAAAGTCGAATCCCTGCTCTACCTCTGTATCGACGCACTCCCTGAACATAAGGAAAAATTCGGGAAAATGCGAAGAGAAAAGGAGGTTTGGAAATTGAGGATGAAGCATATAGGCATACCAAACTTTCCTAAGATTCAGGAGTTCGTGGCTGCCTTTCAGGAGTGGAGAACCCAGCATGCTTCCCAGGCTCTCGACAGCAAATCAGGGGATGCTGATTCATCGCCCCAGTCATAACCGCATCAGCTCTTTCTTTTTTCAAGTCTTTTAATTTATGTTATTTCTGGCAACTTTAATCTTTTACGATCAGTTGTTAAAACTAAATCCCGTATGGGTCAGAGTGATGTTAACTCTGGGTTTAATTTGCTCGAGGATGGTTAAGACCTTGATATATATTTGTTTTTCAGAATTTTTAAAGAGAGAGAGAAAGTGAGGGAAAGAAAAGAGAAAAGGGGAATTTCAGAAAAACTGTGTTTTATTTTTATATATGATGATTGTTTGAAAAATTTTCATCTGTGAATGAAAAGAGGAACGATTGCTGCTTATTTGGATCTGTGCGTCTAAATGTGTGAAATTTGATTTTCTGTGAGAAATCTTCTTTTACCTGGTAATTGCTCTTTGTTTGAACAACCCATCATATGTATTATCTTTCCTTTCGAGTTCAGCAAGTTTGTATAAACATATTCATGTATTCGAATGTACTAAAGTAGAATCTGTGCATTCTATCCTGCTGTTGTATAAATTAATCGCATTCATGACATGGCTATGTATGGATGTTAGTCAGCCTTAGGCGTTTTCTGGTTAAAAATGCGATTTAGTTAGCTGAATAAGCTAAAATTCATTGAAAATCATAAAGGGAGCTGTACCTTAATTCAGAGGGGAACTAATTCAAAAAGTTCACCCATTTGTTGTTTAACTCATTTGTTCTTGAAAGAAGGGTATAGGGTCAGAGCAAGTAATTTTCAGAATAAGAGCAAATCTGTTAACCAACAGTTTTTGGCGACTCTGCTGGGGAAATTAGACAAAATCATTAATTATTAATCGCCTGAATATGAAGCAACAATGGTGCTTCCACACGAAAACATAATTCCTGTTTTGCAACCCAATCTTGGATTTCAGGACGAACAGGAAGATATCATCGGTCAGTTGAATACTCTTGCTTGGCGTACTCGTCGAAATAGTGAAGATTACAGAAGAGCGAGCAGAGTGTTGGAACAAGAAGAAGAGTTGGCCGATAACCTGAGATTACTGTTACTCAGGCAAAGAAGAAGGCAGGCAAGAAACGCTGCAAGAAACCAAGCCCTTGAGGTACAAAGAAATCAAGAACAACAAAGAAATCAATAACTGCCTACCTATTTCCAATATTATTTTAAGCTGGATTCTAGGCCCTACACCAGGTCTTCGAGAAGAGAGGGAGTTGAAGACCCTACCTTTCAAATATTGCAAAACCTTAATTTTCCTTATATCCCTACCCGTGCAAGAAAAGCAAGAAGTAGACCCCCTAGTCCTTCTAGGCCTGCTACTTCCCCTCTCTGCCAAGCTTTAACCCTTTCAGGCACTGCTATCCCCTTAGCTATAAATTTTCTACCCATGGCTCAACCTTGGGGAGCTGCCATAGGGCCTCTGAACCTAGGGGCCAACCTTAATCCATTACCTAAAAATGCAAGAGAGAATTTGCCCAGGTTCAATGGAGACGGTAAAACATCACCGGAAGAACATTTATGTGCCTTTGCAGCAGCATGCAGTGTACTGGGTGTTCAACACCAGGACGTTGCCATAAGACTCTTTGTACAGACTTTGACCGACACTGCTGCACAATGGTTCTACCACCTGACTGATGCCTCAATTACCAATTGGAATGAAATGAAAATTGCCTTTGAAAATAGGTTCAAGAGTGCAGAGGACGAACATTACCTCCTTGCACAGCTGACTCAACTTAAAAAGGAGATTCATGAACCTATGAGGGAGTTCGTGGCCAAATTTAATAGAATTGTGAATAAAATCACTGCTACAAAAAGACCGTCTGGCGAAAATCAGAAATGTTTCTTTATTAACGCTATGCCTCCCGATATTAGCTTCCATCTCAGGAGAGGTGCAATTGCCGATTTGACAGCTGCACAAAACCTAGCAGTTGGATTGGAGGATGATCTCATCATGGCCGGCAAATGGAAGAGGGAGGTTCAGGTGCCAAATGCCCAATCCTCATCTTCTACGGACCCTATAGTGCAGAGGTTGGTTAATGATATGATTGCCTTAAAGAGGCAATTACCTAAGGCTGGCGCCCCTTTCCAGCAACCGTACCAAGATATGAGCAGAAGAAATTTGAATCAGCAAGCAAATACTGGTAGAACTTTACCCTTAACGGCAGCACAACCAAGACTGGCTATTGAACCTGCTCCTGGAAGAGGAAACATGTGCATTTTTCACTTGACTACTGACCATGATGGGAATTCTTGCCCAGAAATGCTCAGGTACACTCAGATGACTGCTACTCAAGATATGCTAGGGGAAGCCACAGAAGATGAAAGGAACTACGAGGAACCTGGCGGCTCTGAGATACACTTCCTTGAATATGAGTCTGATTCAGAAAGGGGAGGTGAAATATTGGTAACCCTTGAAGACCCTTCATGCGCGGTGCTAACTAGGGGTCAGAGGAATATGAAATCTTCTAATACTCAAGAAATACCTGGTAAAGGTAAGGAGCCCTTAACTAGAACTCATGATGCTAATACGAAAGCTCAAGAAAATAAATTGCTACATAGAAATGAGCTTGATGCTTCCTTTGATATTGTAGATTTTTGTAAATCTGCAAAAATTCAAATTTCTCCTATTGAATATCTCAAGTTGAAACCTACCGAACTTGACAAATTAGTTAAACATGTTAAAGGTAGTCCTGCACAAACCGAATTTGCGAATCAACTGGAAGTCGATGCTGAATCCCCTATTGCTAGATTATTTACTTCCTCATCTGAGTCACCTTTGTCTGCCCCTAGTACAACTCCCAATGCATCCAATAATATTCCCTATAATGATTTGAAACCTAATCCTTTTTATGTGTCCCTGTATATCAATGGTCATAAACTTAGCAACTGCATTATAGATTCAGGAGCCTCTGATAATATTATGCCCTCCTCTGTAGCTAAAGCCCTAGGATTATCACTTACGAAAACATTTGGAAGATGTTATTCTATGGACGGAAAACAGGTTTCCTTGCTTGGGCAAATTAAAGATGCACGAGTCGCACTTGCAGCTTACCCTGATAAGAGGGTGAAATTGACTATTCTGGTAGCAGATATCCCTGCCAGTTATGGAATGCTTTTGAGCAGGACATTTTGCAAGGATCTAGGTGGACAAATCAAGCTGGATTGGTCAGAGGCCACAATCCTAGTAGGAAAGCAGAGAGTGAAGTTGGAACCTGAGCCCAAGTGCAAGTTCACTGTCTATCCCTCTGATGATCCTAAGGCACAGATTTTGTTTGAGGAATGTGAATTCGGTAATTATTTCTTCTCTTCTGAACAAAGTTTCGAGGCAGAACCCAAGGAAGGATTAGTGCAAAAACCTGTACATTCTGATGATCTATGGGTTATGGAATTTGATGGCAGCTGTGCTACCGCTGGTTCAGGGGCTGGAGTCGTGTTAATCTCACCTGAAGGCGAATTGTTCTCTTACTCTTTTAAGTTAGAGTTCAAAAACACCAACAATACTGCAGAGTATGAAGCCCTACTGCTCGGATTGTTTGAAGCCAAAGAGAAAGGTGTGAAGGTACTTAAGGTAAAGGGTGATGCTGAACTAATTGTAAAGCAGGTAAGGGGAATCTTTTCTGTAAAGAATGAAAGACTAAGGCATTATAGAAATAGGGTATGGGATGAAATCGAATATTTTGATGCTTTCTCTATAGAAACAATTCCCAGGGATCTGAATTCCCGAGCAGATTCTCTGGCAGTGTCAGCTTCTCTCCTTTTACCACATCCAGATTTCAAGAAAGATTCTTATAGGGTAGAAATGATATATCGCCCAAATGTCCCTGACAATGCCGAGAACTGGCAGGTTTTTGAAAGTGATAATCAAATTAGAAAATTCTTAGAAAACGCTGAAATGTTCCTGGGGACCTATTTTGAAGGTTCCGAAGCAGAGTGCAAAGAATTCAGTCCTGACCCTGGGATTAATTCAAGAGATGATATGATTCAATTAAAGGGAAAAAAAATCCCTAAAGGGCTGGTCTCTTTGGAACATCTATTTTCTAGAAGAGATGAATATGTTAAAGGCAAGCTTTCCTCTATTCCTGATAAAACAGAGGATTATGAGAAAATAAATATTGGAGATAAAGCCGATCCTAAGTGGATATCCATTGGTAAATGCTGCTCTTCGGAGGAAAAAAACAAATTGATTAAATTGCTAATCAGATATAAGGATGTTTTCGCCTGGTGCTATGATGATCTCAAAAATTTTAGACATGGACAGTTTCACCACCATATCCCTCTGAAAGCAAACGCAGCTCCATTCAGACAGAAGCTGAGGAATTACAACCCAAAAGTTGCTGAAGCCATCTTTAAAGAGATAGATAAGATGTTGAAGGCCAGAATCATCTATCCAATCCATCACTCCACCTGGGTGGCAAATATTGTTCCGGTCCGAAAGAAAAATGGAGAAATAAGGATCTGTGTTGACTTCAGAAACTTAAATCAAGCCAGCCTGAAAGATAACTATCCTCTGCCTGTGATGGACCACATCTTGCAGACAGTTGCTGGGTCTGAAATGATGTCTATGCTGGATGGTTTTTCAGGTTACAATCAGATAGGTGTAGCTGCAGAGGATCAACATAAAACAGCTTTCACCACACCTCGGGGAACCTTTGCCTATAATCAAATGCCCTTTGGCTTGATCAATGCAGGAGCAACTTTTCAGCGAGCAATGGATTCGTCTTTCAGGGACCTGAAGAACAGAATCATCGTTATCTACCTTGATGATTTAACTGTCTTTTCCAAGAATAGAGAAGATCACTTGAGAGATCTCGAGTCTGTCTTGCAAAGGTGTCGGAGCCACGGCATCTCACTCAATCCCAAGAAGTCAGTTTTCTGTGTGACTGAGGGAAAATTGTTGGGACACCTAGTTTCAAAAGATGGAATCAAGATCGACCCAGAGAGAGTCAGGGCAATTCAGCAGCTTAGTCTCCCCTCAAACAGGACTGGAGTCAAGTCCTTCTTCGGTCAAATCAATTTCCTCAGAAGGTTCATCCCTGACTTTGCTGAGATTACAAAATACATTGTCGGGATGATGAGTGAGAAACAACCTTTCAAATGGAACGAAGCTGCTAGGAAGGCGTTCGAGGATATCAAGGAGGCTATTGCGAACACTCCCACTTTGGTAAATCCTAATTTTCAGAAAGATTTTATTATTTATTGTTATGCTTCGGAACACACCATGTCGGGAATTTTGTTGCAGAAAAATGAATTAGATCAAGAGGCTCCCATAGCCTTTATGAGTGTTCCCCTAAAAAAGCATGAGCTAAAATATTCTCTAGTCGAAAAGCAAGCCTTTGCTGTGGTCAAAGCTGTCAAGCAATTCAGATATTATATACTCCATTCCCATTCAGCTGTATTTGTTCCAAATTCAGCTGTGAAAAGTATTTTGACTCAGCAGGAAGTGGGATTAAATAATAGAGCAACGTGGATTGCTAAAATACAGGAGTATGATCTGGAAATTAGACCTACTAAGCTGATCAGGGGTCAAGGTTTATGTAAGCTGATTGCTGAGAATAAAGAACAAGAAGGGGAGGGACTCCCCACAGTCTTATTGGTAAGTTTACAGGATCCATGGTTTCTGGATGTAGCACATTATCTTACATATGGTGACTGTCCTAATCACCTGACTCCTAAAGAGAAAAGAAACTTGAAGCTGAAAGCTGCAAAATATGTTATTTGGGGAGATGTTCTTTACAAGAAAGGGTTAGATGGGACTTTTCTGAGATGTGTGGATAAAGAACAGCAGGATAAACTCTTGGGAGTTTTCCATAATGAAGCTTGTGGCGGACATTTTTCTTCTTCAGTTACAGCTTTCAAGATCCTCAGAAATTGTTACTACTGGCCAGGGATGTTCAAGGATGCGTATAGGTTCGTGGCTAATTGTGAGAAGTGTAAAATGTTCTCGGGAAGGCCACAACTTGCAGCTCTACCTTTAAGGCCTGTTGTTGTTGAAGAACCCTTCAAACAGTGGGGATTGGATTTTATTGGACCTATCTCACCCCCCTCAAGTGCAGGGCATACCCATATCTTAACAGCAACAGATTATTTCACGAAATGGGTTGAGGCAGCCCCTGTAAAAAGAACAACTTCCGAGGTGGTTTGTGATTTTCTCAAGGAGAATATCTTAGTTCGATTCGGTGTGCCCCAGAAGATTGTAGCTGATAATGCTACCAGTTTCTCCTCAGGTGAGATGACCTCCTTCTGCTATGAACATAGTATTTCTCTTTCTCATTCATCGGATTACTATCCCCAAGGGAATGGACAAGCTGAGTCCAGTAACAAAAACCTGATTGCTATCATGAAGAAATTGGTTAATGACAGCCCCAGGGATTGGCATAAGAAGTTATATGAAGCTCTCTGGGCTGACAGAGTAACCCCAAAGAGAGCGATTGGGATGGCACCATTTGAATTAGTTTATGGGATAGGAGCCCAGTTATCATTACCACTGGAGCTATCTACAGCCAAACTGCAAAACGTAATTGAGGATCAGTATTTCCAAGATTCCCTGGAGAAGAGGATCATGTATTTAACCAAAATTGAGGAAGAAAGAAATGAACTGGTTGACCGAATCACTGTACATCAGGCTAAAGTTAAGGAAATTTTTGATAGAAAGGCAAGACCCAGGAAGTTCATGGAAGGTGATGAAATACTACTGTGGGACAAAAGGAGAGAACCGAAGGGCGCGCACAGCAAGTTTGATTCCCTCTGGAAAGGGCCTTTTAAGATTCACCAGGCATTGGGTCCAAATTCTTTCAAATTGGAATATCCTGATGGAACTGTTTTACCCCTGTCCTATAATGGACAGGATCTCAAGCTGTATCGTCTGTGAACAGGTTCCCCAGTTTTGTACATAGTCTTCCCTTTGTTTCTTTCTGTGTTTCTTTTCCTGTTTTTGTTCGTTCCCCTCCTGTTTCTTTCTTTCTTTCTTTTGTTTTCCTTTTCTGCGAAACCAGAGCTTCTGAGTTCTCTGCAATTTGCCATGAAATGCAGTCCCCAGTCAGAGCCAGTGTTACCTTTTGAGTCGCCCTTGTTTATTTATGTATTGGTAATATTTCTTGATCGAAAGCCAGTTTATCGTGCTATATTCCCGGTCATCCTTTTTTTTTTTTTTTTTTTTTTGTTTTTGTAAATCGGCTCTCGATCCTTTAATTTTTACCCGTGCGTCGCCTTTGTAAACAAAGTCACTTAAGGTTTGAACCTTTGAACCCTAACCATTCTCAAAGTCTAAAGTTCAATGGTTCAATGTGTCTGAAGTGTCGTATAAAGCAAGTTGTTTTGTGTTTGCCTCAAGCGTCTTGGAACTTTCGGGTTGAACTTGAACTTCCGCTTGAACTCTTCCGCGGGGTTCAAAGGTTCAAGGTTCAATATTCATAGCCTTTTCATCCATCCGGTCGCGTAGTTACCTCATGTCATGTGTCGTTGAACTTGAACTTCCTGCTTGAACTCTTCCGCGGGGTTCAATGGTTCAAGGTTCAAGGTTCAATAGTTCAAAGTTCAAAGAGTTCACTATTTCATAACTCGCGACCTTATACTAGAAGCCGCGTAACTTTCTGTTGGTCTATATAACCCACGTGTCGTTGAACCTTCATATTGAACCATCGCGTTGAACCATGTTTCAAAGGTTCAATGGTGCGGAGATTTGATAAGTTTGGTCCCATCTGCTCCCGCCGTTTTCCAAGCCAAATTTAGCGGGAAAGTTGGAGGAGATTTTGTCAGAAACTCATCATAAAAGCGAGAGCTCTAATTTAACGGAGGCTACGGATAATTATTGTACCTCATGATGGCGCGACAACATTACTTGCTATTAATGGAAAAATCAGAGTTCACGTCCCTTCAAAAGTTTTTGGCACGTATTGATCTGAGCGATAGACATTCATTCTGGTAAGTGCCATTGTTAGCCAAAAACAACCCAATTTTAGCAAGTGATCACATTGTGCGACGCGGAGGAGAATAGCGCTGGAAGTGTAAGGCTCTCGTTTTTCAAGTTTTCGCAGTGCTTTCAAATTTCCTGAAGGTGAGTTCTGTTTCCCCCTGTACTATTCCGAGTTCTTATACTGGAAAGAAGAACCCCTAGAATTTCTGTTATTTTCGAGATTCGAATTGCTATATCATAGTCTTCCCAATATGTCTTTGAAGTCTACATGTTTGGGGGATGAACACGGCCCCAGTCTTATTTATTCCCACCCAGAGTTTGGAGACACCGCATTAGTTCAGTATGACTTGGAGGAATTCATAGAAAGAACAAAGAACCCTGTCCAAACCCCCACAATGAAGAAGATTGTAGACAGTGGTTTAGTGGAAGCTGCAGCCTTTCCTCAGGCCATTCTATGCCCTGAATTGGTTCAAGAATGTATAAACAGATATGACCCCCAGAACAGATGTGTCAAAAATGCCAACGGGGATGTGCTGTTTTGTGTCAACAGACAAACCCTTATGTCTGTGATGAAGATACCGCATAAGGGGGCATATTCCAATCTCGACATTACCTCCTCCAATGGATATTTCTCAGAAAAGAAACCAACTTACAAGAGTGTGATAGCACGGAATTGGCTGCTAAAATTTCAGAAAGGTGGTTCAAGGCTGCCCAGACCCCTCACTAGAGATCATTTAATACAGGAGGTAAGGGATATTGTGGTGTTATTGAACAGATTGAGAGGCAATCAACATGCCTATTACTGGGAAGACTGGATGTATTTTTTTATACAAGTTGTCCTCCAGGGTGAACAATACCTGGATTGGGCCGAGATAATAGCTGACTGTCTGCATCAGAGCTTAAATAATCGTCTGGGCAACAGGGATTTCTTTATGTCTTCTTATCTATTTTACTGTTTAGCCTCCACAAGAGATTGGTTTGACCTGCCTCATGAGCCTTTAGATGAAAGCAGCAAAGTTTATCAATATTACTCACAGTTGCAAAGAAAAAATTGTTATGAAAATTACAAGAGGATCAATGATGTCTTCACTGGGAAGATGACCTATGAATTGACAGGCAACCCAGGTAAGAGAATGACCAGTGAAGCAATGCAGCTAATCAGTATCTACGGTAGCTTTTTCATCCAATTCTCTGAGTTCACCTATATCAGAGTTGGGGGATTCGATGGTGAACCAATGAAGTTGCCCAGATATGTATTTGACCGTTTTGTACTAATAGAGGTATGTCGGCAATTGGCACATGTTGATAAAAAATTTCCATCAAAAAGGGGTTGTGGTATTTCTTTTCCTGTTGAACTTGGGCATTATTCATGCCTGTCAACTTCTGATGCTTTAAATCTGGGGGTGAACCTCAAGAGGTTCAATTTTCAATTCTTCACTGCCAGAGCCAAATTCGACAGTAAAAATTTTGTTAAAGACAACTTAAATTCTGGAACAGGGCACTCGCACCTTCCTAAGCTGGAGGATTATTGGATGGATTGTCCAGATGAATTTGAAGTTAGGAGAAGGTTATGGTGCAGGTTTTCTTTAAGACAAATAATTACCTTCAATTTAAACATGGACATTTCTGGAATTCTTGTTGATGATGAAGAAGTAGTTGATCCACAGTTTGAGAAGGTGGAGCACCTACCCATTCCAGAGGTGGACTGGAGCAAGAGGGAGGAGGACAGGATTGAAATTAAGACCCTCCCAGTGATAAGGAGGACTGAAAAATGGTTGAGAGAAAGGAAACAACAGGGGTCTCAAGATAAAAATATTCAACAATTATCTTCAGTGGTTCCATCACCACTTCCCCTGGATCCTTCTAATCAATCTCTTGCTATCTGTGGTGCAGGTGCTTCTGAGTCATCACCTGAGAAGAGCCCTGTCACCAAGAAATCCAGGAGGGTCCTCACAGATATTCTGCCTTCTCGTGTCACCAGGCTGAGAACCAAAGGTAAAAGGAAGAAGCCAGTTTCTGAAACAATAATTGTCGACTTAAATTCAGAAGAAGAAGCAGAGGACCCCATGGGGGACAAAGAAGCAAGCCCAACCGGAACAGAAGCAGTTGATACTGGTTCACAGTCAGAGGATGTTTTGGGTACTCCGGAGATGTTGATGATTTCAGATAAACCTTCTGATGGAGAAAAACTCAGGGAGACAACCCCGGCACCAAAGTGGCTAGAGAGCTCTATATCTGATAAAAAGAAGGTGGTTCCTTTCGTTCTCCCTCTGGAAGATATGGTAAGTAAATGTCTGGGGAAAACCCCCAAGTCCAAAAGACTTAAAACAGTGTCCAGAATAGATATTGACCCAAGCACTGGTAACTGGAGCGCAGAAATAGCCAAGCCAGTGACCGAGGGAGAGGTTCAAGATCCTACAGTGCATGATTTCACTGTGGAAAAGATAGACCTCGGTACTGCCTCCAGAGCTGCAGATGTACATCATCTCGAAGCTTCAACTAAAAGAATGGTCAATAGAACGATGAAAGATGAAAGGGACAAAAGAGAATTAAAACAAGCTCTGCGTGCAATGGCAGAATATATTGAAGCCATCAACAATCCTAACCCACAGCCAATCTCACAAGTTCCCTTGTCTTTCGACCCAAAGTCACCTGTCAACCAGAAAATGTTAGATCAAGTTCATAGGAACAAAATGGTCTCAAAAACATTTGATGGCTGGTTAGACAGCATTGAGCAAAAGGGAACTGAGTATATTCATGAACTCAAAGGCATATATGACCTAACTGCTACTACCATTGAAGATCTTAAAGCACAGGTTGCTGTCTGGGCTAAGGACGAAGGCAAGTGGACCAGTGTGACGAACCAAATAGAGGAAGTTCGGAAATATGGGCTGGAAAAGTTTTTGGCAGAAATGAAACTGACTGGTGTAGATGAGGATTTATTGTATGTGAACAAAAAGAATATCGAATGGAGGAACTCCATATCCCGACAAGCACGCTTTGAAGTCTCAAAGCTAATTAAGGAGATAACAGACTTCACTCAGTCATTACAACGTGATTTACAATGTATTGACGTAAAATACATGAAGGATGATGGAAAGCCTGAAGAAGATGTTGAAGCAGTAGCCCAATCCTTTAGGGATAAGATCCGTTTTGTTAAAGAGAATGATAATATTCTGATTGAGGATCTCTCCAGAGTTTCTAAAGTCGAATCCCTGCTCTACCTCTGTATCGACGCACTCCCTGAACATAAGGAAAAATTCGGGAAAATGCGAAGAGAAAAGGAGGTTTGGAAATTGAGGATGAAGCATATAGGCATACCAAACTTTCCTAAGATTCAGGAGTTCGTGGCTGCCTTTCAGGAGTGGAGAACCCAGCATGCTTCCCAGGCTCTCGACAGCAAATCAGGGGATGCTGATTCATCGCCCCAGTCATAACCGCATCAGCTCTTTCTTTTTTCAAGTCTTTTAATTTATGTTATTTCTGGCAACTTTAATCTTTTACGATCAGTTGTTAAAACTAAATCCCGTATGGGTCAGAGTGATGTTAACTCTGGGTTTAATTTGCTCGAGGATGGTTAAGACCTTGATATATATTTGTTTTTCAGAATTTTTAAAGAGAGAGAGAAAGTGAGGGAAAGAAAAGAGAAAAGGGGAATTTCAGAAAAACTGTGTTTTATTTTTATATATGATGATTGTTTGAAAAATTTTCATCTGTGAATGAAAAGAGGAACGATTGCTGCTTATTTGGATCTGTGCGTCTAAATGTGTGAAATTTGATTTTCTGTGAGAAATCTTCTTTTACCTGGTAATTGCTCTTTGTTTGAACAACCCATCATATGTATTATCTTTCCTTTCGAGTTCAGCAAGTTTGTATAAACATATTCATGTATTCGAATGTACTAAAGTAGAATCTGTGCATTCTATCCTGCTGTTGTATAAATTAATCGCATTCATGACATGGCTATGTATGGATGTTAGTCAGCCTTAGGCGTTTTCTGGTTAAAAATGCGATTTAGTTAGCTGAATAAGCTAAAATTCATTGAAAATCATAAAGGGAGCTGTACCTTAATTCAGAGGGGAACTAATTCAAAAAGTTCACCCATTTGTTGTTTAACTCATTTGTTCTTGAAAGAAGGGTATAGGGTCAGAGCAAGTAATTTTCAGAATAAGAGCAAATCTGTTAACCAACAATATGTAAGGTTCTAGGTTGTAACACACACACAAGAAAAATAGTAGCCATAGTAAGAAGATAAGAATATCCCACAAACACAGCACACGAAAGCAATGACTATGCCCCAATCCATACTACATCGCAACATAACAGAATATAGATAAATCAAGATAGCTTTGAATAAGTAATAGAAAGGAACAAAAGATAAACCAAAAAGAAAATTGACTGACTAATAAAGTAAACACACAACCAACATGTTCACTTGCCAAAGAGGTTTCTCAATGTAGATAGATAGATGAAGCCTTATTGTAGGAAAGATATATTCTTTAAAGGCTATTGGTCTAATCGATGATAGATGGATTGATATAGCAGATGTGGCAAGCGGTATGTAGGACAACATATGGCTCTAGGAGTAGTCTTTTTGTTGTGGGTTTGATACGTACTTTAGCTTTTAAAGCATGCATAGTTCATTTTCTTTTTGAGTTAGTCAAGTCGAGGTGATAGGATGGAGAGTGATAAATGGAAGACAAGAAATATGAAAGTGTTAGATGGATTGGGATGAAGAATGATGAATCGTATGTGCCTGAGTACTGGATACTTCCTTCATATTCTAGACTGCCTACATACCTTGTATCCATGGGATCAAGGCACATTATGATGAAATGTGATTATGATAATATGTAGTTCTGGATAGAGTGATGAGATGGGTAAAATGTGGTGGGAATGGTTTAGGTGAAATGATGACATCTTATGTACCTGAGTACTGAATACTTCCTTCGTATTCCAGACTGCCTACATACTTGTATCCATGGGATCAAGGTACATTAAGATTGAGATGAGATGATATGTATTTCTAGGAGATTTGATGATGTAGGATAAGATGAAGTGATGATGTGGTCATACCTCGAACAAGGATCCGTTCCTAGACCTAGGTTAAGGAAAAAGTTGCCCCCATTCCGGATCCATTCCATAATGATGATGGATAAACTGATTATGGATTATGCTGACTTATGGATAAATAGACTATGGATAAATTGACATAGGATGAATTGACTTATGGATAGTTGAAACTGATGATTTCCAAGCCATGATAGATGGGAAAATGGAAATGCTAAGTCAATATGGATGGATGGATGAAGGTTTTATTATGGATTGATATGGAATGAGATGGATGCTGACACTACGCATAGCACCTATTTGCCAGGTTTTATGGTACTTATCCAAGGTGCCTGTTTACCACGTTTTCACCAGAGGATAGATTATGTTTTGGATTTTTTCTACTTTCTTTTTGGATTTTTTTTTTAAATTTTTTTTGGATTGTTTGATTTTTTTTTTTTGTATTTTCTAAGGATACTCTAAGGATCAAGCATAAAACCTCTTGAGATGAACACTATTGATGGGTTCATATAAGGGAATACCTTTAGGTGTTGACAAAGTTAAGCTCCTGATCCATAAACTGCAGTGATAACAAAAGGTCCCAACCAATTCGGTTCAAACTTGCCATTCTTGTCTCTATCTCATTAGCTGCGTTGATTTTATTTAAGGATAAGATCACCTATCTGAAATCTTCTCTCCTTGATCTTCTTATTGTAGTTATGATGAAGGCGATTTTGATAGACATGCAGATGGTTTAGTGTTGTTTGATGCCTCTTGTCTAGTAACTTAAGGTCAGCTAATCTAGAAATTCGGTATTCCTCTCCATTAATCAAGTGCTGCATAGATACTCTGAGTGATGGGATCTTGACCTCGATGGATAAAATAGATTCAGTGCCATTGACTAAGGCAAAAGGTGTATCACCAATTAGTGTTCTAATACTAGTGTGATAGGCCCATAAGGCAGGGTTGAATTGCAGATGCCAATCATGACCAGCTTCATTGACTATTTTCTTTATGATTTTGAGTATGGTTCTGTTTGAAGCCTTGGATTGACCATTTGATTGAGGATAATATGGAGTAGAAAAGCAATGTTGGATATTGTATTGTGTGCATAAGGCACAAACATCTTGATTCTTGAATCATCTACCATTATCAGTGATAATAGATTGGGGAATAACATACCGGCAAATAATGTAATTTAGGATAAACTTGACTATTTTCTTACTGGTGATATAGGTCATTGGAATGGCTTCTACCCACTTAGTAAAATACTCAGTGGTGGTAATGATAAACTTGTGGCCATTAGATGAGGATGGATGGATTTTACCCACGAGGTCGAGTCCCCACTGTGAAAAAGGCCATGGAGTTGTAACAGGTTTTAGCTCATGTGTTGGTCCATGTATCAGGTCCCCATGCTGTTGACATTGTAGACACTTCTTAGAAAATTGGAATGCATCTTGTTCTATGGTTGGCCAATAATAACCTGTATAGAGTATCTTCTTAGGTAGAGATGGACTAGTGGAATGTGATCCATAGACACCTTCATGTATATCTCATAAGGTAGCATTATCTTCTTCTGAGTTAAGACATCTAAGAAGGATACCATCAAGACTCCAGTGGTAAAGGGTGTCACCAAGAATAATGAAATGAGAGGCTCAATGAATGAAGGTTTTACATTGGGTTTTGGATAGTTCAAAGGGAAAGGTACCATTTCAAAGGTAATCATATATATCTTCATACCAAGGGGAATTGGGACCACCAAGTTCATAGATGATTTCAGTTGTAGGAACATCAATGACAGGTATCAGCAGTTTCTCGATTAAGAATTCACATCGCTGAGTGTTGGTAGGCATGTCTACAAGTGATCCAATAGTAACCATAGTATCTATAGCTTTGTTATGTACCCTTGAAATTTTCTCAAAAGAGATACTAGAGAAGTGAGTCTTGTAAGTATCAACCAATTACTTTTAGGGTATCAACTTGTCATCCTTAGTTTGGTACTCATCAGTGAATTGTCTGATAACTATTTGAGAGTTGCCATAGACTTGGAGTTCTTTGATATTCCATTCTAATATTATACAAAGACCTGTAAGAAGTGCTTCATACTCGGCAATATTGTTGGTACATGGAAATGCTAGCCAATAAGATTTTGGAATATAATCATTCAGAGGTGTGATAAATAGGATGCCGGCCCCTGAACCATGTTGTGTGTAGGAACCATCAATGTATAACTTCCACTAAACTGAGGTAGCAAGAGTGAAAAGACCTTCATCTTGAAAGTTAGAGATCATATGGTTTACATCTATTATTGGAGCTTCAACTAGTTGGTTTGCAAGGACTTGTCCCTTGATAGCCTTCCGATCAGTATACTTTATGTCAAATTCACTCAAGATCATGACCCATTTAGCTAGTTCGCCTATGAGGGATACCTTGGATAAAATATACTTCAATGGATCAATCTTAGAGAAGAGATTGGTGTGTTGGTTTAACATGTAATGTCACAACTTTTGGGAAGCAAACTCTATTGCTAAACATGCTCTTTCCATATGAGTAAGTTGAGTTCATAACCAACCAAGGTGTGACTAATATAGTAGATAGCATGTTATTTAACTGACTCATCATGTTGTACAAGAAGAGAACCTAATGCTACAAATGTAGTAGAGATATATAGGATCAAAGGTCTGTCAAGTACTAGTGGTACCAAAATAGGAGGATTAGCTAGATATTCCTTAAGTTGATCAAATGCCTATTGACACTTGTTATCCCATCAAAATGAGACATTCTTGTAGAGAAAGTGTTGGAATGGTTGACACTTATCTGCTAGCCATGAAATGACGTGTCTAATAGATTATAACCTCCCTTGAAGGTTTCTTATTTCTCTGAGATTCTTTGGTGGAGGCATTTCAATGATAGCTTTGACTTTACCTGGATCCACTTGAATTCCTCTGTGAGAAACAATATACCCCAATAGTTTCCCTGAAGTGATGCCAAAGGCACATTTCTTAGGATTTAGCCTCACTTGATACATCTCTAGTCTATCAAATATATATCCTAGAACCTGTAGATGATCTACCCTAGAAGATTTGCCTAATATGGCATTGACATAGTCCTCCATAATAGTATGAAACAAGTCATAGAATATCACTGTCATTACTCATTGATAGGTTGCTCCTGCGTTCTTAAGACCAAAAGGAATGACTTGCCAACAACAGGTACCCCAAGGACTTTTAAAAGCTATTTTGTGTTGGTCTTCTAGTGCTATTGTGATCTAATTATATCTAGAGAAACCGTCCATTAGAGAAAGTATCTCACGACCTGCTATCAAATCCACTATGATGTCTATGTTGGGAAGTGGAAAATCATTTTTGGGACATGCTTTATTAAGATCTCTAAAGTCTGTGCATATGCAGATGTTCCCATATAGTTTAGCTATAGGTACAAGATTAGAGACCCACTCTGTGTAATCAATAGGTCGGATGAACTTTGCATCTATCAACTTTTCAAGTTTTTCTTTACTAGGAGTGCTATCTGTGGGTGCATCTTGTGAAACTTTTGTTTTATTGGCTTGGCATTTGGAGATATAGCTAGATGATGAACCACAAGTGAAGGGTCCAATCTGGGCATGTCAGCATATGTCAAAGAAAAATTAATAGTTCTTTGTAAGAAGAATTTAATGAAATCCTTCATCTCTTGTTCTGATAAGGAAGTTGCTAGGAATGTGATCTTAGGATTTTGTACTGTGCTGAGGTTCATCTCTTGTGAGTTTTCCACTAAGAGAGCTAATTTTTCTTGATTCTTAGTTGGTAGGGGAAGGTCAAATCCTCCATCCTCAGATGCCTTAGAGAGGTTTTCACCATTGGATATGTCTTTTATTTTTAATGTTTTATGATCAAGAGGTGCCACATTGTAGTTTTCACCAAGGGATATATTTTTATTTTCTCTTTTACGACTAGAGGATTTGGGATTCTCACCAAAGTAAGTAGCTTGACCTAAATCCATGATAAAACAAGCATTGTGATCACCAAGTGGAATATCATCCCAGAGTCCCATAAATTCTGCTATAGCCTCATCATTCTGAAAGATGTCTAGAACAAGGGCCTCTTGTTGGTCCCAATCAATAAGTTCAAGGTAGATGAGGGATAGATTCTAGGTTTTTGTGTTTGAAGTGAGGGAGATGGATGATATCATAAATATTGAGGTTTCTTGGAATAAGTCTTTGATGTATAGGGAAGAGTCCTCGATGGTATCCTCTCTAGAGATCGAATATGTGAGAAAAGCTTTCGATACCTCATCGAGAATAAACTCGATGTCCAAGGCTCATGGTACCTCCTTACCATATCCTAACCCTTGTTGGTTGTATTTCTTAGTCACAATAATTGGTTCCAATGGACCTTTACCATGATTTCCTAGGCCACCTTTGCCTTTATAGCCCATGTTTTTGACAATTCTGAGATGATTGCCATACTTTTTGACAGGTAGTGTGACCGGTTCTTTTTCTTTGTCTAGCCAAGATGATATATCTTCAAGAGATTCCTCTTCTAGTAAGCCTCCATTAGTGAACTATGTGAGAGGAGCTGGTATCTTTAATTTCTTGGTAACTTTAGCTATGGGAGGTTTTCCATAAGATTTTGGTGAAAGAGGCATCCTCCCCACACAACAAGATTTTGAGATATCATACTCACCTTGAATCCTATGTCCTTGATATGGACTTTGATTTCTTGCATGGGATTGGGTGTATCTATAGTGGCTTTTTTCAAAGTATCTAGATCAATGTATAACAGAGATGATTGGTCTTCAACATTGTTGGGTATTTGGTTGCTATTCTTGTAATACCCTTGCATGGCACAACAAAATTCAAATGGATTAGGCTCTTTTGGGATAGTGATTTCAGTATCATTATATGGGAACTTGAGAAATTGATGGTATGCAGAGGGTATAGCTTGCATGGCATGAATCCATGGGTGTCCTAAGATAATATTGTATGGTAGCTCAATGTCTAAAAATTGGCATCTTATTTTGCCTATCATGATGTGGCCTACTTGAATAGGCAAGTGTATGACACCTTCTAATCGGTGTTCTACATCATCATATGCTTTGATAGTAATAGACTTCTCAGTATTTATATGATCCTCAGAGTATCCTAACTATTCTAGCAACTTGAGAGAACAAATGTTCAAACCAACACCACCATCTATAAGTATACATTTGATTTTACGTTGGTGGATGAAAACTTCGATGTGGAGGGCACTGTTATGACATGGATCATGAGATGGGAGGTCTTTTTCAGAAAAGACCATGTTGTAGGGTGATGCAATGTTACCTATCATGGATTGAAAGTCCATGACAACTATATTGTGGGGAATCAATGACTATTGTAGGGCTCTTTCCAGTACAACTTTATGAGCGGGTGATGGCTTTAGATGGTCTAATATGGAGATATGTCCAGTATGGGAGTCTTCCATAGAAGTTCAACAAGATTATAATCAGATGTGATAGTAGGATTCGGTGTTGGCCCATGAAGGGTAACATGACCATGACGAGTTGTGATGGCACAATTTGGAGCTTTGCCTTGAACGGTAAGGGTGGATATACAACTTTCTTCAAAATGGCCCACAATGGAGTGATATGAAGATGAGGCTTTGTTAACGCTCTTTCCTTTATTCAAATTTTGACCTTTACCATGTTGAGAGAATGGATCTTTATATATGTTGAGACCTAGGTTTGTGGTATGATAAGAAGGCTCATCGAAAGTAGCTTCAACTCAGTCTATGAGGTTTTGGATCATGTGTTTCAATTTCATGCAAGATGGAGTTTTGTGTTCTTTTGTTCTATGGTACTCACAATATTCGTTATCTTTGTACCATGTAGGTTTGAAAATAGGCTCATCATATTTACGTGCTTCAGGTAGCATGATGAGTTCATTTTGTACATGCTTTTTAAGGACTGATTCAATAGGTTTTCCCAAAGGAGTGAACCTACATCTTTGAGGATAGTCTTGTTGTGGACGTTCTTATTTTTGTTGTTCCCAAGGAGTAGATTAGGTTGATTTGGATAGAATGAATGGTGTTTAGATAGTTTGGATGTGTTTAGAATCCACAACACCATCATTTACAACATTCTTGTTTTTGTTCCAAAATTTAGGTTTGTCATTTGATTATTGAGGAGTGTTGTCTTTGTTCTTAAAGATTTTGACTACACCTTTTGCAATGAGGGCTTTTTTGATATTAGTTTCTTTGTAAATGATCTCATCAAATGCAGTAGCACTTTGGATTTGTAGATGAAACCCAAGATTTGGATTAAGGTTTTGTACAAAGATGCTAACGAGTTGCTTTTCAGGTATTTGAACTAGGAATTCACTAGCCATATTTCTCCATCTTTGTAGGAAGGAGATAAAAGTTTCACCATTTATCTGTTTGTTGTTACACAAGTCTGTCATGGATACCACATGTTCAGTGTTATAAGAGAAATGGGTGGCAAACTTTTTAGCTAGTTCATTGAAAGTTTTAATACCCACAGGTAGGTGTGAGAACCATTCTATAGCTTGCCCTCCAAGACTATGAGGAAAGAGGTGCATAAGATAAGTGTTGTTATGTGCAACCTGAAAACAAGCTATGTAGAACTCTCTAAGATGGTCTTTTGGATCTCCTTTTCCCTTGTATTTATCAAATTTTGGCATGTCAAAATTAGGGGGAAAAGGGATCATTCGTAATAATCAATCAAATGGGTATAGAAAAAACCTCCTCCAAAGAGAAAGTTTTCTTGGTGTGACCAAATGAAATATCAGATACTTGTTTTTGCAATTCAGAAAATTTAAGCTCAATAGTAGATGGAGGTATTGGTAAAGCCAAATTTTGTTGGATTTGAGGTGGTTGTTGCTGCCCATAAGATGTATTGGAATTCAATCCATAAGCATTAAGATTGTATGGGTCATACGAAGTGTCATGCCCACATTTACCATGTGGTTATGACCTAATAACCACATGTCGTGACCACATTTGTCATGTGGTCATGACATGAATTATCAAAAGATTTTCCCAACCTATGCAAAAAACCCCTCGTGTCCATCAAGCATGCTTAGTGACAAACACATGTAATGTAGTTGCATCTGCAACCAATGTTAGGCACATCTCCCAAAGGTGAGGAATTCAATCACAAACGTGATAATGTGAAATCATTTTGCAATCCCTATGAATCGATAGCCACTAAGAGGGTGTGTGTCATGGGGATAAACACTAAGAGGGTTGGTTTCTGCTTCAAAATTCAACCCTAGGGTTTACTAGATGAGTGGAACAATTTCGATATGAATCAAAATCTAACCCTATAACAACTATGGTGCAGTCACGGTAAGAGGGTTCATAGAATGAACTATCTAGACCATGTAGCAAGAGTAAACACAATGGAAACAACTCAAAGAAATAAAGCAAATGCATATTTAGTCATTGAATATATCATAGAATTCAAATAGAGATTGGCTAGCAACATCCAGGCTTATAATTAGGGCTCACAGGCCTGATTACATACATGCACAAGATAAAGCTTTGAAGCTTCTTCGAACAAAATCTGAACTATGAACTTATGCATATGCTTACAACTTGATAAATTAACCACTACTTTCCTAAGGATCTATTACATCAATATATATCAAGTCTAGATCAATAGATTCCTCCGCGTCAGCCAAGGAAGATCACAAATTCCAAAGAAGAGGTGTAACGTGTGTACACAGATAGGTCAGACCTAAATGCATAGAACACTTCCAGAAAATGAATGGAATCATGTGCGGATCTTCGAGGAAGATTGGCCATGAACCAAATATCATTGAATGATGTATCATTAGGCTCCAAAGATTGGGAAATGCTTCCATAAGTTTCTCCTTCAGCTGGTTGTCTGTGATTATCTGGATGCTTTGTTATGAGAAATAGTCAAACTTCTAGTAGCAATATCTTTTTGGTATTGAGGTGCAGATCTTTGAATTCTGGATATGATGTAGCTGAATGAATGTAGATTCTAAATCTAGATCCACAAGATTTGAAATGCAATTGTGGTAAAATGCTAGACCAAGATGCAAAAACTACTTCTGACTGAACTGAACTAGAAAATGAAAAGAAACAACTGTACTAAATACAAACTAAAATGCAAATGTTTTTGGTTGATGCAAGATTGCTCTTGAACCAAGGATGCTCCTACATTAGACATATAAGGTTATTGAAAAAGTGAGTCCCTCACTTTGCTGGGGCTAGGGGAGAACCAAGACAGTCCACCTCAGCTTGAGAATCCATGATGAATCTTCTTCTGGTCTACCTTTCCACTTCACAAGATATTCTTTGTATTGTCTTCCTCTAGTGTTGCATCCAACTCTGATGTCCAAAATGTCTTCGATCTGTTCAGGTGCTTGTTGTGGTAACTACTTCTTCAATTCTTCTTCCATGATGTCACTAAACTCTGCTTCATGGTACTGATATAGATCTGCAATGTTAAAAATAGGTGATATACCCAATGTCTCTGGTAGCTCCACTTCATATGCATTTCTTGAATCAAATTTCCTGAGTATCTTACAAGGTCCAAACTTCTTCATCTTCAACTTGTTATATGTTCCAACTGGAAATCTTTCTTTTCTCAAGTACACCATTACTTCATCTCCAACTTTAAATTCTTTATGTCTTCTCTCCTCATCAGCCTTCTCTTTGTACTTATTGTTTATATTCTCCAAATGCTTCTTAACCTAATCATGCACTGTCTTCATGTGATCTGCAAATTCTTCTACTTCTGCACTTCTCTTTTCCTCTGTATTGATATCTCTTAATTCTGCCACTCCTCTAGGATTCACTCCTATAACAATCTCAAAGGTGTTCTTCTAGTACTCCTATTTACTAAATTATTGTATGCAAACTCTGCTTGTGAAAGAATCAAGTCCCAACTTCCTACCTTCTCTCCAACCAAACATCTCAACAAATTTCTTAAACTCCTATTCACTACCTCTGTCTATCCATCTATCTATGGATGAAAGGTAGAACTAAACTTCAAATCTATCTTCATCTTTTTCCATAGTGTCCTCCAAAAGTATCCAACAAACTTTGTGTCTTTGTCTGAAATTATACTCTTAGGTAATCCATGCAATCTCACAATCTCCTTGAAAAATAGGTCAGCTACATGCACTACATCAGTTGTCTTCTTACAAGGTATGAAATGAGCCATCTTTGAAAATCTGTCCACCACTACAAATATTGAATCATGTCCTCTCTATGTCTTAGGCAATCCCATCATAAAATCCATGCTTATGTCTCTTGGGATAGGAAATTTTTGAAATTTTCATATATTCCTTCCTATTTCATGTCTAAACAGATTAGGAGATCATGTGCCCAAAATCATCATAGCAGTGGATAAACTCTATAAGATTGCATAATCTTTACCACCAACATTGGTCTCATGCATCACACCGTATATAATAAGAGGCCTCAGTTCCTTAATTTTGGCAAGACCTCACTTTTGTTATACCGATCCATGCTCTATGAGAAACAGGCTGAAATGAGTATCGACATGAAAATAATGATCGGGGAGAAGATTTCAGGAATTGCCGATGAATAAAGTAACACCGATAACCTTTCATCGGGGAGAGAATTTGTAGTCACACCGAGTTGATCAATAACAGGGACTATTGACATAAGAAAACACTATCAGAGAATACTCCAACCCCCCCCCCCCCCCCCCCCGACAATATAGATCACACTAATGAAGGAATTCCATATGACTCTTGCCGAGCTACCCATGAAATCGGCAAAACTAATGATCATCGGGGATAGATGCACATAGGGGCAAGAAGTTAAAGTATCTCTGACTTCATAATGTCTCAGCGATAAAGTGACATTATTTCAGCTTAGGTCACATCGATGTCCAGGAAGGATAAAAACCATCGGTGAAAGTGAACAAGTCAGTTGCAAGTCTTGCTGAAACAATACTCACAACGATGTCAGTGACATGTTGTGAAGATCACTCCGATGAAGAATGTAAAGGAAGATATCAGGGAAATGATCATGATCGGATAGTTGGAAATAAGTCATCCTGATGTCATATCTTATCCCGATGATAACAATGGCCACGCTCATCGAGAGACTCTCATCGACATTCATATTGAAGACACGTAAGATATCAGAGTAAAGTGTTATTCCCATGGCGATAAAGTAAGTCAGGTCAATGATAGCCATGCCCATTTGTATATCGGGTAGACCTCAAAAATATCTTGCCGATGCAAACTTATATATGTCTTTATAAAAGATCACATCGAGGAGATAGATGAAGGGTCACAGCGATTGATCCACATGCAAATGTTTGCGCCATAAGAAGTTATTAAATCACACTGACATTACAAAAATCATACCGATGAAGGGAGTTATGACGATGTGACATCTCACAACGATCACAAAAATTAATACATTGGAACAATTAATTGCAGACAAGGAAGAGATCCTTTGAAGAGCTATTCAAAATCACTGCAATTAGATTCAAACGAATTGTCTGAGAGGAGCACATAAATGAGAACTTGGAGGAAATATAGAGGAGTCTAATAATCACATAATAGGTACATATTCAAAAGCCTCTAAGTGATAAACTACATTTTGAATTTGCCATCCATAATTGTAATGGAGACTCCAGTGAAAGGAAAGGGTAGAAAACAACAGGGTGAGACTAGTAAACCTAAGAAACAAAAAATTGTCAAAAGCCCTAATGAGAAAATAAAGGACAGGAAATTGAATCAAGACTTAATTGACCAATTGCCTAGATTGACTCCCAAAGCCTGAAGGTCTACATAACTTAGGGAAGAAGTAGAGAAATTAGAAGACAAATGTAAATATCTTGGAAACGTCTGGACACCAATAAAAGACTATGAGATTTTCAAATTCCATTACAATAGGAGATTCAGAAATGTCCCAGTGTCTAATCCATGGCACTTTAATTTGGGAAAATTGGTCGTTCCTGATGTATTTGTGAATTTAGAACTCCTCAAACTCCTAGCTAAACATTACAACGCTAACCTCAAAGCCATATGCAATCCGCAAGGAGAGCCAATTGTACATTTATCTAAAAATGCTATTTGTGAAGTGTTTGATTTGGATGACTTGTGCACTATTCCTATAGTCTATGAAGATTTGGACAAAGAATATTGGAGAATGGATACCACTTACAATGGGTGGAGATTACCTATCTACAGGGCTAAGGTAGAAGGGTAAGCAGTGCCTCTCAATGAGAATGATGGACCTCCATTCCATGTGTCATTATTTGAACCATACATACAATACACATACTACTCTATGGGCCAAGTCCTAGGGTCGGAGGTCCCTAATTTTATGACAATTCCTTTGATGGTGATAGCCACAGACATCCAGTGCCACAATGCCAGGCAGTTTGACTATGCTGCCTATGTTTTTGGAAGGATTGATTCTGGTTTGACTGCAATCAAGAACAATGCCCCATCAATCTCTTTTGAACATTACTCACTCCTCATGCACATGGTGATTTATTATGGCCAAGTGAATTCAAAGTTGTTCAAATAGACCAAAGGGGACAAAAGTCACCCATAAAAATGTGGACGAGGATATGGGACAGTAGGTATGCCCATTCAAGTTATATTCATTTTTAAGAATATTGTGTAGATATTTCAGTCATCCTTGTGAATATTCACTATCAAATGAAATAAAGAGGTTTCTCAAACCTAAAGATTTTGGTGGTCCTCCTACTGTTACCCACAACTGGGAGACTGGTATTATTTTGAGGAAGCTACCATGGTTAGAGTTTATGGTTTTGAAGACAACCCGTTTATATTGCCCAAGATAGTTCCTGATAGAATTGCCTACTTAGATATAGTCAGGCAAATGAACTGCTCTAATGTGATGCATTTGAGCTCCTATGACAAGAAATCCTTCATGCCCAGTACTCTGTGCTTTGGAGATTTTACTGTACTGTCAAAAGAGGGTTATGGTCTCATTATGGATAAACTGATGCATTATAACATGAGATGTGCAGAAGCAAGAAGAGGATTTGATCTTGAGGAGGAATATGGAAGAAACTGAAGTTGAATTAGTGGTTGAGAAATATAATAGGGAATTAGATGAGAAAAGGAAGGAGCTTGCAGAGATAGAGTTGTTGTCCTCTGGTGATGAGGGACCTGTAGAAGAATAAGAGCAACATCAACAGACAACCAGAATGTCCAAACAAAAAATGTAACACTATTAGTCTCCTGGTATAGAGCGTGATGAGGAGGGGTCTACTGATGAGGATCCAAGACAAGTAGCATATGATTCTTTTTTTTTTATTATCAATTTATTCATTCTAAAGAATTTAAATCATTTTTGTACAAATTACAAGGGCAAAGAGATTAGGGAATCAGTTGATAATGTCACAGTTGACAATGAAAGACAATTAGTTGATCTGTTAAAAACAACCGTGGACAGTAAATTGCAAGATATGACTCCTAGTAGAGGTAGATAGTTGCTCAGAGAAGCAGACGTTATGATATTCCCTCGTCTTGATTTGAATTCTACTTTGGTGTTTGATAGTTTTCTACATAACACAGATGACAAATATAAGCTCACTCCAGAGGGTATCACAAAAGTGTATATGGGTACCAAATATAACAACGATGAAAATTCACTAATGATATGGGCCTTGTACCTGCCCATAAGAAGACAACCATTATAGACACTAAAAAGGCTTTTGGGCATGTCATGACTTTGAAGGCAGGGGAAACTAACCCTTTGATCACTGCAGACATTGGTATTAACATTGCAAAGTTGAATAAAGCACAAGCTCAGATGCTAATCAAAGAATGAGATGCATATAAACCGAGTTGTGAGAGATTAACAAAGGAAAATGATTATTTAAAAGATGCTGTTAAGAGCACCTTTAGAGGGACAGTGAAAAGATTAACTTAGGGAGAAAGCTCACAAAGCTCCCAATCACCATCTATTGATCAGATAGCTCAAATCCAGATTGACACACTTGCAATAGTGCTCCAGAATAGGCATGTCAACATGATGCATTGGATGAACCAATTTTGGGATATTTATTCTAAAAATTATAAAGTGATCCAATAACATGAGAGGCTCCACAACAGGCTGCAGGAGAAAATCCATGAGACACAGAGTAAAGATGTTTCTGACACTACATATATTTCTAGTGCAAAAGACTTGATTGAGCGGCACCAAAAATATTATGACCAGCTTAACAATGATGCCAAAGAATGTGTTGAGGCTTCAAAAGTAGGAGTACCCATGTTATTAAAGAATGATAAAGAACTGAAGAGCAAAGACGAATGGAGTGAAGACTATCAAATGATATTACATGAAGCCTTAGGAGCTCTCAAAACAAGGACTCTGCATCTGGGGAAGCCTGCAAGCATCTGGAGAAGATGGTAACGATGGATGTGATCACAAGAAATGCTATTGAATTTACTGATACACACCGCAGCCAGGAGTACTTGGATCACATTGCTCATCTATACCTGTGGTTGAATAGAGCTTAAGCATCGTTATTTTTATTGTTGTTATGTTAATCATGTTGATTCCCAAAAGACATTTTGAAGAGTTATGTCTCTTCATAAGTATTTCTATATAAGTTGAACATATGATGCTGAATTATCATCAGCAGTAGGATATAATACATGAAGTTTACAATATTTTAAAAGACCATGTTGCAAGCATTATATTGAAGAAGTAAATTGAAGTTCTCTGATTCTGTGGTCTTATTTTGGCATCAATTGTTTGTTAATATTATTCAATTATATGTTTGTCTCCAGTTCAGTATTTTCCTTGTTATTCAAATTAATATATCAAGTATATATTTAATTTGTCAATGCACATTTGTTGTATTTGTGTGATTGGATTAATTGGTTTCCATTAGAGGAATTAAAATCCTTCTGATCAGTCATAGTAACCTAAAAGTGTTAGTTTGGATCATTAAGAAGAATCATATAATTAGGATTACCATTCTGTCTCCAAGTTGATATTATCTGTTATTCTTGTACATTTCATTCAATTGGTTCCTTCAAGAAAGAATTAAATTTCCTTCTGGTGAATAACAAGAAATCTAATTTTATCTATTGGATTATTAAAGAGAGTCTGTCAGTCATTTCCCTGTATGTTTATACAAGTTATAAACTAAAGTATTGTGCCAAATAGTTAGAGTTATTGTCCACTATAAGCCATTGGTCTTTGTCTTCCATTTGACTTTGTTTACCCAACAAGGCACCGGTCTTATTTCAATTCATCATTTAAGATTTACCTTGATATTACTTATACAATTTATACCAATCATCCATCAGATATTAGATATAGAATTAGTTAGCAAGCGTTCATCTATTCTACACCATTTGCCACTATAGGTAGATCCATTAACTTAGTCAAAACACGTATACTTGATCTGCTTTAATATTCAAGGTTCACCCGCCTAGGTATAGCAGTGCCTAAAGTGCAGGGAGTCATCAAACCCTAAAGGTTAGACTTTGTCATGTTAGTTCAAAAATGTTGCCAGTCTGACCATAGAGTCTAGCATCCTCTTAGGATTTGCAACTTGCATTTTTGAGACCTAACAAATTGGTGACTCTACTGGGGAACCAAATAAAGGACCTTAGTAAGAAACCATTCTTTTATAGAGTCAAAAATTTTGAAATATAATTTTGTAACTCTGCTGGTAAGTAGAATCTAGAAAGATAAATTATAAACTTTTTCCTATTTACAAAATAGGTGGCGACTCTAGAAACTGTTATAACATAAAGTTAATACCAAATGGATGGTAGAAGATCCAAGATGGAAGGGAACAAATTACAATCATCTCCAACAATTAGAACTATCTCCAAGAGAAATGGAGCATCAAATTATTCTCATCAGAATAATAATCAGGAGGCTCAAGAGGATAATACCGAACAAGCTATCACAACTCACAATAGTTTTACACCTCTGCATGAATCAAATGAAAATCTCAATGGAGTAATTAATGATATATTGGCAAAATATAGACCTGATCCTCAAGAACAACTTGAATATGAAGCACGGGTCATGAGGGAAATTGATCAAAGGCAAGCTGAATATGATTTTAAAATGTCATTATAGCAAGGAGAGGGGGTAAAACATGGATTCTCAAATCAAGAAATGAATGAAAGTCCAAAGAGTATAAGAGGGATGAATGAAGCACTACAGGATGTGCTTAGGCTCCAGGAAGAACTTGAAATGATCAAGATAGAAGAAACTAAGAGGTTGTTAAAACAAGAGATTCAATAGATAAAGAATAGGACTAAAATAGTGCCCCCAAAATATGTACCTCCACATAGAGGAAATACTTCGAGGAATCCACAGCAAAACTTGCACCAAAATACAGGTGGTGTTTCCAATTCACAAGAATCCAGAAGTCATCAAAATACTGTCCCTAAAGTTCCTAGACCACCTCCCATGCACAACACCTCTCAACATATAGCTAATCCATACCGACCCCCTGGCCAACAATGTTATAGACCACAAAATCCTTATATAAATCCCCACATAAACCCACAACAACAACATGCTTATCATTAGCATCTAGGTGGATATAATTACTATCCTAACCCGCCACCCATGAATGTTCTACCTCAAAATCTCACAAACATATGTGGCCAATTTGATCTGACTAGATATCAATTGTATCTAGGGTAAGTGCAAGAAGATGGGGGGCCAAAAAGGGGTCTTAAGTGGCCACTTTTTTTTTTGAAATCAGGAAATACTGGCCTGGATGAGAAATTGAGCATAGTTACACTCAAAATTTGGAGATGCAACCAAAACAATGTTCGTAGTGCTCTGAGTCTACTTTCTAAACTACAATTTTTTAAAAAAAATGGCATAGATTAAGGGGTTCAAAAGAGGGAGTCACAGAAATTGGTGTTGTTTCTGTCAAAAAAACATAACATAGCATGTTTTGTGGCTCCCTCAAAAGGTCAAATTTTTTTTGGTATTTTTAAAATCGCTTTAGTGAGATATTAGCTAATAGCATGTAGTTTATGCCTGATTTTTTTGATAATTTTTTGATGAATATTTGAATTTTTACTAATTTTCAAAGTGGACACATCCTAAAAAATAGAATTTTGGCCGTGCTACCCCTATAAATTTTGAAAACTAATTGAAAATCATTTTTTTCTTTTTTTAATATTTTTAGAATGGAGTCTAGTTTCTAAATATGTATTTTTTTTGAAATTTCAATGAATAGTTAATTTACAATGAAAAAAAGACCAAACAGTGGTTTTTGCCCAAAAATGGACAAACAAACAAAAGAAATTAAAGATGAAAGGCTTAACATTGTTAAAATGTGAAAAAAATCACATCATCAAATAGCTAAGAGAAAGCCTAACATTACCCAGGTGTTTGATTTGTTCAACCTTGAAACACGTGCAAATCTAAGGGTTAGCATGAACAAAATTATGTGAAATCTTGAAGAATATAGAAAAACATGTCTGTGACTGTTCAAAAGGCACTCCAAGCTTTTGGGTTAGAAATCCAAAGCAAATCCCAAGCCCAAGGCTTGGGATTCCCAAAGCAAGACATAACGTAAGCACATTATAACGCGCTCGCGTTATGTTTTGCTTTGTATTTTTTCTTTTCCACCAAAGTGTGTGTTGTTTGTCATGTTTGACATAATGCGAGCACGTTATAACGTGCTCGCGTTATGTTCCCCTTAAATTTTTTTATGTTCAAGGCTATTAATCATGTATGTATGTATGTATGTATGTATGTATGCCTATATGTATGTATCTATGTATCTATGTATGCCTATATGTATGTATGTATCTATGTATGCCTATATGTATGTATGTATAGTGTCGAGGGCAGAGGAGGGTAGAGATGGGAGTGAGCTAGATAGGGGAGGAGAGGGGTGGATAAGGATTGAGTGATTAAGGTTTAAGGTTGAGGGTTGAGCGTTTAGGGATAGGATTTAGAGTTTAGGGATAAGGGATTAGAGTTTAGGACCTTGAGGGATTAGGGTTTAGGGTTGAGGCTTTAGGGATAGTGTTTAGGGTTAAGGGTCGAGGGATTAGGTTTAAGGTAGAGTGTTGAGGGTAGAGGGATTAGGGATAGGGTTTAGGGTTGAGGTATTAGGGCTTAAGGTATAGTTTAGTAGTTCTTGTGGATAGAGCCAGTAAACAATGGGAGATTATTTGCCTGTTTCATAACAATATACCTTCCCTAAGTGCAGGGTGGATAGCAAGAAACATAGATGTACCCCAATGCAAACCTTTTCTCATAATGATCATCCTTCTGATTTCAACTATTAATTACTCACTGTGGATGTACCATACGCAAAGCTTTTCTCATAGGGTTTAAGGTATAGTGTCGAGGGTTGAGAGTTTATTGATAGTGTTTAGGGTTGAGGGTTGAGGGATTAGGTTTTAGGGTTGATGGATTAGGGTTTAAGGTATAGTGTTGAGGGTTGAGGTTTTAGGGATAGGGTTTAGCGTTGACAGATTAGGGTTTAGGGTTGACAGATTAGCATTTAATGTCAAGGTTAGGGTTAGAGTGTCAAGGGTAGAGGGATTAGGGATAGGGTTTAGGGTTGAAGGTTTAAGGATTGAGGGTTGAGGCTTTAGGGGTGAGGGTTTAAGGATTAAGATATAGTGTCAAGTGTTGAGGGTGTAGGGATAGGGTTTAAGTTTTAAGGGTTAAGGGTTGAGGGATAGGGATTAGGGTTTAAGGTATAGTGTTGAGGGTTGATGGTTTAGGGATAGGGTTTAGGTTTGAGGGATTAGGGTTTAGGGTTGATGAATTAGGGTTTAATGTTGAGAGTTGAGGGTTGAGGGTTGAGGGTTGAGGGTTGAGGGTTGAGGTTGAGGGATAGGGTTAATGGTCAAGGGATTAGGGTTAAATAAGAGTGTCAAGGGTAGAGGGATTAGGGATAAGGTTTAGGGTTGAAGGTTTAAAGATTTAGGGTTGAGGCTTTAGGGATGAGGGTTAAGGGATTAGGGTTTAAGATATAGTGTCGAGTGTTGATCGTGTAGGGATAGGTTTTAGGGTTCAAGTTTTAAGGGTTAAGGGTTGAGGGATCAAAGTTAAGGGTTGAGGGATTAGGGTTTGATGTTGAGGGTTGAGGGTCAAGGGATTAGGGTTAAAGTAGAGTACGGAGGGTATAAGGATTAGGGATAGGGTTGGAGGGTTTAGGGATAAGGGATTAGGGTTTAAGGTATAGTATCGAGTCTGTTGAGGGTTTAGGAATAGGGATAGCATTTAGGGTTTAGGGATGAGGGATTAGAGTTTAGGGATGACGGATTAGGGTTGAGGTTTGAAGGATTAGGGTTTAGGGATAAGGTTTAGGGTTGAGGATTGAGGGATTAGGGTTTAAGGTATAGTGTTGAGGGTTTAGGGATAGGGTTTAGGGTTGAGGGATTAGAGTGAAGGGTTGAGGGATTAGGATTTGACATTGAGGGTTGAGGGTTTAGGGTTTAGGGATAGGGTTGAGGGTCGAGGGATCATAGTTAAGGGTTGAGGGATTAGGGTTTGATGTTGAGGGTTGAGGGTTCAGGGTTGAGGTTCGAGGGTCAAGGGTTTAGGGATAGGGTTGAGGGTCGATGGATTACGGTTAAAGTAGAGTGTCGAGGGTATAAGGATTACGGATATGGTTGGAGGGTTTAGGGATAAGGGATTAGGGTTTAAGGTATAGTATCAAGTCTGTTGAGGATTTAGGAATAGGGATAGCATTTAGGGTTTAGGGATGAGGGATTAGAGTTGAGGGATGATGGATTAGGGTTGAGGGTTGAGGGATTAGGGTTTAGAGATAAGGTTTAGGGTTGAGGGTTGAGGGATTAGGGTTTAAGGTATAGTGTTGAGCATTTAGGGATAGGGTTTAGGGTTGAGGGATTAGAGTGAAAGGTTGAGGGATTAGGATTTGACATTGAGGGTTGAGGGTTGAGGGTTTAGGGTTTAGGGATACGGTTGAGGGTCGAGGGATCAGAGTTAAGGGTTGAGGGATGAGGGTTTGACATTGAGGATTGAGGTTCAAGGGTCAAGGGTTTAGGGATAGGGTTGAGGGTCGATGGATTAGGGTTAAAGTAGAGTGTGGAGGGTATAAGGATTAGGGATAGGGTTGGAGGGTTTAGGGATAAGGGATTAGGGTTTAAGGTATAGTATCGAGTTTGTTGAGGGTTTAGGAATAGGGATAGCATTTAGGGTTTAGGGATGAGGGATTAGAGTTGAGGGATGACAAATTAGGATTAAGGGTTGAGGGATTAGGGTTTAGGGATAAGGTTTAGGATTGAGGGTTGAGGGATTAGGGTTTAAGGTATAGTGTTGAGGGTTTAGGGATAGGGTTTAGGGTTGAGGGATTAGAGTGAAGGGTTGAGGGATTAGGATTTGACGTTGAGGGTTGAGGGTTGAGGGATTAGGGTTTAGGGATAGGGTTGAGGGTCAAGGGATCAGAGTTAAGGGTTGAGGGATGAGGGTTTGACATTGAGGATTGAGGTTCGAGGGTCAAGGGTTTAGGGATAGGGTTGAGGGTCGATGGATTAGGGTTAAAGTAGAGTGTGGAGGGTATAAGGATTAGGGATAGGGTTGGAGGGTTTAGGGATAAGGGATTAGGGTTTAAGGTATAGTATCGAGTCTGTTGAGGGTTTAGGAATAGGGATAGCATTTAGGGTTTAGGGATGAGGGATTAGAGTTGAGGGATGACAGATTAGGGTTGAGGTTTGAGGGATTAGGGTTTAGGGATAAGGTTTAGGGTTGAGGGATGAGGGATTAGGGTTTAACGTATAGTGTTGAGGGTTTAGGGATAGGGTTTAAGGTTGAGGGATTAGAGTGAAGGGTTGAGGGATTAGGATTTCATGTTGAGGGTTGAGGGTTGAGGCTTTAGGGTTTAGGGTTTAGGGATAGGGTTGAGGGTCGAGGGATCATAGTTAAGGGTTGAGGGATTAGGGTTTGACATTGAGGGTTGAGGATTGAGGTTTGAGGGTCAAGGGTTTACAGATAGGGTTGAGGGTTGAGGGATTAAGGTTAAAGTAGAGTTTGGAGGGTATAAGGATTAGGGATAGGGTTGGAGGGTTTAGGGATAAGGGATTAGGGCTTAAGGTATAGTATCGAGTCTGTTGAGGGTTTAGGAATAGGAATAGCATTTAAGGTTTAGGGATGAGGAATTAGAGTTGAGGGATGATGGATTAGGGTTGAGGGTTGAGGGATTAGGGTTTAGGGATAAGGTTTAGGGTTGAGGGTTGAGGGATTAGGGTTTAAGGTATAGTGTTAAGGTTTAGGGATAGGGTTTAGGGTTGAGGGATTAGAGTGAAGGGTTGAGGGATTAGGATTTGACGTTGAGGGTTGAGGGTTGAGGGTTTAGGGTTTAGGGATAGGGTTGAGGGTCAAGGGATCAGAGTTAAGGGTTGAGGGATTAGGGTTTGACGTTGAGGGTTGAGGGTTGAGGTTCGAGGGTCAAGGGTTTAGGGATAGGGTTGAGGGTCGAGGGATTAGGGTTAAAGTAGAGTGTGGAGGGTATAAGGATTAGTGATAGGGTTGGAGGGTTTAGGGATAAGGGATTAGGGTTTAAGGTATAGTATCGAGTCTGTTGAGGGTTTAGGAGTAGGGTTAGCATTTAGGGTTTAGGGATGAGGGATTAGAGTTGAGGGATGATGGATTAGGGTTGAGGGTTGAGGGATTAGGGTTTAGGGATAAGGTTTAGGGTTGAGGGTTGAGGGATTAGGGTTTAAGGTATAGTGTTGAGGGTTTAGGGATAGGGTTTAAGGTTGAGGGATTAGAGTGAAGGGTTAAGGGATTAGGATTTGACATTGAGGGTTTAGGGTTTAGGGATAGGGTTGAGAGTTGAGGGATTATATGATCTCCAAAGAAAAATCTCCTAATTCTCCCAGAATGTCATCCTTCAGCAAGGTGGGATGAAGTGGCTTGGCTCTTCCAGTCATGGATCCTCCCATATTTAAGAGGAATTGTAAGGCTTGGAAGTGTTAGTTGATGAAGCACAGGATCTGGTCATCCCTGCTTGTGTTAAGGAAGATAATGCACAGGATGTGATCAATCTATAGCAGGATAAAATGCAAGTGGGTTATAACGTGCTCACATTTTGTCTTGCTATAGAAATGGTAAAAAAGTGTTGACCCCAGTGATCCAGACCCACATGCTCTATTTTCATACTAATTTTGTGCGTGCTCTGACAAAAAAGAAGTACTTTCATGTTGTTGGGAAGTTCACATGCACATTTGACACATTGTACCACCTTTGCATGATCTTTCCACCACCTTTTCTGCTTTGTCAACTTGAGAAGGAGGAAATAACATAGTTTTCACACCAATTTTGATATATATCTATTCAAGTTCCAATTTTTGTAGTGTTGCAATGTTAATTGTGATTCAATTTTAGGAATTTAACATTATAGATTGGTTAATAGTATTGTTGTTAGTAATTATATTTGAGTGTTATTCAATTTAACATTGAAAAGGAAGCAAGTGGTGAAAAACTCAAATTGTTGAGGAGTTTGATGCAAGAAGAAAAAAACACTACATAATTGGGTACTCTCTCCATTTGAATCTTCATCTTTTAGGTATGTCAAGTAATATTATCTTGTATTCATTTCTTAGGAAGTAATATTGGTCGCTTTATCATGCTACAGACAAATTCTCTATCATGCTGAGGAAACGATCAAGAATTAAACCAACACAGAAAGAGATAGAAGCTAAGAATGCAAAGAAAGCAGTGGCTATGAGGGAACTTCATGCGAAGAGGAAATTGGACATGATAAATGAAGACATACCAATTGAAGAGGAACCACAACCATCACAAAGAGATATGTTATTAGTGGCACAAAGAGAATGAATGCAAAAACTTCGTGGTATGAGAGATTTGAATACCATAGTTGGAGACACGTCCTCTACCGCAATTCAACATGTAAGGACACCATCTACCACATCTCAAGTTGAGAGTACATCATCACTCACATGTGATGAAGGAGGTATGCCATCATTCCCACCTCAACCTCAAGGTATGTCATCTATTCCATCTTCGATCGAAGGTATGCCATCTAGCCCATCTCATTTAAATATTGATGAAATTCCTAATGTTGAGACGAATTTACCTAACTTAACACCACCTAGAATTTTGTATAGAAATCCAAAGTATTTGATTGATATTGATGAGAATATTTTGCAGCCAATGGAAAGTAAGATTCTAAAATGTACTTGTAGAAGATATGCTCATAAGATTTGGAGATTGTTCTTTGAAAAGTTAAATGAGACTGCAAGATGTCAACTATTCATTGAAATGATGCGAAGTATAAAGTATAGGTCCATCATGAAGATTCTTGGGTTGAGAACATCAGAGGCTTCAAGTGAAAAATCTATTGTCAAGAATCTAATGAGTGTGTATGAGAGTGTGGGTAACACCTCATGCACAAAAGATACTAATGCAACATGGTGTGTGATTACATCGACTATAGTAAGTAATCAAATGAGGAAAGCTCATCTCATTAGAAAGACGAGTCAAGAATTGAGAATTAACAGGAAAACTTTATCAAGAGCTGTTGGAAGACGCCAAAGAATTGAGGACACTAATGCCAATGAATTATGGGTGTTCTCGGGGAGACTACCAGAAAAGATAAACCAATTGTTGAAGCATTGAGATCACTAATTGAAGACTTTTGGAAGAATTACACAAGGGTATCTCTAAATCAAAGGGATGTTGTAAGAAGGAGAATCGGTAGTCAGAATCGTGAGCCACATCCAAAGCATTTTTTGGCTGAGACTCAAACACAGTTTTATGGTAAATTTCTAGAGAAGTATCCTCAAATTAAAATTTGTCAAAGATATTTTGAAATGCTAAAACCTTTCTATGTTAAGATAAATCACACATGCACTACTTGTTCTTGTAGATTACATATTGAATTTTCTAACCATTTTGATGCTTATAGGTCTATATGTTTAGATATGCATACTAACAATGATTTGCAGGGTTGTGCCATATGTTCCCCACCAACATCTTCAAGAGACTTCATATCAAGAATTTTATGTGAAAGAGAGGAAGGTCAAATATTCTACAAGAAATTATGCTTGGATGGCACATGTCATCGTTGTGGTGGCTTGCAACATTTTCCAATATGTGAACATATGAAAAGAACACATGTGGTTGGAAATGAACTAGTAGAGTTTGGCAAGTATAAAATAGTGGCATACAATACAAAAGATGGTAAAGAAGCAAAGAGGTGTGAATTGGTTATTGAAAAGATTCTAGTGTATCAGTTTATGCCTATATTTCATGACAGCATAGTGTATGAGTATGAAAGACATGCCCATAGAGCTCGATGGTTGGACTTGCAATTCAAGTTATGCAAGGACACATTTCCGGTTGGTAGCATTGTTTCAGTCATCAACTTTGCAGAGAACTATAGTGTACAGCCACAGCGTGAGGTACAATTACAATATTACAACTCCACACAGGTTTCTATATTTGTGCACATCGCATTCATTCATGTGAATGATAGTACAGAGGATGATAGAAAGATCATAAGGGAGTATAATTTCTATATTAGTGATGATCGTACGCATTCTATGGAGTTCGTGCAAGGTTACTTTTAGGTGTTCTACAATGATTTGGCTAGAAGGGGCATATCATTCAGTCAGCATATCATATGGTCGGACAAATGTGTATCACAATTTAAGAACTCACAGAATTTCTATTGGCTGAGTAGGAGGCATAATTTTACAGGAATTCACCATATGTGGAACTTTTGTGAGGTCGGGCATGGAATGGGGGAGCATGATGGTGCAAGAGCATGTGTCAAAAGAACCATAGCATGAGAAGAGTTAAAGTATAAAGACAATGCAAAGTTGACAGATGCAAAATTAATTCTTGAGTGGTGTAATGCTTCCATGGGTCTAGGTAATGAAGGCAAGTCTTCAGTTCGTAGATTTTTTTGGTTGATAGATGATACTAACATTGCACCATATGAGGACTATTGTACATTGACAGGATCAAATGAGATGCACTCTTTCAGAAGCTCAATTGCAGGTTCATGGAGTATCCATACATGAAAGATGTCATGCTTTTGTTCTTCCTGTACAATTCAAGTCTGGGATGAGTACGAGTCAAAGGAGTGGGTTGATGAATGGCAGTTAAGTTATCTTAGCCCACTTGACAAGTATCGACCCCCGACGGCACTGGAACTAACATAGATGGAATCATCAATTGACTTTGACCACATATCAGATTTAGTTCAACTAGGTAATATAAGGCACATATATGCATCTAATTTCATCTAGTTCAACCAGGTAATGTCATCTTACTTTGTAGTGTTTTTGTAATGTTGACTAATTTCATCTAATGTGCTACACATATCAATGTAGGGCACGTATATGCAGTTATTGTAGATGAAGATAATGAAGAGGGAACAGATTATTACTTATGTCATTGTGTTGAGGCCAAAAAGAAATTGGAGGCCCCTATTATAGATGGAGAAAACATCGAATACCCTACAGGCTTAATGGTTATTACTGGAACATGGCTTAGAAGGTACCCACATAAGAGTGTTAATATTTGGCTGTTTCAAGACTTTGACACGCATTGGAAGATTCTTCATTACTCAAACCTTGTCATGGCATCCAATGTTCATTTGATAAAGTATCGGGGTAGACCTTTAAACAAAATCTTGTGGAAGGTGCGTGAGTCTGACCATGAAGCAATACTTGACACAATAAAGAGTAGAGCAGACCTGGATTGTTCATTGGATTAATTTGTAAGTATTCACATTGATTTTGTAAAGTCATGTTACATTGAGTTGTAAGTATGCACATTAATTTGTAAGGTTTGTCTTTTTTTTATTTCCTCCTGCATTTTTACACATATACACATTTTTACATCATCATGTTATGCATTTTTGGTGTCCTGCTCCTGATGCAACCAAACTCATAACTCACCCTACTTCCTCTAGACACCATTTGATGATCTCTCCAACACTCTAGATCCAGGGTGCCCAATCATGATGATGACCTATATACCATTCTCCCAAGGTGCTCATAATGAATGAAAAGAAGACCAAGGGCGCCCAAGCTTAATAGACTTATTTCTTTCAATTTTGATGATCCAAACTCTTGCAAAACGACATCCACTTTCATGCCTTTAGATCTTCCTTCACATAAAGGGTGCCAAATCAAGTTGAAAAATCTACATAAGGGCACCAAAATGGATGAAAGAAGACATGAAATGTGCCTTAGGACTCCATGATAAGGTTTGAGCCATTAAAGTCTCTTGATATTAGGCGCTCATGATGATGAAACTTAGAGTTTTTTCCTTTCCTAGGCGCTCATCTAAGATGTTTGAATGATAAGGAGTGCCTAGACCTCTATAATGTACATTGGGTGCCAAAATCAAGGTGATTTTAAGTCACTTTGAGTCATTTGGGGTCAGTTTGAGTCTTTGAGTCATGTTGCAAAAAGGTGTCAATGTTGTCAAGTTACACAAAGCAACTTTTGCATTTTTGTTGTCTTGCTCCTAATGCGACCAAACTGACAGTTCCAATGCATCCAGATGGGTACGTTTAGGCTAGGCATGGTTTTTTTTTCACCCAAACATGTCGAAACAGTCCGAGCTACATTGTGCCGATGATATCCCTAAAGAGTCCAAAGTGCAAAAAGGCAGCAATCTTTGACAAGATGTTACTCAAAAATTGTGTCACTTAGAAACATTCTGTCTAAGGCAACGTGATCATGTAGAGTGCCTCTATAATAACCTCTCTCAGTTTTTTGTATCTCTGAGGCATTTGCCCGTGGTGAAAGGTTTTCTGCTACCCAAAAAATCGTAGGAAGGAGGCAGTGTAAAATTGTAAAGGGGTGTAACTTTTGTCTTGCTCCTGATGCAACCAAACTGACTATTCCAATGCATCTAGATGGGTACATTTACACTAGGTATGGTCCTATTTTTCATCCAAACATGTCGAAACAGCCTGAACTACATTGTACATGATATCCCTGAAGAGTCCAAAGTGCAAAAAGGCAGCAATATTTGACGAGATGTTACTTGAAAACTATGTCACTTAGAAACATTTCATCTAAGGAAAAGCAATCATGTAGAGTGCCTCTACAATAACCTCTCCCAGTTTTTTATATCTCTGAGACATTTGCCCGTGGTCAAAGGTTTTCTGCTACCCCAAAAATCTTCAGGAGCCAGTGTAAAGTTGCAAAGGGGTGTAACTTTCGTCCTGCTCGTGATGTGACCAAACTGACTGTTCCAACGCGTCCAAATGGGTACATTTACGCTAAGCATGGTCGTATTTTTCACCCAAACATGTCGAAACAGTCTGAGCTACATTGTATCGATGATATCCCTGAAGAGTCCAAAGTGCAAAAAGGCAGCGATCTTTGATGAGATGTTACTTGAAAACTGTGTCACTTAGAAATATTCTGTCTGAGGCAATGCGATCACATAGAGTGCCTCTACAATAACCTCTCAATTTTTTTATATCTCTGAGGTGTTTGCCCATGGTCAAAGGTTTTCTGCTGCCCCAAAAATCATCAGAAGGAGGTAGTGTAAAATTGCAAAGGGGTGTAACTTTTGTCCTGCTCCTAATGCGACCAAACTAACTATTCCAACACGTCCGTATAGGTACATTTATGCTAGGCATGGTCCTTTTTTCACTCAAACATGACGAAACAGTCCAAGCTACATTGTACTGACAATATCCCTGAAGAGTCCAAAGTGCAAAAAGGTAGCAATCTTTGACGAGATGTTACTTGAAAATTGTGTCACTTAGAAACATTCCATCTAAGGCAACACGATCACGTAGAGTGCCTCTACAATAACCTCTCTCAGTTTTTTATATCTCTGAGGTGTTTTCCCATGGTGAAAGGTTTTCTGCTGCCCCAAAAATCATCAGAAGGAGGCAGTGTAAAGTAGCAAAGCATTGCTAAGAAATCCTCAATACTCAAACACTCCAATGAACTGAAGCAACTTATTCTTAGGTGCAAATGTAAGGGTACACAAGGGGAAAATGGCACCTAGATGACTTAGTGCATTTCTATGACTTCATTCACATGTTTAAATGTTTGAGAAACTCTCCTTTACTAAGTGCTTGTCCTCATGTCAATATTAAGCTTTATACCTCCTAGGCGCTCAATTAGGTGATGTCATTAGATACAACTTATGATGCAGAGGAAATGCAACAGAAGCTTACAAATGGGAAGAAGGAGTCATTAACACAACCAGCATGTTAAAATCCTGGACATGCAGTATGTAATACCTATCGGCTTATCATCATCATCATATTTCTTGCTAACACAGACAACATCATCATATTTCGAAGAGGCATGAAATATCCTCCTGCTAACTACTATTCACATCCTTATCGCCTTTCGCCTTTTGCCTATCAGCAGCATCATGATACTTGACTATCAGCAGCATCATCACATTCGGCAAGCGCAAATATCCTCCTGATGTTCACTGTTCATCTTACCGCCAAACTCTACCTTCAGCATCATGATGTTCGACATCATCTTCATCAGCAGGATATAAAATATCCGGTTCCTCCCATATATCCTGATGACGACAACTTCAAGCACCTTTCCTTCGATGCTTACGTCACCCCGAAATCTGACTACTCAAACAACAGCATCAGGATATGACTTATCCGGTCATATTGAAACATCCTGATGATGATACTCAACTTTATGCTGATGACTTACGCCGATGCCAAAACACTTAGCGACAGCAGGATAAACTTGCATAGGGTGATATTCGCAATATCCTGATGACGATGACGTCACTTGCACCCGATGATGATGTCAATGCACCTGATGATGATGTCAACAGGATATAAGACACTTATATCCTCCGCAACACGATAATGAATATCCGGTGATCTTTTCAATATCCTGATGATGACCTTTCCGGTCCTTAGCCAAAAAGTGAACTTTCACTCCTGCATACGATAGCGATATGCGAATGATGGATACACACGAAAGGTGATCTTGACGATGATATACACACTGAGCATATATCCAACCTATATCATCCTGATGCACTTGAAACATGCAATTTTTTCCAACTTTAGAACCTGGTCCTGATAGCGATATACTCGTAGATGACGATACGATTCACTCCGTCTGGAAAAGCACATGCAGATCCCTGTATATCCGTCAGCTGCATGCAAACTCACAGAACCGCACAATTTCACAAAGAAAACATGATGATCGGGCCAGATCACCTTCAGATCAAAACTTAACAGTTTATCTTCCTAAATCCTAGCACATGAGGATGCTAGGTTGATTCATAGCATGCTACCAATCGATCTCCCACACAATGAAATGCATAAACAGAAAACTAAAATACAACCTAAACTAACATGCATGACCATTCCACCGATTCACAGAATCAACCGGTGGAAGGGTTGAAAGAATCCATTAACCTGTAATCAGAACAGAAATCAAAACATAAACAGCTGATAAACCAGATAATACAATTGATGAGATCTTATTTAGATGAAACACAAATGTCCTGTTTCTACAATACTATCGAACAACACTATTTCACAATGTCTGGACTGATCTCTGGATCTCACTCAATCACCAGTACAACATAACATAACTACTCTCTCTCTCTCTCTTTCTCTCTCTGTCTCTGATCTCAAACCCTAACTGATCTGAGTTATTTATAGCAATATCCTACGAGTACTACCAACTCGATTCCCAGCGGCTGGGAGCTTCCAAGCGGCTGGGAGAAGACAGCTCAGACAACCTGATAACGAACTCTAACTACCTGCACACTCTCCTAGGCTGATCTAATACATATGCATTGGTCCAATGGACCTTATTACATTATGAAGTCAAACATGCTAAAACTAGACTAATGTCCTGTCATGCAGACAATGAACCTATATCCTGTCTTGTAGGGGTGCTCCTGCACCATACTCCCCAGAAGAAGAAATCTCAAGTCCACTTGAGATGAGAGTATGAAGATCTGTACCATGTTTCTGGATCTGCTCTTCAGTCATCCAGACTGCTTCAGAATTAGGTTTTCCCTTCCAAGAGACTAGATACTCCAAGTACTGTTTGTTCCGGGTCTGTTTGACCACCCTGGAAGGAATGGGTAAGGGCTGATATAAACCTGCATTAGTAAACCTGCCTTTAGCTTTCTGACATATCACACATGTCTCTACAAACTTTCTGACATCTGATTGTAACTTAGGCCAAAAGTAATGTCTTCGGACAAGATCAAGAGTCTTATCTAGACCAAAATGACCTGCCATAGCTCCACAATGTTTCTCCTTAATGATGTTTAACCTCATAGAACACCTTGGAATACATAACTGTCCACCTTTGAACAACAATCCATCCTGAATCAAAAATTTAGAGAATTCAGCATGATATTTCTCTCCAAAAGAAGTACATACATGATATATCTCCCCAAAATCTTCATCAGTCTCATACATGGTCTTTAGTGAATCTATGCCAACACTTTCTAACTGAATCTGGTTGACTGTTAGAACTCTTTTGCTCAAAGCATCTGCAACTTTATTCTTGACTCCTTTCTTATGCTTCAATGTAAAAGTAAACGCTTGTAAGGTTTCTACCCATTTCATGTGTCTGTGGTTCAGCTTTTCCTGGCTGTTTATGAAACTCAGAGCCTGGTTATCTGTGAATACTAGGAATTCCTTTGGCATCAAGTAATGCCTCCATTTCTTGAGTGACTGGACTAAGGCATACATTTCCAAATCAAATGAGGAATACCTCTTTTTAGCATCATTGAGCTTCTCACTGAAAAATGCAATAGGTCTACCTTCTTGGCTGAGTACTACTCCAATGGCCATGTGACTGGCATCACATTCCACCTGAAAGATTTTGTTAAAGTCTGGAAGTGCAAGGATTGGCTGCTGTGCCACCTTCTTCTTCAATGTTTCAAAAGAATCATCTACTCTTTGAGTCCAAACAAATCTGCACTTCTGTCCTCCTTTGATGGTATCAAGCATGGGTGCACAAATATGACTAAACCCTCTTATAAACTTCATGTAGAAGGTTGCTAACCCATGGAAACTTCTGACATCATTCATAGTCTTTGGGGTTGGCCAAGACAATATGGCACTTACCTTCTCCTTATCCATTTGTAACTTTCCTTGTGAAATGACAAAACCCAAATATGTGATCTCCTCTTGCATGAACAAACACTTGTCTAAATTTATCATCAACTGCTCTTCATGTAACCTCTTAAGAACCAAATCTATGTGTCTGAGATGTTCTTCTTTTGTGTTGCTGAAAATCAGAATGTCATCTAGATGTACTATGACAAACTTACCAATGAACTCTTTCAAAACCTCATTCATCAACCTCATAAAAGTACTAGGTGCATTAGATAAACCAAAAGGCATAACCTTCCACTCATATAACCCTTCATTAGTTTTGAATGCTGTTTTCCATTCATCTCCTGGCCTAATCCTGATCTGATGATATCCACTCTTCAAATCTATTTTTGTAAAATACTTAGCACCTCCCAAACAGTCAAGTAAATCCTCTATCCTAGGGATTGGAAACCTATACCTGATTGTGATCTTGTTAATAGCTCTGGAATCTGTGCAAAGCCTCCAAGTACCTTCCTTCTTTGGTGCTAGTACAGCTGGTACTGCACATGGACTTAAACTTTTCCCAATCAGACCTGAATCCAATAATTCTTCAATTTGTCTGGCTACTTCTGCATTCTGTTCTGGAGTTAGCTTATAGGCTGCTTTGTTTGGAAGTGTTGACCCTGGAATTAAGTCTATGCAGTGACTAATATCCCTGACAGGTGGTAGGGATCTTGGCATTCCTTCTGAGATGATACCTTTGTACTTATCCAATAGCTCTTGGATAGCTGGGTCTATGAACCTTTGCTTTTTCTCTTCCTTGACTTCTTGCTGCTGTTCTTTATTCACCCTCATACATGGGATTAGGGCATATGCAACTGCACCTTCTACTGCTACTTCTTTCATGAATTGCTTACCTTCCATCAGCATTACCTTCACCTCTTTTCCTTTAGATTTCTCCTCCTTCTCCGTCAATGGTAGTAACTTTATAACCTTACCATCTTTAGTGATTGTATAGGTGTTTCGAACACCATCATGTTGTGCCTTCAAATCATACTGCCATGGTCTACCAAATAAAAGATTGCAAGCATCCATCGTGGTAATGTCAAACAACAACTTATCCTTATATGCTCCAACCTGAAATTCTACCCAAGCCTGCTCTTCTACAATTGTCTGCTGACCTTGGGTAAGCCATGAGACTTTATATGGGGATGGGTGAGGCAATCTCCTAAGCTTAAGCTTTGTCACCATTTCTTCAGACACAAAATTTTCAGTAGAACCAGAATCAATCAAAACTTTACATGCCTTACCTCCTGCTTTGCAAATAGTCCTGAAAAGAGACTTTCTTTGAGGGGATTCTTTGTCAGGTACCTTCATGGTAGTCACTGTTCTTCTCATCATTAGAGACTCTCCACTTTCTGGGTATCCATAATTATCAGGAGCATTCACACTCTAAAAAGAATTAGAGCCTGTCATACTTTGATTATCAGGTTCTTGGATCAGATTTGTTCTCCTTTCTCCTGTTGAGCTTGTGGCCTTTTCTGGACATCTGCTGGCTATATGGCCTTCTTTGTTACAGTTATAACATCTGATGGATCCTCTGCCCTGGGATCTTCCTCTGAAAGGTCTTCTACCTCTGAAGTTTCCTTGCTGACTATAATTTTCCCCCTGGTTCTGACTATTGTTTCCCTTACTATTGTCATGATTGGATTCTCCTTGATAGCCATGTCCATGTCCTCTACCTCTAAAAGGACCTCTTCCACCCCTTTGTTGTCTTCCTCTTCCTCTATTGTGTTGTTCTTGTTTTCTCTTTAACTTCTCTTCCACTTTCAATGCCAACTGAAAGCATTTCTGAACTGTATCTGGATTATGCAGACTTAAATCTTCCTGAATGTTGAACCTCAATCCATTAAGGTATCTGGCTACCTTCTCTTCTTCACTTTCCTTTACCTTTATTTTCATACAAATTTTCATGAATTCTTCTGTATATGAGCTGACATCTAGCTCCTTCTGCTTCAGGTTTTGCTTCCTCTTGTGTAATTGGATACTGTAATCCAATGGGACATAAGCTTCCTTTACTAATGCCATCATTTTCTTCCATGTAGTGACTCTACGCTTTCCTTCCTGTACTCTATCATCTTGGACGAAATTCCACCATGTCAAGGCAGCTTCTTTCATTTTTGACTGGGCTATTCTCACCCTCTGTTGTTCTGGTATCTCCTCTGTTACAAAGAAATTGTTCAAGGAGTCTATCCACTCCATCACTGAATCAGGTTCCATCTTTCCTATAAACACTAGCAAATCCAATTTCACATCCATGGTTCTCCTCTCCATGGCCTTGAGGGCATTCAACAGTGGTCTCTGGTCTACAGGAACGACCTCCTCGTTCCAACTAGGGATCTCTTCTTCTTCCCTATCTTCTTCTCTACCAGAACCTACTCTGTTCCTCAACTTCTCTAACTCATCCTTCAATTCTTGGTTCTGAGCCTTCACGACCTTGCTCTCTGCAATCTGTTTCTTTACCAGAACTGCCAACTCAATGTTGGTCATCCTTGCCAGAATCTTAGATGTTCCTTCTTCATCTGACATCCTGCTATATCCTGATCTTTTCCAGAAGATCCTTCCTTTGCTCTGATACCACTATGATGCAGAGGAAACACAATAGAAGCTTACAAATGGGAAGGAGGAGTCATTAACACAACCAGCATGTTAAAATCCTGGACATGCAGTATGTAATACCTATCGGCTTATCATCATCATCATATTTCTTGCTAACACAGACAGCATCATCATATTTCGAAGAGGCATGAAATATCCTCCTGCTAACTACTGTTCACTTCCTTATCGCCTTTCGCCTTTCGCCTGTCAGCAGCATCATGATACTCGACTATCAGCAGCATCATCACATTCGGCAAGCGCAAACATCCTCCTGATGTTCACTGTTCATCTTACCGCCAAACTCTACCTTCAGCATCATGATGTTCGACATCATCTTCATCAGCAAGATATAAAATATCTAGTTCCTCCCATATATCTTGATGACGACAACTTCAAGCACCTTTCCTTCGATGCTTATGTCACCCCGAAATCCGACTACTCAAACAACAGCATCAGGATATGACTTATCCGGTCATATTGAAACATCCTGATGATGATACTCAACTTTATGCCGATGACTTACGCCGATGCCAAAACACTTAGCGACAGCAGGATAAACTTGCATAGGGTGATATTCGCAATATCCTGATGACGATGACGTCACTTGCACCCGATGATGATGTCAATGCACCTGATGATGATGTCAACAGGATATAAGACACTTATATCCTCTGCAACACGATAATGAATATCCAGTGATCTTTTCAATATCCTGATGATGACCTTTCCGGTCCTTAGCCAAAAAGTGAACTTTCACTCCTGCATACGATAGCGATATGCGGATGATGGATACACATGAAAGGTGATCTTGACGATGATATACACACTGAGCATATATCCAACCTATATCATCCTGATGCACTTGAAACATGTAATTTTTTCCAACTTCAGAACCTGGTCCTGATAGCGATATACTCGTAGATGACGATACGATTCACTCCGTCTGGAAAAGCACATGCAGATCCCTGTATATCCGTCAGCTGCATGCAAACTCACAGAACCGTACAATTTCACAAAGAAAACATGATGATCGGGCCGGATCACCTTCAGATCAAAACTTAACAGTTTATCTTCCTAAATCCTAGCACATGAGGATGCTAGGTTGATTCATAGCATGCTACCAATTGATCTCCCACACAATGAAATGCATAAACAGAAAACTAAAATACAACCTAAACTAACATGCATGACCATTCCACCGATTCACAGAATCAACCGGTGGAAGGGTTGAAAGAATCCATTAACCTGTAATCAGAATAGAAATCAAAACATAAACAGCTGATAAACCAGATAATGCAATTGATGAGATCTTATTTAGATGAAACACAAATGTCATGTTTCTACAATACTATCGAACAACACTGTTTCACAATGTCTGGACTGATCTCTGGATCTCACTCAATCACCAGTACAACATAACATAACTACTCTCTCTCTCTCTTTCTCTCTCTGTCTCTGATCTCAAACCCTAACTGATCTGAGTTATTTATAGCAATATCCTATGAGTACTACCAACTCGATTCCCAGCAGCTGGGAGCTTCCAAGCGGCTGGGAGAAGACAGCTCAGACAACCTGATAACTAACTCTAACTAGCTGCACACTCTCCTAGGCTGATCTAATACATATGCATTGGTCCAATGGACCTTATTACATTATGAAGTCAAACATGCTAAAACTAGACTAATGTCCTGTCATGCGGACAATGAACCTATATCCTGTCTTGTAGGGGTGCTCCTGCACCAACTTACCCTTAGGCGCTAATGTAGCTTCTTCAATCCATCACACTTCTAGGTGCTCAAATTTGAGGTCTTGGACTTGTATCTTATTCCTAGGCGCAATTGGATGATCTTCCTAGATGTAGGCGCTCATGATGGTGGGAAATTACATGAAGGGGTGCCTAAGTCCAATTTGACTTTGTATTTGATATTTTATGACTCCAATTGACTAGGAATGGCTCAATTTCTAAAGTGCTGACTCAATAATGTAAGTTTAAGGTCTTTTCCTCCTAGGCACCAATTAATGAGTTCACTAGATGCAATTTCTCCTAGACTTGAAGATTGTGAAAGAAATTGAAGCTTGGATGGATGTCTTCGAATGTTCGATGAAGAAGTGTTCCAACTTGAAAGGTCCTTTGAAGTGTAGATATTGATGATAACACTTTCCCTTATATGTGAAGTAGATGACTTCTCAAGGAGGCTTGAATGTATTAGAGGGACTTGAAATTGAATGGATGTCTTTGGAATGCTTGATGATGATGAGAAGTTCCTTTGGAGCGGCTACATGCTGATCTTGAAGCCATGACTGATGAAGAATCTAGTTGATACTTGAGGATGAATGGAACTTGAAGTGATAGATGGAAGTCTTTGAACATGATGCAACCTGGTGATGTCATTGATGAAGAAGACTTGAAATATATCAAGTTGTGACCTCTTAGAGTAGCTACCTCTTGAAGTGGTGTTTCCTTGGCAGTGATTACTTCCATCTTAACTCTCTAGCATGAATGAATGTGAAAGGCTCCTTTGGAGCAGCTACATTATGACTCTAGGTGACTCCAAGATCTTGCTCCTACCTTTTCCTTCAATCTTCCTACAATACAAACCAAGAAACACATCAATCCTCATGATGAACATTTTATAACACAAAGGAATCCTCTTTAAACATGGAATAATCTTACTACAAATCTAGGCACATATATAGGTAAAAAGAAGAGCAAAGGGCGCCTAACACAAGTTGGTCTATATTTATCACTTTAAATGATTTCAAACAATTGTAATGGCTTAAAGAGGTCAATCTCCTTAAGAGATTCATTCAAAAGGTGGCTTTTAATGAAATTTCTCGCTTAGGCACCAGAATGGGTTTGTACTGATGGAGAGTGCGCCTAGATTTAAATGTCTTTATACTTGTAATTTTGCAATTCTAAATGATGAGACATGTCTTAGAATGAATTATGTCTTTCAAGCGCTCACTCCAAAAGGTCATCTCATGCAATTTCACCCAAGGCGCTCATTGAGGTGTCCTCAGAGGCTAAAGTGCGCCTAACTCAATTGCCTTTATCTTTATCATTTTTGTGCTTTCAACAATTGAAAATGACCTAGAGTGATCCTTTCTCTCAAGGCACTCACCTATTGATATGAAATTTAAAATAGTGTTCTGATTCCAGACATCTGCCACAGGGCAGAGGTTTTTATAGACAACTTCAAGGATCCATTGTAGACATTGGGGAATCACAAACCTTGTTGTGGTAGAGAGTTTCAAAGTAGCTTTTGGCACCCTTTTCTATTAGGAATTGTTGTTGTTACTCTTCTTTCTTGCTATGTAGGAAGTCTGAAATGGTTCTTATCAGGTGTTAAAACATTGACACATGAGGCTGTTCAAATATTGCTCTTTGCAGAAAGTTTAGAGAAGGAACTAGTCCATATTGTTGTTGAGCAGTCAATTGATTGTGAAGATGGTGGAAAGAGGATCATACGAGAAATGTCTCCTTATGAGGCTAATTCTACCATAGCAAACTTGACTAAAATATGGATCAAAGAGAGACTAGACAAACTCTAGGAATGTGTGGATAGGAGTATACAACAAGAGATCCATGGTTTAAGTTTGAATCTTAAGCTTGTGCATACAGTAAAGAATCTCAAATTGCCAAGTTTGAGATGCAATTGTCATGAAAGTTTAGTTTGGCATATGGTAGTGTGATTGTTGATCGAGAGGATACCTCTTCTACAATGTCCAGCCTAGAACCAAAATGGGACATTGAGAATAACCTTTGATGTGAAAGGATCTACACATGAGATTCTGACAGGGTCAAATCGTGAGGTGCAAAAGATAAAGGAAGAAAAGTGGGTTGTTAGACAAGGTCCTTTTCTTGGTGTACTGATATGCAACCATCAGTGCAAGATAGTGCAGAATCTGAAATCATAGGTGCTTGCACCTAGGGCTAAGCATGATGATAATACTTTAGACCACAGTTACCGGATACTCCACCCCCTCTCCCTTGGTACGCGTATCGCCGTATCGGATATGGATACTCATAGGATATGGCTCGGATACTTCTTGGATACCGTATCCAGCCGTACCCAAAAGAGACCCTATTTTTTTCCCATGTTGGATATGCGCAGATGCAGCATTCTCATGATATTTGTGCCGCATCCCAAAAAATATTAACCCTGGAATGTTAAAAACTGCCGCAAGCAACTGGTCCATGACCTAGCATGCTGATTTCTTGTTGCAGGGAACTACTCTGGACCAACACGCACACAATGGAAATATTTCTTTCTACGTGATTGTATTTACTCAAATAATCGCATTCATTCTAAAGTTGGAGATATAGTGTCAACAAGCAATGGAGGAAGAGGCAAATTTTATTAATTGGTGATACTTTTTTTAATTTTTGGCTTTTTTGTTTTACTTCACATTGTAAACTTTTATTTATTTATTAAGTTTAATACATTTAACTTTTTTTAAGTTTAATTTATTAATATATAATATATTTGTTAAATATATATTAGTTATATTAAATTTAAATTATTTAATATTATTTATTGCTAATCTATCTATCTATCTATATATATGCACACACACACACACACACATATATATATATATATATGTCGTATCTAGCCGTATCCATATTATGGGGTCTTGAAAAATAGCCATATCCATATCCGATACCTTATCCGTATCTGATACCTTATTTGTATCCAATACCTTATCCATATCCGATACCGTATCCGTGTCCATGCAACTCTGCTTTAGATTTCTTGTTGATTTGAGGCATGGGAAATTTGCAAACTAGAAGCAGTGTTAGAGCATTTGGATCCACCAATGCTAATGAGCATAGCACTCGACCTCATTGCATATTGTGTTGATGGATATGGAAATCTCTAGTGATGAACAAGAATCATCCCCACTTTTGGATTGTTCAATAGAAGTGATTAATGATGGTAACTTTGATAGATTAGATGTATCAAACTATCAAAGCTTGCTCTCATTGTTAGTGTTGTTGCTACAGAAGCATGAGGATGGAAGTCAGCAAGGAGTTGTACACCTAAGGTTCAAGATAGGTTCTTTCCACTCATCTTAACTTTTAATCATTGTAGTTAATCTCAAAAGACATCATCCAAAATGAGAAACCTCCAAGACTTGTCATTGTAAGTTGATTTCCTCCAAGGTGCCAATACAAGGTTCTTTTGAAGGCAAAGGGTGCCTAGGCTTATGGGGCTCAATTTGATGTATTTATTGAAAGCTCAAGGTGAATTGATGCTTATTGAAAATGCCACTTAGTCCTTCATTTGCATTACAGGCACCATTTCCTATTAACTTATATACTCCTCCTCATGCTAGGGCACCATAATGAAGTGGTTTTGACAATAGGTGTGCTTCACTTACTAGAGGCTTGTTCTCCTTCCACCTTAGGCATACTTTTATGGTGGAACAGGTGTCAATGGGTGCCTTGTATTAAATGAATGCTCTCTCCAAGTTGGGCACCCTTTTGAGGCTTTATGAGTTGCAAATTGCGCCTTAACCCTTCATGCTTGTTTCTCAATGTTTGAATGTTTAAGAAAGTCTCCTTTAGGTGCTCATCTTAATGACTTTTTCTCAAGGTGCAATCATCCTAATGACTTGGATATTCATTCTAGTGTTTCAGGATATTAGGCTACTAGACTTAGTCATTTTTAGGATCTCAAACATAAAGAATAACATGATGATTCATTTTTTTGTATTGCATATAGTTGACATTGTATGCTACTCATAAAGAATATTAATATTTTCTATTCAACATGATGATTCATTTTTTTTTAAATACAACTTTTATATTTTAGTTCCAAAATGAGGTTTAGGTGATACTTGAATAACAATAGCTAGCTTATTGGATCAACAAACATCCTATGTAATACAATTGGACTTTAAATATTTGAAGTAGCCATCTACAAATATCCATTCAAACGTGGATTTATAATGCAAGTATGGACGCCATCAATAAAAAAGATTTGTATTAACCAAATATCCATATAGGCATACATCAATATCTGTCGATATAAGTATAACATATATACAAAATAGCCATATAGGCATACAACAAAGGAACACAATAAAAAGTCATTCCCCTCTGGCTAGTGAAGAGAATAGATCACGGACAGCCTTTGATCTTCTAGGGGATGGAGACGCGCATGTGGGTGGTCTACTACAAACCCAAGGGCTACTCCTCCTATTTAGTTCTTCCTGCATCTTTACCTATTACAATAAAAAGTATAGACATTAATATATAGAAATTACATGTTATAAAAAATGAAACATTTAACAAAATAATCACTTACCGCTACCATATAATCTGTTTCCTCACTTGCCTCAGTAGCAGGAATAGGCCGTGGTGATGTCATGTCCTATAGAAACCATCCAGATAGAAATTAAACTTCAAATAAATAATCTTTTGATTTTTCAAAAATAGACAACTATAACAATGAATGTAAATTGAAATTTACTAATCTGCCTCATACCCCTATCAATGCCATGGAGCTATGAATCGCAAAGGCCACACCCTGCTCCATTGCCCTATGAACATGGGGAGGTGTCTCTGCAGCCTGCATCATCTGGAAATAAAACAACATTATTCAATTACAAAAACTATTTTAGTGATGTAAATCATGGCTCCTAACATACACACACATTCATCTAAACATGGAAGTACACATAATAAAGCAAATAAGTCACTTACAAAAATCTAGTAAGTACAATTCATTCATTAAACTATTTATTTTATTATCTCTGTAAAGCTTTGAAGTCCACCACCACTGGCAGGTGTTGCCGTGATATCTACAATATTAACCTATTCAACATCTAAAATCAGATATTAGAATACCATTCATATAATGATGCTATTCACATGTAATATTTATAATTGTTTACTAGTTACATACCCCGATAGTAGATGATCTAGTGTAAAATGCAGGTGGAGAACCACTGAAAACTGCATCGACGCTATGACCCTAAAATTTCATTAAAATCATCAATTTAAATTAGTTAATCTTGCATTTCAAAAAAGAAATTTAATAAATTAAATTCAATAAACTTGCTAATATTTACCTAAGTATCAAGGCTGAAAGTCTCACTCAGGAGGGTATCTGTCATCACCATTTTCTCAACTACAGATGTAGCCTGTGCACCTACGTCCAGACTATCCATGGGGTCATAACCACAAGCTGACTCACAAGCCTGACAAGCATGGGGTGGGACCCTACTCCTCGCACTATCTCCCAACCCACTCTGTGCTGCAGGACTGTTATGCTCTATGATGCTCTGGTTCAAGGCACTAATGGACTGAAGTGTATCGACCTCAACACTCTGCTTCACAATGGAAGGGATAGAAACATGCTCATGGGCTGGTCTACTGATTACTCATCTCACTACCCGCTATGGGTCAAGACGTGCCCCTAGTCTATCTTGTGCTGACCCCCCACCTCTACCCTAGAAGTCTCGCATATCAAAATAGTTTGGCACTTTATTGAGGACAAACTCGCAGTAGAGTTTCCTCAAAAAGTATTGCAAGACCTCATTATTATTGCATGGAGGATGGTCAAAAACCATCCACCACCTCTGCCCAAAATTGTCTCTTATCGCTTGGTTGTTGCACCAATGGATAGGGAACCTCTTGCATGTAATGGGTGGAGGTTGATTTGTTTGTGGGTTTGTGAAAATCGAACACAAGTCTAATTTTGTAATTTGTAATTTTTTCACATCTTGGTATGACAACTTGTCTGCATAGTAATATCTAAAGTCTCTCCTCTTATCCATCCAACTAGTTATTTTCTTGCTAATTGAATCTACATTTGATAACATAGATTCAAGAGATTCGGCAAGCGTGGACCTATGCAAGGTTGAAGTGGAAGGATCTTTCAACCTTGCAATTATATCTTCAATTTCTTTTTTGTTATTTTCAATTTGCCCCATTATATTTTCTTGTGTTCCAGGGGCATGTTGAGGAATGGATGGAGGAGGTTGTTGTTCTGCAGGATTTTGTGGATTTTGAGGAGGAGGTGCATTAACATTTCCTGACAATTAACAAAATATACATCAAAAAACAACTCAAACCTACCTATTTAGAAGCAAATTCAAACAAAAAGATAAATAAACTCACTCCTTTGGCGTGCTTGACATTGTGGTAGCATTTTGGCGATGAATCGATAAGGTTTTTGTGTTGAATTGAGGAATCCAAAATGCAAGCGCACTTCCTAGGGTTTGTAGACCACGGGAATTATGGAGAAAAAAGAAATAAAATGAGATCACAACCTTTTATTTATTTATTTATAGTAGTTCATAACGCACTCGTGTTATAATGTGATCACGTTATAATGTGAGCATGTTATGGTTTGGTTTTGATGAGCCTTAGGCTCGTCATTACCAAACCATAACGCGAGCGCGTTATAACGTGCTCGTGTTATGTATTATTTTTTTAAAAAAACCATTTGGCCACTTTTTGGCCCCCCATCTTTTTGCACTTACCCTCCATACCCTATGGACAATAATTGGAGAAATATAGTTCCCAAGTTCACTGGAAACAGTGTAGTATTAGCTAAGGATCACATCAGAAAGTTCAATGCTTTTGTACAAGATATCGGTATGGACTATGAAGACATCAAAATGAGGTTATTCATGATGTCTGTGACTGAAGATACGAGAGACTGGTTCAACAGCTTACCTGATGCTTCAATTAGTTCAATAATTGATTTCCATAATCAATTCAAGGAGCAGTATGGCAATCAGTATGCCCCTGAGTTTGCATTGCACGAATTGATAAGTATCCAAAAATACCAGAATGAGTTAGTATATGATTTCAATTTGAAATTTTCCAAGTTACACAACAAAATACCACATGGGTCTAAACTGACTGATCCAACAACATTAAGCATTTATTTGAAAGCATTTGATCCCAAGATTGGGTATGAGCTTAGAAATCGGTGCCCTATGACTCTAGCTGAAGCACATAAAGTAGCATTAACTATTGAGAACAACAAGAAAGCTGTAGGTATGGTTAGCAAAAGAGATAATCATAGAGCTCCTCAAAGCCCAAACATTCAGCAGACTAAACAAGAAGGTCAGCATAGACATGAAAGACCTAGGTTGCATGTTATGCCATATAATACAAATTGGAAAGATGGAAGACCCATTGAAAACAAAAGAAAGCAACATTATGGCAAAGATACTCCTGACCCTCTGAAAAATAAATGGGGCACATATGGTAGAAGATAAGCCTTGGTGTTTGGTACATAATTTACCACACTCACCTAAATACTGTGTGGTGGCTAAAATAGTACAACAACAAGAAACATTATACAATTATAACAGAGACAATCACACAATAAACATGATGCAAGATACAACATATTTGTTGAATGAAGACTATTCTTCTACAAAGGAAGAGGGATATGAATATGATGTGGGAAATCAGAAACATCATATCAATATGGGAAAACAAGAAGTATTCTCAGATCAGGAGGATGGTTACAAGGAACCTACCTATTATAACAATTTGCCATATGACCAATGGAGAAGGCCCACTGAAAATGAAAGAGAAGCTCTTACAATAGCTGCAGTAGCTCAAGCTAAAAATGCCTATAACGTAAGAAACATGACAGTAAATGTTGAACAAGGAACACCTGGGAGTATCTTTATAAAAGACCAAAATTACAAAAAGAATAATGCAAAGTCATCCTTTAGAGAACCAAAAAAGGTTGACAAAAATAAAATGAAAGATAAATCACAAAATCAAGAAAAAGAACATATAAAGATAGAAAGGAATGATTAGACTATGGTCCATTCATTTGACATTGCTCATGCAATATCTCAGGTAAAGATATCAGTGCCACTTTTGGAGATGACGAAGATAGACAAATATAGAAATACAATGGTTAAATTGATTTCAGATATACCAAATCAAAAACATAAAGAATCAGATAATAGAACAAACAATGTTCACCAAGAAACATTCCAAATTCCTAAAGTATACCTAGGTGATACCTTGACAAAGAATCCTCACAAGTGGACCCTTTCTACACTACCTTGCTAATCAAGAATAGGATAGTAATGAACTGCATGATTGATTCAGGTACGGCCATGAATATCATGCCAATAGCAGTCATGAAAGAACTAGGAATGTGGGTTGACACTACATTTGGTAGGTGTTATGTAATGGATAATAGATCCATCCCAGTCATGGGTATTATGAGGGATGTGGAAATAAAACTTGCTTCATACCCTGAAGCAACCTATAACATTGATATCACTGTGGTTGACATTCCACCATTTTATGGAATGCTTTTATCAAGACAATGGGCTGCAATGCTAGGAGGGAATGTCCAATTATTTTTAGCATATGCCACAATACCAGTGGGAGGCAAAGAGATCAAGCTATGTAGGGAGCCAAGATATGAGAACATCATAGAACGCTTGGATCAAAATCAAATAAACTTCTTTTGTGATACAAATTTGGGAGCCTTCAAGGTTGAAAAAAGTCAGCCAGAATTGCAAAATACTGATCCGATACATGTTGAATCTAAGAAAGAGGAGAATGATGTGTGGAAGATGTATTTTGATGGTGCATGTAGCAAAATGGGAAATGGGGCCGGAGTATTATTTATCTCACCAATAGGTAAAACTTTCAAATACTCCTTTGTACTAACATTTGAATGCACAAACAATGTACCAAAATATGAGGCTTTGCTCATTGGTTTGAATATAGCACCAAGCATAAGATAAAAAAGATGGTTGTATATGGTGATTCAGAATTGGTTACTTCCTAAGTAAGAGAGAAATACTTGTCAAAAAACAAGAGGTTGAAGCAATATAGAAATGTTGTTTGGGATAATATTGAGTTGTTTGATGCTTTCTCAATCAACTGGATTGATAGATCAAAAAATATTATGGCAGATTTTCTGGCAAATATCACATTAAAAAGGGATGATATCACATTAGGATGTATTACGGAGGTTGAATTAAAAACCAGACCCACTATCCTAGATAATATACATAACTGGCAAGTGTTTGATAATGATGTTGATATAATTAACTTCTTGCATTGTGCTGATCATTATGAAAACCAAGAGATTGATTTTAATGCGTTTGTAGAAGAACATGATGGAAAAGAAACTCTCTTTGGTCAAGAGATAGTTCAGCTAAAAACAAACAAAATACCTAAGGGACTTGTAGATTAGATAAGCAAATAAGGTTAAAAACAATAAACTAAATACAAATAACACAAAGTTATACCTCACATGCAAACCCAATCTCATCAAGGGAGGCAGAAGTCTTTGCATCCAAAACAAGCTCCTAAGACATGATTATCCCTAGACAATAGATTCAAATGTGAAATGCTACTCTAATTTTCAACTCACTATTCTAGCTCAAGAGTGATTTTGACATGGTAACTTTGCATGAAACTTGGATCTTGAAATGGATGGAGAGAGGTCCTATTTATAGATTTTTGGAAGGGATTTTGATCCAATGGTGGAGATTGATTTGGAAGATCAATGGTGGAGGATAAAAGTGATGTGGAGGGCCTAGATTCAATCTTGAATGAATGAAGGGCTAGGAATAAAAGTGAATATTTTATTCATTTTGGGAAAAGGAGTTATTAAATGAGCATGGGGGTGAAGGATTATTTTGGAATTAAAGATTCATATGGGGGAATGTAAATGAATTAAAAATTCATTTGGGGAAGAGAGGAAATAAATGAGTATGGGTGAGGTAAGGGGTTGTAAGGAGAATTAAATGTGATGTGGGATGTTTTTGAATAAAAAATTGACTTAGGTGGATTTAATTCAATTTTTTATTTGGAGGATGTGGGGAAGGGTGTTAAACAAGGTTTGACCACCCAATTGAGAGGGTTAGGATTAATTAAACATAGGTTTCATTTAACTAATCCTAGGGCTAGGATGAGATAGGCTAGGGTAGGCAATTAAATAATAGCTATTTAATTGTTTAGGGTAGGGATAGGTCAATTAATAAGCTGGATTAATTAGTTAACATGGTTTTAACTAATTAACTGGATTTAGTTGAAAGGGAGAAATTGATTTAATAAATATTGCATATTTATTAAATCAATTGGCTAAGGTTTTGACTATTGAATTAATGAAAATGATTCAATTTTGGGGATAAAATGATGTGAATTCAGAAAATGAAAGGGGTAATTAATTAAATAAAAATTTAATTAATTGATTATAAGGGAATTTGGTATGTTTAGGGATGTCAGGAGTCAGTTTCATGGTAGAAGACATTTTTAGGTGTCTACATTTGCCCCTCTTTGATGTGGCGTCAGGACCTAGGAGGAAAGTGGTGTCAGGTCGAAGAAAAATATGCCCCAGATACCGGGAAGGTATGAGATGGATAAGGGATGCCCCCTCGAGAGGGCGGTGGGAAAATAAAAATTTTTCGGGTGAGTTCTTGAAAAGGATACGACGGGAGTGAAAATCAGATAGGGGATGGGAAAAGAGGATGACGAGAAGAAAAACAGAGGAAAAAGGCTGAGATCTGCACCCTAGAGGAAAAAAGAGGGAGTGGAAGAATGACATGACCCACTATATTAAGCAAAGTGGGCCCATAGAGTGCCACATTTGCACACTTTTGACTTTGGAGAAGAAAGAGTGAAGGAGAGATGGCTGACCGTAACCCCCAATTTTCGTGACTTTGACACATTTCAGAGCAGTTCTGAGAGTTTGACCGGGCACCAGAGGCGGGACCTCCGATAGGGTCTAACCCTGACTTTGTAATTTTTTCGTTTGACGTGCATTTTTGGGGTTTGGGATATGGGATTGGAGCTCATAGCACTAACGGCAAGGCGGATTAGCACCATCCTCTAGATTGGTGCTATCTGCCAGGGTAGGGTTAGGGTAGTTTGTCGCTATTTGGTAGGTATTTTGGTGCTATCGTTCAGATTAGCACCATTCGTAGAAGAATGGGATATAGCATTTTTAGCGCTAAATTGGGGTTAAAGTGGCGGTATACTATGGAATAGCGCCATCATTAGAAATAGTGCTATTGTTTATTTTAGCGCAATGGGCTATTTTAGCGTGATATAGGAATATCATAGTTTTTGGTAGAATTGGCGCTATTCTATCGATTAGCGCTAAAATGTAGAGCGACACCATTGGTTAAAATGGTGCTATGTATACTGCGCAGTAGCGTAATATTTTGGATTGACGCAAAGTCTATTGCACAGTGGCATAATGTTCTACAATGGCACCATTTAGAAGAATTATTAGCACTATTTATGAAATGGTGTGAAATATGATTTGTTTTAGTGCCAAATGATTTGGGCTTTCAACATTAGAAGAAAAAGGGGGTGATTTGAAAGAAGATAGGTCGACATCTAACCAGAATGTTGCGTATGCAGGATACCCGCCGCTTTATATTGCAATCACAAGAGCGACGAGTTCCATCCATGATGGCACTGTTCGATGGTTTTGATGATGCTACGCAGGCTCGACTGGCGAGATTGGGGCTTCTGACGGTGGCATCAATGCTAGTTCTGTGAGCTCATAGAGCTCTAATGATAGCGGTATCGCTTTGAGACCTGCAGCTTTCTATTGTTGACTGGTGAGATTACCATTACACTTGAGGATGTTTATCGCATCCTCAAGCTACCTATTTGAGGCTGGCGTGTTAGATATGACACGAGGAGGGGGTGGAGTGCTCTGATCAGAGTGTTTGGGGAGGACCACATTGTTCTCTCAGTGGACGGGAGAGAGATGGACTATGAGGGGACACTGGTTGTGGGTGCAGATCCCTTTGCCTTATTTCTGTGTGCGTTGATTGGAGGTGTTGTGATGCCTGATAGGCGAGGTAGGGGTTTTCCAATTGGCTGGGGCAGGTGATAGAGGGGATGGTGAGGCATGAGACTGTCTATGCCTAGGGACTGGCGATGCTGGGGTAGTTATACCATGAGATGCATACAGTCACCTATTTGCATGATAGAGCGTTGTCAGCTGGAATCACTCTGCTTCATGTTTGGATTTGGGAGCACATCACTGTTACTAGGCTGACATGTGGGTATTATCGGCAGCCATTTGAGGCCTTTGTGTTTTTATATCAGGATGCAGAGTATACGTACACTGGACAGGTGCGGTACTGGAGGAGGATGCTAGATGATATGATTAGTGTGACCTGGCGACCATATATCGGCGTAGAGCCATGGCCAAATGATGATATTCATCTCCCTTTTGTGTTTCAGTAGTGGTACCTTATGGGTCGAGGACACCATACTATAGAGATGTATCTACCCTCGCGGGTCATGTGATAGTTTGGTTTGATACAAGACACCCCACAGCAGATGGCGATATATGCTCGAACACCTAGAGATGCGGCCTTCTGGCCTGCCGCCATACAACCACAGGTCGCCCTAGTTGATTTGGAGCCCTACGGCCAGTGCAGTGGGATTGGAGGAGCACAGTGAGGGATGCAGGGACTACGCCTGCATATGATATATGGTGGCAGATGCATCAACCCACTCAGTTGACGAATCTAGCAGAGGAGGCAGCAGGTTCAGGGGGGGATGATTCAGATGGTGATGGAGATGACTCGGATGGGGATGACCCCTTGGTGGAGGGGGAGGAGATCATTGAGGACTACCTCATGGAGGTTGGAGATGATGGAGAGTAGAGATTGGTTGGTAGGGATGGTCAGCTGATAGATGTGCTAGCAGCTGTGGTAGTAGGACAGGGGCAGGTGGAGTAGCAGGTACCTGTGCAGCAGGTTCCTATTGAGTAGGTGTGGGTTGGAGCAGGGTTATAGCCTAGAGGACCTCAGTGGCATGGGGGACATTCAGGGGTGGATAGGGGAGATCTGCCTCCACCATAGGTAGCGCAGCAGTAAGCTATTGGGGGAGGGTAGCAGGCAGGTCCCTCAGTGACAGCTGGAGAGGTTGAGGTTGAGAGGCTCACACCTCATCGGTGACCACAAGATGAGGAGGAGATGGAGACCTTGAGAGCATAGGTGGTGAGCTTGCAGGAGGCATTGGAGAGCCACGATGCAGAGTTGGAGCAGCTGCGGGCCACAGTAGCATTGTTGGATGCATCATATGGGCAAGCACCTGCATTGCAGGCACAGTTGGCACAGGTGTAGGGTGACATAGTCATGTTGACAGGGGAGCGAGATGCAACACTCACTAGGGATTAGCAGGCATAGACTATAGTGGGTAGTCTACAGGCATCAGGGGTTGGGCTAGCCCCAGTTTTGACATTGATGCAGACACAGTTGTCCCAGTCTTAGGTTCAGATGTCTCAGGTACAAGGAGAGTTGACAGAGACTAGGGGGCAGATGGAGTATTATCAAGGGCTGTATTATGCAGCCGTGCTAGTAGAGCAGCGAGCACTGAGCTATAGCCAGGTCAATGGATCGAGGGCATCGAGATCACATAGATCGAGATCTATTCAGTTAGTTCAGCAAACGATGCCTCCTCCCTTGCACATGCCCCAGCAAGGTCCACGGGTGCAGGTACAGCCACAGCTACCGATAGGATCATAGACTCGACCAGGGTCAGAGTATCCCAGTCCCTCGGAGAGAGGATCCTCCATGTGATAGTTATATCATGTTAGCCCTTAGAGGCATTGTATTAGGACACTATATATTTTTTGATGCATATATGAGTGATGTACATTTTTTGTAGTGATTTATATATGATACGATGCTTTTTGATGGTTAATAATGCTTATGATTATGATGCTCTATTATGATGATGCCTATGTGATGGATACAGTATTTCTTTATGGATTTTGTATGCTATGGATGTGTTATGTTTATGCAAGTATGTTTTTGATTTTATGGATGTATTTAGGATGGATTTATTGTGATATATGCCTGGTGTTATGATTTTATGGACTATATGATGTATAATGCAAATGAATGTTCAGCCTAATATTTATTATGGATACAATAATGTGATATAATGGAAATGTATGTTTATGTATGAAAATATGCATATGCAGCTAGATGTTTATTAAATGCATTTATATGATGATGTAATGTGACTAAGTGTTGATGAGATGATATATGGAATGTAGTTTTAATGTGATGATTTATTTAATGTTTATGTAATTTTAAATGATTTGGAATGAACCTAAATGATATGCAATTTAGATGGATGAAATGAACCTATATGATATGCAATTTAAATAGATAAAATGAACCTAAATGATATGCAATTTACATAGATAAAATGAACCTAAATGATATACAATTTAGATGGTTAAAATGAATCTAAATGATATGCAATTAAATGATCATGACATATAGCTAAATGATATGCTAGATGCAGTTTAGGTGATAGGTGAGATGATCCAGTCCTGATACACATGATGTTCTTTGTTTGACCTTGAGTGGTGGGGCTGTGGGGAAGGGGACTAGGTGGGGAGAGGATAGGGTTGGATAGGTGGGTATGGGTAGGATTGGGAGTGTCTAGAGGATGGGGGTGGGGAGATGAGAGGATTGTTAGGTTACAAGACACCACGTCATTGAGGGGAGATTTACTTTGGTTCAGGATGTGTTGAGTGGAAATATGGTGGGGGAATGGGATTAGTGAGGGGATTGGATAGGTGGGTGGGGGGAAAGTGATTATCAAATCTAGGCCGAGATGGGATAGTTGAATGAGTGATTAGGATGATGATTTTGAGCTAGTAATAGTAGTTGCAAAAGATTAATTGAGAGCATTTCTTAGTTTATTGTAGCAATGTAGGATACAGTTCACAAAGGTATGAAATGACCTAGGTGATGATGTATATCCTATGATTGCATGGACTAGACCCACACACAATAGGTTGATTTCATGCATACCCAAGGTAGTATAATCTTGCCTAGCCTAGGAAGGGGACTCATAGCGATATGTGTGAATAATGCATATAAGGTTTTGATGCCTATATATGCAAATGGGACACATCATGCTAGAACCAACCCAGGCTTCAAGATATGAATACTATTCCTGGAGTAATGAAACCAACCCATAAGCACAGCATACAGAAACAATGCCTATGTCTACTCCAGGTGTTGTCTGCTACTTACCATGATATAATGAGATCAAGGTAGCTTTGGAGATGACTTAGAGTGAGACAAAAACATAAAAATCAATAATCAAAAAGACCAACAAAAAGATAGAAATAGCCTTTGTGTACTCTTGCCAAGAGACATGTTGATAGGATGATAGATTTTTGTCCATTGTGGGAAAGATATATCCTAGGATGCAGATCAATTGGATTTGATTGGAGAATTTTCAAAAAGTGGGCAAAAGAACAGTCTGGCCATGTGTAGGATTATGGTTGGTATTTTGATTGATGATTTTTGCATTTAGGGGACATGTTTCAAGTGTATACTTAGCGTGTGTATCATTTATTAGATCTAGAAAGCTCAGTGAATGGGGACCATCCAAACAGGTTGGATGGGTACATCTTATGTACCTGAGTACTGGAAACATCCTTCGTATTCCAGACTACCTACATACCCTGTATCCATGGGATCAAGGTACTTTCAAGATGCGGGTGAAATGAATATGTAGTTCTAGTATGACTTGATGATGTGGGAATGATTTGGGATGGGTGTGATGGTGGGGATTGATTTATCTTTTGATGATTGCGATTTGGTAGCGAGATCGATGTGTGGGGTGATTTGCGGTGAGTTGTGTTGTTTTTAGATTTTTTAATTTTGTATTGTTTTTGGATTTTCTGATTTTGTATTGTTTTTGGATTTTCTGATTTTTGTATTTACAATGGGGAGCTTACAAGGATCCTCATTCCATGAGTTGGCCTTGCGATGGGATAATGTGGCTTGGGTGATAGGACTTGATGTTTCAGAATTCCAAGCCATGGGATGCATGAGATATGGAGTGGTGTGACGGGAAGAGGACTTATTAGATGGTGAAACTGGCCACTACACATGGCGCCTAAAATAGGTTTTCACCATGGTACTTATCCAAGGCGTCACTGAAGTGATTTTCACCATTTGAAGTTTTTATTGCAATCAGGTTTTTCTTGATTTTTTTTTTATTTTTCTATTTTTTGATTTATATATATATATATATATTTTGATTTTTTGACTTGGGGGTACCAGATGGGTTATGCATAAAATTTCTTTAGATGCAAGATGTTCATTGGCTCATCCAGAGGCTGCCCCTCAGGTGTTGCAAGCTGACAGGCTCCTGATCCATAGTCAGCTGTGACGACATAGGGTCCTAGCCAATTGGGTTCAAACTTTCCTTGCTTAGGATAGTCTTGTAGGTTCTTCTGATTTTCCATGAGGACAAGGTCACCTACCTCAAATTTTTGGGTTCTAATCCTCTTGTTGTAGCTTCTTCTGAGACAGATTTGATATGCCTGTAGCTGGTTCAATGCATTCAAGCGTTTCTCATCCAGTAGTTCTAGTTGATGCAACCTTGCGACTCGGTAGTCCTCATCAGAGATTATGTTTTGCAAGGACACTCCGAGAGATGGGAGCTCGACCTCTATAGATAAAATGGCTTCAGATCTGAATACTAGTGAGAATGGAGTGGCTCCTGTTGGCATGTGGATGCTTGTGTGGTAGGCCCATAGGGCAAGGTTGAGTTGGAGGTGCCAGTCACGGCTAGCTTCATTGACTATCTTCTTGAGGATGCGTAGAATGGTTTTATTAGAAGCCTCTGCTTGACCGTTTCCTTGAAGGTAATACGGTGTGGAGAAATGGTGTTTGATGTTGAATTTTTCACACAAAGTGCGAACTTCTTGGTTTTTGAAGGGCTTTCCATTATCGGTGACAATGGAATGAGGGATACCATATCGATAGATAATATAGTGGAGGATGAATTTCAAGATTTCGATGCTAGTGGTGAAGGTGAGTGGTATTGCTTCCACCCACTTGGTGAAGTACTCGGTAGCAGTGATTATGAACTTATGGCCATTTGAGGATGGGGAAATTATTTTCCCTATGAGGTCGAGTCCCCAGTATGAGAAAGGCCACGGTGTTGTGATGGGTTGGAGTTCTTGTGCTGGTGCGTGGATGAGATCACCATGTTGTTGACATGGGAGGCATTTTTTGATGAACCGGTAGGAGTCTCTGTCCATTGTTGGCTTATAATATCTAGTCTTGAGGATCTTTTTAAACAACATGGGTTTGCTTGAATGCACCCCACAAATACCTGCATGTACCTCTTCTAAGGCGACCTCAGCTTCCCTAGAGTCTAAACATTGTAGAAGCGTACCATCAAGACTCCTTTTGTATAATGTATTACCTACAAGGATAAATTGGGAGGCTCAATGGATGAAAGATTTTCTTTGTGAGGTGGACAAGTTAGGGGGAGGATGTTGTCATGGAGGTATAGGTAGGTTTCTTGATACCACAAAGACAGGGGACCAATGAATTCACACACTAGTTCGGATTGAGGAACATCGTATGCTAGGATGGGGAGTTCTTCTATCAGGAACTCACATTTCTTGCTGTCTTTCTTCATGTCTACCAGAGATCCAATGGTTTCCATGGCATCTACTACTTTGTTGTTGAGCCTTGGGATTTGCTCAAAGTGGATGTCATTGAAGTAGTCTTTGAAATCATCGACCATCTTTTTGTAGGGCAGGAACTTATCATCCTTGGTTTTGTATTCATTATTTACCTGCCTGATGACTAGTTGAGAATTTCCGTACACAGTCAACTTCTCAATTTTCCATTTGATGGCCATGCAGAGACCTGTGATGAGGGCCTCATACTCTGCTACATTGTTGGTGCATGGAAATGTGATCTTGAAGTATTTAGGGATTGTGTCACCTTGAGGGGTAACAAACAGGACCCCTGCCCCTGAGCCTCTGTGAGTGTATGATCCATCAAAATACATCTTCCATGTGTCTGTGGCTGGTGTGATTGTCAAGATAGCTTCGTCAAGAAACTCTGCTATTGTAGGATGATATGCCAAAATAGGTGCTTCAACAAGCTGATCTACTATAACTTGTCCTTTGATGGCCTTTCTCTCAGTGTATTCAATGTCAAATTCAATACTTCAGTGGGTCAATTTTAGCAATGAGCTTGGTCTTGTGATTGAGCATATAGTGTCTTAACTTTTGTGACCGTAAAGATGAGGGCCAGACATGCTCATTCAATTTGTGTGTAGTTGAGCTCATAGGACATTAGGGTGCAGCTGATGTAGTAGATGGCTCTTTCCTTTCCATGCTTATCGTGTTGTGCTAGCAAGGCCCCGATAGTTGTCTCTGTTGCAGAGATGTATAGTAGGAGGGGTTCTCCTTGCCTTGGTGGAGTTAGAACATGAGGATTAGCCAGGTATTCTTTTAGTTGATCAAAGGCACCCTAACACTATGTGTTCCAACTAAAAGCTATGTCTTTTCAGAGTAGATGTTGGAATGGTTGGCATTTATTAGCAAGTTGGACAATGAATCAACAGATAGACTGGAGTTTTCCTTGCAAACTTCTCAGCTATTTCAATGTTTTTGAAGGTGGCATTTCGGTGATGGCCTTGACCTTTGTGGTATCTACCTCGATTCCTCTTCTAGAGACTATGTATCCCAATAGTTTGCCTGAGGTGACACCGAAGACACACTTCTTTGGATTAAGACAAACATTGTATTGGTCCAACCGATCGAAGATCTTGGCCAATACATCCAGATGTTCTTCTCTTGTCTTTGATTTGCCTAGTAAGTCGTCGACATAGTCTTCCATGATGTGGTGAAAAAGGTCATGAAAGATCACGGTCATAGCTCTTTGATAGGCAGCTCCTGCATTCTTCAGGCCAAATGGCATTATGACCCAGTAGTATGTTCCCCATGGGCATATGAAGGCTGTTTTGTGCTGATCTTCTTCAGCGATTTTTATTTGGTTATACCCTGAAAAGTCATTCATAAGGGATAACATCTCATGCCCTGCTGTTAGATCCACTATCATGTCAATGTTTGGTAGTGGGAAGTCATCTTTTGGGCAGGGTTTGTTGAGGTCTCTGAAATTAGTATAGCAGTGAATTTAGCCATCTGGTTTAGTAACTGGTACTAGGTTTGAAACCCATTCAGGATAATCAATTGGGTGTATGAACCCAACATCCAGTAATTTTTTTAGCTCTGCTTTGACAAGGAGGGCCACCTGTGGATTCATTTTCCTTAGTTTCTGCTTTACTAGTTTCGCATCAGGGCATACTGCAAGGTGGTGAACAACCAAAGCGGGATCTCGCCCTGGCATGTCTCAATAGGTCCATGCAAAATTGTGATTTCTGCGTGTGAAGAAGGACAAGAAGTTCTCCTGTTCCTGTATGCTAAGAGATTCTGCTCTATATGTGATTTTCGGCTGTTCCTCTGTCCCAAGATTCATCTCCTGGGCTGGTTCGACCAAGATGGGTGATCTGTCTAGATAGACTTTGTCTATCTCAGGGAGGCCCATGCTTCCATCTCCTGGCGCCTCATGGAGGTTTTCACCAGGAGATACATCTTTTGTTTTTACTTTTTTGGGATCTGACACTGCCACATAATGGTTTTCACCATCAGATCCTTTTTTGATTTGTATGTTTTTATGACTGGAAGCAGGGGTTGTCTCCCCAAAATGGGCATCCAGATTGAGTTCCATGATGTATCCTGCTCGGTGATCTCCTAGGGGGAAGTGGTCTATGACCCCCATCATTTCAGTGATGGCCTCATCATTTGGTGCTATGTTAAAGACAAGAGGTCCCCATTGGTCCCAGTCTATGAGGTCTAGATATACCAGTGGTAAGTCATTGGATGATGAGGCTAGGGTGGTGACTATGTGGATGGTGCATATGGAGGAGTCAAAGAAGTCAGCAAAGTCACTAAAGGAGTCTTGATGATCCATTTCATTGATGTTGTCGACGTTAGGGGAAACCGTAGCAACCTTGGCTAAGATACATTCGCCGGTAGTGAGGATACTTTGTCTCTGTCCATATCTTAACCCTTGGATATAGGGGATTCTTGTTGCTTGGACTGGTTCCACAATCCACTGCTCATGAAGGCCAATACCACCTTGTCCTTTGTAACACATGTTTTTGACTATTTTGGACCCTTTACCATAGATTTCTGTCAGTATGGTGGGAGCTTCTTGTTCTGTTTCCTCATCCTTATACAGCTAGGATGATATGTCCTCAAGCACATCCTAATCTAGGAGATGTTTCTTCTCAAAGACGGGTGATGGTTTGCACTTGATGATGACTGTGTTTGTTGTTTTTGTATTTGGGACGCTAAATGTTTTAGGATTGGGTAATGTGCCTACACAAAATGTACCGTATAGGTTGTATTCCCCACATCCCATGTCACTGAACTTGATCTTGACCTCGGGTGGTGTAGGTGCTTGGGATGAAGTGGTGGCGATGTTGGCGAGGTCGATGTATGAGGTGGAAGCCATAGGATTGGTTTTGGTGGTGGCTTTATTGTATGGGCAGAAGGTTTGGTTTTGTACATGTTGGACGGATTTCACGTCTGTGATGCCGTCGTTTAGATTGTTCTTGTTATTCCCCCAATAGCGTGATTTGTCATTTGATTGTGTGTTGGCGTTGTTGTTGTTATTGGATTTGTAGTAGTAGTAGTAGTTAGATTTGTAGTCGTACAGTTTGATGGAGCCCTTGGAAATGAGGGCCCATTCGATGGTGGTGCCTTTGTCGATGACCTCTTCAAAGGTAGATGCACAAAGGATTTGTAAATGAAACCCTAATTCCTGATTGAGGTTGGTCACGAACATGGTGACGAGTTATTTTTCAGGGATTGGCCATGGGAGTTTGCTTGCTAAGCCTCTCCATCTTTGCAAAAAAGAAGCGAAGGCTTCTCTGTTCTTTTGTTTGGTGTTGCAAAGGTTTGTCATAGACATTTCATGATCGAAGTTATAGGAGAAGTGGTTTACAAATTTCTTCGCAAGCTTAGGGAAAGTCCTAATGCCTAGGGGAAGATGTACGAACCATTCAGTGGCTTGACCGCTGAGGCTTCTTAGAAAGAGTCTCATAAGATATGTATTATTATTTAAGACCTCTAAGCAAGTGATGTAAAACTCCCTAAGGTGATCTCTAGGGTCTCCCTTTCCCTTGTATTTGTCGAATTTAGGTGTCTCAAAGTTCTTGGGGAAAGGGGGCATATACAATGTGTGATCGAATGGATAGGGGCAAATGTCCTCAAAGGAATAGTGCTTTCTCTTGCCCCTAGTTTGTAGGTCATTGACCTTTTGGATCAAGGCCTGTACAATGTTTGTGAGGTCTTGTGGTGGTTGTGGTTGTTGCATGTAGGGCTGTTGATTGGTGAGGTGTTGGAGATGGGGTGGGATTTGATGTGAGGGATTTGTTTGATTGATGTGTTGGTATTGTAGGTTGGTGTTTTGGTTGATTGGTGTCTGATGTTGTTGATGTGCGTAGAGTTGTTGGAGAACATGTGGTGGTATTTGGGGATTGGTGTGATGTTGTATAGATGATGTTATGGGGTTATGTGGATACGTGATAGTGGATGGATTGATGTTGGGTAGGTGGATGTTGGATTGGTTAGATGTGTTGTGAGGTGGTTGTTAGAATAATTGTCATAGGTATGCAATGGTTTGAGGGTTGGGTGGGGGCACATTCGTGGATGTACTTGCTTGCATGATGTTGCCTTGTATGCCCATGGTGATTTGTGGCATGGAAGGGTTTAGGGTGGTTGTGGTAGTGGATGTGGTAATGGGTTGGGAGGTGGTAGGGTTGGAGATATTTGTGGAAATGGTAGAAGTGGTAGTGGTAGAGGTTGTGTTGGCGGTAGATACGGTGGGTGTTGGATGTGGATGCTTGGGTATTTGATGTGGTAGGAATGATTGTAGAGGTGGATGGTTGTGATGATGTCATGATGGGGGATAGTTGAGCACCAATTTTGAGAAGATGATCAAGATATCTACTTGGGTCTGACCTTAGGATTTTATCAAGTAGGTCCATGTTATCAGCATCTTGTGTAAAGCTCAAGACATCTAGATCATCTTGGGGAAATGGTGGGGACATTTTGTGTTGGTGGTGGTGGTGGTGGTGGTGGTTGTATTTGTTGTAAGTAATGAAAAGGATTTTCGTTGGGACCATATGGGGGGATGTAAGAGTATGTAGGTGGGTTGTATGTTTGATAGATGGGTATGTTGCTGCTATTGGTGTTAGGCATGCCATATTGCCAATGTTCTTCCATTTCTTGATTCTTTTTGTATTGTGATCTCGTGGTGGGCATGCACGCGTATGGGTTTGATTCCTAGAAGTAGAGTGAGATGGGGATGGAGACCTTAGAGAATCTGATTGATTATGTTGGACCCAAAGATGAACGTGGTAATGAGATGGAGTAGAAAAGAGGGTGTGGTGGAAGATCGATATGTCTTTCTAAAGGTATGAGTGGATGATATTGATTTTTTTGCACAATTTTTGGACCAAAAGGTAGGTGATGGATGATGTTTGTTTTGAAGAGATTGTTGATGTTTGATTTTGATATTTGATATGGAGGATTTTGATAGTCAACAAATTGAGCTTAGGTAGGACCTAGATTTGTGTTTGCACAAAATGGATATTGTAGTTAGGGTAAAATTGCAAATCAAGGCAAATGAATAAACAACAATGATAAAAACCCTAGCAATGCACAATGAAGCACAAGACAACATGAAAATCAAAATAACAAATGTAAATGCAAACCGATCTCCACGCTATGCTCGATTTATCTCCATTGCTCTTCTCCACCTCGCATGAGCATGCAAAATTTTGAAGGATTATTGTTGGAAAAATGTTGGGTGCTCACTTCTGCAGCATAACATTAAGATGAAGATGCTAGAATGAATGATAGATGAAGGATGCAAAGGTTCTAAGGATATTTCAATAGCATGTGGATACTTGAGGATCAATGCATGCTAATGGCTTATGAGGGGGTTGATTTATAGGAAAGGCTTAATTCAAATGGATGGCTAGGATCAATTAGGGCTTTAGGTGAAATAGATGGATAGGATTAAGTTAGGTTTCCTTGCACATCAAGAAATTGTAGTCATGTGACATGTGGCAAAGGAGCATAAGGCTTAGGTGTGCTTGCGTAGATAAATACTAAAATTAGGTCCCATTAGTTGTGCATGTGAAAAATAAAAGTTGTATTACAACACATGATTGACTAGACAAGTGTTGGAATGTGATAAAAGATGAGGACTTAATTCAAATAAAATATTTGAATTAGTTGCGATATGAGTTGGAAATTAATTAAATAAATAAAATTTATTTAATTAATTGGGATGAGGATAAGATAAATGGGATTATGCATGTGAAATTAATTAAATAAATAAAATTTATTTAATTAATTGGCTAATGGATAAATGGGATTAAGAATGGGACTTAGGACAAAAATGGCTTATGATGTTTAGGATAATGTTTTAACAAGGTGTTGCTAGACATGAACAAAGTTGGGACAAATTTGGGTGTCTACATTTTGCCCCTCTTTGAGATGATGTTCGAGATGATGAGGTTTGTGTCGAGTAACATCATTTCAAAGAAGTTAAGATATGGATAGAGGAAAAGGATGGCGATGATAATGATGATGATGAAATGATAGGATAGGTTGGTGATGCCCCCTCGAGAGGATAGGTGGGTTGGATAAACACGGGTATGCTATAGAAAAGAAATGGCTTAGCTACAAAAGAAAGATAAGGGAATGGATAGAAGAAATGGATGATGTGTTATGCTGCAATCAATGTGAGCAACCATGATGTTTGATATAGCACTAGACATTATGCACCAAGGTATAAGGACCAGGGTGACGATGTGTCTTGTGCCCCAGTGTAATACAACCTTGTCTGACGTATGAGGAAGCAAACTTAGAGCATTAAAGTCCTAATGCACAAAAGGTATGATATGACCTTAGATGCAAAGGATAGTGCAAAAAGCTATTCCAACATACACAAGATATGAATATTAGCTAGAAAGTTTTAGATGTGCAAGATAAAATGATAACACACACAAGCAAGTAAGCAAGCATGCACGAATGATACAAAAACAAACAAGGTATTGCCCTTGTCAAGCTATAAACCAATGATTAATTGCTGATTGTTTTGCTGATAATGATGATAGTTGAGAGTGTTGTCATTGTGGGGAAAGCTATATCCCTAGATCAACACAATGTTGTTTGCTGAGTTGGTTGGCTAATTGGCTAATTGATTTGGCTTATAACAAGGCTAGGATCAAGACCATGGATTGCGTTTGGATAACTTGGCTTGATTGATTAACTTGATTAGTATGGATTAAGGGTGGGCTTACACTTGGATCATTGCTTGGAATGATTTTGGGGATGATGAAATACTAATTAGATTGATTTGATGAAGGATAGATGATTTGTGGTGGATTGAGCTGCTTTTGATTTGTTGAAGTGATTGGATTTGTTTTGATGGCTAGCTTGATGTGCTTTGAGTTGATTTGTTTTAGTGTTGAGGCAGATAATTGATAGGATTTGTTTTGATGGTTGGATTGATGTGCTTTGAGTTGATTTTCTTTGGTGTTGATGCTGATGATTGATAGGATTTGTTTTGATGGTTGGCTTGATGTGCTTTGGTTTTGATGTTTGCTATTGATGGGTTGATTGTCCTGATGATTAGATTGTTTTGAATGATGATAATGATGGTGTGATGATTAGAGTATCCACTCAATCTAAGCATAAGCAATTGTTCTCAGTGTGCTCAAAGGATGTAAAACAAACAAGGTATTGCCCTTGTCAAGTCATAAACCAATGATTGATTGTTTCATTGATAATGATAGATAGTGTTGTCATTGCGGGGAAAGCTATATCCCTAGATCAACACAAAGATGTGGGAATGCTATATCCCATTGATGATGATTGATAATGATTGATTTGGCTCATGACAAGAGTAGGATCAAAAACTTGTTGATTTGATTGGATAATGTTCCTTGATTGATTAGCTTGCTTGATACAGATTAATGTGACGTGGATTTAAGATCATTGCTTAGATTGATTTGATTGATATGATTGGAAGAAGTGATTGATTGAAATGGATGAATGAATGTTATTGATAGGAAGAATTGATGATGATGATTTGATTTTGATTGATGGAGTGGATTGTTTTGGATGATGTGATTGGTTTTATTACTTAGATTTTTCATTGGATTTTTTTATTTTTTTAGATTTTTTGACATATTTTGATTTTTTTTGTGTTTTTGGATTATTTTGATTTTTTTTTTGTGTTTTTGAAAGTTGTGGGATGTCAATGGATTTACAATTTGGGTAGCCTTTGTGCTAGATACTAATGACAAGGGAGAAAACCAAGTCTAGGTGCAAAGAAGGATAAAAGGACGAGCTCATAGTAAATGTGATGGCAAGCTCATGATATTGGATGGATAGATTAGAGGATAGGCCATATAAGGGATGGATGTGTGCCTCATGATAAATGGATAGGTAGCTTATAGTGGAAAGCTTCATGATAAATGGATGGGGATAAGCTATAAGATGGAAAGCTCGTGATAAGGATACGCCATAGTGGATGGATCATAAGGGAGCTAGGATGTGATCTCCGAAGGCTATGTTGCATAGGAGAAACTTGCCCCATTCTAGGTGGTAATGCTGAGGATTTTTACATGAAAAAGTTCATGACCAAGGGATGACATGATGGATTGGATTTGGATGGGATGGATAAATTGTTAATGGATAGGACTTGGTTTGGAAAGAAGGTATGTCAAGAAATATTCAAACATGTTTCAACATTTTACCCCTATGTCTTCATCAAAATCAAAAGGCGGAAGGATGGGTAAATGGGTTCAATAGGATAGGCATGTTTATGTAATGGATAAGGATGGTATGATGGTATGATAATGGTAGGATAGGATAGGATGGAAAATGATATAATGGGATGGATAGTTTGGAAATGGATAGCTTGGATGAGACAATGTGCCCCCAAGTGTAAGTGACATAGAAGATCAACCTACACATGACGCCTGTTTGCCAGGTTTTCATCATGGTACTTATCCAAGGTGCCTGTTTACTAGGTTTTCACCGTTGGACGAAGGGCTTTCTCTTTACTTTTTTTTTCTTTTTTTTCTTTTTTTTAGATGGGATGACAATTACACATGGCGCCTGTTTTTCAGGTTTTCACCATGGTAATGGATAGGAGGGACTCAAGTGTCTAGTGCTATGAGAGGTGATAGTGTCCCATTAGAGATGTATGATGTCTTCACATGGACCATGTCATTATGCTCATTAATGTTGATAAGGGATTGCGTGGATGGGAGATGGATTAGGTAGATAATGGATTATGAAAGGCTTATACATGGAAGGATAAGGGATTATGGATTATGATGTGGATTAGGGTAGGGTAGGCTAGTGGCTTATGGAAAAGCATGGACCATAGGAAGGTGATTGGGGAGATATGTAGGAAAATGGATGAAGGATGGGGAGATGGAGGCATGTGGGAATGTTTTAGAATGGAAGGGAATCATGACCAATGGTTGCACACACCATGATAAACATTGAAGCTTTTGATTGGATGGTGGTGTAGGAAGCAATGGATATGTTTGCTTAGGAGATGGTTGATGAAATGATTTAGGAACCCACATACGTTTAGTATTTTTAGTGCTTTCGCTTTGCTTGTGGGATTTTTGAAGGGAATGAAAGTTTTGGGTGGAAGTAGTCTTTTGGATGGATCGAGGTGGTTGGGATTCTTGAGAGGTGGATAAGGATGCCTCATTCACTTTGCTAGCTATTTGCTTAGGAACCCAAACCATTTTTCTTTTGGGCTTTGTTTTTGGAGGTATGGGCTTGGATAGCTTTGTGAATGTACTTGGCTTAGAAGGTGGATGATTTAGAGACTTTTCACATTGATGGCCTAAGGCATGAGGGTCCTTAGGAGTTTTACTTGGATTTTTGGCTTTATAGATAAAGGCATCAAAATTTTTTCTTTTGAATCCCATGGGGTGGGTGGAGTGGATGGAATGATTGGAAGCTTTATGCTTAAACAATGTGTGCTTTTGTTGGCCATGATTAGAGATGTAAGGATACTTATGAATGATAGGTATGTTAGGCGTTGGAAGCAATGGTGGCAAGGTGGATGGAGGGATATTTGGAGTTGGAAGAATTGGAGGCAAAGTGGATGGCGGAAGATGTACGGTCACATGCTTTTGACATTTATAGGATGATGGATTTGGAATGGCTACATATGTTTTGGGTATATGATGTGGTTTGTGAAGGAAAGTGGTAGACTTAGGATGCATGAAGGGATTACCAACATCTTGGCCTTGTTTACCTTGGGGTGTGTATCCAAGGCCATATGAGCATGGAGGAATCTTGACATGGTTTGGCTCCAAAATACCTTGTTCATAAAGGCGTAGACCTTTGCCTTGGTAGTTCATGTTTTGGAGTATGCGATGGACAATGGGACTTGGTGTGGTTTGAACACTAGACTTGAGCTCTTTATTGGATGTGGAAGGTGAAGTGGATAGAGGTTGTTTTTGTCCTATGGAAGAACATTCATGGACAAAGGTGGTAAGACTACTAGGACATGATAGTGGATTTGAAATGGGATCGATGGTGGATGTGGAAGGAGGATCATTAGGATCTTGATTAGTATTGTGTTCACTAAGATCCAAGTTGTTTGTTTGATCTTTTATGCTTACTTGGGGGACAAGTGTCTCATCATGACAAGTGGATGTTTGCTTATTATGGATAAGGCTAGATGGTAGATGACTAGGAGCAATGTGGATATCTTGCTCATGGATGGATATAAGATAATGGATAGGATCAAGGTGCTCATAGATAGCTTCTTCATAGGTATCATCTTGATCATAAAGAATGTAAATGTTATGGATGGGTTGCATGAAAGTGTTTTGATCTTGAGTTGGACTAGGGCTTAATATTTCTATATGCTTAGGATTAAACCTTTGACATACCTCTTGAGTTGCTTGAATGGAAGTGGAAGGCTCTTGGATAGGCTCTTGGTCAACAACATGAGAACATAACTCTTGACTTGGATTAATGAAAGAAGGTTCGCAAATAGGCTTGATGGCTTGTATGTCACATGATGGGCTTAAAGGGTTAAGAATGTTAATTGAAGGCTCTTGGATAGGCTCAAGGATAGGTGGACGACATGATGAGATTATGACCTTTGGAAGTTCTTTGGTAGGCTCATGAATGGGTGTTTGACATGGGGTTAGTTTATTCCTAGCTAGTAGCCAATGGATCACATCCTTCACAAGGGTATGAGTGGATGGGAAATATAATGGATGAGCAATAATAGAGGATGATGTTGTAAGCGTAGGACTAGGATTTTGATTAGATGGAAGGATAATGGAGTTTGATGGATTAGGATGTGGACTAGATGGGTGTGACACATGGGATTGGGATGATGTGGCATGATTTCTTATTATAGGTAGGTACACCTTGTAAACAATTGAGACAAATATTGGGCATTGATTTGTATTATGGCCTTTGGTCCTATGGTATGCACAATAATCATGTTCATCATATGGACTTTTTTCACATGGTTTGACTTCAGAAAGTTTGATGAGTTTTTCTTCAAGCATCCTTTGTAAAACTATCTCAGCCGCCTCCTTTGGTGAAGGATTAGAATGACATGGTGATGAAGGTAATAAAGGGCTTGGTGGTTTGGAAGGTAGAGGGATTAATGGACTAGGAATGGGATCACATGGTGGTGTTGGGATAGGACTTGTTGGCTCATGTGTTGGCATGGGATTGGATGGTGGAGGCCACTCTAGATTGGTATCTCCCTTGTCAAAGGTAATTAAGTCTTGCATAGGATAACTTGGACTCATTTGATTTATGTACAAGGGGCCATTGGGATTTGGATATGATTCTTGTTGGAAAGGTGGATTTAGATCTATCAATGGTGCTTGGTGGTCTTGTTGAAAAGGTGTACTTGGACTTACTTGATTTATGTACAAAGATCCATTAAGACTTGGATGTTGTTCTTGTAATATCACTTGATTACTTTGTGGATGGGCTTGGTAGTGCATTGGCACGGTGGCATGAGGGATTGGATAAGCTTGAGGTGGATATTCATAGGTTGATGTGGCATTGATTTGGTGGATAGGTGGATTAAGTTGATAGGAAGTGGATGGATATGACATGTGGCTATAAGGTGGATTAGGTTGGTATGAAGTGGATGGATATGACATGTGGCTATGAGGTGGATTAGGTTGGCATGAAGTGGAAGGATAAGGCATGTGGCTATGAGGTGGATTAGGTTGGTAGTGAATGGCTAAGGATTGTTGTGCTTGTCGAGCTTGACTAGTGGCTAAAAGGTGTTGGACTTGGGCTATGGAGTGTTGCAGTTGAGCTGATTGGCTTGCATGGGTTTGAGCTTCTTGGATGAAGAATTGTGATATTTCAATGGCGTCTTGGTTTAGGGGTTGTGATCCTTGATAAAGATTTTGGAGGAATCTTTGGAATTTGATTTTTGGGTCCTCTAGTGTAAACATGTTGTCACCCAAGTGTTTTCCTTAAGTCCTTTTAACAAGTGCTTGTTTAGGGATTTAGATGATGATGTGGCTTGTTTGGATGACTTGGCTATGTTTGGGATGAAAGTGATTGGGTTTGAATGTTATTGGAAGAATGTGTAGGATGACTTGTCTTTATATATTTGGGTGTTTAGAGCTTGATGTGGCAATATTCAAACAAATGATTATGCATATACACATATGAATCACTCACGCAAGACACATAAACAAGTTTTAGTTTGGAAGAATGTGATGATGGTTAAGCAAGCACGTGAAGACACTTCAACAAGTCCTAGTAAAGGCAAGGCCACTATCACAAGGAGGTTCTAGTGAAAATTTGGGGGACCGGCACCCCACGAGCATCTAGCAAGCTACTTAAGACTTTAACTAACCCTACTAAGAGTTTTAATATACACAAAGGTACACCTCCTTTCGAGTTAGCACTGTATGGTGAGCGCTAATACCGGTTAGACTTGGCTTTTGCCTTATCCTCTAATTTTTATAGCGGACCAGATGAAAGTACCGCTTGGGGTCGTTCCCTTGGGGTGGATACCAAGGTAGGCCTCTCTAAGGTTTAACAAAAGCAACACAAGTAAATGTTTTTGATCTCCAAGTTCATGTTGGGACGCGAGGAGAGAGCATACACATTTACTTGGTCACACTCGCATGGGGTTCATTAACCTTAGAAATTCAATGTGTGGAAGACAATGCAAGCACTTGTTTGTTTTAAATCCCAAATCCAAATGTGATGGAAGACAATGATTTGTCTTAGCCCAATTTTTTTGATGTGAATTTGCAAACAAGTTGTTCGTTTTAAGCCCAAAATCCAAATGTGTTTGCAAACAAGATTAGAAGAAAAGAGATGAAATGATTGCACCTGGTTAATTTGCTATCCAATTTCTATAGATGTTGATGCCAATGCTCCTCTAGCTCCTTATGATCACCTACAACATAAAAAAATGATATTATAATGCAGGCATAAAAAATAGGCTCATCAGGAAAGAAAAATTATAAATTTAGATGCATAACCGAATTAGATTTGATTATTTTGATATATTTTTGGTTCAAAAATTAAAAAATCAAAGAAGGGAACCCTATTAATTTTCAGAGAGCTTTCCAAAAATGTAAAGAAATTAGAGAAATTCCCTGATTTGCGCCCAAAAATGTGGATTTATGAAAATAGTACAGTCGGCAAAAATCTAATTTTTTCACACTGTAAACGACCTCAAAATTAAATCTGTTAAACATAGACCCCAATTATAATTTCAAAGGATTTCTAAAAATGTAAAAATTTCCAAACAATTCACGGATTTACACCTAGAATTACGATTTTATGAAAAAACATAAAAACATGATAAATCCCGCAAAAATCCCGATAAACCTAAAATGTTTCTACTGTAGCTTCTTTATATCATGGACAAACATTTGCTAAAATCTTGTAGAAAAATTCATAGCCATTTGAATGATATGATGAAATCTTTAAAACCTAGGGTTTTGTCCAAAAAGTAGCAGATCTGCAACAAAAAGTTAATTAAACCTGCAAAACTTGACAATGGGGATTAGATGAAAGCAAATTTTTACTACAAAAACTTACAAAAAAGATCAAGCGAAGTGAGTCCCACTGGGCGTGCCAAATGTAGTTAGGGTAAAATTGTAAATCAGGGCAAATGAATAAATAGCAATGATAAAAACCCTAGCAATGCACAATGAAGCACAAGACAACATGAAAATCAAAATAACAAATGTAAATGCAAACTGATCTCCATGCTATGCTCAATTTATCTCCATTACTCTTCTCCACCTCGCATGAGCATGCAAGATTTTGAAGGATTATTTTTGGAAGAATGTTGGGTGCTCACTTCTGCAGCATAACATTAAGATGAAGATGCTAGAATGAATGATGGATGAAGGATGCAAAGGTTCTAATGATATTTCAACAGCATGTGGATACTTGAGGATCAATGCATGCTAATGGCTTATGATGGGGTTGATTTATAGGAAAGGCTTAATTCAAATGGATGGCTAGGATCAATTAGGGCTTTAGGTGAAATGGATGGATAGGATTAAGTTAGGTTTCCTTGCACATCAAGAACTTGTAGTCATGTGACATGTGGCAAGGGAAGATAAGGCTTAGGTGTGCTTGTGTAGATAAATACTAAAATTAGGTCCCATTAGTTGTGCATGTGAAAGATAAAAGTTGTAACACAACACATGATTGAATTGAGAAATGGACAAGTGTTGGAATGTGGTGAAAGGTGAGGACTCAATTCAAATAAAATATTTGAATTAGTTGTGATATAGTTGGATATTAATTAAATAAATAAAATTTATTTAATTAATTTGAAATATGAATAGGATGTGATGTGGAAATTAATTAAATAAACAAAATTTATTTAATTAATTGCGATGAGGATAAGATAAATGGGATTATGCATGTGAAATTAATTAAATTTATTTAATTAATTGGCTAAGTAGGATGAGGATGGGATTGAATGGGATTTAATTAAATAAATAAAAATTATTTAATTAATTGGCTAATGGATAAATGAGATTAAGAGTGGGATTTAGGATAAAAATAGCTTATGATGTTTAGGATAATATTTTAGCAAGGTGTTGCAAGACATACACAAAGTTGAAACAAATTTGGGTGTCTACATTTTGCCCCTCTTTGAGATGATGTTCGAGATGATGAGCTTTTTGTCGAGTAACATCATTTCAAAGAAGTTAAGGTATGGATAGAGGAAAAAGATAGGGTGATGGAAAGATATGATGATGATGCCCCCTTGAGAGGATAAGTGGGTCGGGCAAACACGGGTAGGCTCTTGAAAAGAAATGGCTTGGCTGCAAAAGATAAGGGGATAGATAGAAGAAATGGAGATGCGTTATGCTGCAATGAATGTGAGCAACCATGATGTTTGATATAGCACTAGACGTTATGCACCAAGGTATAAGGACCAGGGTGACGTTGTGTCTTGTGCCCCAGCATAATACAACATTGTCTAACGTTTGAGGAAGGAAACTTAGAGCATTGAAGTCCTAATGCATCTTTATATCATGGACAACCTCTCTTGAGCCATTAGAGAGGAGATTAGGAGGAGACATTAGAAAAGAGATTAGAGAAGAGAATGGGAGATTTTAGGATTCTTCTTCATGCAACCTCACTCTGCTAAATTTTCATCTCAAGCCATTATCTATCCTCTTTCATCCATCTAGCTTGCATCCATCAACCACCAATCATCCATCAACCACCAATCATCCATCATTTATCTCCTTATCAATGTTATGCTGTGGAATCAAGCAATCAACACAACAAAGCGATCAATCAATTGAGCTTATCTTGCATCTTCGAGGTTTAATTAACTTTTTGTTGCAGATCTACTACTTTTTGGACAAAACCCTAGATTTAATTTGGAGCTCATTTACAATGCGAAAAAATTAGATCTTTGCTGACTATACCTTTTTCATAAATACACATTTCTGGGCGCAAATCAGGGAATTTCTCTAATTTCTTTATATTTTCAAAAAGCTCTCTAAAAATTATTAGGGCTCTCTTCTTTGATTTTTTAATTTTCGAACCAAAAATGTATCAAAATAATCAAATCTAATTCGGCTATGCATCTAAAATTATAATTTTCCTTGCTTGATGAGCCTATTTTTTTTTATGCCTGGATTATAATATCATTTTTTTTTATGTTGTAGGTGATCATAAGGAGTTGGAGCAACATTGACATCAACATCTACAGCAATTTGGATAGCGAATTAACTAGGTGCAATCATTTCATTTCTCATCTTCTAATCATTGTTTGCAAACACATTTGGATTTTGAGCATAAAATGAACAATTGTTTGCAAATTCACATCAAAAAATTGGGCTAAAACAAACCATTGTCTTTTATCACATTTAGATTTGGGCTTTAAAACAAACAAGTGCTTGCATTGTCTTCCACACATTGAATTTCTAAGGTTAATGAACCCCATGCGAGTGTGACCAAGTAAATGTGTATGCTCTCTCCTCGCGTCCTAACATGAACTTGGAGATCAAAAACATTTACTTGTGTTACTTTTGTTAAACCTTAGAGAGGCTTGCCTTGGTATCCACCCCAAGGGAATGACCCCAAGCGGTACTTTCATCTGGTCCGCTATAAAAATCAGAGGATAAGGCGAAAGCCAAGTCTAACTAGTATTAGCGCTCATCATACAGTGCTAACTCGAAAGGAGGTGTACCTTTGTGTATATTAAAACTCTTAGTAGGGTTAGTTAAAGTCTTAAGTGGCTTGCTGGATGCTCGTGGGGTGCCGGTCCCCCAGATTTTCACTAGAACCTCCTTGTGATAGTGGCCTTGCCTTTACTAGGACTTGTTGAAGTGTCTTCACGTGCTTGCTTAACCATCATCACATTCTTCCAAACTAAAACTTGCTTATGTGTCTTGCGTGAGTGATTCATGTGTGTATATGCATAATCATTTGTTTGAATATTGCCACATCAAGCTCTAAACACCCAAATATATAAAGACAAGTCATCATACACATTCTTCCAATAACATTCAAACCCAATCACTTTCATCCCAAACATAGCCAAGTCATCCAAACAAGCCACATCATCATCCAAATCCCTAAACAAGCACTTGTTAAAAGGACTTAAGACATACACTTGGGTGACAACATGTCTACACTAGAGGACCTAGAAATCATATTCCAAAGATTCCTCCAAAATCTTTATCAAGGATCACAACCCTTAAAACAAGATGCCATTGAAATATTACAATTCTTCATCCAAAGAGCTCAACCCCACGCAAGCCAATCACGTCAACTGCAATACTTCATAACCCAAGTCCAACACCTTTTAGCCACTAGTCAAGCTCAACAAGTACATCAATCCTTAGTCACTTTATATCAACCTAATCCACTTTATAGCCACATGTCATATCCATCCACTTCCTATCAACCTAATCTACCTATCCACCAAGTCAATGCCACATCAACCTATGAACATCCACCTCAAGCTTATCCAATCCCTCATGCCATCATTCCAATGCACTACCAAGCCCATCCACAAGTCAATCAAGTGATATTACAAGAACAACAATCAAGTCCAAATGGCCTTTTGTATATAAATCAAGTGAGCACAAGTCAACCTTGCCAACACGATCAAATGGCCACATCTTTGAGTCCACCTCAAGATCTTTTGTCCACATATCCTACCATTACACCTAGCTACCAAGACTATTAATGGCCTCTCCAACAAGCACAAGTGAGCCTAAATCCACCTTTGCTACCAGAAGCACATGCAGCTCCAAGTGGACCTTTGTACATAAACCATGCGAGCCTAATGCAACAAGACTTAATTACCTTTGACAAGGGAGATACCAACCTAGCTAATTCATCCTATGAGTGGCCTCCATCATCCAATCATATACCGACACATGAGCTAACTAATCCTATCCCAACACCACCATGTGATCATACCCCTAGTCCATTGGTCCATCAACCTTCCAAACCACCAAGCCCTCCATTACCTTCACCACCATGTCATTCTAATCGTTCACCAAAGGATGCAGCTGAGAGAGTTTTACAAAGGATGCTTGAAACAAAACTCATTGAACTTCTTGAAGTCAAACCATGTGAAGAAAGTCCATATGATGAACATAATTATTGTGCATACCATAGGACCAAAGGCCATGATACAAATACATGCCCCATGTTTTTCCCAATTGTTTACAAGGTGTATCAACATACAATAAGGGGAAATCATGATACATCATCCCAATCCCATGTGTCACCCCCATCTAGTCCAAATCCTAATCCATCATACTCCATTATCCCTCCATCTAATCATAATCGTAATCCAATGCCATCTACCCTTATCATCCATCCATTATATTGTCCATCCACTCATACCCTTGCGAAGGATGTGATCCATTGGCTACTAGCTAGGAATAAACTACCTCTATGTCAAACACCCATTCATGAGCCTACTAAAGAATTTCCAAAGGTCATGTCCAATCCTTTAATCCCATCATATGGTCCACCTATCCTTGAGCCTTTTCAAGAGCCCTCCATTAACATTCTTAGCCCTTTAAGCCCATCATGTGACCTACAAGCCATCAAGCCTATTTGCGAACCTTCTATCATTAATCCAAGTCAAGAGTCATCATGTTCTTATGTTGTTGACCAAGAGCCTATCCAAGAGCCTTCCAATTCTATTCAAGCAACCCAAGAGGTATGTCAAAGTTTTAATCCTAAGCATGTGGAAACATCAAGCCCTAGTCCAACTCAAGATCAAAACACTTCCATTCAACCTATCCATAACATTTACCTTCTTTATGATCAAGGTGATACCTATGAAGAAGCTATCTATGAGCACCTTGATCCTATCCATAATCCTATATTTGTCCATGAGCAAGATATCCAGATTTCTCCTAATCATCTGCCATCTAGCCCTATCCATAATGAGCAAATATCCACTTGTCATGATGAGACACTTGTCCCCCAAGTAAGCATAAAAGATCAAACAAATAACTTGGATCTTAGTGAACACAATGCTGATTAAGATCCTAATGATCCTCCTTCCACATCCACCATCGATTCCACTTCAAGTTCACCATCATGTCCTATTGGTCTTACAGCCTTTATACATGAATGTTCTTCCTTAGGACAACAACAACCTTTATCCACTTCACCTTCTTCATCCACTAATGAGCTCAAGTCTAGTGTTCAAAGCACACCTAGTTCTATTGTCCATCGCATACTCCAAAATATGAACTACCAATGTAAAGGTCTAGGCCTTTATGAACAAGGTATTTTAGAGCCAAACCATGTCAAGATTCCTCCATGCTCATATGGCCTTGGATACACACCCCAAGATAAATAAGGCCAAGATGTTGGTAATTCCTCCATCCCTCCTAAGACCACTTTCCATCGCAAACCACATCATGTACCCAAAACATATGTTGCCATTTCACCTCCATCATCCTATAAATGTCAAAAGCATGTGACCATACACCTTCCGCCATCCACTTTGCCTCCACTTTTACCAACTCCAAATATCCCTCCATCCACCTTGCCACCATTGCTTCCAACACCTAACATACCTATCATTCATAAGTATCCTTACATCCCTAATCATGGCCAACAAAAGCACACATCACCTAAACACAAAGCTTCCAATCATTCCATCCACTCCACCCACCCAATGGGATTCAAAAGAAAAAAATTTTATGCCTCTAACTATAAAGCTAAGTATCTTACCAAAAATCCTAAAGGTCTTCATACCTTAGGACATAAAGAATCAAACTCAAGGCAAAGTTCATCTAAGTAGCCATCTAAGCCCATACCTCCAAAAGCAAAGCCTAAAAGCAAAATGGTTTGGGTTTCTAAGCAAAAAGCTAGCAAAGCAAATGAGGCATCCTTATCCACCTCTCAAGAATCCCAATCACCTATATCTATCGAAGAGCCTATTTCCATCCAAAACTTCCATTCCCTTCAAAAATTCCACAAGCAAAGCAAAAGAACTAAAAATCCTAAGTCCATGTGGGTCCCTAAATCACTTCATCAACCATCCCCTAAGAAAACATCTCCATTGCTTCCTACACCACCATCTAATCAAAAGCTTCAATGTTTATCACGTTATGTGTAGCTGTTGGTCATGGTTCCCTTCCACTCCGCCGTACCTCCACACAACTACATCTCCCCATCTTCCATTCATTATCCTACATATCTCCCCCATGCAATCCCTATGGTCCATGCTTTGGCATAAACTTTTCATCCATCTTCATTCCATAAGCCTATATAAATCCAACACCTTATAATCCACTATTTACCTAATCCATCTCCCATCCACGCAATCCCTTATCAACATCGATGAGCATAATAACATGGTCTATGCGACATCATCCATCTCTAATAGGACACTATCGACCTTCATAGCACTAGCCACTTGAGTCCCTCCTATCCATTACCATGGTGAAAACTTGGCAAACAGGTGCCATGTGTAATTGTCATCCCATCCAAAAAAATGAAAAAAACAAAAAAAACAAAAAAAAAAATCAAAAAAGTAAAGAGAAATCCCTTCATCCAACAGTGAAAACCTAGTAAACAGGCGCCTTGGATAAGTACCATGATGAAAACCTGGCAAACATGCGTCATGTGTAGGTTGATCTTCTATGTCACTTACACTTGGGGGCACATTGTCTCATCCAACCTATCCATTTCCCAACTATCTATCCCATTATATCATTTTCCATCCTATCTTATCCTATATTTTCATCCTACCATCCTTAGCCATTACATAAACATGCCTATCCTATTGAACCCATTTATCCATCCTTCCGCCTTTTGATTTTGACGAAGACATAGGGGCAAAATGTTGAAACATGTTTGGATCTTTCTTGGCATACCTTCTTTCCAAACGAAGTCCTATCCATTGACCATTTATCCATCCCATTTAAACCAATCAATCATGTCATCCCTTGGTTATAAACTTTGTTATGCAAAGAATTCTAAGCATTACCACCTAGAATGGGGCAAGTTGTTCCTATGCAACATAGCCTTTGAAGATCACATCCTAGCTCCCTTATTGGTGCAGGAGCACCCCTACAAGACAGGATATAGGTTCATTATCCGCATGACAGGACATTAGTCTATTTTTAGCATGTTTGACTTCATGATGTAATAAGGTCCATTGGACCAATGCATATGTATTAGATCAGCCTAGGAGAGTGTGCAGGCAGTTAGAGTTCGTGATCAGGTAGTATGAGCTGTCTTCTCCCAGCCGCTTGGAAGCTCCCAGCCGCTGGGAATCGAGTTGGTAGTACTCATAGGATATTGCTATAAATAACTCAGATCAGTTAGGGTATGATATCATATCAGAGAGAGTAGAAGAGAGTAGTAGTTATGTTATGTTGTACTAGTGATTGAGTGAGATCCAGAGATCAGTCCAGACATTGTGAAACATTGTTGTAGAAACAGGACATTTGTGTTTCATCTAAATAAGATCTCATCAATTGCATTATCTGGTTTATCAGCTGTTTATGTTTTGATTTTTGTTCTGATTACAGATTAATGGATACTTTCAACCCTTCCACCGGTTGATCCTGTGAATCGGTCGAATGGTCATGCATGTTAGTTTAGGTTGTATGTTAGTTTTCTGTTTATGCATTTCATTGTGTGGGAGATCGATTGGTAGCATGCTGTGAATCAACCTAGCATCCTCATGTGCTAGGATTTAGGAAGATAAACTGTTATGTTTTGACCTGAAGGTGATCCGGCCCGGTCATCATATTTTCTTTGTGAAATTGTGTGGTTCTATGAGTTTACATGCAGCTGACGGATATACAGGGATCTGCATGTGCTTTTCTAGATAGAGTGAATCGCATCGACATCTACGAGTATATCGCTATCCGGATCAGGTCATGTAGCTGACGAAGACTGTATGTTTCAAATGCATCAGGATGATATAGGTTGGATATATACTCAGTGTGTATATCATCATCAGGATCATCTTTCGAGTGTATCCATCGTCCGCATGTCGCTATCGCATGCAGGAGTGAAAGTTCACTTTTTGGCTAAGGATCGGAGAAGTCATCATCAGGATATTGAAAAGATCACCGGATATTCATTATCATGTTGCGGAGGATATAAGTGTCTTATATCCTGTTGACATCATCATCGGGTGCAAGTGACATCATCGTCATCAGGATATTGCGAATATCACCCTATGCAAGTTTATCCTGTTGTCGCTAAGTGTTTTGGCATCGGCGTAAAGTTTGGTTAACATCATCAGGATGTTTCAATATGACTGGATAAGTCATATCCTGATGCTGTTGTTTGAGTAGTCGGATATCGGGGTGACGGAAACATCGAGGGAAAGGTGCTTGAAGTTGTCGTCATCAGGATATATGGGAGGAACCGGATATTTTATATCCTGCTGATGAAGATGATGCTGAACATCATGATGATGAAGATAGAGTTTGGCGGTAAGATGAACAGTGAACATCAGGAGGATGTTTGCGCTTGCCGAATGTGATGATGCTGCTGACAGGCAAAAGGTGAAAGGCGATAAGGAAGTGGACAGTAGTTAGCAGGAGGATATTTCATGCCTCTTCAAAATATGATGATGTTGTCTGTTAGCAAGAAATATGATGATGCTGTTAAGCCGATAGGTATTACATACTGCATGTCCAGGATTTTAACATGCTGGTTGTGTTAATGACTCCTCCTTCCCATTTGTAAGCTTCTGTTGCGTTATCCTCTGCATCATAGTGGTATCAGAGCAAAGGAAGGATCTTCTGGAAAAGATCAGGATATAGCAGGATGTCAGGTGACGAAGGAACATCTGAGATGCCAGCAAGGATGACCAACGTTGAGTTGGCAGTGCTGGTAAAGAAACAGATTGCAGAGAGCAAGGCTGTGAAGGCTCAGAATCAGGAATTGAAGGATGAGTTAGAGAAGTTGAGGAACAGAGTAGGTTCTGGTAGAGAAGAAGATAGGGAAGAAGAAGAGATCCCTAGTTGGAACGAGGAGGTCGTTCCTGCAGACCAGAGACCACTGTCGAACGCCCTCAAGGCCATGGAGAGGAGAACCATGGATGTGAAATTAGATTTGTCAGTGTTTACAGGAAAGATGGAACCTAATTCAGTGATGGAGTGGATAGACTCCTTGAACAATTTCTTTGAAACAGAGGAGATACCAAAACAACAGAGGGTGAAAATAGCCCAGTCAAAAATGAAAGAAGCTGCCTTGACATGGTGGAATTTTGTCCAAGATGATAGAGTACAGGAAGGAAAGTGTAGAGTCACTACATGAAAGAAAATGATGGCATTAGTAAAGGAAGCTTATGTCCCATTGGATTACAGTATCTAATTACACAAGAGGAAGCAAAACCTGAAGCAGAAGGAGCTAGATGTCAGCTCATATACAGAAGAATTCATGAAGCTTTGTATGAAAACAAAGGTAAAGGAAAGTGAAGAAGAGAAGGTAGCCAGATACCTTAATGGATTGAGGTTCAACATTCAAGAAGATTTAAGTCTGCATAATCCAGATACAGTTCAGAAATGCTTTCAGTTGGCATTGAAAGTGGAAGAGAAGTTAAAGAGAAAACAAGAACAACACAATAGAGGAAGAGGAAGACAACAAAGGGGTGGAAGAGGTCCTTTTAGAGGTAGAGGACATGGACATGGATATCAAGGAGAATCTAGTCATGACAATAGTAAGGGAAACAATAGTCAGAACCAGGGGGAAAATTATAGTCAGCAAGGAAACTACAGAGGTAGAAGACCTTTCAGAGGAAGATCCCAGGGCAGAGGATCCATCAGATGTTATAACTGTAACAAAGAAGGCCATATAGCCAGCAGATGTCCAGAAAAGGCCACAAGCTCAACAGGAGAATGGAGAACAAATCTGATCCAAGAACCTGATAATCAAAGTATGACAGGCTCTAATGCTTTTCAGAGTGTGAACGCTCCTGCTAATTATGGATACCCAGAAAGTGGAGAGTCTCTAATGATGAGAAGAACAGTGACTACCATGAAGGTACCTGATAAAGAATCCCCTCAAAGAAAGTCTCTTTTCAGGACTATTTGCAAAGCAGGAGGTAAGGCATGTAAAGTTTTGATTGATTCTGGTTCTACTGAAAATTTTGTGTCTGAAGAAATGGTGACAAAGCTTAAGCTTAGGAGATTGCCTCACCCATCCCCATATAAAGTCTCATGGCTTACCCAAGGTCAGCAGACAACTGTAGAAGAGCAGGCTTGGGTAGAATTTCAGATTGGAGCATATAAGGATAAGTTGTTGTTTGACATTACCACGATGGATGCTTGCAATCTTTTATTTGGTAGACCATGGCAATATGATTTGAAGGCCCAACATGATGGTATTAGAAACACCTATACAATCACTAAAGATGGTAAGGTTATAACATTACTACCATTGACGGAGAAGGAGGAGAAATCTAAAGGAAAAGAGGTGAAGGTAATGCTGATGGAAGGTAAACAGTTCATGAAAGAAGTAGCAGCCGAAGGTGCAGTTGCATATGCCCTAATCCCATGTATGAGGGTGAATAAAGAACAGCAGCAAGAAGTCAAGGAAAAGAAAAAGCAAAGGTTCATAGACCCAGCTATCCAAGAGCTATTGGATAAGTACAAAGGTATCATCTCAGAAGGAATGCCAAGATCCCTACCACCTGTCAGGGATATTAGTCACTGCATAGACTTAATTCCAGGGTCAACACTTCCAAACAAAGCAGCCTATAAGCTAACTCCAGAACAGAATGCAGAAGTAGCCAGACAAATTGAAGAATTATTGGATTCAGGTCTGATTGGGAAAAGTTTAAGTCCATGTGCAGTACCAACTGTACTAGCACCAAAGAAGGAAGGTACTTGGAGGCTTTGCATAGATTCCAGAGCTATTAACAAGATCACAATCAGGTATAGGTTTCCAATCCCTAGGATAGAGGATTTACTTGACTATTTGGGAGGTGCTAAGTATTTTACAAAAATAGATCTAAAGAGTGGATATCATCAGATTAGGATTAGGCCAGGAGATGAATGGAAAACAGCATTCAAAACTAATGAAGGGTTATATGAGTGGAAGGTTATGCCTTTTGGTTTATCTAATGCACCTAGTACTTTTATGAGGTTGATGAATGAGGTTTTGAAAGAGTTCATTGGTAAGTTTGTCATAGTATATCTAGATGACATTCTGATTTTCAGCAACACAAAAGAAGAACATCTCAGACACATAGATTTGGTTCTTAAGAGGTTACATGAAGAGAAGCTGATGATAAATTTAGACAAGTGTTTGTTCATGCAAGAGGAGATCACATATTTGGGTTTTGTCATTTCACAAGGAAAGTTACAAATGGATAAGGAGAAGGTAAGTGCCATATTGTCTTGGCCAACCCCAAAGACTATGAATGATGTCAGAAGTTTCCATGGGTTAGCAACCTTCTACAGGAAGTTTATAAGAGAGTTTAGTCATATTTGTGCACCCATGCTTGATACCATCAAAGGAGGACAGAAGTGCAGATTTGTTTGGACTCAAAGAGCAAATGATTCTTTTGAAACATTGAAGAAGAAGGTGGCACAGCAGCCAGTCCTTGCACTTCCAGACTTTAACAAAATCTTTCAGGTGGAATGTGATGCCAGTCACATGGCCATTGGAGCAGTACTCAGCCAAGAAGGTAGACCTATTGCATTTTTCAGTGAGAAGCTCAATGATGCTAAAAAGAGGTATTCCTCATATGATTTGGAAATGTATGCTTTAGTCCAGTCACTCAAGAAATGGAGGCATTACTTGATGCCAAAGGAATTCATAGTATTCACAGATAACCAGGCTCTGAGTTTCATAAACAGCCAGGAAAAGCTGAACCACAGACACATGAAATGGGTAGAAACCTTACAAGTGTTTACTTTTACATTGAAGCATAAGAAAGGAGTCAAGAATAAAGTTGTAGATGCTTTGAGCAGGAGAGTTCTAACAGTCAACCAGATTCAGTTAGAAAGTGTTGGCATTGATTCCCTAAAGACCATGTATGAGACTGATGAAGATTTTGGGGAGATATATCATGTATGTACTTCTTTTGGAGAGAAATATCATGCTGAATTCTCTGAATTTTTGATTCAGGATGGATTGTTGTTCAAAGGTGGACAGTTATGTATTCCAAGGTGTTCTATGAGGTTAAACATCATTAAGGAGAAACATTGTGGAGCTATGGCAGGTCATTTTGGTATAGATAAGACTCTTGATCTTGTCCGAAGACATTACTTTTGGCCTAAGTTACAATCAGATATCAGAAAGTTTGTAGAGACATGTGTGATATGTCAGAAAGCTAAAGGCAGGTCGACTAATGCAGGTTTATATCAGCCCTTACCCATTCCTTCCAGACCATGGGAAAGCATAAGTATGGATTTTGTCTTGGGTTTACCAAGGACAAGGAAAGGGTTTGACAGTGTTTTTGTTGTAGTGGATAGATTCAGCAAAATGGCACATTTCTTGCCATGCAAAACCACTGCTGATGCTTCATACATTGCCGATTTGTTTTTCAGGGAGATTGTCAGGATCCATGGATTGCCATTGAGCATAGTGTCAGATAGGGATGTGAAGTTTATTGGTCACTTCTGGAGAACTCTTTGGAAGAAACTTGGAACAAATTTGTCTTTTTCCTCTGCATATCATCCTCAAACGGATGGACAGACTGAAGTAGTGAACCATTCCTTAGGAAATTTGCTTAGATGTTTGACAAAACAACATGGAGAAAAGTGGGATAATATTCTATCTCAAGCTGAATTTTCCTATAATGATACTGTCAATAGGAGCACAGGGAAATCACCTTTCCAGATAGTTTATGGTATGCATCCAAGAGGAATTTTGGAATTGAGAGATCTACCTACAGTAGACCCTGTTAGTGCCGAAGGAGAAGATTTTGCAGAAGCCATAAAAGAGGTTCATGATCAAGTCAAGACTCAACTGCAACAAACCACCTTGAAGTATAAGGAATATGCTGATAAAAAGAAGAAGGATGTACAGTTTGATGTTGGAGATTTGATATGGGTTCATTTAAAGGACAGACTTCCTAAGGGAAAATATACTAAACTTATGCAGAGAAAAGTTGGACCATGTCAGATCTTGCACAAGCATGGACAGAATGCTTATGAGATACAACTCCCCTCTGATCTTGGTTTGTCCCCTATATTCAATGTATGTGATTTAACTCCATACAAGTCTTATCCAGATGCAGATCAGGATCTCCTACAGGATACAGTCCATGATAACATTCCCAAGCATGATCCTCCACAGTTGCAGAAGGTTTTGGTCACCAGAGTGGTCAAACAGACCCGGAACAAACAGTACTTGAAGTATCTAGTCTCTTGGAAGGGAAAACCTAATTCTGAAGCCGTCTGGATGACTGAAGAGCAGATCCAGAAACATGGTGCAGATCTTCATACTCTCATCTCAAGTGGACTTGAGATTTCTTCTTCTGGGGAGTATGGTGCAGGAGCACCCCTACAAGACAGGATATAGGTTCATTATCCGCATGACAGGACATTAGTCTATTTTTAGCATGTTTGACTTCATGATGTAATAAGGTCCATTGGACCAATGCATATGTATTAGATCAGCCTAGGAGAGTGTGCAGGCAGTTAGAGTTCGTGATCAGGTAGTATGAGCTGTCTTCTCCCAGCTGCTTGGAAGCTCCCAGCCGCTGGGAATCGAGTTGGTAGTACTCGTAGGATATTGCTATAAATAACTCAGATCAGTTAGGGTATGATATCATATCAGAGAGAGTAGAAGAGAGTAGTAGTTATGTTATGTTGTACTAGTGATTGAGTGAGATCCAGAGATCAGTCCAGACATTGTGAAACATTGTTGTAGAAATAGGACATTTGTGTTTCATCTAAATAAGATCTCATCAATTGCATTATCTTGTTTATCAGCTGTTTATGTTTTGATTTCTATTCTGATTACAGATTAATGGATACTTTCAACCCTTCCACCGGTTGATCCTGTGAATCGGTGGAATGGTCATGCATGTTAGTTTAGGTTGTATGTTAGTTTTCTGTTTATGCATTTCATTGTGTGGGAGATCGATTGGTAGCATGTTGTGAATCAACCTAGCATCCTCATGTGCTAGGATTTAGGAAGATAAACTATTAAGTTTTGACCTAAAGGTGATCCGGCCCGGTCATCATATTTTCTTTGTGAAATTGTGTGGTTCTGTGAGTTTACATGCAGCTGACGGATATACAGGGATCTGCATGTGCTTTTCCAGACGGAGTGAATCGCATCGACATCTACGAGTATATCGCTATCTGGATCAGGTCATGTAGCTGACGAAGACTGTATGTTTTAAATGCATCAGGACGATATAGGTTGGATATATACTCAGTGTGTATATCATCGTCAGGATCATCTTTCAGGTGTATCCATTGTCCGCATGTCGCTATCGCATGCAGGAGTGAAAGTTCACTTTTTGGCTAAGGATCGGAGAAGTCATCATCAGGATATTGAAAAGATCACCAGATATTCATTATCATGTTGCGGAGGATATAAGTGTCTTATATCCTATTGACATCATCATCGGGTGCAAGTGACGTCATCATCATCAGGGTATTGCGAATATCACCCTATGCAAGTTTATCCTGCTGTCGCTAAGTGTTTTGGCATTGGCGTAAAGTTTGGTTAACATCATTAGGATGTTTCAATATGACCGGATAAGTCATATCCTGATGCTGTTGTTTGAGTAGTCAGATATCAGGGTGACGGAAACATCGAGGGAAAGGTGCTTGAAGTTGTCGTCATCAGGATATATGGGAGGAACCGGATATTTTATATCCTGCTGATGAAGATGATGCTGAACATCATGATGATGAAGATAGAGTTTGGCGGTAAGATGAACAGTGAACATCAGGAGGATGTTTGTGCTTGCCGAATGTGATGATGCTGCTGACAGGCGAAAGGTGAAAGGCGATAAGGAAGTGGACAGTAGTTAGCAGGAGGATATTTCATGCCTCTTCGAAATATGATGATGCTGTCTGTTAGCAAGAAATATGATGATGCTGTTAAGCTGATAGGTATTACATACTGCATGTCCAGAATTTTAACATGCTGGTTGTGTTAATGACTCCTCCTTCCCATTTGTAAGCTTCTGTTGCGTTATCCTCTGCATCACTTATGATCCATCCACTATGGTGTATCCTTATCATGAGCTTTCCATCTTATAGCTTATCCCCATCTATTTATCTTGAGCTTTCCACTATAGCCTATCTATCCATTTATCATGAGGCATGCATCCATCCCTTATATGGCCTATCCTCTTATTTATCCATCCATATATCATGAGACTTCCATCCCATTTACTATCATCCATCCTTTTATCCATCCCTTGCACCTAGACTTAGTCTTCCCTTGTCATTGGTATCAAGCAAAAAGGCTACCCAAATTGTAAATCCATTGGTGTTTTCCAAAACTTTCAAAAACACAAAAAAATCAAAATATGTCAAAAAAAACCAAAAAATCAAATATCCAATGAAAAACCCAAGCAATAAAACCAATCACATCATCCAAACCAATCCACTCCATCAAAATTCAATCAAAATCAAATAATCATCATCATCAATTATTCCTATCAATAACATTCATTCATCCATTTCAATCAATTACTTCTTCCAATCATATCAATCAAATCAATCCATATCAAGCAAGCTAATCAATCAAGGAACATTATCCAATCAAATCAACAAGTTTTGATCCTAATCTTGTCATGAGCCCAATCAATCATCATCAATCATCATCAATGGGATATAGCATTCCCACATCCTTGTGTTGATCTAGGGATATAACTTTCCCCACAATGACAACACTGTCTATCATCATCAATCAAACAATCAATCATTGGTATATGACTTGACAAGGGCAATACCTTGTTTATTTTACATCCTTTGAGCACACTGAGAACACTTGCTTATGCTTAGATTGAGTGGACACTCCAATCATCACACCATCATTATCATCATTCAAAACAATCCAATCATCAAAACAATCAACCCAACAATAGCAAACATCAAAACCAGAGCACATCAAGCCAACCATCAAAAAAGAAACTCAATCCAACCATCAAAACAATTATCAAACCAAATCAATCTAATCATCCATTCATCCAATCAAATTATTCTAAGCAATGATCCAAATGCAAGTCAATCATTAATCCATACCAATCAAGTTAATCAATCAAGCCAAGTTATCCAAACACAATCCATGGTCTTGATCGTAGCCCTGTTGTAAGCCAGATCAATCAAGCCAATTAGCCAACAAACTCAGCAAACAACCTTGTGTTGATCTAGGGATATAGCTTTCCTCGCAATGACAACACTATCAGCAAAACAATCAAACAACCAATCATTGCTTTACAACTTGACAGGGGCAATACCTTGTTTGTTTTTGAATCATTTGTGCATGCTTGCTTGCTTGCTTGTGTGTGTTATCATTTTATCATTGAAGGTTTTAAAAAATTTATTTATTTAATTAATTTCACATCTCTATTTCTTCAAACTATCCCCTTATCTTTCTTTTTGCAGCCAAGCCATTTCTTTTTGAGAGCATACTCGTGTTTGTCCAACCCACCTATCCTCTCGAGGGGGCATCATCATCCCATTTCATCATGCATCATCATCCTATCTTTCCATCACTATCTCCATTTCATCCCATATCCTTTTCCTCTATCCATACCTTAACTTCTTTGAAATGATGTTAGTCGACATAAAGCTTATCATCTCGAACATCATCTCAAAGAGGGGCAAAATGTAGACACCCAAATTTGTCCCAACTTTGTCCATGTCCTACAACACCTTGTTAAAACATTATCTAAACATCATAAGCCATTTTTGTCCTAAATCCCACTCTTAATCCCATTAATTAAATAAATTTTATTTATTTATATAATTTCACATGCATAATTCCATTTATCCTATCCTCATCCCAATTAATTAAATAAATTTTATTTATTTAATTAATTTCCACATCATATCCCAATCCTATCCTATTCATTTATTCAATTAATTAATTAAATATTATTTATTTAATTAATATCCAACTCATATCTCAATTAATTCAAATATTTTATTTGAATTAAGTCCTCATCTTTCATCACATTCCAACACTTGTCCAGTCAATCATGTGTTGTAATACAATTTTTATCTTTCATATGCACAACTAATGGGACCTAATTTTAGTATTTATCTACACAAGCACACCTAAGCTTTATCTTCCCTTGCCACATGTCACATGACTACAATTTTTTTATGTGCAAGGAAACCTAACTTAATCCTATCCATCCATTTCATCTAAAGCCCTAATTGATCCTAGCCATCCATTTGAGCCAAGCCAAGCCTATAAAACAAGCCTCTCTTGGGACATTAGAGAGAGATTAAGAGGGCGACATTAGAGGAGAGATTAGAGAATTCAGGATTCTTCTTCATGCAACCTCACTCTGTTGAATTTTCATCTCAAGCCATTATCTATCCTCTTTCATCTACCTAGCTTGCATCTATCAACCACCAATCATCCATCATCTATTTCCTTATCAATGTTATGCTGTGGAATTGAGCAACCAACACAATAAAGTGATCAATCAATCAAGCTCATCTTGCATCTTCGAGGTATTGAATTATTTGGGTTTGGGTTATGCATTTCAATTGTTTGATCATTTCCATTTGTAAATCCAAATTTTTTGATATACATTCTGGCACGCCCAGTGGGACTCACTTCGCTTGATCTTTTTTGCAGGTTTTTGTAGTAAAAATCTGCATTCATATAACCCCCATTGTTGAGTTTTATAGGTTTAATTAACTTCTTGTTGTAGATCTGCTACTTTTTTGACAAAACCCTAGGTTTTAAATATTTCATCATATCCTCCAAACGGCTGTGAATTTTTCTACAAGCTTTTAGCAGAAGTTTCTCCATGATATAAGGAAGAAATTTTTTGGGTTTATCGTGATTTTTGCGGGATTTATCATGTGTTTATGTTTTTTCATAAAATTGCAATTCTGAGTGCAAATCAGTAAATTTTTCAAAAAAATTTATATTTATGGAAAGTTCTCAAAATTCTAATGGGGGTCTATGTTTTATAGATTTAATTTGGAGCTCATTTATAGTGTGAAAAAATTAGATCTTTGCTGACTATACTGTTTCCATAAATCAACGTTTTTGGGCACAAATTAGAGAGTTTCTTTGATTTCTTTACATTTTCGGAAAGCTCTCTTAAAACTAATAGGGGTCTCTTCTTTGATTTTTTAATTTTCAAACCAAAAATGTATAAAAATAATCAAATCTAATTCGGCTATGCATCTAAAATTACAATTTTCCTTGCCTGATGAGCCTATTTTTTATGCCTACATTGTAATATCATTTTTTTTTATGTTGTAGGTGATCATAAGGAGCTGGAGCAACATTGACATCAACATCTATAGCAATTTGGATAGTGAATTAACCAGGTGCAATCATTTCATTTCTCATCTTCTAATCATTGTTTGTAAACACATTTGGATTTTGGGCATAAAATGAACAATTGTTTGCAAATTCACATCAAAAAATTGGGCTAAAACAAACCATTATTTTTCATCACATTTAGATTTGGGCTTTAAAACAAACAAGTGCTTTCATTGTCTTCTACACATTGAATTTCTAAGGTTAATGAACCCCATGTGAGTGTGACCAAGTAAATGTGTATGCTCTCTCCTCGCGTCCCAACACGAACTTGGAGATCAAAAACATTTACTTGTGTTGCTTTTGTTTAGCCTTAGAGAGGCCTGCCTTGGTATCCACCCCAAGGGAACAACCTCAAGCGGTACTTTCATCCGGTCTGCTATAAAAATTAGAGGATAAGGCAAAAGGCAAGTATAACCGGTATTAGCGCTCACCATATAGTGCTAACTCGAAAGGAGGTGTACCTTTGTGTATATTAAAACTCCTAGTAGAGTTAGTTAAAGTCTTAAGTGGCTTGCTGGATGCTCATGGGGTGCCAGTCCCCCAGATTTTCATTAGAACCTCCTTGTGATAGTGGCCTTGCCTTGACTAGGACTTGTTGAAGTGTCTTCACGTGCTTGCTTAACCATCATCACATTCTTCCAAACTAAAACTTGCTTGTGTCTTGTGTGAGTGATTCATGTGTGTATATGCATAATCATTTGTTTGAATATTGCCACATCAAGCTCTAAACACTCAAACACATAAAGACAGGTCATCCTACACATTCTTCCAATAACATTCAAACCCAATCACTTTCATCCCAAACATATCCAAGTCATCCAAACAATTCATATCATCATCAAAATCCCTAAACAAGCGCTTGCTAAAAGGACTCAAGACAAACACTTGGGTGATAACATGTTTACACTAGAGGACCCAGAAATTAAATTCCAAAGATTCCTCCAAAATATTTATCAAGGATCACAACCCCTAAACCAAGATGCCATTGAAATATTACAATTCCTCATCCAAAAAGCTCAACCCCACATAAGCCAATCACCTCATCTACAACACCTCGTAGCCCAAGTTCAACTCCTTTTAGCCACTAGTCAAGCTCGACAAGTACATCAATCTTTAGCCACTCACTATCAAACTAATCCACTTCATAGCCACATGTCATATCCATCCACTTCTTACCAACCTCATCTATCTACACATCAAGTCAATGCCACATCATCCTATGAATATCCACCTCAAGCTTATCCAATCCGTCATGCTAACATTCCAATGCACTATCAAGCCCATCCACAAGGCAATCAAGTGTCCTCACAAGAACAACATGCAAGTTCAAATAGCCCTTTGTACATAAATCAAGCAAGTCCAAGTACACCTTTTCAACAAGACCACCAAGCACCATTGATAGACCTAAGTCCACATTTCCAACAAGAATCATATCCAAATCCAAGTGGCCCCTTGTACATAAATCAAATGAGTCCAAGTTACCCTATGCAAGACTTAATTACCTTTGACAAGGGAGATACCAATCTAGAATGGCCTCCACCATCCAATCCAATGCCAACACATGAACCAACAAGTCCTATCCCAACACCACCATGTGATCCCATTCCTAGTCCATTAATCCCTCAACCTTCCAAACCACTAAGCCCTTCATTACCTTCATCACCATGTCATTCTAATCATTCACCAAAGGATGTGGTTGAGAGAGTTTTACAAAGGATGCTTGAAGCAAAACTCATTGAACTTCCCAAAGTCAAACCATGTGAAGAAAGTCCATATGATGAACATGATTATTGTGCATACCATAGGACCAAAGGCCATGATACAAATACATGCCCCATGTTTTTCTCAATTGTTTACAAGGTGTATCAACATACAATAAGAAATCATGCCACATCATCCCAATCCCATGTGTCACACCCATCTAGTCCACATCCTAATCTATCAAACTCCATTATCCTTCCATCCAATCAAAATCCTAGTCCTACGCTTACAACATCATCCTCTATTATTGCTCATCCATTATATTACCCATCTACACATACCCTTGCGAAGGATGTGATCCATTGGCTACTAGCTAGGAATAAACTACCTCCATGTCAAAGACCCATTAATGAGCCTACTAAAGAACTTCCAATGGTCGTGTCCAAGCCTATAATCCCATCATGCAGTCCACCTATCCTTGAGCCTCTTCAAGAGCCCTCAATTAACATGCCTAGCCCTTCAAGCTCATCATGTGACCTACAAGCCATCAAGCCTATTTGCGAATCTTCTATCATGAATCTAAGTTAAGAGTCATCATGTTCTCATGTTGTTGACCAAGAGCCTATCCAAGAGTCATCCAATTCCATTCAAGAAACCCAAGAGGTATGTTAAAGGTTTAATCCTAAGCATGTGGAAATATTAAGCCCTAGTCCAACTCAAGATCAAAACACTTTCATGCGACCCATCCATAACATTTACCTTCTTTATGATCAAGATGATACCTATAAAGAAGCTATCCATGAGCACCTTGATCCTATCCATAATCCTATATCTATCCATGAGCAAGATATCCATATTGCTCCTAGTCATCTACCATCTAGCCCTATCCATAATGAGCAAACATCCACTTGTCATGATGAGACACGTGTCCCCCAAGCAAGCATAAAAGATCAAACAAATAACTTGGATCTTAGTGAACATAATCAAGATCCTAATGATCCTCCTTCCACATCCACCATCGATTCCACTTCAAATCCACTATCATGTCCTAGTGGTCTTACCACCTTTGTCCATGAATGTTCCTCCTTAGGACAACAACGACCTTTATCCACTTCACCTTCTCCATCCAATAAAGAGATCAAGTCTAGTGTTCAAACCACACCAAGTCCCATAGTCAATTGTATCCTCCAAAACATGAACTACCAAGGTAAAGGTCTAGGCCTTTATGAACAAGGTATTTTGGAGCCAAACCATGTCAAAGGTCCTCCATGCTCATATGGCCTTGGATACACACCCCAAGGTAAACAAGGCCAAGATGTTGGTAATCCCTTCATGCATCCTAAATCTACCACTTTCCATTGCACCCCCCATCATCTACCCAAGACATATGTAGCCATTCCAATTCCATCATCTTATAAATGTCAAAAGCATGTGACTGTACACCTTCCACCATCCACTTTGCCTCCACTTTTACCAACTCCAAATATCCCTCCATCCACCTTACCACCATTGCTTCCAACACCTAACATACCTATCATTCATAAGTATCCTTACATCCCTAATCATGGCCAACAAAAGCACACATCGTCTAAGCATAAAGCTTCCAATCATTCCATCCATTCCACCCACCCCATGGGATTTGAAAGAAAAAATTTTGATGCCTCTACCTATAAAGCTAAAAGTCCTACCAAAAATCCTAAGGAATCTCATGCCTTAGGGCACAAACATGAAAAATCAATGCAAAGAACCAAAGCAACGCAATCCAAAAAGCTATCTAAATCCTTACCTCCAAATGCAAAGCCCAAAAGTAAAATGGTTTGGGTTCCTAAGAAAATAGCTAGCAAGTCAAACGAGGCATCCTTATCCATATTTCAAGAATCCCAATCACCTATATCCATCCAAAATCCTATTTCCATCCAAAACTTCCATTCCCTTCAAAAATCCCACAAGCAAAACAAAAGCACTAAAAATCCTAAGTTCATATGGGTTCCTAAATCACTTCATCAACCATTTCTTAAGAAAATAACCCCATTGCTTCCTACACCACCATCTCATCAAAAGCTTCAATGTTTATCATGGTGTGAGCAACCATTGGTCATGGTTCCCTTCCACTCTGCAACACCTCCACATAACTACATCTCCCCATCTTCCAACCATTATCCTACATATCTCCCCCATGCTATCCCTATGGTCCATGCTTTGGCATAAACTTTTCATCCATCTTCATTCCATAAGCCTTTATAAATCCACACCATAAGCCACTAGCCTACCCTTTCATAATCCATTTCATAATCCATTATCTACCTAATCCATCTCTCATCTACACAATCCCTTATCAACATCGATGAGCATAATGACATGGTCCATGCGAAGACATCATCCATCTCTAATGGGACAGTATCACCTCTCATAGCACTAGCCACTTGAGTCCCTCCTATCCATTACCATAGTGAAAACCTGGCAAACAGGTGCCATGTGTAATTGTCAACCCATCTAAAAAGAAAAAAAAAAGAAAAAAAATATAAAAAAAGTAAAGAGAAATCCCTTCGTCCAACGGTGAAAACCTGTTAAACAGGCACCTTGGATAAGTACCATGATGAAAACCTGGCAAATAGGTGTCATGTGTAGGTTGATCTTCTATGTCACTTACACTTGGGGGCACATTGTTTCATCCATCCTATCATACCAACCTATCATTTACATCTAACCTATCTGTTTCCAAACTATCTATCCCATTATATCATTTACCATCCTACCATCCTTAGCCATTACATAAACATGCATATCCTATTGAACCCATTCATCCACCCTTCCTCCTTTTGATCTTGATAAAGACATTGGGGCAAAATGTTGAAACATGTTGGGACATTTCTTGACATACCTTCTTTCCAAACCAAACCCTATCCATTGACCATTTATCTATCCCATTTAAACCAATCCATCATGTCATCCTATCATCATAAGCATCATGTAAAATCCAATCTTGTCATCCCTTGGTTATAAACTTTGTTATGCAAAATCTTAAGCATTACCACTTAGAATGGGGCAAGTTCCTCCTATGCAACATAGCCTTTGAAGATCACATCCTAGCTCCCTTATGATCCATCCACTATGACATATCCTTTTCATGAGCTTTCCATCTTATAGCTTATCCCCATCCATTTATCATGAGCTTTCCACTATAGCCTACCTATCCGTTTATTATGAGGCATGCATACATCCCTTATATGGCCTATCCTCTTATCTATCCATCCAACTCTCATGATCTTCCCATAACATTTACTATGAGCTCATCCTTTTATCCATCCCTTGCACCTAGACTTAGTTTTCTCCCTTGTCATTGGTATCAAGCACAAAGGCAACCCAATTGTAAATCTATTGACATTCAAAAAGTTCATGAAAATTTGAAGCTCATTTATAAACCCAAAATTTTTCTGCTGTAGCTTCTTTATATCATGGACAAACATCTGCTAAAATCTTGTAGAAAAATTCGTAGCCATTTGGAAGATATGATGAAATCTTTAAAACCTAAGGTTTTGTCCAAAAAGTAGTAGATCTGCAACAAAAAGTTAATTAAACCTGCAAAACTTGACAATGGGGATTAGATGAAAGCAAATTTTTACTACAAAAACCTGTAAAAAAGATCAAATGAAGTGAGTCCCACTGGGCATGCCAAATGTAGTTAGGGTAAAATTGTAAATCAGGGCAAATGAATAAACATCAATGATAAAAACCCTAGCAATGCACAATGAAGCACAAGACAACATGAAAATCAAAATAACAAATGTAAATGCAAACCGATCTCCACACTATGCTTGATTTATCTCCATTGCTCTTCTCCGCCTCGCATGAGCATGCAAGATTTTGAAGGATTATTGTTGGAAGAATGTTGGGTGCTCACTTCTGCAGCATAACATTAAGATGAAGATGCTAGAATGAATGATAGATGAAGGATGCAAAGGTTCTAATGATATTTCAACAGCATGTGGATACTTGAGGATCAATGCATGCTAATGGCTTATGAGGGGATTGATTTATAGGAAAGGCTTAATTCAAATGGATGGCTAGGATCAATTAGGGCTTTAGGTGAAATGGATGGATAGGATTAAGTTAGGTTTCCTTGCACATCAAGAAATTGTAGTCATGTGACATGTGGCAAAGGAGGATAAGGCTTAGGTGTGCTTGTGTAGATAAATACTAAAATTAGGTCCCATTAATTGTGCATGTGAAAGATAAAAGTTGTATTACAACACATGATTGATTGGACAAGTGTTGGAATGTGATAAAAGATGAGGACTTAATTCAAATAAAATATTTGAATTAGTTGGGATATGAGTTGGAAATTAATTAAATAAATAAAATTTATTTAATTAATTGGGTAGATGAATAGGATGTGATGTTAAAATTTATTTAATTAATTGGCTAAGTGGGATAAGGATGGGATTGAATGGGATTTTAATTAAATAAATAAAATTTATTTAATTAATTGGCTAATGGATAAATGGGATTAAGAATGGGATTTAGGACAAAAATAGCTTATGATGTTTAGGATAATGTTTTAACAAGGTGTTGCTAGACATGAACAAAGTTGGGACAAATTTGGGTGTCTATAGATATTTTTCTTTGTTTGAGGTAGACTAATGACCTTACGCAAAGAGGGATAATGATTTCACTTGGAAGGTAGACTATTGACTTTCCAAGCAAGATATGATGTGAAGGATGAAATCTAGATCTAACTTTAGCTCAAAAGGATGACGGATTTTGATGATGTTTTGATTTGGGAGATTTTGGGGATTTTTTGGAATGATTTTCTTATGACAAGGATTTTGGTTTGGTCCAAAAGGTATGCAAATATTAATAAGGATGAGGTGGATATGAGAATGAGGTAGGTTTGATGTAGCAAAAGGTCCAACAATGGTGGTGATTAATCCTCTAAGGTCAAAGTGAAGGTGTGATTTTGGAAAATTTTGAGAAAATGGATGGACTGTTGTCAGACTTTGGGAAGGTGGATATAGATTATGGCAGAGTAGATGGTGAATATCACAACTGAATAGGTCTCTATTTAAGGAAATTCAATCTAAAAATATCGCCAATCCATAGGTGAAATGGTGCCACAATCAGACAGAGATAGCGCTAAAACTAGGCAGTGTTTGTTGAGGTCCTATAAGATAGATTTTTGATGACAATTTTGGATTTGTTTTGTTTAGAATTTGATCAAATGATTTGGTTTGTCTCTTGGCAATGTTGTTGCAGATAATTCAAGCATAATAATCACACAATAATCAAGATTTTGCTTTGTTTTAAAAAAAAGATGTGTGATTTTATTTAACAAGCACTTTAAACAACCTAAGGCGAGGATGTGACAATATTTGTTAAATCCCCTAGCTACGCATATTCAAAGCGGGTAGCTCCAGGATCTTGGTAGCACCGGCTCCTCCTTACAATTGCACACACTTCTCATGCATACCAAGATCCAGGTTTCTTATAAGGCTTGTCCCTCACCAAACCTTTAGATTATCCCTGCTACCTCAGCTAAGAACCGCATGAATCGGGGCCGCTTTAAAGGTTTCCCTTCTGCGTCAACAAATAGAAGGATTTTGGCTTGCTAAACAATGGTTCATAGTAAGGGCATCCATTCAAGTGGTTATACATGCAGCAACGCTACTCTCTATTATGGAGTCTTCCAGCCTCCAAGGGTTATGCCTTGGAGGGTTTTGGGGGAGGTTGGCTATTGGTATAACAAAACAACACCTGTTGTCTATGACTTTCATCACAAACACCTTATTTTATATTTTGGCTTGGAAGAGCTTGGCTTTAGCTTGATGTCGCTTGGGTCGTTCCCACCTTTCGAAGCAGGGTGGCAAGCCCTCTAAGGATTAACAAAAGCAATACAAGCACAAAAATACTTTTGATCCCGAAGTTCATACAAAGATGCAAGGGGAGAGCATACGTATTGTTTGTGTTTGCATCACACTAAATATGGTTTATTTTAGTTCTTTGGATTATGTTGGGGGTGATTAATCCATGTTTAGTAAGAAGCCTTTGATTCTCAAGATCACCAAAAAAGGTGCGAGGGAAGAGCATACGCTTTTCACACCACAAACACAACCACAAAAACACTTCACACAAGTTACTTTAATTTTCTTGATTACATGCGTGAATAATGCAAATTGTTGTTCTTTTTAACCCAATGATTTTAATTGATGCAATTTGTGGTTCTTTTTAAAGCCCCAAAATTGAAGTGTTTGATAGTTGTTGGCACACAAATTGTAAATTTTAGGACACCAAATTTAAATGTTGGGCACACAAACACACACAAAGATTTGTTGTTGTTCAATTTTATTGCACCAAATCAAAATATTGTGTAACTAGCATGCAAAGGGTTCATTTTAAATTGCAAATTGAAGTGTTTTTGCTAAACTAGAGACAAAACCACCCTACAAAAGTTTTTTAGTATCTGCGAAATGATAGAAAAGACCTGCAAAAACACTTGTCAGTACCTACACAGCTAGCAAAGTTAGTTTTCAAAATAGCGCTAAAACAGAGGTCCAATAGCGCTACTACGGATAGGAAACAGACAGAACCTAACCCTTATACAGATGGCGCTAATTATTATGATAGCATCAATACAAGACCAGTAAGGCACCAAAACAAAAGATGGCATTACAATATTACAATTAAGGCACTAATAAAATACATAGTGCAAATATCAAACCAAAATAGTGCTAAACTAGGAAATAGAGTTAAAACAACTCTATGGATGCGCCACTGCGCAACTTGTCAAATAGTCTGGTTACACTTGCGGATAGTGCCAATCTAGGGGATAGCGTCGATACGGGGCTAAATGTGTCTGACCTACAAAAAGTGGTTTTATAACAAAAATGGAGGGTCAGGCTGCACACAGAAGATGTCCCATTAGCCTTGTTAGTCTGAATAATTGAAAATCAAGACCAAAAAACAAAGCCAAAGTGTATGTTTAGACTTTTATGAAAATTTGGACATAACTTCCCCTTGTATTTTAAAGATCTCTGTGAAAATAGAGAGCACTTAAATGCCAAATTAGCCAAGAGATCATAAAAAAAAGACATGTGAGTGAGTTAGTAAAAGGAAACATGTTGCGCAAAAATAGTGCTAAAACAAGAAATGGTTCTAAATGGAGCCAAAGATGGTGTCGCTGAGAAGGTAGGATGGCGTCGCACCTGTAAACACACGTCCCTTGCACAAAAAATCACAAAAAATGGATTAGACTTGGACCTTGTGGGTCCCACCGAGTGTGCCAATGTAGATTAGATAAGCAAATAAGGTTAAAAATAATAAACTAAATGCAAATAACACAAAGTTATACCTCACATGCAAACCTAATCTCATCAAGGGAGGAAGAAGCCTGGCACCCAAAACAAGCTCCTAAGACATGATTATCCCTAGACAATAGATTCAAATGTGAAATGCTACTCTAATTTGCAACTCACTATTCTAGCTCATGAGTGATTTTGACATGGTAACTTTGCATGGAACTTGGATCTTGAAATGGATGGAGAGAGGCCCTATTTATAGATTTTTAGAAGGGATTTTGATCCAATGGTGGAGATTGATTTGGAAGATCAATGGTGGAGGATAAAAGTGATGTGGAGGGCCTAGATTCAATCTTGAATGAATGGAGGGCTAGGAATAAAAGTGAATCTTTTATTCATTTTGGGAAAATGAGTTATTAAATGAGCATGGGGGTGAAGGATTATTTTGGAAATAAAGATTCATATGGGGGAATGTAAATGAATTAAAAATTCATTTGGGGAAGAGACGAAATAAATGAGTATGGGTGAGGTAAGGGGTTGTAAGGAGAATTAAATGTGATGTGGGATGTTTTTAAATAAAAAATTGACTTAGGTGGATTTAATTCAATTTTTTATTTGGAGGATGTGGGGAAGGGTGTTAAACAAGGTTTGACCACCCAAATGAGAGGGTTAGGATTAATTAAACATAGGTTTCATTTAATTAATCCTAGGGCTAGGATGAGATAGGCTAGGGTAGGTAATTAAATAATAGCTATTTAATTGTTTAGGGTAGGGATAGGTCAATTAATAGGCTGGATTAATTAGTTAACATGGTTTAAACTAATTAACTAGATTTAGTTGAAAGGGGGAAATTGATTTAATAAATATTGCATATTTATTAAATCAATTGGCTAATGTTTGGACTATTGAATTAATGAAATTAATTCAATTTTGGGGATAAAATGGTGTGAATTTGGAAAATGAAAGGGGTAATTAATTAAATAAAAATTTAATTCATTGATTAGAAGGGAATTTGGTATGTTTAGGGATGTCAGGAGTCGGTTTCATGGTAGAAGACATTTTTAGGTGTCTACATGACTCATAGAATTGGAAAACACATTTGATGGACATGATAGATTTAAAATGAAAGACACACCAATAGTGCAGAACGACCTTGAAGAGATTAATTTGGGGACACAGGCAGCCCCAAAAAATGTATACATTGGAAAGAATCTCAATCCCAAAATCAAGAGCATGCTCAACTTACTCAGGAAGTATAGACATGTATTTGCATGGTCATATGATGATTTGAAAGCATATAGGGAGGATCTTTTTCAGCATGAAATACCATTAAAACAAGATGCTAAACCATTCAAGCAAAAATAGAGGCCTATCAATCCCACATTTGCCCCTAAGATACTTGAAGAACTCACAAAACTGAGAGATAGAGCTATCATTAAACCCATTAGGCATTCTTCTTGGATTTCTAATTTGGTGCCTGTCAGGAAGAAAAATGGTGATATTAGATTATGTGTGGACTTCAGGAATCTAAACAAATCTTCTCTTATGGACAATTATCCCCTTCCTAATATGGAAGCAATACTACAAAAGGTTATCGGGTGTGAATTGTTGTCAATGATGGATGGTTTCTCAGGATATAATCAGGTGAAAGTTAAAAAATTAGAACAATACAAGACTGCATTCACCATACCATGGGGAACATATGTATATATAAGGATGCCATTTGGACTCACGAATGCTGAAGCAACATTCCAAAGGGCAATGGATGTGGCCTTTGTAGAATTGATTAATAAAATCATGATAGTATATTAGGATGACATGATAGCATATTCCAACAGGGCTAAGGATCATTGTACACATCTAGAATAGAGTTTTGTTAAAGCCTTAGAATATGGAATATCATTGAATCCTAAGAAGTGCCATTTCGTAGTAATAGAAGGCAAGTTGCTTGGCCACATAGTCTCAAAAGATGGAATAAGAATAGATCCTAAAATAGTAAAAGCCATTGACCAAGTTCCCATTCCTAAGAATGTAAAAGCTATATAGTCATTCTTTGGCCAAATCAACTTTGTCAGGAGGTTCATATCAAATTTTATAGAAATTGTTAGCCCTATATCAAGAATGTTGAAGAAGAATTCAGAAGTAAAGTGGACAACAGAAACAGTAGAGGCATTTGCCACCATTAAGAAGGCAATCAAAGAAGCCCCTAGTCTGATATACCCTGATTTCAATAAGCCATTCCAACTGTTCTCATTTGCCTCATATCATACAATTGCAGCAGTATTATTGCAAAAAAATGATGAAGGACATGAACAACCCATTTCATTTTTCAGAAAATCTCTTCAAAATGTAGAATTAAAATATGACATAGTTGAGAAACAAGCATGTGCATTGGTGAAAGCAGTTAAAGCTTTTAGGCCATACTTGGTGGGAGCTGAAATAATAAAATATGTGCCTAATACTACAGTAAAAGATGTATTGGTCCAAACTGAGGTCACAGGCAGAAGATGCAGATGGATAAATAGAATTTAGGAGTTTAATATTGAAATCTAGATCACCAAATTTGTAAGAGGACAAGGCCTTGCTAGATTAATGGCTGAAAATAATCTCGAGGCTTCTCAGATATGTAGTTCTAATGATGTTAATAACACAAGTTCTAGCATTAAGCATACCCCATGGTATATTGACATCATATATTATCTAAAGCACATGAAGTGTCCTAAAGAGTATGATGATAACAAGAGAAGGACACTTAAATTATAGGCCTCGAAATATGTATTTATTGATGGAGATCTTTACTAGAAGAATAGGGATGGTATTCTACTACTATGCCTAGATGAACATCAGCAAAACATGTCATGAAAGAGTTACACGAAGGTATGTGTGGAGGTCATTTCTTAGAAAAGACTACAACCCACAAGATCCTAAGGGCTAGATACTATTGGCCAAAAGTTTTTAATGATTCATATCATTACACAAGAAAATGTGAAGCATGTCAAAAATTTTCAGGAAAGTTAAAATATCAGGGAGCACTACCCTTGAAACCCATGCATGTGGAGGCTCCATTCTATCAGTGGGGCATTGACTTCATAGGAGAAATTGTAGAGAAGTAAAGTGGGGGACACAAATGGATTTTAGTGGCAACAGATTACTTCACAAAATGGGTGGAAGCAATCCCAACTAAACAAGCAACAAGCAAGGTGGTGATCAACTTTTTGATGGAGAATATTATATTCAGATTTGGCACTCCAATGAGGTTAATTACAGACAATGGAATGTGTTTTAGGTCTGATGAGTTCAAAAAAATTTGTAATACATATGGCATCACTATGGCATTTGCTGCCCCTTATCATCCACAAGCAAATGGGCAGGCAGAATCCAGTAACAAAAATCTTCTAAAAATTATAAAGAGATTGTTGGAGGGAAACAAGAAAGCATGGGATTCAAAGTTGAGAATGGCTGTGTGGGCTGATAGGATTACTGTGAAAAGAGCAATTGGGAGATCTCCTTTTGAACTGGTGTATGGAACACAAGCAAGGATACCATTAAAAAATCTTTTACCAGTGTACAAATTTGTCCTTCAAGAGGATTTAAACATCCTTGAACCAATGGAGGAAAGATTAGAACATCTTGCAGAACTTGATGAGATAAGGAGACTGGCTCAAAGGCAGAATATCAAGTCACAATCACAAGTGAAATACCTTTCTGACAAAAAGGCCAAAGATAGGAAATTTGAGATGAATGACTTAGTATTAATGTGGAATGCTAGGTGCTAGGAGAAAGGAAAGCATGGAAAGTTTGAATCTTTGTGGTTAGGTCCTTTTGTTGTAACTGGCAAAGGAGGTGATGATTCTTACTATTTGCAAAATATGGCTGGAGAAGAGCAGGAACTGCCTGTGCATGGGCAATTTCTAAAATCTTTCTTTTCATAAGATATCAAAATCATGCACAAAGAGAACTAAGTGTTGCCAGTGCATGGACAGCCCTTAAATAATTCTTGAAATACTTTTATTCCATGCACAGTAATCTAGGGAAATCAAGAGAGATTAGGATCTGCCAGTACATGGACAGTCCTATGAATCTCTCAAAGATAACAAAAAACTTTTCCATGTATAGTAGTATAGGATCATCCCCGTTCCCCATCATTATCATTTCCATCTCCCATTCTCATTTCATTCATACAATTATGTGAAGCCGTCATCCCCAATAAATAAAATATATGGTCTACTCCCCCAAGAGATCTGAATCCTTGTTATACCCACAAGGGGTATACATCCTAGACAGAGCCACTGTTGGGATAGGAAAATTTTGAAATTTTCCTATATTCCTACCCACTCCATGTCCAAATAGATCAGGAGATAATGTGCCCAAATTCATCATAGCAGTGGATAAACTCTATAAGATCACATAATCTTTACCACCAACATTGGTCTCACCCATCACACTATATATAATAAGGGGCCTCAGCTCCTTAATTTCAGCAAGACCTCACTTTTGTTATACCGATCCATGCTCTATGAGAAACAGGCTGAAACGAGTATCAGCATGCAAATAATGATTGGGGAGAAGATTTCAGGAACCGTCGATGAATAAAGTAACACAGATGACCTTTCATTAGGGAGATAATTTGTAGTCACACCGAGTTGATCAGTAACAGGGACTATCGGCATAAGAAAACATTATTGGGGAATACTCCAAAACCCCCCTCGACAATATAGATCACACTGATGAAGGAATTCTGTATGACTCTTGCCGAGCTACCCATGGAACCAGTGAAACTAATGATCATCGGGGAGAGATGCACATCGGGGTGAGAAGTTAAAGTATCTCCAACTTCACAATGTCTCAGTGATAAAGTGACATTATTTCATCTTAGGTCACACCAATGTCTACGAAGGATAAAAACCATCGGCGAAAGTGAACAAGTCAGAACAAAGCTTGCAAGTCTTGCTGAAACAATACTCACAACGATGTCGGTGACATGTTGTGAAGATCACTCCAATGAAGAATGTAAAGGAAGATATCAGGGAAACGATCATGATTAGATAGTTGGAAATAAGTCATCTCAATGTCATATCTTATCCCGACGATAACAATGGCCACGCTCATCGATAAGACTCCCACTAACATTCATATCGAAGACACTTAAGATATTAGAGTAAAGTTTTATTCCCACGATGATAAAGTAAGTCAGGCCGATGATAGCCATGCCCATTTGTATATTGGGTAGACCATGAAAATATCTTGTCGATGCAAACTTATATATGTCTTTATAAAAGATGACATCGAGGAGATAGATGAAGGGTCACAACGATTGATCCACATGCAAATGTTCACACCATAAGAAGATATTAAATCACCCTAACATTACAAAAATCATATCAATGAAGGGAGTTATGGCGATGTGACATCTCACAATGATCACGAAAATTAATACACTGGAACAATTAATTGCAAACAAGGAAGAGATCCTTTGAAGAGCCATTCAAAATCATTGCAATTAGATTCAAAAGAATTATCTGAGAGGAGTGCATAAACGAGAACTCAGAGGAAAGATAGAGGAGTCCAATAATCACATAACAGGTACATATTCGAAAGCCTCTATGTGATAAACTGCATTTTGAATTTGCCATCCATAATTGTAATTGAGACTCTAGTGAAAGGAAAGGGCAGAAAACAACAGGGTGAGACTAGTAAACCTAAGAAACAAAAAATTGACAAAAGCCCTAATGAGAAAATAAAGGACAGGAAATTGAATCAAGACTTAATTGACCAATTCCCTGGATCGACTCCCAAAGCCCAAAGGTCTGCACAACTTAGGGTAGAAGTAGAGAAATTAGAAGACAAATGTAAATATCTTGGAAATGTCTGGACACCAATAAGAGGATATGACCTTTTCAAATTCCATTACAATAGGAGATTCAGAAATGTCCCAGTGTCTAATCCATGGCACTTGAATTTGGGAAAATTGGTCGTTCTTGATGTATTTGTGAATGTAGAACTCATCAAACTCCTAGCTAAACATTACAACCCTAGCCTCAAAGCCATATGCAATCTACAAGGAGAGCCAACTGTACATTTATCTAAAAATGCTATTTGTGAAGTGTTTGATTTGGATGACTTGTGCACTGTTCCTATAGTCTATGAAGATTTGGACAAATAATATTGGAGAATGGATACCACTTACAATGTGTGGAGATTACCTATCCATAGGCCTAAGGTAGAAGGTGAAGCAGTGCCTCTTAATGAGAATGATGGACCTGCATTCCATGTGTCATTATTTGAACCATACATACAATACACATTCTACTCTATGGGCCAAATCCTAGGGTCAGAGGTCCCTGATTTTATGACAATTCCTTTGATGGTGATAGCCATAGACATCTAGTGTTACAATGCCAGGCAGTTTGACTATGTTTCCTATGTTTTTGGAAGGATTGATTATGGTTTGACTGCAATCAAGAACAATGCCCCATCGGTCTCTTTTGAACATTAGTCACTCCTCATGTACATGGTGCTTTATTATGGCCAAGATATGGGATTATGGCCAAGTGAATTCAAAGTTGTTCAAACAGACCAAAGGGGAGAAAAGTCACCCATACAAATGTGGATGAGGATATGGGACAACAGGTATGCCCATTCAAGTTATATTCATTTTGAATAATATTGTGTAAAAGTATTGTGTAGATATTTTAGTCATCCTTGTGAATATTCAATGTCAAATGAAATAAAGAGGTTTCTCAGACCTAGAGATTTTGGTGGTCCTCTTACTGTTACCCACAACTGGGGAGACTGTTATTGTTTTGAGGATGCTACCATTGTTAGAGTTTATGGTTTTGAAGACATCCCGTTTATATTGCCCAAGACAGTTCCTGACAAAATTGCCTACTTAGAGATAGTCAGGCAAATGAACTGCTCTAATTTAATGCATTTGAGCTCCTATGACAAGCAATCCTTCATGCCCAGTACTCTGTGCTTTGGAGATTTTACTGTACTATCAAAAGAGGGTTATGGTCTCATTATGGATAAACTGATGCATTATAACATGAGATGTGTAGAAGCAAGAAAAGGATTTGATCCTGAGGGATTCATTGATCTTGCTAGGAGAAAAAAAAACCTCAGTGGATATACACATGTCCCATATCCACATGATGACATAATCAGGAATATGGAAGAAACTAAAGTTGAATTAGTGGTTGAGAAATATAATAGGGAATTAGATCAGAAAAGGAAGGAGATTGCAAAGATAGAGTTGTTGTCCTCTGGTGATGAGGGACCTATAGAAGAAGAAGAGCCACATCAATAGATAACTAGAATGTCCAAACAAAAAATGCAACACTATCAGTCTCCTAGTATAGAGCATGATGAGGAGGGGTCTGCTGATGAGGATCCGAGACAAGTAGCATATGATTCTTTTATTTTTGATGATCAATTTATTCATTCTACAGAATTTAAATCATTTTTGTATAAATGCAAGGGTAAAGAGATTAGGGAATCAGTTGATAATGAAAGACAATTAGTTGATATGTTAAAAACAACTGTGGACAGTGAATTGCAAGCTATGACTCCTAGTAGAGGTAGACAACTGCTTAGAGAAGCAGGCGTTATGATATTCCCTAGTCTTGATTTGAATTCTGCTCTGGTCTTTGATAGTTTTCTGTATAACACAGATGACAAATATAAGCTCACTCCAGAGGGTGTCACAGAAGTGTATATGGGCACCAAATATAACAACAATGAAAATTCACTAATGATATGGGCCTTGTACCTGCCCCATAAGAAGACAACCATTATAGACACTGAAAAGGCTTTTGGGCATGTCATGACTTTGAAGGCAGGGGAAACTGACCTTTTAATCACCGTAGACATTGGCATTAACGTTGCAAAGTTGAATAAAGCACAAGCTCAGACGCTGATCAAAGAATGAGATGCATATAAACTAAGTTGTGAGAGATTAACAAAGGAAAATGATTATTTAAAAGATGCTGTTAAGAACACCTTTGGAGGGACAGTGAAAAGATTAACTCAGGGAGAAAGCTCACAATGCACCCAATCACCATCTATTGATCAGATAGCTCAAATCTAGATTGACACACTTGCAATAGTGCTCCAGAATAGGCATGTCAACATGATGCATTAGATGAACCAATTTTAGGATATTTATTCTGAAAATTATAAAGTGATCCAAGAACATGAGAGGCTCCACAACAGGCTACAGGAGAAAATCCATGAGACACAGAGTAAAGATGTTTCTGACACTACAAATATTTCCAGTGCAAAAGACTTGATTTTGTGGCACTAGAAATATTATGACTAGCTTAAGAATGATTCCAAAGAATGTGTTGAGGCTGCAAAAGCAGGAATACCCATGTTATTCAGGAATGATAAAGAACTGAAGAGCAAAGACGAGTGGAGTGAAGAATGTCAAATGATATTACATGAAGTCTTAGGAGCTCTCAAGGACAAGGACTCTTCATCTGGGGAAGCCTACAAGCATCTGGAGAAGATGGTAACGATGGATGTGATCACAAGAAACACTATTGAATTTACTGATACACACCGCAACCAGGGGTACTTGGATCACATTGCTCAGCTATACCTATGGCTGAATAGAGCTTAAGCATCATTATTTTTATTGTTGTTATGTTAATCATGTTGATTCCCAAAAGATATTTTGAAGAGTTATGTCTCTTCATAAGTATTTCTATATAAGTTGAACATATGATGTTGAATTATCATCAGTAGTAGGATATAGTACATAAAGTTTACAATATTTTAAAAGACCATGTTGCAAGCATTATATTGAAGAAGTAAATTGAAGTTCTTTGATTCTGTGGTCTTATTTTGGCATCAATTGTTTGTTAAGATTATTCAATTATATGGTTGTCTCTAGTTCAGTATTTCCTTGTTATTCAAATTAATATATCAAGTATATATTTAATTTGTCAATGCACATTTGTTGTATTTGTGTGATTGGATTAATTGTTTTCCATTAGAGGAATTAAAATCCTTTTGATCAGTCACAGTAACCTGGAAGTGTTAGTTTGGATCATTAAGAAGAATCATATAATTAGGATTGTCATTCTGTCTCCAAGTTGATATTATATGTTATTCTTGTACATTTCATTCAATTGGTTCCTTCAAGAAAGGATTAAATTTCCTTCTGGTGAATAACAAGAAATCTGATTTTATCTATTGGATTATTAAGGAGAGTCTGTCAGTCATTTCCCTGCATGTTTATACAAGTTATAAACTAAAGTATTGTGCCAAACAGTTAGAGTTATTGCCCACTATAAGCCATTGGTCTTTATCTTCCATTTGACTATGTTTACCCAACAAGGCATCAGTCTTATTTCAATTCATAATTTAAGATTTACCTTGATATTTCTTATACAATTTATACCAATCATCCATCAGATATTAGATATAGAATTAGTTAGCAATCGTTCATCTATTCTACACCATTTTCCACTATAGGTAGATCCATTAACTTAGTCAAAACACTTATACTTGATCTGCTTTAATCTTTAAGGTTCACCCGCTGAGGTATAGCAGTGCCTAAAGTGCAGTGAGTCATCAAACCCTAAAGGTTAGATTCCGTCGCATTAGTTCAAAAATGTTGCCAATCTGACTATAGAGTCTGGCATCCTCTTAGGATTTGTAACCTGCATTTTTGAGACCTGACAATGTCTTCCCAAGGTCTCTCTGGTACTGTCAAAGATTTATACAATCCAGTATTTTGACCACTCCCTTTTGTAACTTGACAAACTCTACAACTCTACACAAATATCTGAACATCCTTATGTATCTGAAGCCAAAAATAGTTTTCACTGACCAAGGCCACTGTCTTATCAATGCCAAAATGTCCTACCAATCCACCACTATCCTTCTCCTTGATCAAATTGTCTCTCATTGAACTTCTAGGTATGCACAACTAATTTCCTTTGAACAACATATCTTCTTGAATGAAATAGTCCAACCACTTACTCCTATCTATCACAATAGGTTCTTTAAATGCTCTCCAAGATTCTACAAAATTAGTGTCTCCCTCATGCATGTTCTTCAATTCATCAAAACCCAACACCTCAACTCTCATTTCTGTCAACAAGTTTCTTCTTCTACTCAAGGCATCAACAACTTTGTTTGATTTTCCACTCCTATGTTTCAACACAAAAGTATAACTCTGCATGAACTCTACCCACCTCATATGTCTCTAATTCAACTTCCCTTGGCTATTCAAATATTACAAAACTTGATGATCTATATACAACACAAACTCCTTAGGCAACAAGTAATGTCTCCACTTCTTCAAGGCTTGAGTTATAGCATAGAACTCTTGATCGTAAACTAAATATCTTCTCCTTGCATCATTTAACTTCTCATTGAAATATGCTACGGGTCTACCTTCTTGATTTAATACTGCTCCAATCACATTTCCACTTGCATCACAATCAACTTGAAATACTTTATTGAAATCTAGTAACGTCAAAATAGGTTACTCTGTCACTTTCTGCTTCAATAATTCAAAACTTTTATCTGCTCTAGATGTCCACTTGAAATCCTTTCTGTCACCTCTCATTGTCTCTGTCATAGGGTTACAAATTGAACTAAAATTTCTGATGAACTTCTGGTAGAAACTAGCCAATCCATGAAATGATCTAACTTCTCCAATGCTCTCTGGTGTAGGCCATTCAACAATTGATCTCACTTTCTCAGGGTCCATCTTCAATCCTTCCACAGAAATCACAAATCCCAAGTATACTAACTCTTCCTTCATGAAACTACACTTCTTGATGTTTATCAGCAATTTCTCTTCTCTTGACCTCTGCAAAACTTATCTAATATGCCACAAATGTTCCTCTCTTGTCTTGCTGAAAATCATAATGTCATCTAAGTATACAATCAAAAACTTACCTAAGAATTTCTTTAAGACTTCATTCATCAACCTCATGAAAGTACTCAGTGGATTTGTTAATCCAAAAGGCATCACTAGCCACTCATACAATCCTTCATTTGTCTTAAAAGCAGTTTTCCATTCATCACCTTCTCTGATTCTGATCTGATGGTATCCACGCTTCAAGTCTATCTTTGTGAAATATTTTGGTCCACTCAAACAATCCATGATATCATCCATCCTAGGTAAAGGGAATCTATACTTAATTATGATCTTGTTTATTGCTCTAGAGTTGGTACACATTCTCCATTCTCCATCCTTCTTCAATGCTAACACAACAAGTACTGTATCTATCTATTTACTTCTTAATTCTCTGCTGGTGTCATCTGATGTGCTGCTTTATTAGGCAAACTTGCTCCCAGTATAAGATCCATGTGATGACTGATACTCCTTATAGGTGGCAATCCATCAGGTACATTATTTGATATGATGTTTTCATACTCTGTCAGCAACTCCTTTATCTCCTCCGGTTGTTCTTCTTTCTTCAATGTTTTAGGTTTCTTAGGAATCAAGGCATAACACATATTCTCATGTCTCAAACCATCCAGAAATTTCCTTCCATCTACCAAATTGATTCTAGCATTCCCACATACCACATCTTTAGGATCATCCTCCAAATGAATCAAGGTAATTCTCTTTCCATTTTCTATTATAGTATATGTATTCTTTCTCCCATCATGTATAGCTTTTCTATCATATACTACCTTATTATCATCCTAAATCCATGCTATCTGATATGGGTTAGGATGTTTCAATCTTTCCAACTTCAGCTTAGTCACCATCTCTTCTAAAACAAGGTTATCTGAACTACCACTATCAATTACAAACTTACAACACTTACCTCTGAATTTGCATCTTGTTCTAAACAAGCTCTTCCTCTGTAGTGGTTCCTCATTTGTCTCTTCTTAAAATAGTGCTCTCCTCATTATCAATGATTCTCCCTTCTCCAGTTTGCCCACTGAATAGGGATCACTCAGTTCAACAGGTTCTTCTTCAACATATGTTGCTCTTCCACTATTTTATGTCCTCTTATGTGTACTATCCTGATTACACTCAAATGCTCTATGTCCTTTGCCTCCACACTTGAAACAAGTACCTTTGAATGTTCTCTTATCCAATCCTTTTACTACTCTTCTATATCCTTCATTCCGATATGCACTAGGGTTTCCTCTCTGGTAAAAATTTATGTCATCTTTCTGGTAAGCAATAGTATCTTTATCCTCTTTCTTAAATGGGCTGTCAAACTTGTTCTACTTTGGATATGATCTGTCTCCTCCAGAATAAGCCCTACCTCTCTAAAATTTACCTCCTCTTCCTCTCTATCTCTAATCATGCCTCTTATTCAACTTCTCTTCAACCTTTAGGACAAACTGATATGCTTCTTCCAAAGATGTCATCCTCACCAAACTTAGTTCTTCTTGAATGTTTAATCTCAGTTCGTTGATGTATCTAGCCACTTTCTCCTTGCTTGCTTCACTATGTCCTGTCCTTATGATCATCTTGTGAAATTCTTCAGTGTACTCCTTCATAGACTTCTCCTTTTGTCTCAGGTTTTGCATTCTTTTCAACAGCTCCAACTCATAGTCAGCAGGTATAAATTGATTCTTCAAATTTGTCAACATCTGGTCCCACTTTGTAATCTTTTCTTTTCCACTTCTATTTCTTTCCAACTGAACTTCTTTCTACCATATAGAAGCATGTCCTTTCAACTTTGTCTTTGCAAATTTCACCTTCTCCAAATCTTCAATCTCTTCATATTCAAAATATTCTTCCATGTCATTTATCCAATCAATCAATTCTTCAGGGTTCAAATTACCAGTATAATTCAGCACATTAACTCTAGGTCTCTTTCCAATCTTTGAAATAAATCACAACATCTTTACTTGATCTGATTCTTCTTCTTCATCACCTCCTAGGGTTTCGCTAGTCTGTTCAACAGATTGAAATTCTTCTTCATCATCGCTTTCTTAACAGTAGGTTTCGGTGTCAATCCTCTTCGCCTATCTTGTTCAACATCATCAAAACAAATTTGCATTGTTTTCATTATCCCCATCATCTCATCTATTCTAGTAGCCATTGTTCCAATAGTAGCAACTCTCCTTAGTGGCATTCTTCCTTGGATCAAGTGTAAACTGCTTTAGGTTCGGCGATCGGGCTACAAGGTGACAACTGCCTCTCAATCGGTAATCGGTTGCAACACAAGTAACCTGCCTTAATTTGGTGATCTATCCACAACAAGATCCTATAGAATTCCTTCGCCAACTTCACTCAATTCTCTCCCAAAAGATTTGAAGTTTCTCTCTGATACCACTTGGTGCAATCATGGTAGGAGGGTTCATAGAATGAACTAATGAACTATCCAGACCGTGCAGCAAGAGTAAACACAACGAAAATAACTCAAAGAAATAAAGCAAATGTAGATTCAGTCATTCAATATATCATAGAATTCAAATAGAGATTGGTTGACAACATGTGAGCTTACAATTAGGGCTCACAGGCTCTATTACATACATACGCAAGATTATGTTTTGAAGCTCCTTCACACAAAATTTGAACTATGAACTTATGTGTATGCTTACAACTTGATAACTTAACCACTGATTTCCTAAAGATCTATTACATCAATATATATCAAGTCTGGATCAAAAGATTCCTCTGCATCAGCCAAGGAAGATCACAAATTCCAAAGAAGAGGTGTAACGTGTGTACACAGATAGGTCAGACCTAAATGCATAGAACACTTCCAAAAAATGAATGGAATGATGGGCAGATCTTTGAGGAAGGTCGGCCATGAACCAAAGATCATTGAATGATGTGTCATTAGGCTCCAAAGATCTGGAAATGCTTCCGCAAGTTTCTCCTTCAGCTCGTTGTCTATGATTATCTGGATGCTCTATTATGAGAAACAGTCAAACTTCTGGTAGCAATATCTTTCCAGTATTGAAGTGCAGATCTCTAAATTCTAGATATGATGTAGATGAATAAATGTAGATGCTAAATCCAGCTCCACAAGATCTGAAATGCAATTGTGGTAAAATGTCAGACCAAGATGCAGAAACTGCTTCACTCAACTGCCTGAACTGAACTAGAAAATGAAAAGAAACAATTGAACCAAAAACAAACTGAAATGCAAATATTTTTGGTTGATGCAAGATTGCTCTTGAACTAGGGATGCTCCTGCATCAAACTGCTAATTTAAATAAAACCTTAAATATATCAACTACGCCATTAAAACACGTGATAACAATCAATTAAAATGATCAGGTAAAACAGGGATTAAATTATTTAAATAATCCTATCTCTAGCCTAGGAAAAATTTTACAGCATAATGCCATCTTGCCAGCTATGTGAGGAGAGGAAATTAAATAAACTTAAAACTTTCACTAACCCCTCTATAAAATTTACAAGGAAGAAACATTAAATAATAATCACAAATTACTTTTCCCAAGAATTAAATTGAAAATAAAAGAAATTAACTAATATAGAGTGCATTAAGATATAACTAATCAATTTGAATATAAGGACAAAGGGGTTTGAATAATTGATCACAAGGAATTAAGATAATCTTCCCACACAAGTTCATCAATAATTTAATTAAATTGCATTAACAACGACCCTTAATCAACTCAATCAAAAAGAATAATTAACTAAGGGGTTTAATAATAAAAATTCTAGCCAATTAATTCAAGCACCAAAATAAATTAAATCACAAGGTTGAAATACCTTTCCCCAAATGATAATTTTTTAAAACAACACATTGCTTAAACACCCACAATAAAATAAAAATAAAAATAACCCCCACCCACTCACTAAGTGGGATCATTTGATTAATCTAAGTTAAGAGCATGGGTTAGCCCACTAACCTTTAGGGCATCACAAAAGCCCTAATCTTTAGTTTATAAAAGAAAATCCATTCTCATTTGTTCTCATAACTAACCTATTTTCAATTGGGTGCAGGTTTCCAAGTGGTGAGAGAAGTGGGAATGTACCTTCCCAAGTGGAAGGTATTTTCCCCAAATGAAGATTCAAGAATAGTTTATCTGTTTTAAAAAAAAATGTTTTCTTTATTTGCTACAGGTTGATTCATTTGTTTTCTAACCTATAGTTTCCTTTTCTAATTTGTTTATCAATGTGCATGGACAGGTTTCCATGTTTGTCTTTCCTAATATTTTCTATTTCCAACATCTATTGTTTACTAACAATTTTCTATTTATTTTCTATCTTGTTTTCTATTTTCTAGGATGAGTGCACAGGTTACCAAGTTTTATAGTTCCTTCTAATCCCCAAGAAAAAATTGCCTATTATTTTATAAAGACGTTGGGAGTTATTTTTCTATTGGCCGAGTTAAAAAACCCTATTTTTGTAACTGACATAAGTCTTGATAAAATGGCTAAGGGTTAGGTTTTCCGTTGATATTGTATTGTAGCATTTGCAGCGGTATTGAGCTGCAAGGATTACTAGTTGTAATGGGTTTGATTTGCTGGATAATAATATTGGACTCTTAGCTGGTGGATGTAGCCCGAGTTTTGATGAACCACGTTAAAAATTGTCTCTCACTATTATTATTTCTGTGTATTTTCATTCCTCTATTTAATCTTTATTTGCATTTAATTGATATCTTTTGCATGCAATTCCTAACAGCCCCTTCATGTTTCTTAGCAAGGAGCACATACCAACAACTTCATGGATACTCCCAAGGCCAACTGAAAAACACCAACTATCTTCCATAGATTTATAATCACACTAGGCAATTCATAATTACAACAATGACTTGCTCAAGGTACCAAGATGCTAGCGTGGTGCTTAAGCCAACCAACCCTAGTCATGACTAACCTCACGTCACTATCCTAGCACAAACTTTAGAGCAGAAAGGTTGGATAACTCCAACCAAGGAATTCGCAAACTAACTCAAGTTAAAGGCCAAGGCATTAATAACACCCAAAACTACCCAACGGAAGCATCTATGTCATTCGTACATGTCGATTATGACACTTAACCAGTAATGACCAAAAGGTATTGTTGGCAAGAGACACTACTATGTTGGATATTTGAGTGTTGTCATTGATGGCAACAAGAAAAGGAACAAGGTTGGAATAGAGTTTGTGGTCTAGTAAAGAAGATCTAGTCATATTGGTTAAGTATGGACAATATTCAGAGTAAGAGACAGAAAGTGGATCAGTATGCCTCCACAGATGAAGACCTACAAATATAGTTTAGGTATGATGACTCATAGCTACTTGGTCATGATATATTCCAGTGTTCAGGTCATGACTTCCTCCAGAAGTCATTTGAAGAAAATGTTTAAGTCTAGATGGATAGAAGTAAGATAGAGATAGTGTATAGTACAAAGTAAAATGATCTACATTTCTTCGCAAGTGCATGTTTTGATCTATGGTTTTGAGGTGTTGTAAACACTTATATGAAGTATCTAAATCTAGAGTTGTATGTTTTGAAGTCCATTGGAAAGATAGTTACAAGCTGTTGAGTATCGCTACACTGTTTGACAGAGTCTAACTGTGACAAAGTCTGAGTTCTGATGGTCCGCATTTTGCCGCTAAAGAATATTTTTCTCTATAGTTCTGAAGGTATGATTGGTGATGTCTAAGGAATCTTTGATATGATTTTGAACAAGTATTGTGGCCTGCAATGAAAGTTGTGATCTGACAGTTATACTAAGTCACTAACAGTCTATGTTTGAGGCCGACATGATAGTTGATTTATGTGCGGTAAGTTCTACTAATTAGAACTTTATCCTAAGTGATTATATAGTTGGAGATGACATATGAGAAGGTGTTTCAAATTTTATTTAGGTCCACCATGTATTTTGATGAATCAATTTGGTCGACAAGCTACAAGTTTATTAACTATACACTACATTTGAGTATACCGACCTAATATGAAGATCTTAAGTATTGTAGATATATATGATTGAATTCAGTGTTAGGTGTGTGGTGGTGCAAATGTAATAAAGAGCAGAAGAAGAGAAATCTTATTCCCATGTAAAAAGTAGAGCAGTGAAACAGAGCAGTGAAGAGTTTTGAGATAGTATTTTTGTACTTCATTGGAGCTACAACCATGCATGTGTAGATGTAGTCTGAGCAGTTCAATTTGGCAGTGAACCATTCCCCTTTCTTCTTTCTTTATCTAGGTAGTGAGCCTTTCTTGCAGTGAGCACTTCTCAGAGCAGTGAGCCTTATTGTAATCAGTATTGTTCTATATTAATATATTGGGAGCTAACACTCACCCTAGTTTTTCCCTCTTTGGGTTTTCCACATAAAAATCCTGGTGTTCATGTGTTATGTCTTTATGGTTGCTCTTTCTATGTTCATTTTGCTTTCATATTATTAACTTTGAAATTGGATAAATAATATTGTTAAGTGGTTTTATGGAATATTGATTCACCCCCCTCTTAGTATTCCTTATTCTTAACAATTGGTATCAGAGAAAGGTTCCTTAAAAGAAGTCTAATAGCTTGAGGAAGATCTAGGGTAGTGTAATCATGGCAGCAAGAAGATTTGGAAATTATGAAAGCAATAAGGAACTAGAAGCAGCCCTTATTGATCTTGAAAAATCTGAGGTAGAAATCAAGGATCTAAAAGCTAATATTCAAGAAGCTGATGAATGCATTCTAAAGCTAAGAGAGAAAGTTGGGAAGTTCAAAGAGAAAAGAAAGGAGCTAAATGATCAATTATATGAAGCACATGATTTTCTAAATGGGTTGACATTGGAAGTTAAAAAGAAGGAATAAATTGAAAGGCATCTGAATCAAGTTGTTAAGGACAAATCAGAGGAATGTGAAAAATTAGGCAAAGAATTGCTACTTCTAAAATTTGATCTGGATGCGGCCAAGAGCTATGAAGAAAAGTTCAAGCTAAGCTCTGTAAAGCTTGATGAGATGATTGCTAGACAAAAGAGTGTTGATGATAAGCAAGGTTTGGGATTTGAGAAAGAAGAAAGTTCAAAATTTGGTCAAACAAACACTGAGTTAAAGAAAAATAGAGGAAACCAGTTTAGAAATCAAAGAAGAAGACCTAGAAGACCTCTGGTCTAACAGCCAAATGCTCAAAGGTATCCATCTTTCAATGGCCACTATTTTAATTGCAAGAAGTTTGGTTATAAAGCTACTCAGTGCAAGAATAGAATAAACCATAATCAAAATGTTCCATCATTTTTCGGTCAATGTTTCAATTGCAAGAAAATTGGTCACAAATCAAATGAATACAGAAATCTGGTAAGGAATGGTTCCTACAATGCAAGGAACAATCAATCTTTCAGTGGAAAATGTTTTGCTTACAATAGATTTGGACATATGGCTAATCAATGCAGATCAAATCAAATCAATAGAAGGAATCAAAGACAAAGGAATGTTGTGTGCTACAATTGTAACAAGTATGGACATATTGCAAGAGTCTATAGAAGCAAAAATGTGAAAATAAACTACCTTACTGAAGAAAGGAAAATAGAATAGAGGAATGATAAGGGAAAAGAAAAGATTGATTTGGTTGAAACTCAGAAAGAAATGGATAAGATCTAGATCAAGAAAGAAGTAATTAAAGTTAAGGATAGTCCACACCAACATCTGGTGCAGATACTTCCTCCAGGAAGTAAATTGGGAGCTTTGGCTTAGGGGAGCAGTGTTGAAAATCCAAAACCCCTAACCAGATAGTTAGTGCTGGAATCTGGCACGAGGATATGTGGTGGAATCTGACATGAAAAATCTTTTGAAAGAAAATTTAGAAGAAAATAAGTTGGTGCGGTACATTGCGGACCAATTCTAATCGACTGTATCTATCAGAGTAAAGTCAAGAAGCCTTTTGAGAATGAGCATTTATGATAATTAGGTCAAATGCGGAGGATAAAAAGAAAACTCATTTGCATTATAACTCACTTTGCATTCAAGCTATCAGATATCCAAGAGAGATTGAAGCAAGTTTTCAAGCATCAACAGAGATTCAAAGAACTCAGAGCAATCCAGGCGAAGAAAACCCTAACTTGGCATAGCAAGGTATTTACCGTTGGAACCTTATTGAATCTTTGAAATGGAAACCCCACACGTTGTTGATATTACTGAGCGACCTCAACCCAAATTCAAGAAACATCCCTTCAAAGTAATCGAAGTTGATCCAATGGGTGCAATTTTAGAAGTTCCACACAGAGTTTTGCATGTAGAAGATGTTAGGGCATATATTCATGTTGCCCTAGAAGAGCATGGAAAAAGTAAACTCACAGATTTATTTCTAGATCACTTGTGTGATGGAGGTTATGATTTGAAAAATGAATATAAGGCATTAGAAACAAAGAAATTCATTCACTACATTGATTTCCTGACATTTGCTGAGGATGAATGGGTCTGGTATGTTTTGAGCAGGGTTTGTGATGAGTTCATGTGGCTCAAGAGACCTTTAAGATTACAAAAGATGCTATAAGGACAATAACTGGATTAAAATCCACTAGATCGGTACCAGTATTGAAAGACGTGAAGAATGATAAAGTAATGGCAGCCACTAGAGCAAAGTTTGACAAAAGGGCACTAACAATCAATGATATTGAAGACCATGTAGTAAGATTTGCATCCATGATTATCGGATATAATGTTTATTTCTCAAACCAGGAAAACTCAGTATCCGATACAACAATCTATACAACATTTGAGATGGTGAAGGAAGATGCAGAGTATGATCTTTGTGAACTGCTCCAACAACAACTGATGGAAAATTTAAGGAACACCAAAGAGCAAAAATATCCATTCAAATATGGTATGTTGATTCTCTGTTTATTCTTCTACTACATGCAAGAGTTTCCAGGAATGAAGAATCTACTCTGGACAAATGATAAACCTGTTATAGTTCAAATTAGAAATCATCTGAATAGCATAGGTAGTATTGATGCCCAGAACTCATCCCTATGGGGCTATTGAATTTTTTCAAAAGTTAATGCAAGCCAGGGAAAGAATTCCCAATGCAGTTGTTGATAAATATAACGATACTGTCTACTTCATTGTTACAAAAGATCAGTGCTTGATGGAGGTCGTTGAGCCTAGAACTATATGGGTTATGCCTATGGGATATGAGGTAGATGGAGGAGTATTAGAAAACTATGCTCAGTATGTGTTAAGTAAACCCATAAATCCCAATGAAGAAAGGTTTGGGACTTATGAGGAATTGTATGCAAAAATTCATGTCGAAGTAAGAAAGCCTGAGATCTCTAGGAAAATGTAGAAAGTGGCAGAAGCTATTGCCCTGAAACATGGATTCACAAAAGAACAAGTAACAAAGGCAAGAGAAAAGGCACAAGCTAATAAGGAAGCAAAAGGAAAGAGTAAAAGTGAATCACTTGGTGCTCCGAAAGAGTACAAAGGTGAACAAGAAAAAGTAGAGGTAACAAGAAGGAGAACTAGAGGATCTACCTCTGCAGAAGCTGCATGCATTCCCTTTGATCCCACACCATCTGTAAGTATGGAAACTCCTTCTACTAGCCACAAAAGATAGAAGACCAAGGCTAAAAGAATGCATGTAAGCATTGCAGTTGATGAAGAAGAGAGAGAATCGGTGAGAAGCAAGGAAAGTCAAGTCATCAACCTTCATGATGACTTGAACAATCTAATAAGTGAGAAGGACAAAATCAGAATCAAAATGTATCAGCTAAGAAGAATAATCAGTCCTAAGTTAGATTCTATATTTAATCTAGCAGCTGAAGCACAAGTAGCTCTACAATCTGACACACCCTCTGATCTTTCCAAGGAAGAGACTAGTTTTCGAGAGCTTTCCAAAAAGGTATTATAATTGAAAATCCAACGGTTGGATCAAAAGTTATGGCCCCGCGAAGTTGACCTATTTTTGGAGGGAGATGCAAATTTTGAAATTAAGCTAGTGATCACCAAAAAGGGCTATATATAACCATTTTTGGGAACCCTTAGGGTAGTAGAGTTAAGGGGGCAAGCATAGAGTCAAGAATAGGTGGGAAAACAGAAACCCTAGCTGATTTGGGGTTACAAAAGGTAGGTGATTCTAGAGTCTTGTGACAGGAAGCTGTAGTGTGTTGCAGCATATGGAGGATTGATTCCTCTGATTGTAATTAAGCTTCTGTAATGTAATGAGTTGCCCAGATCAATAAAAGAAAGTTCTATTTTCTGTGTTCAATTTCTATTGTTGTGTGTTTTGTGATTTACCCCGTTCATCAAGTGGTATCAGAGCAAGGGTTGCTGAGTGTGTAGAGAGATCGCCAACCGTGAGACAGTTTGCACCAGGACCTAAGGTTGTGGGTTTGCTGCATAGATCAAGATGCCTCCACGAAGAAACTATGGTGGGAGGAATGCTTTGACAGAAGAGGGTTTTAGATCCCTGCAAAGACAAATCGATGCATTGCAAGAGGAGCTATGAAGAGGGTTCGAGCTGAGAAGGAGAGAGGAAAGCAAAGATGAAGTTGAAGAAGAGCTATCTGAGGAAGAACAAGAAGCTGCAGGAGATCCTGTAGAAGTTAGCTTGTTGAGGGCCATTTCAAAGATCGGAAAGAGGCCCAGGATCGAAGTTTCTACATATTTTGGAGATTTGAATCCAGAACAGCTTATTGATTGGATCAATGACATGGAGGAGTGTTTTGAGTATGAAGATGTGGAGGACCCAGATCGGGTTAAGTTTGCAAAAACAAAGTTGAAGAGCCACGCCAATATTTGGTGGAAGGAGGTCCAATTAGAAAGGAACAGAAGAGGAAAAGGAAAGATCACCAGATGGGATCGGATGGTGGAGAAACTGAAGAAGCAGTTCATTCCTGTGGACTATGAGATGGAGTTGCTGAAGAAGTTGCAAGGATTGAAGCAAGGTAACAAGTCTATTAAGGAGTATACAAAAGAGTTTTATAATATTAATGTCAGAATAGGCCATGCAGAGCCCAACAAGGAGAAGGTAGCCCATTACATTAATGGGTTAAGGCTGAGTATTCAAGAAGAGCTGAGCCTGGTCAGAATGACCACCATAGAAGATGCATACTAGTTTTCCCTAAAGGTGGAAGAGAAGTTGAATAAAAGATTTGACAGCAAGCAAAGGGGAAGAGGCCAAGGCAAAAGGACTAGTGGAAGACCCTATGGGGGCCAAAATGAAGATGCAAAGAAAAGTGAAGAAGCTGGCACCAGTCGAAATTAGAGAGGAGATAATACCTACTGCCCTCGTGACCAGAATAATGGTGAGCAAAGAGGAAGAGGAAGAGGCAGGCCTGGGCAAGGACCTAGAAGAGGAGGTTTCAGAAGAACCTGTTTCCAATGTGGAGAAGAAGGGCATCGAGCATACGAGTGTCCGCAACATCAAGGAAGGACAAATAGAAGACCTGAAAGCAATGCACGAGTTGCACATGTAGATGAAGATGCACATTCTGAGCATTCTGAAGATGCTAAAAGGGGAGAAACCCTAGTTGCACGAAGAACCTTGTTGAATGAGAAGAAAGAACCCAATCAGAGGAAGAGTTTATTCCGCATAAGGTGCAAATGTGAAGGTAAGTGTTGTGATATTATTATTGATAGTGGAAGTACTGATAATCTTGTTTCAGAGGAGATGGTTGACAAGTTGAAGTTGACAAGAAGAAAGCATCTGCATCCATATCGGATTGCATGGTTGCAGAAGGACCATAGAGCTTTGGTCAATGAGCAGTGTTTAGTGAAGTTCAAGATTGGTGACTACCATGATGAGGTGCTGTGTGATATCATACCGATGGATGCATGTCATATGCTGTTGGGGAGGCTGTGGCAGTATGATAGGAGCGCTGTCCATGATGGCCGTGCAAACACATATTCCCTAATAAAGGATGGAGTTTGTCATAAGTTGAAGCCCTTGAAGGAGGTGGAAGAAAAGGTATGTAGTACTGCCAGAATTTGCCTAGTAGATGGTAGGAAATTTTTGGAGGGTATGAAGCATGAGCATCATTGCTTTGCATTAATTCCTAAGATTAGTCAAGAGAATTGTGAAGATGTACCAGCAGAAGTTTTAGATATGTTGGAAGAGTTCCAAGATATTATCTCTGATAATGTACCAGAAGGTTTACCACCAGTAGGGAAGATAAGTCATCAAATGGATTTGATACCAAGAGCCAGTTTGCCTAACAAGGCAGCCCACAGAATGACCCCTACAGAGAATGAAGAGCTGAACAGACAAGTTCAGGAGTTGTTGAGGAAGGGACTGATAAGGGAGAGCCTAAGTCCATGTGTGGTACCTGCAGTACTAGTACCAAAGAAGGATGGAGAATGGAGGATGTATACAGACTCTTGAGCCATCAATAAGATAATGATCAAGTATAGATTTTCATTGCCGAGAATGGATGACATCATGGATTGTTTGAGTGGAGCCAAGTACTTCACGAAAATTGACCTGAAGAGTGGGTATCACCAGATCCGTATCAGAGAAGGAGATGAATGGAAGACAACCTTCAAGACAAAGGAAGGTCTGTATGAGTGGTTAGTCATGTCATTTGGGCTAATCAATGCACTGAGCACATTCATGCGGCTCATGAACGAGGTACTGAAAGAATTTTTGGAAAGTTTTATTATTGTTTATTTGGATGATATTTTAATTTTCAGTAAGACTTGGGATGACTATCTGATGCATATCAGAAGAGTTCTAGAGAGGTTAAGGGAGGAGAAGTTGCTGATTAATCTAAAGAAATGTAGTTTTACAAAGAAGGAGTTGGTATACCTGGGATTTGTTGTCTCAGAGGAAGGTCTTAAGATGGACCCAGAAAAAGTAAGGGCTATCATTGAATGGCCTACGCCAAGGAGTGCAACAAAGGTAAGATCTTTTCACAGTTTGGCAAGTTTTTACAGAAAGTTTATCAGGAATTTTAGTAGCATTTGTGCACCCCTAATTGAGAGAATGAGAGGGGATAGAAAAGAGTTTAGATGGACTAAAGGAGCAAATAAGAGCTTTGATACATTGAAGCAGAAAGTCATAGAACAATCTATGTTGGCACTTCCAGATTTCAATAAGGTATTTCAGATAGATTGTGATGCTAGTGGTAGTGGTATAGGAGTTGTTCTAAGTCAAGAAGGTAAGCCCATTGCCTATTTTAGTGAGAAGCTTAATGATGCCAAGAAAAAGTATTCTGTTTATGATCAAGAATTTTATGCAATAGTTCAGGCTTTGAAGAAATAGAGACATTATTTGTTGCCAAAGGAGTTTGTTTTATATACTGATCATTAGCCTTTGCAGTATCTTAATAGTCAAAGAAAGTTGAACCAAAGGCAATTTAAATGGGTTGATTTTTTGCAGAGTTATACTTTTGTTTTGAAGCATAGGAGTGGGAAGTCCAACAGGGTTGCAAATGCCTTGAGCAGAAGGCGAAATTTGTTGATAGAAATGAAGATAGAGGTTGTTGGGTTTGATGAACTCAAATTTTTGTATCCTGAAGATCTAGATTTTGCAGAGGCTTGGAAAGCTTGTTTGGAACCTATTACTTTGGACAGGACAAAATGGTTGGATTACATAATCCAAGATGGCATGTTGTTTAGAGGAAGCCAGTTGTGCATTCCAAGGAGTTCAATGAGAGAGAATCTGATAAAGGAGAAGCATAGTGGAGGATTGGCTGGACACTTTGGTCGAGATAAGACCATTGCTATTGTTGGTGAAAATTATTATTGGCCACAGTTGCAATAGGATGTGAGGAAATTTGTGCAGAGTTGCAGAGTATGTCAGATGGCAAAAGGAGCAAGTCAGAACATAGGTCTATACCAGCCATTACCTGTACCAGAGAAGCCATGGGATGATATTAGTATGGATTTTGTTCTTGGTTTACCAAGGACACAGAGAGGACATGATTCCATTTTTGTGGTGGTGGACAGATTCTCAAAGATGGCACATTTTATTCCTTGCAAGAAGACTAATGATGTTGTTCATATTGCAGAGTTATTTTTCAAGGAAGTGGTGAGATTACATGGTCTACCTAAGAGCATAGTTTCAGATCGAGATACCAAGTTTGTTGGTTATTTCTGGAGGACATTGTGGAAGAAGTTGAAGACAGATTTGAAGTTCAGTTCTGCACACCATCCATAGACTGATGGAAAGACAGAAGTGGTGAATAGAAGTTTGGGTAACCTGCTACGATGCTTAGTAGGAGATAAGCCCAAGGGATGGGATTTGATTTTACCACAGGCAGAATTTACTTACAACAATTTTGTCAATAGGAGCATAGGTAAATCTCCATTCCAGGTTGTGTATGGGAGTAGCCCAAGAATTGCTTCCAAATTGAGGAGGATGGATAAGGGGGAGAAGAGTAGTGCCGAAGCTGAAAATTTTGCTGAGCACATGAAGAATTTGCACGAAGAGGTAAGAAATCATATCCATAAGATGAATTCTCAGTACAAGGCTAAGGCAGATTAGAAGAGGAGGCATAAGGAGTTTCAGGAGGGTGATGAAGTCATAGTTCACTTGAGAAAAGAAAGATTTCTAGTTGGTACATATAATAAGTTGAAGATGAGGAAATTTGGACCATGTAGAATCTTGAAGAAGCACAATTTAGGAAATGCATTTGAGGTAGAGTTGCCTGATGACATCAATATTTCACCAATGTTCAACATTTCAGATCTGACAGAGTATCATGATGATGGACTTGATAAAGGAACACAGTGGGACATTCTAGCATCTACTTCAAAGAAGAAGGAGATAGAGGGCATTATGGATAGCCATGTGGGTAAGAGTACAAGAAACAGGCAATATACAGAATACTTGGTGAAATGGAAAGGAAAGCCTGTTGAAATTCATCATGGTTATCTGAGACTGAGGTTAATCGTTTTGGTTTCCCTCTAACACATGAGAGGTGACAGGGTCACTTTTCAAATTACCCCAGGTGTCTGATGCAGGAGCATCTAGGGTGTAAGAGCAATCTTGCATCAACCCAAAAAAAAAAATGGTGTTTCTTTTCAATAAGGGCTAAATTTGGCAGGGTTACTATTTTGAGTAAGTTTGCATTTGTGCACAGTTGGATACAAAATCTTACATAGACCTCTAGAATGGTGAATTGAAGCTAATGGTGAAGAAATCACTTCAATATCATTTGTCATTTGTGAAATATTAAAATTTCTAATTCCAAAAATCCTATTGAAATATTCAAAGTCAAATTTGAGACACTTAGAGGCTTCGAATGGGCTCGAAATTTGGTGGGAAACCCAAGTAGTCTACCTATCAGTACTACTTCCCGCTCCATCTTCTTTTTGAGAGCTTTCCAAAAAGGTATTATAATTGAAAATCCAACGGTCGGATTGAAAGTTATGGCCCCGCGAAGTTGACCTATTTTTGGAGGGAGATGCAAATGTTGAAATTTAGCTGGTGGTCGCCAAAAATGGCTATATATAACCATTTTTGGGAAGCCTTAGGGTAGTAGAGTTAAGGGGGCAAGAATAGTGTCAAGAATAGGTGGGAAAACAAAAACCCTAGCTGATTTGGGGTTACAGAAGGTAGGTGATTCTAGAGTCTTGTGATAGGAAGCTATAGTGTGTTGCAGCTTGTGGAGGATTGATTCCTCTAATTGTAATTAAGCTTCTGTAATGTAATAAGTTGCCCAGATCAATAAAAGAAAGTTCTATTTTCTGTGTTCAATTTCTATTGTTGTGTGTTTTGTGATTTACCCCCTTCATCAAGATCAATGAAAATGGGCAAACATCTTAGGGGGAGAAGAAATATAGAGTGTATATAGAAAGGGGGAGCAGTCAAAGAAGTCAAACATTTTTCACTAAGTGTTGCCATCAATGCCAAAGGGGGAGATTGTTGGAAAGAGACACTACTATGCTAGATATTTGAGTGTTGTCATTGATGGCAACACGAAAAGGAACAAGGTTGGAACAGAGTTTAAGGTTCGGTAAAGAAGATCTAGTCATATTGGCTAAGTATGGACAATATTCAGAGTAAGAGATAGAAAGTGGATCAATATGCCTCCGTAGATGAAGACCTACAAATGGAGTTCAGGTATGATGACTCATAGCTACTTGATCATGATATATTCTAGTGTTCAAGTCATGACTTCCTCTGGAAGTCATTTGAATAAAATTTCTAAGTCTAGATGAATAGAAGTAAGACAGGGACAGTGTACAGTGTAAAGTAAAATGATCTGCATTTCTCCGCAAGTGCATGTTCTGATCTATGGTTTTGAGGTGTTGTAAATGTATACGCCTAAAAATGACACAAATCATCCTAAATAAATATTCTAAATATTTATTCCATTCTTCTATTAATTAAATAAATATTCCAAATTTATTTAATCAATTCACTATCTCACAATTAAATAAATTCTATTTATTTAATTAAAATTCTTCTAAAGTCCTTCACAATTAAATAATCATAAATTATTTAATTAAGCCCAATTCCTCTATCCTAAAGTTCTAAATTTTAAATTCCACATCACCTTTACACCTCACCTTTTCCACCTCACCTTGTCCACCTCATCAGGTTGCACATGTAATTAAATATATTTAATATTTAATTACCTTATTTTCCCTCACCCACATGGCCTATTTCTTCTCCAATCAGAGGTCAGTTAACCAATCAATCAAATCTGTTAACTAACCTGTCAGTTGAGTCAAATCCTCAATCAATCTAGTCAGTTCCACAATCCACTCTTCTAACTGATCAATCAATACTGTTAACAGACTAGTCAATGGAGTTAACTCTCCAATCAATTTTGTCACATCCCACCTTTCATGATGGAGCTGGGACACTTGTCACATTTCTACTGGTTGCACATTCCTCAACCATCCTCAACCATTGATCTTCATATCTTATCTCAACCGTTGATTCCTATTCCTCCAAGTCTATAAATGAAGCTTCATTCTTCCATTCTATTCATCCAGGCTTTTGACATCGTTACTCTGCAGAAATATCACCAGCGCGCCTTTGGCACCCATTTGTCATCCACAAGCTTGAGATCACCATTGTTGCATTGGAGCTCACCTTCCTTGCATATCACACTATAGCCGTTCACCATCGACTTCCTCCAACAGCTTTGAAAGATTGCACTCCCTGAGGGCTCATCTCATCTGCGAAAGGATGATTCGTGATAGGTGAACAACAGAAGTTTCGAAACGGAAGAGGTTTGTTGTGTTTGTTCATTGCTTTGTTTGCTTGAATCTTCTTTGTTTCACTATTCTGTTGATGTTAGGGTCATCTATTATTCATTTGATTGATCACTATTTTACCCTCACTTTTTTGGCGCCCACCGTGGGGCCGTTGCCCCTTTATTTCACCATTTTTGAGCTTTTTTGAAGGCAGGTTCCGTACAGGTCCTGCAGAGTCACGCACAGGTTCTTTCGGCGCATCTGTTCATTTTTACGACGCTTTTGAAGACTATTACGGTGCTTTTGAAAATCTTGCGCATCTGTGTATTCTTGCTGCGCTTTTACAGACTGTTACGGCGCTTTTGTTGAAACTGCGCATTTGTTGACTGTTACTGCGCTTTCATAGACTGTTGCTGCGCATTTGTTATAACGGTGCATCTGTTGACTGTTACGGTGCTTCTGATGACTGTTGCTGCGCATACGTTAAAATTGTGCATTTATTCATTTTAACAGCGCATACGTTCAAAACTACGGCGCATTCGTTAATACTGCGCTTCTGTTGATCACTTCTGCGCATCTGATCACTGAAGCTGCGCATTTGTAACTAGCTCAGGTTTTAGTACTTTTCTAGAGGATTTTGCTAACACTAACCCTTTTGCAGGTGTTTGCTGGAGCGGTTTTGCAGGATAGGCTCAGGTTTAGTTACATGTAGTTGCATCTAACTAGCTCACATTTCATTTTCTGGGAAAGAGTAAAATGGTTGTTCATTACAAATCTTCATCTAGTCTTAATTAGGGAGGAAGTAACTGGTTTATTTCATGCTTGCATTGCAAACAACTTCTAAGTTATTGCTATCTAAGATTTAAAATTGAACTCATCACTGATCTTGCAATTAAAATGAACCATTGCTATATCGTGAGACCTGAATTTCAAAGTTAACAATCTCGTGCAACATGGACTTAAAATTGAACTCACAACTACTTTTTGAAGTTAAAATGAACCATTGCTATATCGTGAGACCTGAATTTAAAAGTTAACAATCTCATGCAACGTGGACTTAAAATTGAACTCACAACTGCTTGCTGGGATTTAAAATTGAACCACTGCAATATTGTTGAAATCACTTCAAAGTTCTGTTTGAGTAGCTTAGCCCATTTAGTTTTTATCTTTTAACTAGGGTGGATCAATCAGTGTATTCTGTGCTTGCGAATGACAATAGGCTTATGCTCTCCCCTCTTCTGGGTGATCAAAGTGCCAGACTTGTCATTCTATTTGTTTAAACTTTAGGAGGGGCCTGCCCTTGGATGCACGCTTGCCCAAGCAGGAACGACCCTGAGTGGTAACAGGCTAACGCCAAGCCCTACCGAGCCACTTAAAATAAATTGTACTTGAGGTGAAAACCTCCTGCAAAGAGTGCTGTTATGTTACATCGACGGCCAACCTCCCCCAAAACCCTCTCAGGCATAACCCTTTGAGGCTGGGAGACTCCATAACGGAGAGTAGCGCCGCCGCACGTGTAACCACTTGAACGGTTGCCTGAATTAAATACCTCTTGTTTTAGTGGCCCAAATCCCTTATAATCCATTTCTCGCCTAGGATTTTGTGCTTGCTTTTGTCCAAAATAGAGTCGAAAAACTACAAAAACAATGGAAAACTACAAAATACTCTTTGTGCTTGCTGTGTTTTCTTGCTAAATTAATTCATAATATCAGATCAGGAAGACCTTTTCCAGCCAAAGAATACCAAAAACAGAGAAAAATCCCAAAAATTTGCAAAAAAATACCAGAACTGCGCATATATCCGTTTCTGCGGCTCATATACAGTGACTTGCTGCGCTTTTGCACTGACTGGTTGCGCATACATACCTTTCTACTACGCATATACACATTTTTGCTGCGCTTTTACAGTGACTTGCTGCGCATATACACCGACTTGCTGCGCATATACTTTTCTGCTGCGCATTTACACACTGTTGATGCGCATACATACTTCACCATAGCGGCGCATATACAGCGACTTACGGCGCATTTGCCAATTCTTGCTGCGCATCTGTTTCTGCGCATGTGTGACAGTGAGCATCTGCCCTATTTTTGAGAAATTTTCGTCAGCTGTTCAGAGTACCCATTTCAACCTAGTTTCATTTTCTGAGGTCAGAATCAACCTTGCAGTCAATTTTCATCCATTTCACCCAATTCTCTCTCTTTCGTCGGTCGTCCCAGTCACCTTCTGTCCAACGTCATTCTGTCCCATACCGATTCGACATAGGTCCTTCTTTGTTTCATTAGTGAATTCACGTAAGCCTAGTAGGTCATAGTACCTTTTGCTAGTAGTTTTGTTGAACGACTAAGCCCTACACAGTAAGACTGGTATCGACTACCCTTGCTAGTGGCTAGAGTCTTGTGTCAACCGTCTTACCTGAAGTCATTGAGCGAGAGAACCCTTTGTCCAAGTCTTGTCCTAGATATCCCATTCATTACAGTCTTAGTCGGCACCTTGCCAAAATTTCTAATCCTAGTCCATTTCATCCCACCCCACCTTGCATGGTTCTTACTCGATCCCAGTACAACAAGCTAACTGAAATGGCCGACTCTTCTGATCACATCGCCCCACCACGCGATGATGATGAAGAAATTTCTCGTGAAGAATTAGTGGCACATATGCAAGATAGCAAATTCCAACGCCTAGTGGAGAAAGTGCTCCTTGAGGACCCCACCAAATATTTCCATCATCTTGCTAGTCTCAGAATCAAACTCCCCGCAGACTTTGACATTAGCTCCATCAGGGAAAATGCAGAAAATGAACGTGAGAGGGACACAAATGACACGGTCCCCCAGGCCAATGAGAGAGGAAAACAACCCATTGACCAAAATGCTCCTATGGCGGATGTGAGACAACAAATTGAGAATCTAAAGCTAGAAATCTCCAACCTTAAGATCGGCACAAGTTCCAAGAACTACTCCTTGGAAGATATAGCACCGTACCCCTTTGACAGAAGTTTGGTCATGAAACCATTCCCCTTTCAGTTCGGAATCCCGAAATTTGACAAATACAAAGGGAAGGGGGACCCTAGAGATTATATCCGGGAATTCACTGCAGCATGTTTAGAAGTAGCTCACAACGAGACCTACTTAATGAGACTATTCCCAAGATCTTTAGGAGGTCAAGCTATGGAGTGGTTCTCGCGTCTCCCACCAGGAATCAAAACTTTTGATGAACTTGTCAATAAATTCATAATGCACTTCTCTTACAACATAGAACATGAAGTATCTATGCTAGACCTATGCAACACCAAACAAAAAGGTGGTGAGTCTTTTGCCACCTTCTTACAACGATGGAGACAGCTAGCTAGTAAGTGTTCTTACGACATGCCTGAGAAACAACTATTGGAAATGTTTGTCCACAATTTGAATCCCGATCTTAGCTATCAGATTCAGATACAATGCCCTACCTCATTCACCAAAGTCATTGAAATGGGGCTATTCATTGAGAAAGCTATGATCGCTAAAGGAACTCTCAAGCTCTACAAGGACACACCTCCTTCCAATTACACAACTGACAAGTCAAAGTTTTGGACCAAGAACAAGAATGTGGTCAACGATGGAGTAGTGGATGCCAAAGCGGCAGCCCCTAAACAACAACCCATATTCACTCTCAAGGAAGAAGCAAATAACGGTGCACTCAACAAGCCACCCCCTCGGGAATCTCGACCTTGGTTCAATTCAAATCCAAGGAGAAAATTCACGCCGTTAGGAGAATCTCAAGAGTCTGCTCTCAGGAAGTTGTTGGCTAACAATGAAATTTCTCTACCGCCAACAAGTGACTATGAGCCTATAGTCAAACCTCCCTATTGGAAGGACACAGACTATTGCGAGTATCATCGAGGAAGGGGGCACACAACCAATAATTGCATCTATCTTAAGAACGTCATACAGGATATACTGGATCAGAATCAGGGAGGAACACAACAGCATACCTCCAATGAATTTCATGTGGCCTACCGGGATCCTCTCCTAAACCACAACCGGCCGTATAACAACAATCACAACAGCGGTCACCACAACAATGGTCACAATGGCAACAACTCCAATGACCATAACAATAATGACAACAATCGCAACAGGCCAAACCAGAACAGTGGGTCGAGTAATGCTAACTATGCAAGCGTTCCCTTTGAGTACACCATTAACTGCATTTCTCAGCATGTTCCGCAAGTCAATGTCATATCCCCCAACCAACAACCAGGATAGTATAATTACCCACAGTGGTAGAGTCACGATCAACACCACTCCTCCAAGGTCGTCGCCATCTCCGTCTAACTCCCGCCCATATAATGTCATCGACCAATTGCAAAAGACTCTGGCTCACATTTCTATATTGGAGCTCTTGTGTCTATCTCCTTCTCATAAGGAGATTCTTGAGAAAGCCTTAGTGGAAACTACTGTCCCCACTAACCTAGCCCAAGAAAAGTTTCAAACCATGGTGGGTAATTTGACATCCTCCACTTCCATCTCGTTTACAGAACAAGATGACCTTTCCATGTCTCAACCCCACAACACTCTCTACACATTGTCGCATTCGTACACAGGCACCGCATCAAGAGAGTTCTCATTGATGGGGGTGCCGGTTTGAATATTTGCACTTTGAAGCTAGTCCTTGCATTGGGGTTCTCTGAACAGGCAGTAGATCCAAGACGGAAAATTACTATCAAAGCCTATGACGAGGAGGAACGAACCACAAAGGGCACGGTTGTCCTACCCATTCAAGTGGGACCGGTAATTAAAGATGTGGTGTGCCAAGTCCTTGATCGGGAGCTTGCTTACAATATTCTACTAGGGAGACCATGGATCCACGCAATGAAAGTTGTCCCCTCCACCTACCACCAATGCATAAAGTTCCCACACGATGGCCAGCAGGTCACCATACACGGCGACCCCGACCCCTACCAACATTGCAACTCTTTCCAAGCAAAACTGGACTGTGTCATACCCAACAATCGAGCCCATATCTCCCCTACTCCGCTGCAAGACCATACTGCCGAAGCTTCCTCGTCACGGCCCAAACCAATGAAAATCACCATAAAAGAAAATGGCGTGGGGGAATACCAGATTGAGCACAGCCTCAACCTTGCAAAAATGCCCTTGTCTCCTCGCTCCTTTGGCCAGCCCAAGCATCAACCCAGGCATTTTCCAAAGCCCTCTGCTCCTCCTATCACTCCCGCAAACCCCTTTGTAAAATGGGGGACCTTATCCGATGAATCAGAGGAGCGAGATCTCTTGCAATGGCTTTATGCCGAAGAAGAAAACACACCCCAAGAGCCACCTAGACTCCCTACAGAACTCTATGGACGGGGTGAAACCATCTTGCATAGGATGGGATATGAAGGACAAGGCCCTATCGGCCTCAGAAAGGAAGGGATCATCGAACCTATACAACCTTCTTCCTCCTCTTCGGCTAGAAACACCACTGGCTTGGGATACAAAGGCAAGGGCAAAGCAAAAGAAAATGCCTGCCTAGTGGAGACAATTCAAACACTCCAAGAGGATAGTGACGCAGATTCGGATGATTCCAATCAGTATGAGTGGGATGAGCTAATAGAGCACTCCTACGATGACAAAGAGATTGACACCATCCAAACTCTTAGCCCATATCATGAGAGACAAACGCAACGGGACAGACCACTGGAGTCTGATTTGCCCCTCCCTGAGGTTATGGCTTTCGAGGAAAGTATAGATTCCATTGTGATAAACAACCTGGAAGAAAGTACCACCCAGAACACTACCCCCACCTGTGCTCCTAATATTTCCATCCACACTATCAATAAATCAGGTCTCTCATCTGACTTCCTTCCCCTCTTACACCCTGAGCTTATTGACTGGGACCTGCAAGGGACCCCTCAATTAGATATGTTCCAGAACGATGATGCCTACATTGACTATATGGGACTTAGAGATCATTTACCAAAAGGAGATCATAAAGCCGGTTTCTCTATCGAACTCAATACTGTAGCTTACTTTGGGGAGGGTGCCAAGCCTTTTAGTCGCAAAAATGTAAAGATCAAAAAGGGATCTGACGGTGAAAACCGCCATGCGGCAGTGTCAGATCATAAAACAGTAAAAAGAAAGGACGTATCTGAAGGTGAAAACCCAACTGTGGCACCTGACGATGGATTGCTTGACACCCTCCCAAGTGATATGTATCAAGAAAGGTCACAGATCGTGGTAGAGCCAACAGAGCCAATAAACATTGGAACCGAAGAGCAGCCTCAGATTATCCACTTTGTAAAATCTCTCACGCCGCCTGAGAAAACCAAGTTTGTACCATTCTTTAAAAAGAAGAGAGGCAGCTTTGCTTGGTCATATGCCGACATGCCAGGTTTGGACCCAAACCTGATTCTACATCACTTGCCATTGGATCCAGGGGTGAAGCCCGTAAAGCAAAAACTGAGAAAGATGCATCCCCATATAGCCCTACTGGTCAAGGAAGAACTCAAGAAATTGTTAGACGTGGGGTTCATCAGAGCCATAGATTACCCTGAATGGATATCTAATATTGTGCCGGTGTCTAAACCAGATGGCAGGGTTCGACTATGCAACGATTTTAGAGATTTAAACAAAGCATGCCGAAAAGATGACTTTCCCTTGCCTAACATCGATATCATAGTCGACCTCATGGCAGGACATACAATGCTGTCACTTATGGATGGATTCTCAGGGTACAACTAGATCAAAATAGCACCAGAGGATCAGCACAAAACCGCTTTCACTTGTCCATGGGGTACCTTTTGCTGGAATGTCATGCCATTTGGGCTGAAAAACGCAGGTGCTACATATCAGCGGGCCATGACAACTATATTTCACGACATGATGCATGTGACCATGGAAGATTATGTTGACGACATCTTGGCAAAATCACTCACCAGGGACTCACACCTGGACACATTAGAGAAAGTCTTCCAACGGCTGGACCAATTCCAAGTAAAATTGAACCCGAAGAAATGTGTGTTTGGGGTAACATCGGGCAAGCTGCTAGGCTTCATCGTGTCAGCAAATGGCATAGAGGTAGACCTGGCCAAGGTCAAAGCAATCATGGACATGCCTCTGCCCAAAACTCTAACACAGTTGAGATCCTTACAGGGCAAGCTACAGGCCATCCGCAGGTTCATCTCACAGCTGGCAGACAAGTGCCATCCTTTCAGCCATCTCCTACATAAGAACGTTCCATTTAAATGGGATGAGCAGTGCGAAGAGGCATTCAAAAAGCTCAAGGAGTACCTCATGAATCCTCCTATACTCATGCCTCCGATCCAAGGAAAACCTTTGATTCTCTACATATCGGCTACACCTACTGCTCTTGGGGCTCTCCTAGCGCAGCAAGACTATGAGAACAAGGAAAGAGCTGTGTACTACATCAGTCGAACCTTAGTGGGCTACGAGTTGTAGTACTCATAGGTGGAACGTTCATGCCTTGCGGTGGTTTTTGCCTCACAAAAACTCTGACACTACATGTTGGCACATCCTGTCAAACTCATTGCCAAGATCAACCCACTAAAATATCTTCTCAGTAAAGCAGCTCTCACAGGTCGACTAGCCAAATGGGTTATGCTTCTTAGTGAATATGATATAGAGTATGTGGACAGAAAAGCCATCAAGGGGCAAATCATCGCTGACCAACTAGCTGAGGCACCATTATAGGACACTTCACCAATGCAGTTTGAGTTCCCCGATGAATCTTTATTCACTCTGTCAACATCTCCTTGGAAACTCTACTTCGACGGGTCCTACACCAACCATGGATCGGGGGCAGGTATCTTGTTCATCACTGCCCAAGGTGACACAATTCCAAAGTCCTACAGGTTGTTATTTCCATGCACTAACAATATAGCGGAGTATGAGGCTTTGGTAATTGGTCTCAAGATGGCCACTGAGTGGAAAATCCAAGCACTATGTGTCTACGGTGATTCTCAGCTCGTCATAAACCAGGTCAACGATGCGTATCAGACCAAAGATGAGAAGCTCATCCCATACAAACAGATGGTCAACGACCTCAAAGAACATTTTGGGACCATCTCGTTTGAGCAAATACCCAGGATAGAGAACAAAGCAGCAGATGCAATGGCGACCATAGCCTCTCTTCTTGAGATACCTAAACATGAGTCACGGTATGAGTTCTTAGTAGAAACAATTCGACAACCGGCTTATGATCTCCTCGAAACCCATTCCATTTGCCACCTAGTAGGATCTGATTCGCCTTGGTACGGTAAGACCTACACTTACCTCAAGGACAATGTCCTTCCTTTGGACCTCTCTTCCAACCAAAAACAAACTTTCATCCGACAAGCCTCCCGTTACACCATTATCGCAAACACCCTTTACCGACGTGGTCTGGATGGTACTTTACTCCGTTGTCTAGAACAAGAAGAATCTGTAACTGCCTTGCGAGACGTGCACAAAGGGATTTGCGGAACACACTCCAGCGGTCCTTCCTTAGCTAAGAAACTCATGCGTTTGGGTTATTACTGGCCCAATATGGAAATGGATTCATATCAGTTCGTCAAAAAGTGCAAACAGTGCCAGATACATGGGAACCTGATTCATGCACCTGCTCAGGAGTTGAGACCTCTAACGACACCCTGGCCTTTTTGCCAGTGGGGACTTGACCTCGTGGGAAAGATTCATCCGCCCTCTTCCAACGGCCATAAATTCATCATAACCGCCACTGAGTACTTTACAAAGTGGATTGAAGCCGTTCCCTTATCAACCGTCACAGGAAAGTAAATTTCCTCTTTCATTCTGAATTACATTATCTGCCGATATGGCATCCCTTCATCCATCATAACGGATAATGGGAGACCCTTCAAAAATCAGGATGTCCAGGAACTTTGTGAACGTTTCAAGATCCAACATCGCTTCTCCACTCCATATTACCCCCAAGGTAACGGCCAAGCTGAGGCATCAAACAAAACCATTCTGAAAATCCTAAAGAAGACTGTCAATGAAGCTGGTGGCGATTGGCACGTCCAACTCAATCCCGCTCTGTGGGCCTATCGAACTAGCATACGCACTCCCACAGGTGCTACACCCTACGCCCTCGTCTATGGTTCCGAAGCCATCCTTCCCATTGAGGTCAAACTCCCATCCCTTCGAGTGTCGTTGAAAGGTCTCATATCAGACGAAGAGTACAGAGTCTCCAGGCTACAAGAGCTAGAACTGCTAGAGGAAAGGCGCCAGAAAGCTTTTGACCATCTCAAAGCCTATCAACAGATGATGTCAAGAAGCTACAACCACAGGGTTAGACCAAGATGCTTCAAGGTTGGGGACCTCGTCCTAAAAGAGAACCCTCGCAATCAGCAGGACAGAGAAAAGAAAGGTAAGTTCAAGCCTAACTGGCTTGGACCCTATGTAATTGTAGCGGCTTACGGATCGGGGGCATATCAGTTGGCCACATCAGAAGGTGAGTTGTTTGATGATCCAATCAACAGCATGCACCTTCGCCGGTTCTATATCTAAGAGAACCCCAGTGCAAGGGGACACAATAAAGTCAAAAAAATCAAAAAAATCAAAAAAGTTACAAAGAAAAAATACAAAAAAACAAAAAAATCGGAAAAAATAGCAAGCGTACAAAAAAATCATCCTTTGGTGAAAACCTGGCAAACAGGCGCCTTGGATAGGTATCATGGTGAAAACCTGGCAATCAGGCGTCATGTTACTCTCTAGCTTCTCGTGCAAATAAAAGCAAGTGATGAAAACCTGGTAAACAGGCGTTACTTGTGACAAACCGCATTCTCCATCTTTGGGAATCCAATCACCTTGAGCCCATTCTCCCTCTATTTTCCCCATTCGACCCATATCCATCCCACAATAAATGCTTGACAGTTACCTATCATGGCTTGATACTCACCTTGTGGCCTTGTCAACCAAGGTTTTGTCCCATACCGTCTCCTCAATGTAAGCCTAGTGTAGTGTCTCTCGTCAGTGTCTGTGGTCCGAATCCGTGAACTACGTTACCTCTGCGCCGTCACGTAGGCAAGGCCATTATTCTAATGTGCTCCCAAGGCTTCCATCTCTCCCAAAGTCCCGTTCGTCTCCTTTCTTGTCTTCATTCTTGTCGTCTTTCTTCTAGTCCATCCATGGTCCATTAGGGTTTACCCCGAACTACGTTGCCTCTGCGTCGTCACGTAGGCAAGGCCATTTAGCAATGAGCCCCCGAGGCACTAGGTCAGTCCCTTAGGGTCCATCTTCTCAATAAGGATTGTGCAACCTTCTCATCAAGTAAGCAAATGCAAGCAAACACCCGCACTTCAAGCAGGCATCCCGACAATGAGCATCTTAACCTATCCAATGCAAAGCAAATACCCAAGGTCTTCTAAATGATTTTATGCAAATTAAGGCAAGAAATAAACATATATCAACGCAAATATGCTTTTGTAGATTGGAACCTAGGGTTAAGTTACAGAGTCTTGGTTTTTGCTATCATACCTTCCTATGCTACTCCAGGATGCCAAAAGCCAGAGATGCTATGATGGGGGCATGATTACTTTCTTTGTTTGTTGTCTGTGGATTAAACTTTAGTAATGCGATGCCTTGTCTAAGGACATGATCAGCAAAAGATCATCGAGGACATCCAAGGCCTTACATGAACGGGGGCAATCCTTGCTTGTTGAAACACAAGAAGTACTCAGGTCATCTAGATTCAATTTTGACTAGATGCTTGTATTAACTTGCTCAATCACACTCCATGTAAGCGATACTCAGGTCATCTCGGTTCAATTATACCTAGATGCTTGTATTCACTTACAACATTTCAGAAAAATACCACAAACAAAATGCCCAATGATGAAATAAAGCAATCTAAAAGCAAAACATCCGTCCTATATCCATACACCCATCCATACAATCCTCATTATTCAAACTATGTAGAGTAACGATATCAAGAAAAGTTCCTAAGTCATTCTTTCGCAACCATTCCTCTATCCATCATGTCATTCTTATGTCGATAGAGTACATTTGGACATCACCAAAATAAGGCATATAGGAGCATATCATATCATTCGTAGAAACTAGTCATGCACATGATTAGGTTAGTAGAATGCACCATCCAATGCATTAGGTCACCAATACATTTGCATCACATCTTAATCTTAAAAGCCCAGAATATCAAACAACATAGCTAAGTGCATCACATATATAGTTACATCACCACATAGTACTCATGTTACAACTGCATACATTCAAAGCATTACATCATATAAACATCCAATAGCATCTCACATATCTATACAGCATCATAACATAGAAATCATGTTCCATACATATACATTTGCATTAGATCATATAGACATCACATATATAGTTACATCATAACATAGAAATCATGTTTCATATACATACATTTGCATTAGATCACATAGACATCATATTACATTTTGCATTCATTTGTCACATTATATCATATAGACATCATCTAGCAGCATATCAAAGTATTTCTCATATAGCATCATATAGACCATCTAACTATGCAATAGAACCACATCATACAATAGAAGTAAAATCATCATCTCATAACGCATACAATAGATACCCAAAGCTGCATCATCATCCATACTATCATATACAAAAAGGTCCAAATGTACAATATCACCATCTCTCTCAAAATCAAAGTGTCATATACAATATGCATCTAAATAGACGGTGATACATGTCCCAAAATGTACAAAATCTGGTCTGTGTCTACCCCTGCTGCTGTGGGCCACCACTGCCAGCTCCTGACTGCTGAGGTCCCATCACGGATGCCCCTGACTGCGAAGGACCTGCTCTATGAGCCACCCCAGACTGACTCCTGAAACTCCCTGCCCTCTGGCTCGACACCACGGCACCATGGTACAAGCCTCGGTAGTACTGTGCCTGCTGCTGCGCTCTGGCTAGGTCTGTCTGCGCCTGTGCCAACTGCGTCTGCAACTGGCCTACCTGTGCCTGTGCCTGCTGCACCTGCCCAACCAGAAACGAGCTCGCTGCGTCTGTACCCATGGCAGCCACTGCTGTGTCCCTCTCTACTCGGATAAGGCGTACCCGGGCATCTGCCATGTCTTGCTCGCGAGTCAAACCAGCAATCACCGCTGCGTCTGTATCTCGCCTCCTCTCCACTCTCCTCAGCTATGCCTGCAGCTCTCGCACCTATCCCCTTAGGCTGGCTATAGTCCTCTCATGTGCCTCACCCTGCACTGGCCCCTGTGCTGCCTCTGCCTGTCCTAGCCCCTGCTGCTGGGGCACCTGCTGCTGGGGCACCTGCTGCTATGGCACCTGCTGCTGTGGCACCTGCTGCTGCGGCACCTGCTGCTGTGGTACCTGCTGCTGTGGTACCTGCTGGGGTGGTGGCATCTGTGCCTGCTGCTGCACCTGCTGCTGTACCTCTCCCTACCCTGGCACTGCCTACCCAGCCTGATCTATCCTCCTCCGTTGCCTCGGCCTCTCTGCAGCTCGGCCACCTCGTCGTCCTCATCCTCCTCTAGCACCCCTCTGCCCTGGGCCAGCCTCTCCCTCCTCATCCTCTGAGTCCGCCTCATCAATACGAGGCACCAGCATGCCAGGTCCTGAATATCTCAGGAATGGATGTGCAGTAATCCAGTCCTCATACTCCTGTGTGACCCCCGCATCTGCTATCTCTCGCCTCATGTCCCATGCCACGTAAGGCAACTGCTGGAACTCTGCCAGGGCCTCCTCATACAAAGCCATCGGCCCCCATCGGACCCTCTCTGCATGTGTCCGTGCAAACATGGCCTGTCCCTGCGGCATGCCCTGTTTCCTGCCGAATTGTCTCAGCACTCGGCCCACCATCTGCCTCTCCAGTATGTGCCATGTCCGGCCTATCAACCACCTGGTCTGGAAGCAGTAGGGTAGCTCATCTCCCTCGTCATCCCAAGGCTCACAATCTAGATACGGCCGCCAGACGACCACATCTACCCCATCCAAGGTATGCCACCAGTACTCTAGCTTCCCCAGCCTGTGCTGGGAAATTACTCCTGCATAGCCATAGCTGTATGGCTCTCCTCGCTGCCTGGCAAAGACGCATATCGGCCTGGTCACCGCTATGTGCTCCCACAGCCAAAACTGTAACAGCAACACCCCAGCCGATAAACTCGTACTGCGGTGGTACACCACCTGATGCATGTCGTGATATAGGTGGGCTAGCACGCAGGGTCCCCACGCATATCGGGTGCCCTCGGTCAGCATCCGCTCCATGATCCTGCCCCATCCAATGGGGAACCCGTGCGATCTCCTGTCTGGGCATACAATGCCCGCAATCAGTCCAGCCACAATCCCAAGGAAGTAGTCATAATAGTCATAGATATCCTGCCACGGGATGACCTGTCCCACCAGCTCGGGATCATCAAACACTTGCTGACACTCGGCAAGTCCCGCGTCCCGCTGTGCGTCATACTCCACTAACTCGCCTACCATGGGCAAGTGCAGTATCCTGTAGACGTCCTCCAGCATCACCGTCATCTCTCTAGTAGGGAAGTGGAAGGTCCCGTCCTCGCTGTGGAATCTCTCCACAGCAGCTGTCAATAGTCCTCGGTTCACCCGCACCTCGGGCATAAAGCAAACGTAATCTAAACCCATGGCACCAAGCGCCACTCTGTCAGCCTCCGTCAGCATGTATCTCTGCAATAAAGGCATGGGGAACGTCTCCCTCGACTGCAGAGTCTCTCGTATCTCCTCCTGCAAGTACGCAAAGCAAGGCGTCAGTCTCAAGCTGCATATACCATACTCAACATATCTATTGAACTATATCAACTAAACTTAGCATTTCAAATTGATCAAAATAGCACACTACATCTCTTGACTAGATTCCTGCAATCTCAGAGATAGCTCATCGATTCCTGCGTCAAACAGGACGCTAATCAAATCAATTTAGCTAAGTAATTTGCCCTCTCGAGCAAATGCGCCACTACAGGTGGTAAAAGCGCCGTTTCTAGTATATGCGCTGCAATAATCAACATATGCGCCGCAAAAATGCATATGCGCCGCTACAGGGTACATATGCGCTATTCTAACGCATGCGCCGCAGAAATCCACGTACGCGCCGCGAAATTACGGATGCGCCGCAGGAAGTCACATATGCGCAACTTTAACAAATGCGCTGCTACATTTCACGCATGCGCGGTAGAAATACAAAAGTGCCGCCCAATTACGAAAGCGCAGCTAGAATGCACAAATGCGCAGCTTTCACACATGCGCCGCCGAAACCGGCATATGCACTGCAAAATTACAAATGCGCAGCTTCGTGAGGCATATGCGCCGTTCTGCGTTTCAGCGCATCTATTTCACCTATTTTCTACGTGCATTTATGACACCTAAACTCGACCCTAGGAGAAATTTTTCGAAGCACATACCGGGGGTCCTGCCTCTGCTGGCCGCCTGAATCGTCAGACTCGCTCGAATCGGTGCTCCTCGCGTGGAATGTCTGCTGCTCTGGCTGCCATGCTGCTCTGAGTTTGCTCTGAGCTCTCTTTCTCCAATCCAGATCAACCAAGTGTGCAAATGACTATTCTTGTGGACCCAGCTCCTATTTATAGCCTCCAAACCCTAATTCTGGCTAGGTGATGACTGTGACTACTTCCCGTGTCTGTTTTTCCCCCCGTTTTCTTCCCGCATCCCTGACCGCGTCCCTTTTCCTCCAACCTGTCCTAACCCCTTCCTCGTCGTGAGATCGTCCGTCTCCAAAACTTTCACCGTTTTTCCCGTCCAATCTCCCGAGGGGGCATACTATCGTCATTTAACCTGTACCAGGGGCAAACTGGGGCATGTATCATCATTCAGACTATCAATTTCTTTGAAGCAACGCTGTAAACTGCATTGCATCAAAGAGGGGCAAAATGTATACGCCTAAAAATGACACAAATCATCCTAAATAAATATTCTAAATATTTATTCCATTCTTCTATTAATTAAATAAATATTCCAAATTTATTTAATCAATTCACTATCTGACAATTAAATAAATTCTATTTATTTAATTAAAATTCTTCTAAAGTCCTTCATAATTAAATAATCATAAATTATTTAATTAAGCCCAATTCCTCTATCCTAAAGTTCTAAATTCAAAATTCCACATCACCTTTACACCTCACCTTTTCCACCTCACCTTGTCCACCTCATCAGGTTGCACATGTAATTAAATATATTTAATATTTAATTACCTTATTTTCCCTCACCCACATGTCCTATTTCTTCTCCAATCAGAGGTCAGTTAACCAATCAATCAAATCTGTTAACTAACTTGTCAGTTGAGTCAAATCGTCAATCAATCCAGTCAGTTCCACAATCCACTCTTCTAACTGATCAATCAATACTGTTAACAGACCAGTCAATGGAGTTAACTCTCCAATCAATTTTGTCACATCCCACCTTTCACGATGGAGCTGGGACACTTGTCACATTTCTACTGGTTGCACATTCCTCAACCATCCTCAACCGTTGATCTTCATATCTTCTCTCAACCGTTGATTCCTATTCCTCCAAGTCTATAAATGAAGCTTCATTCTTCCATTCTATTCATCCAGGCTTTTGACATCGTTACTCTGCAGAAATATCACCAGTGTGCCTTTGGCACACATTTGTCATCCACAAGCTTGAGATCACCATTGTTGCATTGGAGCTCACCTTCCTTGCATATCACACTATAGCCGTTCACCATCGACTTCCTCCAACAGCTTTGAAAGATTGCACTCCCTGAGGGCTCATCTCATCTGCGAAAGGATGATTCGTGATAGGTGAACAACAGAAGTTTCGAAATGGAAGAGGTTTGTTGTGTTTGTTCATTGCTTTGTTTGCTTGAATCTTCTTTGTTTCACTATTATGTTGATGTTAGGGTCATCTATTATTCATTTGATTGATCACTATTTTACCCTCACAGTAAACATTTATATGAAGTATCTAAATCTAGAGTTGTAAGTTTTGAAGTCGACCAGAAAGATAGTTGCAAGCTACTGAGTATCGCTACACTATTTGACAGAGTTTGACTGTGACAAAGTCTGAGTTCTGATGTTCCGCATTTTGCCGCTAAAGAATATTTTTCTCTGCAGTTCTGAAGGTATGATTGGTGATGTCTAGGGAATCTTTGATATGATTTCAAGCAAGTATTTTGGCCTACAGTGAAAGTTGTGATCTAACAGTTAGACTGAGTCACTAATAGTCTATGTTTGAGGCCGACATGATAGTTTGATTTATGTGTGGTAAGTTCTAATGATTAGAACTTTATCCTAAGTGGTTCTATAGTTGGAGCCGACATATGATAAGGTGTTTCAAATGTTATCTAGGTCCTCCATGTATTTTGATGAATGGATTTGGCTAAGAAGCTACAAGTTTATTAACTATATGCTTCATCTGAGTATGCCGACCTAATATGAAGATCTTAAGCATTGCGGATATATATATGGGATCCAATTCAGTGTTAGGTGTGTGGTGATGTGAATGTGAATAGACATATGTGTGACATATAGTGGAAGGTGATTTTTTGGAAGTAATAAAGAGCAGAAGAAGAGAAATCTTATTCCCATGTAAAAAGTAGAGCAGTGAAATAGAGTAGTCAGACATGAAGAGTTTTGAGACAGTATTTTTGTGCTTCATTAGAGCTGCAACCATGCATGTGTAGATGCAGTCTGAGCAGTTCAATTTGGCACTGAGCCATTCCTCTTTCTTCTTTCTTTCTCTAGGCAATGATCCTATTTTGGTAGTGAGTCTTTCTTGCAGTGAGCACTTCTCAGGGCAGTGAGCCTTATTGTAATCTAGTATTGTGCTATATTAATATATTGTGAGCTAACACTCACTATGATTTTTCCCTCTTTTGTTTTTCCACGTAAAAATCCTGGTGTTCATGTGTTATGTCTTTGTGGTTGCTCTTTCTATGTTCATTTTGCTTTCATATTATTAACTTTGGAAATTAGATAAATAATATTGTTAAGAAGTGGTTTTGTGGAATACCGATTCACCCCCCCCCCCCTCTTAGTATTCCTTATTCTCAATAGGTATCACAACCAACTCACTATTTCTTCCAATAGGAACTCAACTTCCCAACGCATCCTTACAATCCTAAAAGTTTCCAAGATGCCCTAACAAGTGACTATCCACATACATTACCTTATAGCAAGGTGTGTGAGTCCCTAATCAAATCAACATCTAGAGTTATTGCATTCTCTAAAATAAAATCTTTCTACTCATTAGGGTCATCTTTGTGGGGTTTGTACAAATAGTTACACAAGGGGCTCACCTTAAGAATTATCAAGATCAACACTAAAATGTTTTTAAGATAGGCGAGTTGACACTCCAACTATCTCATCGCATCAACTATGCATTCACCTTACACATATCATGTGTTCTCCCTTACTAAAAGATAAGAAATCACCACTAGAGGATTTCACAATAACTAAAGAGAGTAAGTATAAAAACTTAACTTTCTTCACTACAACCTGACAGAAGGCTTCACTATTGCCTTCTACGCACAAGGACATATGTTACTTCTAAGGGGAACTCATCACCCTATCAAGACTTAAAGGTAAGCAAACTCCAATGAAATAAGGTGGCAAGTAAGGGATCAAGTTGCACTTAGGTTATTATTAGATAAGCAAATAGGGGATTACACCCACAACTAGACCTTACTTCTCGACTAACATAACACATTTCAACCTCAAGCACTTACACCACCTTTAAGCCCTCAAACAACGGGGTAACATACCATAAGTAAACAAATCACATCACAAATTAATGCGAAGGTAATGCATCTACTTAGCCTAAATACCCACTAGACACCAACAAGATATAAGGAGATTGGCTCGATGTGGCAAAAGATTCACAACCACAAAGTGGTCCACGAAGCCACTACTTAACCTTTAATCTAACCAAAAGGCTTACCTAAGAAGATAACCATGCAGGGTCTGACATGCCTACTCTTTTAACATCCTCTACTCTATCTTCAAAATAAGGGTACCAAGTTACCCTAAAAAGAGAATATACCATTTTATCCTTTTTCACTCTTCAGGTGACAACTACGCATCAGGGTAACTTAATCTTATAACAAGGTGAATGATAACTATAGGTCTACAACTTCTTCACATCCCGACCAAGGGTCTTATAAACAAGACATAACTTACCCCATGATACAAAGGTTAATTGAGTGACACAAGGTGAAGAATAAATGAAAAAGGGTACATAAGTCTTATCCAAGATTAACGTACCACTTTAAAACATTTATTTATTCTAACATGGTAGGATAAACACAACTCAACATTCTCTGAAAAGGGTAAGTCTCAAACGACGCAATGGCACTCACGACCAGCAACGTGCCACTCAACATTCACTAGGGAAACCTACAAGGTGGCCAAAAGAGAATAAATTTACCATAACAACACCTTTCCAAGGGTGCAACCTACAAAAGCCACCATCAACTAGGACAAGGAGTAAGGATTAGCTAGAACGAAACACTTAGTGAAACTCGACCAATAACATCCTTTTAGGATAGCATTAGATCAATGAGTTGAGTAACTCTCAAATTTAGGACTTGCATGGTCCTTCAGTTACCCTATACATCAAGAATACACTTCCCAAGTACCTTCGACACCAAGTCATACGTGGGGGTTAGTAGAAGCAAAATTGAGGGAATCAAATCGTTCCCACACAAGGTGTCTTATCAAATCGTTGCTATAAAAGCTAGAGTTATGATGTAGAGTAGGGTGCAGTATGAAACACAACTTCAATGAAGCCACTTTACAAGTTTGAAACCCTAACTTTGGTGGTATCTCACACAAGCCTTCATACTACTTTGTAGCCCTCCAAACAGGGGTTTTTCAACATATATTTTGGAGAAGGCCTCAAACCCATGAATTAAATACTATTTAGAATACCCTTTATGCTCTTATTTAACATATCAAATATGTGCATAGGCTAGTTTTGCAACATCACCCTCTAAAATTGACTGTTCCTCTGCAACTAGGTCTAATTAGGCCTATTTTATAAAGCAACTATATGATTTTCAAACACCAAACTATAAAACTCTACTCTAGGGATTTCCTCACATCACATGGGGTCTAAATATGCAAATTTCATCAACTAGAATCATCACCCATTAACCAAACCACAAAACCCTTCTTCTATCTACTCAAACAAGCATAATACATAGAGATATTAGGCTAGGGCTGCTTGGAAATCTACTCTAACTCCATCCCCTGCTCCTACAAACACCAAAAACATTGAAAGTACCCTAAATGCCTCCATTCCATCGATTTTCAAAATTTTCCACCAATGGAATGGTTAAAAATCTATCTTTTTCTACCAAACCCTAGCTAACTAGGTTTTACAAGCAATTTTTACTAAATAGGCTCTAACTTACTCAAAATCTAATGAAAATTGACCAAACAAAGATCAAATGAAAGTTTATTCACAACTCTACCACATGCAATTCGTTTTGAGCCTTGACCATACTGTACTGGGTTGTACAAGTCATGGGAACAACAGAAAAGCACTAAAAACTCTAGGAAAATAGAGATTTGTATTGTTATTTCTCCAAAAAATGACTTTAGAACCCTGATTCAAACTTCTTCTTCAATATTTACACACTTTCCACCAAAAACAACTAGTTCCAATGACTTTTGGAATAATTGACCTTTCACCTTCCTTGGAGCACACCAAAAATGTCACTTTGCAACTTGTTTTGTTTACATAAACTGACCCAACAAGATTAAAACATGTGACATCATCTAAATAGACCTTATTACAACACAATTAGACTCAACAACATAAAAACTCAACATTAGACCATATTTACATAATTTGACTAGGTGTCCTTGCACCATACACCTGGGAAGAACAAAATCTCAAGCTCCACTTGAGATCAGATCTTGGACTATTGTACCATGCTTCTTAATGTCTTCCTCTTTCATCCATGTTGCATCTTCATTAGGAAGACCTTGCCATTTCATTAGGTATTCATTATACACCTTATACCTTGTTCTCCTTGCTTCCTTTGTGTCCAAAATGCTTTCAAGCTTTAATGGTTGACTCGGTGGTAAGTCCTTGAACCAAATCTTCATCTGGAACTCTTGATATACCTGCTTCTTCACCTACAATCATAGATCTCTTAAAAGGATAAAGGTCAGAAACATTAAAAATTGGAGAGATAGCCACTCCAGGAGGGAGTTCTATCTCATAGGCATTTGTTCCAAATTTGTGGACCACCCTACATGGCCCAATCTTTTTCATCTATAGCTTTGTATATTTCCCCTTTCATAGCCTTTCTTTCCTCAAATGTGCTAGGACCAAATCTCCCACCTTGAATTGAACATCCCTCTTCTTCAAATCTGCATGTTGCTTATACTTCTCCACACTTTTTTGAAGATTTTCTTTCACTTGTTGATGAATATCCTCCATTTCTACTACAAATTCGTCACCCTCAACACTCCTCTCAATACCACTTAGATCCCTGAGCTCAAACACACCTCTAGGTTTCAGTCCATAAACCACTTCAAATGGGCTTTTCCCAATGCTTCTATTGACAGAGTCATTATAGGCATATTCATCCTATGGAAGGATTAGATCCCATTGTTGTCCATGCTCCTTTGTGAGGCATCTCAGAAGGTTTCCAAGTGTCCTATTGACTATTTCATTCTGCCCATCTGTTTGTGGGTGATAGGCAGAGCTAAATGTCAAATTGGTTCCCAATTTCTTCCAAGGAGTCCTCCAAAAGTGACCTACAAACTTTCTATCCTTGTCAGACACAATGGTCAATGGTAATCCATGAATTCTCACTACTTCCTTGGAAAATAGCCCAGCAATATATGAAGCATCATTTGTACATTTGCATGGTATGAAATGAGCCATTTTGCTAAATCTATCAACAACAAACACATTGTCAAATCCCCTTTGAGTTTTAGGCAAACCCATGACAAAATCCATGCTAATGGATTCCCATGGCCTATTATGAATTAGTAAAGGCTAATAAAGACCTGCATTAGTGCTTGAACCCTTTGCTTTTTGGCAAACTACACAACTTTCAACAAATTTTCTGATGTCACTTTGCATTTTGGGCCAATGGTAATATCTCCTGACCTACTCCAATGTTTTATCTACACCAAAATGACCTCCTAAGCTGCCACAATGTTTCTCTTTTATCAAGTTAGTTCTCATAGAGCACTTTGGAATATAGAACTGAGCACCTTTAAACAACAATCCATCTTGTAATAGAAAATTAGAGTATTCTTCATGAAAAACACCCTTAAACTGATCACAAACAACATATACCTCTTTGAAGTCACCATCTCCTTCATACATACTTTTCAAGGCATCTATTCCCACACTTTGGAGTTGAATTTCTTGCACCAACATTTGTCTTCTGATCAAAGCATCTGCCACCTTGTTTGATTGTCCCTTTTTGTGTTTTATGGTAAAAGTGTAGCTTTGTAGGTACTCCACCCACTTTACATGTTTGTGGCTCAATTTGTCCTAGCTGTTCAAGAAACTCAAAGCATGATTGTCAGTAAAAACAATAAATTCCTTTGGAAGGAGATAGTGTCTCCACTTTTTCAATGCTTGGACCATGACATACAATTCCAAGTCATAAGAGGAATACTTCTTGGCCTCATTGAGCTTTTCACTAAAAAATGCAACAGGCCTGTCCTCTTGGCTTAAAACTACCCCAATTGCATACCCACTTGCATCACATTCTATTGTGAACACCTTATTGAAATTAGGCAATGCTAGGACTGGTTGTTGGGCTACTCTATTTTTTAGATATTGAAAGTTTTTTTTTGCCTCATCAGTCTATACAAACCTTGTTCTTTTATCTCCTTTGATTGTATCAATGATGGGAGAACAAATGTGATTGAAATTCTTAATGAATTTTTGTATAAAAAGTAGCTAGACCATGAAAACTTTTTACCTCACTTGCTGATGTAGGAGTGGGCCAATTGAGAATCGCTTCTACTTTAGTACGATCTATCTTCAAAGTGCCTTTTGAAATTACAAAAACCAAGGTAGAACAAATCTTCCTTCATGAATTCACACTTTTTCAAATTGATCATCAACTTTTCTTCATTTAGTCTCTTCAACACCATGTCCAAATGCTGCAAGTGTTCCTCTTTAGTCTTACTAAACACAAGAATATCATCCAAGTACACAACTACAAACTTACCTATGAAAGGCTTCAAAAATTCATTCATTAGTCTCATAAAAGTGCTTGGTGCATTTGAAAGCCCAAATGGCATTACCATCCATTCATATAGCCCCTCATTGCTTTTGAAGGTAGTTTTCCACTCACCCCCCTCTCTAATTCTGATTTGACGATAGCCACTTTTGAGGTCAATCTTAGAAAGATAACATGCCCCTCCTAAACAATCCATCAAGTCTTCCATTCTTGGTATGGCAAACCTATACCTTATGGTGATCTTAGTAATTACCCTTGAGTTGGTGCACATTCTCCAATCTCCCCCTTTCTTTGGTGCCAAAATAGTGGGGACAACACATGGACTTCAACTTTCCCTTATGAGACCTTTGTCAAGCAATTCTTGTATTTGTTTCTTTATCTCTTCATTATGTTGAGGAGTCATTTTCTATGCATCTTTATTGGGTAGATTTGCACTAGGTATAAGGTCTATGTGATGGATTACATCTCTCATAGGTGGCAAAGAGTTAGGGAGCTCATCTACTACAATATCCTTGTATTTATTCAACAACGTTTGAACCTCACTAGGTATACCCTCAACCTTGGCTGCTACTGTCATGACAGACTTTGATCTAATTACAATTACATATCCTTCACCTCCTTCTTCTTTCATGGTTTTCAAAAACTATTTTCCCTCAACGAACACTACACTAGAGCCAACTTGTGTATCTACACCTTCATCTTGCAATGGAATAAGAGTGAATGATACCCCATCCTTGTCAATCACATAAATATTTTTCTTCCCGTCATATATAACTTTTTTGTCATACTGCCAAGGTCTTCCTAGGAGCAGATGACATACATCCATAGGGATGATTTCACACAATATTTTGTCTTTGTAACCTCCTATGTTGAATTCTACCCATGTTTTCTCATTTACTAGGACTTGTTGACCCTTATTCAACTAGGATACTTTGTAGGGAGTGTGGTGTGGGATTCTTTTCATGTTTAACTTTTCTACCATCTCTATGGAAACCAAATTATCAGTAGACCTTGAATCAACAACTACCTTACATACCTTTCCTTGAGATTTGTAGGTGGTTCTAAACAAGGACTTCCTTTGTGGAGGCTCTTTGACTGTTGGCACCTTAATGAGTGTCCTTCTCATCATTAGAGTTTCCCCAATTTCTAGAACAACAGGTTGAGATGGAGAGTTGACACTCTCACTAACTTCCTCTTGCACCGATGGAGTTCTCCTTTCTCCACCATGGGAAGTAGAAGGTTGTTTATCAGGACATTTCCAAGCTTGATGGCCAAATTAATTGCATTGATAGCATCTTCTTGAAAATGTATTTGAGCCTCTACCTTGACCACCAAATCTGCCTCTACTATTAGGTCTTCTACCCCTGAAATTGCCTCTTGACTCCAAGCTTTGTTCTTGTTGCCCACTTGACTCTCCTTGTGCTTTTTGTGACTGTCCTCTTCCTCCAAAGTTGCCTCTACCTCTGAAGTTCTTCTCTCTGCCTCTACCTTTCTTCTCTTGTCTCCTTTTTATCTTTTCTTCTGCCTTGATAGCTAATTGAAAACACTCTTCAACTGTCCTAGGTGTGGCAAGACTGATCTCATCTTGTATATTGAACCTTAGTCCATTTAGGTACCTTGCTACCTTTTCTCTTTCATTCTCAACATGTCCTGTTCTAATGCTCAACTTATGGAACTCCTCAATGTAAGCCATGACATCCAATTCCTTTTTCTTTAGCCTCTGCAACTTTCTAAATGTCTAAATTTCATAATCAGTAGGTAGAAATTGACTCTTCACCTTAGTCACCATTCTATTCCATGAACTGATTTTGTTTTTCCCCTCTTCACTCTCTCCTCCTACACATAATTCCACCAAGTTAAGGTAGGGTCTTTCAACTTTGTCTTAGCAAGTTTCACCTTCTAATTTTCTGCCACCTCCTCATAATCAAAATAGTTATCTAAGGCATCAATCCAACCAAGCACCTCTTCAATATCCATTTTCCCACTATACATGGGCAATTCTATCTTCACCTTAGGACCATCTCCTTTGATAGCCTTCAACATCTTACTCATTCTCAATTCATCAGGGTCCTCTTCCTCTTGGACTCCTTCTTGAGGGTTCTCATTCTCACCCTCTTCCTCTTCCTCTTGGTCACTTTGGTCTCCACTGACCACACTTCTCCTTTGGTTAGATTCCAATGTTGCAAGTTTGGCTAGGACAACCTCTTGAGACTCCTTTACCCATCTCAACTCCTTGGCATGTTATTCCTTCAACTCTCTTACTTCTTTGGTCATTGGATTGCTTTTTGGTGGCATCTTTGCTTTTTCAAACTTCAACCTTTTTCACTTGTTTGATCAAAACATATGTTCTGATACCAATATTGGTGTAGAGCAAGGTGGAGTATGAAACACAACTTTAATGCACCCACTTTACAAGATTGAAACCCTAACTTTGGTGGTATCTCACACAAGCCTTCATACTGTCTTCTAGCCCTCCAAATAGGGGTTTTTCAACATATCTTTTGGAGAAGGCCTCAAACCCATGAATTAAATACCATTTAGAATACCGTTTATGCTCTTCTTTAACATATCAAATTTGTACATCAGCTTGTTTTGCAACATCACCCTCTAAAATTGACTGTTCCTCTACAACTAGGTCTAATTAGGCCTCTTTTACAAAGCAACAATATCAGTTTCAAACACCAAACTGAAAAACTCTACTCTAGGGATTTCCTCACATCACATGGGATCTAAATATGTCAATTTCCTCAAATATAATCATCACCCATTAACCAAACCACAAAACCCTCCTTCTATCTACTCAAACAAGCCTAATACATAGAGATATTAGGCTAGGGCTGCTTGAAAATCTACTCTAACTCCATCCTCTACTCCTGCAAACACCAAAAACATTGAAAGTACCCTAAATACCTCCATTCCACCAATTTTTAGATTTTCCCACCGGTGGAGTTGTTCAAAAATCCATCTTTTTCTACCAAACCCTAGCTAACTAGGTTTTACATGTAGTTTTTACTAAATAGGCTCTAAATTACTCAACATCTAATGAAAATTGACCAAACAAAGATCAAATGAAAGTTTATTCACAACTCTACCACATGCAATTCGTTTTGAGCCTTGACCATATTGTACTGGGCCGTACAAGTCACGGGAGTAGCGGAAAAGCACTGAAAACTATAGGAAAATAGAGATTTTTATTGTTATTTCTCCAAAAAATGACTTTAGAACCCTGATTTGAACTTCTTCTTTTATATTTACACATTTTCCACCAAAAAACAACCAATTCCAATGACTTTTGGAATACTTGACCTTTCACCTTCCTTGGAGCACACCAAAAATGTCACTTTGCAACTTATTTTGTTTACATAAACTGACCCCATGAGATTAAAACATGTGACATGGTCTAAATAGAACTTATTACAACAAAATTGGACTCAACAACACAAAAACTCAACATTAGACCATATTTACATCATTTGACTAGGTGCCCTTGCACCATACCCCTGGGGAGAACAAAATCTCAAGCTCCACTTGAGATCAGATCTTGGATTGTTGTACCATGCTTCTTAATGTCTTCCTCTATCATCCATGTTGTATCTTCATTAGGGAGACCTTGCCATTTCACTAGGTATTCATTATACACCTTATGCCTTGTTCTCCTTGCTTCCTTTGTGTCCAAAATGCTTTCAAGCTTCAATGGCTGACTTGGTGTTAAGTCCTTGACCCAATCTTCATTTGGAACTCTTGATATACCTACTTCCTCACCTGCAATCATAGATCACTTAAAAGGATAAAGGTCATAAACATTGAAAATTGGAGAGATAGCCACTCCAGGAGGGAGTTCCATCTCATAAGTATTTGCTCCAAATTTGTGGACCACCCTACATGGCCCAATGTTTTTCATCTGTAGCTTTGTATATTTCCCCTTTGGTAGCCTTTCTTTCCTCAGATGTGCTAGGACCAAATCTCCCACCTTGAATTAAACATCCCTCTTCTTCAAATCTACATGTTGCTTATACTTCACACTTTTTTGAAGATTTTATTTCACTTGCTGATGAATATCCTTCATTGCTACTACAAATTCTTCACCCTTAGCACTCATTCTCTCCATACCACTCAGATCCCTGAGCTCAAACACACCTCTAGGGTTTAGTCCATAAACCACTTCAAATGAGCTTTTCCCATTGATTCTATTGACAAAATCATTATAGGCATATTTAGCCTGTGGAAGGATCAGATCCCATTACTATTCATGCTCCTTTGTGAGGCATCTCAGAAGGTTTCCAAGTGTCCTATTGACTACTTCAGTCTGCCCATCTGTTTGTGGGTGATAGACAGAGCTTAATGTCAAATTGGATCCCAATTTCTTCCGAAGACTCCTCCAAAAGTGACCTACAAACTTGTTATCCCTGTCAGACATAATGGTCAATGATAATCCATGAATTCTCACTACTTCCTTGAAAAATAACTGAGCAATATATGAAGCATCATTTATACATTTGCATGGTATGAAATGAGCCATTTTGCTAAATCTATCAACAACAACAAACACACTGTCAAATCCCCTTTGAGTTTTAGGCAAACCCAAGATAAAATCCATGCTGATGGATTCCCATGGCCTGTTAGGAATTGGAAAAGACTGATAAAGACTTGCATTAGTGCTTGAACCCTTTGCTTTTTGGCAAACTACACAACCTTCAATAAATTTTCTAATGTCACTTTGCAACTTGTTTTGTTTACATAAACTGACCCCATGAGATTAAAACATGTGACATGGTTTAAATATACCTTATTACAACAAAATTAGACTCAACAACACAAAAAATCAACATTAGACCATATTTACATCATTTAACTAGGTGACCTTGCACCAAGTTAGACATGCAACACAAGTATGCAGATTTACTCTCAGTCCAACTCAACAAAATATACACACCCAGAGATCCCAGTGTTTGAAACCTGGCTCTGATACCAAATTTCATGCCCACATTTGTCATGTGGTTATGAACTGATGACCACATGTCATGACCACATTTGTCATGTGGTCATGACATGAATTATCAAAAACTTTCCTCACCTGACGCAAAAACCCCCTCATGCACATCAAGTGTGCTTGTGGGTGACACACACACATAATGTAGTTGCATCTACAACCAACATTAGGCACGTTGCCCGAAGGTGGGGAAGTCAATCATAAATGGGATAATGTGAACTCATTTCACAATCCCTATGAATCGATAGCCACTAAGATGTTGTGTGTCGCGAGCAACAATGCTAGGAGGGTTGGTTTCTGCTTCAGAATCCAAACCTAGGGTTTGCTAGATGAGTGGAACGATTTTGATATGAATCAAAATCTAACCCTAGAATAACTACTAACTTAAATTAAACCATAAATATACCAACTACGCCATTAAAACACATGATAACAATCAATTAAAATGATTAGGTAAAATAGGGATTAAATTATTTAAATAAGCCTATCTCTAGCCTAAGAAAAATTCGACAGCATAACGCCATCTCGTCAACTATGTGAGGAGAGGAAAAATTAAGTAAACTTAAAACTTTCACTAACCCCTCTATAAAATTTACAACAAGGAAGAAACGTTAAATAATAATCACAAATTACTTTCCCCAAGAATTAAATTGAAAATAAAATAAATTAACTAATATAGAGTGCATTAAGATATAACTAATCAATTTGAATATAAGGATAGAGGGGTTTGAATAATTGATCACAAGGAATTAAGATAATCCTCCCACACAAGTTCATCAATAATTTAATTAAATCGCATTAACAACCACGCTTAATCAACTCAATCAAAAAGAATAATTAACCAAGGGGGTTTAATAATAAAAATTCTAACCAATTAATTCAAGCACCAAAATAAATTAAATCACAAGGTTGAAATACTTTTTCCCAAATGATAATTTTTTAAAACAACACATTGCTTAAACACCCACAATAAATTAAAAATAAAAATAACCCCAACCCACTCACTAAGTGGGATAATTTGATTAATCTAAGTTAAGAGCATGGGTTAGCCCACTAACCTTTAGGGCATCACAAAAGCCCTAATCTTTAGTTTATAAAAGCAAATACATTCTCATTTGTTCTCATAACTAACCTATTTTCAATTAGGTGCAGGTTTCCAAGTGGTGAGAGAAGTGGGAAAGTACCTTCCCAAGTGGAAGGTATTTTCCCCAAATGAAGATTCAAGAATAGTTTATCTATTTTTTTTTTAAAATGTTTTCTTTATTTGCTACAGGTTGATTCATTTGTTTTCTAACCTATATTTTCCTTTTCTAATTTGTTTCTCAACGTGCATACACATGTTTCCATGTTTCTATTTCCTAATATTTTTTATTTCCAACATCTATTGTTTACTAACACTTTTCTATTTATTTTCTATCATGTTTTCTATTTTCTAGGATGAGTGCACATGTTACCAAGTTTTATAGTTCCTTTTAATCCTCAAGTATCTATTTTTTTTCTAAGTTTACGTTAATCTAAATTATGCCCTAACTCTCTGGTTTATATTCTTTTTTTTTTCTTTTCTAAAATTCCTACACAGAGAATTTTGTTACAAGCATAGCATTATATTTATATTTACTCACACACACACACACACACACACACACACACACACACACACACACACACACACACACACACACATATATACCTACTACTTCTTTTTTTACACATAGAAGACCTTTAAAAGTTCTCAGTAAGGAAATATTTTAACATAGAGAGTAAATAAATAAAACATAGAATAAGGTAAACAAAGAAGGAAAAACATAGTATATATGTATATATATTCGCAGATATTTATACTGGTCGTATCATAAATGATACACAGAGGAGTAAATAAGTACACAAGCTGAATGACATTTAGCAGGGCCGACACCATAAAATATAGGCAGAATACAATTTTTTTTAATATCATAAGGGTTTGAAGTGTTTTACGACACTACGCAAAGAGTGGTACCAAAATCTAAAGGGAGGGGGGTGGGGCTCCACCACCTCATAGAGCTTAATGCTCTATCAGGAGGGGCGGCAGGGTCCCAACCCCCTTCCTCTTCTACGATCTTCATTCATAGTCGCAGGGCCGACCCCTGCAAACTGTGTGCCCTAAATCTATGTTTTCTTTGCCAATAAAAAATAATTAAAATTTACAACAGTAAAACCTAAAAGCATCTCCTACGATTCATCTAGTATACTTTACTCTAAAATATGTTGATATATATAAGTCTAAATGATAAAATAGATATCTCTTTATAAGTATATATATAGATTTTTTCTTGTTGTTTGTTTCTTTCCTCAATATTATTTCTCTGATAACAAGAAAAGGCTCTGTGTTTTTCTTCCTCGTAGAAAAATAATATTAAGGAAAAGAAAACAAGAAATATATATATATATATATATATATATATATATATATATATATATATAAAGAGATAAGTCTATTTTATCATTTAGACTTGAGGATTATATATATTTCTTTTTAAAAAATAATTCAAATCATACTTATGACCAATTAAGCAACATAGGGATTCTAACTAAGCTTAAATATATTTTAATTTTTATTTTTTTCTACTACAATGAGAATAATTATTTTCTTTTTTGTCATAACCATTTAAATCATAAAACTAGGTAAATATTTGATCTCTTATAATCACATAAGTTAAAATAGAGCTAAGGAAAGAGAGGGAGAGATTTATTTTACACACTAACTACATAATTTTTTCTAAGGCACAATAAAGTAAATTTCCAACACACCCATTATAATGAGAAATGAAACATTATTATTTCAACCATACATTTAATTGAAGTAAACCAATGTTATTACAAGGAATGTAGGAATGCAACAAGAACTCTTAAGAGAGAGATTTAACTCTCAAAACTACAAACACTATTACAAGACCAATTAGCCAAAGGCATCCTTTTTTCCATCATTTTTAGTTTACATCAAAACCCATTAAACACCCCAAAACTTCCAAACTTCCAATCTTCGCCAAGAGCCACCAAAACCTACAAAACACAAAAATAAATTCTCCAAACCCATGGAGAGCTCACCTGCCAACCTTAGGCCTACAAGTAGGCCACCCCCAAGCTAGGAGGCCATCCAAATAACCATGATCAAACACAAGTATTGCAACCACACACATGCACTCACACAAAACACATTAACACCCTCCCAAGGATACTCACATACAAATCCATTCAATAATGGATTTTAGGGGTGAGAGAGTGGACAACTTTGTACTCAAGGGGAACCATAACAACAACCACTCAAAATAATGCTCAAACTCATGGCCTCTTGCCATTAAAACTTATCATACTCCAAATAACACAAAGGCACTCTTGCCATAATCGTAAATCTCAAACTTCATAATAAGGCCCATGGCCATCAAATCTCCTCCAAAAGATGAGGGTACCCTAAGGAGGTTCACACCTCTCTGACCCATGACAAGGTGAGCTCTCTCACATGGGGAGCTCACTAAAACAACCCATATGAACCCACACAACATAAAACTAGAAACTCAAGAGAATAATAACTATAACACATGCATAAATTTAAGCATAAAACAAAGTAAAAGTAGGCTTGAAGTCTTGAGATCATACCTCTCAAGCTCCAAGTGTAGGAGGTTATGGTGAAGAGCTCCCAAGAGTCTTTTCCCAATAATCCTTCCAAGTATACCAAGTCTTTCTCTCCTTCCCAAAAACCACAATAAAAAATACAAAAAGAAAAGAACCCCCCTCTCTTCTCAAAAAGAGAGATAAATATTCTTTGCTCACAAACCCTAATGAATGAGAAGGTGACACTTTTCACCTTCTCCTTCATCCACAAAATCCTCGTTACAACCCCACAAGAATGAGGAGGTGACACTTGTCATCTTCCAATTCAAGAAAGCTACACACTCTCCCACAAATGCTCTCACACATGTGTGAGAACATAGGGAGAAGGGATCACACATGGGAGACCCCTCATGAATGAGGAGGTGACACTTGTCACATTCTCATTCAACTATACTCCACTCTTCCCTACATATGCTCTCACACATGTGTGAGAGCATAGGGAAGAGGTATCAAACATATGAGAAGACTCTAGAAGCTACTAAAGCACTCAAGACAAGGGTAACCTTACCCTAGGTGAGTGGCATTAGTTTAGGTGGGATGGTGACATGCCAAACACCACTCACATCTCCCAAACTCGTCACTTGACTCAAGGGCCAAGTTAAGGTGACCATACAAGGGTTACACCAAGTTTAAAGATGTTAAGAATGCCCTAGACCCTAGGGGTTTGACCTAGTGTCATTATTTGACCATAATTAACACAAGGGGACTCATAAATCAACAAAAAAAGTGCTCATAAACATTTAGCACCAAAATTGTGCAAACCAAAACATTACAACCTTACAATACATCAAGGTGATAAATAAAAAGGGAGAACGTTACAAAAATATCATAAATTGAAAGACAACATGATACATCATTCTCAATCACAAATAACCTTTGTCCATCTTGGGACTAGGTTGGCTTCACCTGGTTAACACATAGGTTTATTTGTTTGACCTCTGATTTTCCATGGGCCATGGAAATACCCACACCCTTACACAAACATGTTAATAGCACATGATATATATATAGCTGAAGAGAAATAAATTACACAGAGACACACAAGGTCACATAAGCACATATACTTTCAATTATAACACATGCTAACATTTACATGATTGTCACTTCATTTGCATTGCACAAAATACAATCAGTTTCATCGTCACATAGCATTCCATTAAGTCAATCATCTAACTAGACCATTTCAACTGCATCAATAACAGATTCAACATCATGGAATTCATAATATAATCATACATGTAAGATATAGCTCCATCCTACAATAACTCATCTACCACAAGATAAAACTGATAATTGCCCAAATAGGAGGGATCACTACTCCTCAAACGACCACCTATCCCACAAAATCTGAACAAGTCCAAGAGCCAATCAAGAAGTGCAACATAAGTTTACCTCGCACTACAACACTAAAGAGTCTAGTTCAAGCACACTATGTGATATTCTGATCAATCCCAACTAGGATGTGCATCACCTATGTACCTGCAAACAATCACTACTACCGTCTACAAAAGATCCATAGCATCACTATACCGACTCAAGATAGGACCACAATTTCATAGACTGAACCCTTAGCTAGGGTGAAGCAAAATGACATGGTCAAAAGGGAAACTAATCCAGTCACACAAGGATGGGCCTCACATGAAGTTTGGGGGTTGTTTTGGGTAGGATCAATGAAGAAAGTTGGAGACCTTATTGATATTGTGGGGGTTTGAGGTATGAGTGTTGACTTTGTGAATATTGAGGGGGATTTTGATATTGTTGTGGAGGGATGATGCATGTGTGTTGATTTGGTGGTGGTTGAGGTAGATTGACATATGAGGTATTTATATTTGATGTGTGTTAGGGATGATTGATATACATGTTGGGGTTTGAAGAATGTTGAGGTGGAGGAAGATATCTAGTGTTTATGGTTAAATAATGTTGGGGTGGAGTAATGTAAGTGGTGTTTAGATTTTGACATGGTTGAGGTGGATTGACATGGGTAGTATTGATATTTGAAGAATGTTGGGGTGGATTGACATGAGTGGTATTGATGTTTGAAGAATGTTGGGATGGAGTGATGTGAGTAGTATTGATGTTTGAACAATGTTGGGGTGGATTGATGGAGATGTTGTTTAGGTTTTGGCATGATGATGTTTGGGGTGTTTGAACTTGTGACACTTGTGGCAAATTGACATAAGCATTAATAGGTGTATAATTGGGAGGCAAAGATGTCCATGGTGGGGTAGCATATGAAAAGTTAGATATAGATGTGTGAACTTGAGATGTATGAATGGAGGATTTTGAGGATTCATAGGCATGGAGGTGGTGGAGAAGGGGTTTTATTGTTGAGCTTGTTTTTCTAGATTGGCTTCTCTCGCTAGTTCGGCTTGATGATGGAGGGTTTCTTGTTGAGATTTGTAAATATCTATGGGAGTAAGGAGAGGTCCCAGTGACGTCTCTCCTGTGGGATTTTGATTTTGATAGAGAGGATTGACATATTTAGCGGTGAAAGGATTCGATACACCCTCTTGTGAAGATGATTTGGGAATTGGTGTATATATGGTAGACATGGTTTGGACAAGGTTTACTTGTCATCTACCCATAGCATTAACAACATCTTGAAATGGGTCTTTCTCCTTAAGAGTAGATGTATCAAAGTGTAAAGGAAATTTGGCTCCCTTTTGAGCAAGCAAATGGAAGTAGCGATCTTGATTGGAGCTTAGGAGTTTATCAATGGCTGCCATGGTTTTGGGATTTTGCATGATTTCATCTAGATCTTGAGACCCTTCTTCTTGAGAGGATTGACCTTCTCAAAAATTTCATTCTTCTCGAGAGGGGTTTTTATCAATGATGTATCCTTTTGGAAGGAGATCATGAGGATAGAGCTCTGGGGTATATTGTCTAGCACCTATCCATGTGGTATTATCCTCTTGAGGATTGTTTTGGAAAATATTATGAGAACTGTTTTGAGTGTTTGATGGTGGATTGTTTGGGAAATTTTGAGGACACTGTTGAGGGGTGTTTTTCTTAGCCTCCATGGCTTGGTGATACTACTGTCTAGTGGTGACCATAAGATTGCTCAAGTGCACTAAGATAGAGATTTGGGGATTGACTGATATTGGACTAGTTTGATTTAGTTGAGATCACTATGTTTGATGGATTGATATGGGTTGCTTGTGGAAGATTATAGAACTAGATCAATAGATGATTTGGATAAATGATTCCCTATCACAAAGGTAGACTAATGACCTCAAATGAAGGCAGATAGGGTTAATAGCATAAAACCAACTCAAGAGAAGTTCTTTCTCTAAGCTAATAAAAGACCAATAACAGATACTAACTTACCTCCAAAAGACTAAAGAGAGACAAAGATTTCTAAAATAAGAGATAAACTAAGTGATGTTTGATGTGATCTAGACTCTATGGTGGAAGCCAAATTACAAAGCTCTGCTAGCTAGATAAAGATTTAGGCTTGTTTGGTGAAGGTGTATTGATAGATAGTAATCTCAATAGGATAAATGGTTTGAAAAGTCCAAGTTTTGGCTATGATAATGGATGATGAGGGTCTAATGGATGCCGGAGAAGGTTTGACAGTGTTAGAGAATGCTATCTTAGAGGTTAACTTGCTCAAAATTTGAAGTTCTTTGCGTTCTAGGCTAAATAGATGACATACAACTTGACAAAGACCAAAGGTGCTTAACTGTTGCTCAAAGACACATTTTTATGACAGGCTTGTAAAAATGACAAAGACCAAAAGCACTTGAATGTTGCCTAGAGGTGCTTGATTGTTGCTCAAAGATGCTTTAAATCAATATAAAGGTGCTTAAATTCCGTGCAAAAGTGATTTTTTTGTAACAATGATGTTTCAAGTTAGATTTGGATAGATTTTGGTGTGATTACTTGGAAAGAGAATGAAAACATAGTAAACAAGATGGCTGACAACTGTTTGCAACAATTCAGTGTATCTTAAAGGCTCACAAAAGTCCAAATTTCCACGGATATAACACAATTAAAGACAAATCAAGCACTTTTTATATCTAAGGACAATGCTTCACTGTGATAAATCAACCCACAACTTGGAATCTCTGTTGACTCAAGTGTTATCACACCTAATGTGGGTGTGTGCACTTTTTCATCTTTGCAAGAGAAGACAGATAGGGATCTCCAGGACTGGAAGGATAACCCAATCATCCTTTCCCTGGAAAGCTACAAGTAGCTTATACTAAGCTAGGGATTTCTATCTCATCTCAAGGGAGCCTTATGGTGAGTATCTTGGGGGCAAAACCTTTTATGCCCTTCCACTAAAAATTATCACAATGTTTAGAGGTAGATCAGGTAGTCACTAACTATGAGGTTTTTAGTTGCTTTTTGGGGGACCTATTGGAATTAGGTTGTGTAGTTAGGATAAAATTGCAAATCAGGGCAAATGAATAAATGGCAATGATAAAAACCCTAGCAATGCACAATGAAGCACAAGACAACATGAAAATCAAAATAAGAAATGTAAATGCAAACCAATCTCCACGCTATGCTCGATTTATCTCCATTGCTCTTCTCCACCTCGCATGAGCATGCAAGATTTTGAAGGATTATTGTTGAAAGAATGTTGGGTGCTCACTTCTGTAGCATAACGTTGATAAGGATGCAAAGGCTCTAATGATATTTCAACAGCATGTGGATACTTGAGGATCAATGCATGCTAATGGCTTATGAGGGGGTTGATTTATAGGAAAGGCTTAATTCAAATGGATGGCTAGGATCAATTAGGGCTTTAGGTGAAATGGATGGATAGGATTAAGTTAGGTTTCCTTGCACATCAGAAATTGTAGTCATGTGACATGTGGTAGAGGATAAGGCTTAGGTGTGCTTGTGTAGATAAATACTAAAATTAGGTCCCATTAGTTGTGCATGTGAAAGATAAAAGTTGTAACACATGATTGACTGGATAAGTGTTGGAATGTGATGAGAGGTCATGTGACATAATTCAAATAAAATATTTGAATTAGTTGTGATATAGTTGGAAATTAATTAAATAAATAAAATTTATTTAATTAATTGGATAAATGAATAGGATAGGATTGGGATATGATGTGGAAATTAATTAAATAAATAAAATTTATTTAATTAATTAGCTTAATGGGATAAGTGGGGTTAAGAATGGGATTTAGGACAAAATGCTACATGATGTCTAGGATAATGTTTTTAGCTTGGTGTTGCAGGACATGAACAATTTTGGGACAAATTTTGGTGTCTACATTTTGCCCCTCTTTGAGATGATGTTCGAGATGATAAGATTTATGTCAAGTAACATCATTTCAAAGAAGTTAAGGTATGGATAATCGATAGGGATAATGATGATGGAAAGATATGATGATGATGCCCCCTCGAGAGGATAGGTGGGTTGGACAAACACGGGTATGCTCTCGAAATGAACAGGATTGGTTGCAAAAAGAAAGATAAGGGGATAGATAGAAGAAATGATGATGTGTTATGCTGCAATGAAAGTGAGCAACCATGATGTTTGATATAGCACTAGACGTTATGCACCAAGGTATAAGGAACCAGGGTGACGATGTGTCTCATGCCCTAGCGTAATACAACCTTGTCTAATATATGAGGAAGTAAACTTAGAGCATTGAATTCCTAATGCACAAAAGGTATGATATGACTCGAGATGCAAAGGATAGTGCAAAATGCTATTCCAACATACACAAGATATGAATATTAGCTGGAATGATACTGATTTGATACAAATGCAAGAAAAAATGATAACACACGCAAGCAAGCAAGCAAGCATGCACAAATGATACAAAAAAAAACAAGGTATTGCCCCTGTCAAGCTATAAACCAGTGATTAATTGCTGATTGATTTGTTGATGATGATAGTGTTGTCATTACGGGGAAAGCTATATCCCTAGATCAACACAAGGTTGTTTGTTGAGTTGGTTGGCTGGTTGGTTGATTGATTGATTTGGCTTAATGTTTTTAGCTTGGTGTTGCAGGACATGAACAATTTTGGGACAAATTTTGGTGTCTACATTTTGCCCCTCTTTGAGATGATGTTCGAGATGATAAGATTTATGTCAAGTAACATCATTTCAAAGAAGTTAAGGTATGGATAATCGATAGGGATAATGATGATGGAAAGATATGATGATGATGCCCCCTCGAGAGGATAGGTGGGTTGGACAAACACGGGTATGCTCTCGAAATGAACAGGATTGGTTGCAAAAAGAAAGATAAGGGGATAGATAGAAGAAATGATGATGTGTTATGCTGCAATGAAAGTGAGCAACCATGATGTTTGATATAGCACTAGACGTTATGCACCAAGGTATAAGGAACCAGGGTGACGATGTGTCTCATGCCCTAGCGTAATACAACCTTGTCTAATATATGAGGAAGTAAACTTAGAGCATTGAATTCCTAATGCACAAAAGGTATGATATGACTCGAGATGCAAAGGATAGTGCAAAATGCTATTCCAACATACACAAGATATGAATATTAGCTGGAATGATACTGATTTGATACAAATGCAAGAAAAAATGATAACACACACAAGCAAGCAAGCAAGCATGCACAAATGATACAAAAAAAAACAAGGTATTGCCCCTGTCAAGCTATAAACCAGTGATTAATTGCTGATTGATTTGTTGATGATGATAGTGTTGTCATTACGGGGAAAGCTATATCCCTAGATCAACACAAGGTTGTTTGTTGAGTTGGTTGGCTGGTTGGTTGATTGATTGATTTGGCTTACAAAAAGGCTAGGATCAAAACCATGGATTGCGATTGGATAACTTGGCTTGATTGATTAACTTGCTTGGTATGGATTAAGGATGGGCTTACACTTGGATCATTGCTTTGATTCTTTGGATTGATTTGATTTGATGAATGAAGGAAGAGGAAGATTGATTTGATGAATTGATTTGATGGTTGGATTGATGTGCTATGATTTTGATGATGATGGATTGCTATAAATAGATTGATTGAATGATAGATTGATTGGAAGAAGTTGTTTATTGATTTGTTGAAGTGATTAGATTTGTTTTGATGGTTTGCTTGATGTGCTTTGGTGTTGATGTGTGTTATTGCTAGGTTGATTGTTTTGATGATTGGATTGTTTTGAATGATGATAGTGATGGTGTGATGATGAGAGTGTCCACTCAATCTAAGCATAAGAAAGTGTTCACAGTGTGTTCAAAGGATGTAAAACAAACAAGGTATTGCCCTTGTCAAGTCATAAACCAATGATTGATTGTTTGATTGATGATGATAGATAGTGTTGTCATTACAGGGAAAGCTATATCCCTAGATCAACACAAGGATGTGGGAATGCTATATCCCATTGATGATGATTGATGATGATTGATTTGGTTCATGACAAGATTAGGATCAAAAACTTGTTGATTTGATTGGATAATGTTCCTTGATTGATTAGCTTGCTTGATATGGATTAATGTGACTTGGATTTAAGATCATTGCTTAGATTGATTTGATTGATATGATTGGAAGAAGTGATTGATTGAAATGGATGAATAAATGTTATTGATAGGAAGAGTTTGATTGAATAATGATGATTTGATTTTGATTGATGTTGTTGAAGTTGATTGATTTGGATGATGTAATTGATTTTATTGCTTGGATTTTTCATTGGATATTTGATTTTTTTGTGTTTTTGAATGTTTTGGAACATCAATGGATTTACAATTTAGGTAGCCTTTGTGCTAGATACCAATGACAAGGGAAAACCAAGTCTAGGTGTAAGGGATGGATAAAAGGATGGAGAAAAGGATGGGCTCATAGTAAATGTGATGAAAGGCTCATGATAGATGGATAGATAATAGGATAGGCCATATAAGGGATGTATGCATGCCTCATGAAAAATGGATAGGTAGGCTATAGTGGAAAGCTCATGATAAACAGATGGGGATAAGCTATAAGATGGAAAGCTCATGATAAGGATACACCATAGTGGATGAATCATAAGGGAGCTAGGATGTGATCTCCAAAGGCTATGTTGCATAGGAAGAATAACTTGCCCCATTCTAGGTGGTAATGCTTAGGATTTTTACATGACAAAGTTCATGACCAAGAGATGGCATGATGGATTGGTTTAAATGGGATGGATAAATTGTCAATGGATAGGAATTGGTTGGGAAAGAAGGTATGTCAAGAGATATCCAAACATGTTTCAACATTTTGTCCCTATGTCTTCTTCAAAATCAAAAGGAGGAAGGATGGGTAAATGGGTTCAGTAGGATAGGCATGTTTATGTAATGGCTAAGGATGGCAGGATGGTATGGTAATGGTATGACATGATAGGATGGAAAATGATATAATGGGATCAATAGTTTGGATGTGGAAAGGTTGGATGAGACAATGTGCCCCCAAGTGTAAGTGACATAGAAGATCAACCTACACATGACACCTGTTTGCCAGATTTTCATCATGGTACTTATCCAAGGCACCTGTTTACCAGGTTTTCACCATTGGACGAAGGAATCTCTTTACTATTTTGATTTTTTGTTTTCTTTTTTTTCTTTTTTTCTTTTTTTAGATGGGATGAAAATTACACATGGCACCTGTTTGCCAGGTTTTCACTATGGTAATGGATAGGAGGGACTCAAGTGGCTAGTGCTATGAAGGTTGATAGTGTCCCTTTAGAGATTGATGATGTCTTCACATGGATCATGTCAAGTTTGCTCATAGATGTTGATGAGGGATTGCATGGATGGGAGATGGAGTAGGTAGATAGTGGATGATGAAATGGATTATAATGTGGAATTATGGTAGGGTAGGCTAGTGGCTTATGGTGTAGATTTATATAGGCTTATGGAATGAAGATGGATGAAAAGTTTATGCCAAAGCATGGGCCATAGGGATAGCATGGGGGAGATATGTAGGATAATGGATGGAAGATGGGGAGATGTAGTTATGTGGAGGTGCTACAGAATGGAAGGGAACCATGACCAACGGTTGCACACACCGTGTTAAACATTGAAGCTTTTGATGAGATGGTGGTGTAGGAAGCAATGGAGATGTTTGCTTAGGAGATGGTTGATGTAAGCATTTGGGGACCCACATAGATTTAGTATTTTTAGTGCGTTTACTTTGCTTGTGGGATTTTTGAAGGGAATGGAAGTTTTGGATGGAGATAGGTGATTGGGATTCTTAAGATGTAGATGAGGATGCCTCATTTGCTTTGCTAGCTATTTGCTTAGGAACCCAAATCATTTTGCTTTTGGGCTTTTCTTTTGGAGGTAAGGGTTTGGATGGTTTCTTAGATGTGGATGAGGATGCCTCATTCGCTTTGCTAGCTATTTGCTTAGGAACCCAAATCATTTTGCTTTTAGGCTTTGCATTTGGAGGTAAGGGCTTGGATAGCTTTGTGAATGTACTTTGCTTAGAAGATGGATGATTTAGAGACTTTTCACATTGATACCCTAAGGCATGAGGGTCCTTAGAAGTTTTAGTTGGATTTTTGGCTTTATAGATAGAGGCATCCAAATGTTTATCTTGGAATCCCATGGGGTGGGTGGAGTGGATGGAATGATTGGAAGCTTTATGCTTAAATGATGTGTGCTTTTGTTGGTCATGATTAGGGAGGTAAGGATACTTATGAATGATAGGTATGTTAGGTGTTGGAAGCAATGGTGGCAAGGTGGATGGAGGGATATTTAGAGTTGGTAAAAGTGGAGGCAAAGTGGATGGTGGAAGGTGTATGCTCACATGCTTTTGACATTTATAGGATGATGGAGGTGGAATGGAAAAATATGTTTTAGGTAGATGATGGGGGGTGCGATGGAAAGTAGTAGATTTAGGATGCATGAAGGGATTACCAACATCTTGGCCTTGTATACCTTGGGGTGTGTATCCAAGGCCATATGAGCGTGGGCGAACTTTGACATGGTTTGGCTCCAAAATACCTTGTTCATAAAGGCCTAGACCTTTACCTTTGTAGTTCATGTTTTGGAGTATGTGATGGACAATGGGACTAGATGTAGTTTGGGAACTAGACTTGAGTTCATTATTGGATGGAGAAGATGCAGTGGAGGACAAAGGTTGTTGTTGTTGTCCTAAGGAAGAACATTCCTGGAGGAAGGTGGTAAGACCACTAGGACATGATGGTAGACTTGAAATGGGATCGATGGTAGATGTGGAAGGAGGGTCATTAGGATCTTGATTAGAATTATGTTCATGTAGACTCAAGTTATTGATTTGATCTTCTATGCTTACTTGGGGGACAAGTGTCTCATCATGACAAGTGGATGTTTGCTCATTATGGATAGGGCTAGATGGCAGATGACTAGGAGCAATGTGGACATCTTGCTCATGGATAGATATAGGATTATGGATAGGATCAAGGTGCTCATGGATAGCTTCTTCATAGGTATCATCTTGATCATAAAGAAGGTAAATGTTATGGATAGGTTGCATGAAAGTGTTTTGATCTTGAGTTGGACTAGGGCTTAATGTTTCCACATGCTTAGGATTAAACCTTTGACATACCTCTTGGGTTGCTTGAATGGAAGTAGATGACTCTTGGATAGGCTCTTGGTCAACAACATGAGAACATGATGACTCTTGACTTGGATTCATAATAAGAGACTCTTGGATAGGCTTGATGTCTTGTAGGTCACATGATGGGCTTGAAGGGCTAAGAATGTTAATTGAGGGCTCTTGGATAGGCTCAAGGATAGGTGGACCACATGATGGGATTATATGATTGGACATGACCTTTGGAAATTCTTTGGTAGGCTCATGAATGGGTGTTTGACATAGAGGTAGTTTATTCATAGCTAGTAGCCAATGGATCACATCCTTCACAAGTGTATGAGTGGATGGGAAATATAATGGATGGATGATAATAGTAGATGGTGTTATAGGCTTATGGTTAGGACTTTGATTGGATGGAAGGATAATTGAGTTTGATAGGATAAGATTTGGATTGGATGAGAGTAATACATGGGATTGGGATGATGTGACATGATTTCTTATTGTATGTCGATACACCTTGTAAACAATTGGGAAAAACATGGGGCATGTATTTGTATCATGGCCTTTGGTCCTCTGGTATGCACAATAATCATGTTCATCATATGGACTTTCTTCACATGGTTTGACTTCAGGAAGTTCAATGAGTTTTTGTTCAAGCATTCTTTGTAAAACTATCTCAGCCGCATCCTTTGGTGAAGGATTAGAATGACATGGTGATGAAGGTAATGGAGGGCTTGGTGATTTAAAAGGTTGATGGACCAATGGAATAAGAGTAGGATCACATGGTGGTGTTGGGATAGGATTAGTTGGTTCATGTGTTGGCATGGGATTGGATGGTGGAGGCCACTCTAGATTGGTATCTCCCTTGTCAAAGGTTATTAGATCTTGCATAGGATAACTTGGACTCATTTGATTTATGTACAAGGGACCACTTGGACTTGGATGTGCTTTTTGTTGCAAAGGTGGACTGAGGCTCACTTGTGCTTGTTGTGGAGGCCATTGATAGTTGTGATAGCTAGGTGTAATGGTGGGATATGTAGACAAAATATCTTGAGGTGGACCCAAAGATGCGAGCATTTGATCTTGTTGGCAAGGTTGACTTGTGCTCACTTGATTTATATACAAAAGGCCATTTGGACTTGATTGTTGTTCATGTGATATCACTTGATTGCCTTGTGAATGGGCTTGGTATTGCATTGGAATGGTGGTATGAGGGATTGGATAATCTTAAGGTGGATGTTCATAGGTTGATGTGGCATTGACTTGGTGGATAGGTGGATTAGGTTGATAGGAAGTGGATGGTGATGACATGTAAGGTTGATGTGGAATTTGTTGAGGTTGGGATGGTGTTTGGACTTGTTGTTGTGATATGATTTGTTGTTGATGTTGGTAAATGTGTTGATGTGATGATGATGGAGAGGTTGCATAGGATAATGATTGTTGTGATATGGATTGATATGGATAAGGGTTGTGATAGGTTGATAAAGGGTTGATATGACATGTGGATGAATTTGGTTGATATGAAGTGGGATAAGTTGATGCAGAATTAATTTGGTGTGTGGATGGATTAGATTGATATGAAGTGGGATAAGTTGATGCATAATTGATTTGATGTGTGGATGGATTAGGTTTTGAACTTGTCTCATCCTCATAAGTAAAGAGATGGCCTCCTCGAAGTATAAACTTGGTCTTAAGAGGAGAGGCTCCTTTGACTGTGATCTTTGGTCTTGGATTGTCTTCATGACTTGGATTAGGAGGATAGCCACCTTTAATTGTGATTGGTTTCTTCTCATGATTTGGATTGGGAAGATAGCCACCTTTAATTGTGATTGGTTTCTTCTCATGATTTAGATTAGGAAGAGGGGCTCCTCTAATTGTGACCGTAGGCTTTGGTTTTATTTCATTATTTGAATTAGAGGGGTAGCCTCCTTGAATTGTGATTATAGGCTTAGGTCTTGTCTCATGATTATAAGGATAACCCCCTTGAATTGTCACCTTAGGTTTGGGATTTGTCTCATGATTCGAGGGATAACCCCCTTGAATTGTCACCTTAGGCTTGGGATTTATCTCATGATTTGAGGGATAGCCCCCTTGAATTGTTACCTTAGGCTTGTGATTTGTCTCATGATTAGAGGGATAACCCCCTTGAATTGTCACCTTAGGCTTGGGATTTGTCTCATGATTCGAAGGATAGCCCCCTTGAATTGTTACCTTAGGCTTTTGATTTGTCTCATGATTAGAGGGATAACCCCCTTGAATGGTTATGACCATCTTGACAAGTGTTGACTAGGAATAGGTTGATGATGATGTGGAAATGATTTGGAATGGGTATGGATATGACTAGGATATGTTTAGAATAAAATTGATTTGGGTATGATTAGGATATGATGTGGAATGATAAAATTGGGTGATGTGGATGAAAGGTAGGATGAATTGTTTATGTGTTTGGTGTTTATAGCTTTATTTGGCAATGTTCAAACAAATGATTATGCATATACACACATGAATCACTCACGCAAGACACATAAGCAATTGTTGACTTTGAAAATGAAATGTGATGATTATGCAAGCACACATGGAAGACACATCAACAAGCCTAATGTGTAGTCAAGTGGGTATAGCCAATTAGGTCTTAGGCTATCTATTGCACAAGGTTGACTATGGAATTGAAAGTGAAATCCTACCACACAGCTGGGAGAAAGGGGTAACCCACCCTTCACCTTCACTTCCCAAAGGTATAAAGTTCTTTGGGGCTTAGCCAAGAGTGACAAGATTCCAACTCCCAATGAGGGTGTCTTTCGATTCAGCCTCGATTGAGGTCGTCCCTTGGAGTGGTGTGTCTCCAAGCAGGCCTCCTAAGAAGGGTATGACAAAAGCAAACCAAGTGAGCTGTCACTTGATTCACACTCGTAGTTGTTAATTTCCCCTTAGAAAATTAAAATGTGTAACAAATAGTTCAAGCACTTATTCTTTTTAGACCCAAATCCAAATGTGATGGAAGACAATGATTCATTTTATGCCCACTTTCGATATGTGATAGCAAACAATGTTTGTTTTAATTCCAAAGTCCAAATGTGTGATCAAACAAGATTAAGAGATGAAAGATTAGAATGAGTGCACCTAATACAATTGCTTTCCAATTTTCTATAGATGTTGATGCCAATGCTACTCTAGCTCCTTAGATGCCCTTACAAGTCATCAATTCCAAAAAGAAACAAGTAAACTTGCAAAGAAGATGATTACATGAAAAAGATGAAATCCAAAAATTCTGATGAAAATGATTTGATACAAAAGAATGGATTTCATAAACAAAAATTTTAGGAGATTCTAAGCAATTTGAAAAAAAGTTTCGCTAAAAAACAATCAAAATTGCTTAAGTTATGCTCAAATGAAGTTTGCAATGAACCAAAACTTTGACTGATAAAAAAGCCTGAAAAATGGTACAGTCACCTAATAAAAGTAGTACAGTTGTGAAGTTCATCCTCCTACCTTTCCAACGAGTCCTTGTTTGTATGATTTTTCCTCTGTATGTGAAAGTTATGATAGAAATACCAAGATGCACAATGACAGCAACCAGAAGCAAGTTACAGTTGCCAGATGCGATTTACTATTGATTAGAAGTGACTGCTGTTTTACCATAGGCGATCCCCAACAGATCAAATGCAACTTAGAAAACACTAGATGCAATCTTTGTAGGCTTGTAAGCGATGCAGAAAAGCCAAAAGCGATTGATTTCGGCCTTTAAGCGACCTGTATCTGTAAAATAAAAATAAGTGACAGAAACCCTAACTCTGCAAAATGCGATCACTGTTAGACTGAAAGCGATTCATTTATACCAAAAGTGGGTACTTTCAAGATAAAAGTGATTCAAATCATGCCAAAGGCGATGTCTGTCCGGATAAAAGAGATCCACTAAAGCACTATAGGCGGCTGATTTAAGTGCAGAAGCGACACAAATATGCAGAAAGCGACAGTTTTTTGCTCATAAGCGATGCAAAAATAGATGGAAGCGACAAGTAATAGTTTATATGTGACCAACAAAAGCCCAAAAGCGATGCATAATAGCCCAAAAGTGATCTGGGAAGTTTTAGGTGAGAGATTGCAAATATTAACCATATGCGACCAAGTTTACCATATGCGATTCATTTTTGTTCAAAAGCAAGCTAACTTTTACCAAAAGCTTATCACTGTTTGTTTAAAAGCGAGCTAGATTTGACCATAAGCGACTGCTATTTGCTCAAAGGCGAGCTGATTTAGCCTAGGCGACTGCTATTTGATCAAAGGCGACCTGAATTACCAGAGGCGGATTTCTGCAGACCGGTTGTTGTTTTCTTCACCAAATGCTCCATTTTTCATCAAATTTAGGCAAATTTGTACTCAAAATTTATGGAAACGACCCCTTGGATGTAATGGTGAGGTTAGATTTGGGCTAAGAGATCATCTACATACATTTTTAGCTAAATCTTTACAAACTAGGGTTACAAAAATGTAAATTTTTGCTACAAAAGCTTGTAAAAATGAAAGATTGGCACTCCAAGAGATCTAAACTTCATAAAAACAACTCAAACAAGAGAGGTTAATCAAGGACGTGAGCCCCACTAGGTGTGCCAAATGTAGTAAGGGTAAAATTGCAAAACAGGGCAAATGAATAAACGGTAATGATAAAAACCCTAGCAATGCACAATGAAGCACAAGACAACATGAAAATCAAAATAAGAAATGTAAATGCAAACTGATCTCCACGCTATGCTCAATTTATCTCCATTGCTCTTCTCCACCTCGCATGAGCATGCAAGATTTTAAAGGATTATTGTTGAAAGAATGTTGGGTGCTCACTTCTGCAGCATAACGTTGATAAGGATGCAAAGGCTCTAATGATATTTCAATAGCATGTGCATACTTGAGGATCAATGCATGCTAATGGCTTATGAGGGGGTTGATTTATAGGAAAGGCTTAATTCAAATGGATGGCTAGGATCAATTAGGGCTTTAGGTGAAATGGATGGATAGGATTAAGTTAGGTTTCCTTACACATCAAGAAATTGCAGTCATGTGACATGTGGCAAAGGAGGATAAAGCTTAGGTGTGCTTGTGTAGATAAATACTAAAATTAGGTCCCATTAGTTGTGCATGTGAAAGATAAAAGTTGTAACACATGATTGACTAAACAAGTGTTGGAATGTGATGAGAGGTCATGTGACTTAATTCAAATAAAATATTTGAATTAGTTGTGATATAGTTGGAAATTAATTAAATAAATAAAATTTATTTAATTAATTGGATAAATGAATAGGATAGGATTGGGATATGATGTGGAAATTAATTAAATAAATAAAATTTATTTAATTAATTGGGATGAGGATAAGATAAATAGAATTATGCATGTGAAATTAATTAAATAAATAAAATTTATTTAATTAATTGGCTAAGTGGGATAAGGATGGGATTGAATGGGATTTTAATTAAATAAATAAAATTTATTTAATTAATTAGCTTAATGGGATAAGTGGGGTTAAGAATGGGATTTAGGACAAAATGCTACATGATGTCTAGGATAATGTTTTCAGCTTGGTGTTGCAAGACATGAACAATTTTGGGACAAATTTGGGTGTCTACAGGTTGGACAACTGAGAGGGGGGGGTGAATCAGTTGTCACAATTTTAACCTTTTATGCTTTTCATCTTCTTTCACAACTTACAAATAAATTAATGATGTAAACATTAAAGCATGAATCATCAACACATGAGCAGAAACACAATTAACACACTTGACACCAAGAGTTTTAACATGGAAACCCAGTTAAGGGAAAACCACGATGGGGGTTAACCCACAAGATTCATACCCTATTAAAAGTACTTAAAAGAAATGGAAAGGCACTTGCCTTTAAGTGTACTACCCAGAGCTCACTGCTCAAAGAGGCCCACTATCTATAGGAGGCTCACTACCTACAAGATTTTATGTTTAATACAGAAAGAACAAACTGAGAAATAGCATCTTCTTCATGCCTGGTTCAGTCCCATTGAAAGCTCAGAAAACTTTTGTTTTTTCCCAAACACTTCTTTGCTAATTCTTCATCCTCTACTGCTCTTGTTTTTCTTCTTCTCCTCTTCTCTTCTCTGCCTCTATACATTTCTTATGATTTTATCATTTTTGCACAAGGACAACTTTCCACAACTCATCCACAAGTATTTATACACTTCATCAACCTTGGAGTGAACAACAAGGTTGGCTTGACTCAATGCAGATCACTGTACTATTGACCAAACATAGTTGGGACTTGAATCCTCTCTGATTAACATGCCACGCTCTAGAGAATTACTCTTAGATCATCTGCAACACACTTCAATCATCTGGTCAGCCAAGACTAGGAAGAATAGCAACACCAAGGAAGAAATCTTCAATAATGAGCTCAATCTTTAATGCGGACCTCCAACACACTAGGCACACGATCTAGAGATCTCCACAAGAACATTTAATTCAACAATAACATCCACACTACTCCAAATCATCAGAATGACTTGCATCTTCAACCGGTACCTCAAGAACACTGTCTGCCATAACTGTCATACTAGAAAGATTGCTTACAAACCTCCAACTAGGAACCACTTGAGTTGAGGATACACACTAACTTCCCAAGCATGCCTCTAGATCCACAGATCATAAGTTTTCATTGCGGAGCAATCCAGACCAATTTCCTGTCACTCTATCTCTTTTGAACACTACAAAACCCAGTTCTACTCAGATGGCCATAGCTTCTTCAAATCTTCCTATGGACCTCTCAAGTCCTAACTAGAGCTACTTCAGACAATCCTCTACACATCCATATGGTCTACATACTTAGATCTTCATTCCTCTAGAAATGCGGAGCAATCTACTTCACTGATATGCACTATTTCATCTATTCTTGATAAAGGGATATGTTGACATCAATGACAACACATCATAGACACATATTTGCAACAATCTCCCCCTTTGTTATTGATGGCAACATATGATGTGAAAAATTGATTCAACCATCAAGACAAGGATTTCTCCCCCTTTCTCTTATCACTTCTGCAACCACTTTTTTCACGGCTCCCCTTTTCATCAGCAACTAGTTTTTGTTGGAATTAGGGTAGACAACTGAGAGGGGGGGTGAATCAGTTGTCTCAAAACATTAACTCTTGCTATAATTAATTCTTCTCTACCACTTATTTACAGATCATTACTATAATCATGAAAGCATGAATCAATAACACATGAGCAGAAACACTTGACACCAGGATTTTTAACGTGGAAACCCAGTTAAGGGAAAAACCATGGTGGAGGTTAGTCCACAAAAATTAATACCTTGTTAAAAGTATTACAAATGGGGAAGGCACATGCCTTTGGGCTCACTACCTAGAGCTCACTACTCAATGAGTCTCACTGCCTATAGAAATAATTATAAGAAGATTACAAAGTGTTTGAACTGATGAATATCATCTACAAATGCAAGAATTCAGTTTTGGTTAAGTACAGAATACTGATCTTACACACTTCATCTTTGCTCTATTCTGTTTACTATTCTACCATGATCCGGTCCTCAGATCTCTTCTCCTTCTCACTCCTTTTTGCCTTTTTCACACTTACTCCATCATTACATCACAATCTCACATCAAAACACTTGAATCCATTGGCTATATATATCCGCATCAAGAAATTCAATCAACTGTAGTCAGCTTCAATAAAACTTAGAACATTTATTAAGCATCCTGCTCTATCAGCTGAATCTATGCATAAATATCAATGCAAACCAAAAACTTGTGTTCCCAGATCATCATTCATGTCGGCCAATATCACTGATTATCATTAATTTCTTATCCAACAACTTTTATTCATCCAGACCAAGATCAGATACTAGGTCGACTTGTTCTTCTTCTGACTATGCAAACTAACTGGAACCCAATACTCAAATGCATATAACTTTGAATTGTTCACCACCAGAGGCTACAAGCCTAGATTTAGATAGTTTAGACAATCCTTATCACTCCCTCAGATCCGTAGCACACTGTGATTTACTACCGGAGAGATCCAGACTAAGATACCAGACATTGTCACCTGCTCTGTTTCTGACTCCTGGACTTAGACAAATCCTCACTCTGACTTCTGGTATGAACAAATCTTGTAATGTGGATGTGTAGGATAGACTTAGTTGCCATCAATGACAACATCTATCATGCATAGCAGTGTCTCTTGCCAACAATCTCCCCCTTTGGCATTGATGGCAACACTTAGTGAAAAATGACTAAGTGTCGGAACAACCCGTCCTTTCTATGTGCACTTATGCTTTTCATTGTTCTCCAATGCTCCCCCTTTGCTGGATTCCTCATTTTTCACTACTCTTCACTCCCCCTTTGACATCAATGGCAAAGGGTGGGGTCCACAAACCAAAATTTGTACAAAAATTCTACATACCAGGCAGCATATGTACAAACAATCCTTAAGTCTTATTTACATAAACTTGAGTGCATCACCAAAAATGCTCTTTAACTATGCCAACTCACTATCCTAACTCTTCTTTATAGTGTTCAAAATTGAGATGTCGCTATAGAGTATAAGACTCTACATTTTGTTTCAGAAGCAGCGCATCCGCAAGTTACAGAGTGTATCTGAGAATGTGTCTGAGAATGGCCGCGAGGGTTTCATTTTGCTAGAGCCGTGGAGTCCGCCAAGTGTCGAGCCCCAGTTTCAAGATGCATTTTGTTTCTAAGTTACAACTTTAAGTGGAGTGTGCCACGTAGCGGAAGATGTTTCTATTTTGTTTTAAGTTACAAGCTGCAAAAGGTGCCACGTGTCATAAGTAGAGGCACTCCCTAAATGTTTCAACATGAGCATGAAAGAAGCCATATGTCTTTTGTGGTAGCTGCGTAGCTTGCCAAGTGTCAGTTTCTGCGTATCTATTTCTATATCTTTTGATGCAAAGTAAAGGATGGAGGTAGGCCCCAGTGTAGAGTATCAGTGTTGTGGAGAGTGCCACGTGGTGGATGCGGCACCCAAGTAAAAGCTTTCTAACTTTTCCTCCAACGATAATAAATGTTTCTCAAACAATGCAGAGCCTGACATGTGTCAACCTCTGTTTGAGTTTCAAGGAGTATCTTATAATGTTTCAAGTGTAGCAGAGGTCGCCACGTACCAGTTAGTAGTTGCTGCAGAGCTACCACCTGTCCCTATTTGAAACCTAGCGAGCGGAGAGTTGTGGGCCCCATTCCTAACTATGTCTTTAAGTTTTAAAGTAGTGGATCACGATAGTTGTCACCTGCTAGGGCCACCCGAATACAAGGACATAGTTAAGTGAAAAGTTGTGGGGAAAGACACGTATATGTTTCTAGTTGCTGCAGAAGCTGCCAAGTGTCAGTTCCCTATTTCTTCCCAAAAAATGAAGGAGTTTCAAGTTATGTGCACGGACGGTACCATCTGTCATGGAGTTTATTGTTTCAAGGGCGTGGAAGCTACCAAGTGTTTGTTCCTTATAAGAGTAGGTATGCCACATATGTTTTGCCATAGCCAATGGGCTTGCAGGAAGGAGTAACGGTCAGAGATTCTAAAAGATCTTAGCTGTCAGAGACTCCCAATTATCTCCAGTTCGGTTGGGCCGTTGGGATTCGATTATTGTAGACAATCTAGAGTTGATCTTGTGCTATAAATATGCAACATTTGTAATAGATCGAGAGAGATATATTCATTCAAAGATAGTTTTGCTACAGAGTTTTCTGTCAGAGATTTAAGAAGAGAAGTTTGAGACTTTTGCTGTGACCAGTGAATATCATTTGCCTTTATTTTGTTATTCTTGATTCAGAAAGTAAATGTAACTGTGCATGTATCTATGCTTCTTATGTTGCTAGAAAATTAATGAGAAAGACCGAGTTCTGTGCCTTGGTTGATATTTTCTATGTTATTGCAAATTGTCTAATTGTGACACTTTGAGTTTATTCATTTTCATCTATTTATGTTAATCATGCAGCATCTGCTCTTTAATGTAACTAAATTCTAAGGATAGCTTCACTGTGCTTAGTTGAGAGAAACACTTTATTCAAGTGCATCGCCATAGATAGATGTGCTTTCATTGTATCTGTAATTCTATTAGTTTCTATCCTTTTCCCAAAACCCATTTAAGATAGAGAAGAGCTAGCTTCATTAAAATTTGGAGGTTGTTTCAGGTATCAAGTCTCACATTCCTGAAACTTCCCATATTGGTGTTGGAACCTGTGCAATTTTACACATCAATAATTTTTAGCACGCCCGGTGGGACCATTTCTTGAAATTACTGTCAAGATTGTATGAGCTAGAAAGCCACAGGAAGTTAGAGCTGTGGACCTATGACAAGAATTCAATATGTTGCTAATCCAGGCATTCTTTTGCCACCACTAATAGCTAACCCAAGGAGGAGAGTGAATCAATTTGCAGCAGCACCAAGAGCAAATATGGGAGCACCTGTAGCCCCAAGGAACTATGCAAATTGGAACACTGGCAGTCCTCTGATTCTCCCAATACCACCAGCCACTTGAGATGCTATTCTAGCCAATGCCCTGAAAGCCCTGCCCAAGTTCAGTGGGGAAGATTTCAAGACACCTGAAGAGCATCTGCAAGATGTATTTGATGTCTATGCAGTGCATGTGATCACTCAACATAATGTGTCTATAAGACTGTTGGCAGCTTCTTTCAAAGGGAAGGCTCTGGACTGGTATAGATCTCTAACCCCAAACACAATCTCTACATGGGATCAGCTTGGTGATGCTTTCTTTGAAAGATTTAAAGAAAAGGGTGATAAATCTTCTTTGCTGCAACAATTGGTCACCATCAGAAGGGCACCACAAGAAGCTATGACTGATTTCAATTCAAGATTTCAAAAGACTTGGGAGAGAATTCCTGCTACAGCAAGACCATTACTAGGTATGGCTATTGTGTTTTACCTTAAATCTTTAAACTCAGATATATCAGTGATGATCCAGTCCCTTGGAGGTTAGACACTATCAGAAGCTTATGAATTGGCAGTCAAGGCTGAAAATAACTTAATAGATGCTGGAAAACTACCCCCAAGGCCTCCTATGCGCATGTTCCTAGAAATTACCTTGTCATTGCCTCAAGAAGCTCCTAACCCTACAAGCCCACATGTGTCCATGTATTCATTTCCTCAGCAACCTACTAAAGTAATTGCCCCTGTTCAATCATCTGAAATGGATGATGTCAAGAACATCTTAAGAACCTTCTCAAATGAGATAATTAACCTAAAGAGACAACAAAATCCTTATCCAAAACCCCCTTATCAAGGTTACCAAGGAAATAGACCTCCCTTTCAGCCAAATCAATATCAAGGCCGTCAAAGGCAAGCTAATCCTTAGCCATCAAATTAGTTAGTCATAGTCCCTACACCTTTACAGACTGTCCCTCCTAATCCCAATAGGGAAATAGTTCCAGGGTAAAATAATTTTGCAGATGGTACAAATGCTCGGTGTTTTCCTTACAATAATGCCCATATGCCTAGAGACTGGCCCAGAGGAAATTTACAGTAAAAGGTAGTAGAACAAAGAGGATTGGAAGGACAATTTGTAACCTCTAACACTTCACCATATCAGTCTCCAGGTGTACAAAATGCAGTCCTAGTGGCCCAGATGCAAGGGATGTCCTTACAATAGGAAGAGGAAATAGCCCTTGAGCATGCTTTATTCTCATGGATTGAAGAGGAAGATTCAGTGTTTTTGAATGAAGCATCTACTTCCAAGAAGCCATTGGTGCAATCAGACTACTATACCAGAGCAAAGAGGAGAATGATGGAGCAGCCTGAAGTCACTAATAATGAGACCATGGGAGCTCCTCCATTTCAAAGTCACCAGAATGCAGTCTCTAGACAAGAAATGTCCCAGCCTGTGCAGAATCAAGTAGCCTTAGGTCAAGTTCTAGAAAAAGGCAAGGTACCCTTATTACTCAAAGACCCAAGCATTAGGACCTGTGAATGTGGTGGATCAGCTAAAAAGAACGCCAATGCATGTATCAATCTGGGACATGCTAACTATTCCTGAGCAAAAGATATTGTAGCAAGAGGCTCTACAGGGCCAAGAAGTTCCTAAACATACTGGTGCTAAAGGTAGATCTTCTGATAAAGAAAAGCTGTAGCTCAAAGACACTGTACCTTTGCAGATAACAACCCTGTTGAATAATGCACCTGAGGTAGGTAAATCTAAACCAGATCCCTTTTATTTAACTCTAATAGTTGGGAAGAAACTATTGCATAATGCAATGATAGACTCTGGGGCTAGTACTACAGTAATGCCAAAGCAAATAGTAGATGCTTTGAAAATAAAATATGAGCCACTTATAAGAGGAGTTATGTAGTTGGATGGGAAATCTGTGCAAATAATAGGGAAAATTAAACAACTCCCATTGCAACTATATACTTGCCCTAATATAATTGTAAATTAGGATGTGGTAGTCATAGATATTCCCCCTGTATTTGGTCTATGCTTAACCAGGGATTTTACAGCCAAGATAGGAGGTTACATGTCATTAGATTGGTCACACCTCATTCTGAGAACCAAATATGGGACAAAGATGAAAACACTATCTGAGCCATTATCAAAAGACCATATCACAAATGAACCAACCCCAAAACTAGAAGAAGCCCATGCTATGTTGAATAAAGAAGAGAGAATCTTTGTTGAAGAGATAGGTGGCTGGACTGAACATGACCAACATGAAGAAGAGAATAATCAGTTATTGACTATGATGCAAAGTGACCCCTATGGAAATTATGACTCTACTGGTTTAGGCGCTTATGTCATATTGGAAGAAGACCAAGAGATCCCAAATGTTTTAAGGAAAGAAACATCACAGACTCAAGGATCTAAAAAAGACTCAGATTTCTGGACTCTAACTTTTGATGGGGCTAGAAGTAAAAACAGTGCTGGTGTAGGAATTTGCCTTATTGCCCCAAATGGTGAGAAAAGTTTAAGGGCCATTCGCTTTTAGTTTGCCTGTACCAATAATGATGCTGAGTACAAATCCATGGTGCATGGACTCATGTTGGCAAAGAAAAAAGGAGTAAATAATCTGATAGTAAGAGGAGATTCAGAACTAGTAGTGAAACAAATCAGAGCAAAGGTAGTAGCCAAAAATGTAAGGATGAGATCCTATAGGCACAAAATTTGGGACCTAATAGATGATTTTGAAGCTTTCAGCACTGAAGTAGTTTCTAGAGCCCAAAATTCTGAGGCAGATAGAATGGCATAGATTGGTTCACAGTTTCACCCAGCAACTGATTTACTAGTCAATAATGAGTCAATCAAAGTTACAGTAAGACCAACTATCCCAGACAATGAGCAAAATTGGCAAGTTTTTGAAAATGATTTCCAAGTCCTCTCATTTTTGGAACAATCAGGAGAATTTGCTGATCAGTTGCACCCTAAGATTGAAGAAGCTTATGGTGACCAAATTATTCAATTGAAGTCAAATAAGCTCCCTAAAGGACTGATTACCTTAGAAAACTTATTTGACCCAGAGGATGTAAGCTTGGAGAAGAAGAGGTTTCAAGCAAAGAAAGAAGACTATTCTGAAATTCAAGTTAGTGAAGGGAGAAAATTAAAGGTTGGCAATTCTACAACCCAGCAAGAAAGAGAAAGGTTGATTGATTTGTGTGAAAGATATGATAGGGTGATTGCCTGGACCTATGAAGACCTCCATGGCTACAATAGAGATATCATTCAACACACTATAGAGCTGACTGAAGGATCTAAACCAGTCAGACAGAAACAAAGGCCAGTGAACCCTAGAATTGAACCTCTAATGGTGGATGAGTTGCAAAAGCTCTTAGAATCAAAGATTATTTTTCCAATTAAGCACTCAACCTGGCTATCAAACCTAGTGCCAGTAAGAAAAAAGAATGGTGACATAAGACTCTGTGTAGATTTCAGGGATCTGAATAGAGCATCTTTGAAGGATCATTATCCCCTACCCTCTATGGAACAAATTTTACAGATTGTGGCTGTATTAGAGAGATTTTCCTTGCTGGATGGTTTCTCTGGATACAATCAGATTTGATTGGGTAATGAAGACCAGCATAAAACTGCATTCACTACAAAATGGGGAACATTTGCATATGCTAAGATGCCTTTTGACCTCTCAAATGCTGAAGCTACTTTTTAGAGAGCAATGGATGTAGCATTTGGGGAGCTTATAAACAAAATCATCCTAATTTATTTAGATGACCTCCCTATTTTCTCTAAAAATGTTATTGATCATTTTGATCATTTAGAAGCTATTTTTAAGAAGTGTCAAGAGTTTGGAATATCCCTGAATCCCAAGAAGTGCATCTTTGCAGTACCTTAGGGTAAACTGTTAGGGCATATAGTGTCAAAGGAAGGAGTCTCTATTGATCGAGAGAGAGTCATTGCCATAATGAACTTATCTCTGCTAGTTAATAAGAAAGCAGTTCAATCCTTCCTAGGGAAGATCAATTTTGTTAGCCATTTCATATCTGACTTTGTAGGTCTAATTAGACTAATGACACTGTTGGTAAAGAAGGACTTGGTTTTCAAATGGACTACAGAAGGGAGGTAGGCTTTTGAAGAGATCAAAAGAGCCATTTCAACAGCCCTAGTACTCAGAAACCCAGACTTTTCTAAGTCTTTCATAATGTACGTGTATGGAGGAGAATTCAGTGTTGCTGCTATTTTAACCCAGAAAGATGATCAGCAAGAAGGAGAACACCCAATAGCCTTTTTCTCTAGGACTCTCAGGGAATATGAGGCTTGATACAATTTTGTAGAGAAATAGGCATATGCCATGGTAAAAGCCCTTAAGAAATTTAGACATATGGTCACAGGGAATAAGATTCTGATATTAGTGGCTCATCCTAGTGTAAGAGAATATATAATGGAGGGTGAGATCACTGAGAAAAGGTAAAATTGGATAACAAAGCTCCTTGAATATGATGTGGAGGTCAGACCCATTAAGTTAGTCAGAGGCAAAGGGTTGTGCCAATATATGGCTCAAGACATGGAGAAAATGATGACACAAGAAATAGAAAGGGAAAATGTACTGAAAATACAAGAGGTTGATCAAGATTCTTGGGTCACAAATAGAATACAATTCATGAAGCATGGGATTTTCCCAAATGAGCTCTCCCATGACAAGAGAAGGTATTATAGGCAACAGGGGACCCACTTTGTGTTAATTGACCATATTCTATTTAGAAGAAATATTGATAGCATACTTCTGAGATGTATAGAGCAAGATGAAGCTCAAAGAATACTACATGAGTTACACCATGGAGCCTCAAGAGAACACTTTTTAGGAAGGACCACAACAATCAAAGTGACTCAAGAAGGATACTTCTGGCCCACTCTATTCACAGATTGCTATCAGCTGGTTAAAGAATGCCAGGCCTGTCAGTTTTATACAGGGAAAAGAAGAAATGTTGCAATGCCTCTAAGTCCCATAATTGTAGATGAGCCCTTTGCCCAATGGGGTCTTGATTTCATTGGTATGATCAATCCAGTGTCAAGTATGGGGCACAAATGGATCCTTATAGCTACATATTACTTTACTAGATGGAGTGAACCAGTACCACTCAAGGAAGCAACAGAAAAGGTAATATTAGACTTTCTAGAAGATATTACTGCTCGATTTGGTCCTCCTCGTACCATAATATTAGAAAATGCGAAAGCATTTTTGGGAACAAAAATATCTGAGTTTGCATTAAGGAATGGAATTTATTTGAAGACTTCTTCAAATTATTACCCTCAGGGTAATGGTCTGGTAGAGTCCACTAATAAGAACCTGATCAGACTCATTAAGAGGATTGGGACCAATCATCACAAAGAGTGGCACAAACTACTTAATATAGCACTGTGGGCTGACAAGATCACACCTAAGCAAGTGACAAAGATGTCTCCATATGAACTAATTTATGGTAAACCAATAGTAATGCCACTGAGCTTAGAGATCCCTGCTTTACAGTTATTGAAACAAATAGAGATTGAAGAAAATGGCCCAATGCAAGTTAGACTTGCTGAACTGCTAGAAGTACAAGAGAAAAGAGAGAAAGCACATGAGTCACTAATGAAACACCAGAAAATAGTCAAGGACTATTTTGACAAGAAAACTTCAAACCCCTTTTTTGAGGTTGGCTTAGTGGTTTTGAAGTGGGATGAAAGAGCTACCAAGCTAGGTAGACACAACAAATTTGAATCTCTGTGGACTGGCCCTTACAAGATTCGTTCCTGTAAGCAGCAAAATTCTTTTGATCTAGAAACTATGGATGGTGAGCCTGAAGAGATTCCTGTTAATGGGATCTATTTGAAACATTTCAATTAAGCAGGGATTCTTATGTACTATAGTTAGTTAGTTTCCCTTTCTTGTTTTCTGTTTTCCCACTTCTTTTCCCGCTTTCCTTTTCAATAAGTGTTATGTGAACATGTGTCATCAGCGCAAGCCTCTTCTCTTTTTGAAAGTTTCACATTCATTAAGGTTATCTGTAATCCCCAAAATCCCTGAAAGTACCACTTTTGTAGCCACTCTCATAATGTTTTTGACACTCCTTTCCACACAGATTTCAAAAGATACACTAACAGTTTTTTTGGAGTTAATTCCATTTATACGACTAGATGTGTAATTAAAAGCCTCATTAAATTAGAGTTAAATATTAACTGTGGCTCTCATTTACTTCCGTCTCTCTATTGCGAATCACTGTTGTCTCCAATCCAATCCTTAGCAAGCGATTCCTAGCTGAGTGTCACTTCGGTTGCGCAGTTCCTATCTTTGCTGTGTCAAAGTCTCTCACATTCTCTCCGTAGATACAGACATGGCCGTAGCATAGTCTTCATAGGAGGGACTCAGAATCTATGATTCAACCAATAGGCTTTTGAAAAGCAAATCATATGCCTCAGTGCCCGCGCAGCCCAAGAGAACCTATCCAAGAACAAGGGTTCCCGAGGTAGGGTATTTTGTCGACCTAGAGAAATTAAAAGATTTTGCAGATGGCATCTGTGACCTAGCTCTTCAAAAATCTACCAGGACTCTCTGTGAAGGGGTACACTAGAGATGCATTCAAAAGGCAAAGAGTGGACAATTTGAAACTTTTGGAATGAGGATTTGGACCTCACAGTTGGCACAGTTCATGGTTCCAAAGGTGCACCTATGTCCTATATATGTGTGGAGCTGTTTCATGCACCCTCAAGCACCATACAACAGGGTCCCTTTATAGTGCAAATTACACCCAAAGCAATAAGAGACATGCTGGCCCTGTATCATGATCGAATGGCCACATTTCCCACTATTGCTAAAATGCAAAAGACATGGTCAAATGCCAATAATCAGATTAGATTTCTTAACTCAAAAATGTAGTTGGCAGAGGAGAACACTAGATGCCCATACTACCTATAGGAAGGGTACAATTCAGTTAGGCTAGCCAAGAGGCACTGTCAATGATGGCTTTCATTTTTGGTATGAAGGAAGACAACATAGTCTACAACTGACAAATTGCCATCCTTTTCAGATTGAAGATTGTTGACAAGTCACAGGAATACTGGCTGGACTTTTCAGAACAAATTGCCTACTCCATGGTCGATCAGCTTGTCAATTTCAAAACCAAGGGAGTTTTCAGGTATTCCACTTATCTGTTCCATTTAATGTTATATCAGAATCACAACCTTTTTGCACAAAGTATGCAATTGGATAGGTATGACCCAGATTTTGGGCAAAATAGAACTATTCCTGTGTCTACATGGACACATGTGCTATCTGAGGCATCAGACCCTTATGAGTTCTGGGGACTCTTTGTTGCCCCTACCTTTTGCCATTTGAGCCCTGAACCTGTAGAACATAGGTTGACACAGAGCATTAGGGGTTTCATGACTAATTGCCCAATCCCATGTGATTATTTCTTTGGGGCCCAAAATACTATCATTAGGGTCTATGGCTTCAATGAGGAACCAACGCTGCTACCTAAAATTTTGACCCCTAAGGTAGCGTTTCTAGAAGTAACCCGACAAGTGTCCATGGTTGACAATGAGTTTGGCAGCAAGAAAAAGAAGAAGAAAATGTATGATATCCCATGGGTCAGAAAGAACATGGCCTTAGAAGTAAGAGATCCTAAACACCTGTTGCTACGAAAGTTAGCTGCCTTGGGATTCTTCATCATTGAAGATAAATGGAGGTATGACCCAAACAGTTTTATAGCCTCCTGGGTTAGAAGCAACAAGGTCAGGGCTAAAATAGTACATGAGGGTCAACCCTTTTAGGAGGATAGAAGAAACCCTAAGGAAGATAACCCTGACATGTATGTAGAACTGGCAGATTTGCCTTATGAGGGTCCTAGGCCATGGGAGACCTTCTATGTTAAACAAAAGGATTTTGACCCTAAGATCAGAATGGGTATTGGTTTAAAGAAAGCTTTGAAAGGCCAGGAATGGAAGCCAAAGAAAATTGAGGCCTATTGGAAATATAGGAAGGAAATTTCTGAGTCAACACACTCTTTTGCAAGATTGACACATATGAGAAATGGGAGTTGATCTGGGATGAGTGGCATCCATCCCTAGTTTCTAGCCCTGATACAAGCAGAATCCAGAAGAGGGGTGAAGAGTTAGAAGTGGAAGCTGAGTCAACCCATACAATGCAAGAAACAGGACATGCCTCTTCTGCTGTTCTTGTATCTCCCTGGCCCCAATCTCTCAGTACTTTGGAGAAGCAAAAGGGTGTGGTGTCATCACCACCTAGAGGAACTCCATCAGTTTCAGCTACTGGGGCTTCCATTTTTGTAGCCTTGCCACCCTTAAATTTGGAAGAAAAGGAATCAGAAGAGGAGATAGGAGAAAGGCCAAGGAAGCATAGAAAACTACACTTACAGAAAGAGTTAGATGAAGAAGCAGAACCCCTGAAACAACAAATACCAGTCACATTCACTGCTCCTCAGATAAGTGTTTCTTCTACCTTAGGAGTGGCAATCCCAGCTGGCCAATCATTATCCCCTGCCACTTCTGATGTGCCTACATCTATATTTGCCCCAATTGCTAGTCCTTAGGCCATGTCTTCACAGGCCACCTCATTGCCACTCTTTTCCCCTTCTATTCCAAGAAGAGCCCCTCCCCAAATTTTCCCCTAGCCAACAATTATTGGCTATTCCTTCTGGTTTACCTCAGGGTCATCCCTTTGCTGGAGGATATATTGCTTCACCTCCCACCTTCCAAGCTCAGGCAGATATAGTAAAGAAGGCTAGAGAAGCCAAGATGGACAAGAAAAGAAAGAAAGAAAATAAGAGCCTGGCTGTGCCACATATGAGGTCACTTTTTGACCCTATCCAACAGCAGTTGACTGTCACACATTTGTCCCCAAATGTGGTGAAGCCAAATGAGCAGATGTAGCCTCAGGACTTTGCAATGAATGCAGTAGCTATGGACATGTCTCTATTCAGACCACAAGATAGGGTTGAGCTACTCAATGAAACCACATCTGCTATTGCAACTGACTACCTGAAAGTCTCTAGGAAGTTGCAGAAAGTTGAAAATGACTTAGCTCAAGAGAAGACCAATAGTGACAACCTTGCTGGAGAGATGAAATAAAAGAAAGATGAAATAGAGAATCTGACTAAACAGTTGCAAAATACTCTTTCCTGTCAGATCCATCAAGCAACACATACACAAAATGCTTCTCTAAAGGTTGAGCTGGCTCAGAAAAAGCTGTAGTGAATGTTTTGAGGCATGAAAAGGCCACTTTAGAGAAGAGATATCAAGAAAAATTGCAACAAGCCATAGTGTCTCAGTAAAAGTTGCTAAATGAGCATAATACTACTATTGCAATGCAGGCTCAACTCCTAGCAGAGCAACAAACAACAAAACAACTAACACTTGAGTTAGCTAATAGGACTTAGAATGTTGGAGTTCTAAATCTGGTCAAGGAGCTATATGTTTCAGTTTGGAAAAGAATCTCTCAGGAGATTATCCAGCTAAGGCCCTCATTAACATTCCTGTTAAATGCACAGCAGTTGTGTGAAAAAGTGGAAACTTCATTTCAGGCCACTCTGTCTACTATTTCCTTGAGGGTGTCTGATTCTCAATTGTTGCTAAAGAAGCTATATGACACAACAAATGAAATTTTGTCAACAACATGGATTAGTGACAGAATGATAGCTACAAAGAAGGTAAATGAAGTTCTAAGTTGCAACTCAGCTACCACAAACTGCTAGGAACTCCTAGATACAGTGAAGGAAGGAGTCAAACATATGAAGAGACACATAGAGGATTTCATGTAGTTGGGTCTTCCATCACCATTTCCAGATAATAACACTTTACTGATGATTGATGATATCAAGGCCTTGCTTTTAACAAGGCAAAATGATCAATCAATTTTTCAAGGTTTAAGTGATTCCTCATCAGTACAGTAAGTGGAAGCTGTCTTGCTACCAATGGCCCAGTTAGAGTTTCAATTAAAGGCCACGGTCCAAATTTTGTAGAAATTCTCCCACAAGGACATAATAATTCTTGATTTTGCCTTTCAAGATTTACAGAGTAAGCAGGGACTCTTTGATTCGGAATGGTCTATTTACCAGACAGCTTTACAGAATTTGTGACCCTATGATGTATTTTAAATATTTTTGCCAAGTTTTTGGGTTCTTTTTTGAGCAAGCTCAAAAATCCTACTGGTCGCCAAGAACTGTAGAGTATAAGACTACATTTTGTTTCAGAAGCAGCGCATCCACGGGTTACAGAATGTGTCTGAGAATGGTTGTGAGGGTTTCATTTTGCCAGAGCCGTAGAGTCCACCAAGTGTCGAGCCCTAGTTTCAAGCCGCATTTTGTTTCTAAGTTACAACTTTAAGCAGAGCGTGCCACATAGCGGAAGATGTTTCTATTTTGTTTTAAGTTACAAGCTGTGGAAGGTGCCATGTCTCATAAGTGGAGGCACTCCCTAAATGTTTCAGTATGAGCGCTAAAGAAGCCATGTGTCTTTTGTGGTAGCTGCGCAGCTTGCCAAGTGTCAGTTTTTGCGTATCTATTTCCATAACTTTTGATGCAAAGTAAAGGATGGAGGTAGGTCCCAGTGTAGAGTATCAGTGCTGCGGAGAGTGCCACATGGTGGATGCAGCACCCAAGTAAAAGCTTTCTGATTTTTCCTCCGACGATAATAAATGTTTCTCAAACAATGCAGAGCCCGACATGTGTCAACCTCCATTTGAGTTTCAAGGAGTATCTTATAATGTTTCAAGTGTAGCGGAGGCCGCCACGTACCAGTTAGTAGTTGCTACGGAAGCTACCACCTATCCCTGTTTGAAAGCTAGTGAGCGGAGAGTTGTGGGCCCCATTCCTAACTTTATCTTTAAGTTTCAAAGCAGTGGATCGCGACAATTGTCACTTGCTGGGGCCACCTGAATACAAAGACATAGTTAAGTGAAAAGTTGTGGGGAAAGACACGTATATGTTTCTAGTTGTTGCGGAAGCTGCCAAGTGTTGGATTCCTATTTCTTCTCGAGAAATGAAGGAGTTTCAAGTTATGTGCGCAGACGCTGCCATCTGTCACGGAGTTTATTGTTTCAAGAGCACGGAAGTCACCAAGTATCTATTCTTTGTAAGAGGAGGTATGCCACATATGTTTTGCCACAACCAATGGGCTTGCAGGAAGGAGTAACGGTCAGAGATCCTAAAAGATCTTAGCTGTCAGAGACTCCCAGTTATCTCTAGTTTGGTTGGGCCATTGGGATTCAATTGTTGCAGATAATCTAGAGTTGATCTTGTGCTATAAAATGTAAAATTTGTAATAGATTGAGAGAGATATATTCATTCAGAGATAGTTTTGCTACAGAGTTTTCTGTCAGAGATTTAAGAAGAGAAGTTTGAGACTTTTGCTGTGACCAGTGAATATCATTTGCCTTTATTTTGTTATTCTTGATTCAGAAAGTAAATGTAACTGTGCATGTATCTGTGCCTCTTATGTTGCTAGAAAATTAATGAGAAAGACTGAGTTCTGTGCCTTGGTTGATATTTTCTGTGTTATTGCAAATTGTCTGATTGTGAGCCTTTGAGTTTATTCATTTTCATCTATTTATGTTAATCATGCAGTATCTGCTCTTTAATGTAACTGAATTCTAAGGATAGCTTCACTGTGCTTAGTTGAGAGAAACACTTTATTTAGGCGCATCACCATAGATAGATTTGCTTTCATTGTATCTATAATTCTGTTAGTTTCTATCCTTTTCCCAAAACCCATTTAAGATAGAGAAGAGCCAACTTCTTTAAAATCTGGAGGTTGTTTCAGGTAGCAAGTCTCACATTCCTGAAACTTCCCATGTTGGTGTTGGAACCTGCACAATTTTACGCATCAACAATTGCCATTGAAAAGAAATACTTGAGATTCGGCCATTTGCAGATCAATGGGGTCACTTGACTGAGCTGCAGCTTGGGCTTCAGTTAAGGCATTGAACATTGCTTCCATTTTGGGGGAAATTAGTCCCTAGACCTCATTCATTCTAGCCTCTATACTCTCCTTTTCTTTTTTCAAATTCTTTATATCTTCAATCAAGTTGATCACTTGACCCTCCTTACTTGCCACTGACGCTATCATGAGATCAAAGAAATTTGATACACTAGATAATTTTTGCTTAGACACTTTTATTTTATCTTCAAGATCCTCTAAAACTTTATGATAGGATAAGCAAAATTTATATACATTTCCTCCTTCTGTAAGAGCATTTTGAATACTCTTTATACTAGAATCCAACACCATTCTATCGACTCCAATCAAACCTTTAATAGCATCAAATCTTTTATCATTGAATTCCTTTTGGACCTTGACCTCTGCAAACTTCTCTAGGGATTCAAAATGTGTATTTATAGAGTTTATTAGGTTACTTAACTATCCGGAGGGGGATGCTAAAGAATCCTTCTAGTGAGTTGGCATGATTTTCTCTAAAATCCTTAATGCCGGACCAAGTAGCTCACTGTCTTCTAAGTGAGACATCAAAATTTCTTCTCTTGCTTTGGCTTGAGCTATAGAATCTAACTTTATTTTCTGCACCGGAGATAACATATCAAAATTTATTGGACCTTGTATAATGTCCTAATTTTCTTCAATTTGTTTGTCTCTTTCCAAAATTTCCTTCACTACCTCTGCAGTGTCTCTTGCCCAAAATGATGATGTGTCTATCTGATTCTTATCGGTACTATCAACTGGATTGTCCTATTTGGGTTCTTCATCATCCTTTGCAATCTCTTCATCTTTATAATTTTTCTCCTTGACTCCTTCTGCTTCTTGGTCTTTAGCCTTTCCTGTTTCATGCTCTCCAATCTTCAATGAATCATCTTCAATTTGATCATATGTTTTTTATATTTTTTTCTATATCTTCTTTGTCAGAATGATCTGGAGGGGTTAGAACACCTCATGCATCAGTAGTTTCATCTGTTATCTTTTCATCTTCCTTATTTATTGCTTCATCTTCTAGGATAGAGGAGTAATCTATTCCAAATTGGGTGCTGCCACAATAATGGGTTACACTTTCTAGGGCATCTTGATTTTTGCTGAAATCACATATTTTTAGAAAATATAATTATTTAAACCTTGAAAGGTTCTATTTAAAGGATTTTAATTGAAGAGGGTTTGATCAAACCCCCTTGGATTCAAACCCCCTTGGATAGAACCCCACTAGTTTTAAACCATACCTATAATGGAGTCTCCTCTACACCTATCAAAATGCTGATAAAAAACTACTTTTGATTTACCTTTTGGAGGATAAAATGAATTCATTTAAAATTTATGTTTTGTAAGTATGTAGTCCTTATTATAAGATTTCCAAAAAGTATAATTTTAAATATATTTAATTTGATTATTATATTTATTTTTTATTTCTTGTGAATGTAGGTTTTTCACCGAACATCAAGTTCTTTGTTCTATACACATGGAAAATTAGTAAATTAGTGAATTTTATTTTTAAAAATATCTATGCCCTAGGTATTGATGTCCTTGTTTCAACAAAAAAAATATATTTGAATTTCGATACATATAGTAAAATTTATGTTTTACATAATATATCTAAATTATAATTGGTTTTACTTGAAAACATAATTAAAAAAAAATTCAACAAAATATTATGAAACCAAATGCATGCCCTATATATTGGTGTTACCAATCTAAATTCAGAAGAATTAGAATTTTATCCTTTGTAGAAAAAAAGTTATGTGCTACAGAATACACATCACTTTAAAAAAATGTTGTTTACTATTAAAAACTAGTTATCAAAGGAGATGCAAAATATTTTACTATTTAACTCCAAACTTTTTTAAAAATATATATTTAGAATCTACAAACAAAATCTCACAAATCACTAGTTCGCATAATCTTCAAATTTCTAATGGTTTAGTGGCTATAGGTGTCAGAAAGTGAAGATTTAATTCACAATGTTGATTTCAATGTCAAGTTTGGCCAAAAAGTGTAACCCATTATTGTGGGATGACCAAATTGTTGCTCATCTTTTTGCTGCACTGCTTCATCTAGAACTAATGCATCATCAGCAGGTTTTGCCCAATGCTTTCCTCAAAATTTGTTCAGTTTCTTGGACTACTTCTATCTCTCCAATCATTAGTTTGTTTGTTCTTGTATTTCTCCTGAACTCATTTTTGACCTCTTTAAAAAATTTATCTACTTCTCTGCTGGAGATTACTAGACATAGAGTGGTTAACACATGTTCCCTCAGCTCCATATCTTTTGACTTGGCAGCTTCTTTTCTTATTTCCAAGATGTTTCTTAAGCCTTTTGGAACTTCTGACAAAATTTCTTCCAGTGCTCGATTGAATACATTCAAGTACTTGATAGTGGCTTCTTCCAAAAGTCTTTTGTCAGCGTCATTGTAAAGATTATAGAATTTAGTCAATGGTTTTAAATTCCCATCAATAGTGATTGTCTTGACAATATTTTTCACAGAGGGAATTGGCTTCTCAACAACATTTTTTGATTTCTGCCTCTTATTTGTCATCCTTCTTTGCTTCTCCTTAGACACTTTGACTGCTTTAGTGCCTGTTGCCTTTAGCTCTTTAAGCCCATCATCATAATCTATCTTTTTTTCATCCTCTTTTTGAAAACTGTCATATGACCTCTTTGCCTTAACTTTAGATATGTCTTCCAGTTTCTCAGATTTGGTAGATTTTAGGGGAACAGGGGCAGCGACAGAGCTCCTAGTAGTCCTTAGAGTGGAGGAGGATTCTACCGGAGTACTTCCTTGTTTCTTATCCTGCTTCTCCTTCTCAACTTTTTCTATTCTTTCTTTGTTCTACTTCACAGCTTCCTTTGTTATCCCAATGCTTTTAGTATACATTTATACTTGCTTATGAACTTTTCTCTTAATCTTTGGCTTCCAGAGTTCAACATGTAGCTTTTCATCAACCTCTTTATAAGTCCCAAGCCTCTCAATAGAGTCATCCTTGCGTTTTCTCAAAAGATGTTGAGCATACATTTCCAAAATCTTCTCATCAACCTCATAACCCATAGGCATAATCCAGATAGTTTTGGGTACTACAACTTCCATTAGGTACTGATCAGTGTCCACCATGAAATAGATGTCATTCTTGTATTTCTCAACAACTGATTTAGGGATCCTTTCCCTAGAATGCATCATACTCTGAAAACTTTTGAAGTATCCCTAGATTGCAGTTTTCTATGTATTAGAGTCTCCAACACTGTGTAGATGATCTCTTATCTGAGTAGCAACTGGCCTGTCCCTAGTCCAGTGCACACCTTTTACTCTAGGCACTTCATTCATGAAGTGGAAGAATAAACATATAACCAGGGAACCATATTTGAAGGTGTTTTTTTTGTCCTTAATTTTGCTCAAGTTCTCAATCAGTTGGTTCTGTAACAACTCACATAGGTCATAATCTATATTTTCTTTCAACATTTGAAATGCAGCATATATGGCCATTCCAGACACAGAATTCTCCCTGCTGGAGTGATAAATCTTGTAACCAATTACCATAGAGGCAAACTTAACATCCAAATCAATAATGTCATTGATGATCAATGCCCTCTTGTCAAATTTGGCACTGGTTGCATCAGTAACGGTTTAGTTTTTCACAGATTTAAACATGGGTAAACCACCGGTAGAATTTAACCTAGTTACAATCCTGATAACATCCTTTGTAATCTTGAATAGTTTCAACAACCATATGAACTCATCATGCATTCAACTTAAGATGTATCAAACCCACTCACTCTCATCAAATTTTAGAAATTCAATGACCTGTAGAAAATGTTTGCTTTCTAGGGCTTTGTATTCCAATTTCAAATCACGATTATCATCCTTAAGGAAGTTCTCAAATAGATCCAGCAATCTTAGGTTTCCAAATTCATCTACGCTACAATGGATGTATGTCCTAATATCCTTGACATGCAGCACTTTGTATGGGACACACTAGAAAAAGCTCCTAATGGTTCAACTTCAACTGATTTGTATGGATGCTTCTTAAATTTTAGTCGAGGCCTTTCAGTGATATCAACAACAAGAGGAGTATCCATCTCAAAAGATTACGAGTTCAAAGATTTACAGAAAAATACCTTTCTCTTCCACAGAGTTAGGGTTGGTTGATGATTTTGCCGGTTGAATTTGTTCTCCGTGCTTCAAATTTCTAGATTTTCAGCTCATATGCTCTTCTTCTTGTTCTCTTCGAATGCAAGGTGATTCAAATTCTTTGAACAGGTGACTTTTTATCCTCTGCAAAACCTAATTTGTCATTATAATAAATGCTCTACCCTAGTACATCCAATTACACTGTTTCTACATGTAGTCAATGTTCAATTATTCCGCAATCAATCACATTTGCTTCTTTTCTTTTGGAATTTGCTTCAACAGATCTGCAATAACCCAAATTATCTCCTCTCATCATGCCATATTCAGGCACCCACTTATTGGCTGGGGGAATTTGATTTTCAATGCAGCTCCCCCTGAGCCAGAGCTCCTGATTTAATTCTCGGGGCAATTATCAGTACCAGATTCTGGTGCGGACCCATTGTCAACATTCATTTCACTTTTCTTTACCCATGTTTTGTTCATTTCATTTTGGATCTTATTTACATCAATTTTGCCCTTGCCTTTGTCTTGTTTCTTCTCATCTGGTTTTCTATTTACCGGACCTCTTCTCTCATTGTTCTTGCTTCTGTAGAATCTTGCAATATGACTGGATTGGTTACAATTGAAGCACACAACATTTCTTTGCCCTTTTGATAGATTTCCTCTTAATCTACACTAGTTAGCCATATGTCCAAATCTATTGCATGCAAAGCATTTTCCATTGAAAGAATTGTAATTTTTTCTATTGTTAGAGTTATTCATTATCATACTTCTGCATTCATTGGATCTATGACCATACCTTTTACATTTGAAGCATTGACCGGAGAAGGATGGACCACTTTGTTTTACTTTGCTTCTACATTGAGTAGCTCTATGACCAAATTTATTGCAATTGAAACAATTTCCATTGAAAGATGGATACCTTTGAGAATTTGGCTATCTTACCATAGGTCTTCTAGGTCTATTTCTCCCATTCCTTGATTGAGAATTTCTTTGTCCAGATCTGGAGCTTTCACCTTTCTCATACCCAAGACCATGCTTATCATCAAACATCTTCTGACTCTTAAGCAGCACTTCAAGTTTAGTTGAGCTTATCTTGAACTTCTCCTTGTATTCATTTGCAACTTCTAGGTCTTGTCTAAGAATGACAATTTGCCTTTCAAGTTCCTCCTCATTATATCTGCATTCTTGTAGATCAGATTTTAGGTGACCAATTGTTCTATCCATTCTGCAGCATTCATCTATTCTTTCCTTCAGAGTTTGATTCAGGTTTTCTTTAGTCTTCTTTCTTTCCTCAATTTATTTGGTTAGCCTCATCACCCCAGATTCCATCTCAAGTTTTAGGACATAAACTTCTTTTGTCAACTTCTCACATTCCTTTATCTTTTCTTCCAAGGCCTCATTCATGCCATTTTCTTTAGTGAAATTAGCTAGCTGTTGAAGTAGCTCCTTCCTCTTTTCCATACATTTCTTTAGCTTTTCCTTTAACATCTCAATGCAATCATCAACATCTTTAAGATGTTCTTTTAGTTTATTTATTTCTGCTTTGGACTGATCAAGATCTTCTAAAGCCAATTGAAGTTATTCTTTGAGTGAACCTATTAAAACTCCTTCCCAGATCTTCCTCAAGTTGTTAGGCTTCTTCCAAGGATCCTTGCTCTGATACCAATTGTTGGAATCGGGGTAGACAACTGAGAGGGGGGTGAATCAGTTGTCTCAAAACTTTAACTCTTTCTGCAATTAATTCTTCTCTACCACTTATTTATAGATCATTATTATAATCATGAAAGCATGAATCAATAACACATGAGCAGAAACACAAATAACACACTTGACACCAAAATTTTTAACGTGGAAACCTGGTTAAGGGAAAAACCACGATGGAGGTTAGTCCACAAAAATTAATACCCTATTAAAAGTATTACATATGGGGAAGGCACATGCCTTCGGGCTCACTACCCAGAGCTCACTACTCAAAGAGGCTCACTACCTACATAAATGCTTATAAGAAGATTACAGAGTGTTTGAACTGATGAATGGCATCTACCAATGCAAGAATTTAGTTCCGGTAAAGTACAAAATACTGATCTTACACACTTCATCCTTGCTCTATTTTGTTTACTGTTCTGCCATGATCTAGTCCTCAGATCACTTCTCCTTCGCACTCCTTTTCACATTTTTCACACTTACTCCATCATCACATCACAATCACACATCAAAACACTTGAATCCATCAACTATATATATCCGCATCAAGAAATTCAATCAATTATAGTCGGCTTCAATAAAACTTAGAACATTTATTAAGCACTCTGCTCTGTCGGATGAATCTATGCACAAATATCAATGCGGACCAAAAAATTATGTTCCTAGATCATCAATCATATCGGCCAATATCACTAATTATCATTAATTGCTTATCCAACAACCTTTATTCATCCGGACCAAGATCAGATACTAGGTCAACCTGTTCTTCTTCTGATTGTGTAGATTAACTAGAACCCAATACTCATATGCTTATAACTTTTGAATCCTTCACCACCAGAGGCTAAAATCCTGGATTTAGATAGTTTGGAGAATCCTTATCACTCCCTCAGATCCATAGCACACTGTGGCTTACTATCGGAGAGATCCATACTAAGATACTAGACCCTTTCCCCTTCTCTATTTTGACTCCCAGACTTAGGCAAATCCTCACTCTGACTTCCAGTATGAACAAATCTTGTAATGCAGATGTGTAGGATAGACTTAGTTGCCATCAATGACAACACCTATCATGCATAGTAGTGTCTCTTTCCAATAGTTTTTCACATGACTTCTCTCCCCCTTTGACATCAATGGCAAAGGTCATATATTTGCAATCTTTTCCCCCCTTTTTGTTTTAGACTGATCTCTAATATTTGCATACTGACTACTCCCCTGAGTAGTATCTCCTTAACATCAATCCAGATCACAAGATATGATTGTGAATTCCACTGGACTGATGCACACTAGTGCATCTTAGTTCTGATCAGGAGGGGTAATAACCCCTAGGTTCCCTCTGAGATACTCAAAATTATCCTTAGGCAGAGGCTTGGTGAATATATCCACAATCTAATCCTTTGAGGAAATAAACTCCAATCTAACTTCATTCTCACTTACCTTCTCTCTCAAAAAGTGAAACTTGATGGATATGTTCTTTGTCTTTGAATGCAACACCGGATTCTTTGAGATGTTTATTGCACTTGAATTATCACAAAAGATTGTAACAGGCTCTTCCAACACAATTATGATATCCTTCAACATTTGCTTCATCCACAAGAATTGAGTACAATTGCTAGTTGCTGCTATATACTCTGCCTCTATAGTAGACAAAGATATTGCCTCCTACTTTTTGCTCAACCAAGAAACCAATCTTTTTCCCAAGAAGAATGCACCACCACTAGTACTTTTCCTGTCATCCACATCTCCTGCCCAATTAGTATATGTATATGCATGAAGAGTGAAGTCATTATCCTTTTGATACCATAAGCCATAATTATATGTTCCCTTTAGGTAACTAAAAATTCTTTTGACTGCTACAACATGGGATTCCCTAGGATCAGCTTGAAATCTAGCAACAAGTCCAACTACATTCATAATGTCAGGTCTGGTCTGAGTCAAATAAAGTAGTCCTCCAATCATTCATCTATACCTTTTTTGATCTACCTTAGATGAATCATCATCCGGTTACCATAGGAGTACTTACTGGTTTTGAGTCCTCCATTCCAAACTTTTTCAACAATTCTCTCACATACTTAGACTGAGCTATGAAGATACCTTTATCTGACTGACTGATTTGCAAACCTAAGAAGAAATTCATTTCACCAAACATGGACATCTCAAATTCACTTTGCATCTGATCAACACATTTCTTACACATGCTTCCACTTCCACCAAAGATGATATCATCAAAAAATACCTCAATACTTAAGATGTGCTCATGATCAATCTTGAAATAAAGATTACTGTCAGTTGTGCCTTTGCTAAATCCTAGCTTTAGCAGATACTTATCTAATCTTGCATACTAGGGTCTTGGGGCTTGTTTAAGTCCATAAAAAGCTTTCCTCAATATGTAGACCATATTTTATTGATCAGACAACTGGAATCCATCTAGTTGCTCAATGTAGACTTCTTCCTCTAACTTTCCATTCAAGAATGCTGACTTGACATCCATCTAGTAAACTTTGAAATCTTTGAAAGCAGCAAATGCAAGAAATAATCTGACTGCTTCAATTCTTGCCACCGGAGAAAATGTTTCTTCAAAATGAATTCCATCTACTTGAGAATATCCTTTGCATACCAATCTTGCTTTGTTTCTCACAACTTCACCATCTTCATTCAGTCTATTCCAGAAGACCCATTTGGTTCCAATTACTTTTTTGTTTTTAGGTCTAGAAACAAGATCCCAAGTATGATTCTTTTCAATTTGCATTAATTCTTCTTCCATTGCTTTTACCTAATTTTCATCATTACAAGCTTCATTCACTATTTTTGGTTCAATCTTTGAAATAAAATAATACTCTACTTGATCTTCAACAATTCTTCTTCTAGTTTGAACACCTTTATTCCTATCTCCTATGATTTGATCTTCAGAATGATTCAACCTTACATACTTGTGGATTTTGGAAATTTCTTGAACTTCTAATTCTTGAGCTCATTCCTCAACATTTGCACTAACTTCTTGAGTCACTGGATTTTCTAGATCAATTCGGATCTGAATCTAGGTTTGAACTTGCTTTCCTTGACTTTGACTTTCATCTTGATTGTTTGAATAACATCCACAAGGCCTAGAAGGTCTTTCTTTGCTCTCATCAACCTTGACATTAGCACTTTCAACAACCTTTTTCAATCTCTTGTTGAAGCACCGGTATGCCTTGCTTTGAGTAGAGTAACCCAGAAATATTCCTTCATCACTTTTTGCATCAAACTTGCCTAGATCATCATCTCTTTTGATATAGCATTTACTACCAAAAAATATGAAATATTTCACAATAGGAGGATGACTAAACCATAGTTCATAAGGTGTCTTACCATAATTGCCTTTGATCTGCACCTAGTTAAGAGTGTAGACAACAGTACTCATAGCTTCTCTCTAATAGAGTTGTGGAACATTTGCTTCCATCATCATGGTCCTAGCAGTTTCTTGAATGGTCCAGTTCTTTCTTTCCACAACTCCATTCTGCTGAGGAGTCCTAGGAGCAGATAACTGTCATTTTATTCCATGCTTTTCACAGAATGTATCAAACTCACCAGAGGTAAACTCTCCACCTTTGTCAGATCTCAGACATTTTATCTTCACACCAATCTCATTCTCCACAATAACCTTGAACACCTTGAATTTGTCAAGGGCTTCTAATTTTTCTTTCAAGAAAGTTACCCACATTATCTGGAAGTAATCTTCAATCAGTAACATAAAATATCTATCTCCTTGCACACTTCTAATTCTAGTAGGAGCACATAGATCAGTATGCACAAGTCCCAACAGTCCACTTGAAAATTGTTCCTTACTCTTGAATGAAGTTCTGCTCTATTTACCCAATTGACATTCTCTACACATGCTATCAGTAGGTTTCACAAGTTTTGGAAGTTCTCTCATAGCCTAAGTAGAACTTATCTTGATAATATTATCAAAATTCACATGACATATTCTCCTATGCCATAACCAACTCTAATCAATCTAAGCAATCAAACAACTTTTACTAGTACCACTTAAATGAAAGATGTTACCTTTAGTTTGTGTACCTGATGCAATCACAATTTCGGAGCTTGATAAGATTTTGCATTTTCCATCCTTTAATTGGAGATCATACCCTTTGTCAACCAACTGTCCAACACTGAGAAGATTATGCTTCAATCCTTCTACATATAGAACATCATTAGTGTTATTCTTACCATCAAAAGAGATGGATCCTCTGCCATGAATTCTACTAGCTGAATTGTCTCCAAACTTCACAATTCCACCTTCATATCTTTCCAAACTTATGAACTTACTTTTATCACAAGTCATATGATGAGAACATCCATATCAATCACCCATTCATCCTTTTATTCAATCTAAGCAGCCAAGGTTCTTTCCACATTCACACAGCTAGTAGATTCAATAGACACTAGATCTTATTTGATGGCAATGAACACCCATTCATTTCCTGAGTTACTTCCCATATTAGATTCATCATCAATCACACCTTCTTCAGCTTCTTGGAAATGTAGTAACATTTCTTCTAAGCCCTTGATTTGTTAGGGTTTGGTTTTGAAAACCTCTCCGGACACCTTGAGGCTAAATGACCAATTTTATTACAAGCCTCAATTTCATCATCTTCAAGATCCTTCCTTGCCTTCTTAAATCTATTTGATCTTCTTAAAGAGCTTTCACCTGGATCATATTTTTGTTTTCCATATACACTGGCCTTAAATGCATATTTGGACTTAGGAAGAGAATCACCAAACTCACTCATTTCAAATGTTGAAAGCTTACCAACCAACTGATCCCTTGTAACAGTTGTCATAGTCCTAATCTCTTCAATGGCAGCAACTTTATGTTTGTATGCCACAGGTAAGGATCTGAGCACTTTGGCAACAATATCTGATTCTTCCAATATTCCACTAGCACTCCTGATACCGGTCACAAGTTCATTCACCTTCTTCATGTAGGAAGTAATGTTTTCATCTTCACTCATCACCAACCTTTCGTATTTACCCTTTAGGATTTGTAGCTTGGCACATTTGACATATTTATCACCTTCATACTGAGTCTCCAACTTTTTCCAAATTCCATGAGCAGTTTTCAATTCTAGGACATTTGTCATTTCTGTATCAGTCAGGGCACTCAATAAAGCTTCTTTACCTCAAATATTGTATTCAGCTTCCCTGAGTTTATCTAGAGTTGAAGGGCCATTCTTCGGAATCTTATACTCATCCTTAGTTATCAACCAAAAGGCATCACCCATACATTGCAAATGACACTGCATGCACACCTTCCAAAGGGAGTAATTTTTTCCATCAAATCTTGGACTTTCCTTCTTGTAAGTTGACATCTTGTATCTCCTCAAGCGGTCAAGCTTCTTTTAGAGGAATCGGCTCTGATACTAATTGTTGGAATTAGGTCAGACAACTGAGAGGGGGGGTGAATCAGTTGTCACAATTTTAACCTTTTCTTCTTATAATTTTCTTTCACAACTTACAAACAGATTAATGATGTAAACATTAAAGCATGAATCATCAACACATGAGTAGAAACACAATTAACACACTTTACACCAAAATTTTTAATGTGGAAACTCGGTTAAGGGAAAACTATGGTGGGGGTTAATCCACAAGATTCGTACCCTATTAAAAATATTTAAAAGAAATGGAAAGGCACTTGCCTTCGGGTGCATTGCCCAGAGCTCACTGCCTACAAGATTTTATGTTTAATATAGAAAGAATGAACTGAGAAATAACATCTTCTTCATGCCTGGTTCAGTCCCATTGAAAGCTCACAAAACTTCTACTCTACCCCAAACACTTCTTCACTAATTCTTCATCCTCTATTGCTCTTATTTTTCTTCTTCTCCTCTTCTCTGCTCTACCTCTGTACCTTTCTTATGATTTTATCATTTTCACACAAGGACAACTTTCCACAACTCATCCACAAGTATTTATACGCTTCATCAACCTTGGAGTGAACAACAAGGTTGGCTTGACTCAATGCGAATCACTGTACTGTCAGCCAAACATAACTAGGACTTGAATCTTCTTCGATCAACACGCCACCCTCTAGAGAATTACTCTTAGATCATCCGCAACACACTTGAATCATGCAGTCGGACAAGACTGGGAAGAACAACACCAAGGAAGAAATCTTCAACAATGAGCTCAATCTTTAATGCGGACCTCCAACATAGTAGGTACATGATCCAGAGATCTCCACAAGCACATTTAATTCAACAATAACATCCACACTCCTCCAAATCATCAGAATCACTTGCATCTTCATCCAGTACCTCAAGAACACTATCTTCCATGACTCACACTAGAAAGATTGCTTGTAGACCTCCAAACCATGAACCACTTGAGTTGAGGATACACACTAACTTCCCAAACATGCCTCTAGATCTGCAGATCATAAGTTTTCATTGCGGAGCAATCTAGACCAATTTCCTGTCACTCTATCTCTTCTGGACACTGCAAAACCTGGTTCTACTCAAATGGCCATAGCTTCTTCAAATCTTCATGCAGACCTTTCAAATCTTAACTGGAGCTACTTCAGACAATCCTCTACACAACCATATGGTCTGCATACTTAGATCTTCATTCCTCTGGAAATGTGGAGCAATCTACTTCACTGATCTGCACTATTTCCTTTGTTCCTAATAAAGGGATATGTTGACATCAATGACAACACATCATAGACACATACTTGCAACATGACCAATGCCTTGCAAGCATCTAACAAGACACTAAAAGCTTTAACCAACTTTACTAGGAGTGTAATATACCTTTACACAAATGCAGAATTTCTTTCACAAAAGTGTTAGTATGACTCCTTTCAAATTAGCACCGTATGGCAAAGGCTAATGCTGGTTAGGACTTGGCTTTTGATTTAACCAATTTTTATAGTTGTCTAAAGGGTAAATCTACTTATGGTTGTCCCTCTTGGATGAAACACAATCCAAAAGGTAGGACCTTTTAAGGGATAAACAAAAAGTAAAAAAGAGATGGGTCCAATTTTTGGTCACCCAAGTTTTTACACAAGGGGAGAGCATACACCTATCATCTCACAAGCATGAAAAACACTTGTTCATTTATCCTCCTAGATTAAACAAAGTTCAACTAAGCTAATCACACAAAATTGAATTACTTTATCAAATTGAGGTGTTTCTAAGACTTAGTATGAAAAAGTTGATATCTTCGATAAACATCCTACAAGAATATGTTAGAAACCTTCATTGATATGTGATAAGATGTTGCAACAAGTGATATTAGTTCCAAACAAACCAAGTAGTTAGTAAAAAGTAATTTGAACCAAAAGTGTTTAACTGTTGTGTAAAGGTGCTTCAAAATTTACCAGAAGCATTTGACTGTTGTGCAAGTGCATGTTTTTTCTTACCAGAAGCACTTGACTGTTGTGCATAAGCATTTGAATGTTGCTCTAATGTGCCTCACTATTGCTTAGAAGTGCTTTTCATTTTACAGACCTACAAAAACAAGAATCTATGTTCAAAAAAGCTTGATCAAGAGATTGATAGTTGATTCTATGATGATCTAGGATGCTGTAGGATGATGGGAATCTGTACGTCAACAACAAGAATGGAAAATAAACCATGAGATGATGGATTATCTAAAAATGACAATACCCTTAAATAAATTAGCTTAAGGAGTATGCTATGATGAGTGTTAGATAGATAAATTATCTTGTCAATACTATATAAGATCAGTATGAAGTTAGAAATCCCTGTCAAATCACAAAAACAAGTCAGAAATCCTATTAAACCAAAGGCGCTTGAGAAAAGACCAAAGGCACTTCAAATCAGTGCAAAGGTACCTTTTTATGTACCAAAGGCGCTTTACTATTGCTTGAAGCCGCATCAATTCAGGCCAAAGGCACTTTTCTATGTTCTATTTGTGCTTTTCTGTACCTGTACTTCAAAAAATCAAAATTTTCTAGAAAAGCAAAGGTTAGTGGGTCCCATCAGGCATGCCAAAATGTGTATAGGTAAAATTTGAGTGAATGACGATCAAAACAATGAATAACAAACTCAATCGTATAACCTTCAAAAGATTGATCTAAATGATAACCAAAATCAATGAGAATTAAGAACAATAGAAAGCTATCACAGATTGTATAGATCTCTTGGTTCTTTGTGGATTGCTCATTACAATTGCATACCCATGGTTGCAACAAGTAGATGTAGATGATGATAATTGTGTTCTCAAAGTTCTCAATGTGTTCAAAGATGCGGTATATGTGCTCAACGATGCTAGACTACAAAAGCTTAAATGATTGAAGAAGATTTGTGAAGAGATGAAGGGGGTATATATAGGTTTCAGGGAAAGATTGATCAATGGTGGATATAAATCAATGAGATCAATGATTTAGATGAGTTGAGAGCTCATGATGAACATGCACATGACATGTGTCCTATTTATAGAAAATTTTAAAATTGCTTTGTTGAGTTAACTGCTTGCTAGGATAAAGATAGGATTTGATTTCATAAATTTAGAATATTTTTTTTCTAATTTATGAGTTGATGATAAAAACAACAAGAATTAAAGCCAATTAACTCAATTTTAGATTTGTTTTTTTTATTTCTAAAAATAAGACTGATTGTGCACATAGAAGAAATGTTATTTTTAGAAGAATTTGAAAGATAATTGAGAAATTAAATAAATAAATTTATTTAATTAATTGTGCATGGAAGAATAAGATTATTTTTGGAAGATAATTGAAGATATTTTGAAATTAAATAAATAAATTTATTTAATTAATTGTGCCTAATGGAAGAAAAGATACGATATAAAGATTTAAATAAATTAAACAAATAAATTTATTTAATTTATTTTGCATGATGGAGGAATAGATGAAATATAAATAAAATATTGATTGTATTTATTTTTGGAAGATGAAGTGAACTTAAATAAATTTGAATAACTTTTGGAGGAATAATTAAAAATTATTTAATTGTGGATAAGAGGAAATTGAGTGATGAATTAATTAAATAATTTATTTATTTAATTAATGTGGATTTGAGGATTGGAAGAAGATAATTTAATTAAATAATTAAAATTATTTAATTTAGAGGAATAAAGTGAATTTTGATGAAATCGATTAAATCAAGAGGATTTATTCAATTAACGTTGGAATTAGGGAAAATACAAGAAATTAATTAAATAATTAGATTATTTAATTAATGTTGAATGTAGGTGATTTAGGAAGAAATTATGTATGCAAGTAATGTGCTCTGAAGGTCATTTTTAGGTGTCTACAAGGATAAGTATAAAGATAGATCTAAATCTAAGAGTAGATCCAAAACCCTAGTAAGAGTAGGTTGAGTTGTTGGAACTATAGTAAGTGAAGCCATGTCAAGAAGGAATGTAGAAATACAAAAAAGGAATGATGATTCCTCTATAGATGAATCCTTAGATGATTCAAAAGGTGGTGATGTCTTGTTTATTTCAGCTAACTTGCCTTGTGATAAATCTTCGTTAATAGATCCAGGTGCACCCTGCCATATGACTCCTCATAAAAGAGTGGTCCTTTTCATACAAAGCATATGATGATGGGGAGTTTTTCCTCAGTGATAATAGTACACATAAGATAGTGGGTTTGGGAGAGGTGAAACTAGTTTTAATTGATGGGAGAGTGAAAACTCTCATTGATATATTGCATATCCCATGTTTAGAAAGAAATTTAATTTATGTTTCTAAAATAAATGATTCTAAGGTGCATGTACAATTTTAGAATAGTGGTTTCAAGTTTACTAAAGTAAACTCGGTACCTTTTAGGGGCACACAATGTGAAACCTTGTTTAGGTTGGAAACATCATCATTTTGTAACTCTATGGATGTAACTGAAAACATTGATTCTTGTAAACTATGGCACTATAGACTAGGTCACATTGGTGAAAAAGGTCTTAAAACCCTCATTAATGAAAAGATGGTAGATGGTTTGTCTAGGTATACTACTAATCTTGACTTTTGTGAGAATTGTATGTTTGGTGGACAACATAGAGTATCTTTTAAATCTAAAATTTTTATTAAGCAATACAAATTCTAGAATTGGTTCATAGTGATGTGATTGGTCTTGTAGATGTTCCTTCCATTGGCAAACCTCACTACTACGACACTTTTATTGATTACTTCACAAGGTTCAGTTGGATTTACTATTTGAAGCACAATTTTTTTTTTCTAAGTTTAAATAATTTCAAGAATTTGTAGAGAACTAGATAGATAGGAAAGTAAAGGTTTTGAGGTTAGATAATGGTGGTGAGTATTGCTCTAGGGAATTTCATGATTATTGTAGACATGCATGACCAAAACCCTGATGGGCAAAGCTAAAAGCATGCTAATTAGTGCTATGCTAGAATAATGTTTCTAGGTTGAGTCTATATAAGTATTGCTTGTTATCATGTAAACAAATCTCCCATTTCTACTCTATTGAAAATACACCCTATAAGGTGTAGATAAGTAAAAGACCATTAGTTTGTCATTTAAGAATATTTGGTAGTGAGGTTTATGATCATGTTCCAAAAGAGAAATAATATACGGTAGATTTTAAAGGTAACATGTGTGTTTTCATGGGTCATTGTGAAAACAAAGAAGGTGATAAGATTTGAGATCCTATACTATTAGAAATGGTTTATTTTAAGGATGAAACTTTTAGGGAGCATAGAGTATTCTTAGATTTTGAATATCCTCAATAAAAATGAAAAAGATAGTGTCTTTTGAAACTAAGAATGAAGAGAAGGAAGATGCACATGTACAACAATAATAAATTGGATAGGTAGAGAAAGAAGAAGGTTTAGAGGAAAGTTCTAATGAGGATTAGTAGGAGCCTCTTTTAACACCTATGAGAATATCCATCATACAAAAAACACATTGATAGGTATAGCACATTTGATTTCCATTATGTCCATGCATTATCACATACTAATAATGAACCTAGGTCAGTGGAGGAAGCTCTATCTTTAAAGGAGCACTAGTCTTGGATGGAGGTCATGAAAGATAAAATGAAGGGCTTAGACAAATTAGAGACTTGGAACCTAGTTGAGATACCTAAGCAGAGGAAGCCCATTTGTTGCAAGAGGGTATTCAAAAAGAAGTTCATAATAGATGGTAAGTTGGATCTATACAAGGCTCGATTGGTTGCTAAAGGTTACTCCCAAGTAGAGGGAGTGAATTTTGGTGAGATATTTACTCTTATCCCTAAACTAACCTCAATTAGATTCCTTTTGTCTATTGTTTCTACTTATGACTTAGAAGTATAGCAAGTTGATGTGAAAATTACATTTTTACATGGGGAACTTGAAGAAGATATTTATATGAAATACCCTTACATTTTTATAGTAAAGGAGAAGGAGAATTTAATTCGTAGGTTAAAATAATTCTTGTATAAGTTGAAGTAATTTTTATATTTGTTATATTTGCATTAGAAATTGGTTTTATTAAGAGTGAAGTATATCACTATGTGTATTTTATATTAAATGATCATCATTCACTAGTCATTGAATTGCATGTTGATGATATGTTATTTATTAGGAACAATAAGGGGATGATTGGGGAGATTAAAAAGCAATTATCTTGTACTTTTAATATGAAACATTTAGGTGCTACTAAGAACATTTTGAATTTATAAATCTATAGGGATTAGGTTAACAAGAAGATTTAGTTAAATCAAAGGAAATATGTTGACACTATTTTGCAACATTTTATAATGTAGGATTGTAAAATAGTAAGTATTCCCTAACTTATATGCACTAGGCTTCTCATGGAATGATGCAAGAGCATCCGGGTGAATGGGCAATCCGGCATCAACCAAAAACATTTGTAGGTTTAATTTTTCTTTTGTTTGGTTTGTTTGGCTTTCTAATGACATTTCTTGACACTGGATGTGATATGCATAGCTAGAATTGAAAAGTTGTGGTTTCACTCCCAACACATAATAGGGCAGTTTCAGTTAAACAATTGATCAGAGAAATCTATGAGGTTTGGCAACAACCCTCTCACTGGAAGGATCTTGAAAGTATTCCAAAATTACATGTGAAGATTTTGCAATCAAATTCCTTCCAGTTTTTGAGATTTTTAAGTTTCATGACTTGTGTTGGCAGTTTGGCGAAAATACAAAATCTGAAGTTCTGTGGCACTTGAGATCAAACAAATTGGTGGAAAGCTTAAGAATGTTGGTTTGAAAATCTTGGCAAGTTTTCCTGATATTTTGAGCTTCTAGTGGGAAGTTATGGAAAATGTCTGTTTTTCATCTTTGAAACTCGATCCCGTACACCCTGTCATAGTTGCACAAATGGATTTTTGGTTGAACAATGTCACATGGAAGCATGCAGTGGTCTCCATTGGCAGAATCTAAAACATTTTGGAGATGATCATGCAATACATCAACCATGAAATGACTTCTCCTCGTCAATGAAGTATAAATGTTCCTAGTATATTCTAATATAATAGTTCGTGGCTATTCAGATTTTTTATGCTGGCTTTCGCAGGATGTAGGCAAAGTATGTATTTCATATTAATTGCTGCACATCAAGAACCAAGTGGAGTCGTCTAATGCCCTAAGTTAATAGACATGTTGGATAGGACGGTGCATATTTGAGAAGATTTAGTACCTTCACCAACTATTATTCCTTATTTCTTTCTTATACCCATCGAGCAGCTAGAAAGAAAGAAGGAATATGGGATGCCACATTCGGTGGCCATTGTTCTTAGTTAATTCTTTGTTATTTTTTTCCTCTGGCCGTTGGAAATAGGAGGATGATGTGTGGAAAGGATACAAAACTGAATCGCTTCATCTACAACCAATAAGAGATTTGGAACGTCCCATAGAAAGTGCCATAGACACGATTTTTCATCAGCCTTTAATGCCTGTTTAGAGGCAGAAACAAAACCGCCACCGTAAGGAGAAGAGGTGCAAACTCAGCGAAAGGAAGTCAAAGAGATGCCTCATCGTGACATTTAAATACACTCTCTTCTTTGCAGATGGGAGTAGGGAAGAAAAGATAGATATAAAACAGAGATAAGACCAGAGAATAACCGCAGCCAGAGATTACCAAAAGGAAGTATAGAGAGGGGGCAGTCAAACAGCGTGACCAGTTTGGAAGAAAGAGGGTGGCTAGTTTGGAGAATGTGTGGTAGGAAAAAGAGTGCGTGACCAGAGGAAGTCCGCTACAACAAGAACAAGTAATGATATGTATAAACCTTCAAATACTAAATGGAAGAAATAGAGGAGCTACAGACAACCAGAGGATCTAAGTAGATGATTTATGCGTTAAGAAAAAGAGGCCATTGAAAGGCCAATCTATAAAATTTGTAACAGGAGTATTTTTTTTTGAGGTGAATAAATGAAAGTAAGTATTAAGTTGCAATCTTGAACTTGTTTGAGTGGTTAACCAAGGCAAAGCATTACTTGTGAGTTTGAGTTTGTGTATTGTGAATGTTTGTTTGAGGGAGAGGAGAACCTCTTCACCATGGAACTCTATCCTAAATCTAAAGATAATATTGAATATATGTATAAAGCTCCTTATTCTAGTATTACTGGAAGCCTTATGTATGTAGTGTATAGAACCATATATTGCCCAAGTAACTTGAGATTTCTAAGTAGGTTTATGTCTAACCTTGGTAAGGAACATGAGAATTTTCTTTAGAGGGTGTTAAAATATTTGTGCAAACTTTTAGATTATTGTATTTGTTATCATGGGACTAATGATGTGGGTAAGGAACTTGATTTAGAGGGCTTTATTAATTTTGATTAGGCTAGAGATCTAGATAGTAGGAGTTCTATAAGAAGGTATGTGTTAACTCTGTTTGGTAGTATAATTAGTTGAATGAGTAAGAAATCCTATAGTTCCTCTTTCAACTATATAAGTAGCATACATGGATACAACATATGCTTGAAAAGAGGTAATGTGTCTATAAAGATTGTGCTCAAGTATTGGTTTTATTTGTAAAAGGGTGAGTATTAGATGTGATAGTTAGAGTGAAATTTATAAGTATTATATTAGAGAAGGTCTCATTGTGGTAGGAAACTGGATTCCTATGTTGCATGAGCACTACTGCAAGTGTATACTCAAAAGCATCTATCACAATTTCAAAAGATTGTTATAGACTTATAAGTGCCAGTACTAGTGTTGATCGTTACCTCCTTTTCAATTCCATGAATGTTCATTGTTATGCCTCTATCCAAATGAATTTTATTTCAACCCCCCTAAGTTATTGATTCACAAGCCATGCCAAGTGTGAAAATCTAAGCACAAACCTTCATTAAAAAATAGCTAATCCTAAGAAACTATGAAGTTTTGTGAGGTTTCTTGGGGATGGCCAATCATTAATGACTTGTATCTTTTCAAGGTCAACACAATTATCCTCACTATCCATGATGTATCCGAAGTATTGAGTGATCTCCATACCAAATGAACACTTGTCTCTATTAGCATAGAGTTTGTGTTGTTGTAGAGTTAAGAGTACTTGTTGAACATGTTGCAAATGGTCTGGTCTTCCCATGTTTTGTTCAAGATGAGTATGCCATTATCCAAATAGAAAATAATGAAGGAAATTGTAAAGGGCTTGAGTACATCATTCATCATTTTTGTGAAGGTGGTAGGGGCATTAGTCAAACCAAAAGGCATGACTAGCCACTTGAACAAGCCTTATTTAGATTTGAAAGTAATATTCCACACATCTAATGGCTCGATTAGAATTTGGTGGTACCTAGACTTAGGTCAATTTTGGTGAAAACATAGCCCTCTAATCTTCTCCAAGAGATCACCAATGCAAGGACAATTGGGCTTCCACATGGTGAAGAACTTGGGCAAATATGTCCCTTTTGAATTAATTCTTGAATTTATCACTTGATTTCATCACTCTCCAAGATTGACCTTCTATATAGTGGCCCATTTAGTAATGGTGCTCCTAAAATTAAGTCAGTTAGATGCTTGACTTGGTAGTGAAGTGGTACCCCTATTGACGAGTTGGATAAACTTTGATATCTTGATAATATTTGATCTATTTGAATTTATTAGGTGGTAGTATAGTGGTTGTTTTGGCATGAGAGGTTTATATAATTAACTTTACCTTATCAATTTGAATCATTATAAGTACAAATGTTATAGATTGAGCAATTAGATATTGACACTATTTTGCACTAATCAAGGATATAGTTTTTGTAGGGATTACTTATGGTATCTTATATTTCCACTCATCAACTCGACAATGACACTACACAATTTAGACTCTATATGCCATGATACTTGTACATGTATTTGTGTCCCAACAATACATCATGCACATCTAGAGGTGCCACATCACATATTACTTCATCTTTGAATGGTTTAATGGAATAGGGAAAATGATAGTTCCTATTTACTTTAATGCCATGTCCCTAGCTTACCCATCCCATGGAGTACATGGTTGTGGATGTGATGTTGTTTATGGGTTCAATCTCTTGACAGTCTCAATAGAGATTAAATTATTTGGACTTCCACTATCAATAATGAAATATAAGACCTTTCTATTTACCCACAACTATGAATGGAATAGGTATTCCTCACCTTCAAAAGACAATACTTTTGCAATGACAACTATTGCATATGGATCAACCTCAATTATCTAATCATTATCCTTCTACTCAAAGGGATCTATAGGAAACAAATTAGGGGCAATCTCCACTTCATGTTTTCTTATCATTAGGGTCTTGGTGGCTTGACAATGACAGGGGCTCTTGTTAAATTCACACCACATACCTGTGTCTTTTTACATGTTTTTGGTACCTTTCTTCACTAGTGATGCTTTTGAGGATAATTCCTTGGTTGTCCACTTTTTTGATAACTTGCTATTATCTTCACCTTTCAATTTGTTGTTTGCAAAATATACCTTCTTTCTTTTTTGCTTGAATTTTTCTTCAATCTTTACTACATCCAATCATGAACAACATCTACCTCAAATTTTCCTTCAAAATTTGGCATATTAAAATTAACTTGTTCCTTGAAAGGGGTATGAATATTGAATAGTCTTCTTGTTATGTTTGGTTATAGATTATCTTGATTCCATTGGAGAAAATCATTGAACTAGTTCATCATCTCCTTATGTTGTCTTTTCAAAGCATCTTCAACCAACAACTTGAAGGGATCTAATAAGTCACACCTCTCTTCAACCATTTTCAATCATGTGCACCTCAAAGGAAGGTAATCTAATGGATCTCTTGTCTTTAATCCAAGCTTTTGATACCCTAATCAGATGTGATGTGACATATAGGAGTGAATAACCTTTAATACCACTAATCTGAATTAGTCTATGAATTTGAAGGAAAATACCTAGTAAGGGACTAAATATCTTTATTTATAATATAAAGATTTTGTACAAATTGGTAAACTCATTAAAGATCTATGCATACCTCTAAAACTCTATGAGCATTGGCTTCAAATTGAACCCATTTATACATTTTCAAAGAAACCAAAATATCACCATGCTCATGTTATCCTTAGAAGTTGAAATGGATAGATGGATAGGGACAAAGTTAGTTACAAAATTAAAAAAAATAGTATAAGACTATTTAAATTTGTTGCCCAAACTTGGTGGGGTCATAACTCCTAGCTTGCAAGTTAAAAATTGGACTAGTTGGATGCATTGGAAAGATCTCCATAATAACTATTTTGAGTTTCTTGGAATGAATCCTTCAACACCATTCCTATGTAATTTGTGAAATTCTCCTTGAGGGAAATTCTACTCCAAAGGTTGTTGAAAATGTAGATTATGAAAACATGCAAAATACCGAGAAATTAGATTTTTGATATTTTTTCATATTTGACCATGCAGATCCCACCCATGTGCTCCTAGATCTCTATAGGATAATTAAGATACATCTTTTGGCCAAGGTTTTTTCACAAGTTGAGGGTATTGATTATTTTGAGATATTTTCCAAAGTTTCCAATATGCTTTATATTCACCTTGTACTTTCCTTCACTATCTCATAGGGATGGTATATACACTAGACGATTGTGGAAAATGCTTCCATGCATGTTGTTCTTTGTGTATACATCCATATGGAGTAGCCACTAGGATTTGTATAGGTCTCTTCACTTGTATATAGGATTCGATGTTCACTTTATTGTGTCAAACAAGCTCGTAGATTGTAATATGAGAAGATGGATAGTTTTCTACCTGCTTCTAGTTTCACATGTTGAAATTCTAACCCTACAGTATAAAATTAGAGGGATGGGGTTGAAATTCTAATTTGTATCCTTCATCCTCACAAGCAATTTTCCTTCCATAATATAGAGTATACAACATAGTTTGATGGAGTAGTTTAACATGACTGATATGGGACTTCTACATTTTTTTCTTTAGCTACAAATCATTGATTCTTTAGATGAGATCTCCAATTATTAATAGAAATATATAATCATGACTTCATCACTTTAGTATGGATGATTGCAAGCCTATCCCCACACCTTTTCATTCATCTATCACATTATCTACCAATTTCACTTCCCCAAAAGTTTATTATACATTGTATCAATAGATGGTGGGTGTCTTTTGTAACTCACAAATAGTCATCCTAATATCTACATCATGGTTGGACTTGTACCTTGTTTATATCAACATCTCATGAGAGTCATTATAAAGAAGCCAAATGTATTTTGAGATACATTTGGGGCAATTCATAGTTTGTCATAAAATACACATGAGGAACCATTTCCTAGATAGTGGGTTTTACAGACTAAAATTAGGCAAGTGACATTGATGATTAGAATTCCACCTTCATCTTTATCTATTTCCTTGGTTTTATTCGGTTTCATGGTCATGCAATAAGTAATCAAATATTGCATTGTAATCTATAGAGACTAAGTAACAAGATGAACATAATCTAGCTAGTAAGGAGGTTCTTTGGCTTTGGTTGTTGGTGATAAAGTTTAGATTTCAACAACCTCAATCCATTAGTTTTTTGTGTAACAACCAAGGTGCTATACATATATCATGTAGCCCTATGGAGGACTAGTTTACATATCACATAGAGATACATAGACACTTCATACATAAACTTATCCGTGATGGTATTCTTATCTTGTAGTATTTTCCTACAAGGGAACATGTTGTAGACATCTTCATGAAATCATTGGCATTGCCTCACTATCTTTAGCTATGATCAATGATCAAATGTAAATAATTTATACTTGTGGGGATTTTAAATTAGGTCTAGTTTCTAGGACCCATCTTCATTATTCATTTATTTTTCTCTATTTTATAGCGGGTTTCTTTCCCTATAGGTTTTCTCCTTGTATCTACTTTATGAGAGAACACTTGTACTTGGGTACCTAACATGGCTACACATTACTAGGACCTATATTTACCCACCTAAGCTATGCTTTGTTTTATTGGGTGGGGTATTGGATTATATTATGTATTAGTTTATTTTGTTGTCCTAGTTTTATTATGAAATTAGGATTTAATCTTTCTTAGGTTCTACTAATGTAGGTGTCATTTATCACATAGAGATACATCTTGTGGAGGTGTTTACTTAGTTAGCTAACTTGATATATTTAGAAAGTTGTTGTGTACTTACTCTTCACACCTACTGACTCACATGATGAATCACTTAGAGTGGTTTTATTTAGTTTGGACTCTACTCTTTCCTATAAAAAATAGCTTTGTAATATATATAATACTAGCTATTTCACTTGTAAATGAATTATCCTTTGTAGAAGGGTTTTTTGTTTGACAAATCCTTTTGGCAATTTTCACATAGGAAAGAATTTTGTGTTGTCTATTAAGCCCATTCAACTAACTCCTAGGAAAGAAATAACATGTCCTATGTGAATCTTGCCCTAATAAAACTAGTTTGTTTTAGCCTTACTATTTCTTTCATAATGGATTTTATTCTTTAGATTATGGATTTAGCTAGGATCTTGTAGTTGTTGTTTAGAATTGTAATAGGTCTTCATCTTGACATAGCATCATATTTTTACCTTTGGGTAGAAATTAGATGATCCCTTCGCTAGTAGAAATACAAATATATCTAGCCTAAAATGCTTCCTTCTACATTACAAAGTAGTCAAAACTAACATGAGGTTAGATTGATTTAAAAATTTAGTGTCATGGCTAGACTTAATTTTTTATTCAATATAGCTACAATAGACAAGTCAAACTCTTCAATAGTGAGCATCATATCAATGAAGTGTTATTTTCTTCATCTATTTTGTTTGGGATACAATTACCAACAACTTTTTCTGCCACACTTTGCAAGGGGTCGTTGAAGGAATGATATAAGAAAAGTTTCTTATAGTGACAAAGGAATACCTATTTTATGCTCTCACTATTAATTCACACCTAGTTGTTATGGTCTTGAATAGCCACCATATGCTCCTTCTTATTCTTGCATTTCAAGTATTGAAAGAAGAATTTAGTAGCCTTATCTTAATTTTTTAACCAATTGAATCTTTCTCAAATTTGAGCTCCTTTCCATTTATAATCTTCTAGTTTTCTAAGATCTATCTTAATAGAAGCAATAAGATTTTGTAGATCATTATTTATTAGCAAGGCAACTAGAAGTCACTTCACTATTTCAAGATGACCTTTGAGGGTGCACCCAACTCTTTTCCTTTTCAATTCATGTTGTAATCATAATATCTAATAAAATGAATGAATTCAGTAAGATCTTGATCACAACATTAAATCCATCCCTCATTATCATTCAAGTGAGGTTGTACATTATAGATTTATATAAGGGTTTAAATATGATATCAAGTTTGTGCAAGTGATAATTGTTCATCTTGAAAGGTAGGGGATTAGAGGTTAAAAATTGGTGGGAGAAGATATAAGTGGTAAATAGGGTAGATGGTTGGAAATAATAAAGATAAGTCAAGTTGTACTAGCAGACCATGGTTAGAAGGACCAATACAATAGAGGGGTTGACATAAAAATAATCTAGATAATAAAGTTTAGGAAAGGGGACTTGAAGGAAGTTGGCCCAGGTGAACTAGTGAGAAAGGTGTGATTGTTTCTAGCAAAGGAGGGGGTCAAAGAAACCAAGGGAATTATGGTTGAGAAGTTTAGCATCAAATTTAAGTTGTGAAAGTTTACCTGGGCTAGGCTAGTTGTTATTGGTGACATGTTCAAATATATTGAAATCTCCACCAATGACCCATTTTCCCATAGGTAAATAATTACATATACATTCCCATACTTTTGTTTTAACACTTGGTCCATATGAAGCATAAATAGAGAAAAATCCTATGTTGTGGCCATAGATAAGACAAACTCAACATGCATAATAGTATGTAGGATCCACTATAAAATTCTAGTATCCCAAACTACCCTTCCACATCCTTTTTTGTGATTTAATTGAACAAATTGTGCTTCTTTCAAAATTATCTTTAGAGCTAATTCCTGGTGAATGCCACTAATTTTCACTTCTTGTAGGAAGACGATATCAAGACCATGATAGTTTACTAACATGTAAAATTTATGATGCCTAATGGGGAGGGAGAACCTCTTCACATTACATAACATTATTATAGTTGTGGAGAAATATAGCCATCAACATGTCACTCAAAGGTGACCTAGAATGGGGAATTAGTGATGATGATCTTCTTTGAGTCTATGAATTATATTAAGAAGTAGATATCTTGCTTCATCTCGGCATTCTATTTCAATAATCTTTAAGCAACACATAACAATATGAGGATGACCTAGAGGAGGAAGTAGGTAAGGGTGAGGTAGATGGAGGAGATGGTGGGGACTATACATGTTGTGAGGTTATGGGTCTTTGAGATCTATTAGGATTATAGGTTTTATTCATCTTGCAATCCCAATGTCTTGTTATAATGGTACATGGAAAAAATGTATGTACTAGAACATGGAGAGGGTGAAAGTGGATGCCCCTATGTGTGTGGGGATAATTATTTATTAATATTTTATTTTATTATATGTAATTATAATGGAATTTAACCCATGAATTATAACAAAAGTCATTCATTATAAAGATGTAACTAAATTTTACTGGTTAAAAATCAATTAGAACTTATTAATGGAACTTTCTCCAATCTAGGCCCTATAATTGGGAGTAGCGAGTCTTGTTATTATGAATGGGACCCACATGAGTTGTAACCTCCATAGTGGAGTTCTAGACTTGGAGATGTGATCCATTGGAGGTTAATGGTCAAAGATGCCTTATGAGTTATATTTTCTATATATGGATGCATTGATTGAGAACATGGTGGTGTTGTGTCTTTGCCATTAAATGGTTTAGTGGTACATGGTTTCAAGAATCCACTTATCATTTTCTCTCAACTCTTTATATATTTTATGCTTTGGATAGAGGTTTCATGGATTATTTGTAGGTTCACATGTGCTAGTAGAATATTGTTCGATTGAAGAGAAATATGTTTTGCATATGTACATTTATTGTTAAAGATTGATACATAATTGAGACTCTCTTTAATGGTGGAGGTTTTTTCTTAAAGGGTTTCTCCATGTACATATTGTTATATGATAAATTATTTTGGTTTTTTAATTTAAGATTTCATATTATATCTTAATGGGTAATCCAATGTTGCATTGTTAAAGATTATAATTACATACTCTCTGGAGAACTATCATTTATAGTGGTTTACCTTTTATAACATTTGGTATCAAAGCTTTAGTTTTGTTGAGAAGGGGATGCCTTTCTTGAAGTGTTGAATTTTTTTTTTCTATAGTGGGAGTTCTTTATTTGAATGGTTTTACAAATTTTTGATTGAAAACCATGGTCTCCACCTCTTATTCAAAGCTTAAGAATTAGTTATGAGTTGTGGAATCTAAATATGGAGGATATCTTGCAAGAGAAAGATTAGTGGAGAGCTATTATTAATAAAGAGAAACTAGATCGTGTGTCTAATGATTATTAGAAAAAAATAGAGGAAAAACCATGAGGAACCATTTAGCTGGGTGAAGATTATATCATATTAAATATTTTTTAGGAGGCCATCATATATTCCCTATGGAAGAGGATTGGTAAGATCTACTGAATAAGGAATTTGGTAAATAAAGTTTATTTGAAGGGAAAATTATATTGTTTGAAGATGAAGGATGTTGACTTGGTTGTAAAAAATTTGAATTCATTTTATTTTGGGTGAAAGTTCAAAGTTGTGTCCCACTTCTATAAAAGAAATGGTCAACACTAATCTAACTTTTTAACTTGAATCACTAGAAAGTGACATATATGTTTTTAAATTTTGAAATGATGTAAACTAATAAAATGTAGATTTTTTGGTGTATTTTCTATTTACATTTCAAAAAGAATTATTTGAATGTATTTTTTTTGTAAAATTCACACTATAGTTTAGTTGCTAATAAACTACTAAAAATGATATTAAGTAGGATGTCACTTTTGTTATAGTAAATTTCATTTTTTCTTCAATTTTCTTTTTTCATTTATAACTTGAGACTTTAGTGCATGGATTAATTTTTTTCCCATTTCAATAATATATATTTTTAAGTAAATCTTAAAAGTTGTGTATACTAGAAACAACTATTTCAATGGAATGCCACTTTTTGTCTTAACTATTTATCCAAAATAGAAAACAACTATATTGTCCTGACATGGAATCTCTCCTCTAGTGCATCATATTTTTTTCAATTTTTTTTAGTAAACTTTAGTATCTTTTGAGAAGACAAACAACTTTATATTTTTGTGTTGATAACCTACATTTAGTAAAAAATTTTAAAAAAAATTACTAAATAAAATATAAATAAATAAATAAATAAATAAATAAATATATATATATATATATATATATATATATATATATATATATATATATATATTTGAGAACTAAATTTATATATCTACAAAAGGGTATTTTTATTTTTATTTTTAAATGTTATTTATATGAGTAGGAATTGTGAGAACAAAAAGCTTTATAAATAATTTTTTTAATAAATTAGCCCGAAAGCAAAACTACATATGAGGAATTGGTGATAATGTTTAGTGATGTAGAGAAAATGACTATTCTAACACAACTTTACTATCCTCATACCCTTCACATAATGACTCATTTCAATACACATGAAAACATGGGACAACAACCTAATGGCATTGCATCATTGAGGACAGCATGAAACAAGAGAAAATTGGTGTATTTAGACCTATTTTCAACATACTTTAGGGTTTCCCAAACATGCATGACCCTTACACTTGTTTTACACCATGTTCCAAACAACAATGGATTGTTGTCATTAGGTGCAGCAAATCAGACCTTTTTAGTTATAAATTTTCAAAAAGACCTGCAAATGGAAATGTAAAACCTATTTTGGATACCCTTTTGGCCTTTATTAAATATATCTCAAAATGGGCTATGGTTTATTTGTACAGACTAGGGAAAAAGACAAGACTATTCCTGTGTAAACCCTAGGACTGTTACATAACTGCTCTCACCAAAAATGGCATAATTCATTCAAAAATTAATCAACTTTACTCAAACTAAAAGCATACAAAACTAGACTCATACCTTCAACTGTTAGAATTGGTTTTAGGCCCACACTATACCATATATGGTCATACTAGCATGTTTTCATACTGCCAATTCTGGAAAACTTTGTTAGATGAGGGCAGCATTCACCAAAATGGCCATAACTTTCACAAATCTCAATGAAAATTGATGCAACAAAAAGTAAAATAAATTAGATTCACATGCCCACATGATCCAATTGATTTCAGGTAATTACATGGGCTATACAAGCCATACAATCTATCAGAATGTGCTACAACTATAAAAAACACCAAAAAACTTCATTCAATTCACTGTAAGTTTGAAAAATCCATACAATAATGCTTGCCTTCGACCATTTTCAGCATATTCATTCTTTTTCCAACCATTTACAATTGATTCCCATGTTCTAACAATTGCATGTAACTGAAAACCACATTTTTTGACAACTTCCTAAAAAAAGTTGCATGACAATTTGGCAACTTTTGACATTTTTTGCACGTTTCCAACTTTTCCCACCAACGACTAAACTCACAACCAAAAATGAATTGAATACAATAGAAAATGGTCATCAATGACCTTATGAACCACTAAAACCCATTTTCAACCCAATATTATAAAATACCAAAAATGAGCAATAATGAAGCACCTAATGCCCCTGCACCATACACCCAAGGGGAAGAATACTCAAGTCCCACTTGAGTACAGGTCTTCTATTCTTCCTAGTCTTCTAATTATTCTACCACTTGTAATTCAAATGGGAATTCATTTCCAAAAGTTGATGCTCCTTACACCCTGCTGTATGTTTTGCATTCCTGACTTTCCCTGGGTCTTTCTTCTTCTTCTTGCATCATCTCTTACTTAGCATCTTCTCAACTTCAAGGTTCCAAAACTTTAGTTCTTGTTCATATGCCACAATACCACTTTCCATGTCTTCATTTTCATCATTTGAATACAATTTGTCAACATATTCATCATCCATAAAATCAAAAAATACAACCAGTACCTCCGTTGTTTTTGCAACCTCTTCTTCACCATATTGTGCTACATTTGCATAACAATCTTCATACAATGCATTTACTTCTTTTTATTTATACACTTTTCCATCTTCATTTGCTACACCTATAAACACATACTCACAAATATTGTTAGAAACAAAATTTTGAGTCTCAATGGACTCATTTTCTTCATCTTTTTCCTCTTCCTTGGATGGTTTTGGCTCTTCCATCATCTTGATTACATTTTTATCTTCCTTTTCAATTGTTGTCTCTTTCTTCTTTCCACAATTTCCTTTATCAGCCACTTGACAACTTTGTGAATGGTGATATTCCAACTCCACACATTGTTACTATACTCCATATTCTTTCTTCAAATGTTTTTTGCATTTGTTCCAAATCTTGTCGCAACCCTGTTATCTCTTGCTGAATACTTACTTGTTTCGTCTTCTCATCTTTATTCTTCATCTCACTCCTTTCTTTTCTCATCTCTTGTTTCTTTCTTGACAACTTCTTACTCTTTAGGTATTCATTGATTATTCTTTTCAACACTTCCATTCTTTTGGTATCCAATACCTTCACACACACAACTATCCTCTACCCAATAGGATTCTAGAAGATGCACTCTCATGTTGGTAAGAGACACTACTGGGCATGTCAGGTGTTGTCATTGATGGAAACTGAATCTATCTTACACATCTGCATTACATCATTTGATCATATCGGAAGTCAGATTGCAGATTTGTCTAAGTCCAGATAGACAAGAATAGAGCATATGACAGGGTTCAACATCTTAGTCCTCATATCTCCACAAGTAATCATATTATTCTATGGATCTGAGGGAATGTTAAGGGATGTTAGGGATATCTAAATCCAAGATTTTATCCTTTGATAATGAAGGGATTGTAAGTTACAAGAATCTAAGTATCAGGTTTTGGTTAGACAGTTCAGTCTAGTGAAGAACAGGTCAACTAAGTGTTTGATCCTTGTGCGGATGAAGAGAAGTGGTTGGTCAAGAAATTTATGAGATCCAGTGGTATTGGCCGACATGTGAAGTGACTTGGATACATATGTTTTGGTCTGCATTGATATTTATGTATGGATTCAGCCATCAGAACAATATTCTTAAAATAGTTTCCAAGTTTTCTTAAGGCCGATTGTAGTTAATGTAATTTCATGTAGAGAATATATATGATCAATGGATTCATGCATTTTGGTATATGGATGTGTGAATATGAAGGGATAGGTATGAAGTATAGCAGAATTAGGTGTGAAGTACAGAGATCTAAGCTTCGGATCATGGCAGAATAGTGAAGTCGAATAGAGAGAGATGAAGTGTGCAAAGTTAGTGTATTGAGCACAGCCGGAACTATAATTTTGCATTGTTAGATGCTATTCTTCAGTTTAAATTTCCTGTGAACTTTTGTAATCAATTCTATAGGTAGTAAGCCTCCTTTGAGCAGTGAGCTCTGGGCAGCGTGCTTGAAGGCATGTGCCTTCCCCATTTGTAATACTTTTAATAGAGTATAAATTCTTGTGGGTTAACGCCCACCGTGGTTTTTCCCTTAACAAGGTTTCCACATAAAAAATCCTAGTGTTCATGTGTTATGATCTTGTTATTTTTGTTCATGCTTCTTTTTTTTGGATGTATGTGGTAAATAATTAGAGGAATATAATATTAAGTTTTACAGAACACTGATTCACCCCCGCTCTCAATGTTCCTTAATTTCAACAATTGGTATCAGAGCAAGGTTCCTTGGAAGAATTTTAACATCTTGAGGAAGATCTAGGAAGGTGTTTCAATGGGTTCATCTAGGTATTCTACTGGCATCAATGAACAACTTCAAGTTGCTTTAGAAGATCTTGATTAGTCCAGAGCAGAAGTCAAAGAACTGAAAGAAAATCTTAAAGATGCTAATGATTTCATTCAAACTTTAAAAGGGAAACTATGCAAATCCAATGAAAAAAGGAGGGAGCTACTTCAATGGTTAGAAAATAAGAATGAAGATAATGATATGGATGAGGCACTAAAGGAGAAAACAAAGGAGTGTGAGAAGCTGAAAAAAGAAGTTGTTGTTCTAAAACATGAAATGGAATCTGGAGTGATGAGACTAACCAAGGAAATCGAGGAAAGGAAGAAGATTAAGGAAAACCTAAATCAGTCTCTGAAAGAAAGAACTAAATAGTGTTGTAGATTCGATAGAATAATTGGCCATCTAGAGTCTGATCTTCAAGAAACTAGGGATAATGAGGAACAACTTGAAAGGCAAACTATTATTCTCAAACACAACCTAGAAGTTGCAAATGAATACAAAGAGAAGTTTAAGATAAGCTCAGCTAAACTTGAAGTGTTGCTTGATAGTCAGAAGATGGTAGATGATAAGCATGGTTTGGGATATGAGAAAGGTGAAAGCTTTGGATTCAGTCAAAGAAATTCTAAATCAAGGAATCAGAGAAACAGACCTAGAAGACCTCCGGTAAGACAACCTAATGCTCAAAGGTATCCATCTTTCAATGGAAATTGTTTCAATTGCAATAAATTTAGTCATAGAGCTACCTAGTGCAAAAGTAGAGTGAATCAAAATGGTCCATCTTTCTCTGATCAATGTTTCAATTGTAAAAGGTATGGTCATAGGTCCAATGAATGTAGAAGTATGACAATGAGCTACTCTAACAATAGAAGAAATGTTAATTCTTTCAATGGCAACTGTTTTACATGCAATAGATTTTGTAACATGGCTAATCAGTGCCGATCAAGAGGAAATCAAGTAAATGAGCAAAGAAATGTTGTGTGCTTCAATTGTAATAGATCCGGTCATATTACAAGATTCTGCAGAAGTAGGAATGATGATAGAAAGGGCCCGATTAACATAAACCAAAATATGTAGGGACAAGATAAAGGCAAGGGTAAAGTTACAAATGTAAATGAGATCTAGAATGAAATGAAAAAAAACATGGGTAAATAAAGGTGAAGTCAATGATGGTGATGGGTCTGTACTAGAATCTGGTGCTATTAATTCCTCTAGGAATTGAAACAGGAGCTCTGGCTCAAGGGGACCTACATTGAAAATCTAATTCTCACTGCCAGTAAGTGGGTGCCAAAATCTGGCACAATGAATGAAGATAAATAAGCCTATTGCAGATCTATTGAAGCAAATTCTAGAAGAAAAGAAGTTAATGCAATTAATTGCAAAGCAATTGAAGATTGACTGTATGCAAAAATAATGTAACTAGATGTATTAGGGAAAAGCATTTATTACAATGGTGAATTAGATTTTGTGAAGCATAAAAGGTCATTTACTTAGCATTTGAATCACTTTGCATTTGAAGAGAACAAGGAGAAGAGCACCTGAGCTAAAATTTCAAACATTTGAAGTGTGAAAAGTGAATTCAATAGCTAACCCTAACTAACGAAACAAGGTATTCTTTGTGAAACTCTCTAAATTTTCAATCTTTGGATATGGCTACTCCATTGGTTGTTGACATCACTGAAAGGGCTCGACCTAAATTCAAAAAGCATCCACACAAATCTTTAGAGGTCGAGCCGTTAGGTGCCTTTTCAAATGTTATACATGGTGTGTTGCATGTTGAAGATATTATGGCTTATATTCATGTAGGCATAGATGAGTTGGGAGATTCAAATTTAGTAGATTTATTCAAGAATCATCTGAGGGATGAGATTCATGGTCTTAAACCTGAGTATAAGGCACTACAAGTCAAACATCTCATTCAAGTCATTGGGTTCCTGTCCTTTGATGAAAATGAGTGGGTCCAGTATGTACTGAGTTAGATGCATGCTGAATTTATGTGGTTAATGAAACCCTTCAAGATCACCAAGGATGCCATCAAGGCTGTAATGGTATTGAACTCATCCGGTGGACTGCCAATGTTAAAATCAGTAAAGAATTAGACTATGACTAAAGCTACTAGATCAAATTTTGATAAGAGGGCAATGACAATAAATGATATAACTGATCTGGATGTCAAATTTGCCTTTATGGTGTTTAGGTATAAGATATACCACTCCAGCAAGGAAAACTCTATATTTGGTATAGCTATTTATGTTACCTATTAGATATTAAAAGAAAATGTTGACTATGACCTGTGTGACCTACTATAAAATTAGTTAATGGAGAATCTAAACAAGATCAGAAAAGGACAAGAAGAATACATTCAAGTATGGTACGTTGGTATTGTGTTTATTCTTCTATTTCATGAATGAGTTACCTGATAAGAAAAGCATGTGTTGGACCAGTGATAAGCCTGTTGCCATACAAATCAGAGAACACTTGCACAGTATTGGTGACTCCAATGCCCAAAGGACTGCTCTTTGGGGATATTTCAAGAACTTCCAGAACATGATAAAATCAAGGGAAAGAATCCATACTTCTATGGTAGAAAAATACAAGGATACAATTTGTTTCATGGTGGAAATAGGTCAATGCTTGATGGAAGTAGTTGAACCAAGGACTGTATGGATCATGCCCATGGGGTATGAAGTTGATGAATAGATACTAGAAATTTATTCTCAACACCTTCTGAGCAAACCAAAAGATACCTTAGTTGAAATATTTGGCACATATAGAGAGCTTAGATTGAAACTTTATGTTGAGCTATAGAAACTAGAAATCAAGGGAAACATTCAAAGGCAAGTTGAAAGGTATGCTGAAAGTATTGGAATAACAAAGAAAGTTGTGAAACAAAATAGGGAAAGGATAGAGAAAGCCGAGAAGGAGAAGTAGGATAGGGAACAGGGAAGAGTTCTGGTGGTATCCACCTCTAAAACATGGACTACTACGAGTTCTGGTACAACCTCCGATGAATCACCTTCTCCTATTGTAGATAAATTCAAAGAAAAAGCTACCGATAAGGAAGGAAAAAGAACAAAAGCAATGGCCAAAGGGTCATATATCCATGTAGAGAAAGTCGAAAAAGAAACTGACTTAGATGATGAGGTTAAGGAGTTGAAGGCCTCAGGCACCAAAGCTACTAAAGTGTCTAAGGAGAAGCCCTCTAGAAGCAAAAAGTTAAGTAAAAGGCATAAGACAGAGGCTTATGTTGAGAAACCTACTCTTTCTATGAATGACATCATTAAGTCAATCACTGTAGATGGAAACTTGAAGCTGGTGACTGAATTTTATGATCATTATAGTGATGCTAACAAGAGAGTTTTGGAGGAAGCAACAGTCAGATACTTGAATATATATAGTAAGATTCTATTTGAAATAACTTCTAAAATTTTGGAAAGCCTTACAAAAAATCTAGAAAAAAAAAAAAGAATGCAAAAGCTTAAGATTTTGAGCTCCGGAAGCATGTGCTAATAAAATTATGTCCTCAAATTACTCCAGATCAAAAGAACTTGATATTCAAAGAAGTGAAAGAGGACTTTAGGAATAAGATCAGAATGAATATGCTCATGCTGGGAGAAATTGATAAGATAGTTGAAGATACTTAGGATATTCTTCTAGATGCATTGAAAAGGCATAATATTCCCGCTGTTAAAGAAGAAAATGATAATGAAATTGATTACTCTATTCTAGATGTTGAGGACTTTGATAAAAATGATGATAATGTTGCTGCTGAGGGTACACAAAATCCTCCAGAAGAGAATGCAGAAGATATTTCTGATATAGATAAAAGCAAGGATGCCTCTGATGATGATGTAGAGAAGACAAAAGTAGAGAAAAATAATGAAAATGTTGAGCAAGACAAAGTGGTTGACTCTGAAAAAGGAGAAGATGGAGGCCTTGAAGAGCATAAATCTAAAACTTCATATTGGGCAAGAGACACTACAAAAGCAGTGAAAGAAATTTTGGAAAGAGATAAACAAATTGTAGAAGATCAGGATATAATACAAGGACCAATCAATTTTGATACTCTATCACTAGTATAGAAGATGAAGTTGGCCTCACAAGCTAAGGCCAGAGAGGAAATCTTGAAATCCCATATTGAAGATAGTGAGTTGCTTAGTCTTGCATCTGGGATTTTGGAGAATATCATGTCTACATTTTAGAAGGACTAATTAGCATCCCCCTCTAGTTAGTAGAAGAGTCTCATAAACTCTGTAAGTACTCATTTTGAAATTTTTGAGAAATTAATAGAAGTTAAAGTAAAAAATGAATATAATGAGAAGAGATTTGCTGAAATAAAGAAAATAATTAGCTATGATAGATCAATGCTTGACACCAGTGTAAAAAATATTCAAAATGCCCTCTCTGAAGGTGTAGAGATTTATAAGTTTTGTCTAAATTGGTCTAAAGCTGTTGAAGATATTGAAAAGAAGATTAAGGACTTAGAGCTCAAACTATCTAACATTTCTCAATGCTATAGTCCTTTAACTGAGTCTGTAGCAACCAAAGAATGCCAAGTAGTGAGTTTATGAAATGAATTGAGTAATTTGGAGAAGGAAAAGGCCAAAGCTTTGGGAAGATTGGATGGGCTCCGAGGACTGATTTCCCCCAAGTTAGAAACTATGTATGATCTATTGGTATAATCCCAAGCTGTTGCTGCTACTAGTGATCCTACTGATCTGCAAAAGGCAGAATCACATGCATTTTTGTTCAGTGGGAATATATCTGTTTTGGATATTATAAAAAAGAAATGAGATAGTGAATTGTCATGATTGAAAAACATTTTTGGTGATATCTTTTTGCTGATGAACAAGGCTTAAGGACAGTGTGTTTATATGTGGAAGTATATACTTAGAGTTTTGACGCATGTACATAAACTTTTTGCATGAATTTTGATATGCGGATCCCAGCCTTTGCTATTGATGTTAAAGGGGCAGAGGAAAAGAAGTGAAAAATGAGGAATTCATCAAAGGGGGAGCATTGGAAATCACAAGTGCACATTGTAAGGGGGAGCTATTCTAACACTTAGTCATTTTTCACTAAGTGTTGCCATCAATGCGAAAGAGGGAGATTGTCAGCAAGAGACACTGCTAGGCATGCCAGGTGTTGTCATTGATGGCAATTGAATCTATCTTACACATCCACATTAAATCATTTCATCATACCAGAAGTCAAATTATAGATTTGTCTAAGTCTAGATAGACAGGAATAGAGCATATGACAGGGTTCAACATCCTAGTTTGCATTTCTCCACAATTATTCATATTGTTCTGTGGATATGAGGGAATGTTAAGGGATATCAGGGATATCTAAATCCAAGATTTTAGCCTCTGGTAATGAAGGGATTGTAAGTTACAAGCATCTAAGTATCAGGTTTTGGTTAAACAGTTCAGTCTGGTGAAGAACGGGCTGACTAAGTGTTTGATCCTTGTGTGGATGAAGAGAAGTGGTTGGTTGAGTAATTTATGAGATCCAATGGTATTGGTTGAAATGTGAGGTGACTTGGATACATAAGTTTTTTTCCACATTGATATTTATGCATGGATTCAGCCGATAGAATAGTATTCTTAAAATAGTTTCCAAGTTTTCTTAAGGCTGACTGCAGTTGATGTAATTTCATGTAGCGAATATATATAATCAATGGATTCAAGCATTTTGGTATATGGATGTTTGAATATGAAGGGATAGGTGTGAAGTATAGCACAATCAGGTGCGAAGTAAAGAGATCTAAGCTTTGGATCACGGCAGAACAGTGAAGCAGGGCATAGAGAGATGAAGTGTGTAAAGTTAGTGTATTGAGCACAACCAAAACTATAATTTTGTATTGTTAGATGCTATTCTTCAGTTCAAATTTCCTATGAACTTTTGTAATCAATTCTGTAGGCGGTGAGCCTCCTTTGAGTAGTGTGCCTGAAGGCATGTACTTTCTCCATTTGTAATACTTTTAATAGAGTATAAATTCTTGTGGGTTAATCCCCACCGTGGTTTTTCCCTTAACCAGGTTTCCACGTAAAAATCTCAGTGTTCATGTGTTATGATCTTGTTGTTTCTATTCATGCTTCTTTCTTTTGGATGTATGTGGTAAATAATTAGAGGAACATAATACTAATTTTTGTAGAACACTAATTCACCCCCCTCTCAGTGTTCCTTAATTTCAACACTCTTGAAGACCTCTTCTACCCACTTCCTCTCAGTGGAAGAAATCTGTTGACTTTCTACCCAGTTTCATCACTATTGGAGGATATAAGTCACTGGCTCTCTTTCATATCTACAACAAACTTTATCTTACAACTCTATTGTCCTGGTGCATACCTTGCACTCTTAGGGTTTTCTAGCTCTAATACCAAAATGATGCAGAGGAAAGGACTATTCTAACACATATTTACTACCCTCATACCCTTCACACAATGACTCATTTCAGCCAATGTGGAAAAGCTTCCTAATACATACGAAAACATGGGACAACAACCTAATGGCATTCCATAATTGAGAATAACATGAAACAAGGACAAATTGGTGTATTTAGACCTATTTATGACATACTTTAGGGTTTTCCAAACATGCATGACCCTTACACTTGTTTGACACAATGTTCCAAACAACAATAGATTGTTGTCACTAGGTGCAACATATCAGACCTTTTTGGTCATAACTTTTTAAAATGACTTGCAAATGGAAATATAAAACTTGTTTTGGATACCGTTTTGGCCCTTATTAAACATAATTCAAAATGGGCTAGGGTTTCTTTGTACAGACTAGGGCAAAAACAAGATTGTTCCTATGCAAACCCTAGGACTGTTACAGAACTGCTCTCAACAAAAATGACATAACTCATTCAACACCTAATAAAATTTTCTCAAACCAAAAGCATATAAAACTAGACTCATGCATTCAACTTTTAGAATTGGTTTCTAGTGTGTACTATACCATACATGGATTTACTAGCACATTTTCATATTGCAAATTCTAGAAAACTTTGTTATATTAGGGCAGCATTAACCAAAATGGCCATAACTTTCACAAATCTCAATGAAAATTGATGCAACAAAGAGAAAGATGAAGTAGATTCACATGTCCACACAATACAATTGATTTTAGGTCATTAATGGTTCATATAGGCTATACAATCTATCGGAATGTGCTGTAACTATATAAAAACACCAAAAAACTTCATTCCATTCACTCCAAGTTTGAAAAATCCATACGATAATGCTTGCCTTCGACCATTTTCAGCATATTCATGCTTTTTACAACCACTTACAATTTATTCCCATGTTCTAACAATTGCATGTAACTAAAAACCACATTTTTGACAACTTTCTAAAAAATTGCATTACAATTTGGTAACTTTTGACAATTTTTGCAATTTTCCAACTTTTCCCACCAACGACTAAACCCACAACAAAAATGAAATGAATACAATAGAAAATGATCATAAATGACCTTATGAACCACTAAAACCCATTTTCAACCCAAAACTACAAAAATACCAAAAATGAGCAATAATGAAGCACTTAGTGCCCCTGCACCATTTAGATCATGTGCTAGTTATGGGTAAGGAAACGATTGTGGTCATACTTTTATAATTGGAACTTGCATTGTGAACCCTTGTATGAGTATGTCATATTTCAAGAGTAGAATATGTTTACAAATAGTTTCTTGTATTTGGAATTTTATTTCTTCTTTTGCATATAAGTTCTTGCATAAAGTGCATCATATGTTACCCTACTTTGAATTAATGAAAGTAGGTTTGTAATTATTTTAATAATGCATAAAGTAAAATATCAATGGCATAGATCATCTGGGAAGTGGCATGGGTCCTAAAATACATTGTTGCCTAGGGCTTATGAGAAAAGCAAGAGTGTTATAATATAGTAAAAAGGTTATATAGTGATAAGTGTTGCCATGGAGGGGTTAGTGAATTATGCACCCTATAACACAAAAAATATATTTTCTCCTACTTTTTAGTGTGTATATTGGCATATGATTTTTTTTTTGCATTGGAATGATGTGGATTAGAGTTCCCTAGTGTATTATTATTATTTATGAAACATGTCAAGTGTTTTGTATAAGGCATGGTTATAATGGTCTTCTCATTTAATTTCCCCATTGATTGAAGATTCATCTTCCATTCTTATTTTGTGTGCAATATATTACATGTGTACTTGTTATCATGGGGTACGAAGTTAAAGCATTGTAAGGTGGGATGTTGGGTAAAGACTTATGCCCCGACCATTTTTTAATTTTATTTTTTTATGTTGCATTCAACATAATATCATCCAATTATAAATTCTAATATATTGATGAATGGTGATCACTCCATGAAGCATGAGTGAATGTGTTAAGCCATCTTGGCTTGTGAGTCAAATTTTATTGTAGCGTAATCTTGGCTCATAAAAGATTGCTAGTGTATGATATGTGTACAATTGTGTTTTGAATCTCTTAAGTGTGATAATTTGATTTTGTTGTGATTGGAGTCTTAAAAGACTTGTTTTCTGGGTGTTGCTTGAGCACGTTCTCTAACTCATTGTCAATTATGAAAGTTTTACCCCCTTTTTTGTGACTAGAATTAGTCACATAGTGCATATAAAGTGTACCTTTTAGATTTCAATTCTTTTAGTTATTTATGAATTCTTAAATGTCTATATGATCAAATATCAAATTTTTTTTAATTTATGAGTAGTCTAGCCACCAAATTTTGATATCTACTTATCTTGTAACTTTATGGTTGTGAGATGCAAAATGATGACCTAATCAATTATAAAGTAACTAGATCAATTTTTCCTATCAAACATTGGAACATGAGCCACCAATGGATCTATGTTTGGTTACTATCCCTAGAGAAAAGTCAAGTTGTGTTGGTGGGGGCTCTATTCCTTTGCTGTAAATATGAAAGTTTAATAACTAATCGATTAATTAAACTAAGCAATGTAAAGACCTAATTGATTAACTAAGAAAATGTGCAGACTACTATTACAATTTTTAGAAAATAGCAGAAGAACATAAATGATTAGGTAGAATGGAACCTACCACATGAAGCAAGGACTGACTAGATAGGACACTAGCATTGGGTGCTAGAGTCCTTAGAGTTTTGTATGGTCTACACTTCTATCTGATGATATATTTATCCTTTCCTTCCATCTTTCTCTCACTCCTTGATGTCTGAACCCTCTTGTTGCAATATACACACATGCAAAAGGCGAAAATGGTTGTAAGTTGAGAGACCTGATAGCCCCCAAGCTTAGGATTCTATGAGTCTATGATGATTAAATAAAGAGGTTACATATACACTAGATACAAGAGAAAAATCACACATATGCATATACACATATCTCTGAAAACTATGAAACACCAGATAAGACTAAATATTATATGTCAAAACAACTATGGTTAGCAAAGTAATATGGTCAAATACAAACATGCACATAGCATACACAGAGCATACATGGAGCATACACAGAAAAAACATATAAGGTATGATTCTCAGGCTAGCAAGCTTCATTATGCTAGGAATTAGACTAAAACACACATCATGAGCCATGAGCTAGTAAAATTTGCTATTTAATATGTGGTCATGAATGTGTAGAAAATGAAAAAATCACAAGATAGTAAGATCCGTAAATTTATTAGGTGATTTTCATGTCAACAATATCAGAAATTATAGGACAAGTAAGCATTGTTTGCTAGGTAACTCTGGTAAAGTGCTACAAAGATGATCAAAAAGTGTTGCGATAGCAAGACGAACCACGCGGTATGTGTACAAAGTGAAGTGCATAGAAGAGTGTATGCCCCCACCTTAAAGTAATCACTAACATTGAATCAAAGAGCAATTTCCCTTAAGGTAGAGAGTGATATATGCAAAATAGGCACAAGAGCTTTCCGAAAGCATATGTCCAAATGATATGTCTCCAAAAGCTACTTCATGACAAAGGATTGCCCCCAGGATAGGAAACTGAGGTGATGCTACGGCCCTAATACACAATGGCTTGTGTAATCATGATATTACACTGAGCATTACAACAGGGTGCCACATTAATCAAGCAACATCATATAATAACACAAAGAGATCTACTTGACTGTAGTCAGTAGATGAATGGTTGTATAAAGGGACACTTATTTTTGGAAATGTCATCATCCTCCAGTTAGTAGAACTACGAAGATAAAGGAATAAATATCACATGAAAGAAAAGAATAAAAAATTTAAAAATTTTGGGTCAACATTTGGAAGGATTCTAAATCATCCAATGCTTTGCATCATCGTCAAAAGACATAAAATTGCATTTATGACAAATAGAAGAATGAAGATACATAAAGAGGAATGTCATGATAGATTCATTCTCCTTGTATCCTTACACTAGCAAGAGCGTCAAGGGTCATCCAAAGAGTTCTATCAAACAAAATACATGCCAAGTAGCACATACAGGAGTAACAATACATACAAGCATAACACAAATATTACACATGAGACAAAGGTACTGCCCCTATGAGTCAAACTGTAGAAAATCATCCTCCTCCAAATCTTGCTCATCATAAAAGGATGGGGGACAATATGCTAGAGTGATACATGGAGCGACACTTGGTTCATCACATGCAATATCGATCACTATAGAAGGATCCTCACGTAAGCCCCCAGAGGCCAAGTCCATTGATTGTGTGAAAATTGAGGATAGTTCTAAAAGATTTTCTAATGGTTTGAGGGTGTCTTCTGAATCACTATCAAAATATACCATAGTTGATGAAATGATAGCGCTACTTGTGGGTTCACAAGCACTATCCATCATAGAATAAGTAGTTCCAAGTTGAGGAATAGAAGACTTATATGGACTCGATGGGTGCTTAAGCATTTGGAATGGCTATTAAGGGTATATCTCATTCTTACGCTTAGGTGGCAAATGCGGAATGTCTATGTCAATGGTGGTGGGATGCAAGACAATAGAGAACACCTAGTGTTGGGTATGCTAGAATGGAACCATTTGTGATAGAGAACTACTTGAAACAACTGTGATGTTGGGTAGGTTCAATGGATCAGGAAATGGTGGAATATCTAGAATAGATGGTAGGATAGGGCTCTCCATAGAAGGATCCAAGAATACTTGGACCACAAAAATGGTCTTTTGAGCCTACTTAGTCATCGAAGAGATGGGCAATGATGGGTTAGAGGGTGGGGCCAAGTCAAGGGTTGGCTACATAGGAGAAGGACAAAGATGAAGGGTATCAACCTCTGTAGAAAGATAACAAGCCATAGAGTGACATCCTCTCTTGTGTTGTTTTGTATTTTGATTTCATCTGGTACAGTTCAAAGCATTTGCAAGGGGAACTAGGATGCTTCAGGAAACATGGGTTCCTTTTTTTCCTCTACTCAAGGAGTAGATGGAGGAATGAAAAAACCACCAGAGGTTGGGAGATAATCAGAGGAGGATTTCTAATGGTGTGTTATTGTTCTCTCACAAGTTGTAGAATAGGTAGAAGTACTGATACATCCACAGACAATTGAGAAACCACAAGAAAAAGCTCCCATGTAGTGGATTGCTTTCCTTTAGACTCTGAAGAGGTAGAAGGAACAAAAGCAATCCCTAAAGTGTCGGGAGGTCTAGGCTGTGTAGGGCATTTTCCTCATGGTCCTAGGTACGATGGCATAGGTGAAACCTTAGCATAGACACTAGATGCTCAAGGTTAGGGAAGTACTCTCAGTTCAGGCTATGGTTCATTTACCACCTATGGAACAAGGTGAACTATTGTCACAACTACAAAGATTAAGGGGCCTCAAAGGTAGCAGTTGGGATAGGACGCAAGGAAACATTGATAAATAGTTGAGTAATTTGGCTTGCTTTGAATTTCTGATAAGAGAAATAGAACATCATTGCGAGGCTGAATAGGCTCAACTAGCTATGGCTAGAAGTAATCAAGTGAAAAATTTCCACAGAGGGATAAGGGATAGAACCCACTATGATATAGTGTATGCACATGTCCCTGAAGTGGAAATTTTAAACACTTATGGATTACAGATGCGATTTCCTTCATGGAAGCAAGCCATGGATGACCCAACTTCACATTAAATTGGTCCTAGGTTGGAATGATGGAAAAAGACACATCCAGGACTTTTGGTTTGACCTGGATAGAAAGGGTCAAGGCACTGAGAGTAGGGTGGGTGGAACCATCATGCACTTTGATTGAGATTTCTAATTTCTCATACTTATCTTAGTACAAGTCATGCACATAGAGGAACTCTTCTGTAACTACATTTTCTAGGCATACAAGATCAATGAGTACTCTCCTTGAGGGTTTGTCGTTAATCCTTGCAGTAATGTAAAGAGGACCATCAAGTACATGAATAGAGGCATCAAGGTGGGTGAAAGAGATGGTTGGCTTGTTTTTAGCTTGTTCTTGGCGAGGGCAAGCATCTTCCATGGAAACTAGGTTGCTTAGGATTTTATCTTGGTTATCAAAAGTATAGAAGTAGGTACTCTATCGATAGATGGTTCCACAAGGTTAGTTGCATGGAGGGACAGTGGATTTGTGTAAATTTGCAAGTTTTGATTTGGCAAAGCTATGGATTTATTTCATTTGTTGTTCTCACTGGCCACCTGAATAACATTAAAGTTGAGAAGGTCTCGTACTTCATGATTAAGACAAATGTTTCACTCGATATCATGTCTCAATATTCAGTGATATTGATAGAAGGCCTTTGGGTTGTAAGAAGGAGGCAGAAATTTGGTAGTGTCAACAGGGTGAATGGGTGGAAGCTAGATGAGGTTGTTAATAAGTTGTATCATTATGAAATGGAGAGATTCAGAAAGCTAGGAAAAATGTTGAGTCTTTAGTTTAAACTTATAGGGGATCACAACAAAAGCTGTTGCGGCCACAACTTGTGATTGAATATTGTTGGAAGATTATGAGTTTATTTTCACAAAAAAAAATTTGTTTCCTAAATGATTGGTATTATGGGGACTCAACAGTCTTAGACTGGCCAACATGAGCCGATGAGGAAGAGCCCTCATACTAGCTGACTGACACTTGGTAGTCATAGAGAGTTGTGCAAAGATGCATAAATGAAGGATAGCGCATTAGCAATATTTTGTCTTGGATGTGTGGGTGTAGGTTTCCAATAAAGACCCTTTAAACATTAGATTCTAGAAGAGAATACACAATTTGGGAGATAAGGGCTTAGTAGCACCCTATAAAGTTGATTGCTTTGTCTTTTACTCCTTGCTTACAATGAACCAAATTGGTCAATGTGACTTGAGGTCCAATATTGGCTTGGAAATGTTGGAGGAATTGATTGATTAGTTATTGAAAAGAATGAATTGAGTTATTAGGTGACAAGCAAAACCAATCCAAGGTCCTGTCTTTTAGTGACTAAGGAAAAAGCTTAGATAATAGAGCATCTTTGAAAAGAAAGTCACTGCACAATGCGGTAAAGGCTGACACATGGTTATTAGGGTCTTCTTTTCTAGTGTATTTCTCAAAATGTGGTGCTTTGAATTTATTAGGCATTGGAGTTTTTAGGATAGTGATTGATAATGGGCTTCAAGTGTAATAGAATGGGATGGTAGGTTGGGATTGGATTTGACTCATGTTTGCTAATTATTGTTGTAGGGAGTTGACATTTTGTAAGAGTTGGTTGATTACAAGATCAGAAGGTGGAGTGATTTGTGAGTGGCTAGTGTATGAGGGAGCAGAGCTAACAAGAGGTTGGGAAACAATGTGGTTGGCATTTTGATAAGTGAACTATAGATGAGACTAGCTAAAAATATGTTGGGAAACATTTGGATTAGCATTTTGATAGGTAAACTAGAGGCTGGAGGAAGGTGGGATGAAGCTATCTTGGTTTATAAGGTTCTGACTTGTTACCCTAGAACTAGTGTTAGCATTGTGTAATGGTGGTGACAACGGAAGAAGTGAATGTTGAAATAGAAGATGTTGACATGGGTATCGACACCTACCTCCCAATTTGGTTTTGAGAGGACATTTTGTTGAGGACTTCTTCATAGCTTCCTAATGTAATAATGTTATTATCTACTATGTGAGATAGGCTATGTAGAACTTCCACGCCTTGTTGATCATTAAGTAACAATCTTATGAGATTGTCTATGAGGGGAACAACCTCCCCAACCAAATGTTATGTGCCCAAGAATTGCTGGAAACTAGCAAGCTCTCTATGTAGCTTCTAAATTCAGGCCTAAGGAATGTGGACCATAGTGTTGTCGATCTCAAGAGAATCATCAGAAGGTTATGTCTCAGAGATCATCGGTAAGGTGGGAATGTGATCTAAAGATGGTCACATTTTAGAAATTCCTAGGACAAATAAGTTAGTGAAATTAGCTTCCGATGTTGAAACATTAGAGCTATTTAAAGCATGGGAACCCATTATAATTTGATAACTTCTTCTTATAGGGAGTTCATATTCAGAGCATTAGGTCATGAAACTCATAAAGTAATTACAAGTTTCAGAACACTCATGTGCTCCTAGGAAGTGATAGAGAGAAGAAAGTGATGATAAGACAGATATGTTGATGATATGTTAGAAGAAAGAAAGTTTTTGTTTAGTTTTTGTTTTTGTTTTCTAATCTATAAGAAAAGAAAAAGTGTTAAGTGTGTTTTGTTTTGTAAACTAAATACATAGGATAAAAGAAGAAATGTAATAGAAGTGTCTAATTAATTAATCAACTAATCAAACACAAATAAGACAAAGAAGGTGTATAAGTGTAAGACACATCGGGTTTGTTGACAAAAGACACCGCTAGGATTCATAAGTCTTGTCATTGATGGAAACAAAGTATATCCCACACATCCACAGTGCATAAATTACTCATACCGAAAGTTAGATTGAAGATAGGTTGATCTAGTACTCAAGAACAAAGCATTTGTTAGGGTTCGACAGATTGGGTCTAGAACTCTCTGATGGTGAAAACCAACATGTTACGAATTTGGGTGAGTATTAAGGAGTATCTAAACTATTGTATTCTAGAGATTTAGCCTCCAAAGACTAAGCATATGAAATATATGATCATCTAAGTATCAGACTTCTATTAGACAATGCAGGTAGAGGAAGAACTGGTCAACAAGGTATCAGACCTCAATTTGGATGTGGAGAAGGTGTTGATCAAGTAACTTGAGGTGTTATATGATTTTGGCTGACTTAAGTAATGATTTCTATGCCTAAGCTTTTGGTGTGCATCATTTATCAAGTATGAATTCAGCCCACAAAACAGTGTCTTGCAAATATCCTAAGTGTTCCTATTGCTAACTAGAAAGTTGATTGAAATCCTTGATGCAAATATATATACCCAATGGATTCAAACTTGTAAGTGTGGAACAGTGATATATGTATGGATTAAGTGCAAAGAAAAGTAGAGAGAAGTGTGAAGGCAATAATCCAAGCTCGGAATGTGACAAGAGAGTGATACTAAGCAGAGGAAGAATGAAATGTGCTAGATCAGTATACTAAGGCTAACCAAAAGTGAACTCTTGCATATGTGGATGTTGTTCATCTCTTCAAACACATTGTTATCATCTATAAGTCTCTAGTAGGTAGTGAGCCTCCTGCGAGTAGTGTGCTCAGGCAGTGAGCCCTAACTAGCAAGTGCCATTTTGTACTTCTTTATTCTTTTAACAGAGAATACAATCTTGGGTTAATCACCCCATGGTTTTTCCCTTAACATGGTTTCCACGTAAAAATCCTTGTGTTATGTGTGTTGATTTCATTTCAGTTCTTATGATTGCTTATTCTTTCATGCTTTGATATATCACTAAATGTTAAGACAAGAAAAGGAAGTAAAAGTAAGAATGTTTTTGAGATAACTGATTCACCCCCCCTTCTCAATTGTCTACCTTATTTCCAACAATTAGTATCATAGCTGAGTTCCTTAGAAAAAGCCTAACAACTTAAGGAGGATCTGTGAATTTCAATGGATGCATATGGTATGAAAAAGAAACTACAGTCTGCCTTAGATGATCTTGAACAATCCCAGTATGAAGACAATGATTTGAGAGAGCGACTTAAGCAGGCTGATATTTCATCAATGAGCTGAAAGGAAAACTTAGTAATTCTTTGAAAAGGAGAAGGGAAATACTTCAAAAGTTAGCAGATTAGAATGAAAGCAATAGTACTGATAAAGACCCAAATGAGAAAACAAAGCTATGTGAAAAATTGTCAAAAGAAGTTGTTATGATAAGACATGAAATGGAATCAAGGGTTATGAAATTTGCCCAAGAAATTGAAGAGAAGAGAAAGACTGAAGATAACTTAAAACAATCCCTCAAGGAGAAAATAGAAGACTGCCACAAAATGGACAGAATAATCAGACATCTTGAGTTTGATCTTGAAGAAGCCAGATACAATGAAGAACAACTTGAGAGCCAGATTGATACTCTTAAACAAGATCTTCAAACTACAAATGAATACAAAGAAAAATTCAAGGTAAGCTCAACCTAACTTGAAGTTCTTCTTGAAAGTCAAAAGAGGGTAGATGATAAGCATGGCTTGGGATATGAGAAAAGTGAAAGCTCTAAATCTTGTCAAAAGAACTTTGGATCAGGAAGACAAAGAAACGGGCCTAGAAGGCCTTCGTTAAGGTAACCAAATGCTCAAAGATATCCATCTTTCAATGGAAACTGCTTCAATTGCAACAAATTTGGACATAAAGCAACTCAGTGCAGGAATAGAATGAATCAAAATAATCCATCCTTCTCTAGTTAATGTTTTAGTTGCAAAAGGTATGGTCACAAATCTCATGAATGCAGAAATATGCAAATGAACAATTCTTTCAATGGATAGATGCTTTACATGCAATAGAATGGGGCATATGGCTAATCAGTGCAGATCAAGAGGATATCAATCAAATAAGCAAGGAAATGTTGTGTTACAATTGCAATAAATTTGGTCATATAGCTAGATTCTGAAGGAGCAGAAATTATGATGGAAAAGGTCCACTAAAACATGATCAGAAACAAGACAAAGGCAAAGGTAAAGTGAATGCAGATGATATTTAGAAGGAGATGAGCAAGACTTGGGTAAAGAAGAGTGTGATAAACATTGGCGATGAGTCCGCACCAGAATCTGGTGCTGGTAACCCTTCTAGAAATTAAAAAGTGAGCTCTGGCTCAGGGGGAGCTGCAAAGAAGATCAAAATTCCCCCAGCCAGCTAGTAAGTGCCTGAATTCAGCACATTAAGAAAGAATCAAAGGTTGTATATTAAAGGGATTTTTGGGGGTTCATCTAAAATTCATTTAGTTAAGAGTTGAGAAATCCACTTTAAGATTTAAAGAAGTTGTGAATAGGTTCGGTTCCAATAGCTATTTGGTAAAAATAGAATTACACAAACATATCCAGTATGATCTAAAAATGCAATTTTATGGTTTGTGGATTTAGAGGCATGTTTTGAAAGGCTAAAGTTATGTTGTCAACTCACTTAGATGATAATTTGAAGATCCGGACAATGATTCAAGAGAAATTCACTCAAAACAGGGTATTGCAACAAGGAATTAGGTTTTTTGTGCAAGGATAAAAGGCTTTCCATTCATCATTTTCAACACTTTGCACTCATGAAGAAGAGAGAAGAGCTCTGAGAAGAGATCATGCAGATTATTAAAGTTGAAGCTGAAGATCGAAATCAAGCAGAAATTTGCTCCGGTAGTTGCAACGAACCCTAAGGTGAAAAAGGTATTTCTTCTCTGCAAAATTTCTCTAAATTTTGTTTCTAGAATGGCTACTCCCATGGTTGTGAATGCCACTAAGAGGCCAAGACCTAAATTCAAGAAACATCCTCACAAATCTATAGAAGTTGATCCCTTGGGTGAGTTTTCCCAAATCCCGTACGGTGTTCTGCATGTAGAAGCTATTAGGGTTTACATTCATGCAAACATTGAAGACTTTGGAGACTTAGAATTAATGGAAATATACTACAAATAGTTAAGAGATGAGAATTTTGATCTCAAACCAGAATTCAAGGCCCTAAAACACATGCACTTTACACATTGCATACATTTTCCATCTTTTGTATAGGACAAATGGGTCTGGTATGTGTTAAGTAGGATGCATGATAAATTTATGTGGTTAATGAGTCCATTCAAGATAACTAAAGATGCCATTAGGGCTGTAACTAGATTGCACTCAATCGTTGGGTTGCCTACACTCAAATCTATGAAAAATCAAACCGTAACAGATGCCACCAGATCAAAATATGACAAGAGGGCAATGACTAGATGATATTACTGACCTAGATGTCAAGTTTACATCAATTGTAATTGGTTCCAAAATTTACCACTCAAGTAGGGAAAATTTTGTATCCAGTATTGCAATCTATACTGCATATTAGATAGTGAAGGAAAATCCAGATTATGATTTGTGTGGGCTTTTGTTGAATCAACTAATGGAGAATCTGTAGAAGATTAAGAAAGATAAGAAAAATTCCTTCAAGTATGGCAATCTAGTGTTGTGTCTGTTCTTCTATTATGTGAATGAGTTACCAGGATCAAAAGGTCTGATCTGGGTAAATGATAGACCTATTGCAATTCAAATTAGAGATTATTTGTATGGACTTGGTGATGCACAAGCCCAAAAGACAACTCTCTAGGGTTACTTCAAGAATTTCTAAAGCATGATGCATGCAAGAGAAATAATACCAAAATTAATTGTGGAGAAATACAAGGACACAGTTTGCTTCATGGTTGACATAGATCAATGCCTAATGGAGGCAGTCAAGCCAAGAACTGTATGGATAATGCCCATGGGCTATGAAGTTGATGAAAACATATTAGAGGTACATGTTCAACACTTGCTAAGCCAACCCAAGGACACTAAGGCAGAGAGGTTAGACACCTTTGATGAGCTAAACATAAAATTGCATGTTGAATTAAGGAAGCCTAAGTCAAAAAGAAAAGTGAGGAAGGAGGTTGAAGAAATTGCTAAGAGGTTTGGCTTAACAAAGGAAGTAGTAGATGCTAATAGAGAAAGAATAGAGAAAATTCACAGGGAAAGGGAAGAAACAAAGAAATAAAGTGTCCCGGTGGAAGCCTCTACCTGGACAAGATCTGTTAGGAGTTATGCCCTTGTTTCTTCTAAAAGCTCAAAGACCGCAAAACTGGTAACCAAACCATCTGTTACGGGGGAAAAGAGAAAGAAGTCTAAGGCCATAAGAACATATGTGATCCTTAAGGATGATGAAGAGGCATAATCAGATGTAGAGATCAGAGATTTGAAGAAATCCAAGAACAAACCTTCCAAGACTGATAGGACTGATGAGGAGCAAAAGACAAAAGAGTTTGTTGAGAGACCCACTCTCTCAATTGAAGACATCATTAAGGAAGTCACTGTGGATGGAAACCTATAGCCAATAATAGAATTCTATGATGAGTACAATGATGCAGACAAGAGAATTATTGAGGAAACAACGGTAAGGTATCTGAACATTTATAACAAAGGTTTCATTGAAATAATTTCCTTGATTCCTAAGAGCTTAGAAGAAGTTTTGGAGTCAAGAAAAGAAAGTGCAAAAGCAAAAGACTTGGAGATCTAGGAGTAGATAGTGATATAGTTATGTCCATCTATCACTCAAAAACAAATGGACATGGTTTTCAAGGATGCCAAAGAAGAATTCTAGAGCAAGTCTAGAATGAATAAGTTCATGCTTGGAGAAACTGACCAAGTAGCTAATGAGACAAAATAAATTCTCTTGTGTGTCTTGAAAAGGTTCAATCTTCCCATTGTAGAGGAAGCAAATGAAGAGCCTTTTGCCATGGATGTTGAAGGATTAAAGAAAATTGATGAAGAGCCTTCTAACATGGATGTTGAAGGATTAAAGAAAGGTGATGAAGAACAATCTGAGGCCCTAGATTCCTCTATTCTAGAAGAGGAAGTGCAGAAAGAAGAAACAAATTCTATTGGTGGAAATAAGCAAACCAGTCTAGATGTCCCCAAAGAAAAGGAAGTTGAGAATACAAGAGACACTACAGAAGTAGTACAAAGTTTATTGGACAAGGAAGTTGTGGAATTAGATTAACCAGAGTTGATACAAGGACCACTAAATCTTGACTCTCTTTCCCTGGTTTAGATAATGAAGATAGCATCTTTTGCTCAGGCCAAAGCCAAAGAAAAACTCATGAAATCTCATATGGAGGACTGTGAGCTATTGAATATTACATCTGGAGTACTGGAGAAGATAATCCCCTCATATCAGAAGGATCCATCTAACTCTCCATCTGGTAACTTGAAGAACTTAGTTAATTCTTTCAATACACACTTTGAGTCTTTAGAAAAATCAGCAGAAACTAAGGTCTGGAATGAGTTCTTGGGAAAAAGATTCAGTGAGGTACAAGGGCTAATTGCTAATGATAGAAAAACCCTAGACATTGGCATAAAGAGAATTGAAAATTCTCTTAAGGATGGTGGATACATATATAATTTTTTTTTTTCTTGGCCCAAAGTCATAGAGGACATTGACAAGAAAATGAAAGAACAAGAAGGAAAATTGACAAATCTATCCTAGAATTTTGATCCTCTCACTGTCTCTCTGGTAAGTCAAGAATGCCAAGAAGTTGTTATAATAAATGAAATAAAGAAACTAGGTAAGGAGAAGAAGAATATAATGCATAGAATGGGTGAACTCGGAGGGATAATCATCCCTAAGTTAGAGGCAATGCATGATGCCTTAGTAGATGCTCTAAGTATAGCTCGGACCAATGATCCAATAGATTTAAAGAGAATAAAAACATATGTTTTTGTTAAGTGAACACATCTCCATTTTGGATAGGATGAAGAGAAGTTGGGCCATAGAACCTGTACAGTTGAAGACTACATTTGCAGATATACTTAAGTATATGTAAGTTTATCCTATGGATTGTATGTACATATATGGCCTTAAATAATAATTTTTGCATATTTTTGGTTGGCGGATCCCACCCTTTACCATTGATGTCAAAGGGGGAGTAAAGAATAGTGAAAAATAAGGAATTTAGCATTAATGGAGCACCGGTAAGCAATGTGGAGAAATGGAGCACAAGCAAAGGGGGAGTTACAATGACACTTAGTCGTTTCTCACTAAGTGTTGCCGTTAATACCAAAGGGGGAGATTGTTGGAAAGAGATACTACTATGATTCATAAGTGCTGTCATTGATGGCAACAAAGTATATCCCACACATCCACAGTGCATAAATTACTCATACCAGAAGTTAGATTGAAGATAGGTTGATCTGATAGTCAAGAACAGAGCATTTGTTAGGGTTCGACAGATTGGGTTTAGATCTCTCTGATGGTGAAACCCAGCATGTTGCAGATTTGGGTGGGTAGTAAGGAGTATCTGAACTATTGTATTCCAAAGATTTAGCCTCTGGAGACTAAGCATATGAAAGATATGAGCATCCAAGTATCAAACTTCTATTAGAAAATGAAGGTAGAGGAAGAACTGGTCAACAGGGTATCAGACCTCAATCCGAATGTGCAAAAGGTGTTGATCAAGTAACTTGAGGTATTATATGTTTTTGGCCGACTTAAGTAATGATTTACATGCCTAAGATTTTGGTGTACATCATCTATCAAGTATGAATTCAGCCAACATAATAGTATCTTGTAAATATCCTAAGTGTTCATGTTTCCGACTAGAAAGTTGATTGAAATCCTTGATGTGGATATATATACCCGATGGATTCAAGCTTGTAAGTGTGGTGTAGTGATATATGTATGGATTAAGTACAAAGAAAAGCATAGAGAAGTGTGAAGGCAATAATCCAAGCCTAGAATGTGACAATAGAGTGATACTAAGCAAAGGAAGAATGAAATGTGCTAGATCAGTATACTGAGCCTAACTGAAACTAAACTCTTTCATATGTGGATGTTGTTCATCAGTTCAAACACATTGTTATCATATGTAAGTCTCTAGTAGGTAGTGAGCCTCTTGTGAGTAGTGTGCTCAGGCAGTGAGCCCTAGCTAGAAAGTGTCATTTTGTACTTCTTTATTCTTTTAATAGAGAATACAATCTTGGGTTAATCACCTCGTGGTTTTTCCCTTAATAGGGTTTCCACATAAAAATCCTTGTGTTATGTTTGTTGATTTCATTTCAGTTCTTATGATTGCTTATTCTTTCATCCTTTGATATATCATTGAATGTTAAGACAAGAAAAGGAAGTAAAAGTAAGAAATTTTTTGAGATAACTAATTCACCCCCCCTCTTAGTTATCTACCTTGTTTCCAACAGGGTTCACCAAAATGTGAGATGGGAAAGATGACCTAATCAATTATAAACTAACTAGATCACTCTTTCCTATCAAACATTGGAACAAAAGCCACCAACGGCTCTATGCTTGGCTATTGCCTAGGTAGAGAAAAGCTAAGCTATGTTGGTGGGGGCTCTGTTCCTTTGTTACAAATATGAAAATTTGATAACTAATGGATTGATTAAACTAAGTAATGTGAAGACCTAATTGATTAATTGAGCAAATGTACAAACTATTATTATAGTTTTAAGAAAATAGGGACATTATACAAATAAGTAGACATAATGGAACCTGGCACCAGAAGCAGGGGCTAACTGGCCAGGACACTAGCACTGGGTGGTAGAGTCCTTAGGGTTTTGTACGGTCCACAATTCTATCTAACGATATATGTATCTGTTCCTTCCATCTTTCTGTTGCTCCTTGATGTCTTAACCCTCTTGTTGTGATCTACACACATGCAAAAGGGGAAAAATGGTTGTGTTGGATAGGGGCTTGCCTCAGTCAAACCCCATGTTGGTGTTCCCACCTCCACAATAGTAATGATGATGATGATGATAGAGAGTGTGTGTTCATGATGAACATAGGCAAAACAAATGATAAAGATTGCAGTAAACAAACAGAATGAAATAGACTTACCATAAGCATGAAACCCTTGTTGGATTGATGTCACAACACAAATCACACATAAGAAGTTGATGGAGGAGGAAGAAACTTCCTCAAATATCTACAAGTGATAGCACAATAACAATAATAATCTTTACAAGTAGAGAGCTTCAAGATTATAGAGAAGAATAGAGAGCTTGTTGATAGATAGATATTGTATATTTTATCCTATATGTCATGTGTCTAAATGAGGGAGAGAGGGTTGTTTATATATGAATCCCAAGTACTTTTTAGAGGCCTAATTGGGTAAGGCTGATAAGGTACATTTCTCAAGGCAACAAGGATGACATTCAAGCTCAAATTTGTTTGGCACCAATAGATAGGATGCTAGTGTTGGGCGCTAGTATCCTGGTGGAATTTGTCCTCAAAAGGCTTGGTAACAAGAGACTTAACCTTGTTTCTTAGCAAGGTGATGAAACAAGCACATTGCAAGTAGATATAAATACACACGCTAAGCCAAGTACTAATCCTAGCATGAAATTGTAGGCAATGACAATTTATGATGCTACAATGGTCATGCTTTATTTATTGTTGAAATTGATCTCATTTTATGCCTTATTGTTAGAATCAATATTTCTTCCACTTTGGTGTTATTTTTATTAATGTGGTGGCTATGATAGAACATTTCAATTGTTCATGATGAACCATGTAATGTTTTTCTCTATCATATCCATGATGGGCCTTTGAAAGGTTGTATAAGGGAGTAGATTATGGAGAACATGTCATTCTTGGTGTTTGTAGAACTATGTTAATTGTAAATTCCTTATTCTTTTCCAAATGTAAATGAATATTATGTGAAGTGTTTTAGAATATGTGAAATGTGTTGTAACTTGTATGGATCTCTTTCTATGGTTAATCTTGATGGTTGGTGTGTATAACATGCCTCGATAGTAGTGATTAATGTATATTTGAATTCACATATAAGCTAAAATGTTAATCTCTATTTGTTTGAACTTGAGTGAGATATGTTGAGATGCTTCTTTTTGGTTTTCATCTTTCTTTTACTAGTGGTTGGAGGTTAACTTAGTCTACCAACTATGATTGTCTTAATCATATTACTATTCCTAGTGGTAATGTTCCAACATTAGTAGAAGAAAATACCATGTCATTAAGGGAATAAAGGTGAATTTGAGGTTACCATCATCATGGTCAAAGTTTTCAAGTATTAAAGGAATGATAAACTTGGTTATGAATGAGTTATAGTAACTTTCTAACCTTGTATTTAATGATGATGCCAAATTAAGTCATTATTATGAATCATTTTAATATGGTTTGTATTAGAATAGGATAAAATTACTTACAACTATTTTTCCAAATGTGGTCAACAAGCAGTATGAGTTATCAAAAAATGGTAAAGTGTTTTACCTTTACATTTAGCTAGTGCATAATTACATGCTACGATTTACTAAATGCTAATGTTATGCTCTCAAAAATAGAATATTGTTTAGCAATATTGTTATCACTTGGATTTTCACCCTTGTCTAAATCTATTTCAGATAATCCAATGACACATGGGAATGATCTCAAAGTGTGGGACCCTGTAGATGAGATCAAAACTCTAGAGAAGGTTGGTTCCTCTCTAAGCCTAAAGCTCAGACAACTAAGATACAACTAAACCTACTTTAACACTCACTAGGGAAAAGGGATAGAAGGAAAATGAAAGAAAACAAAAGGTGAAGTACTAGATTTAGTTAAAGAGCATTTGTATTAGTGCTACATGCATAGAATAATCTCAAATAGATGACAGGCATACACAATTCATGAAAACCATAATAGAGGCAGAGAAATAGAGCTAAAACCACAAGGAATTAATCATTCACAAGATAGAAGGTTAGTCTCTCAATACGACATAGTGCAAAATAATATGAGAAGGCACAAGAATCCCAATACTACATAGTGCAAAAGACTATAAGAAGGCACAAATCAGTTGTTATATTGATCAAAGAGGCAAAATACAACTAATACAGAGTTTCGGGCAAACCATAAAGATGTATTTTTGAGCAACAACATTATATTTTGAGAATATGCATATATAGAATTACAAATCACTACTACATATTAGATGTGGATTTATAGTAGTTAACATGTTTGCAAGTCACAAACATTTAACATATCATGCTCACATGGGTTGTTTCAAGAAACCATATAGATTTGGAGTGTTCACCCATGCCTTAGCACAAAAATTCACTAATGAGGGGGAAATATTAGCCTCAAGGCACAAAAACTTGATCAACCATGCCATCAAGCTTTGAAATGAGCATTAATGGTGGCCTAGAGGGTCAATAGGTCATCCTATTGTGTGCTAATAAGTCAATCCTCTAGGAAGATAAAATCATCAAATTTCAACAAATTAGACCTCCAACGAACATTCTAGAGCATCATTGGGAGTAGAAGACTCCTCAAAACCTAGACAAGTACATAGGATGCACTAATCAAGAAGGCCAAGCTATTGAGCTTCATCAATTAGATCTCCATTGAAAATCAATCTATTTGAGTAGGAGAATGAGTTCCTCTCCAAACTCTGAAGTCTGAAAGAATTAGTAAAATAAATTATCAGGCTTTGGTAATCGGACCCCCACCAAATACCATTCACTTGAGGAAGAGAAACAAGCACTTTTATAAACTTTGAAGTCTGAAAAATAAAGGTACAACTTTATCAGGCTTCAACAATCAGGCCTCCACCAGATATCTATCAACTTTATCAAGAACAAGTGCCTTATTAAACTCTAAAGTCTGAAATACTTAGGCAAATAACTTAGCATTGGAAATTGGAGATTGGGGATTGAGGCTACTACAGAACACATGCCTGAAAGATACAAAGAACCAACGACACTTGATGCCATGATCCAAAAAGACTTAACAATTATAGAACATCAAGGATAAGGAATCAAGGATAGCATTAGACACAAGCTCTTTAGGAAAGGAAAACTAAGGAGAACCAAACCCGTAATCTCAAAAATATTAGCAATGTGAAGTGTTAGGAATTGGGGATTGGGGAGGTACCCAAACTCATGTTGTAGAGGAAAAGGAAAATAAGGATGCTCAACACTATGATCCTAAAGGACTTAGACAATAAGTAATGAACCAAGGTGAAGTTTAAAGATGATAAGGATGGCATGCTGGTAATGATAACCCCAAAACTTCAAAAAGATAAAAAGACATAAAACCTAAGGAAAAGATAGAAACCTCTCAGACTTAGATTTTGTGGATTTTGAGTTAACAAATACTACTATGAGTCTAAATCGATAATGATGTTTTCCATTTATTAAATAAAATAAATAATTGTGCATGATGTAAACACATAGCTAGTAATGATGGTAAGTAGTATGGGATGCTTGTTTGTCATCACAGTTGGTATTAAACTAGGCAAGAAAATGTGGGGCCTAGTTAATATGGATAAGGATTGGGAAATGAACACTATGTGTTATCAAACTGTTCATATATGTTCTAGAGTCACATGTGAGGCATGCAGGTATGACAGGTTGAACATAAATTTTCTTCCTATCAATTGCCTATGTGAGGGATCGATTCATCATTAATGGTGAAGAATGAAGACTTTGCCAAATCAGATCTAGTAAATCTTTGATATTATTTAATAGAAAACTAAATGATCCAAATAGATTTCATTGAATATGAATTAGACTTCTATATTTGAATACTTGGAATTTTTTGATGTTTAATTCTATGCAAAAATAAGCCATCAGAATGATGACATTTTCTAGTGGGGAAGGATGTTACATACCATTTATAATCATTATTTTGGATATATTTTTAGTGATTAATTAATTGTTTGAAGTGTGCAAAATCAATATTTTAAATGTTGTATTATGTGTTACATGATATTACAACAATTTATATTTCATTATCTAGATACAATCTTGATTTTATATGGTAGTTGATTGTGCATAATATTTATACTTATTTTTCATATGCAGTTGATATCTTATTTGTTCGTGATTATTATTTTTGATAATAGACTATCTACCATCTATTTTAACATGAGGTGGATGTAGGATAATATTTTTCCCCCTCACACTGTTGAGGGAGAGTATCATATAAGAGATGATGGTAGATGCAAATAATTTGGTAGTTGAACCAAGCTAACTCAGAACTCCCACACACTTGCACAAGTTTGAAATATGACTATATAACATCATGCATTTGTAAGCATATAGAGGTATATTTGAGTGATGTTGAAAGTTAATACATTAAATCTCTATTATCTTCATATAGTTACATATTGTGACAAATAATTTTAAGTTCAAAGCCAGTTCTAATTATTTTTTTATCATTTAATTTTATATTTTGGAATTGATTATTAGTCCTATAACATAACCTAGTATTGTTCTTAATTACTTACTATACTAAGGGCTAATAATATTTATATTTAATTATATGTATGCACTAGCATCATTCTCATCAATTCAATCACTTAATGTGAGTTTTACAACTTTTACCTGATTTTATTAATATTCTATTATTAGCTTCAATGTATTTATAACCTATATTTGTGGAAGAGGAGATACAAAGGGTGTTTATGAAAATGAATATTTCTTGGAAGTGGGGGTGTTAAAATGAAAAGTATAGGCATTTGTGACTGGGAAGATAAAGAAGGGAAAATGATGGGGAGCCTCAGTCGGTAAGACTTCCACCTTCAGCCACCTTACAACCTGTTACACCGACCGTTATAGTCACGCTGACGTGAGGTCCAACAACTCTAACCATCGGTCACCTTCAACCTTATCACTCTGATCTCACAACTCTCCTTGATGTATGACCTATGTTTCTCGCCTATCGGCAAGACTATTCTTATGGGCCATGTTGGGGTTTGTTTCATCGACATGCCGATGTCTTCTCCTTCGGTGAGACTTGAACACCTATCTAGCTGATGCACCGATCCTCTAGCGTCAACTTTGACTTTTGCTCATCGATGGGAATATTGTTATTGGCCACAATGAGTCTTGCTTCACCGATACACTGATGCTAGTGTCATCAATGAGACTCTTGTCAACGACGAACACTCATACACTTAGGCTGATGTGCCGATGGACCAGCTGCTCATTAGTATAATGAATGCTATTGGACAAACCCTAAGGTCTCTTTTTGCCAGCCAATTCCTCTTGATGGATCTCCATCGGTAACACCTGTCTCCTATCACCCTGATACCCTCGATCGGTAAGACCCACACTATCAGCCCGACGCCAAATTATCTACCTGATGTACTTTGTCACCTTGATTTGAATCTTAGGCCACGACTTCTATTCAGTGGATTGAACCTCCCTTCGGCCAGACTATCCTCATCGCTCTGAGTGAGGAATGCTTTTCTAATGGCCTCTATCTCACTAATAACAACTCCAACTCCTCCAATCCAAACCCTAGCACATGGAGATGCTAGGCCATCTACTATGCACAATCCTCAGTCTGGAACATCTGCACCACCAAATAATGAAACAAAATAGGAAACAAACAAATATTGTACAATGAAGCCATTACACTAATTTCAATAGAAATCTCACCAGTGGAATGCTTCACATCGACATATTGCAACAACATAAGTACAAAAAGGAAAAGAAACCTACGGCTATGCGATTTGTAATTATAGAGAATGGAAAACAAATTGATGACACATAATAGTTTGATTTCTCCTTAACACAATGCATGATTACATTCAACTCTTCTTCACTTCGATCTGATTACAATATATCATGCCTAAGTTGGTTCATTTCCCTAGGGTTTATAAGCTTGCCCTGAGGAACACCAACCCACTCCAAATGGCTGGGAGAAAAACTAATTGATTCCAAGCGGCTGAGAGACCAACTGTCTTACCATTAACAATTTGAAAATTGCAACCTACTTACTTGGGACTTACAAATTTTGTTCTAGGTCTAGATACAAACAGAAATGATAGGCATTGGTCGAATAGACCTTATTACAACACAAAACCTATTTCAAAATAGAACATGAACTTAAATGCCTCATGGAGGCCACCCTGTGTTAGATGCTCCTGCACCATACACCCCACCTAGAAAAGAACTCATGTCCCATGAGTCGAGTCTGTGTCTTGCACCACCGTTATCCTTTGTTGCCGCATGCCTTCCCCATGAGCTCTAGACTGCAACTTGCTTCCATGGAATCAAAAACTCATGCCTAGCATTGTAGGCTCTACTCAAACCTTGTCATGAGTGAGTGCTGGCAACCAAACCCATACTTTGTTTGCCATCCTTCCTTACTATCATCTCTGCCTAAACACCTACATTCAAAACCTTGTTTGATGCTTCTTGTACTGTTGCTATGGTAGAATATCCTTGTCTGTCAAATCTTGTTGGCTCTGGAGGACAAACAGTGGTCCCTACGAGGATAGCATCCTCCTCTTTCCAATCAACTTGTGGCTGCTTACAGAGCTGCTCTTTGACCTTCATCTGATCCATGTCAGACATCACCATCTGATCTGAAATCACCTTCAAACTTGGACCCTTGGGAACCCCACTCCTTGAGGTATCCTCAGCTGTCCTTTTCTCTTCTTCATTGATCTTCACAAACTCTTTCTTACCCACCAAAATGATCCTGGCTACCTTCTTTGCTTCAGTATCATCCTGCAATGGTGTCATCACAAAAGTCTTTTCATCCTTCTTGATGGTATATGTATTAGCATATCCATCATATAATGCTTGCCTGTCAAATTTCCATGGCCTACCTAAAAGTAGGTGACAACACTCCATGGGAAAAATGTCACATAAAATTCTCTCCTTATATTCTCTGATTTCAAAATCAACATATGCTTGCTCATCTACCAAAAGTGATTGACTATCACTTACCCAAGATTCTCTGTAAGGAGTTTGATGAGGAATCTTTTCTATGTTCAATTTATCCACCATTTCCCTAGACACCATATTATCTGTTGAACCAGAATCTATGACTACCTTGCATATTTTACCTTTGCTTTTGCAATTGATCCTACAACGTGCTCTTCTTTGTGATGGTTCATTCTTCACTGGTTCTTTGAGTAGTGTCCTCTTCATCATCATATTTTCTCCCACCTCTGATGTCAAATTCACTTCAGGCGATGTCACACTCCCTGCATCCTCTTGAGTCAATGTGTTTCTCCTCTCATTACCATGAGAAGTTGAGGCCTTCTCTGGACACTTATAGGTCGAGTGCCCTATCTAATTGCAGTTATAACATCTCATATTAGAGAGCTTGGATTCTCTACCTGATCCATTTGTCCCACCTCTATCATTTGGCCTTCTTCTGCGGTAGCCTCCTCTGCTACTTGAGTCTCCAACTTGCTCTTCTTGGCTAGACTCACCACTAGGCCTCTGGTTATGACTTCTGCCTCCAAAACTACCTCTAAAATTTTTTTCACCTCTTCCTTTACTTTGCTGCTCACCTTTCCTCTTCAACTTCTCTTCAGCTCTTAATGCTACTTGAAAGCATTTTTCCACAGTTTCAGGGGTAAATAAACTTATCTCATCTTGAATATTGAACCTCAGACCATTTAAATACCTTGCTACCTTAGCTTTTTCATCCTCCATGTACCCACAACAAAGAGTGTATTTGTGAAACTCCTCGATGTAAGTAGCCACATCCATATCTTTTTTCTTAAGGTTCTGCATCTTCCTATAAATCTGCACCTCATAGTCAGATGGAAGGAACTGGGACTTAATCTTCTCTAGCATTCTATTCCACGAAGATATCATACTCTTCCCATTCTTTACCCTCTCTCCTTGGGTATAGTTCCACCATGTAAAGGCAACACCTTTGAGTTTAGTTTTTGCAAACTTAACTCTCTTAGTTTCAGGAACTTCCTGGTATTCAAAGTAGTTGTTCAAAGCTTCAATCTATTCCAAGACTTCGTCATCATTCATCTTTACACTAAACATGGGAATATCTATCCGAGCCTCTGAAGAGTCCTTGCCAATAGCCTTAATGGCTTCCAAGAATTGCTTTTGTTCAGTTGGTATCTCTGCCTCTTCTTGTTCCTCTTCTTCTTCTGCGTTCTCTTCTTCTCCATCTGAACCTTCCTTGATCCTTTTTCCTATCTTCATTGCCTTCAATTCTTCTTGGAGTGCTTCCTTGACTCCAACCTTGATCATCTCTTCCATCTCTTGGAACTTCTTAAGCACTTTTGCTACCATCCCCTTTAGAGGCATATTGCTAGCCTCTCCTTCGCTCTTTCTATCTGACATATACTATTCAAAGATAGCACCAACACTCCTGCAAATCCTCAATTCAACTACCACACAATGATCAATCAGATGTCCATCCTACACGCTGCTACAGACCCATTCCTTTCATCCAACAACAGATCTTGGAGATGCACTACCACTCTCTCTCATAGTGGCTTCACTCTGCATCTTCTTCCAACCAAACCTCTATTGGTGAATGGTGATGACAGACCTCATCATCGTCTGTCCACACACTACAGGAATCCTATTCTTTCTTGCAACTAGATGGCACGAGCATCTACAATAGTCTAGCAACTACTGTTAACCTTCAAAATACTTCTTATGATCTTTGTTTTCAAAATGGTCACCAATCAAACATTTTGCTTCAACTCTTCATATGCCTTCTCAGTGACAGAAACCAAATGCACAACACCTCCACCTAGAGCTTTCACTAGCTCTGATACCAATATGATGGGGAGCCTCAGTCGGTAAGACTTCCACTGTCGGCCACCCTGCAACCTATTACACCGACCATTATAGTCACACCAACATGAGGTCCAACAACTCTGAACATTGGCGAGAACAATACCATCGGTCACCTTTGACCTTATCACTCCGATCTCACAACTCTCCCCAATGTATGACCTACGTTTCTCACCTATCGGCAAGACTATTCTTATCGGCCATGTTGGGGTTTGTTTCACTGACATGCTGATGTCTTCTCCTTCGGTGAGACTTGAACACCCATGCGGCCGATGCACCGATCCTCTAGTGTCAACTTTGACTTTCTCTCATTGACAGGACTATTGTTATCAGCTACGATGAGTCTTGCTTCATCGATACATCGATGCTAGTGTTTTCAGTGAGACTCTTGTCAATGGCGAATGCTCATACACTTAGGTCGATGTGCTGATGGACTAGCTGCTCATCGGTATGATGAATGCTATCGGCCAAACCCTAAGGTCTCTTGCTTCCAGTCAATTCCTCCCGATGGATCTCCATTGGTAACACCTGTCTCCTATCACCCCAATACCCTCAATCGGTAAGACCCACACTATCAGCCCAACGCCAAATTATCTACCTGCTGTACTTTTTCACCTCGATCAGAATCTTAGGCTATGACTTCCATTCAATGGCTCGAACCTCCCTTCGGCTAGACTATCCTCATCACTCTGAGCAAGGAATGCTTTTTTTATGGCCTCTGTCTCACCGATAATAACTCCAACTTCTCCAATCCAAACCTAAGCACATGGAGATGCTAGGCCATCTACTATGCACAATCTTGAGTCTGGAACATCTGCACCACCAAATAATGAAACAAAATAGGAAACAAACAAATATTGTACAACGAAGGCATTCCACTAATTTCAAAAAAAATCTCACTAGTGGAATGCTTCACATTGACATATTGCAACAATGGAAGTATAGAAAGGAAAAGAAATCTACAACTATGCAATTTGTAATTATAGAGAATGGAAAACAAATTGATGACACAGAATAGTTTGATTTCTCCTTAACACAATGCACGATTACATTCAACTCTTCTTCACTTCGATCTGATTACAATATATCATGCCTGAGTTGGTTCATTTCCCTGGGGTTTATAAGCTTGCCCCGAGGAACACCAACCCACTCCAAACGGCAAGGAGAAAAACTAATTGATTCCAAGCAGCTGGGAGACAAACCGTCTTACCATTAACAATTTGATAATTGCAACCTACTTACTTGGGACTTACAAAGTTTGTTCTAGGTCTACATACAAAAAGAAATGGCATGCATTGGTTTAATAGACCTTATTACAACACAAAACCTGTTTTAAAATAGAACATGAACTTAAATACCTCATAGAGGCCACCTTGTGTTAGGTGCTCCTGCACCAGAAAAGGGACATTGGAATGGAATAAAAGACACATCATTTTCTTTATTTTGGGTAGTGGCTTTTTGGAGAAGAGCATTGAGAGTTGGGAGGAGAATTTTTGGTCTAGAGCTCATGTAGAAGAGAAGTAACAATTAGTGAGGATGTTTTGTTATAGGTATGTATGGGATCTCAATATATGGGCAAAAACTAGAGAAATATATTGGTATTTATGTGTATGCACTTGCACATTCTCATTTGGTTTATATGCTACATTCTTGTATGTTATAGGTCTATTTGAATGAGATTAGGTGTGGTATTTGCAGTCATAACCTTTATATGATTATGGCTTTTGTAGACACCTAAAATTGACCATCTCACATCACCTTGTTGATACATCATTTGAGAAACCTGATCAGACATTTTACCCTTGTAATGCCCTACCATGCAAACCTAGAGATAAGTCAACTAATGCAATAAAAAAGGAACAAATATTTTTTTTTTGTAATAGAATTAAACAATTTAACATAGTCTGATACAACAAGTTAACTACATCTCTAGGGATAACATGACTGCATTATTGAAATTAAGTAATAACCAACAACATACATAATTCATTCAAACATGATTACATTACATGAACTAACTAACAAGCGTTGTTTGTTCTAAATCTGAATGTACAAGATGGATGCACTCATGCACAAGTTGTAATGTCTACCCCAGAAAGTCTTAGTGATTAACCATAATGAAATTAACTAAATAATCGAAACAATTTACAAGATTAAAATTAACAAATTTCATATTACATAATGGTGTATATCAATATTCATCGAATATGAAATGTAAGGTACAACTTTTCAATTAAATTTATACACATTTATACACAGTTACCTATACTACCAGATAGTCATCTATTCGCCAAAAGGGAAGATGCCTCCTTAGCTCCCAAATCCTGCAAGTCAATAGATCTCAACTGCACATCTAATAAAACATTAGTCCTTATTAATTCCATATTTCAAATATTAATTACATCAATGGCAAGCCTAAGGCCCTAAGGGGCCAACCTAATATCTCGAGGGCTCATAATGGCCTTGCCTACATACGTGTAGCGCGGAGACTTCGTAGTTCGCGACTTGAACTTACAAACTCAAGATGATCTCAAAATCTTATGAGAAAGACATCATATACAACATAATTTAATGATGTGTTTCTCATAACTAAAATATACTAATATAAGAATCATCACAGTCCATTACAACAGTACATTATTTTAGAATACAAGTCTAAACTATCAATAATAATCACCTCTCTTCATTGAATGTAATCATAGATTAACTTACAAATCAATCCTAAGATATAACAATCACAAAGGTAGATACTCACAAATGAACTCTATTTAATGGAAAATAGATACTCCATAGAGTACTGATACTTTCAACATTAAAGTTTTACCTTGATATCAATGAAATAAACAGGGTTCCCAATCATTACAATTTTTCAACAAAGCATAAATATATAAACTCCTTCATGGTTACTAATACCCTATGTGACAATCATTAGAATCATAAATAAACCCATAAATAAAAACATAAAAAAAATCATTTAAAGTTTACCCTAATCAATTAACAAACTTATAACTTCTAGCATTCTAACATTAAAATTATTAGCCATAAAGAAATCATCTAGGTTAAAGTTTTAACTTCTTAATCTAAGGTGAGGTTAAAACCTCATTCATTAATAAACATAAATATTAATGAGAGTTCTTCAAAACATAAACAGTAACCTTCAAAATGTATTCCATTAACATATAAACGAATAAAAGATCTATATCAACTAATGAGTTCATAAAAGATAATAGAATATCATCATTACTAAACAACCTATCTTTACTTAAACTATTATGTAATAAAGTGAACACAGTTAAATCAATAATAAATTCTAATTACTTACTCCCAATCAATATTACATGGTTTACAAACATAATGCCCATATTGAACTAAAACACATGGCTAAGTTAAACACCTCCTAAGCATAAAACCAAAGCTTAGTTTGAGTAACCTAAGATTATTATGAGTATGGTATAACAAGAGAAGCATTAATTTATAATTCTTTCTTTATATTTTGAATAACATACTAATCTTATAATTATGCAAGTCATAACTTACATGATAATTAATTAACTATCCACCACTACTATTTGAGGGAATGAACTAATTCAAAAAAACTATTAACATTGACTAGATAGCTCTATGCTATAAATTGACCAATTACATAAGAGGGTTAAATAATGTTTATTTATTTATTTCTAGGGACCCTTAGCATCTAAATATCTAAAACAATAATGTTATCCAAATATAAGGAAAAATAAGAGAATTAGATGAAGATTTCCTACATAATTTCTAAACCATGAATATCTCCAAAGATCTAAAAACATATCTCACTCAACGAATTTCATATAGAGGCTAGAAAAAGATTTGGAAAAGATTGTAATGTTGACCCTAAAATATTGAGGAGTTTATAGTCATGCTTTACCTACAACACAAATACAACATAATGACACAGGCGCATATAATCTAAATAATCATTGATCAATGACAATTTACAGCATGCTCAAATAAGATACTATTTAAACCTAAGGTAATTGTGTGGCTGAGAAAATATAAGACTAGATGTATTTGCAGTGTCCCTATATAAAATAGATCACATTCAAAGACCAAGGAGATACAAGGAAGATGAAGTTTTTAGGGCATTTATTATCTAGAATGATAGCAATTTAAAATCACCCTACGAAGGTAAACAGAAGATTGATACAAGAGAAATTATAGTGAACCATTTCCTTTATTTAAAATAGGGACAAATATTTCAAGGAGATTATTAGTACAATGTTTAATGTAGCAATTAATTTGGGTCATAATGACATGCACTATGTATGATCTCCAGTGTAACTACAAATCGTTGAAGAGAAATCAAGATATGCTACATATAGTTCTCTGATTTGTTGAGATTGCAAGATACCTACTTTAAATTTACTAGAAAGTAGCCCAGATAACATATAAGCTTTTTAAGTATAAATCAACATCTTCATAAGAACATGAATCCATATGTAAACAGCTACAGATCTAACTTTAATACATACATATTAAGCAAGTATAAAACTATGCCACGGCATGCACCATTCACTACTATAATTAATGAATACAGTTTGTGTTTATTAGGAAAATATACACTATGCCACGATCTATATAGTACATTACTACAGATATAAGATAATAATTACAGTGACCCAAAAAGAGTTGAACAAATCATACTTTACTATGTTATTCACTGGTAATAACATTATCATTCCTATGGCTTTCATTATACAGAAATACATAATTCATATATGGGAAATTTCATTTTAAGAACAAATAAAACTTTCTATTTCAAAATAATTTTATACACTAAATATCTAGATAAGAGGTTTTTACTTATTTAGTCAAATCTAAAGTTATCTCAAAGCATGATGACTTGAAATTCAGCGGCTACCCTAGAAGTCTAAAAAAGACACTAAAATTATAACATAATATCAAAATATATGGTAGTAACTATTATAAGGGAGGGAGAAGATTGTAATGCCAAGATTTGACATGCAACATTCTAAGTTTATCACCCTAATATTAAGCAAGATTTACATCCTATCCTGAGCACCCTCGATGACTAGGGAACCACATAAGGACATCTTGTAACATCAATACATTATGAAAAAAATGCATTCAAAGTGATCGGAAAAGAATGCCTCAAAGGGATGTCATTTTATGGAATGTGTTCATTACACGATGAGGTTTTCTTGTCGCACCTGAAGCACATTTGTGCATATAGGCACAGGAGTAATAAAAGAAAAGTGATTTTAATTTTAGGCTTTTGTGCCACCATAATAGGTGAGGAGATTGATCAAAGATGGTGGAATTAGATATCTTCCCAAATTAACATGTAGCAAAAAGGCCCATATATCAGAATTTCACAAGGGGTGTGTCCTCAATCCTAAATCCTGCGATGGTAATTGTTGAAGGAATAGCACAAAAGAAAGGGTGTGTGGACTATAGTGTAATACTGCTAGGAATATAGTATAAGTTATAATAACAGGAACGATACTACCAGAGTGTGTGCCCAATGGAAATAATATTGGATGATTGTCTGTGATACAGGTGACCACACAATATCATCTAGTCAGCCAAGCATTTAAAATTTATATGCAAGAAAAGAGATATAGTTCTTTGCCTAACAATATCTCTGAACTTATAGGCATGCAATTATCAAAACGTAGATACTTACTATTAGATCATGTACTAATTAAACAAAAATGGGATTGATTCCTACATACCTTGGTCAAAGAGATTTTAAAATGATCAACATTCAATCCCCTTACCAGAGGTAGAGAAAATCCTCATGCTTCCATTTAATTCGTCTAGTTTGCATATTTTACTACTCCTCCCCCTCTCTTTTCCCATGTATGGAAGATATATACATCAAACTCCATGCAAATTTGTCACTCATTACTGAAATTCCAATACATGCAGTTCTATCGCCATTAATATCAGGATTAGATAAAAATCCAATGCATATCTATCTATGGCAGGTCTTATCATAAAATTATATGGAGATTTTGCTGCAATGATTTCGCAAGTATCCATTTATTTTAATGCCTAAAAAAAAAATTCCCTATGAAATTGTCGCTTCTCTCTAGAAACTTGAATTAGACAAAAATGATGCATTCCAAGAATCTTTCCTGGAAGATATTCAAATATCTACCTACTTAATGAAGCAATTATTACTATTTCCCAATAATATTTATTTATAACCTTTAATCTATATTGCAGAACTAATGCAATTAATAAATTCACCATGATTAGTAACAATTAGATAAAAGATTATTCTTAAACAGTCAAATGCAAATACAATTCAACTAAGTGATGTGTGCACGGGTTCCTTCAACATAGTAACATACCTATAATATACGACCCAGACAAATTCAAAGACACAATGCAATTTATTTCATTTCTACGTAAATGAATAACCCACATCAACTAGACAATCCAACTCAATAACCCAAATGTCGAACATACCTGACACCACCATAGTGAAAACGGAAGGGCACTACATCCTCCCCCCCAAAAACTTGACTTACTCCTGGAAGTTGCAAATTAGGGTGGTAACATAACACGTTAGTAACAACATCAAAGCTATTTCATTTCATAAAGATAATATATATTAATTTGCCAATGGAAAGGTTTTATCTCACCAAGATATAAACTTATATACTCCATTCCAACATAAACTACCCTTCCAACTTTTAGTGTTACCCAATCAAAATATGCATTTCAAAAATAATTTCATAGTACATAAACCACCCAAAGTCCTTACATGTTAGTGTTGACTTCCATTAATTTCTTTCAGGACAAGGAAACATTGCACTCTTTTTAATCCTATCATACTCATATAAAGTATTCAATTTCCCATACACCACTATTGAAATTCCTCTACCAATCTGTTGTTAAGCAATCAATGGGTCAAAATACAACATATTTATGTAAAACACACATTCTCTAATAATTAACCATCATTTATAAACAAGATATTTCACTATCATTATTGTACCATACCAAATCCAAACACAATTTATTATTTCATAAGTACAATTCTCATAATTCACATACACACAAATTCACTTCACCAGAAATCACATCACAAGGCTACACAAGGGTTCATCTGGATACCAAAAATCAAAATACCAATCCATAATGCATAACCATGAGCCAAGAGCCAAATCCATCTCACAAAATCCATACCTCACACTTAATGACTTGTTAGTATTAGGCCACACTCATAGGGTGAGACCATCCAAACAAGCCATAATGACCTCTCTCTTGTGGTGTAACGTGATTAGCCTCCAAGAGATGGTTATCACACATAGGTGGGTAGTGGGTCCTAGCTGTATAACAGCCTCACATACCCCCATCCTCAAGGTTCCCTGTGTCTACTTCCTCGTATACAGTCACCAAGTCCACCTCATATGTCCTTGGAGAGGAATCACAATATGACATATGGCCAACATCAAAAACAATAAAGATAAACTAGTTTAGCCACTAAAATCATAAGGAATAAAAATTCAATTTCAACAATAAAGCTAGAAATGTGCGTAATTTCAACACTAAATCAAATGTAACCAAGAGGATTACTACAAATAAGATCACAAGGCGTGGCTAAACCATCACAATCAATTAGAAACAAAGTGTTGGCCTTCACAATCAATAGAAAATCATCAATAACTATAGAGAAAGTCCACAATCTTTGAAATTGTACTATACAACACTGTGCGACTAGATACTAGCCACCAAATGAGGAAGGAGGGACCAACGTCAGGCTATAGTAGTAGCCCTCATGTGGTGCGGAGTGAGCATGCCATCCACATGGCTCAGGGTGTACTCCTCAGCTACACCCTACATCGCATTGTCACGCGGCATGGACTAACCAAGTGGCTCGTACACTCCTTGGTTGCCCACATGGAACGTGCACCTTGGCTACATCCCACATTGCATCTTAGTATGGCATGGTCATATGCTAGTCGGAGAAGGCACGTACTGGTTGTATACCGCATGGTAGTGTGTCTGTGGCTTCACAGAAGTAGGCACGTGTAGAACACACCCCACATAGCGACACCTCGTGAAAAAGGCACATGCAGGTATTCATCATAGCCAAAGGTATACATGGCTAGGACCTACTGATATGCTAACCGACCTAACACTATTGAAAGAAAACATGAGTATCCATCTACAAGTGTGTGAAGCCCCATTACACTCATCACACAAGTAGGCTATAACATAATCTAATAGTGCACCTTCATGTGTCTAAGCACGTGGCATCATGTCCTCGAGCCCAACTTGCTACCATCAGCAACACGGCATCATCACCAGCACTCTATCAGAACATCAGTGGGGTGTGGCATTGTACCTATTGCATCATGTCAGAACATGTGTAGATACAGGATTTGTCTTAGCATGGGTAACAAATCTCCCTCCACATGCTAGACCTCAAAATATACATGGGGTACATGGTCTCACTTGGGTTATCCATGCAGGTCCTAGACCCTGGCCCCCAAGTGATGACTCATATCATCACATAGTTCTAGTTGGGTTGTCCATGTAGGTCCTAGACCCTAGCCCCCAACTGACAACTCATGTGGCATATCATACCTTTTGTGAAGACAAGGTAAATGATCCTCCAAGAAATACCATCCAGATGCTCAGAAAAGGTGGGGATTAGGCTAACACACATGGATCAAGTACCCCGATCCATCATAAGGAGAAGTAGCGAGTACGCTTCCTTAGGTTAGGTTGAGCAAGGGACCGATCTATGCCATCATAAGCATACGCTGAACACTCCACCCAAGGAACTTTGTGGCTGCTACTACCCCTTCACAGACTGAGGGACTAGAGAACCAAAAGAAGAGAATCTATGAATCTAACTTTTGGCTACTCTTTTATATATATTTTCAACCACACAAGGGTTGGTCCTCAATCGAGTAACAAACATACAAACACACGTAATGGTATGGCTAATCCCACACCAAAAATACACACATTCCCCATCAATGGGTACCCAGTATCACCATCCCATGGGCACACAAAACATGTACAGGGTATTCACAACACTCAACCAATGCACAGTTACTGGTTTTCCACGTTTACAGGGGAAGATTATATTTTCATACACAATTTCATTTCTACTATAAGTACATTTATTTCCATAACCAATGTGATTCCCTTTGGAAAATCATAGCATTACTTACTATCCCCTTCCCTTTTCTAGTTTTCTTCCACTCTACTTTTCTACGTATCACATGATGTTGAATCTCAATATCATGATCATCTATACAATACATCAATCTAGGTGTTTAGATTAAAGCATGTTATCCAACACAAGAGTTCCTATCACATGCATAAAATAATTACTATAACTAAACATGGGTGACAACCTTAAACAGAGATCCTAGTGCTAAAACTTGGCTTTGATACCAAATTTAATGCCCCACCATGCAACCCTAGAGATAAGTCAGCTAATGCAATAAAAAGGGCAGAAATTTTTTTTTTTGTAATAGAATTAACCAATTTAACATAGTCTGATACAACAAGTTAACTACATCTCTAGGGATAACATGACCGTATTATTGAAATTAAGCAATAACCAACAACATACATAACTCATTCAAACATGATTACATTACATGAACTAACTAACAGCCATTGTCTATTCTAAATCCAAATGCAAAAGATAGATACACTCACGGACAAGTTGTAATGTCTACCCCAGAAAGTCTTAGTGGTTAACCATAATGAAATTAACGAAATAATAGAAACAATTTAAAAGATTAAACTTAATAAATTTCATATTACATAATGGTGTATATTAATATTCATCGAATATGAAATGTAAGGTACAACTTTTCAATTAAATTTATACACATTTATACACAGTTACCTATACTACTAGATAGTCATCTATTCGCCAAAAGGGAAGATGCCGCCTTAGCTCCCGAATCCTGCAAGTCAATAGATCTCAACTGCACATCAAATAAAATAGTAGTCCTTATTAATTACATAATTCAAATATTAATTACATCAATGGCAAGCCTAAGGCCTGAAGGGGCTGACCTAATGTCTTGGGGGCTCATGATGGCCTTGCCTATGTACTCGTAGCACAGAGACTTCGTAGTTCAGGACTTGAACTTACAAACTCAAGATGATCTCAAAAGACTATGAGAAAGACATCATATACAACATAATTTAATGATACATTTCTCATAACTAAAATATACTAATACAAGAATCATCACAGACTGTTACAATAGTACATTATTTCAGAATACATGTCTAAACTATCAATAATAATTACCTCTTTATTGAATGTAATCATAGATTAACTCACAAAGCAATCCTAATATATAACAATCACAAAGGTAGATACTCACAAATGCACTCTAGTTAATGGAAAATAGATACTCCATAGAGTACTGATACTTTAAACATTAAAGTTTTACCTTGATATCAAAAAAATGAATAGGGTTCCCAATCATTACAATTTTTCAACAAAGCATAAATGTATAAACTCCTTCATGGTTACTAATACCCTATGTGACAATCATTAGAATCATAAATAAACCCATAAATAAAAACATAAAAAAAATCATTTAAAGTTTACCCTAATCAATTAACAAACTTATAACTTCTAGCATTCTAACATTAAAATTATTAGCCATAAAGAAATCATCTAGGTTAAGTTTTAACTTCTTAATCTAAGGTGAGGTTAAAACCTCATTCATTCATAAACATAAATATTAATGAGAGTTCTTCAAAATATAAACAGTAACCTTCAAAACATATTCCATTAACATATAAAGGAATAAAATATCTATATCAACTAATGAGTTCATAAAAGATAATAGAATATCATCATTACTAAACAACCTATCTTTACTTAAACTATTATGTAATAAAGTGAACATAGTTAAATCAATAATAAATTCTAATTACTTACTCCCAATCAATATTACATGGTTTACAAGCATAATGCCCACATTGAACTAAAACACATGGCTAGGTTAAACACCTCCTAAGCATAAAACCAAAGCTTAGTTTGAGTAACCTAAGATTATTGTGAGTATGGTATAACAAGAGAAGCATTAATTTATAATTCTTTCTTTGTATTTTGAATAACATACTAATCATATAATTATGCAAGTCATAACTTACATGATAATTAATTAACTATCCATCACTACTATTTGAGGGAATGAACTAATTCAAAAAAAATAATAACATTGACTAGATAGCTCTATGCTATAAATTGACCAATTACATAAGAGGGTTAAATAATGTTTATTTATTTATTTCTAGGGACCCTTAGCATCTAAATCACTAAAACAATAATGTTATCCAAAGATAAGGAAAAATAAGAGAATTAGATGAAGATTTCCTACGTAATTTCTACACCATGAATATCTTCGAAGATCTAATAACATATCTCACTCAACGAATTTCATATAGAGGCTAGAAAAAGATTTGGAAAAGCTTGTAATGTTGACCCTAAAATATTGAGGAGTTTATAGTCATGCTTTACCTACAACACAAATACAACATAATTACATAGGCGCATATAATCCAAATAATCATTGATCAATGACAATTTACAGCATGCTCAAATAAGATACTATTTAAACCTGAGGTAATTGTGTGGCTGAGAAAATATAAGACTAGACGTATTTGTAGTGTCCCTATATAAAACGGATCACATTCAAAGACCAAGGAGATCCAAGGAAGATGAAGTTTTTAGGGCATTTATTATCTAGAATGATAAGAATTTAAAATCACCCTATGAAGGTAAATAGAAGATTGATACAAGAGAAATTATAGTGAACCATTTCCTATATTTAAAATAGGGACAAATATTTCAAAGAGATTATTAGTACAATGTTTACTGTAGCAATTAATTTTGGTCATAATGACATGCACTACGTCTGATCTCTAGTGTAACTGCAAATCGTGGAAGAGAAATCAAGATATGCTACATATAGTTCTCTGATTTGTTGAGATTGCAAGATACCTACTTCAAATTTACTAGAAAGTAGCCCAGATAACATATAAGCTTTTTAAGTATAAATCAACATCTTCATAAGAACATGAATTCATATGGAAACAACCACAGATCTAACTTTAATACATACATATTAAGCAAGTATAAAACTATGCCACGACATGCACCATTCATTACTATAATTAATGAATACAATTTGTGTTTATTAGGCAAATATACACTATGCGATGATCTATATAATACATTACTATAGATATAAGATAATAATTACAGTGACCCAAAAAGAGTCGAACAAATCATACTTTACTATGCTATTCACTGGTAATAACATTATCATTCCTATGGCTTTCATTATACAGAAATGCATAATTCATATATGGGCAATTTCATTTTAAGAACAAATAAAACTTTCTATTTCAAAATAATTTTAAACACTACATATCCAGATAAGAGGTTTTTACTTATTTAGTCAAATATAAAGTTATCTCAAAGCATGATGACTTGAAGTTCAGCAGCTACCCTAGAAGTCTAAAAAAGATAATAAAATTATAACATAATATCAAAATATATGGTAGTAACTATTATAAGGGAGGGAGAAGATTGTAACGCCAATATTTGACATGCAACATTCTAAGTTTATCACCCTAATATTAAGCAAGATTTACATCCTATCCTGAGTGCCCTCGATGACTAGGGAACCACATAAGGCCATCCTGTAACATCAATACATTATGAAAAAAATGCATTCAATGTGCTCGGAAAAGAATGCCTCAAAGGGACGTCATTTTATGGAATGTGTTCATTGCACGATGAGGTTTTCTTGGTGCCTGAAGCACATTTGTACATATAGGCACAGGAGTAATAAAATAAAAGTGATGTTATAGGCTTTTGTGCCACCGTAATAGGTGAGGAGATTGATCAAAGATGGGGGAATTAGATATCTTCCCAAATTAGCATGCAGCAAAAAGGCCCATATATCAGAATTTCACAAGGGGTGCATCCTAAATCCTGCGATGGTAATTGTTGAAGGAATAGCACAAAAGAAAGGTTGCGTGGACTATAGTGTAATGCTGCTAGGAAAATAGTATAAGTTATAATAACGGGAACTATACGATCAGAGTGTGTGCCCAATGGAAATAATATTGCATGATTGTCTGTGATACAGGCGACCACACAATATCGGCCAGTGAGCCAAGCATTCAAAATTTATATGCAAGAAAAGAGACACAGTTCTTTGCCTAACAATATCTCAGAACTTATAGGCATGCAATGATCAAAATGTAGATACTTACTATTAGATCATGTACTAATTAAACAAAAATGGGATTGATTCCAACATACCTTGGTCAAAGAGATTTTAAAATGATCAACATTCAATCCCCTTACCAGAGGTAGAGAAAATCCTCATGCTTCCATTTAATTCCTCTGGTTCGCATATTTTACTTCTCCTCCCCCTCTCTTTTCCCATGTATGGAAGATATATACATCAAACTCCATGCAAATCTGTCACTCGTTACAGAAATTCTAGTACATACAGTTCTATCGCCATTAATATTGGGATTAGATAAAAATACAATGCAGATCTATCTATGGCAGGTCTTATCATAAAATTATATGGAGATTTTGCTGCAATGATTTCGCAAGTATCCATTTTTTTTAATTCCTAAAAAAAAAATTTCCCTATGAAACTGTCGCTTCTCTCTAGAAACCGGAATTAGACAAAAATGATGCATTCCAAGAATCTTTCCTGGAAGATATTCAAATATCTACCTACTTAATGAAGCAATTATTATAATTTCCCAGTAATATTTATTTATAACCTATAATCTATATTGCAAAACTAATGTAATTAATAAATTCACCATGATTAGTAACAATTAGATAAAAGATTATTCTTAAACAGTCAAATGCAAATACAATTCAACTAAGTGATGTGTGCATGGGTTCCCTCAACATATTAACATACCTATAATATAGGACCCAGACAAATTCAAAGACACAATGCAATTTATTTCATTTCTACGTAAATGAATAACCCACATCAACTAGACAATCCAAATCAATAACCCAAATGTCAAACATACCTGACACCACCATAGTGAAAATGGAGGGGCACTACAACCCTCGTAACCCCTTCCATCACCCAATTAGTTAAATAAATCATATTTATTTAACTAATCCCATCCTAATCCTATTTTTATCCTTCTACCAAATTAAATAAAAAAATTATATTTATTTATTTAATTTCCTCTTTTCCCTCATCCAAATTAATTAGATAAATTAAATATTTATTTAATTATGTATTCCACATCATTCCTCATCCAAATTAATTAAATAAATTAAAGATATATTTAATTAATGTATTTCACATCATTCCTTTCTAGAATTAAATTATTTTATTATTTAATTCCACCTTTGTTTCCATCTCCACATTTGTCTCCATGTAAGGTAGAAGTCATTTGACTTTACATCCTCTCATTCAACCTTCATGAGACACTTGTCAAATGACTACAACTTATTGTATCACTTAATCCTAGCCATCCATTTCTAATTTAATCCTAGCCATACATTCCCATCACTCATATCCTATAAATAAAGCCTCACCCAAGCCATTTGGGCATCCACACTTCAAGTATCATTATGTTGTCCAAATCATTCTAGGTCTTCTCATCCATCACCTTCACACCATTGTTATGTTGCAGAAGTGATAAATCAATATTCATCCTATCAACAATCCTTCAAAATCTTGCATGCCTATGTGAGATTTAGAAGAGCAATGGAGATAAATCAAATCTAGCTTGGAGATCGGTTTGCTTTGCTTTCTTGTTTTCATTTTCATGCTAGTTTGTACTCTATTGTGCTTGTTAGGGTTTGATAGTTTGTTGTTTATGCATTAACCCTAGTATTTAACCCTAGAGCTACATTTGGCACACCCGATGGGACTTTGTGCTTAAATTTATAGATCTACTAGCTTATTTTTTACATGTTTTATTAACGTTTTGTTGCAAGTCTGCCATTTTTTGGACAAAACCCTAGGTTTTAAATATTTCATCATATATTCTAAATGGATGTAAATTTTTCTACAATATTTTCATGTAAGTTTGTCCATCATCTAAGGAAGCTAGAATAGAAAAATTATGGGTTTATCACTATTGTTATAGGAGTTCTCACAATTTTATGTTTTTTCATAAAATCAACTTTGTGGGTGCAAATCGGTAAATTTTTTAGAAATTCTTACATTTTTTGAAATCTCTTGAAATTGTAATGGGGGTTTGTGTTTTACAGATTTAATTTGGAAGTCAAATACTATGTGAAAAAATTGGATCTTTGTCTGCTATAGGTTTTTCACAAATCTGCATTTCTAGGCACAAAACAAGGAATTTTTTCTAACTTCTTTACATTTTTGGAAAGCACTTAGAAAATTAGGAGGGGTCTCTTCTTTGATTTTTTATTTTTCAGATCAATAATGTCTTAAAATAATCAAATCTAATTCGGCTATGCTAAAAAATAATGTATCTGAAATTGTAAATTTCTGATGACCTTATTTTTTTATGGCTCCATTATAATATCATTTTCTAATTTTGCAGGTGATCATAAGGAGCTATAGCAGTAGCAACATCAATCACAACAGCAGACTTAAGGATGAAAAATATTCAGGTGCGTTCCATTCATCTTTCATCTCTTCTCATTTCTTCATAATCATTGTTTGCAAACACACTTTGATTTGGGCATAAAAAGAACATCTTGTTTGCATCACACATTTGGATTTGGGCTCTAAAATAAACATTTGTCTTCATTCACATCAAAATTGGGCATTAAAACAAACCCTTGTCTTCTATTCACACATCTTGATTTGGGATTAAAAAGAACAAGTGTCTTTGTTGATTGGTGAATTTGAGTGAGATTAGAGGTGTGTGTGCTCTTGAGAATCAAAAACACCTCTCATCCATTCAATTTAACACCATACATTTCATTTTCTTAAAGGGAAATTAACAAGTATGAGTGTGAATCAAGTGTGTGTGTATATGCTTTCTCCTCGCACCGCAAGGTGATCTTGGAGATCAAAATCACCCACTTGGTTTTCTTTTTTCATACCCTTCCTAGGAGGCCTGCTTGGAGATACACCACTCCAAGGGATGACCTCAACTCTAGCATTCTGACGGAGTCTAAATAGCGAGGTGTGAATCGAAAGACACCCTCTTTGGAAGTTAAAATCTTGTCACTCTTGGCTAAGCCCCAAAGAAATTTATACCTTTGAGAAGTGAAGGTGAAGGGTGGGTTACCCCTTTCTCCTTGCTATGTGGCACTATTTCACTTTCATTTCACAAAATTGGACCCCCTGTACCTTGTGTATATTTGGGACATCCTTAAATCACTTGTGCATCCTAGATTAAGACCTATTGGCCACACCCACTTGATTAATTTTAGGCTTGTTGATGTGTCTTCAAGTGTATTTATAATCATAACAATAAATCTTGAAAGACAAATTGGCTATTGTGTCTTGTGTGTGTGATTCATGCATATACATGTGAAATCTTTTGCTTGAACATTACCCATGTCAAGCTATTAATAAACACATTCCACATCATCCTAATAATTCTTGTCACCAAAACCATCCTATATCCACATCATCATAGTCCGCTTTAATTCATTTGTATTTTGGAACAATTTCAAGCCATGGTTGGACATCTCACATCCACTAATCATTTGGTCTTCACTAAAAAGGACATGCTTAACAATGATTCATCCTATAATGAACCCCTTTACATAGAAGTTATAATTAAAAGGTGCCAAGTCAAAAGGGTCCTAATAGATTGTGGCTCAATTTTAAACTTGTGGACTTTAAGGTTGGTTCAACAATTGGGATACTCCAGTGAGGATATTGAAAGATACCATTCCATCAGTATGAAGGCCTATAATGAAACTAAAAGGAGATTTGAAGGTTTTGGGAATTAAGGTGTCTCAACCTTGGTAATTCCTTGTATTATTTCATTGTACTTATTTATGTATTGTGTATTATATAATTAGGATGCAAATCCTATGTTCTTATCTTGTGGGAGTTGGCACAGTGATGTGTCATCCTACATGGCATATGACCACATGTAATTTTATCCTCACATGAGGAGATAGGCAGCCCACTTAGTGGTAGGATTATTTTACCATGTGTCAGCATCTTAGAATGTGTGTAAAGGAATATTGACTGAAACGGTCATGACAGATTCCTATGACAAAGTTATGACATGTAAGAGTTAGAAATAGAAGAATCTATGGCAGGTGAGGACATGTGTCGAGAAGCATCTTTGAGGAAGGCATCTTTGGGCATCCCAAGGTGGGTTATGACATGTTGTAAGAGAAAATGCTATTTATAGCCTATGTATGATAGATTCTCTTATAGCTATAAGTTATGACAACTATGACAGATTCTATGATGGTTGTAAGAGTCGCAAAAGCATATGTCATTGCCCATTTTGGAAATAGGTGACGTCTTTGGGATGGGGTGACTTGATAAGTGTCAGGAACATCCTACAGTGTTGGACAAGTGTCCATAGGCATGGGTTTTGGGCCATGAGGCCATGTTGGATGCCCATCTCAATGTGGAGCCATTTTTGCCTTGTATGTTCCTTGTAAACAGGGGCTTTGGAGAGGTGATGCATTATGTGGTTGACAGGTACTGTTATGCTACCGGATCATCTCTAGATATGAGTGTCGAAGACTCTTGCAAGAGCATTGGCTCTGTGACTATATTGTAACCTTCATTGTTTATAGAATACATATGAGTTGTGTTTTAGAGTGTGGGGGTTTTCACTCGTAAGGGTTTTCCCCATGTATATCTTGTGTCTGCCTTCTTCTATCTTATATTCTTATGTATGTGTCTATTGTAATATCTCTGTTAGTGGGTTAACATAATCTGTAATTGTAAAGATAAAATTGATTTTGCACTTTCCTCCCCTCATCAGATTAGTGTAGGAAGTGATTTTCGCACACCTAGCTTCCTTTTAGAAGGTACTATTTGATTGCCCATTCAATTAGGTCCAGCCCTAGTGGAAATCACTTGTCAAGTCATAGACATTGATCTCCCATATAATATCCTCCTAGGACACCCATGCAGTCATGTCATGAGGGATGTTCCTTCCACCTATCATAGATGCATTAAATTTCAATTTAATGACCGAGAGGTTACCATTTATGCCAACCCAAATCCTTTTGAATATTGCCACTTGTTGGAAAGACCATATTGTAAGTCTCATTATTGCCCAATCAATGACATGGCCCAACCATCTACCTCATATATTGATCCATCCACCTTAGGCTCTTCATCCAAGTCACCACCATCATCCATAGAACATCAACAACACCTTCCACCCCAATTCTATGAGTCATCCCCCTCAACTATTCATATCAACCCAATTCATATACATATAATATCAATTCTACATCACCTTACCACTAAATTCATTCACAAGTCAATCAAGTGCCTTCACAACAAGAACATGTGAGGCTAAGTTACTGTGTGAACCAAGATCAAATATCCTTTGACAAGGGAAACACCACTCTAGCTTATGCATCCTATGAGTACCCTCCATCACCATCCAACCAAATGCCAATCCATGATCCTACTAATCCTATCACAACACCACCATGTACTCCCACTCCTAGTCCATTGGTCCATCAAACTTCTAATCCATCAAGCCCTTCATTATCTTCATCCCCATGTTCCTTGAATACTCCACCAAAAGATAATGCTAAGATGATTTTACAATGGATGCTTAAAACAAAACTCATTGAACTTCATGAAATCAAACCATGTGAGGAAAGTACATTTAGTTCCCTTTGGTACAATAAATATGACTATTGTGCATACCATAGGATCAAAGGTCATAATACAAATGAATGCCCCATATTTATCCTAATCATCTATAAGATGTACAAACATAGAATGGGTAAGTATGCCAAATCATCCCAATCCCATGTGTCACCCCCATCTAGTCCAAGTCCTAATCCATCCAATCCTACTATCCCTCCATCCAATTCAAATCCCAATCCATCCAATCCTACTATCCCTCCATCCAATCCAAATCCCAATCCATCCAATCCCATTATCCCTCCATCCAATCAAAATCCTAATCCTAAGCCCACAACACCTTCCACCCCTATTATCCCTCCACCACATCCTAATCCTAAGCATACAACACTATCCACCCTTATTATCCATCCACCCATATACTTATGAAGGATGTGATCCAATGTCTATTAGAAAGGAATCAACCATCTCCATGTCATCATCAAACACCTATACTTGAGCCTATCAAAGAACCCTCAAACACCATGTCTAGTCCTTTAATTCCATCATGTAGTCGATAACCCATCAAGTCTATTGAAGAGTCTCCCCTGATAAGTCCAAGTCAAGATCCATTGTACCCTCATGTTGGTGATTGTCAAGAGTCTCCCACTTCCACTTCCATCCAAAATCAAGAGCTATGTCAAGAGTATAATCCAAATCATGTGGAAACATCAAGCCCTCATCCAAATCAAGATCAAATCATCTCTAAGTTCAACTCATCCATGACCTATATATTTTCTATGATCATGACCCTATTAATTGGAAAATTCATCCCATTCATAGCACACTTAATCCTATTTATGCTCCCATTTATGATCAAGGTTCTATCTATAATCATGAAAACCATGATGATCCTCTTAGCCAAACTTTATTCATTCCACAATCAAGAGATTATCACTCCACCTATCTGTACTCCCATAACCATCCATGAGAAAGATATCCAAATTGGTCATATCCATACTCCACCTAGTCCTATCCATGATCTACAAATATCTGCTTCCCTTGATGAGACACTTGGCTCCCAAGTACATAGAGATGATCAAACAAATAGCTTGGGTCGTAATGATAAGAAAGATCCTATTGATCCTCCATCACCCACTATTGATCATGTTACAAATCCATCATCATATCCTATTGTTCTTGTCACTTTCGTTCATGAATGTTCTTCCCTAGGGGAGAAACAACCATTATCTACCACCTCACCTTCTTTATCGAATAATGAACTCGTGTCTAGTGTCCAAAACACACAGTCCCATTGTACATCGTATACTCCAAAAAATGAACTATCAAGGTAAAGGCTTAGGCCTTTGTGAACAAGATATTTTGGAGCCCATACATGTCAAAGTCCCTCCTCGCTCATATGGCCTTAGATATACACCCCAAGAAAAACAATCTCAAGATGTTGGTACTACCTCAATGTCTCCTAAATCCCCCTCCTTCCATCCCAAATCCCATGCATGCTATCATACTCCCAAAACATATGTTTACATCCCTCCTCCATTGTCCTACAAATCCCAAAACCATATGACCATACACCTTCCACCATCCACTTTACCTCCACTACTTCCAACTCCTAATATCACTCCATCCACTCTACCACCATTTCTTCCAATGCCTAATATCCCTATTATCCAATCCTCTCATCCATTTATCCAAAATTCCACTTTTAATTCCTCCATCCATAAATCCCCTTCAATTCCTAATCATGGCCAATCAATGCATACATCATCTAAACAAGAATCTTCCACCAATCCCAAGGGATTCAAAAATAAAAATTTGGATGCCTCTGCTCATTAAGCTAAACATCCTAAAGATCCTCATGCCTTAGGGCATCAATGCAAATAATTCAAGAAAAATACATCTAAAAGGCTATATAAGCCCATATCCCCAAAAGAAAAGGCCAAAACTAAAATGGTTTGGGTACCTAAGAAAAAATAAAGTCAAATGAAGCATCCACATCTTAAAAATCCCAGTTCAATCCACTTCCAACCAAAAATCCCAAAAATCCCATTCCATTCAAAAATTTCAAATTCCTTCATCCCACAAGCAATACAAAAGTCATAAAAATCCTAACTCTATGTGGGTACCTAAATTCCTACATCACCCATCCCCTAAGAAAACATGTTCATTGCTTCCGACACATCCTCCAAATCAAAAGATTCAATGTTTATCATGGTGTGTGCAACCATTGGTCTTGGTTCCTTTCCATTCCACAACATTCCCACATATCTCCCCATCTTTCATCCATTATCCTACATATTTCAACCCTCACCTCCCTATGGTCCATGCTTATGCATAAACCTTTCATAATCCACATCAAAAATCTACTATCCCCCATCCATCCTTGCATGAACCTTGCATAATCCACTATCCACCTACTCCATCACCCTTTCATGCAATCCCCTACCAACATCTATGAGCATAATGACATTTGACATGGTCCATGCGATGAAATCCATCTCTAATGTGACTATCACCTTTCATGGAACTAGATGCTTGAGTCCCTCTTATCTATTTCCACCTACCCTATCCAAATGTCCCATAAAAAAAATCAAAATAGTAAATAGAAATCCATTTGTCCAATGGTGAAAACAACCCTTGGTGGCGCCTTCGATAAATACCATGATGAAAACCTAGCAAACAGGTGTCATGTGTAGGTTGATTATCTATGTCACGTACACTTGGGGGCATGTTATCTCATCCAATCTACCGTTACCTTCCTATCTATCCTATCATACCATTTCCATACCATCCTATCCTATCCTATCTTACCATCCTTAGCCATTACACCCACATACCTATCATATTGAGTCCATCCATTTACCCTTCATCCTTTTGATCTCAATAAAGATATAGGGGCAAAATGTTGAAAAATGCTTTGGATATCTCTTGATATACCATATCCTTTTCAAACCAATCCATCATGTCATCCTTTCATCATAATCTTTGTCATGTAAAATCCTAAGCATTACACCTAGAATGGGGCATGTTATTCCTAACATATCCTTTGGAGATTGCATCCTAGCTCCATTATGAGGCATACATCCATCCACTATAGCCTATCCTTGTATCTATCCATTTATCATGAGCTTTATATTCCATGGCCTATCCTCTTATCTACCCATCTATCATGAGTCTTCCATCCCATCCATCTATCATGAGCTTGCCATCACATTTACTAATTACCCATCCTTTTATCCATCCAATCCTACCTCCATCCTTGCATCTAGACTTGGTCTTCTCTTGTCATTGGTGTCTAGCATAAAGGCTATCAAAATTTGTCATCCGATGCCATCCCAAAACATTCAAAAATACAAAAAAATCAAAACATTTCACAAAAATCCAAAAAAATCAAAACATTTCAAAAATTACAAAAAATTAAATATAAAAAAAATCCAACCAATAAAGTCAAATCAAATCAATCCATCAAACCAATCCAATCAATCAAATTAATCAATTCACATCAATCTATCATCATCAAAATCAAAGCAAATCAATCCAATCATCAAGTCAAGTCAATCAAATCAATTCATCAAACCAAACTAATTCCTCAAATCAATTCATCATGTCAATCCAAGCAATAATCCAAATGCAAGTCAATCATTAATCCATACCAATCAAGTTAATCAATCTTGTCAATTTATCCAATCACATCAATGGTATTGATCCTAATCTTGTCGTAAACCAAATCAATCAATCATAATCATCATCAATTGGGATATATCATTCCCACATCCTTGTATTGATCTAGGGATTTATCATTCCCTGCAATGAAAACACTATCGCCATCATCAATCAATTCATCAATCAATTAATCATTGATTTACAACTTGACAGGGGTAATACCTTGTTTGTTTTTGAATTACTTGTGCATGCTTGCTTTCTTGCTTGCTTGTGTGTGTTATCATTTTATCTTGCCTTTGTATCAAATCCATATCTTTCCAGCTAATATTCATATCTTGTGTATGTTGGAATAGCTTTTTGCATTATCCTTTGCATCTAAGGTCATATCATACCTTTTGTGCATTAGGACTTTAGTTCTCTAAGTTTACTTCCTCATACATTTAGACAAGGTTGTATTATGCTGGGTGCATAAGACACATCGTCACCTTGGTCCTTATACCTTGATGCATAATGTCTAGTGCTACATCAAACTATATGGTTGCTCACTTTATTCTAGCATAATGTAGCATTCATCTCTTTCATCCATCCTTTATCTTCCATCCTTCATCCCCCTATCTATCCTTTGTCATTTCATTTCGCGAGCCTACTCGTGTTCTTCCAACCTACTTATCCTCTTGAGGGGGCATCATCATCATCTTATCCTTATATCATCATCCCATCCTTACATCATTGTCCTATCCTTACATCAGCATCCCATCCCTTCAAACATTCTATCCTTGTCACTCTTTCAAGTGGCTGGGGCATCCTTTTTTCCATCCATCCATCTTATTTGAAATGATGTTACTTCTCTCAGTCGCAACACCATCTCAAAGAGGGGCAAAATGTAGACACCTAAAATTGACCATGTCATGACATCACCTTGTCGATACATCATTTGAGACACCTGATCAGATGTTTTGCCCTCGTAACCCCTTCCATCACCCAATTAGTTAAATAAATCATATTTATTGAACTAATCCCATTTTAATCCTTCTATCCAATTAATTAAATAAATTATATTTATTTAATTAATTTCCACTTTTCCCTCATCCAAATTAATTAAATAAATTAAATATTTATTTAAGTAATGTATTCCACATCATCCCTCATCCTAATTAATTAAATAAATTAAAGATTTATTTAATTAAGGTATTCCACATCATTCCATTCCAAAATTAAATTATTTATTTATTTAATTCCACCTTTGTCTCTATCTCCACATTTGTCTCCATGTAAGGTGGAAGCCATTTCATTTTACATCCTCTAATTCAACCCTCATGAGACACTTGTCAAATGACTACAACTTCTTGTATCACTTAATCCTAACAATCCATTTCTAATTTAATCCTAGCCATCCATTCCCATCACTCATATCCTATAAATCAAGCGTCACCCAAGCCATTTGGGTATCCACACTTCAAGTATCATTATGTTGTCCAAATCATTCTAGGTCTTCTCGTCCATCACCTTCACACCATTGTTATGCTGCAGAAGTGAGCAATCAACATTCCTCCTATCAACAATCCTTCAAAATATTGTATGCTTATGTGAGATTGAGAAGAGCAATGGAGATAAATCAAATCTAGTTTGGAGATCAATTTTCTTTGCTTTCTTGTTTTCATTTTCATGCTAGTTTGTATTCTATTGTGTTTGTTAGGGTTTGATAGTTTGTTGTTTATGCATTAACCCTGATATTTAACCCTAGCTATAGCTTTCATTTGGTAGTCCCTATTGTATTTAAGTATATATATTTTTCTTGGTATTTAGTTTTATTATCTACTCATTTCTTTACTTTAATATGCTACACCTATACACCTTTGTGGCATTCTATAAACAATCCACATGGTTTGTTTTTGATTCCATGTATTACTTACAAGTTTGCCTATACTTTTTCAGCTATAATATATAACAAAAATACCCCTACCATTATATGGATCTATTTATTACCTATTCCAAAGTTTCCATTTTAGCATAGGTAGGAGGACATGACATAGGTTGTGGATTTTGGATTTGCACTAGGTGACAATTGCATTTTCTTGAAATTTTCTAAAGCCCATTCAACAAATCTATTTTATGCATTTTCCTGCAATCATTGCATTCCATGAATTGATATCTCTTTTAGGTATAAATTGTTAATAGTTCATCTTGGCCTTTTTTGTGCTTCCACCTTTTACATGCATGTCTACTAGGACATTTCCAACTTTAATATCTGATAGAAATTGATCTACCATTATGTTTGATGGATGTGTTGGCAAGAAACACTGTGTGGCTTCATGAGTGTTGTCATTGATGGACATGGTGTGTCTATACCAGAAGTTTGATTGAAGAGTATTTTGGTCTGGTGACCAAGAACAGAGCATGCAGCAAGGTCCAACAACCAGGTCCGGATCTCTAAGAGGAAGTATCTTAGAAAAGTGCAGACTTGGGGAAGTTAAGAGGTGTACCTTGACTGATCCATTCCAAAGATTGAGCCTCCAGTGATGAAAGAGTGAAGAGATATGAGCACCTAAGTGTTGGGTTCCTGTTTAGCAGAGTAGACTGAGGAAGAACTGACCGGCAGAGCATCAGACCTTAATCTGGATAAGATATTGATGTAATCAAGTTTCTTAAGGGATCATTCATGATTGGCTAACATGTTTGATGACTTCTATAAGAATCTTTTTGATACACATCACTTAGCAAGCAAGGATTCAACTGACAGACCAAAGTTTGGGAAAATATTGAATATTCTGGATGCCGACTAGAAAGATGTTGAAATCCTTTGTGTGGATATATATACTAGATTGATTTCGATGAGAAAGAGAGAGAGAGAGAGTGTGTGTGTGTGTGTGTGTGTTGTGTAGTGTGAAGAAAAGTAGAAGATAGAGTGAAACCAGTAATACAGGTCCGGTATGTGATAGGACAACAGCACCAAAGAAGAGGAAGAATGAAGTGTAGCAGATCAGTGTATTGAGCCTAACCAGAACTGAACCTCAACATATGTGGATGCTTCTCATCAGTTCAAGTATCTTGTTGCTTTCCTTGTACCTTGTAGACAGTGAGTCTCTTGTAGGTAGTGAGCCTCTTGGGAACAGTGTGCTTGGGCAATGAGCCCTAATTGGCAAGTGCCATTTTGTACTTCTATTCTTTTAATAGAGAATACAATCTTGGGTTAGTCACCCCATGGTTTTTCCCTCAATAGGGTTTTCCACATCAAAATCATTGTGTTATGTGTATTGACTTTGTTTCTACTTTCATTGTTATGGATGCTTATTTGTTTTGATGTTGCACTAGTTATTAAAGAAGAATAGAAAGTTAAATTAATAAAGATAACTGATTCACCCCCCCTCTCAGTTATCAACAATTTATATCAGAGCTAATTTCCTCCAAAAAAAGCCTAACAGCTTGAGGAAGATCTAGGAATCTCAATGGATATGTATGGTATGAGGGAAGAACTTCAGTCTACCCTAGATGATCTTGAGCAATCTCACTCCGAAGTCAATAACTTGAAGGGAAGACTCAAACAGGCTGATGATTTCATAAATGAACTAAAAGAGAAACTGAGTATCTCTATGAAAAAGAGAAAGGAACTACTTCAACAATTAGCAAGTCAAAATAAAGCCAATAATACTGATGAAGATCTAAAAGAGAAGAACAAGTTATGTGAGAAGTTATCAAAACAGGTCATTATGGTAAGACATGAAATGGAATCATGGGTTATGAAATTCACCCAAGAAATTGAAGAGAAAAGAAAAATTCAAGATGATCTAAGACAATCTCTCAAGGAGAAGTTAGAAGACTGCCACAAAATGGATAGAATAATCAGGCATCTAGAAATTGATCTTGAAGAAGCTATTGATAATGAAGAACAACTTGAAAATCAGATTGACACTCTTAAAAGGGATCTTCAAACAACAAATGAATACAAAGAGAAATTCAAGATAAGCTCTGCTCAACTTGAAGTTCTTCTTGAAAGCCAAAAGAGGGTAGATGACAAGCAAGGCTTGGGGTATGAGAAAAGTGAAAGCTCTAAATCTAGTCAGAAGAAATCTGGATCAGAAAATCCAAGGAACAGGCCTAGAAGACCTCCGGTAAGGCAACCAAATGCTCAAAGATATCCATCCTTCAATGGATACTACCACAATTGCAATAACTTCAGTCATAAAGCAAATTAGTGCAGAAGAAGAATGAATCAGACCAATTCATCCTTCTCTGGATAGTGTTTTAATTGTAAAAGGTATGGTCACAAATCTCATGAGTGTAGAAATATGCAAATGAACAATTCACTCAATGGTAGATGCTTCGCATGCAATAGAATGGGACATATGGATAATCAATGTAGATCAAGAGGATACCAGTCAAATATGCAAAGAAATGTTATTTACTACTATTGCAATAGATCTGGTCATATTGCTAAATTCTACAGAAATAAAAATCAGGACAACAAGGGTCTGGTACATCAAAACCAAAACCAAGACAAAGGAAAAAGAAAAGTAAATGCGGATGAAATTCAAAGGGAGATGAACTAGATTTGGGTGAAGAGAAGTATAGAAAATGTTAAGGATGGATCTGCACTAGAATCTGGTGCTGATATTCCTTCCAAAAACTAAATAGATGAGCTCTAGCTTAGCGGGAGTCAAAAAGGAAAACAAATTCCCCTAGCCAATCAATAGGTGCCTAAAATTGGCACATGAAAGGTTGTGGATTAAAAAGCGCCTTTAAAAAAACATCTAATCAACCCTTGGTGAAGATTTGAAAGATCCACAGGGAGTTTCAAAAGGTTAATCATCAAAGACTAATCCGGTTTGACAGTCATCCGGCAAAAGCAAAACTTTCACAATTAGATCTGGTATAATTCCAAATTGAAATATTTGGATTTGTGGTTAGATGGAATGATTGAGAAATGGAGATACTTTAAAAGTTATCATCCTAGGTGCATCTCAGTGATCCAGAAAGATCTCTCTCAGAAACAAGGAAAACAAGGCAACCAGTAAAACCTAAGTTGTGCATTTATTGCAAAATGGAATTAGGGTTTGCACAAGAATAAAAGGGTTCTTTTGTTCATCATTTGTACATTTGCATTCGAGAAAAAAGAGAGAAGGAGCTCTATAGAAAAATTATCTCAAGTCTCTCAATGATCAACCGCAGAAGTCAATTCTTCCAGCGATCCGATCCGGCTCATATCGTGAACCCTAGAGACGTAAAAGGTACTTTTTGCTCTTGAAAACCTCTCTCTGAATCTTTTGAAAGATGGCTACTCTGAATGTTGTGAAGATTACTGATAGACCATGCCCTAAATTCAAGAAACATCCCTACAAATCCCTAGAAGTTGAATCCCTAGGCGCATTTTCTAGCATTCTGCATGGGGTTTTGCATGTAGAAGATGTTAGGGCATACATTCATGCGAATATTGAAGAATTTGGGGAATCCAAGCTGATGGATATCTACCACAAGGAACTGATAGATGAGTCATTTGAACTTAAACCCCAATATAAAGCCATCCGGGATAAGCATTTTGGACATTACATCCATTTCCCCTGTTTTGTAGAAGATGAGTGGGTCTGGTATGTTCTGAGCAGAATGCATGACAATTTCATGTGGTTGATAAGGCCATTTAAGATCACAAAGGATGCCATTAGGGTGGTAACCAGATTGCACTCATTCGGTGGGTTACCTGCTCTCAAATCTGTCAAGAACCAGACAGTGAGTGAGGCAACCGGATCAAAATTTGACAAGAGAGCAATGACAATTGAAGATATCACTGATCCGGATATCAAGTTTGCATCTATGATAATTGGTTACAAAATCTATCAATCCAGCAGGGAAAATTTAGTATCTGAAACTACTATATATACTACTTATGAAATGCTGAGGAAAAATGCTAATTATGATCTTTGGGAATTTCTTCTAAGCCAATTGTTGGAAAACCTACAAAAGATCAAGAAGGACAAGAAAAATTTATTCAAATATAGTAGTCTGATATTATGTTTATTCTTTTACTTTATGAATGAGCTCCCCAGATCTAGTGGTTGGATATGGCAAAATGACAGACTAGTAGCCATACAAATCAAAGATTATATGCATGGGCTTGGTGATGACAAGACACAGAATATAGCACTCTGGGGCTACTTCAAGAACTTTCAAAATATGATGCAAGCCAGAGAAAGAATCCCCCACTCATTGGTTGAGAAGTGCAAGGATACAGTGTGCTTCATGGTAGACATTGATCAATGCCTAATGGAGGCAGTGGAACCAAGTATAGTGTGGATCATGCCAATGGGGTATGAGGTTGATGAGAAAATCCTAGAGTTGCACATCCAACACCTACTGAGTCAGCCCAAGGATCCTAAGGCAGAAATGTTTAGAACCTTCCAAGAGCTGAGTGTAAAAGTTCATGTTGAACTAAGACAACCTGAGATTAAGAGAAAAGTAAGAAGGTAAGTGGAAGAATTCACCAAGAGGCATGGAATATCAAAGGAGGCAGTTGATGCCAATAGAGAGAAGATGGAAAGGGCAAAAAAAGAAAGGCAAGAAATAGAGAAAGAAAGTGCTCCAGTGCAAGCCCCCTCCCGGACCAAATCCTCCAAAAGATCTACACCTGTCACTGTTGGGAATTAAGGTGTCTCAACCTTGGTAATTCTTTGCATTTGTAATGTTTGTATTTATTATTCAATTGCCTATGTTGTAAATATTTGGAAATTCCACTTTGTCATATTGTGGGATGTGGCATGGTGATGTGTCAATCCTACATGGATTATGACAACTTGTTATTTTGTCATCACATGAGGAGATAGGTGTCCCACTTAGTGGTAGGAATATTCTGCCATGTGTCGGCATCTTCTATGTTGTGTAAGGAATGTTTGACTGAAATGGTTATGACGGATTCCTATGACGAATCTATGACATGTAGAGTCGAGAATAGAAGGTTGTAAGATAGGTAATGACGTGTGTCACGAAGCATCTTTGAATGAGGCATATTTGGGCACCCCAAGGTGGAATATGATGTGTTGTAAGAGAATATGCTATTTATAGCATGTGTATCGTAGATTCTCTTATAGCTATAAGTTGTAACCGCTATGACAGATTCTATGATGGTCGTAAGTGTCGTAAGAGCATCTGTCATAGCCCATTTTGGAAATAGGTGACCTCTTTGGGATGGGAGTTGTGGACAAGTGTTAGACACATTCTACAATGTTGACCAAGTGTCCCTAGGTGTGGGTTTTGGTCCAAGATGCCATATTGGATGCCTATTCCAAGAAAGGTCCAAAATTGCCTTGTATGTTCTATTTAAACAGGTGCTTGGAGATGGAGTTTGTATTAAAGGTTTACATGTACTATTATGCTACCGGATTGACTCCAAACACGAGTGTCAAAGACCATTTAAGCTTGCATTGCAAGTGTATTGTAAACATTCTTTCAGATTTGTTAATACATTGTGCAGGTTTCTATGTGTGGGGTTTTTCACTTGATAAGGGTTTTCCCCACCGCAAATCTTTGTCTCTCTTCTTCTGTCTTCTTTCTAGATATTGTGTTTTGCTGCTATATCTCATGTTAATGGTTTAACATCACTGTAATAGTTAGGATAAATTTGAATTTGCATAGCCCTCTCCTCAATAGATTAGTGAAGGAAACGTTTCTGCACACCTAGCTTCCTTTCAGTTGGTATCAGAGCTTGATCACCTTTGGTCCTAGTTGTTGGGTACGGGCTTTTTGAGAAAATCTTAAGTTGAGTGGGAGTCTATGTAGAGCATTCTGTATCTTTTTACAGCAAGGAGATGGTAGGCACATCAGGAAGGTTTGAACTAGAGAAGTTCAATGGCAGTAATTTTGAGCTATGGAAGCTCAAGATGGAAGACATGTTAGTTGACCGAGACCTTTGGGAAAGTGTGAATGGAACTAAACCAGTTACAATGACTCAAGATGAGTGGGATCTCAAGGATCGGAAGGCTAAGGGTCTCATAAGACTTAGTCTTGCCGATTCTGTGTTGTTAAATGTCCATGAGGAGGCTACTGCAAAACTCCTTTGTAAGAAGTTGGGGGATGTGTATCAAGCCAAATCCCTTGTCAATAAAATTTTCCTGAGAAAGAAGTTGTATTCTCTTCAAATGGAGGATGGAGGATCTGTGGCTGAGCATATGAATGCCTTTAACATGCTATTTACACAATTGACATTTATCGGTGTAAAGATGGAGGAGGATCGGTGTATGACCCTGCTTTGTTCTCTGTCGTACTCATGGGATCATTTTGTCATGGCAATCGGAAGCACCACATCCACATTCAAAATGGAAGAGGTGGTTTCTTTGCTATTATCTAAAGAGATGTGGAGAAAGTCTTCTAAGGTAGCCAAAGAAGCCCTTGCAGCTTGTGGAAGACCCAAGGAGAAAGGGAAGAAGAAAGACAAGAAAGCTGAGAAGGGTAGATCCAAATCCTGTGGGAGATCAAAATCTCCTGGAAAGTCCAAGGCTCTTTGTTGGAACTGTGGCAAGACTGGGCATTTCTGAAAGGAATGCAAAGAGGAGAAGAAGAAAAAGAAGAAAGCTCCTGATTCAGAATCTAACAAATCACAAGATGACGGTGATGCTTTCATCGCAGCCCTGGTAACCCATGCATCTAATGATGTGTGGCTAATCGACTCTGGTACATCATTCCACATGACCTTGCATCGAGACTAGTTCACTAAGTATGAGGAGTTCGATGGTGGAAAGGTGTATATGGGTGATGACTCTCATCTGAAGATCATTGGTCATGGAAGAGTCTCTATCTGATTCCCTGATGGTCGAGTGAAGGGGATCTCTGGGGTTATGCACATCCCAGGCTTAGCACGGAACCTACTTTTTGTAAGTAGTTTGAATGATGCAGGTGTGCAGGTTGTCTTTTTGAAAGAAAGATGCAAGATGACTAGAGGATCTATGGTGCTTGCTAAGGGCACTCAGAGAGGTACTCTGTTTTAGCTGGAAGCATGCATTACACAATGCAATAGTTCTTCTGACTCAAGGAAGAGGGCAGCAGTCACTTCATCCCCACCATCTGAACAAGTAGTGAAGAAATCTGTTGTTTCTAGTCTTGATGGTTGTAATCGTGCATTGGAAGTTAAACTTCCTGCAGAAAAGACAATGTTATGGCATAAGAGATTTGGCCACATTGGTGAGAAGGGTCTGCGTACCCTAAAAAATAAGAACCTCATTGAGGGGTTAGATGATTGTAATCTTGAGTTTGACTTTTGCAAACATTGCATTTATGGAAAACAAAATCGTGTTCAGTTTTACTCAAGTTCTCATAAGTCTTTTGGTGTGTTGGACCTTATTCATTCTGATGTGTTTGGTCCTGTTAATGTTCCTTCATTATCAAAATCTATATACTTTGTATCTTTTATAGATGATTACAGTAGAAGGACATGGATTTATTTTTTCAGAAGCAAATCTGAAGTCTATAGCAAGTTTAAGGAGTTTAAAGCCTTTGCTGAAAATCAGACTGGTAAAAAGATTAAATGTTTGAGAACTGACAACGATGGTGAGTTCTATTCTACAGAATTCAATAAGTATTGCAAGACATAAGACAACTCCATACACACAGCAACAAAATGGAGTTCCAAAGAGGATGAATAGGACACTGATGGAGAAGGCTAGGAGTATACTTAATGGAGCTAGTCTAGAACAAAAGTTTTGGGCTGAAGCTGTTGCCACTGCTTGCTATCTGGTGAATAGATCTCCTACATCAACTCTTGTTGGAAAGACATCCATGGAGGTGTGGTCTAGTAGAAATCCTTCAGTAAGGCATCTTTGTGTTTTTGGTTGTGAGGCATATGCACATGTGCCTAGGGAGAAGCAGTCAAAGTTGGAGAACAAAGATGTTAAGTGTATCTTCATTGGCTATGGTGTTGATGTGAAAGGTTACAAGCTTTGGGACTCCGTGGCTGAAAAAGTGTTGTATAGCAGAAGTGTCATCTTTAGAGAGCTTACACCTTCTTCCACTATTTTGCATCCAGAAGAAAAAGAAAAGAAAGAGGATGTTGTTCAGTTTCTTTTCACCCCTGAGAAGACTGAATAGAAAGACAATGTTGGACCTGATGATGAGGAGAGCTCTAGCAGCTTTGAAAGCTTAGAAGAAGAAGCTGAATGTCAACCTCAGTTCTTAAGGAGGTCTACACGGATAAGGAAGCAACCTGAAAGGTTTGGTTTTACATTGCTTGATTCTAGTTTGTTCTTATGCTTTGCTCACTAATAGTGATGAACCTAGAACTGTATCAGAGGCTTTGGATATGAAGGATGTAGATTCCTGGAAGGAGGCCATGGAGGAAGAAATGGCTTCTTTGGAAAAGAATCAAACTTGGGACTTGGTGCCTTTGCCTCCTGGACGGAAACCCATTGGATGCAAATGGGTGTTCAAGAAGAAGATTGGTGCAGATGGCAGTATTGAGAAGTATAAGGCCAGATTGGTTACAAAGGGGTATTCACAAGTGGAGGGTATATATTATGGTGAGATCTTCTCTCCTGTTGCAAAGATGACATCCATTTGATTCCTATTGTCTCTCGCAGCAGCTTATGACTTGGAGGTAGAACAGATGGATGTGAAGACAGCTTTCTTTCACAGTGACTTGGAGGAAGAAATCTACATGTCACAGCCAGAGCATTACATGGTAAAAGGTAAAGAAAATTTGGTTTGCAAACTTAAGAAGTCTTTGTATGGTTTGAAGCAATCCCCTAGGAGATGGTACTTGAAGTTTGATGCCTTTGTGTTGTCAATTGGATTTATGAGATCAAAATCGGATCACTGTGTTTATTATAAATTTGATGGTGATCGTATTCTCATTGTTGCACTATATGTTGATGATATGTTGCTCATTGGGAAGGGTAAGAATATGATTTCTCATTTTAAATCTCAGTTGTCAGCTCAGTTTGAAATGAAAGATTTAGGAGTAGCCAGGTACATTCTAGGAATAGAAATCAGAAGAGACAGAACCAACAAAAAACTTTGATTAAGTTAGAGTAAGTATGTTAAGATCGTGTTGGACAGATTCAACATGGGAGATTGTAGACCATTGTGTGTTCCCATTTCTTTGGGGACAAAGTTGTCTATTGAGGATTGTCCAAAATCTCCTAGTGAGGTGGAGGACATGAGCAGAGTACCTTATGCTAGTGTTGTTGGTAGTTTGATGTATGCTATGGTTTGCACAAGACTAGACATTGCCCAAGCAGTGGGAGTCCTTAGTCGATTTATGGCTAATCTTGGATGGGTTCATTGGGATGCAGTTAAGCGAGTGTTCAGATATTTGAGGGCTACTTTCGAGTATTCCATTTGTTATCATGGTAATGTTTCAGGACCTCCGCATTCTATTGATATTCATGGATTTGTAGATTTAGATTGGGTAGGTGACATTAACAGCAGGAGATCCACCAGTGCTTATATTTTTACACTATTTGGTGGTGCTATTAGTTGGATGAGTAAGTGACAACCTGTTGTTGCTTTGTTCACGAAAGAAGCTAAGTATATGGCAGCAACTCATGCTTGTAAGGAATCCATTTGGCTTAAGAGATTGTGTTCTGATATTGTTGTTGATGCAGGTCAGATCACGATTAGTTGTGGTAGTCAGAGTGAAATTTGCCTTGCAAAGAATCCAACTTTCCATGCTAAAACCAAGCACATTGATGTTCAGTTTCACTTCGTGAGGGACATGGTTGAGGATAGAAAGGTAAATTTGGAGAAGGTAGATACTTTGAAGAATGTTGCAGATGCATTGATGAAGCCAGTGGGCACAAAGAAGTTCAGATGGTGTTTTTCTATTGGCTCTTACAAGGTGTTCGACAAGTGGGAGAATGTTGTGAATTAAGGTGTCTCAACCTTGGTAATTCTCTGCATTTGTAATGTTTGTATTTATTATTCAATTGCCTATGTTGTAAATATTTGGAAATTCCACTATCATATTGTGGGATGTGGCACGATGATGTGTCAATCCTACATGGATTATGACAACTTGTTATTTTGTCCTCACATGAGGAGATAGGCATCCCACTTAGTGGTAGGAATATTCTGCCATGTGTCGGCATCTTCTATGTTGTGTAAGGAATGTTTGACCGAAATGGTTATGATGGATTCCTATGACGAATCTATGACATGTAAGAGTTGAGAATAGAAGGTTGTAAGATAGGTAATGACATGTGTCATGAAGCATCTTTGAATGAGGCGTATTTGGGCACCCCAAGGTGGAATATGAGGTGTTGTACGAGAATATACTATTTATAGCATGTGTTTGACAGATTCTATGACGGTTGTAAGTGCTGTAAGAGCATCTGTCATAGCCCATTTTGGAAATAGGCGACCTCTTTGGGATGGGAGTCGTGGACAAGTGTCAGACACATTCTACAATGTTGACCAAGTGTCCCTAGGCGTGGGTTTTGGTCCAAGATGACATAGTGGACGCCCATTCCAAGAAAGGTCCAAAATTGCCTTGTATGTTCTATTTAAACAGGTGCTTGGAGATGGAGTTTGTATTACAGGTTTACAGGTATTGCTATGCTACCGAATTGACTCCAGACACAAGTGTCGAAGACCATTGAAGCTTGCATTGCAAGTGTATTGTAAACATTCTTTCAGATTTGTTAATACATTGTATAGGTTTCTGAGTGTGGGGTTCTTCACCTGATAAGGGTTTTCCCCACCGCAAATCTTTGTCTCTCTTCTTCTGTCTTCTTTCTAGCTCTTGTGTTTTGCTTCTATTTCTCATGTTAATGGTTTAACATCGCTGTAATAGTTAGGATAAATTTGAATTTGCATAGCCCTCTCCTCAATAGATTAGTGAAGGAAGTGTTTCCGCACACCTAGCTTCCTTTCAGTCACCTCCAAGAGCCAAAAAGCATCAAAATTGGAAAGCCAGACATCTGCAAAAGGGAGAGAAGAGAACCAAGAAAAAGGCAACAAGGTTCTATATAAGTCAGAAGGATGAAGAAGAAACTGAGACTGATGAGGAAGTAAAGAAAATAAAGAAGAAGAAGAAAACTTTCAGTGAACCCTCTACCACTCATATGGAAAAAGAGGTAGAAGAATTCGTTGAAAAGCCTACTCTCTGCATTGATGATATCATCAAATCAGTTACTATGGATGGAAACCTGCAACCTATGACTGAATTTTATGATGAATATAATGAAGCTGATCAGAAGATCTTGCAAGATGCCACAGTCAATTATCTAAACATATATAACAAAGCATTCATTGAAATTATATCTCTGATTCCTAAAAGTTTAGAAAAGGAACTTGAAATAAGAAAGAACAATGCCATGGAAAAAGACCTAGAAATTTGGGAGTAGATTGCTATCCAACTCTCTTAAAGATGGCAGAGATATATATAAATTTTGTTTATCCTGGTCTAAAGTGACAAAGGATATTGAGAAGAAAGTGAAAGAGGAAGAGGATAAGCTATCAAGTGTATCTCAGAATTTTGATCCTCTCACTACATCCATAATAAACCAGGAATATCAGACTATTGCCATTCTAAATGAATTAAAGAAACTTAAAAATGAAACAAAGAATATAATAAGTAGGATGGGTGAACTTAGAGGGATAATTATCCCTAAATTAGAGGTCATGCATGAGGCCCTAACAGATGCTCATACCATAGCCCGAACCAGTGATCTAACATATCTAAAGAGGGAAGAAGCTTTTGCATTCCTACTGAGTGGTCACATCTCAATTTTGGACAGGATGAAGTAGAGTTGGGCAACATAATTTGTCCAGTTAAAGACAACTTTTTCAGATATACTTTAGTATATGTAAGTATGTTATGTATATATATTTATGAGGCCAAGTATAGATTGTTTTTAGAATTTTTGGTATGTGGATCCTACCCTTTGCCATTGATGTCAAAGGGGGAGTGAGGAGTAGTGAAAAATGTGGAATCTAGCTAAGGGGGAGCTCTGACAAAGTGTACATTATAACAAAGCATCAGCCAAGGGGGAGTATAGTGTGACACTTAGTCATTTTTCACTAAGTGTTGCCATCAATGCCAAAGGGGGAGATTGTTGGCAAGAGACACTGTGTGGCTTCATGAGTGTTGTCATTGATGGCAACAAAGTCCATCCCACATATCTGTAGGACATGGTGCATCTATATCGAAAGTCTAATTGAAGAGTATTTTCATTCGGTGACCAAGAACAGAGGATGTAGCAAGGTCCAACAATCAGGTCTGGATCTCTTAGAGGAAGTATCTCAGAAAAGTACAGACTTGGAGAAGTTAAGAGGTGTACCTCAACTGATGCATTCCAGAGATTGAGCCTCTGGTGATGAAAGAGTGAAGAGATATGAGCACATAAGTGTTGGGTTCCTATTTGGTAGAGTAGACTGAGGAAGAACTGACCGGCAAAGCATCAGACCTTAATCTGGATGAGATATTGATGTAATCAAGTTTCTTAAGGGATCATTCATGATTGGCCAACATGTTTGATGACTTCTATAAGCATCTTTTTCATACGCATCACTTAGCAAGCAAGGATTCAGCCGACAGACCAGAGTTTGGGAAAATATTGAGTATACCAGATGCCGACTAGAAAGATGTTGAAATCCTTTGTGTGGATATATATACCAGATGGATTTTGATGAGAAAGAGTGTGTGTGTGTGTTGTGTAGTACGAAGAAAAGCAGAAGATAGTGTGAAAGCAGTAATACAGGTCTGGTATGTGACAAGACAACAGCACCAAAGAAGAGGAAGAATGAAGTGCAGTAGATCAGTGTATTGAGCCTAACCGGAATTGAACCTTAGCATATGTGGATGTTTCTCATCAGTTCAAGTATCTTGTTACTTTCCTTGTACCTTGTAGACAGTGAGTCTCTTGTAGGCAGTGAACCTCTTGTGAGGAGTGTGCTTGGGTAGTGAGCCCTAATTGGCAAGTGCCATTTTGTACTTCTATTCTTTTAACAGAGAATATAATCTTGGGTTAGTCACCCCGTGGTTTTTCCCTTAACAGGGTTTTCCACGTCAAAATCATTGTGTTATGTGTATTGACTTTGTTTCTGCTTTCATGGTTATGGATGCTTATTTGTTTTGATGTTGCACTAGTTATTAAAGAAGAACAAAAAGTTAAATTAATAAAGATAACTAATTCACCCCCCTCTCAGTTATCAACAAGATGCCCATTGCTTGGTTATTCATTGCATTATCAACTCTTTAAATTGGGTGTGGGGTAAATTGAATACCCAAAGCTTGTGTTTGCAAATGGTCTTCATTGTGAATATTTCTATAATAGAAATAACAATATTCTTATTTTTCTTCAATCACTCTTTCATAGAGACGAGTTGTACATAGGGTTTTAAATCTGCCCTTACATTTGTTTGAAATTGCTAATTCCATATAATTTTATGGTCAATATTTCATATAGATATTAAGCCATTTTAATGGCTATTGCAATCCTCAAATTGATTTATAATTACTTTGTAGCTAGTAGCAAAAGATCTTATTTTTATCCATGACATTATGTCATGTAAACTACAAGCCATTCTCTAGCATTCAACTCAATGGGTTTTTATTGTTAGATTGCTACTATGAGTCACTTTTCCATGGAATATTTTCTCAATAGTTAAATGTTATAATTAGGCCATTGATGAGGCATTATGCCAAACTATATATGCACTCTATGCATGCATTCCACAATCTATGAAATCATAAATTTCATTTTTAGAATACTTTATATATACTTTAGCATAATATGTTGTAACTACTATCCACAAAGAATACCATTATTTATACATTGGACTTGACTTGTATTTGGAAATAGAAAAGGAAAGATATAATATTTAGTTGTATTTACCTTGGAATATAGATTGCACAAAAGATACATTGTACTACATGCTATTATTCATTGTTGCTATTTAATGAAATAAATCTACAATATTATCTATTCATATAGATGTTTATAGACAAAACTTTATATCTTTGAACTTGTGTATTAAGACCATCTTAGGGGTAGGGTATGTTGGGGGTTGGGTGGTGTTATTATATTTCTAAACTTGTGTATTAAGACCAACACAAGGGTAGGGTATGTTGGAGGTTGGGTGTTGTTATCATATTTCTAAACTTGTGTTAAGACCAACTCAAGGGTAGGGTATGCTAGGGGTTGGGTGTTTTTATTATATTTCTAATCTTGTGTGTTAAGACCAACTCAAGGATAGGGTATGTTGGGGGTTGGGTGTTGTTAGTACATTTATAGAAACTTATGTGTTAAGACCAACTCAGGGGTTTGGTATACTAAAGGTTTGGTGATAATATATATTTATGAACTTGTGTGTTATTTCATACTTTATGTTTCCATTAATATTAAATTGTATTCATTTATGTATGAGACAAGAAATAGATAGTAGTGATGTGCATAGATGACCTACATCTAAATATGACTTATATTTAAACACTTTGGCCAAAGTGATGATATAGCTATATGCATTGTTAGTTCATTGTATTCATAGGTTGCATGTAATTGGAGGTCATATTATCTAGAGGGTATCTAGGGACTGCATGACTAACTGCATGTGATGGATGTTCACATATTTGCACTTGGTTCTCATATTTGTTTTTGACTACAAATGTTATTGTCTTCCAGCCTTGTATAAGATTCAACATACTTCCAGTAGGAAGATGAGTAGGGGACAACTTGGTGTATGGTTGGAGGTAAACCACTTGAATGATGCTCTCACTCTTACAACTTGATAGCCATGTTTCATACACTCTATTGAGGTGACCATGTCCATTGTACAAATATTTGTAATAAATTATGAAGTCAAGGATTATATATATTTGATGATTATTGACAGGTTGAGAGGAAAATAGTTCTAATCTTAAGTTTTATTATAACTTGTAAACATGTACATCATGATGTTCTAGGTAACTAATAAATGATTGGCATCTTTACCATGAATTATAAAACTTATTTGTTTATTTGAAAAATTCAAATTTGTATCATTTTCAGAGAGTTTCAAGTATTTTACTTGTTTAAATAGTATTAGTTTTGGGTGGCTTGTTACAAATAGCATAACCCTATAATAAAAACTCCTCACCTCTCTCTAAAACAACTATCCTCTATCTCTAATATATATGCAAAGGCATCTAGGAAACCAAAAATGGTTTCCCAAAACCATTAGCTAAAACTATGAGCTAAGTAGTCAATAATAAAAGAGACCTCATGACATGTGTCTAGAAGCTACAAGCATCTTTCTTGGAGCCTCAAGACTTTTCTCATAAACTTTGGCGTATGATGTTGGTGAATAATTCTAGTTCACTTTGAAACTCTCTATAACCATGCTCTTACATGCATCATAGAATATATCATACGTAATTTCCATATCTTCCAGTGTAACAAGATTCTCTTACACACATTCCAGGGTAGCTAACATGTGGCCAAGAGTTTCACCTCAAAGTGGGATGCCTTTTTTCCCTAATAAGGACAAAATAATTAATAAATACAAATAATAAATATTTCAAACATTAGGACTTGTGAGGTGTGTGACACACCTAATCCCAACACCTCCATCTCATGATGAAGAGGTGATAGAAGGGCTCATACATTCCCTTTGAGAGATGTACTAATGATGAGTCTACTTTAGTTCAAACATAGTGGCTATCCCTTGTCAATCTCTATAATCCAACATTTAGTAAAGAAGATGTAGGGAAAGATAGAGCTACAGTAGCTCAAAATGCCCCTATTAGATCATAGATGCAACATGACACAAATGTACTAGAGTTGAGGATCATAGGTTGTTGATTCCTCTTCTACCAAAAAAAAAAAATGGTCCACATATAGCTTCATCTAATCAGTTGAGAGGAATAGGTTTATGTCTAGATGAGTGGAGAAGTTGGTGGTCATGCATAGTGCCTTGTGGCTTTAGGATCAACAAACTTCTGAGTATCATTAGACTCTAGTTGCATGTTGGGATGTTGTTTTTGAAGATGCAACACATGTTGATAAGGAGGTAGAGGAGGGATTGGTTGGGGTTCCATTAGATGAGGTAGCCCCTCATAGCACGATACTAGATGTTAATAGATGTTGATTAGGGGCAACAACAAAAAAATATAGTGTTAATAGATGAACTGATTAGGGGCAACAATAAATTTTCTATGTTTTTGTCACTTTATAGTTGACACTTGTAACCTTTAGGCATTTTGTTGTAATTTTTATATATAATATATATGTACAATGATGATGAAAGTAGACATCTTTTGTTAATTTGTTTGTTGAATCTAATGTGAAATCTCATTTCATATCTAATGTTATGTATTAAGGTTCTATAATGTATATTATAAATGCCTTAATAATATTATCATATGAATATTTGAAATTTTGTATATTTTACAATTCCCTATTTTTTTAATAGCCACCCCTAAAAAATGCCCTCCCAAAAATTCATCTTGGAAATACATTCCCCCATCCCAAAAAACATGATGTAACATAGTAAAAATATACTTTTGTAAACTATGGAATGCTTAATATTTAAAAATACTCCTTTATAAATATTATATATTTTTCATTCAAATAACATACAAATAACATAGATTATAGATTTTTCTATAAAATAGTTGTAGACCAATCTACTTTTAGAGTACCAAAAATGTTAATCATTCTATCTAAACTAGGAGATGCCTTGTAGATACTGAAATGACACAATTTGTACCTATGTCATAGGGTTCACCACATTTCAAGATAAGATTCAAAATCCAACTAACTTAAAAAAAATGTTTTAGTTCACCCAAAAATTTGTTAAAAAGGGCTTACATTTTTTAAATTCATTTTAAATCAGGATTTTTTTAATTATTTTCATAAAAATAACCCTAACGACATGAAATACATGAAGTTATAAGCCGTAGGTGTATAGTTTGCACCTGCATTTCAAAGACGAAGTGTTCACTTTTTAGTAATGTGGTGGCCTCTCATTGTTGTAGAGTCCAAAAGCAGAGAGGAATGACAATTGCAAGTAGCAAGACTATCATGTATTCATTCAACTTAAATGTTGCAAGAGACCTTTGCGGGACAAAAGGCCTACAAGCATGCTATTCATAGATAGTCTTGTGTAGCTCACATGTCCCAAGTGGCTATAAAAGCGAAAAAAAAAAAATTAATACAATGTCGTAATTTCATAGTAAGAGAAACGTTTGATTCAAACACGGAAGCTTCTAGGGATGATATGTATGAGAATGTAAATATCTTGCCACCTATAGGAACAATCATAAATGATGCAATGTGTGAAACTTTTCCTTCTAATTAACTTTTTTTTAATGAATATTTCAAATGTGTGTATGTATATGTGTATGTGTACATATATATATATGTGTGTGTATGTGTGTACATATGTGTGTGTGTCTACACACACACACATAACAAGTTGGGTGGAAAAGGCACACCCCAAAGTCTATCCATTAACTTTGCTTGTGGCAGTGATGGTCTTGATTTTGATACTGAAAAAGATGACTTTGGGAATACAATAGAACTTGTTTTTAATTTTTTGTTACATAGTCTTTGTCTTCAATTTTATTTTTTATGTTTTTTTTTATTATTTTTATTTTGTTTATTATAAAATTTAATTTTAAAACATTAAATTTTAAATGTGACATTTGTTTTGTATTTATTTATCTTGGTTTTTAATAAAAATTCAATACATTCAAATTTAATATTTCAGATATTTAGTTTAGATTTTTAATTATTAATATATTTAATATATAAAATTTATTATATTAAATTTTTAAATTATTTTTTTTAACTTATTTATTTTTTAATATTTTTAAATTTATTATAATGGTATATAAATATTTTTATAAAGATTTTAAATTTAATATGCCAAAGGCATTCCATTATTAAAATGGATGAGCTAAGTTTGAAGATCAACATTGAAAATGGCATAGAATAGTGCAAGATGAATGAAAATAATCTAGTCGTTGATAGTTTTATGCTAACGGATGTTTTGTTGTATTCCAAATCACTAAAAGCAATTGAAAAATCTGAAGAGTGAACTTCCTCTGTAAGACTACAAGAAGATGCCCCTAGGCTAATATCGTCACTACCGATGCTGCTGCTATTGACATAGGATGAAAGGTGGTTGGGAATGGGAATGACAGTGCTACTTGAACCTTGTGAAGCAAAACTGCTACTATTCTTCTTTTTCTTCTTTTCTCTACTTACCCTGTCTACTTCAACGGCTATATGCCTGTTAAAAACTCTTCACCTCCTCCTTGGTCAAGCCAAGAATGAAACGTCCACATAGATCTGGGAGCATCCCTATTAGAACCACCACTCTCGCTCTTTCTTGCAATATTTGGGCACCTACTTGACAGAGATTTGTTGTAGTTAAACTGTGGTATATCCATATATCGATTCTCATACTCTTTTGAATGAAGATCCAAGACAGACATCATGATAACCTTCAAATTGGAATACAAATTGGTAATTTGAAAGAGAGGCATATTATGTTGTGTTTGGGGGGAGAGATCTCAAAATAGGGCTATGACCACTGGGTGTGGAGGACATTCATCTGAACCACGTTACCTTCAACCAATGTCAATTTGATGAATTGTTTTCCAATGTTCTATCTAAATATCATCCATTTTAATGGTCAAACAATCAATAGGGATTTAACAACTCATTCACAATTAAATATTTGTCCTATGTTTATTGGCCAAAATTGACCTTTGACTATTGAAGTGGATGATATTTAAGAACAGCCGTCTTCCAATGTAACACAAAGAGAGAAAGGCTAGGGAGGTAGCACATGTGCCCAATTGCGTGGGCAAAAGTCACGACCCCCATTTAACAAGTGTGTTTTCTTGACGATTTTTTTAGCAAGAAAATAGGCCATAAAAATTAGCCTCCATGCAAAAACACTATAACTGTTAGCCCTAGGTTTATATGAATCTATGCTGGTAATTGCCATCCAAAACAAAACCTTCCAATAAGCTTAACATTCGTTAAGGTCATTTAGGCCTAATTTTCCCATTTCAAAGTATGCAGACAGAAGTAGTGCTCATACTGTATGATATGGTTAACATTTAAAATAGGTCCATGCAATTCAAAACTATGACCATAGATTGGCAACTCTCACTCTCTACCCACTACGCATAAATGCATTTGCCTTTGTGCTATACAGAATTCGCTGCAAACCATTCATCATATAAACAATTCTTAAAAAATAGAATCAATCATCAAAACTATAATAGCAATAGTTGCGTGCTCAAATTATGCACTAGTCTATAGAAGTAAAGTCACATTTTTTATGGGTATTTGAAAAACAAGACATTACATATATGAACATACTCTGTATAAGCTCATTTTCTCCGATGTTCACTGTTTTAGTTGTAGCAATGCTGGGCAAAAATGCCAAGTTTAGTAGCAGTGTAGGGAATATGGATGATAATAGAACGTGTCTCCTCATAAGGTTATATAAGCATGGGGATGAGGATTTGCGAGGATAATTAACATGTGGGCTTCCTGCTATTATAGTTGGGTTGTAATATCCATTGTTTCTATGGTTGATTCACGTAATGGGGGTGGAGGAGGGTGTGAATAATTGAAATTGCCATCAGGTGATAAAGGGAGTAAATATTGAAGATATCATTCTTAATATATGGTTGAACATAGACATGGCAATGTGTGAGGAGTGGACATGTGGCATAGTATGTCGCATTTAGATTTGAATTAACAAATACATACTTATACATTTATTAACACATACATATATGACACAATTTGCAACAAATGGAGTGTGTTAGTGTAGAATCTAAAAAAAGACAACACAGATAAGAAAACAACCACAGCAATTTAACACAGCAAGGATCTGAACAATACACAATTCTGTACCATGGAGATGATACAACTATCTCTGTGTATATATATTATAAATTGACTTCTGCTGTCGAAATATATAACAGCGAACAGAATTACAAACTCCAGCGGTTACATGCCAAAAGCCTAAAATTAGACTTTAACTAACAAAGAACTGAAACAAAAGGTACATGCACATTACATGCTTTTATTTGCTGCGCTAGATGACTGCAGTTCGGTAAAAACAAAGTTTCTTAACTGTTTTCTAATTTAAACAAAGAAAACTATAATTAAAACTTGATTCTCTAAATTTTGCATGGCGGAGAAGGCACATGCAAACTCGATGATCAGCATCAGTTATCAACAGTTAGTCTATAAAGAAAGCCTTTTCTTGGTTAAAAGAATAGAATCAATGAACACTTCTATAATGGGAAATCAAACAATGCGAGTATTTGTGCATAGAGGTAGCAACTTCATTTGGAGGATTGATGACTATTGCTTCCTTCGTACTAATGGAAGATGATGAAAGTGATCAGAGTCGGTCATATTTTCCATTTATAATTGGTTCACATAATCCATGTGTTCATTTTGTCTTATGCTTTTTTAAATCCACATAAATTTTTTGTACACTAAAATAATCATATTTCATGATATGAGGTCTCATTACTTCATGTGGTCAAACACTTTACAAGCATGGACTAAATTTCTGGATTTGACATACATATAAATAAACTTGTGATGTAATATCTTAAAAAGAAAATATATTATATTTATATATTTTAAGTATATTATTTTATTATAAAAATTTTCTCTCACACATCCATTGTAAATTATTGTATTTATTTCTAATATTATAATATATAATCATATATTTAAATTAAATATATTATATGTTTAATGTTATTTTATATTTGTGATTTAATTGTATATTTATTTTATATGTAAAATCTATATAAATTAGTTATATTTATTATTATATATTATACATATTAAATATAATTATTAGTAAATATAATTCATATATCTTACATATAGTACTATTTAAATTAACCTATAAAAAATTTAGTAACTAGAGAGAGCTTTTATTTATAGGGCTTTGGAATTGGATAACTTGTATTGTCAATTGTCAAAGTAGATTACTGAACAATGTGACAATATCAACTAATGCACAATTTCAACCATCTCTTAAAATTTTAATTAAAAATTGTGGTTGCTTAAATCATTTTTTCCCCTATACCAAGATTCACAATCTCTACAAATGGATTGTTTCTATTTATTGTTGTTATAGACAAGATATGTTGTTACAAACAAGTTATTATTTAACATAAATGTATGCAATTGATATAACCATTTCTTAAGGATAATACTATATGAACTCAAAATTTTAGATCATACATGTTTACCTCATTTGCATGGCCTCAAAGATTAGTGATTATTCTATCACTTTTCTTCATCATTATGGCTTCTAATATTCAATGTCTGAGGACATCCAAATCATTTGCTACGTATCACAATCCACAAACATTTATTATGAAAGAAAATACATTTCGCCCATTTTTCTTCAATCATTTTACCCTTTTACATGCTTAATTCTCCTTTGCATTAAAATAATTTGAGTTTCTTTTATGGAATTCTATATTTAATTTTTCAAACAATATATGATTTTTTTGTGAAAATCATTAAGCAAATTGACCTCATGTATTGCCCTATTGTATGCTGAAAAAATGATAAACTTAATAGATGTCATCATCATACCCATTGCACACGAAAGTGTGAATGCTAGTTTAGTAATATTTAGATATTTTGATAATTTTGTAGATTTATTTCTTATATTAAAAAAATTACAAATTTATATCAGTCCAATTTAATATTTCAAACAATATGTGAGATGTTTGTAAAAATCATTGAGCAAATTGACCTCATGCATTGGCCTATTGTATGTTGAAAAATGATAAACTTAATAGATGCATCATCATCCTCGTACCCATTACACACCACAATGTGATTGCTAGTTTAGTAATATTTAGATATTTTGTGAATTTATTTCTTATATTAAAAAATTACAAATTTATATTAGTCCAATTTTTTTGTCCAACTTAATCCAAATTTTATCATCCAACAAACATGAACACAAACCTTGTGTCATAAAATTGTACTACTGCTAATAAAGATGGTTCTTTATAAGTTTTATTTTTCCTACATCTTAAAACAATTTAATGATTTGTGAGATAGGTGGATCCTATGGAAAGAGCCTATTGTTCAATTTGTAGAATATACGAGTACTACTTGTAAAAATAAATGCTGGTGTTGGTAGAATATTGGAGTAGTAGTTGTAAAAGTAAATGTATCGACTACTCTTTCTGATTGTGTGGCAGCATAAGAAATAATATAATAGTGAGTGCAGCGCTTGGCCAATAGATTAATAAATATAAAATGTAGCGATTTATAAATATACAATTTCGGATTTACAGAAAGCTTGTAATGTATATAACAACCAAAACAGAAGAAAAGTTCACCGACAATTGGAATGACTTGAAGGCGACTATTTGACTTGAGCTCTTCGTATTAGAAACACCATCCAAACAGATCCTGATCATCTTGCAAAAATAAAGAGTCATCGTTATGTTGTGCTATATCTTCGTTGACACCTAATGTAGTTCCTGCTTCACTAGAATTATAAAATCCATTTGTGATAGACGCAAGATTAGCCTGTGCATTGAGGAGCTCGGCTTGTGTGGTTGCCAGTTGTGATTGCAGTTGTAATACTTGTTTCTGCAGTCGACAAATTTCACCAGTGCAGCCGTAGATTGGATTATGCGCTCTCGCACTTGCTTCATATACCATGCTGGTTACAGCATCTGCTCTCTTCTCAGCCGGAATATCCTGCAATAAAAAAACAGCAGATTCAATCAAGGTTCTTACGCTTTGGTATTACTATATGTGTTAAAACTGAGAAAAGGAATTGTAAACACAGAATGGCAGCCACTACACCAAAAACCTAAGCTGTCAGTTAGGGCACCACAGGAGAGGTTAAGGGGTACTGACTGAGGGTTAAGGGTCCCAGCACAACAACAGTTTACCCCCTAGTCAAGAGGTCTGTATTGGACACAGTCAACCACGAGGCGAGCAAGCCTCTTGAGTGTTGGAATCAAACCCTGCCCGGTAGAATCGCCATTTTTGTTAACACAGAACAGCTGCCACTACACCAAAAGCCTAAACTGTCAGTGAGGGCACCACTGGAGAGATTAAGAGGATACCCACTGAGGGTTGAGAGTCCTAACATGACAACAGCAATGAAATTAAATGCGGCCTTTTTAGAAAATCTAAAAAGGCATTTGTTTTATACCTGAAGCGTTTTGATAATGTTGCTTGTTCCAAATAATCTGTGTACGAGTAAAAACTTGCGAGGTTCGTTTGGTGGGAAATAGGGAGCAAGAACGCAATTATCTCCACATTTTCTTCGTTGCATCCTGCAGGCTGCACAAGGATAAACAATCCCAGACATCTCTGGCGCTTTCTGTTCCATCTGAATTAAGCAGCAGAAGAAGAAAAACTTATAAATGTTTTAACAGTAAACCTAGCCGATTTGTAATTAATGAACGCTTATCAAACCTAGGAATGTAGGAGATGAGAGATATTGCTGGGAGACGTTGGACATAGATGCATAGATTATATAGCTGATGGTGTTGAGCGTTATTTCTGTTATTCTTAAACATCATCCAATTCAATATTCAAAAGTCAATTTATTATTTTTTGGTGTGAATGAGGTGTAAGTTTACTATTGACTGTTTGACCATTGAACTGGATGATATTTAAATAGAGTGTTATACAAGGAATTCAATGTACAGTTGTAAAGTGAACGTTTCTCTCGTCATCTTAAAACGATTTTTTTGGTAGTGTGGAATGACTTAAAAAACCTGTCAAAATTAAATTTATGTTATTAAATGTGAAATTGTGACGTTAACTGACTTACATATTTAACTGATGGAGACTAAATATTGAATGAGGTTTTGTTGTAATATTTGCTTCATGAATTTCTTTATATACTATGTTATTAATGATCCAATTGTTATAACCATTGCTACAATTTTTCGTTCGTTTGACTTTTTAGGAAGTTTATTTGGTTTTGGATTGCGTACACCTGTTTATAAAGAAAAGAAAAATTCGAAAACCGCGTAGAAAGTCGTTGCCAAACAATTCCTTGTATGCTGAGTCCTCACCATGTGGGGATTGCAAATAAAAAGAAAAAGCCTTCTGATTTGATACACATAATTGTCGTGGAATTTTGGGGCCATTTCGAATTCGCATTTTTCCTCTTAGACTTGAGATTCCACCCCACGTTTTAAATTTTCCTATTTGTTTAGGTATCTTGATTGCTCCTTACCAACTACTCTCAATATCCCTTTGTAGGGAAAACAGAGACATTAGTGCTCTAGACTGGGCTGAGGTTACATGATGTCTATCCTTAGCAAAATATATCTCTCAATCTTGATAGTGCTAGATATGATCAGATCCAAATCAAATCTCTTGTCGAATTATTTTAATTTTGAATGGAATTGTTCAATTACAAGCTCATTGAAAATTAAAATACATGTGTTTTTTGCAACGTTTTTTTAAAGTTAAAGAACATGTATTGTCTCAAAATTATAAGCATAAGCATTTAATTTCTCTAAATTGGTACATATCTCTCTTCCTCCACAAGTTACTTGTTTGACTCGGCATCACATGCTTTCAATTAGTTGATTTGGTTAAGTTGTTTTAATAGTTATTAATATATATATGAAAATTAGTTAATTATAAGTTTAGAATATCAAAATATATTAGAATATACACAACTGATCCTTATAAAATATCATAACTTGACACACTACAAAAATACCTTATGCTTGTCAAAAAATAGTATTTTCAATCTTATGTATATAGTGTAATATAATTAAGAGAATATATGCTAATAATTTTAGCTTTCATAAATTTACAACAAGAAAAAGTACTTAGTAGATTTTTCCTCTTGCTACAACATGTTTGAATGTCTAAACAATAATAATTACTGAAAGTGACCAGTAAATATTGATTGCTCTTATCCATTTATTCTAAAAATTGCAATAAGAAGTAAAAAAAAATTTGACCATTAGCAATAAGCTTAATCAATACTTTTTGCTAACAATTTTATTTTAATTATAAGCCTACTTTATGATCTAGGAACCAACAAAAGAGATCTAGTAGATTGCCATCATCATACCGCATAGAACCAACATTACCATGATTTGATGAAGGATCAAACCAACCAAACTAATAGAACATCTTTATCTATTACTAAAATAAGAATATTTATAATTTAGATATTAACCTTTACAACTTATCCTTCGAAGGTAACAATGTTAGTTTGGAAGGTGTGCTTATAAATACCATACATACATATATCTATGTGTGTGTGTGTATTTGTGTGTGTGTGTGTGTGTGTATACACATACATATCTATATATACATAGATACATACATACACATACACATACACATACATACATACATACATTCATATATATACATATGTACATGTACATATGTACATATACATATATACATATGACATCTTCATCTCATTGCTCTTTGGTATCTTTACATGCATATATAAAAAACTTTGAGAATTTCTACACATTCCTTAACATGAATCCTCATGTTCTCACTCATATACAATTTATGTGCCACAAGGATAAAAATGAATGGAGTAAGGACTGTCAAGTGATATTGCATGAAGCCTTAGGAGCCCTCAAGGACAAAGACTCTGCATCTAGGGAAGCCTGCAAGCATCTGGAGAAGATGGTAACGATGGATGTGATCACAAGAAATGCTATTGAATTTACTGATACACATTGCAGCCAAGAGTACTTGGATCACATTGCTTAGATATATCTGTGGTTGAATAGAGCTTAAGCATCATTATCATTATTGTTGTTATGTTAATCATGTTAATCCCCAAAAGACATTTTGAAGAGTTATGTCTCTTCATAAGTATTTCTATATAATTTTAACATGTGATGTTGAATTATCATCAAGAGTAAGATATAATGCATGAAGTTTATAATGTTTTAAAAGACCATATTGCAAGTTTTATATTGAAGAAGTAAATTGAAACTCTCTGATTCTGTGGTTTCATTTTGGCATCAATTATTTGTTAAAATTATTCAATTATATGGTTGTCTCTAGTTCAGTATTTCCTTATTATTCAAATTAATATACCAAGTATATATTTAATTTGTCAATACACATTTGTTGTATTTATGTGATTGGATTAATTGGTTTCCATAAAAGGAATTAAAATCCTTCTGATCGGTCATAGTAACCTAGAAGTGTTGATTTGGATCACTAAGAAGAATCATATAATTAGGATTGTCATTTTGTCTCCACATTGATATTGTCTGTTGTTCTTGTATAATTCATTCAATTGGTTCCTTCAAGAAAGGATTAAAACTCCATCTAGTGAATAACAAGAAGTCTGATTGTGTCATACATACATATATCTATGTGTGTGTATGTGTGTGTATGTATATATATGTGTGTGTGTGTATACATATCTATATACATACATATATATACATAGATACATACATACACATACACACACATACACATACACATACATACATACATATATATATGTATATATGTACATATGTAGATACATATATGTGTATATATATGTACATATGTATATGTGTATATATATGCACATATGTATGGGTATATATATGCACATATGTATGTGTGTATATATATGCACATATGTATATGTGTGTATATATATATATATATATATACACATGTGTGTGTATGATTTGCTAAACCTAGTTCTTAGCCTAGACTAAGCTCAGAGAGACCTATTTAAGGATCTCTTCCCATATCTTTATCGCTGAGATCACTATTGGGGGTCTCAATCCCCAAGTCATTATCACCTTATTCAAACCTGTAAGCTCATCGACCCAACAAAAGAAGATATCCTACGAGCACATCAATGGTGAAGACCCACGGCCTATGACCTCATTGGGCTAGCAAGGGTTTGAAACTTAGTGGCTAGCACAACAACCATGTGATCTCATCACCATATTGTGCCTTTATGGGCTTATATATAATGGCAACATTTAAAATCTGTATCTTGCACATTTACTCATTTAAAATAAATTATATAGACAAATATGGTTTCATTTCTTCTAACCAATCAAATGCATTGATTTCATTTTAGTAATTTAAATATTATTTAAATTTGTTAGCCAAAAGACCAATAATGGGTTGGTATGGTAGTGGGGAAGTCTTAATTGTGATTGTTGTGAAGCATGGGAACTAAATGTAATGCATTGACAATACCTTGAGGCTCTAATATATTTTTTTAGATGTGATATTTTCAAGTAGCTTTCAATTATTTTTCATCTACATGTGTTAGTTCCTTGGTGATGGCTTTAGTGCCTAGTGTAATCTATGGAGCAAGCAAGAAGGGTGAGAGATATAAGGTCAAATTTAAATTATAGGATAATTGTTTGAGGAAGAGGAAGAGAAGGGTATTGGGGAAAAAATGGTAGTAGAATTTATGGTGTATGTGGATAAGGAGATCAAGAACATTGAACTTAGGTGATGGGTGGTTCATTTTTGAGACTTAGCAAAGGAGATGGATGACACTTTGTGTGTAAGTATCTGGTCTTCCATGGAATAAATGTTGTTGGATCCTAGTTACACGTGGGGAGGTTAGAACATGTTTGATGTTTCTCAATATTTGTCATGTGATTTCCTACTTTTGACGATGGCAAGTTCATATCTAATTCACAGTGATATTGAGAATGTTGTCCAATATGCTAAGGTGTATTTTGGGTGTGTTCTGGAACACCTCCATGCTTTAAAATGCTTGGCATTTGTTTGATGTTTTTAATTCTATGTATAAATAAGCCATTGGGATGATGACATTTTCTAGTGAGGAAGGATGTCACATCCCATTTATAATCATTGTTTTGAATATATTTTTAATGATTAATTAATTATTTGAAGTGTGTGAAATTAATATAATTTTAAATGTTCTATTATGTGTTACATGATATTACAATAGTTCAATATTTCATTATCTCAATCGAATCTTGATTCGATATGGTAGTTAATTGTCCTTAATATTTGTACTCATTTATCATATGCAGTTGATATCTTATTTGATTTGTGAATATGAATTTTCATTAAGGACTAAGCACAATCTACTTCAATATGAGGTGGATTTAGGATAGTACTCTTCCCCCTCCTACATGTTGAGGGAGAGTATGATCTTGGAAAGGATGGTAGATTTAACAATTTGGTAGTTAAACCAAGCTAACTAAGAATCCCCAAACACTCAAGCACAAGTTTGAAATATGACTATATGATGATGCATTTGTAGGCATGCAGAGGTAAATTTGAGTGTTGTTGAAAGTTAGTGTGTGAAGTCTCTGTTATCTTCATATAGTTCCATATTGTGACAAATAATTTTAAGTTTAAATTTAGTTACAATAGTTTATTTTATAATTTAATTTAATATTTTGGAACTAGTTATTATTTCTATAACATTACTTAGTATTGTTCTTAATTCCTTTCTATACTAAGGGCTAAGAATGTTTATATTTAATTATATGTATGCACTAGGGTGTTGCCACAATAGTGTGTCCCACTTATGGTACATCCTGATTTTTGTCTAACATCACCTATTTTTTAGAATAATTAATTATTTAAGCCTTGAGGGGTTTGACCTAAATGGGATTAATTGAAGGGGGTTAGATAAAACCCCCTTAGATCAAAGCCCCTTGGAAAGAACCCCCTAGTCCTAAATCAAACCCTCGGTGGAGTCTCCTCCACAACTATCAAAATACTGACAAAAAGCCAATTTTGCTTCACCTTTTGGGAGATCACATGAAGTCATTTAGAAATTCTACTTTGTAAGTATGTAGCCCTTAGTATAAGCTTTCCACAAAGTATGATTTTGAATATCTTTCATTTGATTATTATATTTTTTAATTTTTCTAGTGAACATATATTTTTCACCAAACATCAAGATCTCTATTTCACACACGTGGAAAAATAAAAATAGAGATTTAAAAAAAAATACATTTCTAAGTATTTATGTCCTTGCTTCAACAAAAAAAGAAGTTAATTTGAAAGCTATTGATAGTAAAATTTGCATTGGACTAGAAACAATGGGATATCTTGAAGTGTGGGACTTGCTTTCAAGATAACCTCTAGACATTAAAGAAGCTGACTCTTCTATGATTCTTTATTGGTTGGGAAAAGGGGAGAATATTGAATCTAAATGACTATAAAATGAAACCATACTAAGGTGATGCACAAGAATTGATTCAGATCATAAAGAAAGAAAGGACTCACTATCTTCAATTACTGATAACAATAGAATGAATCATAACTATTCAAAGACCACATATGCATGATTTCATAGAAAATTATATGTCATTACTAGAAATGAATTGAATAAGACACTATATTACAAATTCAATATATCATAGACTCGTGAATTAGCACAAAACATTATTTCTCTTCATTGGTGAAAGGAGAACAAAGCATACAAGGCCAAAATTATGCACAATAACACAATATTCAAATCCTTTCAAAGAAACACCTATGAAGGCCTTAAGTCTTTTACTATTGTATTGAATAATTTTCCAACCCTAAAACAAGCTACATATCCTACTCTTATACAAATTATTGAGCGAAGATAACAATGAAACTAGAAACTAACTGAAACATAAAGCATAGAAAACTAAGAGCTACATCTCAAACTACCTCTTAAGAGACTTATTAATCCACATGACTTCTATGAATCTGCATGAAAAGAAGCTAACACGTCGATCAGCTCAACCAATGGTGTAACGAAAAGAAATTATAAAAAAACTCACTTCTGTAGACGTGCAGTGATGCCATGTTTCAGTCTTCAGCCAATATCCACTGAATCCCACCATAACTCCTAAGAAATTGACATGTCTCAAATCAAAAGAGGGCCCACCATACCTATACATCATTCCTACATCCAAATTTATATGATGCATGAAGGTACCGTGTGTCTCTCTTCAGCCAATGGTGCAATAAAAGGAACTGTCAAGGCTGGGAAACTCTAAAAGATGCATGGAGGTGACACATTCAATCCACTAGCCTCATCATAGTGAATGACACAAAAAAAACTATGTTGATGCCATCAATAAAAATGATGTGTAGGGTTGCCACGTGGAACACCTCAATCAATGGCATAACAAGAAAGAGATATCAAAAACCTTATTGCTACGGGATGTGCTAATATGACACATGGAATCCACTAAATTGACTCAAAAGAAACTTTACTTTACTTAAACATATATAAGACATGACTCCATTCATTGGTTTGACTATTATTTCTATTAATACCTCTACCCCTCAGAAACAAAAATGAATATAGCCACAAACCAAACATGTATTCAAAATGTAGAGTTTTTTCTCTACAATTCTTGGTGACTCACCAAGAGATCTACGTTTGCATAGAAGAACCCCAAAAAAACTCCAACAGATCAAAAGAGAACATCAAAACTAAGAAACACAACAACAAATACATTAGAGATTCTAAAGCGCTAGCTGCAAGGAGGCCCAATCACTCTCGAAAGGCTAGACTTTCTTTTTTAGTGCCTCAAACACCTAATCCAAATATAGAATCTCCTTGTAAGAAAAGCTTTGAATGCTCTAAAAAGCAACTTTGATCTAGAATTCTAGTTGTGCCTGAGGTTGTAAAACTATTTCTACCTCCACGATACTAGGTGCTTGACTCAAACCTGTAAATGTTGCTTGATCATTTTTCCTATTAACCAACATGTATTTGATTTGATACTCCATAAGAACTAGAAAATCATCCAAAAATGGTGAGGGGAGTCCTAACTAGACTAGATTTTTAATGTGTCCCTCCATTCCTTAACGATCTATTTCAAGGCATCTAAATGGGCCTTGCACTTGAGAGCCACCTTGTTTCAAATCAAAAATTCATTCACTTTCACTACAGTGATTCTTCTATTATCAACCCTAGTTGTTTGAAGAGTCTCCTCTAAGGAACTATATAACTTCTATACCAACAACTATGATTCAACCACCTTGGGAGTCACAAAGGAAAGAGTCTGTTTAATTGCCACTTCTCCCTCAACACCGAGACTCTTAGAATCTATAATAAATTTAAGCACCGGCCTGAGTTTTGAAGTCTCCTCTGAAATGCATCCCCAATATGACACATACAATTCTTGGATCATAGGTAACACACTCATCATAGGAGGGTGTTGTGTGAGCTCCTATTTGATTTGGAATAACTATTGATGCTTGGTCTAAATCTCTTCATGCAATTGTTTATTAGCATCCCTCTCTTTTGCTAGGCTTTTATGCAACTATGTCAACTCACCTCAGCTATCACTGAGGGTCTTCTCTACCAACCTCTTCTCCTAGTGTAGAGTGATGTTCAAAGACTTCAATGAATCTAATTTTGCACTCAATCCAACACTCTTATCTTGCTTTGCTTGCAATGTTTCCTTGAAAACCATGCTCTACACATCAAGCACAAGTCTAGAAAGATCTATATCTTTGGCCTTTACCTCATCCTAAAGCATGTCAATAGTGCCCTTGACTCGAGCTAGTTCATGTCCTTTCTTCTCTAACTTCCACCCTATCTTGATGAAATTTGTCGTAACAGATTTCTGGGTCTCCTCCATCAACTCCACCTTATCCTAAGTCCTAGCCTGCACTAGGTTCAAACCCACAACATGGATTGATTAATCTTCAAGTTGCATCTATTTCTGGGGTTTGATCATAGTGGGAGTCATGTGGGCAATCATCAAAGATTGCTATGTGTGATCATACAGAGAGTGCATGTGAGGGATAGTAGGGGATCTACCTTTTTTCTTTCTTTGTTTCTCTAAGCGGGCCTCATGGGGCCTACACCTGGTTTCAACTTATTGGTGGAAAGAAGTTAGGGATGGAATCACCCCACTGGAAAAAGGAAAACCTTGAGGCAAACCATATAGGATTGTCACCTATTGTTGTGTTGAGGCAATGCTGAAACTTGGGGGCACTCGAGATTGTATCATTAGAATAGAAGGGGGAAATGGTGACAAATTGAGCAGTAGTGGGGTTGTTAACTGTGAGGTAGTAGGTGTAGAAAATGAGGATGGTGGAGTCATATAAAAAGTAGCTACAACTTTAGGGGAGCGCACTATGAGGGGAGTCTAGAGAGAAAAGAAAAAAGGGTAAGGAAATACTTACCTGAGTGCTCACAGTTGTAGTCACACTAGATGTTGTGGGCACCATAATGATGAGGACATCTTCTTCCTCAGACTCTTCTTGCAACTTAAGTTTCTGCCTCTTCTTCTCTAGCTACTCTTGCTCTTGCTCTTGCTCTGAGGCTTCTTCTTGCTCAAACTTAGTCTCAGTTTCCTTTTCCACCTCTCCTCCAAAACTTTTGCTGACATCATATGGTAAAGCTAGCTCAATGTGGTTATCATCCCATATCCTTTACCACTCTTCATCAGTCTCTATTTCACCAAAATTCTTCTCCCACTCAAATATCTCCTGCATATACTTCCAATAGGCATTGATTTTCTCCATGCTCCAATCATCTCTCAACAGAGTGGCTCTGAGGCAACATGTCATTACCTTTGTAAGGTCATAAGGCCTAATAATCTTGTAAAATACCTCCTATGGAGGCTGAGACTCTTTTGGAATCTAGTCTAATTCGACATGCACGTCATCAATGTCTGTCAATGGTGATCTCCTTGCTCAAAGAATGTGTGAGTCTGATGCTCAAATGGAATCATAGATCTTGATGAGTCCAGTCATCTCTTAAAAAAATGCCAGGTTCATATTGCCATTGATCCATTATCTGGTCCAAACCCAAGTCTACCAATTTCAACATGAGCAAATGCTCATCTTGCCGCTTAATCACCGTAATGCCTCCCTTTGTGAAGGGAATATCATACATGGCCTTCTTTTTCCTCCCTGCCCCAAATTTAGAATCAATAACATATAGCTAGTAAGCTAGCTTAATTGCTACAACCCTATTAGTGAGAAACTTGGGTAGCCTAAACAATTTCTCCTTGAAGCCATGGACTCCTACAATGGTGTAATGGGCTTCAAAGAACTAGTCACATGGAAGATGAACGATAGATAACATTGCCTGTTATTTATCACTTATTTTAAAAGTAATCTCATCAGGGCTAAGATCTATGAGAGTCAAGGACATGAAATAATCTAAATATTCATTAAAATTAGCTGTGACTGATAAAAAATGAGTCCATGTAGACACAAGAATCAATCTCTAGCTGTCAGCTAACTCCTCAGACATAGTTAGCTACATGTGGGGTAGGAAGAATTAGAGATTCTGAAACAAAAGCATGTGTAGAAGAAAGGAAGAGTACCTGAAGAATTGTTGATGGCCAAAATTGGCCAACTGATACATTAGTCTATCAATGATGACATCTGAAAAATCCATCATGTTGACTTGCTTCTTAGTAACTATCTTTAGGTGAAAAACAATGCCCAATTGGAAATCAAAAACATTCACATCATTGTTGAGGCTATAAATAAAAGAAAGCTTTGAACACACATCCTACACATCCCGGTTGAAACTGGATAATGTGATCGATAGGGGAGACAAAACCATATTCTCTGGGTTTAAGCGGAGCTCATTATTTAAAAAATGCAATTGATTATCCCTCATGTTTCATAGTTTCTAAAATATGGCAAGAGCACTGAAATCTATTGCTCAGCATCATACTTGATACCCAACTTGTCCCTTACGACTTGAGCATCAATGATCACCTCAAGATTCTGCCCTATAATGGTCTTGGTATCTTTATTATAGAACTTTATGTAAGCGTCAACTAGTTTAGGACTAGGATGCACTAGAGGAACCAAAAAATAGGACAACCTAGAATTCCATATCTTGATTCTGAAAGTTTCTACATCTCTGGCCGTGACCCTTTCTAAAAAGCATGCATGGGCCCCCTCCCTTAGATTCTTGGTGTTCTTAGAGAAAATGGGATAAAAAATATGGTTTGCAGGGTCAAAAATATGAGTGTTATCCTAGCACCTACCTTTCCTATGTTCTTTGATATGGGGTAGCTTTGGTTTGGGTTGCGTAGGCATGGAGGCATAGGATTTGTTGTTGGCCAATTCAAGAGGAAGCTCATGTTCTTTTCTTGTCAATGAGAACCAAATTCTCCTAGGAGTCTCGCTACTCATCGTTGTATCTTGTGACTCCATCTCGCTCAAGCCATGAAACTATTGATTCTTATCATAAACACTACCACGATTGAAAATGAATTAGGAACTCGACACTACCACAACTCAATCAAAAAGATTTGCTTCTACTCACTGAAACACCTTAGCTCTGCTATGTCACAAATGAGGCTCTTTAGCTTTCAAATTTGATGTATATAGCCACTCCCATTTTGTGTATTAAATGCCTCTAACTCTTGTCATTGGTGTACCTTTATGGCTGCCTTAATTTCACATGCTCTAAACTCTTTTCACCAGTATTTTCAAATATTTCCATGATGAAGCATCTTTTAATGGGATTCTATCATTTAATGATTGACCATCCCTAGTAGTTGGGTGATTTCTTGTAGCTGCAACTCAAAAACTATGTTGAAAACCTGACACGTGGCCTATGCAAATGACTTTATTAAAAATCTAGAAAGTTGTGTGGCAAGCACTTATTTAAAAAGAGGCAAGGAAACACAACCTCTCAAGAACAAATTAGCTAAATAACTATATTACATGTGTCACAATTTCATTTAATTTTAGTGTTTCAAGAAGATCCTATTTACCAGAACCTTCAACATCTCTCCATCTCTATCTTCCAAGTCATATGCATTACTTGGCTTACAAGAAACTATCTTGAAAGGTCCTCTCAACAGGGAATCAAACTTCACATGTTGGCTAGGTTTTACAACACTCTCTTCCCATTTAAAGATTGAATTCCCTACCTAGAAACTCAACTCTATAGCTCCCTGATCGAACTATCGTTTGACTGTCGACTGACAGTCAAACATGGCATCGTAGGATGATTCTCTATTTTATTGAAGGTCCATCAATTCTTTGAGCCTCACCTACATCACCCCATTCTCTTGGATGCCTAGCTATTTGAGGAGCTATAATGCTGGAATCTCAATTGTCATGGGCATTAAGACTCTCTTCCCATATACGAGCTCATAAGGGGATGACTTAATACTCTATTTTGGAGTGATGTGATCCATCCATAATGGTACTGGGCTACTCCCTTTGATGGTTAGAGCCCATTCTTTTGATGAGCTAAATCAAGTTTTTGTTTGTTTATTTGGCTGGGTCATTTCCTTGTGGGTAGTAATTAGAAGAAGCCTTCAAGAAAATATCATTTTGAAGGGAAAACTCTGAAACTTTGGACCCTAAAAATGCCTTAGCATTATCATATATGATTGTTCTTGGGGCACCAAATCTTATAACAATGTCTTCCAGAAAACTCAAGATAACGTTTTATGTGGCTTCCTTCAGTGGTACCACTTCACTCCATCTGGTGAAATAATCAGTTGCTATGAGGATCCATTTGTGACCCGCACTAGAGATCAAATCGATCATCCCTATGAAATCTAGGCCCCATTGGGTAAATGGTTCTTCCACCATAATCAGGTTAAGAGGCATAGTTGGATTCCTTCTTCTCCTTGAAAAAAATTGACATTGTTGACATTTTTTCACCATATCATGGCAATAAAAAAATAGGGTAGGCCAGTAGTATCTTGCACAAAGTACCTTTGCCACTGTGGTCTTAGCTGAGAAATGTCCTCCAAATGTGCTATAATGCAGTTCATATAGAATCCTATCAACTTCCCCCTTTTCCATGCACCTGAGCAAAATACCATTGACTAGAGAGTAGTTAGACCCTTTCATCCTGTAGAATTGTCTCTTATGAAAAGGTAACTAATTCATGTATTGTCCTATCTCTATGAAACATATAATGTTTGCTACCCGTGAGTCTATGTTAAATTCTTGATTTGTCAATGTTGTTTCTAAATATTCTTCTTGGCCTTTTGTAGAATCGAGGTTTTGAGCAATGTATTTGTAGATTCCTCTTCCTCTAACCAACTTTGTTGGCTTGATTTCCACATTATACTCCAGTATTTTGGTAATCCAATTTTCTCTTTTTTTCCATGATTTCACCTTCCATGATGTATTCACAAACACTTGAGTGCACTACTAAGATTATTACCTTATTCCCAGTTATTAGGCGTCAGAACTTTTTCAGACCTTTGATCACTGTGTATGCCTACTTCTCTACAAAGTTATAATTTTATTCATATCCTCACAAGACCCTTCATAAAAAGAAATTAGATGCTCCCTAGACTAAGTATCACCCTTCTAATTCAACACTGCAACGACACTCTGCTCCCCACCATATACATACATTAAAAAATCTTTAGCAAAATATGGATTTACCAAAACTAGAGAAGTAGAAATAGCCATTTTGACATGCTCAAAGGCTTTCTAGCCTTCTGGAGTCCATTTAAAATTCATATAACTTTTTAGCATTGCAGTAATAGGTTTGACTAACTCAGAAAATCTGCAATGAAATGACTCATGAAGTTAATCTTTCCCAAGAAGGACTGCACTCCCTTCTTGTTTACTAGCAATGATAGGTCTAAGATAGCTTTGACTCTTTTTGGATCTATTGAGACCGTCTCTTTGGACATAACATGTCCTAGTAACTTCCCTTGAGGCACACCAAAAATGTACTTCTTTGGATTCAGGGAAATCCTAAATTCTTGGCACCTCTGAAAAACATTTTCAACATTGTCGAAGTGATTCTCACTAGCCCTAGTGAACATAATGACATCATCCATATAGACTAGGATAATTTTGTTCATTAGCTCACTAAAAGTGATGTCCATGCACTAGAAGGTGCCTCTAGTGTTTGAGAGGCCATAAGGCATTTTTCCATAAGAAAAAGTTCCCCATTTTGTGGTGAAAGTGGTCTTATGTCAGTCTTCCTCTTTTAGCCCTATTTGATTATACCCTAAAAATCCATCTAACAAGGATAATATTTCTGCCCTAGCTACTAGCTGGATAATTTGTTACATGGAAGGCAAGGGGTAATGATCTTTGAGTGAAGCATGATTTAGATCCCAAAAATCAACGTAGAGTTTGATCTCATCATTCTTCTTTCTAACAGGGACTAGATTTGACACCCAAGTCGAGTGCTTGATGGAAAAGATGATTTTAGATTTGATTAGCTTCTTTAGTTCTTGAGCCATAGAGATCTCGATTCTCAGGTTTACTGGCCTCTACTTCTACCTAACTGGTTTCACTCCTTCAACCAATTCAATAGTGTGTTGAACTATCCCTCTATCATACCCCTAGAGGTCCTCATATTTTCAAGCTATCACTTTGTCGTATTTGTTGCATAAAGAAACTACTCTATCTTTCTTAGCTTGGGTAGTGATATTTCCTACCTTGATTCTTTTTATGTTACTGACTTCTAACTCAGAATAGTCATCCTTATTGGCTATGGATCTTCTTCTATTTAATTTAGCATCATTAGAATCAAATAAACTCTCAAGAGTTATGAGGCCTTTGGGAAGCTTATTAGTATTCAATTGGACTAATTGACCACCATAAGCTTCCTATATTTAAGGATGAAGCTGCTTAGCAAACTCACCAGATCATTGCAAGAATTTAAGGTGATTTGATCATCACTGTCAAAAAACATGCTAATGATCTTCATTATTTGGAATAGTTGGTCGGATGATCAATTTCACTACATTCTCATTCAGCCAAAGATCTTCCGTTGGGTCAAATTGTGCCCTGATCTGAGCCATCTTATCTGCTTTAGTATTCTAGGCTCTCAGGATGCCTTGAATATTAAAAGTAGTAAATCCTTCTATTAGATCCCATACTCGATGGTGATAGGACCTCATCCTTACATTTTTTGCAGCTGTGATCCCTTGGACCTAATTGATCGCCAGCTCTGAATCTTTGAATACTCTCAATTGCTTGATTCCCATTTTTTGGCCAAAATTAGGCCATGGACTAGAGTCTCATGCTCTGCATCATTATTTGTACAATTAAACTAGAACCAAAAAGCTTTGAGGATCTTTTCACCTTCTGGTGACACAAGATATACTCTAACCCCTAAACCATTCCTACACTTAGCACCATCAAAATGTAGAGTCCATAGGGTAGAATCTTCTTTTGTGGTTTTCTTCACCTTTTTGGGTGCCTTGATATTTATGGGATCACTAAATCCTCATCGATGATCACATATGTCCCCAAATTGGTGGAACCATAATTCCCAAAGGGATCATCCTACATGGCCTCTAGTAAAAGAACCTCATCTTCTTCGTTTCTATTTACCAGCATGCCTTCCCCATCAAGCATTTCCATATCGAGCCTCTCATCCTGAGTATTCACATTGTGCGTTGCCTAAAAATTAGCCATTACTTCCTCTGTAATGTGCTCTTTATGCAGTAGCTCTGACAACACCTTTATCTTAGAACCATACTTGGTCCTTAAAATCAAATGTGACCAATCTAAGGAAAGATATTATCTAATCTTGGCTATGAAATCTCCTGATAAACAAACACCAAAGACAGGGGAATGTCTATCACAAAAATGTCTTGCAACACAATGATATTCGAGCATGTGTACAACATGAGAGAAAGTTCCTTGAGGAATCCCACTATTTGTACCTTTTCCCATCTAGTCGCATCACTCCCTTCTCCATAGGGTCATACATAAATTTGAGAGTGTGAGTTGTTTTCTTAGGCATTACAGTGGTACTTACACCTAAGTCTATCATAGAATTATGCAACAATCTCTTTCCTATTATCCGAGTCAAATAAAATGGAGTGGGTTTAACCTTATCTCCCTTTGCCTTTAAAACCACCACGAAAGCTGTAGGATTTTGCTGAGGGACTTTTTCTTCGATCACTCTCTTCTACCAGCATCTCCTGAGCTTGGCATGGCCACTAACATTCTTTGTTGATTCAGTGCATCTTGCAACATAGTCTTTTGTTCTAGAATTGACAAAACATCCCATAAAGAAACATTAGTAGGAGCTCTTTTTAGCTGCTTTACTACATTTAGTGGGCCTGACATTTGCCATCTCTGGAGAACTTTGGGGTATTTTTCTTTCTCAACTAGTTGAGTCACTATACCATTATTCGATACCACTACAACTATCTCTTGCCTTTGCATCAGTGGTTGAGTGGTCAAAATCATGAGATTCTTCCTGAAAGTGACTTCAGGGTGTGGCGTGTTCACTGGGGCTTCAACCACTCTCCTCTTAGAACATGTATAGTAATCAGGTTGTACCTAAGAAGTCTTTGAAGTAGAAGCCTCATTTGCAAAGACTACTTCCTCTTCTACCCATGAAAAAAGTGCATGCTCAAGAGCAATTTTGGCCTCTTGCTTTATGGACATTCCCTACATCTAAGATACCAAGGCTGTGTTTTGCATACCAGGCAACTGGTATTGATATTGCACTTGCCCAACCTCTACTTGCATAGCTTGCCTTCTTTGCTCTGCTATCCTCTATTGTAGATTCCGTCTAGGACAATTTTAGGCATATTAGCTTTGTTGGAGGGGAAACACTAGGCATTTGACTCCACCAAATTGTTATGGCATGCAACTAACTCTTGACGAGGATTAGGTGCAACAGCTTGCAATGGTGTCAGAACTAGGACACTTTGATTTGATGGTTGTGATGTACTTGGCATAAGTTGGTTCCCTTGATAGTGATTAGACTGGTAAGGTAGTTTATTTACTCAAAAACCTTAGTAAGGGGGCCTAGGGTAGTTGGTCTATTTCCTTTCAAGTTTATAATCTCATTTGAAAAACTTTTCAAGATGTTTTTCATGTCTTCCATTTCAAATTCATGAGGCATAGGTGCTAGGACTGGTGAGGCTTGGGGCATCGAGTAAATGTACATGGAAGGGTTAGGCTGTAGAGGATTGAGTAGTTCTTCTTGGGCGGGTATAGACAACTCTGGAAAGACATGTAGGGGAGACCTTGGGAGGATTTTTCTAGCATCTATCATATTATTCATATCCAATATAGCTATGTCATGTGCGTTAGGAAGAGTTTTCCCTCCCAATAATTGAATCATGACAACTATGTTAGAATTGAAAGTCTTTGAATAAAAAACAATAGCCATACTTGTTGGGGGTTGGGCTATTACTAGGTTCCTCTACCATGTCTTCTATAACCTGGTATTGAAATCTATTATGGCTTCCTAAGGAACTCTTCTGATGGTAATTAGTTGTTGTAACGGGGAGGATCTTGTTAGTATGTGGTAATTGATCGTGTAAGTACTGTACACTCATAATGTATGTTCTAGAAGCTTCCAAAAAGCTTGATATAAGAGACTAGGATGTATGTTGTGGGTATGGGATTCACAAGATTGTAATATGTTTTCCACTAGATAATAAAATCATTAGATGGCTGAGTTTCTGTGGATGTATCCCATATTTAGTGAACCACGTTAAATTTTTGTGTTGTTCTTCATTGTTATATTTGGGTTATTTAATATGCATATAATTATTAGTGTTTATTGCTTTGATCTGCCCGAACCCTAACAACTGGTATCAAAGTGGGTTGTGTTTGATTATCGTCTGTAGGAAGGTCTCACAGTTGAGTGGGAGTCTCACGATTAAGTGGGAGCAATGGTGGATGAGGGTAAATTAAAGGTAGATAAATTCAATGGGCAGAACTATTAGTTATGGAAGATGTAGATGGAGGATTGTCTCTATCACAAGGACTTATGGAGGCCATTGGAAGGAAAAGCCAAGAAATTGGCAACAATGACTGATGAGGATTGGGAACTTCTAGACAGAAAGGCACTGGGAACCATTCAGTTGTGCCTAGCACCATTTGTGGCATTCAATATAATAGAAGCGAAGACAACAGATGAACTTATGAAAGCTTTGGCTAAATTGTATGAAAAACCCTTAGCTTCAAACAAGGTGTTTCTCGTGAAGCATTTGTTTAATCTGAAAATGATTAAAGGTGGATCTGTGTCAAATAATTTAAATGAGTTTAATTTGATTACCGATTAGTTAACTTCTGTAAAAGTAAAATTTGATGAAGAGGTGAGGGCTCTCTTGGTTTTATGTTGTTTGCTAGAAAGTTGGAATATCCTAGTAATGGATGTAAGTAACTCCAAATGTCTCTGGTTTAAATACTTTGAAATTTGATGATGTTGTTGGTGTTATCCTTAGTGAGGAAATGTGACAGAAAAGCATAGGTGAGACTTCAACATTTGGTAATGCTTTGACTGTAGAGAACAGGGGAAGAACAAAGGAGAGAGGAAAAATCCCTACCAATAATGGGAAGTCACAAGGGAAGTTGAAGAAAGGTAGATCTAAATCTAGAGGAAGAATGGATTGCTGGCACTATGGAAAGCCATGACACTTGAAGGAGGATTGCTGGTCTCAAAAGGGAAAACAAGGAGATGAACAACATGATGATAATAAGGAAGCTAATGTGGCAAGTTATAAATTACAGGATGCTTTAATTTTGTGTTTAGATAATACTAATGATTCCTGGGTAATAGATTCAAGGGCTTCATTTCATACCACACCCCATAGAAAATATTTTGTAGATTATGTTCAAGGTGGTTTTGGATAGGTATATTTGGGTGATGATGAACCCTGTCAGATTTTTAGAAAAAGAAAGATAAAAATCAAGTTGTGGAATGGAAATGAATAGTTGCTACAAGAGGTAAGGCATGTTCCAAATTTGAGAAGGAATTTAATCTCTGTAGGACAACTAGGTAGTGAAGGCTGTATAGTTACCTTTTCAGACAAAGTCTGGAAGGTCACTAAAGGTGACTAGTAGTAGCTAAAGGTGAAAAGGTAGGAACATTGTATTTGTGCACTGGTAATACTTATTCTACCCTAGCTTCTATCGTAACAGTTGCTACTAAGACAGTTATAGCACTTGCTACAGGGATAGAAACATAATTGTGGCACCATAGACTTGGGTACAAGAGTGAGAAAGAGATGAAGATCCTTTAGTCCAGAAAGTTGCTACCAGGTCTAAAGAAGATTGACTTGAAGTTTTGCAAAAATTGTGTTTATTGAAAATAGAAAAGAGTCCAATTTATGAAAGTTGGGAAAGAGAAGAAGAGTGAGAAATTAGAGCTTGTGCATTCAGATGTATGGGGACCAGCTCAGGTATCGTCTCTTGGTGGCTCTTACTATTATGTTACTTTTATTGATGATGCAACTAGGAAAACATGGGTGTATTTCCTAAAACAAAAATTAGAAGTATTTGAAACTTTTAAAAAGTAGAAAGCCTTGGTTAAGAATGAGATAGGAAAAAAGTTGAAGTGTCTTAGATCTGATAATGGAGGTGAGTATTGCAATAGAGAATTTGAGAATTACTATTTATATAATGGAATTCGTAGGTAGAAAATAGTTCCTAGAACCCCACAATAAAATGGTGCATTTGATAGGATGAATAGGATCATTATGGAGCGTACAAGGAGTATGAGATTGCATGTTGGACTACCCTTACACTTTTGGGTAGATGTTGTACATATTATTGTTTATTTAATAAACATGGGACCTTCAAATTCTTTGGATGGTGGCATTACAAAGGAGGCATGGAGAGGTAAAAAGGTAAACTATTCATTTCTATAAACCTTTGGTTGTGAATCTTTTGTCCATGTTGATATTTAAAATAGGACCAAGCTTGAGGTTAAGTCTAAAAAAAGTACCTTCATTGGATATGGAGTAGATGAATTTGGTTATTAGTTATGGGATTATGAAAATCATAAAATCATTAGGAGCAGAGATGTTATATTCAAAGAGAAGGTCATGTATAAGGATCAGCTATATGAAAAGAAGCATGAATAGGTCAAAAAGGAATATGTGGTGTTGGATGAGATTCTAGAAAATAAAATGCGAGTGGTACCTGATGCTCAGCAACAACAAGTTATCCCACAGACTCCTACAAGTGTTAGATGTTCTACAGGGATAACTAGACCTCTAGAAAGATTTTCTTCATCATTATATTCTATATTATTAACTGATTCTAGTGAACTTGAAGGTTATGAAGAAGCAATGCAGTTAGATACCAAAAAGTAATGGGATCTAGGCATGAAAGAGGAAATGGATTCCTTGTTGCAAAATCAAACTTGGGACTTAGTCAAATTTCTTGCAGATGAAAGAGCATTTCCAAATAAATGGGTTTACTGGTTGAAGGAAGGAGATGGAGGCAAGAAAAGATATAAGGCCAGACCTGTGGTAAAATGTTTTGCACAAAAAAAAAGGTATACATTTTAATGAAATATTTTCTTTGGTTGTAAAGATGACTTCTATTCTAGAACTATTCTAAGTCTTGTGGCTATGGAAGACTTGCATCTTAAATAGCTAGATGTGTAAACAACTTTTCTACATAGGGATTTGGAAGAGGAAATATACATGTAGCAACCATAGGGATATGAGGTCAAGGGTAAGAAAGATTTTGTGTGCAGGCTAAATAAGAGTTTGTATGGCCTGAAGCAAGCACCTCAGCAATGGTATTTCAAATTTGATAGTTTTATGGCTGAACAAGGTTACAAAAGATGTCATTCTAATTATTTTGTTTATTTCAAGAACTTAGGTAATGGCATCTATATTATCCTATTGCTTTATGTTGATGACATGCTTGTTGCCAGGTCTAACATGCAGCATATTAATGAACTTAAGAAGAAATTAGCAAATCCATTTGCTATGAAGGATTTGGGTGCAACAAAACAAATCCTTGGTATGAGCATCACAAAGGACAAGATAAATAGAAAATTATTTTTGTCTCAAAGTGAGTATGTAGAGAAGGTGTTGAGAAGGTTTAACATGCAGAATCAAAAAATAGTTACTACACCTTTGCTTAGTCATTTTAAGTTGACTAAGGAGATGTGTCCAAAGACACAAGAGGAGGAAGACTAAATATCTCAGATACCATATGCATCAGCAATTAGTAGCTTGATGTATGCAATGGTATGTACAAGGCCAGATATTGCACATGTAGTGGGAGTTGTGAGTAGGTATATGAGCAATCTAGGAATGGAACATTGGAATGTGGTAAATTGGATTCTTTTATATTTTAGAGGTACTACTTCAAAGAAACTATGTTTTGGAGGAACAAATTCTTCTCTAAAAGAATATGTTGACTCTGATCTGGCAGGTGTTATTGATAGAAGGAGGAGTACTATAGGGTATGTTTTTACTGTAAGAGGTATGGCAACCATTTGGATTTCAAGGTTGCAAAAGGTTGTTGTACTTTCAACCACTGAAGCTGAGTATGTTGCCGCTACTGAAGCTAGCAAGGAGATGATTTGGTTACAACATTTTTTGGAGGAATTGGGGAAATGACAAGAAGATAAACCTTTGTACACTAATAGCCAAAGTGTCATTCATATTGCTAAGAGTTCAGCTTTGCATTCAAAAACTAAGCATATATATCTCAGATACCACTTCATCCGGTCAGTTTTGGAGGATGGACAGTTGAAGCTCAAGAAAATTCACACAAGTGAGAATCCTATAGATATGTTCACAAAGGAAGTTACATGTGAGAAACTGATTTCCTCTTTAGTTTTTTTTGGCCTTCATGATTGAAAATGGTGGACATAAGAAACCAGCCGAGCCTATAATCCAGTGAGAGCTACAAGTGCAGCACTGTCATCTAGGATTAGTCTCCAAGTGGGAGATTGTTTGATGTGGAGCGTGATTAGTCTCCAAGTAAGAGATTGTTGGTATGTGGTGACTAATCATGCAAGTACTGTACACTCATAATGTATCCTCACCTAGGTTTGGGGCTAGCCTGGGCCCCAAGCGGGGGTTCAGGGGCGGCAGCCCCTGAGGAGTAGGGGTTCCAGGGTGCAGCCCCTGAAAAAATAATTCCCTCTTTTTTTTGCCCAATTAGAGTTGGTTGTTAATTTTTGTTAACTAACAAAAGAAAAATAATATTGTAAAACCCTAGTTCCAGAAGCTTCCAAAAATCTAGATATAAGCGGCTAGGATGTCTGTTGCAGGTATGGGATTCACAAGATTGTAATTTGTTTTGCACTGTGTTGGTGCCCACCTAGGGTTAGGGTTTTGAGGCAAGTCTACAAGCTTATATATTTTAAATCCTCAAAATACCTTAGGTTTTATTTCCCTTCGGCCTTCTGCATTGTATCTTTTGTTTTATTGTTGACCTCTTGTAGTGCGTTCCTGGTTGCTTAAGTTACATTTTCATGCCTTTGCGCTCGTTTGTTGATCGGCCCTTATGCATTGCTTTACCGCTTTATCCCGTCGCATTTAAGAAAAGATGCTAAGTTTAAAATCACTCTATGTAGTGGTGAAATCTGTCGAATGTATGTGTCTTTGTATGTACAAGTCCAAATGTTCATTGGCGGGCTTGCAGAAATTTCAGTCGGCCTTTGAAAATGGTAGAAAAATGGTTGTATGCATCTTTGTATGCATATCGGGTTTGAAATAGGTGCATATACATTGAGGAATCTTTCACAGATTCAGAATATTCTACAGTTGTATATTGAGCTTGCTTGTATATCAGGTTTGTATGTTTAGACATACAACAGCTATAGACAAATGAAAAGATACAAGGGGTCTTGTACATTTGGCAATATACAAAGTAGGAGATACATTTGGTGAGACCCGAAGGTATACAAAGGAGATTGTAGATGTTCCCAACATACAATTGAAACATGCAAAGGATATATGCAAGTGGTGGGCTCCACAAGGTTGTATATGCATTTGCTTGTAGGTTTGCACATACAAAGGAAATTGTATGTATGTTCAAATGTATGTTCACATATACAAAAGCAGATGCAAAGAGGACACAACAAGAAGGTTAACTGCACTGGTGAAGTGGATGAAGTCCACAGTTGTATATTGGGCTTGTATGCTCCCAATGCACATTCGAACATACAAGCAGAAGATACAAGTGAAACATACAAGCGGGAGTGGTAAAAAAGTCAACAGTTTCAAATGCATGGTGAGGCCTGTAGGTTGTATGTTTTGCATTGTATATGCCGACATACAGAGATTGAAGATGCAAGACCCAGATCTCAAAGTAGTTCCAATCTACCTCATAATCATTTGAGATCTGTTGAATGTATATTGCATGTTGTATGTCGCAATATACAAGGGGACTATGCAAAAGTGATATGTAAGCCAGACTCAATTCAGGGATCAATTTTAGTGAGTTCAGCACTGGCATCTACGGCTTGCATATATATGGCATTTGTATATGCAGGTATAAAAAGGGAATAGGATACAAGTCAGATTTCAAGGTGATACCAATCTGCTTTATAAAAATTTGAAATCCGCAAGTTGTATATTGCACTTGTATGTGCAATATGTAAAACAATGATGCAAGGAAGGAGTTGCAAACTGGACCCGAATATGTTTGCATTTTGTTCTATAAGGGTTTGGGCTTTGACTTGTATGTTTGCGATTGTATGTATCTACAATCTTACATACAATTGCATGTAAGTGGCAATAGGGGGAAAAATGCATGTTTGTGATGGGAAAAGTCAATGATGGCAAGGAAGCACCTATGTGGCACATTCTCATTGGCCAGTGACTTGCTTGTTTGATTTGAGCTATAGATTTGGGAGATGCAGAGAAAGATCGATGGCTATATTTGAATACAAGGTTTTCTTCACGATTGTAGTGGCATTCTTGGCGGGAAGGCTTCCAGAGCATACGGTTTGCTATGTTTCCATAGGACACTGGTAGGTCGACCATTGATTGTAGAATTACAGAGGCATGGGTTGATAATGGACGTGCCACCTACCAGTTTTAAGAGAAAAATCCCCAAACAGTGGCACAGGGCTCGAGTCCAACTACTCCTCACCTCTCCTTCTACCTGTTGCATTGATGTTTTGGGCACCATTTTTATGGTGCACTGTATCTAGCAAATTTTTGAATTTTGCCCTTTAATTAATTGTTGAGGGCACAACCTTGCTATAAAGGCAGACTGTGTTACTCATTTGTGGTTGTTGAAAACTGGACAAATTTTGGTGTTGTGATAAGATACAACTTCATTGGTGGCTATGTTTTGGTTGTCTTGTGAGTTTATGAATCATATGTTGAATGTTTCATGCATAATCTTATTGGTTTCATGTTGATTTAAATGAGTAATGCTTCATTGCATGTATTTTGTTATTTTTCTCCAAATTGAATGTGTTCTTCTTCTGAATCTGAATAGCTAAGGGGTGTTTAAGATTCTAGGATATGGGTTTGCTATGTTGAATGCTTGATCTTTTACTTATGCTCAAGCAGTAGATTAAATGTTTAGGGTTAAGTGTTGGAAAGAATATATTGAAGTGAGGATATCTGTACGTAGAGATAACTAAATACTCAGTTTTGGGAAGTATCTGTAAGGTAGGCACTACAAAACCCCCTTGAAACCTAGTTATTCATTTGAGTTTATGGTGATCATTTACATATGTATGTCTATTGACTCCGAGCACTGAGATAGGCACCAGTCCAATCTTGTATTGAGGTTACAACCAAAGTCCCAGTTTTGCATCCAAATACAAAACATAAATCTATACCTCAAATACAAACCTTTAGGACATTTAGAAGTAGTTTTAGGACCAAAATCCTCTGATTCACAACTGAGCATAGGCCCAAAGATAGTCCCTTCACACTTATTTCACAGTTTTGGTCTACATAAGAGAGGATTTATCTACTTTGTGTCAACATCCCAGTAAGTTCATGTGCATATCTAATGGATGTTGAATAGGGAATACCCCCCTTAGTTTTGCAGAGCCTAAATAAGAAGAGGAGATATTTATAGAGTCTATCTCCTATACTGTTGGCCCCTGGTCCAGAAATCTTGTTGATCAATGATGGCTATTTTGTAGGGATAACTGGGAAATAGCCAGACGGATTGAGCACTAACAGATTTGGCAACTCCACTAGGGAATGCTTTGGATTTGGTGACTCTACTAGGGAATGCTTTGTGTAAGAAACCTAGTGAAAAATAATTCCTAGTTGTAGGTGGTGAATCCGAACAAATCTCCCAACCGGTGAAGTGAAATTTGTATGCAAGGGAGAAGATCCCTGCGTAATCCTTTATTTGAAGAATTACCTAGAAAAATGATGTACAGGAAAAAAGGGACTATTCAAGCCAATCAAGAAGGTTCTCCCAGCCCTAGAAATAATGATACTATCCAAGATAATCCAAGATCTTTAGAGCAGACGATACCTTATTTTTCAAACATAGAACCTAAAATCCAAAATTTATATGAAAGACAACAAGGTGTTAATTTGAGAATGAGATCAGAGGTGTTTCAGGAATGCCCTTCTTAGATCCCTCTGACAGATTTGAAGAAATTGAGTCCCCAAGGGATGATGATGATGACCAATATGGAAAGGGACCATCCTCTTCTATGCCCAAAGATGAAGAATTAGCTAAAGAAATCAAAAGCCTAAGAGCTGAGTTAGAATATTTACAAGCTATGAAGATTAGAGATGATATGAGGTAAAGGGTACAAGCTCTGAGAACTGCTCAACATGATGTAGTCCCCACCCTTGATAATGCAAATGTGTTGGGAAACCGTCATAGAAATGAAATCCAGTGTCAACACAATGATCAGAGACAGAATGTAAACAATGTTAGGGTACCATTAAATAATATGAGAAATCAAAATGCAAATAGGAATGTCGATGTTAATTAGTATTGTAGACAGCCTATGCAGCTAGATAGATTCAGGCAACTTGTTTTTTATGGTATTCCTGGCTACCCTAATCCCATTGGCAAACATGTGCGGCCATAGGTGCCAAAGTTTTCAGGAAACAATACTGTGTCAAGTGAGGATCATTTAAAGGCTTTTCAGAATGTTATGGATAACTTTGTGGTCGAGCATGAAGATGTTTTTATGAAGTTGTTTATGCAATCCTTGGTTGATAAAGCTATAGAATGGTATAAAGGTCTGCCTAACTGAAGTATCTCATCATGGGATCATTTCAGAAGAATTTTTAAGGAGCAGTATGGTGACAAGACTGACCCAAGCTTTTTTGTAAATGAATTCACCAGTATCACTAAGGGGTCAAATGAGTAGGTTGCAGATTTTAATGATAGATTTACTAAAGTGTTGAACAAATTGCCACCTCACATGAGACCTAATGAATCAATGTGCATGGTACTGTACATAAATGCTTTTGATGCCAAAGTAGCCTATGGATTAAGAGATAAGGGTCCTACTAGCCTCAAGGATGCCTTCAAGATTGCAACAAATATTGAAATTAATAGGAAAGCATCTAGTAAGACAAACAGAAGGGATGATGTGAAGATTCTACAAAATCCAAATAAGCCTCAAAGTACTCAAGGTAATGCATCTACTTCTAAAGATAAATTAGATAAATTGACAATTATTGTTAAGTACTTAAGTTATAGACTTGCTAAAAATGAAAAGGGAATAGGTCCTAATAGGCACGTTTACTAGAGACAAGAAAAGAGACCATCATTGCATGGTATGCCATTTAACACTAATTGGCATAATGGTAAACCCATTCTCCCACATAACAGCAACACCAATCAAAGAGCGCAGAATGCAAGGGAAACTCCAGATCCTTTAAAGAAGGCTATTAATATTGTTGATGACACTCCATGGTACATAATATGTCAAATGCCTCACTCATAGTTGCAATGTATGATTGCTCAGTCTTTATATAATAATGTTGTTGCATGTGATGAGTGTAACGAGCCACATTGTATGGAGGATGATAATGTCAATATGTTGTCCACAAATGGGGAGCATTTTTCTTATGATGCCAATGAAAGCATAAGTTATGGGACTCAGGTCTGGATGAGGACGATGAAGATAATTATGCTTATGCTCAAGACTCATGCATCCTTTTGAACAACTTGAGGAGGCCTTCTGATGAAGAGATTACAGCTCTCACAGCTACAGCAGTAGCTCAGGTCAAAAGCAATTACAACCTTAGAGGTAAGGCTCAGGTAAGCAACTCACGCCAGCCAGAGAACACTTTTGTGAGCCAACCAGTGCATAATCATAAAGAAGCTGAACCACATAGGAAACAATGGAGCAATAATAAGCAAAATTTTAAGCAAAAACCAAGTCATGATTCTCAAAGGTCAGAAAATGAGGATCAAAATAAGAATTCTTAGGTTATGGATGATAGTCAAAAAGTCATTAAAAATAAAGCTGGATCAACTCAGGATAAGAATAAGACAATGACTCAAGCTACAACTGTTATACAAAATTATGCTCCTTTTGACATAGCTCAAGTTTTATCCCAAGTAAAGATCTCTGTTCCGTTGATGGAAATGATGAAAGTTGAAGATTTTAGAAATAAAACATTATACCTAATTTTAGGAGTAGCTTGTCAGGCCGAGCAAAATGTTGAGACTCAGGGTAAGAAATAGGCCTTGTGTATTGATGAAGATGAGGTTCCTAAAGTTTATCTAGGGATGACAATGACAAAATGCCCTTCTCAGGTTGAACCATTTTATGTCTCCCTCGTTATCAATGGAAAAGTGATCAAGAATTGTATGCTTGACTTAGGAGCATCAACAAATATCATGCCTTTGGCAATCATGCAACAAGATGGGTTAAAAATAGATAAGTGGTGCAGGAGCACTTAACAGAAGGTGGCCTCCGTGAGGCATTTAAGTCATGTTTGGCTTTGAAATCATGTTTTGAGTTGTAATAAGGTCTATTTGACCAATGCACTTTGATTTATGTTTGTATGTCCCAAGTATTTATGTCGCATTTCCCAAAAATAGCATAGGCAGTTGGGCAGTTGGAGGTTATTTAATACAGTTGTCTCCTAGCCACTTAGAATTGATCTCCCAGCTACTTGGAGTCAGGTTGGTACTACTCTGGGTGAGTTTATAAACCCAGAGGGTTGAACCAAATGGAGATATCATTTTTCATTGTAATTAGATTGATAAAATGTAATCACACATTGTATTAAGGAGAAAAAAGGCTTTTTTGTTCTGTCAAGTTGTTTTCTATTCTCTGTAAATACTTTGCATAGTTGTAGATCTCTTTTCCTTTCTGTATTTTCCCATTGTTGCATTATGTTGATGTGAAGCATTTCACTGATAAGATTTCTGTCGAAATCAATGGAATGGCTTCGTTGTATCATATTTCATTTGTTCCTATGTTGTTTCATTATTTGTCGATGCAAAGGATCTAGACGACATGAGGTGCACATTAGCGTGCCCTAGCATCTCAATGTGCTAGGCATAGAGTGTAGTTCAGGCTACATGAGAGTTGAAAACCCTAATGGGTATCGTAGAGTATGTTCATTGGCGCATCGTTAAGGAATGAAAGTGTTCACCGACTAGCAAAGATCAAAGGTGATGTCGAGGTATCAGCAGGGATGCAAGACTTGGCCAATGGAGTTGAAACAAGGGCTCCTTTGTTAGTTTGTTAGCTGTGAGAGATTAGGGCATCGAATTCTAGTATCTGCTGGCTGCTCCTCATCATATTGGTATCAGAGCTAGCGAAAGCTCTAGGTAGGGGGTTGTGTATTTAATTTCTGAAGGAAGATGAATATTATTCCTAGAGTGTGTGGGTAGACAATGCTAAGGTCTATCGTGACTAGTCACCAATAGAGATTTGGCTGGAAGAGGGTATAGAGTGAAGTCACTGTAAGAGAGAGTGGTAGTGCATCTCTAGGATCTATTGTTGGACGAGAGGAATGGGTTTGTGAAGCAGCGTGTAGGAGGGATAGTTGATTGAGCATTGTGTTGTAGTCAAATTAAGGATTTGCAGGAGTGTTGGCATTTGGGTGTTGTCTGTGATTGTTTATGTTAGACAGAGAAAGTGAAGGAGGGGCTAGTGAGATGCCTCCAAAGGGGATGATCACCGAAGTGGTCAAGAAATTTCAAGAGACAGAAGAGTTGATCAAAACTAGGGTCAAGGAAGCACTCCAAGCTGAGTTGAAGGCAATGAAGATAGGAAAAAGGATAGAGGAAGATTCAGATGAAGAAGAAGAGAAAGAGGAAGAAGAAGCAGAGGAACAAGAAGGGATAAAAATGTCAGCTGAACAAAAATAATTCCTGGAAGCCATTAAGGCTATTAGCAAGGACTGTTCAGAGGATCAAATAGATGTTCCCATGTTTCAATGGAAAGATGAATTCTAAGGAAGTCATGGAGTGGATTGAGGCTCTAAACAACTACTTTGAGTACAAAGAAGTTCCTGATAGTAAGAGGGTTAAGTTTGCCAAAACTAAGCTCAAAGGTGCTGCCCTTACATGGTGGAATTACACCCAAGGAGAGAGGGTAAAGAATGGGAAGAGTATGATATCTTTGTGGAGCAGAATGCTAGAGAAGATCAAGTCCTAGTTCCTTCCAACTGACTATCAGGTACAGATTTATAGGACAATGTAGAATCTCAAGCAAAAGGATATGGATGTGGCTACTTACACCGAGGAGTTTCACAGATACACTCTTTGTTGTGGGTACATGGAGGATGAAAAAGCCAAGGTAGCAAGGTATTTAAATGGTCTAAGGATCAATATTCAAGATTAGATGAGTTTATTTACCCCTGAAATTGTGGAAAAATGCTTTTAAGTAGCATTAAGAGCTGAAGAGAAGCTGATGAGGAAAGGTGAGCAGTAGAGTAAAGAAAGAGGTGATAGAAATTTTAGAGGCAATTTTGGAGGAAGAAGTCCTAACCAGTGGCCTAGTGGTGAGTCTAGCTAAGAAGAGCAAGTTGGGGACTCAAGGAGCAAAGGAAGCTACAAAGGCAGAAGGCCAAATAAAAGAGGTGGGTCAAATGGATCAGGTAGACAATCCAAGTTCTCCAATATGAGATGTTATAACTGTAATTAGATAGGGCACCCAACTTATAAGTGTCCAAAGAAGGCCTCAACTTCTCCTGGTAATGAGAGAAGAACCACATTGACTCAAGAGGATGCAGTGAGTGTGCCAACTTCTGAAGTGAATCTAGAATCAGAAATGGGAGAAAGTCTGATGATCAAGAGGACGTTGCTCAAAGAACTAGTGAAGACTAAACCATCACAAAGGAGAGCTCTTTTTAGGATCAATTGCAAAAGCAAAGGTAAAATATGCAAGGTAGTCATAGATTCTGGTTCAACTAAAAATATGGTGTCTAGGGAAATGGTGGATAAATTGAACATAGAAAGGATTCCTCATCAAACTCCTTACAGAGCATCTTAGGTAAGTGACAATCAATCACTTTTGGTAAGTGAACAAGCATATGTTGATTTTCAGATTGGAGAATATAAGGAGAGAATTTTATGTGACATTTTGCCCATGGAGTGTTGTCACCTACTTTTAGGTAGGCCATGGCAAATTGATAGGCAAGAATTGTATGATGGATATGTTAACACATACATCATCAAGAAGGATGGAAAGACTTTTGTGATGACACCATTGTGAGAGGATGCTGAAATAAAGAAGATAGCCAAGATTATTTTGGTGGGTAAGAAAGAGTTTGTAAACATCACAGAAGCAGAGATAAGGATAGTTGAAGATACCTCAAGGAGTGAGGATGCCAAAGATCAAAGTTTGAAGGCAATTTTAGTTTTGACTGATGAAGATCATATGGTAATGACTAAAATGTATCAGCAAGAGGTTAAAGAGCCAAACTGCAAGCAGTCACAAGTTGATTGGAAAGAAGAAAATGCTATCATAGTAGGGACTATTGTTTGTCCTCTAGGACAAATAGTTGCAAGGAAAATATATCCTACCCTAGCAGCAGTACAAGAAGCATTAAACAAGGTTTTGAATGCAGGTGTTCATACAGAGATGACAGTAAGGAAGAATGGCAAACAAAGTCTAGGTTTGGTTACAAGCACTCACTCATGGCAAGGTGTGAGTAGAGCCTACAATGCTAGGCATAAGTTTTTGGTTCCATGGAAGCAAGTTGTAGTCCAGAGATCATGGGGAATGCATGAAGCAGCAATGGATAGAGGTGGTACAAGACAACGAATCAACTCATGGGACATGAGTTCTTTTCTAGGTGGGGTGTATGGTGCAGGAGCACCTAACACAAGGTGGCCTCCATGAGGCATTTAAGTCATGTTTGGATTTGAAATCATGTTTTGAGTTGTAATAAGGTCTATTTGATCAATGTACTTTGATTTATGTTTGTAAGTCCAAAGTATTTAGGTTGCATTTGCCAAAAATAGCATAGGCAGTTGGGCAGTTGGAGGTTACTTAATACAGTTGTCTCCCAGCTGCTCGGAGTCAGGTTGGTACTACTCTGGGCGAGTTTATAAACCCAGAGGGTTGAACCAAATGGAGATATCATTTTTCATTGTAATCAGATTGATAAAATGTAATCGCACATTGTATTAAGGAGAAAAAAGGCTCTTCTATTCCATCAAATTGTTTTCTATTCTTTGTAAATACTTTGCATAGCTATAGATCTCTTTTCCTTTTTATATTTTCCTGTTGTTGCATTATGTCAATGTGAAGCATTCCACTGGTAAGATTTCTGTCAAAATTAGTGGAATGGCTTCGTTGTATCATATTTTGTTTTTCCCTGTGTTGTTTCATTATTCGTCGATGCAGAGGATCCGGATGGTGCAAGGTGCATAGTAGCGTGCCCTAGCATCTCGATGTGCTAGGCATAGAGTGTAGTTCAGGCCGCGTGAGAGTTGAAAACCCTAATGGGTATCATGTAGTTGGTTCGTCAGTGCATCACCAAGGAATGCAAGTATTCACTGATGAGCATAGATCAAAGGTGATGTTGGGGTATCAGTAGGGACGTGAGACTTGGCCAATGGAGTTGAAATGAGGGCTCCCTTGTGAGTTTGTCAGTGATGAGAGATTAGGGCATCAATTTCTGGTATTCGCTGGCTGCTCCTCATCAATAAGGCATGCAGGAAGTGCTATGCAATGGATGCTAGGGAAGTGTCGGTCATAGGAATCATGAAGGATGTGGATTTTTCATTAGCTACATATCCTAAGAAAACCTACATAATGAATATAACAGTGGTTGACATAAAGCCAAAACATGGTATGCTGTTGTCAAGAAGATGGGCAACATTGATTGGAGGAAGTATGCAGTTAGATCTATCATATGCCATGATTCCAATGAATGGTAAAGACGTCAAACTGGTCAGAGAAGAAAGGTCACTAGAGATAGTTGAAGATCAAGATCCAGATGAACATGTCTATTTTGTGGACACTGATTGTGAAAATTTTAGAGTTGTCTCAGATGATCAAGGAGGTAAAGGGAGAGATACTTGCATTCAGGAGCTTGACCAATAGGGTCTCTAGACTATGTATTTTGATGGAGCTTGTTCAAGGAAGCTTCTTGTGCTGGAGTTGTGTTTTTTGTCTCCGGCTGGTAAGATTCTAAAGTTCTCTTTCCTATTAAAGTTTGCCTGCACAAATAATATTGCAAAATATGAAGCTCTGTTACTAGGATTAAATGTTACTCTGAGGCATGGAATTAAAATGATAAAAGTATTTGGAGATTTAGAATTAATTGTTTCCCAGGTTAGAGATATGTATGCTTCGAAGAATAAAAGGTTAAAATAGTATAAGCATGTTGTATGGGATACAATTGAATTGTTTGATGCATTTTCAATAAATTGGATAGAAAGATCAAAAAATGTCATGCAGTTTTTTTAGCTAATTTGGCCATAAGGTCAGATGATATTATTCTGTTTGATGTTACAAATGTTGAGGTTAAAATTAGACCTATAGTGCCAGAAAATATATGTAGTTGGCAAGTATTTGATGATGATAAAGATTTGTTGAGGTTCCTACACTGTATAGATGAATATGAGAACCAAGAGATTGATTTTCAGAATTTTGTGGAAGTTGTGGATGGAAAAGAAACTCTTTTGAGGAAAGAAGTAATTCAGCTCAAGACAAATAAGATCCCCAAAGGGCTAGTTGCTCTAGAAAGAGCATTTGACAATAGAGACCAATTTGTTACAAAGGCATCTCCTACAAACAAGGATGACTTGGAGGAGATAAACTTGGGGACACATCAGGCCCCCAAAAAAGTATATATTGGCAAACAACTCAAGCCACATATCAGAAATATGTTGATAGCATTATTAAAAAAATATAAGTCATATGAGGACCTAAAAGATTATAGAGAGGATTTATTCCAGCATGATATCCCATTGAAGCCTGGAGCTAATCCATTCAGACAGAAACAAAGACCTATTAATCCAACTCTAGCTCCAAAAATACAAGAAGAGCTTATGAAGCTTAGGGAGGCTGGAATAATTGTGCCTATTAGACATTCAACCTGGGTGTCCAATCTTGTCCCAGTTAGAAAGAAAAATGGTGACATAAGACTTTGTGTTGACTTCAGAAATTTGAATATGTCTTCTTTAAGGGATAATTATCCACCACCCAACATGGAGGCTATGTTGCAGAAAGTAATTGGTTGTGAGATTTTATGCATGATGGATGGATTTTTAGGATACAAGTAGGTAAAGGTAAAAGAATCTGAATAATACAAGACTGCCTTTACCACTCCATGGGGAACCTATGTATATGTAAGAATGCCATTTGGACTAACAAATGTAGGTGCTACATTTCAAAGAGCTATGGATGTTGCTTTTGTAGGATTGATTGACTCAATTTTGGCTTTGTATCAAGATGATTTAACTTCCTATTTAAAAAAGGAGGAGCAACATTGCATGCATCTTGAACAAATTTTTATTAGAGCATTGGAATATGACATTTCACATAACCCAAAGAAGTGCACTTTTAGGGTAATAGAAGGAAAATTTTTGGGACACATTGTTTCCAAGGATGGAGTTAGGATTGATCTTGAAAGGGTTGCTATAATTGACAGGATTCAAATTCCCTAAACAGTGACAGGTATCCAGTCTTTCTTTGGGTAGATTAATTTTGTTAGAAGGTTCATTCCCAATTTTGCAGAGGTCACAAAGGATATCTCTAAAATGTTGAAGAAAGGTGCAATTGTCAAATGGCAAAGTGAAGCAACTAAATCATTTCAGACCATCAAAGAAGCTATAAAGATGGCTCCTGTATTAAGATCTCCTGATTCTTCTAAGCCACTTCAGTTGTTCTCATTTGCTTCTTTTCACACTGTTGCTGCATGTTTATTATAGAAAAATGAAGATGGTTTTGAGCAACCTATTGCTTTCTTTAGCATGTCATTGTAGGCAGTTGAATTGAAGTATGATATCATGGAGAAGTAGGCATATGTATTGGTTAAAGTAGTCAAGGGTTTTAGGCCATATTTAGTAGGATCTCAAATAGTTGCCTATGTGCCCCATGCAGTACTCAAGGACATTTTCACTCAGCAAGAGGTGACAGGAAGAAGATGGAAGTGGATTAACAAGTTGCAAGAACTCAACATTGAGATACAAATCACAAAGTTGGTAAGGGGACAAGGTTTAGCTAAGATGATGACCCAGTCAAATTTGGAGGCATACCAGGTAAATGTAATTTAGGATCAAGTTGTTAACATGTTAGAATTTGAATGGTACAAGGATATTTTACATTATTTGTAGAATTTGAATTGTCCTTCCCATCTCAGTGATAGTTAGAAAAGGACTTTAAAACTACATGCTATCAAATACATAATTATTCAAGGAGAATTATATTAGAAGAATCTTGATGGTGTCTTACTTAGATGTGTGGATGAAAACTAGGCTACAGATATTTTAAATGACATGCACAAGGGAGTGTGTGGTGGACACTACACTGCCAAGACAACAACCCACAAAATTCTTAGAGTGGGCTATTGGTGGCCTACCCTTTTCTCATATGCAAAAAGATGGTAAGAAAGTGTGATCCCTGTCAAAGGTTCTTAGGAAAACTAAAGTATGAAGGTGCATTACCCCTTAGAACTATAACTGTGGAGGCTCCATTTCAGTAATGGGAAATCAATTTTATAGGGGAAATTTTAGAAAAATCAAGTGGAGGATATAGTTGGATTCTGGTTGCTACTGATTATTTTACCAAAGGGGTTGAAGCAATTCCCACTAAAATGGCTACAAGCAGGGTGGTGATAGATTTTATTTTGGAACACATTATTATCAGATTTGGAGTGTCAGTCAAAATGGTCACAGACAATGCCATGTGCTTTAGATTTGATGAGTTTGTGGACTTTTGCAACAACTATGGGATTAATTTGTCATATGCATCACCATATCATCCATAGGGAAATGGTCAAGCTGAATCAAGTAACAAAAACCTCATGAAAGTCATCAAAAGGATGGTAGACGAGAACAAAAGGGCATGGGATTCAAAGTTAAAGATGGCATTATGGGCTGACCAGATAATAATGAAGATAGCAATTGGAAGGTCACCTTTTGAGCTAGTGTATGGTGCAGCAGCTAGGTTACCTGTGAATAATCTCTTGCCAATCTATAGATTCAAACAAGAAAATGATGAAGAGATTGAAGACTCAATGAATGAAAGGATAAATCAGCTAATCACATTGGATGAAACTAGAAAAGAAGCACAAAAGACAAATATCAGGATACAACAAAAGGTAAAATATTTGTTTGACAAAAGGGCTATAGAAAGAAAGTTTCAGACAAGTGACTTGGTCCTTGTTTGGAATGCGAAGAGCCAAGATAAGGGTAAGCATAATAAATTTGAGCCATTATGGATGGGCCCATATCAAATTAGCAATATTCATGGAGGAGATTCCTACTTTCTCTAGGCCCTAAATGGTGAACTACTGGAATTACCTATGCACGGTTAGTTCCTAAAGCCCTACTTTTCATAAATGAATATCCTATCCACATTGTAAATTAGATGTAAATAGTTTGTACATGCCTTGTATAGTCATTGGTGTTTTATGTTTTGCATTTTGTTTGGTCTGTCCCAAAGTGGTCTGGTTCTCACTGCAGCCTTGCATCTGCACGTCCCTAGTCGGAGCCAATGTTGGTGCCCACCTAGGGTTAGGGTTTTGAGGTGAGTCTGCAAGCTTATATATTTTAAATCCTTAAAATACCTTAGGCTTTATTTCCCCTCGGCCTTCTGCATTCTATCTTCTATTTTGTTATTGACCTCCTATAGCGGGTTTCTGGTTGCTTAAGTTACATTTTCATGCCTTTGCACTCATTTGTTGACTGGCCCCTATGCATTAATTTACTGCTTTATCCCATCGCGTTTAAGAAAAGATGCTAAGTTTAAAATCACTCTATGTAGCGGTGAAATCTATCAAATGTATGTGTCTTTGTATGTACAAGTCTAAATGTTCATTGGCGGGCTTGCAGAAATTTCAATCGGCCTTTGAAAATGGTAGAAAAATGGTTGTATGCATCTTTATATGCATATCGGGTTTGAAATAGGTGCATATACATTGAGGAATCTTTCATAGATTCCTAGAATATTCCACAGTTGTATGTTGAGCTTGCTTGTATATTAGGTTTGTATGTTTAGACATACAATGGCTATAGATAAATGAAAAGATATAAGGGGTCTTGTACATTCGGCAATATACAAAGCAGGAGATACATTTGGTGGGACCCGCAAGTATACAAAGGAGATTGTATATTTTCCCAACATATAATTGAAACATGCAAAGGATATATGCAAGTGGTGGGCTGCACAAGGTTGTATATGCATTTGCTTGTAGGTTTGCATATACAAAGGGAATTGTATGTATGTTCAAATGCATGTTCGCATATACAAAAGTAAATGCAAAGCAGGCGTGACAAGAAGGTTAACTACATTGGTGAAGTGGATGAAGTCCGCGGTTGTATATTGGGCTTGTATGTTCCAAATGCACATTCGAACATACAAGAAGAAGATACAAGTGAAACATACAAGCGGGAGTGGTCAAAAAGTCAATAGTTTCAAATGCATGGTGCGGCCCATAGGTTGTATGTTTCACATTGTTTATGCCGACATACAAACATTGAAGATGCAAGACCTAGATCTCAAAGTAGTTCCAATCTGCCTCATAATCATTTGAGATCCGCTGAATGTATATTGCATGTTGTATGTCGCAATATACAAGGGGAATATGCAAAAGTGATATGCAAGCCAGACCCAACTCAAGGATCAATTTTAGTGAGTTCAGCACTGGCATCCGCAGCTTGCATATATATGGCATTTGTATATGCAGGTATACAAAGGGAGTAGGATATAAGTCAGATTTCAAGGTTTGATACCAATCTACTTTATAAAAATTTGAAATCCATAGGTTGTATATTGCACTTGTATGTGCAATATGCAAAACAATGATGCAAGGAAGGAGTTGCAAACCAGACCCAAATATGTTTGCATTTTGTTCTATAAGGGTTTGGGGTCTGACTTGTATGTTTGCGATTGTATGTATCTACAATATTACATACAATTGCATATAAGGGGCGATAGGGGGTAAAATGCATGTTTGTGATGGGAAAAGTTAGCGATGGCAAGGAATTACCTACGTGGCACATTCTCATTGGCCAGTGACTTGCCTATTTGATTTGAACTGTAGATTTGGGAGATGCAAACAAAGATCGATGGCTATATTCAAATACAAGGTTTTCTTGACGATTGCAGTGGCATTCTTGACAGGAAGGCTTCCAGAGCATGCGGTTTGCTGTGTTTCCACAGGACATCAGTAGGTCGACCATTGATTGTAGAATTACAGAGGCATGGGCTGATGATGGACATGCCACCTACCAGTTTTAAGAGAAAAATCCCCAAATGGTGGCATAGGGCTTGAGTCCAACTACTCCTTGCCTCTCCTTCTACCTGCTGCATTGATGTTTTTGGCACCATTTTTGTGGTGCACTTTATCTAGCAGATTTTTTAATTTTGCCCTATAATTAATTTTTGAGGGTACATCCTTGCTATAAAAGGAAGACTGTATTACTCATTTGTGGTTGTTAAAAACTAGACAAATTTTGGTGTTGTGATAAGATACAACTTCATTGGTGGCTCTATTTTGGTTGTCTTGTGAGTTTAAGAATCATATGTTGAATGTTTCATGTATGATCTTACTGGTTTCATGTTGATTTAAATGAGTAATGCTTCATTGCATGTATTATGTTATTTGTCTCCAAATTGAATGTGTTCTTCTTCTGAATCTGAACAACTAAGCTATGTTTAAGATTCTAGGATATGGGTTTGCTATGTTGAATGGTTGATCTTTTACTTCTGCTCAAGCAGTAGATTAAATGTTCAAGGTTAAGTGTTGGAAAGAATATATTACAAAGAGGATGTGTGTAAGTAGAGATAACTGAATACTCAGATTGGGAAGTATCTGTAAGGTAGGCACTAGAAAACCCCCTTGAAACCTAGTTATTGATTTGAGTTTATGGTGATCATTCACATATGTATGTCTATTGACTCCGAGCCCTGAGATAGGCACCAGTCCAATCTTGTATTGAGGTTACAACCAAAGTCCTAGTTTTGCATCCAAATACAAAACATAAATTCATATCTCAAATATAAACCTTTAGGACATTTATAAGTAGTTTTAGGACCAAAATCCTCTAATTCACAACTGAGCATAGGCCCAAAGTTAGCCCCTTTGCACTTATTTCACAGTTTTGGTTTGCATAAGAGAGGATTTAGCTACTTTGTGTCAACATCCCAGTAAGTTCATGTGCATATCTGATGGATGTGAATAGGGAATAATCCCCTTGGTTCTGTAGAGCCTAAAGAAGAAGAGGAGAAATTTATAGAGTCTATCTCCTGTACTGTTGGCCCCTGGCCCAAAAATCCTATTGATCAATGATGGCTATTTTGTAGAGATAACTGGGAAATATCTAGTTGGATTGAGCACTAACACACCAGATAATAAAATCATTGGATGGCTAAGTTTCTGTGGATGTAGCCCATTTTGGGTGAACCACATTAATTTTTTGTGTTGATCTCTTGTGTTATTCTTCATTGTTATATTTGGGTTATTTAATCTACATATAATTGTAGTGTTTGTTGCTTTGTTCTTCCTGAACCCTAACAGATCTATCTCCTTTCTCATTGAATCTAGCAAATAAGAAATTCCCCAATCGATCCCATGTATTAATGGAACACGACTGAAGAGACTGATACTAGTCTAAAGCTTTTCCTTTAAATGAGGTTGCAAGAAATCATAGAGCCACACTCTGGTCTATCACATATAACATTGTGCATACATCTACCACATCTTGCAAATGTTCTATAGATGTATTGAAATCTTCTCCTATGAATTTCAAGAGCACTTTCAAAGTGTAGACACCTAAAAGTGGTCTCATATTGTAAAGCACCAATCTCTTCCACATTTATCTATTTCCCCTAATTTTCCTCTATGGATAATTAATTAATTTGAAATAATTAATTATTTAATCATTCACATTCCAAATATCCCTTGTCACTCACTTAATTAAATAAATCTTATTTTTTTAATTAAGGTTCACATGTCCCCTTCTCAAATAAATTAAATAAATGAACCCAATTTATCTAATTTAAAACATCTTCCACCTCACCATTTCTCCCAATTTGAAATTTAATTTTGTCCTTTAGTGGTGAGAAAACCCTAATTAATCTCAAGCCTTCATTTGACTCCAAAGTCAACTCTCAATCCCATCCCTCCGTTCAAACATGCTCCTCTATAAAACAACTTCTCCAGCTCATTTTCACCTCTCTTGGAATAGAACTCTCTAATATGTTGTATACTCTCTCCAATATCTTGCTATTCATAAACTTGAGCTTCTCAAGATTGTGTAAAATCTATAAATCTAAGAACATTATGGAAGATGAGGAGAACAATGATGATTAGTCAAGTTGTAGCTTAGATTAGTGCATCTTCTATTTGTTTGATTGTTTTATAGGCCTACTTACACTCCATTGCAGTTAGGGTTTTGTTGTAGTTTCATTTCTGCATGTTTGAAAGTTTAAATCCTAGCAACACAAACCATTTGTTAGGATAAGTTCCCAGGTATCTAGAGGTGTCAAAGGAATCAACAGGCTATCATTATTCCAATCAACAAAATTCCTTGGGGGTACTAGTTGAGCCATATGTGTTACTGGTGTACCTGCTCTAGCTCTTCTATGAGTGACAGTTACTAACGATAGAACTAGAAGTCCCATGTTATTCACTGAATGACTCCTCATGATAGGCCCTTGACACATACAAAGAATTTTTCAATTGGGAAACTAAAGTGTCCCATCGAGCATGCCAAAAACTATTGATAGTAAAATTTGAATCAGACTAACAACAATCAAATATCTTGAAATGTGGGACTTTCTTTCGAGATAACCTCTAGACTTTAAAGAATTCATCTCCTATATGATTCTTTATTGCTTGAGAAAAGGAGAAGAATGTTGAATATAAATTATTGTAAAATGAAACTATACTAAGGCGATGCGCTAGAATGGATTCATATCATAAAGAAGGAAAGGGCTTACTATCTTCAGTTTCTCATAACAATAGAATGAATCGTAACTATTCAAAGAGAACATATGCATGATTTCATAGTAGATTATATGTCATTACTAGCAATGAATTGAATAAGCCACCATATTACAAATGCTATAGATCAGAGACTCTTGAATTAGAACAGAACATCTTTTCTCTTCATTGGTGAAAGGAGAACAAAGCATACAAGGCCAAAATTATGCACACATACACTATATTCAAATCTTTTTAGAGAAACACCTATGAAGGATTTAAGTATTTTACTATTATATTAAATAATTTTCCAACCCTAAAAGAAGATACAGATCTTGCTCTTATACAAATTAATGAGCAGAGATAACAAAGAAACTAGAAACTAACAGAAACATAAAGCATAGAAAATTGAGAGCTACAACTCAAACTACCTCTTAAGAGACTCATCAATCCACATGACTTTTCTGAATATGCATGAAAAGAAGCTGACATGTGGATTGGCTCAACCAATGGCACCCAAAAAAGAAACTATCAGAAAACTTTCCCTCTGAAGACATGTGGTGATGCCATGTGTGGGTCTTCGGACAATATCCACTGAGTCCCACTAGAACTCCTAAGAACTTGACATGTCTTGAATCAAAAGAGGGTCCACCATACCTATACATCATTCCTACGTCCAAATTTATATGATGCACGGAGGTGCCACGTGTCTCTCTGCAGCCAATGGCATAGAAAATGAACTGTCAAGGCTGGGAAACTATAAAAGGTGTGCGGAGGTGGCATGTGGAATCCACTAGCCTCATCACATCGAATGATACAAAAGGAAACTATGTCAATGTCTTCAGTCAAAACAATATGCAAGGTTACCACATGGAACTCCTTAACCAATGGCGTAGCAAGAAAGAGATGTTAGAAATCTTACCACTCTAAGATGTGCCAATGTGACATGTGAAATCCACTATGTTGACTCAATTTAAGAAACTTTACGAAAATATATATAATCCATGATTCCATTCATTGGTTTGACTATTGTTTCTATTGATGCCTCTACCCCTCAGAAACAAAAATGAATGCAACCACAAACCAAATATGTTTTCAAAACGTAGGGCTTTTGCTCTACAGATACATAGAGAAAAATTTATGTTATATGGTATGAACCTATGTCTAAATTATAATTAATCTCACTTCAAAAATTAATTGAAAAAATATGCATCAAACAATTATGAAAAACTATTTGCGCACTAGATATTGGTGTTAAAAATCTATGTTTAAAATTTTATAATTTTATCCTTTCTATAGAAAAATTTATGATGTATGGTGTAAACGTCACTTTTAAATATATATTTTTTATAGGTAAGGATTCCCTAAGAATCATAATATATTATATTATAATAGAGACATTACAAAAAACCCCATAACATCAAGATGTTCAGGGAGATACAAAACTCTCCAACTATATAGGAGAACAAAATGAAACATTACAACATTAGCTCTCCAACTATATAGGAGATCAAAATAGAACATAACAACAATCCACTTAAATAGGAGAATGATATAGAAAAGAACAAAAGTAGAGGAGTCCAAAGATTTTTAATCTCTAAAGGTTAATGAAATTTAAGTCATCAACCCTAGATCCCTGAACATCTGCAACATCTTTAACAAAAGTATTAATTGGATCAACATTCCTAGCATTCAACACTTAAGGAGCCTAAAAGTGAAATAGAAATGACCAAGCATGATAAACATCCTCAATTTTTTCCCTTAAGTTAGTAGTGATTTGGCCCTTATGTGAACTAAGGGAACAGTCAAGAGTTGCACTATAGTTGTTTTGCAAGAGATTTCAAGATTTCAATAGTAGGAGATTTCAAGATGTCATGGCGTGCAAATAGACCTCCATTTTTTTTAGTATCCTCATGACAATCATAGTGTGCTAAAGTAGTATGAAAATTTTCATTAGAAACTAGGAAATCATGCATGAATTTACTAGCTATGACCTTGACAAAGTTAGCTTGTTGAAAAACATCCATTGCATTTGGTAGGAGATGAGATACCAATTGGGAAGCAAAACAAACCCAAGATTGTTGAAGGAAATCCTCCCTACATACTTCTAACAATTCCTCTTCAATGTCATCTTCAAACAAAACAAAATCCTTTGATAAACTTCGAGAATCAATTTCACCATGAATAGGTTGTTCCCAATTCTGAATTAGGAGGTGAAAACTTTTTTTTTCGGAAGGAGCATTATAGAAGCCAACCAAGAAGTCCACCAAAAAGATTGAAACAAAATTGTAATGTGAAGGAGATCCATATAGTGAGGGTTAAATGCAATGTACACATGCTAGAAAATAATAATGAGGGTACTTCCTCACACAAATGAAAAATTGTCTTTCACAAGAAATCCCAAAGCCATATACACTTCTCATGCTACAAGGACTGAGTAATTAACATCACCCATGCAACAATTAAGAAGTAATCATACATTAGCTACATAAAAATTTGAGACATGTTGCAACAAGAAAGAATGACCTGTCAACCAAAACAATAATCATTAGTAAAAAATCCCCCATAGGGGAATAATTAAAATATGTTAATTAAATCTACAATAAGAGATTCAATAAGCTTAGGATAAAGAGATATAGAGTTCGGGTCTATCTTGAAGTAATTTTGTGGCATATTACATGCTAAATTTACAATCTAATTAGTTGTTTTATTTCCCTCTATTAGAGTATGAGCACAAGTAAAATCCTCAAAGCCTTTTATTGCCTCCCAAGCCTAAAAAATAATGTTGCTTATTTTTTAATGATAGGAAGATTTCCTTTGGAAAACATGGATGATAAATAGAGAATCACCTTCAAGGACAAGTTTCTTAACACCATGTTGTCTAGCAGTTTTTAACCCAAGCAGGAGGGCTTGTGCTTTTGTCTCATTATTCAAACCATCTAAAACTTTGACTACCTTAGTAAATACCAAATTTCCCTTATAATCTCTAATAACACAACCAATACCTGATCTTCCAAGGTTTCCCTTTGTTGCAGCACCATCAAAGTTAACTTTCAACTAATTTTTAAATATACTATTTACTATAAGTAATAAGTTATTAAAAGTTACGTAAAAAATTCACAAACTATTTCTTAATTTTTTTAAAAAAATACAATTAGAATATACACATAAAATCTCAAAACTCACTAGTTCACATCATCTTCAAATTCTTAACGATTTAATTATTATATAGCATCAAAAATAGAAAATTTGGTTAAAATGTTGATTTCAATGTCCCACTTTAGCCAAAAAGTGGGACACACTATTATGGGCTTACCCACTAGCATCATTCTCATCAATTCAATCATTTAATGTGAGTTTTACAACTTTTACCTAATTTTATTACTATTCTAATATTATCTTCAATGTATTTACAACCTTTGTTTGTGGAAGAAGAATTACAAAGGGCATTTATGACAATGAATATTCTTTAGAAGTGGTGGTGTTGAAATGGAAAGAATAGGCATTTGTGAGTGGGAAGATAAAGAAGTTACAATATGCATTGGAAAGGAATAAAAGAGACATCATTTTATTTATTTTGGGTGGTTGATTTTTTTGGAAAACATTGAGAGTTAGAAGGAGAATTGTTAGTCTAGAGCTCATGTAGAAGAGAAATAACAATCGGTGAGGGTCTTTTTGTTATAGGTATTGTTGAAATGAACTAGACAACTGAAGGGGGGGTGAATCAGTTGTCTCAAAACTTAAACAAATCTGCACCTTAAAACATTGAACACTTGTTCACTGTTTGTTATGATTAAGTCATGAAAGTACAAACTCATAAACATAAACATAATTGCAAGATCATACACAAGTGGCACCAAATTTTTATGTGGAAGACCTTGTTAAGGGAAAAACCACGGTGGATGTTAGTCCATAGGATATATAAGTTATAACAATACCAAAAATTAGAGGCTCACTACCAATAGGGCTCACTACCTAGAAAAAGGCTCACTGCTAAGGGGTGGCTCACTACCAAGAATTTTGAATTGAGATAATAGCATCTACTCCATGCTTGAATTTAGTTCCATTGAAGCGTAATACTCTTCCTTTGCTCTGCTATGCCTTCTACACTAAACAATTAACTTCACATTTTTCACACAAGGACATCTTTTCCATGACCAAATTACAAGTATATATATCATCCATCAACCTTGGAATGTACATCAAGGTCGACATTACACTCATAAACCATTGGAATGATCTCCAAGGTCAGCATTACAAACATTTACAAAATAGGCCTTGACCTAATACAAAATTATGCTAAGGAAATATAGTAAAGATGTATGTAGATCACTCTATGCCTTAGCTGTGACTCAAACATGATCTTCCATGCCATGAAATGCTTCTACAATCTTCAATATATCTCCTCAATCACTGGAATTAACCAAGTCGGCTAAGACTGTTACACGCTACGTTATCTAGGAATAAACTTCAAACATGATCTTAATTCTTTAACGTAGGCCAATGTAAATGTAGGAACATGATCAGGAGGCATCCACAAGCACGTTGTAATCACCAGGAGCAACCGCACAAAATCTAACCACTTTATCCATGAGATTCTTCACACTAGAGCACATGAACTTCACTATCTTCAACTGTCATAAAAGAAAGATAGCTTGTGAACCACCAAATCATGAACCATTGTAGTTGTAGGTACTTATCATCATCCTAGACTTCCATCTAGAGCCGTAGAGAAAAATACTTCAATGCAGAGGAATACGGAGCAAAATACTTTCTCCCTGTCACCAGTGAATAATCTGAAAAAGTAGGTTTTACTCTAGTGAATGTAACTCACTGAATTCTTCATATCTGTGGCTCAAACTTAGGATTTAGTATCTTCAAACATGTCTCTAAATAATTTCCAATCCGTAGACCAAGATCTTCAATCTACAAGAAATGAGGAGCAGTCTTCTAGACTGTTCTTCAGTATGCAACTCACTGTCTTCACTGTGATTCATTGTTTCCTTTCTGATTTTTCTGGAGGGGCCAATTTTCTCAATATCCACAACATATATTCTAAACAAATAACAAAATAGGATACAATTGACACCAATGAGAACAAGGATATGTTGACATCAATGACAACATTGACTAGGCACATATTTGCAACAATCTCCCCCTTTGTCATTGATGACAACATATGATGTGAAAAACCACAACCATCATGACAAGATTCTCCCCCTTTCTCTTTACACATCTACACTCTTTCTCTCTAAGTTTTTCACATGATTTCTCTCCCCCTTTGACATCAATGGAAAAGGGCACATACTTGCACTTTGTTGTTCTAATCCAACTTTCCTTTGAATTCTCTAACTACTCCCCCTAAGTAGTAACCCTTAAAGCATCAATCCAGATTTGGAGGTGGGAATCTAAATACCACTAGACTAATGCACTCTTATGCATCTTAGTTTAGAGTAGGAGGGGTGATAACCCCTAACTTTTCTCTAAGATACTTAAAAGTATCCTTAGGTAGAGGCTTGATGAAGATGTCTGCAATCTGATCTTTTGTAGAAACATACTCCAACTTGACTTCATTCTATGTCACCTTTTCTTTCAGAAAGTGATATTTAATGGATATATTCTTTTTCCTTGAATGCATTACTAAATTCTTTGAAATGTTTATGGCACTTGTATTGTCACAAAAGATTGCAATTGGATCTTCATACACAATTCTCATGTCCTTCAATGTCTGCTTCATCCATAACACCTGAGTACAACTACATGCTACTGCAATGTATTCTTCTTCTATAGTAGATAAACATATTGAGTCTTGTTTCTTACTTAACCAGGATACCATCCTTTTTCCTAAGAATAATGCACCTCCAGTTGTACTTTTCCTGTCATCCACATCTCCAGCCCAATCTACATCAGTGTATGCACTAAGAGTGAAATCATTATCTTTTGGATACCACAAACCATAATCCATTGTGCCTTTAAAATATCTCAGTATTCACTTAAATGACATGACATCTGACTCTTTAGGTTCTACTTGAAATCTTGCCACAAGACAAACTGCATGCATTATGTCAGGTCTAGTTTGGGTCAGATAAAGTAATGCTCCAATCATAGATCTATACCTTTTCTGATCTGCCATAGGTGAGTCATCATTTTTGCTCAACTTACAACCAGTTACCATGGGAGTGCTTACCAATTTAGAGTCTTTCATCCCAAACTTCTTTAACAACTCTTTCACATACTTAAACTGAGAAATGAAGATACCTTTATCTGAATGATTGATTTGTAGACCTAAAAAGAAATTCATCTCACCAAACATGGACATTTCAAATTCATTTTGCATTTCCCCAACAAAAACCATGCACATATCTTCATTGCCTCCAAAGATAATGTCATCAACAAAGACTGCAACAATTAGGATCTATTCATCATTGATCTTGAAGTAGAGATTGTTGTCGGTAATACCCTTACTAAATCCTAACTGTATTAGATATTTATCCAATCTTGCATACCAGGCCTTGGTGGCTTGTTTTAGTCCATACAGTGCTTTCTTCAATATGCACACCATGTCACCCTAATCGAATGACTGGAATCCTTCTGGTTGTTCAATATAGACTTATTCTTTCAATTCTTCATTCAAGAATGCAAACTTCACATCCATTTGATATATCTTGAAATTAGGCTACAAATACTAAAAACATTCTTATTTATTCAATCCTTGCCACTGGTGTAAATGTTTCCTCAAAATATATTTCTTCAACTTGAGAGTATCCTTTGTATACCAACCTTGCTTTGTTTCTTACCACTTCACCATTCTCATTCATTTTGTTCCTAAAGACCCATTTAGTACCAATCACCTTCTTGTCTTCCGGTTAGGGGACTAGATACCAAGTCTAATTCTTTTCTATTTGTATCAATTCTTCTTTCATAGAATTTACCTAGTTTTCATCACTACATGCTTCATTTACATTTTTAGGTTCCACTTGAGAAATCAACCAATAATTAACCTGTTCATTAGTAGCTTTTCTTCTGGTCTGAACTTCTTTACTCTTATGTCCTATGATTTGATCTTTAGATTGATTTAAGTTCACATACCTGGGTGTCTTAGTAATGATTTTTGGAGCTTGTTCTTCTTCTTCTTCCTCTAAGTTTTCTTCTTGCTACACTACTACTTTTCTTGCAGGGACATCCGGTTCATTAGATTCATATCCATTTGACACCTTTTGCTTGCTTTCATCATCTTTGACATTTGTACTCTCAATAATCTTCTTCAACCTATTATTGTAACACCTGTAGGCCTTTCTCTTAGTAGAGTATCCAAGGAAGATGCCTTCATCACATCTTGCATCAAACTTACCTAGATCTTCATCTCTTCTAATATAACACTTACTTCCAAAAACTTTGAAATATTTCACAGTAGGAACTTTACCATACCACAATTCATAAGGAGTCATAGAATTGTTGCCTTTGGCTTGGACTCTACTTAAGATGTATACAACAATGTGAATTGCCTTTGTCCAATATACTTCTAGTAGATCATCCTCCTTCATCATTGTTCTGGCAGCCTCTTGAACTGTCCTATTTTTCCTTTCAACTACTCTATTTTGTTGTGGAGTCCTAGGTGCAAATAATTGTCTCTTTATCCCTTATTCCTCATAGAAGAAGTTAAAGTTATTTGATGTAAACTCTCCACTTCTATTAGACCTTAAGCACTTTATCTTCAAATCTAGCTCATTCTCAACCATTTCCCTGAATGCTTTGAACTTTTCTAGGGCTTCTACTTTTTCTTTTAAGAAGGTAACCCAAGTCATTCTAGAATAATCATCAATCAACAACATAAAATACCTATCTCCTTGTAGACTTCTTACTCTGGTAGGTCCACATAGATATGTATGCACTAACTTCAGTATTCTATCAACAGATTGGTCCTTGCTCTTGAAACTTGTTATTTTTTGTTTTCCAAATTGGCACTCCTTGCACAAAGTATCAACAAGCTTCACAATCTTGGGCAAATCTCTTACAACCTAAGTGAAACTTATCTTCACAATGTTGTCAAAATTGATATGACATAACCTTCTATGCCACAATAAACTTTCATCATTCTGGGCCAACAAGCAATATTCATTAGTTCCTTTCAAATGATAAGTGTTACCTCTTGTCTTCTTACCAGTTGCAATCATTGTTCCAGAGCTTTCCAAAATCTTGCATCTGTTGTCCTTGAATCTAAGATCATAACCTTTGCCACACATCTGACCAACACTTAAGAGATTGTGCTTTAATCCCTTCACATATAATGCATCATCAGTTTTATTCTTGTCATCAAAAGAAATGGATTCTTTTCCACAAATCTTACCAGTTGTACCATCACCGAACCTAGCTAGTCCTCCATCATATCTTTCCAAACTTATAAACTCACTTTTGTCACAAGTCATGTGATGAGAGCATCCACTGTCAATAACCCATTCATCTTTGTCTTCAACAACCTAAGCAGCCAAGGCACTTTCCACTAGTTTTTCTTCCTTCACATAGCTAGTAGGATTAGTAGTCATAGATTCTTCTTTAATAGAAATAAACAAGCATTCATTACCAGATGTACTAGAATTATCTGGTTCACCATCTGATACTCCTCATTAAGATCTTCAACATAATAACATTTCTTTAGGATTCTAGGTCTATCAGGTCTTGGCATAGGAACTCTTGTGGGGCATCTAGAAGCATAATGACCAACTTTACCACAACTAAAACATTTGAAAGGTAGTTTGCCTTTGAACTTACCAATACCTCTGGGTAGATTGTTAACAAAGTTGGCTTCAAGTTCTTCAAGCTCATGATCTAGTTCCACCTTGTATTTGCTAGATCTGGGAGTACTTTCTGAAGTGAAAGCAGTCTCTGGCTTTGGAAGTGAATCACCAAGTTCTCTCATTTCAAAGGCTGTCAACTTCCCTAGCAATTGATCTTTTGTAATCTTTGTCACTGTCATTACTTCTTCAATTGAGGCCACTTTATGACTATATGATTTAGGCAGTGATCTAAAAATTTTGTTCACAACTTCAATATCCTCAATTTTTCCTCCTACACTTCTAATGTTACTCACAAGTTCATCAACCTTTTGCATGAAGGATGTTATGTTGTCATCTTCACTCATCTTCAAACATTCATATTTTGCCTTCAAACTCTACAACTTGGCACTCTTCACAGATTCATCTCCTTCATATAGGTTCTTTAGCTTTTCCTAGATTTCATAAGTAGTTTCTCACTCCATGATCTTTGTTACTTTGATGTCGGATAAGGTGTTTACCAAGGCATCTTTGGATTTTATGTTCAACTCAAATTCCTTGATCTCATCTTCAGTTTGCAAACCATTCTTCGGTATTCATACTTATTTTCAGTTATTTTCCAAACACTATAACACAAGCAAAGGAGATGGGTTTTCATGTGGATCTTCTAGATGGAGTAGTTTGTTCCATTGAACTGTGGACTTTCCTTCTTATACAACATCCTGGATCAGCCTCAAGTAGTCAAGCTTCCTTCTGAGGAACTCGGCTCTGATACCAGTTGTTGAAATGAACCAGATAACTAAGAGGGGGGTGAATCAGTTGTCTCAAAACTTAAACAATTCTACACCTTATAACATTAAACACTTGTCCACTATTTGTTATGATTAAGTCATGAAAGGACAAACTCATAAACATAAACACAATTGCAAGATCATACACAAGTGACACCATATTTTTACGCGAAAGACCTTGTTAAAGGAAAAACCACAGTCGATGTTAGTCCACAAGATATATAAGTTATAACAATACCAAAAATTAGAGGCTCACTGCTCAAAAAAAGGCTCACTGCCAAGATTTTTGAACTAAGATAATAGCATCTACTCCATGCCCGAATTCAGTTCCATTGAAGTGCAATACTCTTCCTCTGCTCTACTCTACCTTCTACACAAATAATTAACTTCACTTTTTTCACACAAGGACACCTTTTCCATGATCAAATTACAAGTATATATATCATCCATCAACCTTGGAATGTACATCAAGGTCAACATTACACTCATCAACCATTGGAACAATCTCCAAGGTCAGCATTACAAACATTTACAAAATAGGTCTTGACCTAATACAAAATTATGCTAAGGAAATGTAGTAAATATGTATGCGGATCACTCCATGCCTTAGTTGGGACTCAAAAAAATTCTTCCACGCCATGCAATTCTTCTACAATCTTCAATATATCTCTGCAGTCACTAGAATTAACCAAGTCGGCTAAGACTGGTTACACACTATATTATTTGGGAATAAATGTCAAACACGATCTCAATTCCTTAACATGGACCAATGTAAATGCAAGAACACAATCGGGAGGCATCCACAAGCATGTTGTAATCACTAGGAGCAACCGCACAAATTCTAACCACTTTATCCATGAGATTCTTCACACCGGAGCACATGAACTTCGCTATCTTCAACTGTCATAAAAGAAAGATAGCTTGTAGACCACCAAATCATGAAGCATTGTAGTTTTAGGTTCTTATCATCATCCTAGACTTCCTTATAGAACCATAGAGAGAAATACTTCTATGCGGAGGAATGCAAAGCAAAATACTTTCTCCCTGTCACCAGTGAATAATCTGAAAAAGAAGGTTTTACTCTAGTGAATGTAACTCACTCAATTCTTCATACCAGAGGCTCAAAATTAGGATTTAGCATCTTTAGACATGCCTCTAAATAATTTCCAATCTATAGACCAAGATCTTCAATCTACAAGAAATGCAGAGTAATCTTTTGGACTGTTCTTCAGTATGCAACTCACTATCTTCACTGTGATTCACTGTTTCCTTTCTAATTTTTTCGAAGGGGATAATTTTCTCAATATCATCAACATATAAAGCTTCTAAACAAATAAAAAAATAGGATATAGTTGACACCAATGACAACAAGGATATGTTTACATCAATGATAACATCGATTAGGCACATACTTGCAACATTTATGTGTGGGATCTCAATATGTGAGAAGAAACTAGAAAGATATATTGGTATTTTTATATATACACTTGCACATTCCCATTTGGTTTATAAGATGCATACTTGTTTATTCTAGGATGATTTGAATGTGATTGGGTGTGGTATTTATGTCCACAACCTATGTATGATTGTGGCTTTCATTTATAATCTTTATTGTATTTTAGTATATATATCTAGAGTGGTATTTGGTTTTATTATCTATGTATTGTTTTCATCAATATGTTGTGCTTATACACATTTGTGGAATTTTATAAACAATCCATATGGTTTGTCTTTGATTCAATGTAGTGCTTACATGTCCACTCATGCATTTCTAGATATAATATCTAACAAAAACCCCTCTACCACTATATGGATGTTCATTCCCTATTCTAAAGTTTCCATTTTGATGGAAAAAGAGGACATGGCATAAGTTGTAGAGTTTTATTTACACCCACTACTTGCATTTGCTTGAAAGTTTCTAAATCCCATTCAATAAATTTATTTTGTGCATATTCCTACAATCATTGCATTCCATGAGTTGATATCTCTTTGAGGTATACTATCAATAGTTCATGTGTCTTTTATGTGCTTCCACATTTTACATGCATGTCTACTAGATCATTTTTTACTTTAATATCTAAAAAAAAATCTATGTACCATTATGTTTTGATGGATGCCAATTGCTTGAGTAATACATTGGGTTTAAATGTTCCCTTACATTTATTTTTGTTAGTGTGAATAGGTGTACTACGATAGCAACTAGATAGAAGTAAACTAGATGAATAAATACTCCTTTCACACTAACACCCCCTTAAGTGATACTTAGGGATAAAATCACTAAAAAAATGAGTCCCGGTAACATGGCCTAATGAGGTACTTGATGAGTGCTAGGTAGCACCCATGAAATACACCTTTTTACCCCTCTTTTTCCTTCTTATTCCATTGTCCTGATGACTGCACCAAAGTAGATTAACAAGATTGTTCTAATTATGATTAATAAGAGATGAATTACTTAAAATCATGATTTCTAATTGAGGGACTAATGTGCACTGAATTAATGGAAATATGCAGAAATTATCTCTTTTTGAATCTATAGGTGCAGATGATGGGGAAAAGACAATTTTAGTCATCTTCGGAGGTGGTCCTAATAATCTTCGAAGCTAACATATGGATACCACACCAGTCTCCAATATTTTCCAATATGATTAGAGAGATTTTGAGATAACAAGGGAGAATCATCTCCGGAGCTGGACTAAAGTTAGAAGCATATCTCCAGAGCTAAACAGAGGGTCATAAAGCATATCTCTAGAGTTGTAGATAGCAGCACACACCTCTGGAGTCTCTTCAACACAGATGCAAATTTCTAATGCACTACCAGTCAACACTTCCAGTGGTAATTGGGGTGTTCCAGATATTACTCAATCAACACCTGAGTAATCAGATGAAGACCGTAGTTAACTGCTAGAAGTTTTATCTTTCTTTTTGATTTTACATGAGTTCTTGATAAACTGATTAAGTACCTATATTTCAAGGCCTCATTGCCCAGTTGTATTTAAAACTAAGACTCAGATTTAGTGAGACTATTGTTCCACCAAATCTATTTTAATTGCATCACTTTTTATTCTGTAGTTAAAACAGTTAGTAGAATAAGAGATTGGTATTATCTCATAGATGAACTAGTAGTTAGGGTAAGTTATATCCCATCACTAGATTAGATATAAACTTACAAAGTAACAGCAGAGAGGACAGCGAATGATTTTTTATTTTTGTAATCTTATTTTGATATAGACAATTTTTTCTGAGTACAAAAGCTGACGAAGTTGGACTGAAAGTGAATTGTGATATTATATTCTTGTGCTAATTCATTGCTTTAGTCTTCATCCCTAAGGGTGTGGAGCAAGGGTCCACTCTCCACCACCAAGGCAGAAGGCTACTACTATTGTTTATTATTTTGTTTCACATTCTGTTATTTGCTTTCTATTTCAGATTCTATTTAGAAAGATAGTAATTGTTTTCTCATAAATGAATGTATGTTTCAATTGAATGGAATATTATAGATCTACATTAGCAATTCATTGTTTCATCTTTGTTTTCAATATTCCTAGAATTTGTTTTCATAGCAGATAGATCAGTAGCAAAAGTTTCTTCAAATGGTAGAGATCGTTAGAATTAGTTAAATGAACTGGCAACTATAAGATTCCTAATTGCATATAGCCAAGGACACATCCCTAGATTTGACGCATGAAATATGATTAAATGACAAGGTACAACAACCCTTGTCATTTTTGGTGCCATTACTGGGGAACTTTTGTGTTAATTAGGAAAACATAGTTAAAAAGTTTTAGGATAGATTGAATTTGTATGGTTAAAGCTAGGGATTCAAAAGGAAGATACATAAAATAGACACCCCATCAACAAACTATAGGAGAAAGTAGTGGGGTGGCACAAGATCTTGTTGAAGAGAGACACCTAGAATCTACCTTGGAAACTATACCTCAATTCAATAATCCCTTAAATCCTCCAAATCTTCCACTCATTGACTATATCCAAGAATTGCAACAGATATTCTAGGCAGATCCTTTGACGGAAACTAATTCCTTAGAAACTAATCCCTCAAAAACTCACATGGAATCTTAAGGAGAAGAACTAGTATAAGACATGGATGATAATCATGATAACCATGAAGAGGAGGAAAATCAGGCTCCAAGATCTTTCTCATATCCCATTGTTCTAGCTGCTAGAGACAATGCCCCTATGAAAAATATTTCACTAGCACACTTGCCAAATTTTAGGGGTCTTGCTTATGAGGATCCAGATCAATTTTTGTTTGAAGTTAAAGTGGTATGCCAGACTTATGATTATGTATTAGATAATAAAAAACTCAAACTATTTCCCTCAACCTTGAAGGATTCTACAATGAGATGGTTCATGGGTTTGCCCCAAAACTCCATACATTCCTAGGAATAGATGGAAACAGAGTTTTTAGGAAAATACCAAGATTAATGTAGAGTTAGTAATAAAAATGGGGAATTGTTCAAAATTAAACAAGGAGAGGAAGAAACCTTAGAGGACTTTGTGGATAGGTTCAACTTCACTTTAAGAAGGTATGGCAACCCAGTAAATCAGTCTATGGCTAGAACTCTAGTTGTAAAAGGATTAGACAAAGAATCAAAATAGGCATTGGATCTGATGGGAAAAGGGAATATCAACAAAATGGATATACCTACTATAGAAGAACTCTACAGGAACTATTTTAGAACCTAAAATGGAGTGAGAACACCCAAATCCTCCAAAGGCAAGAATTAAATAGGATAGTTAATGGAGGAAATTGCAAATTTTAAAATAGATATTCCAATCTAACTGAATACCACATTAGATGGGATTCAAGCAAAAACTAGAACAAATGATCAAGACAGAACAACTGAACCACTCTCCATCTATTGTCCTAGGTGTAGAAACAAACATCTATTGAGAGAATGCCATTTGGATAAATAAAAAATCTATTAGATCTGTGACAGGGAATATCCTACCAGTTGGTGTGATCAACTCCCAACCTTAAAAAGGCTAAGTAAAAAGAATGCTATTATAGAGGAGGAGTTGAACTATGTAGGACAAAAACAAGCTGGGAATTTTCCTTATAATCAGTATCCAAACCAGGCTTCTTATAGGGGTCCTTCTAATTGGGGAAATAATCAATGGAATCCAACTTGGCATGGGCCTCAGAATAATCCTCCTTGGGGACCACAAGATTGGCCAAACCAATAATAGCAAAATCAACATTGGCAAAATCAGCCCTAGTGCAATAAAAAATGGCCACAATAGTTTGGATCACAAAACATGTAGCCTCATTGGGGTCCTCAACAGGAATATAATCCACAATACCAGGGACAACCTCAACGATTCCAACCTCAACAACAAGCATTGCTAACTGGACCCCCCAACACACAAGGACAGTCACAAAATGAACTAGTTAACCAACCACCCTTACCAGCTCAATCTATACCAAACCCATAGCATAAGCAGGCAGTAGATGTTTACATGACAAAACAAGAAAACATGGCTAGTATTAATGCCATATATTCCAATAATCTCTAGCTACGTTTTAGGAAAGCACTTCCAAGACCATCTCCTCCAACTATAGTTGAAGTAACCAATGATGAGGAACTTGAAAATCCATCCACTCAGCTTCTAGAGGAGATTACTATAGAAATAGTGCTAAAAGAGTCATCCTTGGATAACTCCGGAGTTCCTCCTAAAAGAATGACTCAGGAGAACACCCCTGGAAACATTTTTGCTAAGAACTTCGAAGATGCTGTGGAGATAGAAAAACTAGCACCATACCTAGAGCGGCTTAAACAACATGTCCCTCAAAAAAAGGTTTTGCAAAAAAAAGTCCAATCTACCCTAGAATCAGAACTTTTACAAGAAATTAGACAACTAAACATTGAAATTCCACTCCTACAAGCAATCAGAGATGTGCCTAAACTAAACCAATTCACCAAACAACATTGTGTTAAGACCCATGGAAGAAAGAAGAACTTTCCCTCCACCATCCAGGTGTAAGGAAAAGTAGTAGACCTCTTAATGGAAGCAATGCTCCTCCCAAAATATGGAGATCCTAGAAATCCTGTTATAACTGTTTATATCTCAAGGGTAGAAATTTCAAATGTTTTGGTTGATTTGGGAGCAGCAATAAATGTAATGAAAGTTCATACAATGGACAAATTAGCCCTAACAGGTATCTAATTCACATCTACAATCCTTTAACTTGCTGACCAGTCAATAGCTATTCCAAAAGGGGTGATTACTAATGTTCCAGTTGTGATAGAATCATGGGAATTCCTAGTAGACTTCCTGATATTAGAACCAAGAAACTAGAGAAATGCTTATCCATTGATATTAGGAAGGCCATGGCTAGCTATAGCAGCATCATCCATTGATTGTCAAACTGGGGATATGGTCATTTCTAATGGGATAGACTTGAAGAAAATATCTTTGTATCAACCAGCTAAACCATCAATACATTATTCAGGAAGAGATGGGTAGATGAGCCAGATAACATGGAAAATAGTGCGTCAGTAGCTATGGTTACCATCAAAGAACATTTGGGTGAGTTAGAGGAAGAAATCCACTATGATACAATAGAATATATTACCCACATTCTTATTAGTGAGGATATAATGGAGCTAGCCCAAGATTCAAGGAGAGAACTTCTCACTTTTACTCATTGTACCCTAGCAAATATCATTCCTTGTGGAGAAACCTTTTACAGAGGCTTAGCCACATTCTAGATGTTGCTTCCAAATTCTTGCCCCCTTAATACCATGACTCTAAGATATGGATTGAATACATCTATGGATTAGATCACAAAATAGGTCATGATTTTACCTAGGAAAACACTGAATATCAACAACTAGTTAGCAAAAAAATATGAAGAAGAACTTATCAAATTCCTAATTTCCCATTCAACAGCTTTTGCTTGGGAATACCAAGATATGAAGGGCATCTCTCCTAAGATCTATACTTATCATATATACACTGAAGATGTCAAACCTGTTAGACAACCCTAGAGAAGATTGAATCCTACTTTAAAAGACATTGTTAAGACTAAAATAGAAAAATTGCTGCAGGGTTTATATATCAAATCTCAGATAGTCAATGGGTCTCACCCCTAGTCATAGTGCCTAAAAAGAATGGGAAGTGGAGAGTGTGTATTGACTATAGAGAGCTAAACAAAGCCACAAAGAAGAACTACTTTCCCTTACCATTCATTGACCAAGTGTTGGACAACCTTGCAGGGAGGAAGTATTTTTCTTTCCTAGATGGGTTCAGTGGATATAACCAAATCCAAGTAGCACCTGAAGATTAGAATGAAACCACTTTCACTTGGTCTTGGGGAACTTTTTCCTACAAAGTTCTTCCATTTGAATTATGTAATGCTCCAACTACATTTCAAAGGCTTGTTTTAGCTATTTTTGTTGAACTAGCTAATGAGTGCATGGAAGTCTATATGGATGACTTTACTATGTATGGGGATAACTTTAAAGAATCTCTCATAAATTTAGAAAAGGTATTAAAATGTTGTGAAAAAATTTGACTATCCCTGAGCCATGAAAAATGCTTCATGATGGTAGAGGAAGGAATTGTATTGGGACACCACATTTCATCAAATGGGATCAAAGTGGACCAAAATAAAATAGAAGTGATCAAATAGTTACCTTCACCTAAAAATCAAATAACTATCCAAAGTTTTCTAGGTCATGTAGGCTACTATAGGAGATTTATAGAAAATTTCAGCAGAATAGTTGCTCATCTATTTACCCTGCTTAACAAAGACACATAATTCTTATGGACAGAGGATTGTCAATCACCATTTGAAACCCTTAAGGAGAAACTTACTGTCACACCTATTTTAAGAGGGCCCAATTGGATTCTACCATTTCACATACAAATTGATGCTTCAAATGAGTCCATTGTAGCAATCTTAGGACAAAAAGAGGAGGGAGAAAGTATGCATGCCATCTATTACATCAGTAAAATCTTCACCTCTACAGAAAGAAACTATACCACAACTGAAAAAGAATTCTTGGTAGTCATATATGCTATAAACAAATTTAGGCATTATATCACTGGATACAAAATATTTGTACATACTGATCATGCAACCATCAAATACTTAATGAATAAGCCAGTAGTGGGTGCAAGGATAATCAGTTGGTTATTGCTATTGCAAGAATTTGACATTACCATAGTTGATAATCTAGGCAAATTTAATTTGGTTTCTGACTTTCTGTCAAGATTGCATACAGGTGGAGAGAACCAGCCAGTGGAGGATAGATATCCAGATGAACATCTTTTTGATGTCTCCTCTATTGCACCTTGGTTTGTAGACATAGCTAATCTCTTAGCTACAGGCTTGTTTCCATCCGATTTTACCTCAAAACAAAAGAAATGTTTAATTAAGGAAAGCTTATCTTACAAATGGTTGAATGGTCTACTATTTAAATGTGGTCCTAATTTCATTTTACACAAGTGTCTAAAAGCTGATGAAATTTTTTATGTGTTAAGGGCATGTCATGATGAACCATTTGGTGGGCACTATTCTTCACATAGAACCATCCACAAGATTCTGGGAGTTGGTTACTATTGCCCCTTTATTCATAAGGATACCAAGAAGTATGTGCAGCAATGTGATTAGTGCCAAAGGATGGGACAACTAATTTTCACCTAGGAAATGTCATTTCATCCTCAAGCAATGATGGAACCATTTGAGCAATGGGGTCTAGACTTTGTGGGACCAATTTCTCCACCATCATCAGGAAAAGAGTACATTCTGGTATGCACAGACTATGTGACTAAATGGGTTGAAGTTCAGGCATTGCAATTTGCAAGAGAAGAGAAAGTTGTTGATTTCCTTTATAACAAAATTTTCTTGAGGTTTGGAGCTCTAAGATCGATAGTTTCAGATAGAGGACCTCAATTTACTTCATAAGTAATCAAAGCATTCACATACTTATATCAAGTTAAGCATAGGAAATCTTCACCTTACCATCCCCAAGCCAATGGGCAAGTAGAGGTGACTAATAGAGAACTGGAGAATATTCTGACAAGGACAGTGGCCATGAACAGAAAGGATTGAGCTAATAGATTACCTGAAGTAGTTTGGGCTTACATTACCACTTGGAAGTCCATAATCAAATTCTCACCATATGAATTGGTTTATGGAAAGAAACCCATCCTGTCTATAGAATTCGAACTGCAGACACTTAATACTTCATTAGATTTCAGTCTACCATTGTCTATAGCACAACAAAACAAGATTCTTTAGCTCAATGAGTTGGATAAAATCTGTACAAAGACCATATAGCAAATAGAACTTGTTCAATATCAACGGAAGTAATGGCATGACCAACACATCAAAAGGAGGATATTTTAGCAAGGTGATTAGGTTCTCCTATATGATTCTAAGTTCAAGGAGTTCAAAGGGAAGCTACAAACTCATTTGATGGGTCCTTATCAGATAAAGGAAGTTTTTGAGAACGGAATAGTTTTTGATGGAAGCACATATACATTCTTAGTGAATGGCCACATAATTTGACTCTATAAAAGGTCATCAACTAAGGAAGAATTCATCAAAGATTTGTGCTTGGTTATAGGTGACACATCCTCTGTCACTGATTTGGACTAAAAATAAAATAAAAAGAAAAAAAGGAAGGTTGAAAACTAGCAAATGGTGGCCTTCTTGAGAGAGAGAGAGAGAGAGAGAGAGATGGAAAACCAATAAATGGTTGTCTTTCTCAATCAAGGGGATTGTAAACCAGTAAATGGTGGTTCCCTTCTTCTTTCCAGATAGGAATAATCAAGCTACAAAGATAATCAAGTGCCAAAAGTTAAACACATCTCTATCACAAACTAGGGGCACCTCTGGTGCTTCACAAACTGGGAGCACCTTTGGTCCTTCACAAACATCGAGCACCTCCAGTGCTTCACAAACTAGGAGCACCTCTGGTGTTCCATCAATAAAGAGCTATTCTTAAATAGAATAAATAAGGAGGGGACCCACCTCTATAGGTAATAAAGTGGAGATGTCATTTGATGAGGTCAGCATAACTCATCCTCCACTTTATGATAAGAACAAAGATGAAGTCAGCATGCATATCATCAGCACTCAAAAAAGCCATCACTTCCGCATGCGTAAGCCATCACGAATTGCTACACTGATGTCAATTGAAAATATGGCATTCCTAGACCACTCAATGGGAATAATTATAGAATATGTGATGGCAGGGATGCTGACGTCATTCCAAACCCACGTAGGTGTTGCTCACATGCTGAGTCACATCAAGTGGCATCAAAGTTACAGTCTTGCAGCCAAGTACATCGGGCCTGTTGCAAGTATGGCCTAACCGGTGTTTTCATTAATGTCAACATACTCTTGTTGCATTAATGATAAGGATTGGATGAGCTGTGTGCTGAGGATATTGAGAAAATTAGTCTCAATCGAGAACAGTGAAGAATAGTGATGATAGTAAGCTAAAAGTCTAAGATAGGATGAGGATCAGAGGATGCATTTTAAAGGGTTTGTCAATATGTATCTTAAGGTGGTCTAGTAGAGATTTTAGAGGTCCGCATGAAGATCAGAAGAATTTGTGGCCGCTCAAGTAGAATCGGTTCCGACAAAAGTTCAGTGGTGACAGAGTGATACAGAAGGTTCGGTGAGATCCAGAAATCTAGTATCCTATTTTGTGGATTTGAGGGAGTGTTTAGGAATTCTTTGTGAAGTATCAACTCTATTGGATCATGGTTTAAAGGTCTGCAAACATCTATTTCTTTATGAGAATAATGACAGACTGTGTTCTTGAGGTTCCGGATGAAGGGGAGAAGGATTTTAGTAAGCAGATAAAGTGTAGATGTTCTTGGTGATTTAGGCAAACTTGTGTAAGTCTTTGGATAATTTCCAATTTGTGTTAGTGGTCCACATTGGAGTTGGAGCCCACAATTGAAGAATAACTTCCAGATGATGGTGTTCTTCATGAGATTGGCTGACTGGATGAGTTACACATCCTGCAGATGTTCTTGTTGATGTTTGCCGACTTAGATGATCATTCCTAAGTTGATGTCATATATAAATGAGGGATTACGAGTCATTTCAAAGGTGTCATTGAGGAGATGAGTGTGGTGTAGTGAGGAGGAGAGAAAAAGGTAGAGCAGAAGTATTGGGCTTAAATGGAACTGATTCAAGCATGGTGAAGATGTTATTTTCCAGTTCAAGTAGGTGATACTTATTTCTTTGTAGACAGTATGTCTCCTGTAGGTAGTGGACCTCTTGTGAGCAATGTGCTCAGGCAGTGAGCCATAATTGGCATGTGCCATTTGTTCTTTCTATTCTTCTAATAGAGATACAATCTTGGGTTAATCACCCTATGGTTTTTCCCTTAACCAGGTTTTCCACGTCAAAATCTTGGTGTCTCATGTGTTGATGTGTTTATGCTCTTGATTCATTGCATTATGTTTCCACGATTGATTTATTATTATGCTACTAAATTGCAAAATGGAGTTAAGTGTTTAATTGGAAGAAAGTTTTGTACAATTGATTCACCCCCCCTCTTAGTTGCCTGCCCTAAGTCTAACAATTGGTATCAGACCCAAGTTCCTCTAAAAGGAGCTTAACCACTTGAGAAGATCCAGAATGATGTCTTACAAGAAGGATAGTCTGAAGTTTGATGGAACCAATTTTAATCTTTGGAAACGTCGTATGAAATGTCACTTGCAATGTATGGGAATGGTATACTGGACCATGGTTACAGCAAAGTATACACCTCCACAGGGTGGTCCGAAACCCCCAAATGAACTCACAAATGCTAAAAATAATCTACGAACTATAGAAGCTCTTCTAAGTGCATTATCTGATTCAAAGCTCTCAAATGTTATTGACCTACCAACTACTTTTGAGATTTGGGAAAAACTAGAACTTCTGCATGAAGGAGACAAGTATGTTAAATGTGCAAGGCTACAAAGTCTAAAAGGGAAATTTGAAAACCTAAAGATGAGAGAAGATGAAAATATCTCTACTTTTATGCCAAGAGTAAATGAGCTTGTTTGTGGAATTAGAAATGCTGGTGGAGTCTTGGATGAAAATGAGATTGTTGGTAAAATTCTTAGATCCCTTCCTGCTTCTTATAAAATCAAGGTTGTTGCCATTGAAGAATTTAGAGCTCATACAATTGTCACAAGAGATCAATTGGCTAGTAAATTGGCTGCATTTGAAATGACTGAGTTTGGAGATGCCCCTCCTAAGACTAAATCTACATTCAAAACCAGTGCCTCTATAAAAGGAAAACAAAGGTTTGATCTAGGAGAGAACTCTTCAAGGAAACAATCATGGTATGGAAAATCAAGAAAAGACCTGGAAGAAGAAGCTGAAACTGCTCATCTTGAAGCCCTTACTACAAAAAGATTGCCAAGAGGATCTAGTAAGTATGAAGGAAAATTGTCTTTTAAGTGTTTTAACTACAATAAGATTGGTCATTTTGCCTCAAAGTGTCCAGAAAGAAAATCCTAACAAGCCAAGGTTCCAAAAGAACTGTTACTATTTACATGAAGATGATGATAATGAAGGAGTAATAGATGATGAATCAGAGATAGGAAACAAATCCAAAAATGAATGGGTGTTCATTGCCATCAAGGAAGAAGATCCAATGTCCTCTGTATCTGTCAATCATAAGACTGTGGAAAGAGCTTTGGCTGCCCAAGTTGAAGAGAAGGATGATTGGGTCATTGACAGTGGATTCTCTCACCATATGACAGGTGACAAAAATAAGTTCATAGATTTGGAAAGGTATGAAGGAGGAGTGGTAAAGTTTGGTGATAATTCTACTGGTAGAATCAAAGGTAGACAAACTATTTCTTTTAATGGAAGGAACAAAACTGGTAATGTACTGTATGTTGAAGGTTTGAAGCACAATCTTCTTTGTGTTGGACAGTTGATGGACAAGGGCTATGGTCTCCGATTCAAGAATGGAAAATGCAAGATCTTTGAAAGTTCTAGAACAAAGATTACATCTGGTACTCAAACAAAAGGTAATATCTTTCATTTGGTTGGTATTGGTAAAAGTTGCTTATTTGTTCAAGTTGATCAGAGTTGGTTATGGCATAGAAGGATGTGTCATGTGAATTTTGATAACATCATCAAGATAAGCAACAGTCAGGCTGTAAGAGATCTTCCAAAATTGGTGAAGCCTACTAATAGCCTGTGTAGAGAATGTCAGTTGGGTAAGCTAAGCAGAATCACATTCAAGAGTAAGGAACTGTCCTCTACTGAATTATTGGACTTAGTTCATACTGATCTTTGTGGTCTGGCAAGAATCAGGAGTGTACAAGGTGATAGATACTTCATGTTACTAATTGATGACTTTTCCCAGATGATGTGGGTAACCTTTCTAAAAGAGAAATTAGAAGCTCTTGAGAAATTCAAAATATTCAAGGCTATGGTAGAAAATGAAACCAGATTAAAATTGAAATGTCTGAGGTCTGATAAAGGTGGAGAATTCACATCTAGTGAGTTCATAGAATTCTCTGAGAAGCATGGAATAAAGAGACAATTGTCTGCTCCTAGGACTCCACAACAGAATGGAGTAGTGGAAAGAAAGAACAGGACCATCCAGGAAGCATCTAGGACAATGATGATGGAAGCAAATGTTCCTTAGATCTATTGGAGAGAAGTTTTCAACACTGCAGTCTATACTCTCAATTGAGTTCAAATCAGAAGCAATATCGGTAAGACTCCTTATGAACTTTGGTTTGGCATCACTCCTACTATGAGGTATTTTAGATTTTTTGGTAGCAAATGTTACAATAAAAGAGATGAAGATCTAGGAAAGTTTGATGCTAGAAGTGATGAAGGAATATTCTTGGGTTACTCTACTCAAAGCAAAGCATACGAGTGTTATAACAAGAGATTGAGAAAGATGATAGAAAGTACAAATGTGAAGGTTGATGAAGGAATTCAAAAACCCTCAAGGTTTTATGAATATGATGAAGATGATCAGAATGATGTTCTGACTCAAGGAGCCCAAGCCTCTTCTGAAAGTCAGATTCAAACTGATTTGGTAAATCAGGAAGAAGAGATGAGTTTTAATGAGCCTGATCAAGAATCAAAAGTGTAAGAAATTCCCAAGGTTCCAAGGTATGTAAAACTGAACCACTCCGAAGATTAGATCATAGGTGACAAAAGAAAAGGTGTACAAACTAGAAGGAGAATTGCTCAAGATTCAGATAAGTATTGTCTATTTTCAAAGATTGAACCTAAGATAGTGAATGAAGCTTGCAATGATGAAAACTGGACTAAAGCAATGGAGGAAGAGCTGATGCAAATTGAGAAAAATCACACTTGGGATCTTGTTCCCAGACCTAGAAACAAGAATGTGATTGGAACCAAATGGGTCTTCTAGAACAAATTGATTGAAGTTGGTGAAGTAATTGGAAATAAAGCTAGATTGGTCTGCAAGGGCTATTCTCAAATAGAAGGAGTTGATTTTGAAGAAACCTTTGCTTCGGTGGCAAGAATTGAAGCAGTTAGATTATTTCTTACATTTTCTACCTTTAAATAATTCAAGGTATAACAGATGGATGTCAAGTCTGCCTTCCTGAATGGTGACTTGGAAGAAGAAGTGTACATTGAGCAACCAGATGGATTTCAATTGTCTGATCATGGTGATATGGTCTACAAGTTAAAGAAGGCACTGTATGGACTAAAGCGAGCCCCAAGAGCCTGGTATGAAAGATTGGATAAGCATTTTTTGAAGATTGGTTTCAACAAAGGTACTACTAACAGTAATTTGTATTTCAAAATTGATCATGAGAACATCTTGATTGTTGAAGTGTTTGTTGATGATATCATCTTTGGAGGAAGAGATAGTATGTGTAAAACCTTTGCAAATCAAATGAAAAGTGAATTTGAGATGTCCATGCTTGGGGAAATGAATTTCTTCTTGGGTCTACAAATCACTCAAACAAAGAAAGGAATTTTCATCTCTCAGACTAAATATGTGAAAGAATTATTGAAGAAATTTGGGATGGAAGATTCAAAACCAATGAATACTCCCATGGCAACTGGATGTAAATTGAGAAAAAATGATAACTCTCCTAAGGCTAATCAGAAAAAGTATAGGTCAATGATTGGAAGACTGTTGTATCTTACTCAAACTAGACCAAACATTATGCAAGCTATTGGTCTTGTTGCTAGATTCTAGGTTGATCCTAGAGAATCTCATGTCATGGCAATCAAGAGGATTTTTAGATATCTAAAAGTGACAGTTGAGTATGGTATGTGGTATCCTAGAGATCATGATTTCTCTCTTCATGTATATACTGATGCGGATTGGGCAGGAGATGTGGATGATCGGAAGAGTACCAGTGGTGGAGCATTTTTTTGGGGGAAGAGATTAGTTTCTTGGTTGAGCAAGAAAAAAGAGACAATATCTTTGTCCACTACAAAAGCAGAATATATTGCAGCAATAGGTAGTTACACTCAAGTTTTGTGGATGAAGCAAATGCTAAGAGACATAAGAGTGAGGTATGAGGAGCCTATCACAATTTTCTGTGATAATTCAAGTGCAATAAATATATCTAAGAATCTGGTGTTGCATTCAAAGACAAAACACATGTCCATCAAGTTTCACCTTTTGAGAAAGCAAGTGAACAAGAATGAAGTCAGATTGGAGTTTGTGCCTTCCAAGAATTAGGTTGTAGATATCTTTACTAAACCTCTACCTAAGGATTCTTTTGAGTATCTAAGGGAGAAGTTAGGGGTTATTGCTCATCTGGTGATGAACTAAGGTGCACTAGTGTGCATCAGTCCGATGGATATCATAGTCATATCTTGTGGTCCGGATTGATGATAGGGAGCTACTACTCAGGGGGAGCAGCAGGTATGATTCTGAAGTGGTGGAATTGCAAGTATGTGCCCTTTGCCATTGATGTCAAAGGGGGAGAGAAGACATGTGAAAAACAAGCGATTGCTGATCAAAGGGGGAGCAATAAAGGGAGAGAAGAAATGTGAATGGTTTTTTCTAATAGGGGGAGTTGTGATAGTTAGGAGAAGTTCCTGTCTTAATGGTTAAAATAGTTTTTCACATCATATGTTGCCATCAATGACAAACGAGGAGATTATTCAAGTATGGACCTAACCAGTGTTGTCATTGATGTCAACATACTCCTATTGCATTAATGATAAGGATCAAATGAGCTGTGTGTTAAGGACATTGAGAAAATTAGTGTCAATCAGGAACAGTGAAGAACAGTGATGACAGTAAGCTAAAATTCCAAGATAGGATGAGGATCATAGGATGCAGTTTAAAGGGTTTGTAGAAATGTATCTTAAGGTAGTCTAGTAGAGATTTCAGAGGTCTACATGAAGATCAGAAGAAGTTGTGGCCACTCAAGTAGAATCGGTTCCGGTAGATGTTCAGTGGTGACAGAGTGATACAGATAGGTCCAGTGAGATCTGGAAATGCAGTATCCTATTTTGTGGATTTGAGGGAGTGTTTAGGAAGTCTTTGTGAAGTATCAACTATATTGGTTCATGGTTTGAAGGTTTGCAAGCATCTATTCCTTTATGACAGTAATGATAGACTATGTTCTTGAGGTTCCAGATGAAGGGGAGAAGGATTTCAGTAAGCAGATGAAGTGTGGATTTTCTTGGTGATTTAGGCAAGCTTGTGCAAGTCTTTGGATCATGTCTAATTCATGTTGGTGGTCTGCATTGGAATTGGAGCCTGTAATTGAGGAATAACTTCCAGATGATGGTGTTCTTCCTGAGATTGCTGACCAGATGAGTTACACATCCTATGGATGTTCTTGTTGATGTTTGCCGACATAGATGATCATTCCTAAGTTGATATCTTGTATAAATGAGGGATTGTGAAGTCATTTCAAAGGTGTCATTGAGGAGATGAGTGTGGTGTAGCGAGGAGGAGAGCGAAAGGTAGAGCTGAAGTATTGGGCTTAAATGGAACTGATTCAAGCATGGTGAAGATGCTATTTTCCAGTTCAAGTAGGTGATAATTATTTCTTTGTAGACAGTGTGTCTCCTGTAGGCAATGGGCCTCTTGTGAGCAGTGTGCTTGAGCGGTGATCCCTAATTGGCATGTGCCATTTGTTCTTTCTATTCTTCTAACAGATAATCCAATCTTGGGTTAATCACCCCATGGTTTTTCCCTTAACCAGGTTTTAGACATCAAAATCTTAGTGTCTCATGTGTTGATGTGTTTATGCTCTTGATTTATTGCATTATGTTTCCATGATTGATTTATTATTATGCTACTGAATTACAAAATGGAGTTAAGTGTTTAATTGGAAGAAAGTTTTGTACAACTAATTCACCCCCCCTCTCAGTTATCTGCCCTAAGTCTAACAGGGCCGTCATCATTAAGATTGATTCAGGTAATTCTCTTTAATTAACTTAGTAACTATCTTGTCATTTCTATTTTTGGGTGCTGTTATCATGCCACATCTCCCTACCATTATTCCCCTTTTCATTTCATGCATGCTGCCATATTTGCCACACTGTCAACCTACCTATGGAGTCCCATCACTCTCTTGCAATTATGACTGCATAAACATGCTAAACCACTCTCAAGCTCCTTTCCCATAATCTGAGTACTAAAACAAAATGACATATCAACCTTCACTCAAGAATGCAGATTTCTCTAAAAATCTTTGAGTGCAAAATTCAAGTCTGCTGACATAGTCCTCTGGAGTGAAAAGAGGAAAAATAGACTACGAAGAGCAGAATTTTAGCTATAGGAGGTGGAATAGGATAGAAAGATGGGTGTCAAGAAGAAATTAAAGCCAAAGAATATATTAGGCCTATTGAAGGATGAAGCTATGGTAGACATTCTAAGAAATGCAGGGTGGTTAGAGTTCCTAGAGAAATTTGAAGGGTTTCAAGAGGATATTGTTGATGACTTCCTATCAAACCTGAGAGATAATCAAACAATTGTCAGAGGGGTTCAGGTCAATATCTCTGCCACCATCATCAGTCATATCTCCAGATTACCAGAACAAGGTGAGAGGTTTTAACATTAAAAACCCTATATGCTAATTTAATTAAAAATTTCTCTAGAGAAGGTGAACCTACGATACAATAACATTTAAGTAAAAATGAGGCAAAAGGAATTGTTGGGTCTTCACTTCCAAACCCCTAGCACTCTGTAGCATTATGGTTGATGAAATACTTTACATGTGATGGCCAGTTTTCCATTGTTCTAGGACCAATAATGAAAATGTTAATTTTTCTGGGGCATGGAAATGCACACCCAAAATTTATCATAAACCTTCCAAACTTTTTGTACTCTACAATTAAATCATCTGCAAACAAATATCAATAAGGGAAAGGTCCTATGAAACACCATGGTCTCATCTTTCTGATTGTGAAACATCACTTTTTGTCTCAAGCTGATGGGGAAACATTATGGTAAACATTTTTAGACAATAAACCCTAAGATAGAACACCAAAGAGAGCACAAAGAATGGATGAGAGTTCCTCTACCTAGCAGGAAGAAGAGGTAGAGTCTTCAACTTCCTCTCCATCTACTAAGAGAGGTAAAGGTCAAAAGCCCTCACTAGAGGCAACTTCATCTACTACCCCTATTTCTAGCAAAAAGAGGAAAAGAAAAGAAGTTGTGGAACCTATTATAGAAAAAAACCCATATTTGACTCGCTCAGCAAGGTGGAAGATGACCTTGGCTGATGAGTCTACTCCAGTTAAATAAATAGGGGAAATAATTATTATAGAGCAAACCTCCACCCAGAATTCTAACCCCAGGAAGCAAAAGAAGAAGACAAGGCAGGGTTAGAAAACAAAAACAACTTCAAAGAAAATAGATTCCACAATACACTACTGGGTTGAGGAAGCATCTCATGATATAGATGAAATTCCTCTAGTGAGAAAAAAGAAATAAAGAGAAGTTTCACTAGAGCCATCTGCTCATCCAAATTCCCATAGTTCAACTTCACAACCTTCCCCTACTCCAGAGACACAACAGATAGACACTTTTACTATTTTCTCATATTCTGAGATAATATGCCTTCTATAGAGGCACCTACTCCACCTGTGCTATGGAGAAGCAAGAGAAAAAGGCAACTTACCCAAGCTAAAAAAGATACTGCTCTCCTGGCTGAAGTTCTCTTGGGTTTCAAAACTTCTGGAGATGAGGTTGAGCCTTCATTAGTACCAATAATTGTAGAGAGAAACCAAGAGGAAGCTCAGGATGAGGATATTGCAGGGGAAATTCAAATAGGCCAATTGGATGCAACTAGCAATGAAGAGCAAAAAGCTATGGAAAACCCTAAGGAGAAACAGACTGAAACAGGGACTTATTCTCACCCGTCTGATTAGGAGGATATCAAGATTTCAAGGGAACAATAGATGTTAGAGGAAATAGATAATCTCAAGAGATTATTATGGGGAAAGAACCTAATTATTACTGACCTCAAGAAGGTCATGGGAGAAAAAGAAATAGAGCAAAAATAGGTGATTGAAGGACTGCAAGCAGAGCTCTAGAATAAACAAAAAATAATTCAGGGGAAAGAGGCAGAATTGAGAGAAAATGAAACAGAGGCAGCCCAAAGCATCAAAGAAAAGGAGGCAGAGGCAGCACAAAACATCTCTAACCTTACAAAGGCTTGAGACAATAGTCTCACAATAATTGCAACACTTGTTGATAAAGTACAAAGCCAAGCCAAACAATTAACATGGGCCAACAATAAGATGGATGATCAAGAAGAGTATATTCAGGAGTTGATTGGCCCAGAGGCAACCATGGAACAAGGGGTGCAAACAAATCCACACTTAGGCCCAATTCCAATAGATATTCCTAAAGCCTTATTCCATTGGGAAAGAAGATGTAGGAATGGATGAAGCAAGTTGATTAGTTTAGAGGAAATGGTAATACAAACTGCACCACTTGGACTGCTTATGCAAAGGACTATAACTTGACTAATAAAATATTCCACCTAAATAAGTCCAGATTGTGAAATGTAGGAGGACCTGCTAACCTTTTATTATAGGGGGATGATGAGTGTCAGGTAGCACCCATGAAATACACCTTTTTACCCCTCTTTTTCCTTCCTTCTTATTCCATTATCCTGATGACTGTACCAAAGTAGATTAATAAGATTGTTCTAATTATGATTAATAAGAAATGAATTACTTAAAATCATGATTTCTGATTGAGGGACTAATGTGTACTAAATTAATGGAAATATGTAAAAAATATCTCTTTTTGAATCTATAGGTGCAGATGATCGAGCAAACACAATTTTTGTCATCTCTGGAGGTGGTCCTAATAATCTATGGAGCTGACATATGGATACCGCACTAGTCTCTAATATTTTCCAATATGATTGGAGTGATTTTGAAATAAGAGGGGATAATCATCTCTGGAGGTGTACTAAAGTCAGAAGCATATCTCTAGAGATGAACAAAAGGTCATAAAGCATATCTCTGGAGATGCAGACAGAAGTACACACCTCTAGAGTCTCCTCAACATAGATGCAGATTTCCAGTGTACTGCCAGTCAACACTTCTAGTGATAATTGGGGTGCTCCAGATATTACTCAATTAGCACCTGAGTAATCAGATGAAGACCATAGTTAATTGCTGGAAGTTTTATCTTTCTTTTTGATTTTGCATGAGTTCTTGATAAACTGATTAAGTACCTATATTTCAAGGCCTCATTGCCCAGTTGTATCTGAAACTAAGACTCAGATTTAGTGGGACTGCTATTCCACTAAATCTATTTTAATTTCATTACTTTTTATTCTATAGTTAAAACAATTAGTAGAATAACATATTGGTATTATCTCATAGATGAACTAGTAGTTAGGGTAAGTGATATCTCATCACTAATTAGATATAAACTTACAAAGTAATAGTAGAGAGGACAACAAATGATTTCTAATTTTTGTAATCTCATTTTGATATAGACAATTTTTTCTGAATACAAAAGCTGATGGAGTTGGACTGAAAGTGAATCATGATATTATCTTCCTATGCTGATTCATTGCTTTAGTCTTTAGCCCTAAGGGTGTGAAGCAAGTGCCCACACCCCATCACCAAGGCAGAAGGCTAGTATTGTTGTTTATTATTTTGTTTCAGATTCTATTGTTTGTTGTTCTATTTCAAATTCTATTTAGAAAGATAATTACTATCTTCTCATAAATGAATGTATGTTTCAATTGAATGGAATAATATAGATCTTCATTAGCAATTCAATGTTTCATCTTTATTTTCAATATTCCTAGAATTCATTTTCATAGCAGATAGATTAGTAGGAGTAGTTTCTTCAAACGGTAGATATCATTAGAATTAGTTAAATGAACTGGCAACTATATGATTCCTAATTGTAGACAGCCAAGGACACAACCCTAGATTTGACACAGGAAATATGATTAAATGCCAAGGTACAATGACCCTTGATAGTACTCATGTACAAAATGACAGTCTCTCAGAAATGGAGTAAGGGAGAAAACCCTATGGGAAAAAACCCTCTCCAAAAAAGAGATCTAAATACAAAGGACAACTTCCTTCACCCTAAGCATACGCCATAACTCAAGATAGTGAGGTGATGCTAAAGGTTTAGTAAAGATGTAAGCAACCTATTCTTGTGTAGACAAATATTCTAATGAAAGAACACCATCCTGGATAAGTTCTCAAATCAAGTGCATGTGAATCTTGATATGCTTCATCCTCTAATGCACAACTGGGTTGCATGAAATGTGAATGGTACTTTGGTTCACATCAAAGAATAGTAGGAAGAATAGAGGATTTAGCACAACATAGTTTGTAGTGTTGAACTATTTCCCTCTGGTTGTGTGGTGGCTCATAGCCTATTAAAGCATGGCCTATTAATAGTTGAAACCTTGAGAGGCCGCCCCTTTCCTATAGGCAACTTCCTTTGTTGAATAATAGGGCCTATGACTCTTGCTTTCAAACCATGGACTTGCATAAGACTAGGTTCCCATTTTTTTATTATTATCAATGAATGTCGAATCTCTAGATATAGGTTGGGATGTAAACCTGGAGTGTTTTTCTTTGTAGGATATCTCCTTCTCTCTTAGTGCCTAAACTGCATGACCCCCATAAACAACACGATTTATTATGTCTATGTATAACCATTTTAGGATGTGCCTTTTAGTTGTCATATGCATGTTTTGGAGAATCATTAAACTCTTATAGTCAAACTAATGTCCCGATAATAAAGGTCATTTCTTTTAATTTATTTAAAATGGTTTTGTTCATAAGATCATGTATTAGTCACATTAAAGAGTGTTTATGTTTAAGCATATTTATATAACCCTTAATTTCCATGTTATAAATCTCATTTTATTCTTGTATAAGATAGTTGTGCTTAGTCTAAATTTTGGTCGAGTTGAGTTTAGGTCAAACTTGAGGTTGGAGCTTAGAAAATATGTAGCTTGTCTTATGTTGGGGTATTGGTCAAGGGCCACATATCCTTGTGCTCTTTGTCCTAGTTGGGTTGTTCTGTGTGTACGTTCGATATGATGGTATCATACCTTAATTTATGTGCTTATGAAAATGTATTATTTTTTCTCCTCTGTTAGGGTGATTAAAGAATATGGGTTTCTCTTTTATTTGTTTGTGAGACCCCTTATGCATTTTTTTATTATATTATTATTTTATATATATGGGTTAGTCAAGATGATGTCGTATCTTACCTTTTGTACTATGTATGAAATTATATGTCAGTGAAGTTCATGTTGGCATCTCTGTTACTCCTCTTGCTTGGTTGGGTCATGAGCTACCCTATGTTGACTTATGCTTGGAATTATGTTGTGTGTATGTTGTCAAGTGGGTGTACCCCGTGAGTCTTTAGTTGTAATGTTTCCTTGTTGATGTGGAGTGTGTGTGTGAGACTCATGTTTAGTAATTTTTAGTGGATCTTGTTGCCTCCTTGAGACCTTGATATGTGCAAGTTTTGCCTTGTGAGTTGTGGTTCCATGATCTCCTCGCTCTGTAGCTCGGGGGTTGCCTAGGGTGCAATGGACATCCATTTCTCTCAACGATGGCAATATGGTTGGCTGGAGAGCAACATTCCCCATTGGTCTATGTTCCTAGCATTCTATCAAAGACTTGGCAAGGTCCCTATCTAGTGTCATACAGATGTACTCTTGTGGTTCACTATGCCATGAGCACAATGATTGTACTTTTTATTGTTGTTTTTAATCAATGTAATTTAACAATTGGATTGATGTTCCCTATTGGGAGTTAGCCTTTGCATGTAATTGTAACTATTTTTATTATCGTATTTTAGATTAACTATTTTTCTATAAGGGAGAACATTTAATGGTTGTCCTTATTTATGTTAAAAATTGTATATGTTGAGTGATGGGTTACTCATGTTTTTCCTTTAAGTTTTCATGCTGTGATTTAGAGATGGATTCTAATCTTATGTCTGCATGATTGGATTTGTATCTCAACTATTTTCAATTGAATTATCATTGATATATGTTCTCTCTATTGTCAAGGAAGTCAATTTATTGTTAAATCTTTTATTATGTTGAAATGTATTACCTATATGTTGGTATCCTCTATTCCACCATTTTTTTGCGTCATCATAACTTAGTAATGGATGTAACTCATTGCCTTGTAACCTCTCCTACTCTAGTATGGTAGATCAAACTAGATCGTATTGCAACCGCTTATGAATGTAACACCCTATTCTTTTGTTAGATGGATGTTTGGTTCAAATCTTCTTGCATGGTAGTTGTTTTGGTCACTTCATGTTATTATCCCCTTGGTTTGATCTATCTGACAAGGCATCTTGGATGTTTCATCCACACCTTGTCTTCCTTCCCCGCCTTGTGTGACAGGGATTTAGGGATAGGGGGAAAATTTTTGGTGCTTCACGTCATGACCACATGGGTAATGTGGGCATGACATGTGTTTTCTCATGCCATGGCCACTCATAAAAAGTGGGCATGACAAGATGATAATGCAATAGCGGTTTTCTTCTTTCAAGACCAAGAAATTGGAGTTAAACTTGTTGGTTCTCAAAATAACAACAATACAAACCTCTAAAACTTTCCTAAATCACCTAGGCTAGGGATTGTTGTCAGGGTGAAAGGAAGAGGTTTGTCAACAAGTTCTAGATGATTTTGGCCAACTGTTGGAGCGGGTAAACTCCTCTGCTCTTCGAGCTCATCTTAAACTCCAGAGGGACATTCCAAGGGGTTTTATACCTGAGTAGGTATTAAAATCAAACCAGATGAACAACTAAAAATAAGAAAAACCAAACCCAAATTAATCTCTTAGCCCCAAATCTGTCACTAAACTAAGCAAAGATGGTTGTTGTATGACCCCTATATAGTTGATAAATACAATCCTATATAACGAGGATGCATGAAGATTATTGCTTCTAAAAGTAAGATGTAAAGTTTTTGTTTTGAAGATGGGTGTTCTAAGGCTACTTAAACTGGTGCCTATCCATTGGCCTACAGAGTCTAATATAAAATAGAGGAAAACAATTACACAAAAGTGTATAACTGCCTACTTGACAAATCGAATGCAAAGAATCACTATCAGATTGCTGAAAATACTTAAGAATCACACACCATACCACATTTTTCCCTATGTAATACTAAAATGATCATTCACAAAGCTTTGGAATGAAATAAGAAATGCCACATTCATCAAATTAGAAATTACAATCATACAACTAAATATGCTAAAAGAAAACTAGAAATGTGATTTATAGTTTACTAAGAAATACACCTATAGTAATGGAGAAAGATAACAATCTTATACAAAGATTTGAATTGTATTACATAAACTTCATGACTAATTCATGTATAAACATATACTGCATAATATCCTTTCTTAATATGCATCCTAGAGCTTACAACCCTACTAAGAAAATGTCAAAATGACCAACCCTTAACATGATTGAAAAGAATGCATATAGCATTTGATTCAAAACTAACTGCAATGTCCTAGGCATCACATCCTAAGAAGGACTACACCCACATTGCATTGAAGTCCAATTCCAATCTGTTAGTTGATTTGCATGTTGGAATTGAGACTCATGTCCTGCTACCTCTACAATCAATCTATCAAAGATTTCTTGCACTCTAAATATACCCTGAGCAATAAAGAGGGAAGCTTCTACCCTTTCCCCACCACCTACAACATTGATTTCTCAGATTTGACCTTGATGCATTGAAGAGTTTTACTGCACCAATCCACTTGCATAGCACTATTCTATAGGTTCATTAAATTCTAGGTACAAATTGGTTTACATATCCCTGCAATCATGACATACATTCAAGGAATTGACCATTTACAATATTGACAACATTCCTAGTGTATCATCCTTCTTTTCCATTTTGAAGCATTTGAATTTTGACTATACCATTATGCATTTTGTCTCTTGGTGAAGTTTCCCTTTGACCATTAGTCTTACTCTCTTTATGCTCTGTCGGCAAATCTTGGTTTTCTGGACCTCGACATATGTTGACCTTTATCAACAAAACCATTTTTGCCAAACTTGTCACTATTTTTCCATTATTGGCAAAATCCTCTATTTCAGAACCAAGGCCATTGCTTCCTATTTCTCCTTTATTGACAAAACTCACTTTTTTCAAACTTTCATTTTGCTTTATGTTTTGCCTATTATAAAAAAAAATACATTTTTTAGAACTTTTCCTTGTTTGCCTCTATCTATGAATCTTCAATTTGCTTAACCATGCCTTTTCTGTCTTTTATCAATGATTTTGACTTTTTGTGAACTTGAGCTACTTTTCCCCTTTTTCTCTTTGTCAAAAAATCTACCTTTTGCTAAACCTTTGACTTTTCTTCTTTTGGCTCTATCCTATTGCCTTATTGGCAAAATAAGAAAAACATGAACTTTTAAAAAGTTCATTTGTCACCTGATTTGCCAATAATACAAATGCCTTGTCTCTTTTTCTTTATTGAAAAAATGTCCATATTTTGAATCAAAGGCCTTGGACTCTATTTCTTTATTATTAGAAGAAAAAAACCTTTTGCCAAACTCTTCATTCCATCTCCCATTTGCCCCTATCAGTCAATTTCATTTTCTTTGAACTTGGGACTGATCATGCCTCCTTTATCGACAAAGTTCCATCCTTTTGAACCAAAGTAACTTTGTTGCATCTTATTCTTCTCCTTGATTGTTGGAAAAAGAGCCCATTAGCGAACTACCAAAAGTTTGAACTATTTCACTGGTTTGGCCACTCATCAATTTCCCAACAAAGGGAAAGTTTGCCCTTTCATGCCTTAGTCAAATTCCACCCCTTACCTTATCAGCAAATTTGCCATTGGGAGAACATAGATATTGATGAATCAGAAAAAAGGGAACTTAAAAATAAGTTTGGAAGTTGGAACTTTTGTCAACTTGCCGATAATAAGCCAAATATGAGGATTTTTTACAAAGGCAAAAAAATATGGAAACCAAACTTTGAAACAACATACCTTTTGTATTTCAATGAATTTTGAGGTGGTTCAAAAGGTAAAGTCGCTCAGAATTGGATTCTCTATCCAATGATGACCTTGGCTAAGAAATTTCCATAGGACTTTTGGATTTTGGGAGAAAAATAGACACAATGGGAATAAAATTTTCTAGGTGCCAACACTGGCTCTGGTTGGGGGCGTGTGACAAGCAGTGTCACTATGAGGATTCAGATCTTTGAGTAGACTAAAAAGACACAAACACCAAAAAACACATAAGGGAAACAACACACATGTATTTAAGCCACAACATATATACAAGGCAAAATACAATCATAATATTTTGAGCACATAACATCATTTGACCATATTCAAAACTCAACGGAAGCACTTCATCATGAAAAGTAAAACTTTAGATGCTATCCATGAATGGGTAGCTCTATTAATTCTCCCTCTACATTTCTGATGTCCAGCCTTTTCATCAATCTAGTATGGGCCCAGCCACAAAGGCTCAAACTTTCTTTGCTTACCCTTGTCCTCTACTCTTGCATTCCATAGGAGAACCAAGTCACCAATGTAAAAACTTCTCTTTATTATTTTCTTGTTGAACAAATATTCATCCTTTTGTTGTTGCTATTGGTTTTTATCATGCACCAGCCTCCTGGCCTCATCTAACTTAGCCTCCTGGCCTCATCTAACTTAGCCAACTCATGCATTCTTAAAGTTAAAGCATAATCCCCATCCTCACTGATTTGTTGCAACAACAGCTATACAAGCAATTCCAATGACATTGGCATTTTCACCTTTGCTCCATATACGAGCTCAAATGGGCTCCTTCTAATGGATTTCTTCAATGTTACCCTATTAGCCCATAAAGCATATTTTAGTTTATCATCCCATATTTTCTTATTCTGATCTAGCATCCTCTTTATAATCTTCATTAGACTCTTATTGTTGGACTTATCTTTTCCATTACTCTTGGGATGATATGGTGATGAATGAATCTACTTAACTCCATACCTGGAACACATATCAGAAATATCCTGAGATTTGAAACACATGGCATTGTCCGTAACAATTATTAATGAACTCCAAATCTGGTTATTATATTGCTCAAAAAAAATCAATTACCACCTTGGATGTGGTATTATGAGTGGGGATAGCCTCAACCCACTTGGTAAAATAATCAATGGCCACAAAGATCCACTTAAATCCATTGCTAGATTTCTCTTGAATTTCTCCTATGAAGTCAATGCCCCATTGCTAAAATGGTTCTTCAATTGCAATTGGCATAAGAGGTAAATCTCCAACAAATTTCATCTTGTCAAAAAAATGTTGGCAAGCATCACACTTTTTGACTTTCTTGGCAACATCCTTAAAAAGATTTGGCTACCAAAAGCCTGCTTTGATGATTTTATGTGTTATGGTTTTGGCATGCAAGTGCCCACCACATATTCCTTGATGGTATTCACCAACAATAGCCTCTGCTTGTTGTTGGTTTATACATTTTAACAACAACCCTTCATGGTTTCTCCACATCAGCACTCCTTGAACCAAGACATATCTCTGGGACTAAAGTTTAAGTGTCCTCTACTATGTAATAGTCATGCCTAGAGGACAATGCATGTTTACAAGATAAAAAATAATATCTTTATACCATGGATTGCCAACTAATGGACAATGAGGAACTACATCATTTCCTCAATTTCATTTACCTTTGCTACTTCAAGATTTAAATTTTCCATCAACTTGGCTAAGCCTTGGCCTCTTACCAATTTGATGACTTGTATGTCCATATCATATTCTTGGATCCTGTTGATCTATCTACACCTCTTACTTGAAGCCTCCTATTACATGAATATATCTTTCACTGCTGTGTGGGGAACATATGCAATAATCTTGGGCCCTATGAAATAGGGTCTAAAAGTTTTTGTAGCCTTAACCAATGCATAGGCGTGCTTCTCCATAATGGAGTAATTCAACTCAACAGCCTGTAAAGATTTACTAAAAAATCCTATGGGCTGCTCATATCCATCTTCATTCTTTTGTAGCAACACAACAACAACAATATGGAATGAAGCAAAGGAAAAGAGTTGGAAAGGCTTGGAATAGTCTAGACTTACCAACATTGGCACATTTTTTAGATCCTCCTTTATGTCAAGAAAAACTTCAACTGATTCCTTGTCCCACATGATGGATTGTCCCTTCTTGAGCATCTTGGACATGGCTTTTATCTTTTCAACAAAATTAGGAACAAATTTCCTTACAAAATTAACTTGACCAAGGAAGGACTGAATACCTTTGATTGTTTTAGGCTGGGAAATAAGTTCAATGGCCTTAAATCTGTCTGGGTCAATTCTAACCCCCTCTTTTGACATAATGTGTCCCAAGAGCATTCCTTCTTTGACTCCAAATTGACATTTTTTGGGATTTAAAGAGATCCCATACTCTTAACAACTCTTAAAAATCATATGCAAATGTTTACAATGAGCATTTCTATGCTTTGAAAACACAGTCAGATCATCCCGGTAAACAACCATGATCTCATCAATGAGGCCAGCAAAGGCCACATCCATTGCTCATTAAAACGTAGATCTTGCATTTTTAAACCAAATGGCATTCTTAGATACACATACATACCCCAAGGAGTTGGCTATGATTGGAGCCACCCAAGATCTAGGATTGGTCACACCTCATTGCATTGTGGCATTCTTTGATTCTGACACATGGACATTTGAGCAATCTTTAGAGGCACCCATCATGAGGCTTTTTCCCTCATACCTTGAGATGGAGTTTCTTCGACATTAGCCTTTGGACTTGTTTCTTCCTAAGGGGAGGAATGTTGTTTGTAGGTACAAGACACTTTCTAGCATTCTTCTTTAGGCATTCAACATTGGCACAGGAGCTACTTCATTGTAGGGGGACCTATAGTCTCACACACGCCCTCCTATGTGGGGGTATTTGGTTGTACATATGTGAAAGAAGTTGTCCTTGGGGGTCATGTTGAGTCCTCCTACTATCACTTTTTCTTTCACTTTCATTGTTTCATGCATTCTCACCTTTGGGGAGGAGTTTTGTCCCATGAGGTTTTCTCCTTTTCTCCACTTGATATTTTTTGTACATGGGTACCTAACATGGTCTAGTAGCTAAGGCCCATCCATCATTTCATCTTGCTTTAGTCAACTACTCCCTAAGTTGTACTTAAGGGGGGTGTTGTTGTGAATGGGATTGTCACCTAACCAGTTTACCCTTGTGTGGATAATTCACATTATTTAACTATTTACTAGTTAAATAATATTCACACATCACACATAATTCAAACATGTTAAGTTAACTTAGTGAGTCTTCTAGGTGTTTCTCGAAGAGTCTAGTTGTGTGTTGAGTTGTTGATAGTTGGAGTGAGTTGTCTTATCCTCCACATAGGCAATTAGTTATCATCCTCTAATTGACACATGTTATAGGAATATCTCTAGTTTCTAGTCCACCTTTCACTCCAGCTTTCTAGCTCTCACCTTGCCTTTATAAGCAAGGCTCTCTTCATGTATTATGTAATCCAAATAACAACAATATTTTGCATTCATTGATAGAATAGTATTATTCTTTCATCTCTCTTGTGTTTTCATGAAGTCCTAGATCCTGGGTGGCTCCTATCATAGCCAACTCTAACAGTTTATACCTTGAAAATCCATCCATTATTGACATTAGTTCTGAACCAACTACCCTCTACAATAAATGATCCATGCTTGGAAGAGGATAGTTATCCTTGAGGGATTTAATATTTAGATTTCTAAAATCAACACATAGTCTACTCTCCTCATTTTTCTTTTTGACTGGGACAAGATTAGACACCCACTCAGAGTGTCTAATAGGCTTGATGATACCTCCCTCTTTCATTTTTAGTAGCTCCTTTTGCATCTTCAGAGCTATAGTGGGATTTATAGGCCTTTGTTTCTGCCTAAATGGTTTTGCATCAAGTTAAAGGGAGATAGTATGCTGAAACAAATCCTCCCTATAAAATTTCAAATCATCATATGACCATGCAAAACACTTTTTAAATTTCCTCAATAAAGTAATCATCATCTGCTTTTAATGAGGCTTGAGCTTGTTGTCAATGTAAACCATCTTTGGTGATTCCTTGGTTCCATGGCTAACACCCTCTAAACTATCTCCTTGGATTGATTTACCATTGCTCTTCCAGTGGTCAGAGCTATCAAACATTCTTTCCAATGCTACCAATCCTTTGGGAATGGTATTGGTCTTCAACTATACCACTTCGCTGCCAAACATCATTTCTTTTCCATTCTCCATTTCAACCATTGGCTACCAATCAATTTCCTAACTTTCAAATTCATCCATATAGTTTGAAAAACTAAAAATTTGACTATTATCATTAAATACTTGCCAACTATATATGTTGTCTAGAATGGTCAACCTTGAAAGTGTTGTAAGAATGTGCCTAATCAGTGTTTTCATTAATGTCAACATATCTATGTTGTCATTTGTATCAATTGTGTTCTTACTTTGTTGAGGATATTGAGAAACTGGTGATAACAATGTGTTGTAGTAGAAATAATGCATTACAGGTAAGAGAATAGTCAGGAAGAAAGCTCTACATTTCATGTAGAATAAATATCTTTGCCTGTAGATTGGTAGTTATTTAGAAGCTTGTTTGAAGATGTTATATTCTGAGTTTGAACCTCCAATATGAAGAATTTAGAGAGTTATGTTCACCAGAGTGAAAACAACTTTTTCTATGTGTTTAGTGGTGACAGGAAGAAAGTGTTTTTCTCCGCATTAAAGTATTTTGGTCTACGGTTCTAGAAATAAGTCTATCATGATGTTAAGTGCCTTCAAATGCAATGGTTCATGATTTGGTGGTCCGCAAGCTATCTTTTAGTTATGACAGTGATTGAAAGTGTTGTTCTTGTGATCCAATTTGAAGAATATGATTGATAAAGTTGTTAGAGATCATGCAGTTGTTCTTGGTGATTATAATGTGCTTGTGGATGTCTCCTAATCATGCTTCTTTATTCAAATTGGTCCGCAAGGTGTAAATCAGATTATGCATGAAGCATGTTCTTGAGAATACTTGTGTTAACATTAGTCTTGGTTGACTTGGTTCAATTCATCATCTATGGAGATACATCGAAGATTGTGATAACATGTTGTAGCATGGAAGATTATGTTTGAGTCCCAGCTAAGGGATGGTGTGATCCGCATACATTCTTACATCTTTTTTCTTAGCTAAATTTGTATTAAGTCCAGGCCTATTTTATGTATGTTTGTAATGCCGACCTTGGAGATTGTTCCAATAGTTGATGATTGTGATGCCAACCTTGATGATCATTCCAAGGTTGATGTAGTGTATAAATAATTGTAATTGAGTCATGAAAATGTATCCAAGTGCAAAGATGTGAAGATAAAGTGAAGAAAGGTAGCAGAGCATAGTAGAAGTGTTTGTGCTTCAATGGAATTAAACTTCGGCATGAAGTAGATGATGTTATAAAAGTTCAACCTTTTGGCAGTGAGCCTTCTTCTAGTAGTGAGCCACCCTTCGGCAATGAGCCATGCATAGGTAGTGAGCATTTCTTTGTAGTGAGCAATTTAGGTAGTGAGCCTCTATTTTTAGGTATTGATATAACTTATATATTTCTGTGGGCTAACACCCACCATGGTTTTTCCCTTTTAGGGTTTTCCATGTAAGAATATGGTGTCTCTGTTGTTTATGATTTTATGTTGATCTTATCATTTGATGCTTTCATAATAGTATCTAAATATAAGTAATTCTTAAGTTGATGATCATATTTGGTTAAAAGTTTTAGGACAACTAATTCACCTTCCCTCTCAGTTGTCTAGTGTAGTTCAACAATTGGTATCAGAGTAAGTTCCCTTGAAGAAAGCCTAATAGCTTGAGGAAAATCTAAGATGTCTTATAAGAAGGAAGCTCCACATTTTGATGCGACAAATTATGCTCTTTGGAAGGTACGAATGAAAAGCCATCTTCTTTGTCTTGGTTATAAAATATGGAAAGTTACAGAAGCAAAATATACCAAGCCTCCAAATGTTTTGACAACTGAAGATGAAATCAAAGAAAATGAGGTGGATGCAAAAGCAAAGGACGCTCTACTAAGTTCCTTAAGTGACTCGGTGTTGATAAAAGTTGTGGACCTTGAAATTACAAATGAGGTATAGGAGAAGCTAAAAAATCTATATGAAGGAGATGATTTTGTGAAGGAAGCCAAGCTACAAAGTCTAAAAATGAAATATGAGGGTTTGAAGATGAATGATGATGAAAACATAACAACTTTTATGCAAAGAGTTGATGAACTTGTCACTGGAATAAAGGGTATGGGAGGAACTCTTAGTGATAAGGAAGTTGTGATGAAAATTCTTAGATCACTACCAAAGTCATATAGTCATAAGGTAGCTACAATTGAAGAATTTATGACTGTGAAAACCATTGATAGAGATCAGTTACTTGGAAGGCTTACAGCCTTTGAGATGAGAGAATTTGGTGATGCCCTGCTTAAAGTTGAATCAGCTTTTAAAGCCAGTACTTCAGCAAAAATCTCTAGAGCTGAGAAATATAGGGTGGATGATGACTTTGATGAAATATAAGATAACTTTTTTGAAAGGCTACAAAGAGGCTCCAGTAAGTTCAAAGGTAAATTACCTTTCAAATGTTTCTCTTGTGGTAAAGTAGGTCATTATGCTTCCAGATGTCCTAAAAGAATTGAAATAAATAAGAAGAAATATGAGAGCAGGCCTAGAGTTCGAAAGAAGTACAACTATGTTAGAGATTTTGATAATGAAATGGTGACTAATGATGAATCTGATGATTCTAATACTAGTGCAAATGAATGCATGTTTATTGCTATTAAATAAGATCATGTGTCTACTAATTCTGCTAGTTGTGTGAAGGATGAAAAACTAGTAGAAGAAAGTGCTTTGGATATTTAGGTTGAGAAAGATAAGGATGAATGGATTAGTGATAGTGGATGCTCACATCACATGACCAGTGATAAAAGTAAGTTTGTAAGTTTGGACAAGTATGATGGTGGATTGGTTAGGTTTGGAGATAATGCAATTGGTAAAATTTGTGGAAAAGGATTCATTTCATTTGATGGAAAGAATAATACTAACAATGTTCTATATGTGAAGGGTTTGAAGCATAATTTTTTGAGTGTTGGTCAAATGTGGGACAAAGGATATGATCTGAGATTCAAAGATAATGGGTGTAAGATCATGGAAAGTTCCAAAATTGTGATTTCTACTAGTAAGAAGACAAAAGGTAGCATCTATCAATTGAGAGGAACTAATGATTATTGTTTATTAGCTTAGACAGATGAAAGTTGTCTATGACATAGAAGGATGTGTCATATAAACTTTAATAGTCTTGTAAAGATAAGCTCAAGTCAGGCTATGAGAGATTTACCAAAACTTGTGAAACCCTCCAAATCAATTTGTAAGGAATGTCAGTTAGAAAAGAATATAAGGACAAGTTTCAAGAGAAAAAAATAATTTTCTACTAGTTTGCCAGATCTAGTGCATATAGATCTCTGTTCCTACAAGGGTGAGAAGTCTATAGGGTGATAGGTACTTCATGTTGCTTATTGATGATTATTCTAGAATGACTTGGGTTACTTTTCTAAGAGACAAATCAGAAACCCTAGAAAAGTTCAAATCTTTCAAGGCAATGGTTGAGAATGAAATAGATTTGAAGATGAAATGCTTGAGATCTAATAGAGGAGGTGAGTTCACATCAAATGAATTCAATATTTTCTATGAAGAGCATGGGATAAAGAGACAGCTATCTGCACCTAGGACTCCTCAACAGAATGGAGTTGTGGAAAGGAAGAACATGACAGTTCAAGAGGCTGCTAGGACAATGATGAAGGAAGAAGGTCTGTCAGAAGTCTTTTGGAAAGAAGCTATTCACATTGCTATCTACATTCAAAACAAAGTTCAAGTGAAAGGCAATGGTACTAAAAATCCCTATGAATTATGGTATGGAATAATTCTTACTATAAAATATTTCAAAGTCTTTGGAAGAAAATGCTATAGCAAGAGAGATAAAGATCTAGGAAAGTTTGATGCAAGATGTGATGAAGGAATCTTCCTTGGATACTCTATCAAGAGTAAGGCTTACCGGTGCTACAACAAAAGGCTCAAAAATATTGTTGAGAGTGCAAATGTGAAGGTGGATGAAGACAAGGAAAGAATATCAGACCTGAGTTGTTATGAATCAGATGAACACGTGACTACAGTAATTGAAGAGAAAGATAAGCAAGAAGGTAGTTAGGATGAAGAAGAGGCTCCAGAAAGTGTTATCAAAACTCCCAAGTATGTAAGGATCAATCATTCTAAAGATCAAATTATAGGTGACAAGAAAAAAGGTTTGCTAACAAGAAGAAGAGCTACAGAGGAACAAGTTAATTACTATTTCCTTTCAAAGATTGAACCAAAAACTATGAATGCAGCTTGCAATGATGAAAATTGGGTAAAGGCAATGAAGGAAGAGCTATTGTAGATAGAGAAGAATGAAGCTTGGGAATTAGTTCCTAGACCTACTGACAAAAATGTTATTGGAACTAAATGGGTCTTTAGGAACAAGATGAATGAAAATAGAGAAGTTGTAAGGAATAAAGCAAGACTTGTATGCAAAGGATATTCTAAAATTGAAGGGATAGATTTTGAAGAGACTTTTGCTCCTATAGCTTGGATTGAAGAAATTAGAATTTTCCTGGCATTTGCAGCACACAAAGTTTTTAAAGTGTATCAGATGGATGTAAAGTTTGAATTCCTGAATGGTGAGTTGGAAGAGGAAGTCTACATTGAGCAACCAAGAGGATTTAAGTCATCAGACCAAGGTGATATGGTATGCATGTTGAAAAAAGCAATGTATGGACTCAAACAAGCTCCTAGAGCCTGGTATGCAAGGTTAGACAAGTATTTATTGCAATTGGGATTTAGTAAAGGTACTACAGATAGCAATCTATGTTTCAAAATCAATTATGAGTAGATCTTGATTGTTGAGGTCTTTGTTGATGCATTATCTTTGGAGGAAATGAAGGTATGTGCTTAAGGTTTGTTGGTGAGATGAAAAGTGAATTTGAAATGTCCATGTTTGGTGAAATGAATTTCTTTTTGCATCTAGAAATTAATCAATCAGATAAAGGAATCTTCATATCTTAGTCAAGTATGTGAAAGAGTTGTTGAAAAAGTTTGGGATGGAAAACTCCAAACTAGTATGTACTCCTAATGTGACCGGTTGCAAGTTGAGAAAAACTGATGAATCACCCAAGGCTGATAAAAAAAATACAAATCCATGATTGGATGATTGCTTTATCTAACTCAAACCAGACCTAATATTATACATGTAGTTTGTCTTGTTGCAAGGTTTCAAGATGATCCAAGATAATCACATGTGATGGGAGTTAAGAGAATCTTGAGGTATTTGAAAGGTACTCTAGATTTTGGGTTATGGTATCCAAAGGACAATGATTTCAATCTTAGTGTAGATTGGGCCGAAGATGTTGATGACAAAAAGAGTACAAGTGGAGGTGCTTTCTTCTTAGGTAATAGATTAGTCTCATGACTAAGTAAGAAACAAGATTCAATATCTTTAACTGCATAAGTAGAGTACATTGCAGTAGCATGTTGTTGTACTCAAGTATTATGGATGAAACAGACTTTGAAGGATATAAGAGTTGTGTATGAAGATCCAATTGCAATCTTTTGTGACAATACAAGTGCCATAAACATTTTAAAGAATCTAGTGATGCACTCAAGAACAAAGCACATATCAACAAGGTATCACTTTTTGAGAGAGAAGGTGACAGAGACTGAAGTAAAGCTAGAATTTGTGTCCACAAATGATCATATTGTAAACATTTTCACTAAGCCTTTGCCTAGAGATACCTTTGAGTATCTTAGAGAGAAGTTAGGGGTTATTACCCCTCCTGTCCAGAACTAAGATGCATAGGAATGCATTAATCCAGTGGAGCTCAAAGTGTCATTCTTTGATCTAGATTGATGTTTTGAAGGCTACCTCTCAGCGGGAGTAGCTAAGTGTTTCTGATAGAGTAAATGGATCAGAGCAGCAGCATGCAAGTATGTGCCCTTTGCCATTGATGTCAAAGGGGGACAGAAATCATGTGAAAAATGTAGGAGGAGAAATAATGTAGAGAAAGCAGTGTAGATGTAAAGAGAAAGGGGGAGAATCTTGTCTTGATGGTCTTTTTAGTTTTTCACATCATATGTTGCCATCAATGACAAAGGGGGAGATTGTTGCAAGTATGTGCCTAATTGGTGTTGTCATTGATGTCAGCATATCTATGTTGTCATTAGTGTTAACTATGCTCTTACTTTATTGAGGATATTGATAAAATTAGACCCTCCGGTGATAATAATGTGTTGCAATAGAAATAGTGCATTATAGGCAAAAGAACAGTCGGGAAGAATGCTTTGCATTTCTTGTAGAATAAATATCTTTGCTTATAGATTGGAAGTTATTTAGAAGCTTCTTTGAAGATGTTATATTCCAAGTTTGAGCCTTCGGTATGAAGAATTTAGAGAGTTAAGTTCACCAGAGTGAAAACAACTTTTTCTGTGTGTTTGGTGGTGATAGGGAGAAAGTGTTTTACTCTGCATTCCTTTGTATTAAAGTATTTTGGTCTGTGGTTCTAGAAATAAGTATGCGATGATGTTAAGTGCCTTCAATTGCAACAGTTTGTGATTTGATGGTTCGTAAGCTATCTTTCACCTATGATAGTGGTTGACAGTGTTGTTCTTGTGATCCAGTTTGAAGAATCTAATTGATGAAGTTGTTAGAGATCATGTGGTTGTTCCTAGTGATTACAATGAGCTGGTGGTTGTCTCCTAATCATGCTCCTACATTCGGATTGGTCCACAAGGTGTAAATCAAATCATGCATGAAGTGTGTTCTTAAGAATACTTGTGTTAGCATCAGTCTTGGCCGACCTGGTTGAATTCATCATCTATGGATATACATAGAAGATTGTGATAATGTGTTGTAGTGTGGAAGATTATGTTTAAGTCTCAGCTAAGGCATGGTGTTATCTGCATACATTCTTACATCTTTTTTCTTAGCTAAATTTGTATTAGGTCTAGACCTATTTTATGTATGTTTGTAATGCCAACCTTGGAGATTGTTCCAACGGTTGATGATTGTGATGCCAACCTTGATAATCATTCCAAGGTTGATGTAATGTATAAATACTTGTAATTGAGTCATGAAAATGTATCCAAGTGTGAAGATGCAAAGCTAAAGTGAAGAAAGGTAGCAGAGCAGAGAAGAAGTGTTTGTGCTTCAATGGAACTAAACTTTGGCATGAAGTAGATGTTGTTATCTTAGTTCAACCTTTTGGTAGTGAGCCTTCTTCTAGTAGTGAGCCACCCTTCTGCAGTGAACCATCCATAGGTAGTGAGCCTTTCTTTGCAGTGATCAATTTGGGCAATGAGCCTCTATTTTTTAGTATTGATATAAATTATATATTTCTGTGGGCTAACACCCATCATGTTTTTTCCCTTTTAGGGTTTTCCACATAAAAATCTGGTGTCTCCTATGTTGTTTATGATTTTGTGTTGAGATTATCATTTGATGCTTTCATAATTATATCTAAATATAAGTAATTGTTAAGTTGATTAAGCCATGTCAATATGTAGATAATTGGGCAACGGAGTGTCACATGAAATAGTTATGTCATTTGTAAAAGGAATATAATGAATTATTTAGTTTGATGAAATATCCTTACCTTCTTCCTTTGCTTTTTCCTTTTCTGGCTCCTTTGGTGTTTTGGGCTGATCCCACTTATTATTTCCTTTTGGATAATGGACCCCTAAGATGGGTGTAGTGTCTACAAGCTACACATTTGGTGTTGGATTCTTTTGCACATATTTGTGTTTTGATGTTGGGTTTGGCATGGGGGATTTCTTTTTATCTAAGACATTTTTCTTGGGAATACTATTCTTTTTTTGCTCCACGTGGCCTTTACCTTTGTCTTCTTGCTCATTATATTTCTATCATTTCAACTCTTTGGTAGGGACATTCTGAATAGGGACATTTATGTTCCTTAGCTGATAGCCTCCTTGGACTTCATGAGTTGGCAATTGGTATTTTTTCAAACCTTCATCTTTCTCAAAGGATTAGGAGTGTCCCTTTCAGGCTATTTGAAACTCACATGCTTGGAAGCATCCTGTTTATCATTCTATTGTGGTCTCTTAGACCAATCAGTATTATAAGTGTTTACACAAGATATAAATTTTATTGAAAAGATTTGAAACTAAAACCCTAAAATCTATATCAAATGCAATAGAAAGATCAATGATAAAACTATAGAAAACAAATAAACATAAATGTTACTGAAGATTTGAAATGTGGTTGCTCATTGTTTTTCTTGCATAACTTGGTAAATTGTCCTCGTGATCATTTTGATTAGGAAATGTAGGGTTTTTATAATGTTTTGGGAGAGCAGTTTCAAAGGTAGTCAAACCATAAATTGGTTGAACGGTGAGAGGTAGGTAAAAGAATAGGTTTTAATATTTTTAAATTTTTTATGTATAGATTTAGATTTAGTTTTTTAGGTTTGTAAATAATAAATTAAATTTGTCAATTTTAATTTATTATTTATGGGAGGGAAGTAAAAGTGGAAAGATTTAATTAATTAATTAAAATTAATTAAATCTTAGGATTAAGGGTAGATTTAGGATTAAGGGTAGATTAAGGATTAAGGGAAATTTAATTAATTAAATTTCATGTGAAGAGAGGACTTAGGGAATTGATCGATATGGTCAATTTTTTATGTCTACATTTTGCCCCTCTTTGAGATAATCTTGCGAGGCAATGTCATTTCAAAGAAGATTAAAACATAGGTTAGAATGGATAAAATGAGTTGGATTGGATTGGATGGGGAAGAGGACTTACAAAATTGATCGATATGGTCAATTTTTGATGTCTACATTTTGCTCCTCTTTAAGACGATGTTATGAGGCAATGTTGTTTCAACTTGAAGATTAAAACATAGGTTGGAAAGAATAAAATGAGTTGAATTGGATCGGATAGGGATTGGTTGGATTGGATTGGATGGGGATCGGTTGGATTGGATTGGATGGGGTTCATAAAAATGAAGGATTGCTAGAGGATGCCCCCTCAAGAGGATATGCAAGGATGAAGAAGATGGATATGCTCTTGAAAAATTAAATGAAGGGAAGAAGATAGAGTCTTGCTGATTTAGTTTGAGCAACCTAATGTTTGATATAGCATCAAACATTATGCACCAAGGTATGAAGACTAGGGTGACGATGTGTCAAATTCTGAAAAGATAGAAGTCACTAGTAAACATATGCCTAAGCCACCATGATATGAAAGACCATGATGACAAAGTGGCTGGTATGTTTCAAGGACATATACATATGCAAGACAATAATGATATAGTAGACACAAATAAGACAAGAAAAGCATGCACAAATGATTAAAAAACAAACAAGGTGATTTCCCCTGTCAAGCTGAAAATTGATGATTTATTGGATTGATTGATGATGATAATGATTGATAATTGATAGTGTCAAGTTTCAGGAAATGAAACATGTCATATAAGATACCTGGTCTAGTTTTGATGATGCAAGATCCTGTATAAGACAATTGATATGATTGATAATGATTGATTGATTGATTGATAATTTCTTGTTTTAGGAATGAGACACCTTGTATAAGACACCTAGTCTGGTTTTGAAAGTGCAACATCCTGTATAAGCCAATTGATATGGCCGATTGATAACATTGTTGATGTGGGAAACAATTTATCCCAAGAACAATGCGAGGATTGTGTTGTTGATATGGGAATTATTGGCAAGAGACACTATATGGGTTCATGATTGTTGTTATTGATGGCAACAAAGTTCATCCCACACATCCACAGGACATGGTGTGTCTCTACTGGAAGTCAGAGTGAAGATTGTTGTGGTCTGGTAAATAAGAACAGAGCATGTGGCAAGGTCTGACAGACAGGTCTGGATCTCTCAGAGGAAGTATCTAGGTGAAGTACGAATTTGGGGAAGTCAAGAGGACTACCTTGAGTGATAGATTCCAAGGATTTAGCCTCCGGTGACAGATGAGGAAAAAGATATGAATACTTGAGTACTAGGTTCCTGAGTGAAAGTATGAACAGAGGAAGAACTGACTGGCAGAACATCAAATGTTATTCCGAATGTGTCACTGATGGTGGTAAAAGTTATAAAGGCATGAATTATGTTTGGTTGACATGATTAATGATTTCTACAAGTATATACTTGATCCGCATTACTTGATGTGCAAGGAATCAGCCGACAGATCAGAATTAGTGAAAAGATTGACTATTTGGTGCCGACTAGAAAGGTGATGAAATTACTTGTGTGAATATATATACACAATGGATTTAGTTGTGAGATGTGTTGTAGTTGTAAATGATGTGAGAATAAAAAGCAGAAAAGTAGAGCAGAAGCTGTAAGGAAGGTCCGATATATGAAAGGAAAGCAGCATAAGAGAAGAGGAAAGATGAAGTGCATCAAATCAGTGTACTAAGCTTAACTAGAACTAAACTCTAGCATTTGTAGATGCTCCCAATCAGTTCAAGTATTTTATAAGACTCTTTTTGTAGACAGTGAGTCTCTTGTAGGCAGTGTGCCTCTTGTGAGCAATGTGCTCAGGCAGTGAGCCCTAATTGGCAAGTGCCATTTTGTTTTTCTATTCTTCTAACAGAGAATACAATCTTGGGTTAATCACCCTGTGGTTTTCTCCCTTAACAGGGTTTCCACGTCAAAAATATTGTGTCATGTGTATTTCCATTTCATGGTTATGTTTGCTTGTTTGAATTAATGTTGTATTGATTAATAAGAAAGTTAAGAAAGCAGAAATAATTAGGATAATTGATTCACCCCCCCTCTCAGTTATTAACAATTGGTATCAGAGAAAGGTTCCTCCTAATAGAGTCTAACAGCTCGAGGAAGATCTGGGAATCCAAATGGATGCATATGGTTTAAGGGAGCAACTCAAGATTGCCCTTGAGGATCTTGAACAGTCAAACTCCGAAGTCAATGAATTAAAGGAAAGACTCAAATAGGCTGATGATTTCATGAGAGAACTAAAAGACAAATTAAGTCTCTCTATGAAAAAGAGAAAGGAGCTGCTTCAACAATTGGCAAGACAAGGTGAAGCAAATGATGCAAATGAAGAGCTGACTGAGAAAACCAAGTTATGTGAAAAGTTATCAAAAGAAATCATTATGGTAAGACATGAAATGGAATCAGGAGTTATGAAGTTCACCCAAGAAATTGAAGAGAAAAGAAAAACTGAAGATAATCTAAGACAATCTCTCAAGGAGAAATCAGAAGATTGCCACCAAATGGATAGAATTATCAGACATCTTGAATCTGATCTTGAAGATGCTAAAGATAATGAAGAAAAACTTGAGGATCAAATTGTCTCTCTCAAAAGGGATCTTCAAACAACAAATGAATATAAAGAGAAATTCAAGATAAGTTTTGCTCAACTTGAAGTTCTTCTTGGAAGTCAAAAAGGGGTAGATGACAAGTGTGGCTTGGGATATGAGAAAGGAGAAAGCTTCAGATCCAGTCAGAAGAATTTTGGATCAGAAAATCCAAGGAATAGGCCTAGAAGACCTCCGGTAAGACAGCCTAATGCTCAAAGATATCCATCCTTCAATGGATACTGCCACAACTATAACAAATTTGGTCATAAAGCTAATCAGTGCAAAAAGAGAATGAATCAGAATAATTCATCCTTCTCTGGACAGTGTTTTGACTGCAAAAGGTATGGTCACAAATCTCATGAATGCAGAAATATGCAAATGAACAAATCATTCAATGGTAGATGCTTTGCATGCAATAGAATAGGTCATATGGCTAATCAATGTAGATCAAAAGGATATCAGTCAAATATGCAAAGAAATGTTGTTTGCCAAATCTACAATAGATCTGGTCACAGTGCAAAATTCTGTAGAAGCAAGAATCAGGACAAAAGAGGTCCTGTATGTCATAATCAGAATCAAGATAAGGATAAACAAAAAGTGAATGCGGATGAAGTTAAAAGTGAGATGAGCAAGATTTGGGTGAAGAAAAGTAGAGAGAATATAGAGGTTGGATCCGCACCAGACTCTGGTGCTGATATTCCTTCCAGAAATTAAAAAGTGAGCTCTGGCTCAGGGGGAGACACAAAGAAAACCTTGTTCCCCCAACCAGTCAATTGGTACTGGAACAGGCACAAGAGTTGTGGACTGAAGGGTTCATAAGGGTAGCATCCAAACAAACTGTGGTTAAGATTTGAAAGTTCTGTAAGATGTTTAAAGATTAGGGTTGATCTGGTTCTTCAAGCCATCCGAACAAGGCAAATCAGAATAATGTAGGTCGAGCATTTATTACAACCTGATATTAGGGTTTGTAGAGCAATATAAGGGTTTTCTCATTAACCACTTATTCATTCTGCATTCAAGAAGAAATGAAAAGTGGAGCTCTGCAACAAAATTCCTCAAGTTCATCAAAGATCATTTGCAGAAGTCATTACATCTAGAAATCAATCCAACCAACTTCGTGAAACCGAAAGGTGCAAAAGGTATTTTCCGTTTTCAATATCTCACTTCAAATCTTTTGATGATGGCTACTCTAAATATAGTAAAGATTTCTGATAGACCTTGCCCCACATTTAAGAAACATCCATACAAATCCTTGGAGGTAGATCCCCTAGGTGCATTTTCTAGTGTTCCACATGATGTTTTGCACACCGAAGATATTAGGGTTTATATACATGCAAATGTTGAAGAGTTTGGGGAATTCAAACTAAGAGATATCTATCACAAACAACTGTTAGATGATTCATTTGAGCTAAAACCCCAATACAAGGGCCTCCAGAACAAGCACTTTGCATAATACATACATTTCCCCTATTTTATGGAGGATGAATGGGTCAGGTACATCTTGAGCAGAATACATGACAACTTCATGTGGTTAAATGGACCTTTCAAAATCACAAAAGATGCCATCAGGGTAGTTACCGGATTACACTCATCCGGTGGGATTCCTGTTCTCAAATCTATGAAGAATCAAACTATGAGTGAGGCTACCGGATCCAAGTTTGACAAAAGAGCAATGACAATAGATGACATCTCTGATCTAGATGTCAAGTTTGCCTCCATGATCATTAGATATAAAATATATCATTCTAGCAGGGAAAACTCTGTACTTGGAACTGCCATATACACCGCCTATGAAATGTTAAGAAAGGATGCAGACTATGATCTTTGTCAGCTTCTCTTGAACCAACTCTTGGAGAATCTATAGAAAATAAAGAAAGATAAAAAGAATTCATTCAAGTATGGTGGATTAATAATGTGCTTGTTAGCTATATCCTTCAATTGATCCCAAAACAATGAACATGGTATTCAAACACTGCAAGGATGAATTCAGGAACAAAGCAAGGATGAATCAACTTATGCTTGGTGAGACCGACAAGGTTGCCAAGGACACAAAAGAGATTCTCCAGAAAGCCTTCAAAAGATTTAATCTTCCTATTATAGAGGACTTGGGTATTGATCCCTTAACCACAAGTGTTGCAGGAGAGTCTTCTAAGAAAATAATAGAAGTTATGAATACTGGTGCAGAAATAGCCAAGGACTTAGAATCCTCTGTTCTGGAAAAGGAAGAGGTTGCCCATGAATAGACTAACATCAGTCCTCCAGTTTCCCCTGCTGACTCTAGATCCAAAGGAGTTTTTGGATAAAAGATTCTCAGAGGTACAAGGAATAATCACTAATGATAGAAGAAATATGAGTATTAGGATAAAGAGCTTAGAAAATGCTCTTAAGGATGGCGGTGAAGTATACAAATTTTGTATTTCCTGGTCCAAAGCAACAGTGGAAATTGAGAAGAAAATAAAAGAGCAAGATGATAAACTACTAAGTTTGTCTCAAAGTTTTGATCGTCTCTCTTCATCCATAGTAAATCAAGAATGTCAGACTATTGCAATCACAAATGCAATAAAGAATTTTGAGAAGGAAAAGAAGAACATAATTAGTCGGATGGGTGAACTCAGAAGAATCATTATCCCTAAGTTAGAGGCCATGCATGAGGCCATAAGTGATGCTCAGACTACTGCCCAAACCAATGATCTAACAGATCTCAAGAGGGCAGAAGCTTTTGCATTTTTGTTGAGTGGTCACATCTCAATTTTGGATAGAATGAAGCAAAGTTGGGCTACAGAACTCATCCAACTGAAAACAACTTTTGCAAACATACTACAGTATATGTAAGTATTCCATATGTATATACTTATGCGGATAAGTATAGTAAAATTTTTGAAAATTTTGGTATGCAGACCCTACCCTTTGCCATTGATGTCAAAGGGGGAGTGAGGAGCAGTGAAAAATGAGGAATCCAACTAAGGGGGAGCTCCGAAAAAATATATATAAAAATAGAGCATCAGCCAAGTGGGAGCATAGTGTAAACACTTAGTCTTTTTTCACTAAGTGTTGCCATCAATGCCAAAGGGGGAGATTGTTGGTAAGAGACACTATATGGATTCATGATTGTTGTCATTGATGGCAACAAAGTTCATCCCACACATCCGCAGGACATGGTGTGTCTCTACCGGAAGTCAGAGTGAAGATTGTTGTGGTCCGGTAAACAAGAACAAAGCATGTGGCAAGGTCCAACAGACAGGTCCGGATCTCTCAGAGGAAGTATCAAGGTGAAGTGTGGATTTGGGGAAGTCAAGAGGACTACCTTGAGTGATAGATTCCAAGGATTTAGCCTCCGATGACAGATGAGGAAAAAGATATGAATACTTGAGTACCGGGTTCCTGAGTGAAAGTATGAACAGAGGAAGAACTGACTGGTAGAACATTAGATGTTATTCCAGATGTGTCACTGATGGTGGTAAAAGTTATAAAGGCATGAATTATGTTTGGCTAACATGATTAATGATTTCTACAAGTATATACTTGATCCACATTACTTGATGTGCAAGGATTCAGCTGACAGATCAGAATTAGTGAAAAGATTGACTATTCCGAGTGCCGACTAGAAAGGTGATGAAATTACTTGTGTGGATATATATACACAATGGATTTAGTTGTGAGATGTGTTGTAGTTGTAAGTGATGTACGAATAAAAAGCAAAAAAGTAGAGCAGAAGCTGTAAGGAAGGTCCAGAATGTGAAAGGAAAGTAGCATAAGAGAAGAGGAAAGATGAAGTGTAGTAGATCAGTGTACTGAGCTTAACCAGAACTAAACTCCAGCATTTGTAGATGCTCCTAATCAGTTCAAGTATTGTATAACACTCTTTTTGTAGATAGTGAGTCTCTTGTAGGCAGTGTGCCTCTTGTGAGCAGTGTGCTCGGGCAGTGAACCCTAATTGGCAAGTGCCATTTTGTTTTTCTATTCTTCTAACAGAGAATACAATCTTGGGTTAATCACCCCATGGTTTTCTCCCTTAATAGGGTTTCCATGTCAAAAATATTGTGTCATGTGTATTTCCATTTCATGGTTATGTTTGCTTGTTTGAATTAATGCTGCATTGATTAATAATAAAGTTAAGAAAGCAGAAATAATTAGGATAACTGATTCACCCCCCTCTCAGTTATCAACAAGAATGCTATATCTTGAGAACAACACTAGGATTGGGAATGATATATCCCATTGATGATGATGATGATGATGTGATCGATTGAATAGGTTTACAACAAGGCTAGGAACAAGACCATGGATGTGATTGGATAATTTGGCTAGATTGGTTGACAAGATTGGTATGGACTAAGGATACTTGCATTTGGATCATTGTTACTTGGAATGATTTGAATTAATGATTTGATTGATTTGATGGAAAATTGATTGATTTGGATTTTTATTGCTTGGGTTTTTGTTGGATATTTGATTTTTTTGTATTTTTAAATGTTTTGATTTTTTTTTGAATTTTTGGTTTGTTTTGGATGCTTAGCATTGGATTGTGTGTGGATAGCCTTTAGATAGATGCCAATGACAAGGGAAAACCAAACCAAAAGGCAAGGATGATGACAAGATGCAGATGGGTAATAATGGATGGGATAGATAAAAGGATTGGATCATAAGATAAATGTAGGATTAGATGGATGGATAAGAAGATGGATAAGAGGATGGACAATAGGATAATGGTAGGAGTGTGGATGGAGATAAGGATGGGTGATAGAATGAAAGAAGGATTTGGATGGATAAAAAGATTGGTGAAAGAATGATAATGGATGGGAGATATATGATAGATGGATGGAGGGAGTACAGGATGTGATCTCGAAGGACTATGTCACATAGGAATAACATGCCCCCACTCTAGATATAATGCAAGGATTTGGCGAGGTGATGCATTATTAGGATGCATGATGGGGATAAATCTTTGAAGGGATGAATGGACTTAGTAGTAGATGGATTTATGGAGAACATTCTTAGAAATGGATGGGTGAAAATTGGAGTATGACAAAAGGTGTCAAAATAATTTTTCAACATTTTACCCCTACCCTCATCAAGATAAAAGTAAGGAATGGAAGATGGATGGTGCAATGAGGAAGGTATGATGGATATGATGGGTAAGGATGGCAAGACATGATGGAAAATGATAGGATAGGATTGGGATAGAGTAGATAGGATGGGATAGATGAGACAACATGCCCCCAAGTGTAAATCATATAGATAAGCACCTACACATGATGCATGTTTACCATGTTTTCATCATGGTACTTATCCAAGGCACCATAAAAATGGTATTCACCATTAGATGAAGGATTTATCTTTACTATTTTGATTTTTTTTGGTAGGGGATAATTGGATGAAATAGGTAGGGACTCAAGATTTTGTTCCCATAGAAAGACGGTAATGTCCCATGATGCATAGAAGTCACTCACATAAACTGTGTCAAATGTCATTATGCTCATAGATGTTGGTAGGGGATTGCATGAGAGTGAGACAGATTAAGTGGATAGTGGATTTTGATATGGATTATGGATACTGGATTATCATGAGTATTAGGATGGAAGGATAGTGGATTATATGTATGGAGATAAAGAGATAGATAGAAGGACTTATGCAAAAGCATGGACCATAGGTAGATGATGGAAGTGTTAGAGTCATGACAACACTGAGAGGGGGGGGTGAATCAATGTTGTATTAATTTTTAACTTTTTACAAACTTTATCTTACAAGACAAATAGAGAGGAGGACATTAATGATTTGTTGAGTTTATATGCACAAGACTTATAATAAAAGATGTAAACAAAAACTCATGATTAAATGATTAATATGCACACACACAGAGGAAATCAATGAGAAGCATGACACAAGCTTTTTACCAAGTGGAAAACTGTTTGGGGTAGAAAACCACTCATGAACTACCTCACTAGATTAACTTTTAAAACTTCTTTACAAGGCCTCACTAGATTATTCAGAACCTCACTCATTACAGAAAAATCTCACTAACCTAAAAGACTCACTGGCATACTATGCCTCATTGGCAAACACAATCACCATTTAAAGAGATAAACAAAATCAGAGGGTTACTCTATTTCCATTCAATTCATTATTCTATCTCTGCATAATATAAACTCCTTCAATCAAAATAGATTTCTCTATGTGTATGTCTTCAAACAATATTTGATGCACAATCAATTTACCTAATTAAAATTATTTCTACACATTCAATTGCATATTGTCTTCACATGGTTCAATTTGTTGCATAATATCTTCATTCTTGTTTGATTTATTCCTGCATAAATATAATCTCATCTATATTTTTTTAAATATGTTTTTATCACTGCATTTTTATTCACACAAAAAAACTCCCTGCATCAATGCACCTGAAAAACCATTATATGCAAATTGAATGTCCTTTCACCTTAAAAAAAAAAATTCATTTTCCTCTTTTCAAAACCTTTCATCTTCTCACACTCAATCTTCTTTTAAATTTGCAAAAACCATCTTAATAAAAATAAGATCATAAAAAATCTTTAATGAAATCAATCAATGAATCTTCTTCAAATTCTCTTATCATTTTTCTTCACCATATAAAAAAACTTCCATATTCCTTCAATCCATTTATTTTCTCTACAAAATTCTTCATCCAACCCATAAAAGGCTTCCATGTTTTTATTCAAAGCCAAGTGCTCTACAAAAAGAACTTATAAATTTTTCTCATAAAGAAAATAAATCAAAACTCCTCTTTGATCTCCATTTGTCACGAGGGAAAGTTATAAAAATAGAATAAAATCTTCTAAAAACAATCTTATCTTTTAAAACCAATAAAAAGACTTCTCTTTTTAGAAGGCTAAAAGATAGCCTTGAAAATATCTCATAAAGAATATTTTAAATGCCTCATAAGTGGCTGCCAAAAATGGGAGTTGAAAAGTTTTTTTTTTTTAAAATCAAAATAAAGCCATTTATATGGCATTTGAACCACTAATCTCTTGATTGCTTTTTGTGGGGACCGGTCATACCATGTTTTAAAACCCCTCTAATAGGTCAATTTAAGTGATTTGACTTTCAATCATAAGTCACCACCAAAATAAAACAAAAAGGGCAAAATGTATATGAAGGGCATCAAAGGGCATAGAAGATGTGCTATGGTTTAAGTGATTTAAACTTGATTAAATACCTTTGATCACATACATGTGATTCATCAAGCCATGTATCAAATAATGCCTTTGAAATATTACTACTCTGATCCCATCAACTTTCATTATGAAGAATATGTATCAACAACTCAACACTCTTGGAGAAATATCAACATCATATAATGAAATTCTTAAAAATTTGAATATGAAGAACACTGAAGACAACCTTGCTTAGTATTTGCATTCTTTGTTCAAGAATAATGAAGATACCAAAACCACCTAAATAATGAAAGCATCTTGATCAATATTACCATGAAGGCATTCACATCACCATGAAGACATAAAGCATCCTGATTGAAGACATAATCAATATCAACATCATCTAAACCACATCTAAGTTCTCCTCAACCATAAGAAGACCAATTGTGAGTTTTCTTGGTAACACATTATTAAGAATCATATCTTGAACATCCTGATCATGAGCCTAAATAATGAACATACTACCAACTTCAAAAACACCATGAAGGCCAAACCTATGGAGATCAAGAATATAAGTCCAACACAAACAAGTCCTATGATCATGAAAGAATGAACCAATATGAACACCAAACAAGTTAGAACACCATACTATGGAGAACACCATACTGAGACAAACATGAATATATCTTGATAACAACTCTTATCAATCACTGATCATGATGACATGAACAACTCATGTCAATACCAACACCTTTTTGACATCAATGACAATCTACTTTTATCAATCTCCCCCTTTGTCATTAATGGAAAAACTCCACAAAGGATTCTTTCTTTCTCCCCCTTTTTGACATCTAATGACAAAGACTTAAATAACTCCCCCTGAGAACAAATCCACTGAAAGATGTTATAGCTTGATCATAACAATTACATTGCATTATGAGAACTTTTAAGACATAAACTCTTGTTATCCTGTTATCTTCATATCAAAAAAATGAGATACCACTTACCAAAATCTTTGATATCACTTGTCTTTCAAAAGATTGAATGCACTGAATACTTATGTAATTTTCTGTCCTAAACTTAACCTGAAAGTTCTATCCCTGCACATTTGCACCTTGAACAACATTTTAGACTTGAGAGCAACAAGAAACCATGAAGCATAGGACCTGAAAGCAACAGCATGTGAGGCTCACCAATCAAAGCATCATACCATTGTTATAAACTACCCATTGACTGTATCATATTCTATACAATACCACTTATTGCAATAATACCAATATGAAGATGAAGATGGAAACTGACATAACTGATAACAAACTCCTTTTTGACTTAAATGACACATTTCCAATAACTCCCAAAGCATAAAACATGATGGCATAAAGATAACTCTTAGGATTTAGATAAATCATCCTTTTGACACGACACATATGAATTTGAACATCATACAAGACTACTCATCACACTCTTTCACTCAAAAACACTAATCTTGAAGATTGTACATCTCAGGATGTCATGATGATCACACAAAACATGATCTTGTAAAGACTTTTATGACAACAATCAATCTGCAACAAATCAACTCCTGCACACCATTATTGTCATAAAAAAGAATGAAGACCATATGTAATAAAGGAAAATTATTTTGATGAAAAACATCCTCCTATTTCTGCATATGACACCACAAGGTCAAATCTGAAATATTCAAAACTATAACTGAAACTAATTGCAATAAACAAGAATTGATGTCTCTTGACTTTATCATTCAAATCACCCAACCAAGATCTTCTTACAAAAAGACTTTGCAAAATCAAATGCAGAGACAAATGTCTGACTTCTTTCATTTGTAACCTCCTTAGCCCACATAAACAAACATCTGATAAGGGTTCCTTGAAAACACATTAACTGAAGCATCATGACAACTCAACCATGTAAGTATCAACATGATATGAACAATATACAAATAGGATCAAATCATAACATCATCAAACTCTTTGTCCATTGAATCCCTGAACATCTTATCAACATCTTGTATGCAACATGAACCATTGATCACTGTATCATTTTCACATACTAAATATCAACATTGTTAATAACACCACCATCAACTATATTTCAAACATTATCAGGCAAGAATCCAATAGCATGATAATCAAAACAAAAACACCATATTGACAAATATCAAATGATCATCTCCTGAATCTTATTGGGGATAACTGATAGGACAAGAACAACTCCCCCTCACATCATGCTATCTGTTATGCAATTGATGAAGTAACTTGAGCAAAATACACAAGTTTAGAATTTGTCTTCTTTTCACTTTGTTTTTTCTTCAATCTCCAAACCATTACAAGTTTTTCTTCTTCTAGACTTTTTCAGCTTCTTTTCTTTTCCACTTTTCCAAATCAGGTGATACCTTCCTGCAACTGTGTGCTTTATGACCAAGAGCATTGTAATTATAACAAATTATGTTGTAATCATAATCAAATGAATGATAATACCTTTTTCACATCCTTTGAGCACTTATGTTATGATTCCATGCAAGATTGTATCTTCTATGCATTTGACAATTTCTTTGTATATGACCAAGAGAGTTGCACTTGTAACACACTGGATCAATATTAGATTGATTTCTTCTGCAATTAACTACTTTGTGTCCAAAATAATTACATGTGTAACAATAGCCATTAAATGAATAATTATACCTATACATGTATGCTTGTCTTATAGGAGTAGTTCTTCTGAAATGCATTTTTCCTTCTAGGAGTACTTACCTAGGGTTAGGGTTCAAAATTGAATTTGCATGCTTATATTTGTATTTTTTCAAGCCCTTATTGCCTTAGTTTTTTATTTTTCCCTCAGCCTTCTACGTTGTATCTACTTTTTTGTTGTTGACTCCCTGTAGAGGGTTCCCGATTGCTTAAGTTGTATTTTCATGCCTTGGCGCTCATTAGTTGATCGGCCCCTATGCAGTGTTTTACCTCTTTTTCCCGCCACACTTAAGAAAAAATGCTAAGTTTAAAATCATTCTGTACACATGGTAATGTATGTCACATGTTTGTGTCTTTGAATGTACAAGTCCAAATGTACATTGGCGGGCCAAAAATATTCAATCAACTTTCAAAGAAGTAAAAAAAAATTCATTGTATGCATTTTGAATGAATGTCAGGTTTGTATATGCATTGGGGAATCTGTCACAGCTTCTAGGTATATTCCCTACTTGTACATGTGGGTTTGCATGTATATTTGTGTTGTATGTTTTGACATGCAATGGCTAGATACAAAGGTAAGCATGCAAGCAAGAGGTACATTGGCAGACATGCATTCGCTATAGTGAAGGGATCATTGGTGAAACAACATTCATCGGCAGCATACAAGTTAGATATACAAAGGAGAATGTATGTCCAATATACAAGAGGAAATATACAAGTGAACAAGTGCAAGGTGGACATGGTGAAGATAGTTAATTGCATTTGTAAGGCAGGTGGAGTCCACACATTGTATGTTGGGCTTGTATGTTCCCAACATACAATTGACACATGCAAAGGAAAGCGATACAATGGTTGGGGCCCACAAACATACAAAAAGGTTTGTATATGTTTGACATACAAAGAAGAATGTATATCAAAATATGCAAGTGTGATATACATTCCCAAAATGCATTGGCTAGACCCGAAAAGGTATGTGATGTAGTTAATTCAGAGTTGGAGTCTTGATGATTGTATGTTTGCATTTGCATATACGATATACAGGATGAACATGCAATGGAATGATATGTGAACCGGACCCAATTTAATAGTCAAATTTTGTGAATTTAGCCATGACGTTCGTGGCTTGTATGTATGTGGCATTGGTATATGCCGATATAAAAAAGAATGAGATACAAGGCCTGGATTTGAAAATGGCTCCAATCTGTTTCATAAAGTTTAAAATCTGAGGGTTGTATCTTGGAATATACAAAGGGAAGGTACAAAAGTTAACATACAACCCAGACCCGATTGCTTTTCTGACATTGTTTTATAATTATTTGGGGTCCGTGCTTTGTATGCGGGTAGTTGTTTATATATGCATGTTCTTTCCATATACATGGCGAAAAGGGCAAAATCAGAGAGGGAAAAGTCAGTGATAGCAAAAGGGTGCCTACGTGGCACATTCTAATTGGATGGTGACTTTTTAGCATGTTTTGATGCCGAGGATTTTGAAAATAGAGAGGGAGATCAACAGCTTAGTTTCAAAGTTTCGGCAATGGATTTGCTTTGTATCTATAGCTATTTTCAGGCAGAAATTTTTCAAAAGCATGTAGCTGCTACTTTTCAAAGGGGTCGCAGTAGGTTTGGCCATTAATGGTGAAATCACAGTTGTATGGGTTGATGATTGACAACAACCTACCAGATTTGTAAGGAAAATCTGCGAACGATAGCACATCTACCGAACTCACCTGTTTCTCCTTCCTGTTCTACCTACGCTTTTAATGTTTTGGGTGCCATTTTGGGTGCAGTGTATCTAGTAGAAAATTTTGAATTGCCATGTAATTATTGCTGAGTACATGGTCTTGTTATAAAATGCAAACTGTTTCACTCATTTAGGGTTGTTGAAAACTGGACAAATTTTGGTGTTGTGATAAGATACAACTTCATTGGTGGCTCTATTCTAGTTGTCTTGTGAGTTTATGAATCATATGCTGAATGTTTCATGCATAATCTTATTGGTTTCATGTTGATTTAAATGAGTAATGCTTCATTGCATGTATTCTGTTATTTGTCTCCAAATTGGATGTGTTCTTATGAGTTTGAACAGCTAAGGGGTGTTTAAGATTCTAGGATATGGGTTTGCTATGTTGAATGCTTGATCTTTTACTTCTGCTCAAGCAGTAGATTAAATGTTCAGGGTTAAGTGTTAGGAAGAATATATTGCAGTGAGGATGTCTGTAAGCAGAGATAACTGAATACTCAGTTTTGGGAAGTATCTGTAAGGCATACACTACCAAGCCCCCTTGAAACCTAGTTATTGATTTGAGTTTATGGTGATCATTCACATATGTATGTCTATTGACTCTGAGCCTTGAGATAGGCACCAGTCCAGTCTTGTATTGAGGTTACAACTAAAGTCCTAGTTTTGCATCCAAATACAAAATACAAATCTTTAGGACATTTAGAAGTAGTTTTAGGACCAAAATCCTCTTATTCACAACTGAGCATAGGCCCAAAGCTATCCCCTTTGCACTTATTTCACAGTTTTGGCTTGCATAAGAGATGATTTTTTATCTTCTTTGTGTCAACATCCCAGTAAGTTCATGTGCATATCTGATGGATGTTGAATAGGGAATACCCCCGTTGGTTCTACAGAGCCTAAAGAAGAAGAGGAGATATTTATAGAGTATATCTCCTGTACTATTGGCCCCTAGCCCGGGAATCCTATTGATCAATGATGGCTACGTTGTAGGAATAATTGGGAAAAAGTATCCAGTTGGGAAAAATCCAACAGACTTGGCGACTCCACTGGGGACTGCATTGTGTAAGGACCCTGGTGAAAATTTATTCCTATTTGTAGGTGGTGACTCCGAACTAATCTCCCAACTAGTGAAGTGAAATTTGTATGCAAGGTAGAATATCCCTGCATAATCCTTTATTTGAAGAACTACCCAGAAAAATGATGTACATGAAAAAAGGGACTGTTCAAGCTAGTCAAGAAGGTTCTCCCAACCCCAGAAATAATGATAATATTCAAGATAATCTAGGATCTTCAGAGTGGACAATACCTTATTTTTCAAACATAGAAGCTGAAATCTAAGATGTATATGAAAGACAACAAAGTGTTAATTTGAGAATGAGATCAGAGGTGTTTCAAGAATGCCCTTTCTAAGATCCCTCTAACAGATTTGAAGAGACTAAGTCCCCGAGGGATGATGATGATGACCAATATGGAAAGGGACCATCCTCTTCTATGCCCAAAGATGAAGAATTAGCTAAAGAAATCAAAAGCTTGAGGACTGAATTAGAATACTTACAGGCTTTAAGGATTAGAGATGATATCAGACAAAAAGTGTAAGCTCTGAGAACTGCTCAACATGATGCAGTGCCAACCCTTGATAATGCAAATGTGTTGAGAAACCAACATAGAAATGAAGCTTAGAATCGACAAAATGATCAGAGACAAAATACAAATAATGTTAGGGTACCATTGAACAATGAAAGAAATCAGAATGTAGATAGGAATGCAAATGTCAATCAGTTTGGTAAATAGCCTATGTAGCTGGATAGATTCAGGTAGCTTGTTTTTGATGGTATTCCTAGCTACCCTAAACCTATTGACAAACATGTTAAGCCGTAGGTGCCAAAGTTTTCAAGAAACAATACGGTGTTAGGGGAAGATCATTTAAAGGCTTTTCAAAATGTCATGGACAACTTTGAGGTTGAGCATGAAGATGTTTTTATGAAATTGTTTATGCAGTCCTTGGTTGATGAAGCTAGAGAATGGTATAAAAGTCTACCTGACCAAAAGTATCTCATCATGGGATGATTTCAGAAGGATTTTTAAGGAGCAGTATGGTGACAATACTGATCCAAGCATTTTTGTAAATGAATTCACTAATATCACTAAGGGGTCAAATCAGTAGGTTACAAATTTTAATGCTAGATTCACTAAAGTGTTGAACAAAATACCACCTCACATGAGACCTAACGAGACAATGTGCATGGTACTATACATAAATGCTTTTGATGTTAAAATAGCCTATGGATTAAGAGATAAGGGTCCTACTAGCCTCAGGGATGCTTTTAGAATTGCAACCAACATTGAAAATAATAGAAAAGCCTCTGGTAAAACAAACAGAAGGGATGATGTAAAGATTCTGCAAAATCCAAATAAGTCTCAAAGCACTCAACGTAATGCATCTACTTCTGATGAAAAATTAGATAAGTTGACAAATGTCATTAAAGACCTAAGTTACAAACTGGCTAAGAATGAAAAGGGGATGGGCCCTGACAGTCAGGTTTACCAAAGGCAAGAGAAGAGACCATCATTGTATGATATGCCATATAACACTAATTGGCATAATGGTAAACCCATTCTCCCAAATAGCAATAATAATCAAAGAGCTCAAAATGTCAAGGAGACTCCTAATCCTTTGAATAAAACTATTAACATTGTTGATGATACACCTTGGTGCATAATATGTCAAATGCCTCACTCACAATCACAATGTATGATTGCTCAATCTTTGTATGATAATGTTGTTGCCTGTGATGAATGTAATGAGCCACATTACATGCAAGATGATAATGTCAATATGTTGTCCACAAATGGGGAGCATTTTTCTTATGAAGTTGATGAAAGTACAAGTTGTGTGACTCAGGTGTGCCAGCAAATTTCATGTGACGAGGAAGATGAAGATAATTATGCCTATGCTTAAGACTCACGCATCCTTTTGAACAACTTGAGGAGGCCTTCTGATGAAGAGATTAGAGCTCTGACAACTACAGCAGTGGTTCAGGTCAAAAGCAACTATAACCTTAGAGGTAAGGCTTAGGTAAATGATCCACGTCAACCAGAAAATACCTCAGTTAGTCAGTCAATGCATAATCATAAAGAGGTTGAACCACATATGAAACAATGGAGCAATAATAAGCAAAATTTTAAGCAAAAAATGGGTCATGATTCTCAAAGACCAGACAATAAAGCTCCCCAAAATGAGGATCAAAGTAAGAATTCTCAGATCATGGATGATAGTTAGGGGGCCATAAAAATTAAAGCTAGATTATCTCAGGATAAAAATAAAACCACGGCTCAAGCTATAACTATTATACAAAATTATACTCCTTTTGACATAACTCAGATTTTATCTCAGATAAAGGTTTCTGTTCCATTGATGGAGATGATGAAAGTTGAAGAATTCAGAAATAAGGCATTGTCCCTGATTTCAGGAGTACCTTGTCAAGCCAAGTGGAATGTTGAGACTCAGGGTAAGAAACAAGCCATGTGTGTGGATGAGGATGAGGTTCCTGAAGTATATCTAGGGGTGACCATGATAAAATTCCCTTCATAGGTTGAACCATTTTATGTCTCCCTTGTTATCAATGGAAAGGTGATTAAGAATTGTATGCTTGACTCAGGAGCATCAACAAATATCATGCCTTTTGTAATCATGCAACAAGTTGGGTTAAAAATAGATAAGGCATGTGGAAAGTACTATGCAATGGATGCTAGGGAAGTACTAGTCATAGGAATCATGAAGGATGTGGATTTTATGTTAGCTGCATATCCTGAGAAAACCTACAGAATGAACATAACAATTGTCAACATAAAGCCACTATATGGTATGGTGTTGTCAAGAAGATGGGCAGCATTGGTTGGAGGAAGTATGCAGTTAGATTTGTCATATGCCATGATCCTGATGAATGGCAAAGATGTCAAACTAGTCAGAGAAGAAAGATCACTAGAAATAGTTGAGGATCAAGATTCAGAGGAATAGATATGTTTTGTGGATATTGACTGTGAAAATTTCAAAGTTGTCTTAGATGATCAAGGAGATAAAAGGAAAGATATTTGCATTCAAGAGTTTGACCAACAGGGTCTATGGACCATGTATTTTGATGGAGGTTGTTCAAAGGAGGGCTCTGGTGTTGGAGTTGTGTTTTTGTCTGCAGATGGTAAGCTTCTAAAGTTCTCTTTCCTATTAAAGTTTGCTTGAACAAATAATATTGTAGAATATGAATCTCTTTTGCCAGGATTGAATGTTTCTTTGAAGCATGGGATCAAGATGCGCAAAGTATTTGGGGATTCAGAGTTAATTGTTTCCTAGGTTAGAGATAAGTATGCTTCAAAAAATAAGAGGTTAAAATAGTATAAGCATGTTGTTTGAGATACAATTGAATTTTTTGATGCATTTTCAATAAATTGGATAGAAAGATCAAAGAATGTCATTGTAGATTTTTTAGCTAATGTGGCCATAAGGCTAGATGATGTCACTATATCTAATGTTGCAAATGCTAAGCTTAAGCCTAGACCTGTAGTACTAGATAATGTATGTAGCTGGCAGGTGTTTGATGATGATAAAGATTTGTTGAGGTTTTTACACTGTATAGATGAATATGAGAACCAAGAGATGGATTTTCAAAACTTTGTAGAGGTTGTGGATGGAAAAGAAACTCTTTTGGGGAAAGAGGTAATCCAACTCAAAGCAAATAAAATCGCTAGAGGGCTGGTTGCTTTAGAGAGAGCATTTGACAATAGAGACCAGTTTGTTACAAAGGCATCTCCCACAAATAAGAATGATTTGGAGGAGGTAAACTTGGGGACATCTCATGCCCCTAAAAGGGTATTGTTGTGTGGTTACACAACACGCCCCATTTTAACTTATCAAAACAGGGACCCAACTTTTTGGCTTGGCTTGTGTTGTCTGCTTTCTGGCGGTTTGGTAAAAATGAGTCAGGTGCATCATCATCATGATATTCGATGAGGTTGGTCATCATCATGAGGTCAGTTTGTCAAAGTTCATATTTTGTTTCTATGACCTCACATTTAGAAAGAGCTTGAAATTCCATGCAGGTTTCCCTTTTACATCACCTGAAAATTCGTCCATATGAGGGAGTTATGAGCAGTCAAAGTTTTGGTCAAACCTGATATTCACAAGAGGATCATCATATTTTTATCCTCGGTCATGTTGTCAAGGTCATCCTGATCTTGGTCTATCACCTGATAAAATCATGCAATCGAAATATCCGGACGTCAATCTTAGGTGATAGTGTGTTTTACCCGTCAAATGACCTTAGGCGCATCGTGAGCATCATGTTTTGAGTGTAACCCGATATTTCAAATTATACGAGCATCATGATATTATAACATCACTTGATATTATAATATCATGCTAATCTTATAATGTCACCCTGCTTAGAAAATCCACTATCTGCATATTTGCATGCGCATGTCAAAGTCCTATCGGAGGGTCATCATCCTGATCTTTCAAGGGAGGGTCATATTTGCTGATATTCGCTAATATGATGATGACGTCATCATATCCTCCTGATCTCCTTTTGCATGATCATGATGATCACCCTATCTTTTAAGGGGGGTGATATTCTTAGCAGCGTGATCATATTTTAAATATCACCCTAGTGCTAACCTGATGATGACCTCAACTCATCCTCATGCTCCGAAGACAGAATATGATGGTTACGTCATCATGATATTCGATGAGGAGGATCATCATATTTTTATCCTGTCATGTTGTCAAGATCATCATGATCTTGTTTGTCTACCCGATATTTCGTAATGTCCTCCTGCCGAGAAATATGACCTTTTGCTAATATCCTGATGACGTCATCCTAACCTGAAAAATGAAGAAGCAAATATCAGGATGACATCATCATCACATTTCCCTTTGGCAGGATATTTTCCAAAACATGATCCGGTTCGCGAATATGACGATGACGTCATGTTCTAAGTTTAACAAAAGCCCCGGATATCCTGATGATCATCATCATCCTGATCTTTCGAGAGGGTTACCTTGGCCGCAAAGGGCTCATATTACATTCACCACCTGATCATCTTCCTTAGGTGACCCGATATTACATTTATCCCCTGATCTTAACTAAACATGACGGTGACGTCATCTTTTGCATTTTAATGAAGCCCGGATATGACGATGACGTCACCATCATATTCCTTTCCTCAGCAGCAGGATCATATTTCATATCCTCCTATTTTCCTTCGACATGATGATGATGATGATGTCATTCTTTTCCCCAATATACAGAAGCGAAACATGACGGTGACGTCATCTGGACATTTGGAAGGGGGAGCATCATATTTCCAAAATATCATGCAGACGAAAGTTTTAAGTCTTGTTATCGGCCTTATCTTGAGTTATCATGCCGATAGAACATGTCTTCCTGATGGATGGACATCATCATGATTTTTGGCGTCGGTATATGTTTAACCGTCGGCCTAATGTAAAATTATCATTCCGACAGTATGTGGTCACGCCGATACATACATGATCATATTTGGAGCCCGATATACAAGAAAATAGGCGGGAAAATAGAGCGATGGAAATTTGAAGGCCCGAGTGTATTTTTTCTAGTCAACGATGGTTGACTTGAGTGTTTTAATGTTGTTTATGCATTTAGTGCATATTTTCCACTGATTTGGAGCCCGATTGCCTGTAGCTGCACATTTTGAGGCATGTTTAATAAAATGTTTAAATTCTTGTTGTTTATCCACATGATGATGAACTTAATGTTTGTTTGTTTATTTGCAGGAAGTCATGATGCTGTTAGAGCTGTTGCTGATAATTACAAAGTTGCACATGAAGGCAACATGAACCAGAAATGAGGAGGATATTGTCAAATATGCTATTTGCCAGCTGGAGACCGAATCAAATCAAAGATGCTGGAATATTCTGTGCTAGCTGTACATTTGCCAACTGGCGAAGCATGTGCTTTTCATCTGGACCGTTGATTATTATGAGAGGATCCTGATCCTTGGATCATTGTAACTGTTTTCTGGCATTTGCTCTATATAAGAGCCAGAGCTTGTCAATAATAAAAAGAGGGGGGAGATAGATAGACATATCTGGCAATAAGGCTAATATTAGAAAGAAGAGAGGGATATACACAGACACATCTGGCACATTAAGGCTGATTACTGTAGAATCAATTAGGAGATCGGATTACTGAGACTAATGAGGATAGAATTGTTGAAATGTCAAGGTTCTTTCTTCAGATCACTGTAAATGTACCTGTTCTTGAGCATACTGAATGGATATGAAGTTTCAGATTACATCCTGATTGTATATTTTACGTAATCTTCATGTTGATTTCTGGATATGTACTGGTGAATGCTGTGTTCAACTAGAAGCGCTTTCATTTCATTACATGTTGTTGTCAACTTTTCCTTTGAAGATTTGCATTGGATCATGCGGATTTGTGGAATGTCCTGGTGAAGTATGATTCTAGTTTCCTTCTTTTCATTGCATGTATGGGAGCTTGTATGTGGATCAGTGATCTAAGTCAAGTAGTTTTGGGAATCTCATTCTTTAACCCTTTTCCTTTTTTTAATTTCATAAATTCATCACCATAACTGCAAGTCATGACAAATAATAAGCAGAAATAGAGAAATATGCTGAAATCCCGTAGGTAACTGAAAATCATTAGCATATTTGAGTTAAATGCATGCAGTATTGAAAATATCATGCAAAGAATTGCAAATAATGGTAGAAATCATGCAAATATCAGCCTGTAGGCACATTATTTGACTAAATTCATAGTGCAGAGGTAGAATTATTGGAGATTTATGCAGAGCAGACATACAGAGCAGGATATTTGGAGGAACAATGATGAACTTTGCAGAAATACGTAAGGCCCCTGAATGGAAAACAGCAACACACATCAACCACTGAGTAACGTCAGTAGATTAAGACCTAATCAATGGAGACTTGGGATCATGAATTCTCTGAATTCATCGTATCTTTCAAGATGAGTAAAGGTTGTTGTGTAACTTTTATTCTATGTTTGTTTATGACTAACATCATGATCAACAGGTATACATTGGCAAACAGCTCAAGCCACACATCAGGAGCATACTGATTGCATTACTGAAAAGGTCTAAGCATGTCTTTGCATGGTCATTTGAGGACCTAAAATCTTATAGAGAGGAATTATTCCAGCATGACATTCCTTTCAAGCCTGGAGCTAAGCCATTCAAACAGAAATAAAGACCTATTAACCCAACTCTAGTTCCAAAGATGCAAGAAGAGCTTATAAAGCTCAGGGAGGCTGGAATAATTGTGCCTATCAGAAACTCAACTTGGGTGTCCAATCTTGTCCTAGTTAGAAAGAAAAATTGTGATATAAGACTTTGTGTTGACTTTAGAAATCTGAATGTATCTTCTTTGAAGGATAATTATCCATTGCCTAACATGGAAGCTATGTTGCAGAAGGTAACAAGTTGTGAGCTCTTATCCATGATGGATGGGTTTTCAAGATATAATCAGGTGAAGGTAAAAGAATCTGGACAATATAAAACTTCCTTCACCACTCCATGGGGGACATATGTATATGTAAGAATGCCATTTGGAATAACAAATGTAGGTGCTACATTTCAAAGAGCTATGGATGTTGCTTTCGTAGGATTGATTGACTCAATTCTAGTTATATATCAAGATGATCTAACTGCTTATTCAAAAAAGGAGTGACATTGCATGCATCTAGAACAAATCTTTATTAAAGCACTGGAATATGGCATTTCACTTAACCCAAATAAATGTGCTTTTGGGGTAGTGGAAGGAAAACTATTGGGACACATTGTTTCCAAGGATGGAGTTAGGATTGATCTTGAAAGGGTTGCTGAAATTGACAGGATTCAAATTCCCAAAATGGTGAAAGGTATTTAGTCCTTCTTTGGACAAATTAATTTTGTTAGAAGATTTGTTCCTAACTATGCAGGGACTACAAAAGATATTTCTAAAATGTTGAAGAACGGTGAAACCATCAAATGGGGAAGTGAAGCAACTAAATCATTTCAGAACATTAAAGAAGCTATAAAGATGGCTCCTGCATTAAGATCTCCTGATTTTTCTGAGCCACTTCAGTTGTTCTCATTTGCTTCTTTTCACACTTTTGCTGCATGTTTATTACAGAAAAATGAAGATGGTTTTGAGAAACCTATTTCTTTCTTTAGCATGTCAATGCAAGCAGCTGAATTGAAGTATGATATCATGGAGAAGATGGCATATGCACTAGTTAAAGCAGTCAAAAGCTTCAAGCCATATTTGGTAGGATCTCAGATAATTACCTATGTGCCCCATGTAGTAGTTAAGGATATTGTCACTCAGCAAGAAGTGACAGGAAGAAGATGCGGGTGGATTAATAAATTACAAGAGTTCAATAATGAAATACAGATCACAAACTTGGTAAGGGGACAAGGTTTGGCTAAGATGATGACACAATCAAATCTGGAAGCATGCCAAGTGAATGTAGTTCAAAATGAAACTGTTAATATGTCAGAATCTGAGTGGTACAAGGATATTGTATATTATTTGCAGCATTTGAATTGTCCTTCCCATCTCAGTGATAGTCAGAAAAGGACTTTCAAACTACATGCTATCAAATACATAATTATTCACGGAGAATTATATTGGAAGAATCCCAATGGTCTCTTACTTAGGTGTATGGATGAAAATCAAGCTATGGATATTTTGAATGACATGCACAAAAGAATGTGTGGTGGACACTATACTGGCCAGACAATAGCTCACAAAATTCTTAGGGTAGGCTATTGGTGGCCAACTCTTTTCACAGATACACAAAAGATGGTAAGAAAATGTGATCCCTGTCAAAGGTTCTTGGGAAAATTAAAGTATGAAGGTGCATTACCCCTTAGAACTGTAACTATGGATGCTTCGTTTCAGCAATGGGGAATTGATTTTATGGGGTGAAATCTCAGAAAAATCAAGTAGAGGACATAGTTGGATTTTGGTTTCTACTGATTATTTTACTAAATGGATTGAAGCCATTCCAACTAAGAAAGCTACAAGCAAGGTGGTGATGGATTTCATTTTGGAACACATTATTATCAAATTTGGAGTTCCAGTCAAAGTGGTCATAGACAATGCTATGTGCTTTAGATTTGGTGAGTTTGTTGATTTTTGCAACAATTATGAGATTAATTTGTCATATGCATCACCATATCATCCACAGGGAAATGGTCAAGCAGAGTCAAGTAACAAAAGCCTCATGAAAATCATCAAAAGAATAGTAGATAAAAACAAAAGGGCTTGGGATTCAAAGTTAAAGATGACATTATGGGCTAACAGGGTAACAATGAATAAAGTGATTGGCAGGTCACCTTTTGAGCTAGTGTATGGCATGGCAGCTAAGTTGCCTATGAATAATCTCTTGCTAGTTTATAGATTCATACAAGAGAATGATGAGATTGAGGACTCAATGAATGAAAGGATAAGTTAACTAGTTGCATTGGATGAAATCAGAAGAACATCACAAAAGACAAACATCAAGAAACAACAAAAGGTTAAATATTTGTTTGATAAAAGGGCTACAGAAAGGAAGTTCCAGATGAATGACCTGGTCCTTGTTTGGAATGCAAAGAACCAGGATAAGGGCAAACATATTAAATTTGAGCCCTTGTGGATGGCCCATATCAAATTAGCAATACTCATGGAGAAAATTCCTACTTTCTCTAGGCCCTAAATGGTGAACTACTGGAATTGCCTGTCCATGGTCAGTTCCTAAAACCTTACTTTTCATAAATGAATGTCTTGTGTGCACATTGTAGATTAGGTGTAAATAGTTTGTATGTGCCTTGTATAGTCGGTCGTGTTTTGCATTTTGTGTTTTCCCTAGTCTACCCCAGAGTGATCTCGTTCTCACTGCAATCTTGTTGCTGCATGTCCCCAGTCGGAGCCAATGGTGGTACTTACCTAGGGTTAGGGTTCTGAATTGAATTTGCATGCTTATATTTGTATTCTTTCAATCCCTTATTGCCTTAGTTTTTTATTTTTCCCTTGGCCTTTTGCATTGTATCTTTTGTTTTGTTGTTGACTTCCTGTAGAGGGTTCCCAATTATTTAAGTTGTATTTTCATGCCTTGGCACTCATTGGTTGATTGGCCCCTATGCAATGTTTTACCTCTTTTTCCCGTCGCACTTAAGAAAAAATACTAAGTTTAAAATCATTCTGTGCACGTGGTAATGTATGTCGCATGTTTGTGTCTTTGAATGTACAAGTCCAAATGTACATTGGTGGTCCAAAAATGTTCAATTGGCTTTCAAAGAAATGAAAAAAATTGATTGTATGCATTTTGAATGCATGTCAGGTTTGTATATGCATTGGGGAATCTGTCACAGATTCTAGGTATAATCCCTGCTGGTATGTGCGGGATTGCATGTATATTTGTGTTGTATGTTTTGACATGCAATAGCTAGATACAAAGGTAAGCATGCAAGCAAGAGGTACATTGGTGGACATGCATTCACTACAGTGAGGGGGTCATCGGTGAACAACATTCATCAGTAGCATACAAGTCAGATATACAAAGGTGACTGTATGTCTTAGATACAAGAGGAAATATACAAGTGGACAAGTGCAAGGTGGACATAGTGAAGATAGTTAATTGCATTTGTAAGGCAGTTGGAGTCCGCGCATTGTATGTTGGGCTTGTATGTTCCCAACATACAATTGAAACATGCAAAGGAAAGTGATACAATGGTTGGGGCCTACAAACATACAAAAAGGTTTGTATATGTTCGACATACAAATTAGAATGTCTATCAAAATATGCAAGTGCGATATACATTCCCGAGATGCATTCGCCAGACCCAAAAAGGTATGCGATGTAGTTAATTTAGTGTTGGAGTCCTGATGAATGTATGTTTTTTCTTGTATGTTTACATTTGCATATGCGATATAGGATGAACATGCAACGGAATAATATGCAAGCTGGACCTGATTTAATAGTCAAATTTGGCAAATTTAGCCCTGATGTCTGTGGCTTGTATGTATGTGGCATTGGTATATGCCGATATACAAAAGAATGAGATACAAGGCCTAGATTTGAAAATGGCTCCAATTTGTTTCATAATGTTTGAAATCTGAGGGTTGTATATTGGAATATACAAAGGGAAGGTACAAAAGTTAACATACAACCTAGACCCGATTGCTTTTCTGACATTGTTTTATAAGTATTTGGGGTCCATGCTTTGTATGCGGGTAGTTGTTTATATATGCATGTTCTTTGCATATACAAGGTGAAAAGGGCAAAATCAAAGAGGGAAAAGTCAGCGATAGCAAAAGGGTGCCTACATGGCACGTTCTAATTAGCTAGTGACTTTTTAGCATGTTTTGATGTTGTGGATTTTGAAAATAGAGAGGGAGATCAACAGTTCAGTTTCAAAGTTTTGGCAATGGATTTGCTTTGTATCTATAGTTGTTTTCAGGAAGGAAAATTTTAGAAGCATGTAGCTGCTACTTTTCAGAGGGGTCACAATAGGTTTGGCCATTAATGGTGAAATCACAGTGGTATGGGTCGATAATTGATAGCAACCTACCATATTTGTAAGGAAAATCTACGAGCGGCAATACATCTCCCAAACTCACCTGTTTCTCCTTCTTGTTCTGCCTACGCTTTTAATGTTTTGGGCACCATTTTGGGTGCGATGTATCTGGCAAATTTTTTTGAATTGCCATGTAATTATTGTTGAGTACACAATCTTATTATAAAAGGCAAACTGTGTCACTCATTTAGGGTTTGTTGAAATCTAGACAAATTTTGTTGTTGTGATAAGATACAACTTCATTGGTGGCTCTATTCTAGTTGTCTTGTGAGTTTATGAATCATATGTTGAATGTTTCATGCATAATCTTATTGGTTTCATGTTGATTTAAATGAGTAATGTTTCATTGCATGTATTTTTTTATTTGTCTCCAAATTGGATGTGTTCTTCTTATGAGTCTGAACAGCTAAGGGGTGTTCAAGATTCTAGGATATGGGTTTGCTATGTTGAATGCTTGATCTTTTACTTCTACTCAAGTAGTAGATTAAATGTTTAGGGTTAAGTGTTAGGAAGAATATATTGCAGTGAGGATGTCTGTAAGTAGAGATAACTAAATACTTAGTTTTGGGAAGTATCTATAAGGCATACACTACAAAGCCCCCTTAAAACCTAGTTATTAATTTCAGTTTATGGTGATCATTCACATATGTATGTCTATTGACTCCTAGCCCTGAGATAGGCACCAGTCCAGTCTTTTATTGAGGTTACAACTAAAGTCCTAGTTTTGTATCCAAATACAAAATATAAATCTAAACTTTAGATACAAATCTTTAGGACATTTAGATGTAGTTTTAGGACCAAAATCCTATGATTCACAATTGAGCATAGGCCCAAAGCTAGCCCCTTTGCACTTATTTCACAGTTTTGGTCTGCATAAGAGAGGATTTATCTACTTTGTGTCAACATCCCAGTAAGTTCATGTGCATATCTGATGGATGTTGAATAGGGAATAACCCCCTTGGTTCTACAGAGCCTAAAGAAGAAGAGGAGATATTTATAGAGCATATCTCCTATACTGTTGGCCCCTGGCCCAGGAATCCTATTAATCAATGATGGCTATATTGTAGGGATAACTAGGAAAAAGCATCTAGTTGGGAAAAATGCAACACCTTTAGAAGAAGTAGTATGATAATTCAAATCAATTTTCTTTCTGGGAGTCTTTCTTGACTTTAGAAAACTCTCCTTCAAAACCAAGTCCAGTAGTGTCTCAATAAAGTTTTTGTTTACCAAGCATCTCATGCAACTTATTTGAGCTTTCTTCAAACTTTAAATTCTTTTCCAACTGCTTTCTAACATCCTCAAGATCTTTTCTTAAAGAAACTATTTCTCCTTCAAGCTTTTGGCATTCAACTATTTTAGCTTCCAACTTAGATTTTATTTCACTGGCTATCCTCTTAGTTCCCTCAACCTCTGTCTTTAACTTGATAATTAATTTGTCTGATTCACCTACTTGATTCCTCAAATAAATAATCAAGTTTCTAGCATTTTAAAGGTCTATAAAAGCTTTTTTTTTTAAGTCTTTTTCTTGTTGTAGTTGCACCTCTAATCTATGATTCTCCGTTTTATAATTATTGAGTTTACTCAAAGCACACATGAGTTCTCCTTCTATGTGAATTTCACATTCTTGTTCTTCATCACTTATAATCTAATTTTCTTCTTTGAAATCTGATTTAGTCTCATCTCCTTCATGTGAAAGTTTTCCATCATTGTCACTCTTCTTTGATAATAAGTTTTCTTATTCAAATGCATTACCTTGATAAATTTTTTATCAACTTCTTCCACATATCCTGAGTTATTTCGTAGTGCATAACTTGACAAGAAACATCATTAGATAGAGTAGACAATATGGACTTCTTTGCAATATAATTACATTCAAGAGCTTCTTTATTATTTGTAGTAACACAATATCCATTCTCAACTGACATCAAAACACCATATCCTAAATAGGATAAATAAATCTACATTCTCGTACACCAAACTAAGAAATTTGAACCATCAAAGAAAGGAGCTCTTGAAACCTTTTCTTCTAATACAATATCAGATTCAACTTGGAGAACATTTCTATCAGTATGTTCTATATCAACCTTTGAATTTGATAAAGATGGAGAGTTTTGACTAATCTAAGACTTGACAATTTTCTTGCTCTTATTTCTTTTGTATTTTCCCATGGTACTCCACACACAAGATCTACCCAAGATGATTAAGCTTCAAAAGGGAACCTAGGCTCTGATACCACTTGTTGGAGTCCAACTGAGAGGTGGGGTGAATCAATTTTGTATTAATTTTTAACTTTTACAAAATTTATCGTACAAGACAAATAGAGAGGAGGACATTAATGATTTATTGAGTTTATATGCACAAGACTTATAATAAAAGATGTAAACAAAAACTTATGATCAAATGATTAATATGCACACACATAGAGGAAATCAATGAGAAGCATGACACAAGCTTTTTACCAAGTGGAAAACCCTCTGGGGTAGAAAAACCACTCATGAATTGCCTCACTGGCTTAACTTTTAAAACTTCTATACAAGGCCTCACTGGCTTATTCATAACCTCACTCGTTACACAAAGATCTCACTGATCAAGAAAGCTTCACTAGATTTACAAAAATGCCTCATTGGCATACACTGTACCTCACTGGTTGATATAAGGCCTCACCGGCTGATATATGTGTCTCACTGACAAATGTAAGGTCTCACTGACCTACAAGACTCATTGGCATATTGCCTCATTGGAAAACACAATCACCACTTGAAGAGATAAACAAAATTAGAGGGTTATTTTGTTTCCATTCAATTCATTATTCCATCTCTGCATAATACAAACTCCTTCAATCAAAATAGATTTCTCTATGTGTTTGTCTTCAAACAACATTTGATGCATAATCAATTCACCTGATTAAAATTATTTTTGCACATTCAATTACATATTGTCTTGACATGGTTTGATTTGTTGCATAATATCTTCATCCTTGTTTGATTCATTCCTACATAAATATAATCTCATTTGTATTTTTTTAAAATATGTTTTTATCACTGCATTTTTATTCACACAAAAAAACTCTCCACATCAATACACCTAAAAAACCATTATATGCAAATTGAATGTCCTTTCGTTTCACCTTAAAAAAAAAACATTCATTTTCTTCTTTTCAAAACCTTTCATCTTCTCACACTCAATCTTCTTTTCAATCTGCAAAAACCATCTTAAGAAAAATAAGATCATAAAAAATCTTTAATGAAATCAATCAATGAATCTTCTTCAAATTCTCTTATCATTTTTCTTCACCATAAAAAAACTTCCATATTCCTTCAATCCATAAAAGGCTTCCATGCTTTTATTCAAAGCCAAGTGCTCTACAAAAAGAACTTATAAATTTTGCTCACAAAGAAAATAAATCAAAACTCCTCTTTGATCTCCATTTGTCATGAGGGAAAGTTTTAAAAATAGAATAAAATCTTCTAACAACAATCTTAGCTTTTAAAACCAATAAAAAGACTCCTCTTTTTGGAAGGCTAAAAGATAGCCTTGAAAATAGCTCATAAAGAATATTTTAAATGCCTCATAAGTGGCCGCCAAAAATGGGAGTTGAAAAGTTTCTTTTTTTAAATCAAAATAAAGCCATATATATGGCATTCGAACCACTAGGCTCTTGATTGCTTTTTGTGGGGACCGGTCATACCATGTTTTAAAACCCCTCTAATAGGTCAATTTAAGTCATTTGACCTTCAATAATAAGTCACCACAAAAATAAAACAAAAAGGGCAAAATGTAAATGAAGGGCATCAAAGGGCATAGAAGATGTGTTATGGTTTAAGTGATTTAAGCTTGATTAAATATCTTTGATAACATACATGTGATTCATCAAGCCCTGTAACAAATAATGGCTTTGAAATATTACTACTCTGATCCCATCAACTTTCATTATGAAGAATATGTATCAACAACTCAACACTGTTGGAGAAATATCAACATCATATAATGAAATTCTTAAAATTTTGAATATGAAGAACACTGAAGACAACCTTGCTCAGTATTTGCATTCTTTGTTCAAGAATAATGAAGATATCAAAACCACCTAAAACATGAAAGCATCCTAATCAATATTACCATGAAGACATTCACATCACCATGAAGACATAATCAATATCAACATCATCTGAACCACATCTGAGTTCTCCTCAACCATAAGAAGACCAATTGTGAGTTTTCTTGGTAACACATTATTAAGAATTGCATCTTGATTATCCTAATCATGAACCTAAACAATGAACATACTATCAACTTCAAAAACACCATGACGACAAAACTTGTGGAGATCAAGAATATAAGTCCAACACAAACAAGTCCTATGATCTTGAAAGAATGAACCAATATGAACACCAAACAATTTAGAACACCATACTATGGAGAACACCATACTGAGACAAACATGAAGATATCCTGATAACATCTCTTATCAATCACTTATCGTGATGACATGAACAACTCCTGTCAATACCAACACCTTTTTGACATCAATGACAATCTACTTTCACCAGGCATAAATAATTATGATAGTAGATAGAAAATGGGGAGATGGAGGTATGTGGGAATGTTGTAGAGTGGAAGGGAATCAAGACCAACGGTTGCACACACCAAATTGGATTTTGAAGCTTTTTATTGGAAGGGGGATTTGGGAGTAATGGAAATGTTCTCTTAATGGATTTCCTATTCAGGATTTTAGGGACCCAAATGTAATTATGAATTTTAAGATTTTGTGATGGGGAGTGGGTGTTGCAAGTATGAGGATAACCAGTATTGTCATTGATGTCAACATACTCATGTTGCATTAATGATAAGGATTGGATGAGTTATGTGCTAAGGATATTGATAAAATTAGTTCTAATCAGGAACAGAGAAGAATAGTGAAGACAGTGAGACTAAAGATCCAAGCTAAGATAAATATAAGAGGATGTGGTTCAAAGGGTTTGTAGATATGTGTCTTAAGATGATCCAGTAAAGATTTTAGAGGTCCACATGGTGATCTGAAGAAGTTGTGGCCGCTCAAGTAAAATCAGTTCCAACAACTATTTAGAGGTGACAGAGTGACACAGATAGGTCCGGTGATATCTAGAAATGCATTATCCTATTCTACGGATTTGGTTAAGTGTTTAGGAGGTCCATCTGGAGTGACAACTCAAATGGTTCATGATCTGGAGGTCTGCAAGCATCTATTCCGTTGTGATAGTGATGACAGACTGTGTTCTTGAGGTTTCGGATGAAGGAGAGAAGGATTTTAGTAAGCAGATGTAGTGTGGATGATTCTTGGTGATTCAAGCTAGCTTGTGGAGGTCTTTGGATCTTGTCCAGTTTGTGTTGGTGGTCTGCATTGGAGTTTGAGCTTGAAATTGAAGAATTACTTCCTGATGATGGTCTTCTTCCTAAGTCTGGCCGACCGAATAAGTTACACATCTTGCGGATGATCTTGAAGATGTTATGTGAAGATTGGCATGTTCCTAGAAAAAGATTGAAGTCTCAAATCTGTGTGGCCAACAGTGTGTCATTCTCCATGAAGTATTTTGTAATTAATCATAATGTATTTATATATTTTCTCTATAATGTTTGCCGACCTAGATGATCATTCCTAAGTCGATGTCTTGTATAAATAAGGAGTTGTAAAGTCATTTCAAAGTGCATCTTGTGGTGATGAGAGAGTGGTAGTGAGGAGGAGAGAGAAAGGCAGAACATAAGTATTGGGCTTAAATGGAACTGACTCAAGCATGGTGAAGATGCTATTCTCCAGTTCAAGTATGTGATACTTATTATTTTGTAGATTGTGTGTCTCCTGTAGGCAGTGGGCCTCTTGTGAGTAGTGTGCTCAGGTAGTGAGCCCTAATTGGCATGTGCCATTTTGTTCTTTCTATTCTTATAATAGAGAATACAATCTTGGGTTAATCACCCCGTGGGTTTTCCCTTAACTAGGTTTTCCACGTCAAAATCTTGGTGTCTTATGTGTTGATGTGGTTCTGCTCTTGATTTAATGCATTATGTTTCATGATTGATTTATTATTATGCTGCTGAATTACAAAGTGAATTTAAGTGTTCAATTGAAAGAAAATTTTGGACAACTGATTCACCCCCCCTCTTAGTTGTCTGTCTTGAATCTAACAATTGGTATTAGAGCTAAGTTCATCTAAAAGAGTTTAACCGCTTGAGGAGATCCAGGATGTCATCCTACAAGAAGGATAGTCTGAAGTTTGATGGAACCAATTTTAATCTTTGGAAAAGTCTCATGCAATGTCACTTGCAATGTATGGTAATGCAGTACTAGACCATGGCTACAATGAAGTATACTCCCTCACAGAATGGCCCAAAAACTACAACTAAAATCATAGATGTTGAAAACAATCTGCAGACTAAAGAAGCTCTTATAAGTGTCTTGTTTGACTCAGAGCTAACAAATGTTGTTGACCTACAAACTGCTTTTGAGATTTGGGAAAAACTAGAACTTCTACATGAAGGAGACAAGTATGTTAAATGTGCAAGGTTACAGAGTCTAAAAGGAAAATTTGAAAATCTGAAGATGAGAGAAGATGAAAATATCACTACTTTTATGCCAAGAGTAAATGAACTTATTTGTGGCATTAGATGTCCTGGTGGAGTCTTGGATGAAGATGAAATTGTTGGCAAAGTTCTCACATCCCTTCCCACTTCTTATAAAATCAAGGTTTTTTCCATTGAAGAATTTAGAGTCCATTCAAGTGTCACAAGAGATCAATTGGTTGGTAAATTGGCTGCATTTGAATTGAATGAGTTTGGAGATGTCCCCCCTCAAGACTGAATCTGCATTCAAAGCTAGTGCTTCTATAAAAGGAAAAGAAAGGTTTGATCTTGGAGAGAACTCTTCAAGGAAACTATCATGGTATGAAAAAGCAAGAAAAGACCTGGAAGAAGAAGATGCTGAAACTACTTCACTTGAAGCCCTTAATGCAAAAAGACTGCCAAGAGGATTTGGTAAGTATGAAGAGAAATTGCCTTTTAAGTGTTTTAACTACAATAAGATTGGACATTTTGCCTCAAGGTGTCTGGAAAGATTTTCAAGGCCAAATCCTAACAAATCAAGGTTCCAAAAGAATTATTACTATGTTCATGAAGATGATGATAATGAAGGAGTAATAGATGATGAATCAGAGATAGGAAACAAACCCAGAAGTGATTGGGTGTTTATTGCCATCAAAGAAGAAGATCCAATGCCCTCTAAATCTGTCAATCATAAAGTTGTAGAAAGAGCTCTGGCTGCCCAAGTTGAAGAAAAGGATGACTGGGTCATTGACAGTGGATGCTCTCACCATATGATAGGTGACAAAAATAAGTTCATAGATTTGGAAAGGTATGAAGGAGGAGTGCTAAAGTTTGGTGATAATTCTTTTGGTAGAATCAGAGGTAGAGAAACTATTTCTTTTGATGGAAAGAACAAAAATGGTAATGTACTGTATGTTGAAGGATTGAAGTACAATCTTCTCAGTGTTGGATAGTTGGTGGACAAAGGCTATGATCTCTGATTCAAGAATGGAAAATGCAAGATCTTTGAAAGTTTCAGAACAGAGATTGCATCCAGTACTCAAACAAAAGGTAATATCTTCCATTTAGTTGGTACTGGTAAAAGTTGTCTATTTGTGCAAATTGATCAAAGTTGGTTATGGTATAGGAGGATGTGTCATGTGAATTTTGATAATATCATCAAGATAAGCAACACTCAGGATGTAAGGGATCTTGCAAAACTAGTGAAACCTACAAATAGTTTGTGCAAAGAATGTCAGTTGGGGAAACAAAGTAGAGTCTCATTCAAAAGCAAGGAACAGTCTTCTACCAGATTATTGGACTTAGTTCATACTGATTTATGTGGTCTGACAAGAATTAGAAGTGTACAAGGTGATAGATACTTCATGCTATTAATTGATGACTACTCCTGGATGATGTGGGTTACTTTGATGAAAGAGAAATCAGATGCTCTTGAGAAATTCAAAATATTCAAGGCTATGGTAGAGAATGAAACCGTATTAAAATTAAAATGTCTGAGGTCTGATAGAGGTGGAGAATTCACATCCGATGAGTTCATAGAATTCAGTGAGAAACATGGAATAAAGAGATAGTTGTCTGCTCCTAGGACTCCACAGTAGAATGGAGTAGTGGAGAGAAAGAACTAGACCATCCAGGAAGCATCTAGGACCATCATGATGGAAGCAAATGTTCCTCAGATCTACTGGAGAGAAGCTATGAGAACTGTAGTCTACACTCTCAATTAAGTTCAAATCAGAAGCAATACCAGTAAGACTCCTTATGAACTCTAGTTTGGCATCACTCCTACTATGATGTATTTTAGAGTCTTTGGTAGCAAATGTTACATTAAAAGAGATGAAGATTTAGGCAAATTTGATGCTAGAAGTGATGAAGGAATATTCCTATGTTATTCTACTCAAAGGAAAGCATACCGGTGTTATAACAAGAGACTCAGAAAGATTATAGAAAGTACAAATGTGAAGGTTGATGAAGGAATTGAAAAACCCTCAAGGTTTTATGAATATGATGAAGATGATCAGAATGATTTCTGATTCAAGGAGTCCAAGTCCCCTCTGAAATTTAGATTCAAACTGATCCGGTAAATTAGGAAGAAGAGATAAGTTTAAATGAACCTATTGAAGAATCAAAAGTACTAGAAACTCCCAATGTTCCCAAGTATGTAAGATTGAATCACTCTAAAGATTAGATCATAGGTGATAAAAGGAAAGATGTACAAACAAGAAGAAGGATTGCTCAAGATTCAAAAGAGTATTGTCTGATTTCAAAGATTGAACCTAGGACAATGAATGAAACTTCCAATGATGATAACTGGACTAAAGGAATGGAGGAAGAGCTAATGCAAATTGAGAAAAATCACACTTGGGATCTTGTTCCTAGACCTAGAAACAAGAATGTGATTGGAGCCAAATGGGCTTTCCTAAACAAACTAAATGAAGTTGGTGAAGCAATCAGAAGTAAAGCTAGATTGGTCTGCAAGGGTTACTCTCAAATAGAAGGAGTTGATTTTGAAGAAACTTTTGCTCCGGTGGCAAGAATTGAAGTAGTCATACTATTTCTTACTTTTGCTGCCTTCAAGGATTTCCAAGTATATCAGATGGATGTCAAGTCTTCCTTTCTGAATGAAGACTTGGAAGAAGAAGTATATATTGAACAACCAGATGGATTTCAATTGTTTGATCATGGTGATATGGTCTGCAAGTTGAAGAAAGCACCATATGGACTGAAGCAAGCCCCAAGAGCCTGGTATGAAAGATTGGATAAGCATACCTTGAAGATTGGTTTTAACAAAGGTACTACTGACAATAATTTGTAGTTCAAAATTGATCATGAAAATATCTTGATTGTTGAAGTATTTGTTGATGATATCATTTTTGGAGGAAGAGATAGTATGTGTAAAACTTTTTCAAATCAAATGAAAAGTGAATTTGAGATGTCCATGCTTAAGGAAATGAATTTATTCTTGGGTCTGCAAATCATTCAAACTAAGAAAGGAATCTTCATTTCTCAAACCAAATATGTGAAAGAATTGTTGAAGAAATTTGGGATGGAAGACTCAAAACCAATGTGTACTCCCATGACAACCAGATGTAAATTGAGCAAAGATGATGACTCTCCTAAGGCTGATCAGAAAAAGTACAGGTCAATGATTGGAGGATTGTTGTATCTCACTCAAACTAGACCTGACATTATGAATGTTGTTGGTCTTGTTCCAAGATTTCAAGCTGATCCTAGAGAATCTCATGTCATGGCAATCAAGAGGATTTTTAGATATCTAAAAGGGATAGTTGAGTATGGATTGTGGTATCTTAGAGATCATGTTTTTTCACTTCATGCATATACAGATGTGGATTGGGTAGGAGATGTGGATGACCGGAATAGTACCAGTGGTGGAGCATTCTTTTTAGGTAAGAGATTGGTTTCTTGGCTAAGCAAGAAATAAGAGGCAATATCTCTATCCACAGCTGAAGCAGAATATATTGCAGCAGTAGGTAGTTGCTCTCAAGTCTTGTGGATGAAGCAGATGCTAAGAGACATCAGAGTGGAGTATGAGGAACCTATCACAATCTTCTATGATAATTCAAGTGCAATAAATATATCTAAGAATCTAGTATTTCATTCAAGGACCAAACATATATCCATCAAGATTCACTTTTTGAGAGAGCAAGTAAACAAGAATGAAGTCAGATTGGAGTTTGTGCCTTCCAAAGATCAGATTGCAAATATCTTTACTAAACCTCTACCTAAGGACTCTTTTGAGTATCTTAGGGAGAAGTTAGGGGTTATTACCCCTCTGATGATGAACTAAGGTGCACTGATATACATCAATCTGGTGGATTTCACAATCATATCTTGTGGTCTAGATTGATGATGGGGAGCTGCTACTTAGGGAAAGCAGCTGGTATGATTCTAAAGTGTTGGAGTTGCAAGTATGTGCCCTTTTCCATTGATGTCAAAGGGGGAGAGAAGACGTGAAAAAAAAGTGGTTGTTGATCAAAGGGGGAGCAGTAAAAGAAGAGAAGATGGTTGTTGGTGATAGGGGGAGTTGTGTCAGTAAAGGAAAGTTCTTGTCTTGATGGTCAAAATAGTTTTTCACATCATATGTTGCCATCAATGAGAAAGAGGGAGATTGTTGCAAGTATGAGGCTAACTAGTATTTTCATTGATGTCAACATACTCCTATTGCATTAATGATAAGGATTGGATGAGCTATGTGTTGAAGATATTGAGAAAATTAGTTCTAATTAGGAACAAAGAAGAATAGTGAAGACAGTGAGACTAAAGATCCTAGCTAAGATAAATATCAAAGGATACGGTTCAAAGGGTTTGTAGATATGTGTCTTAAGATGATCCTGTAAAGATTTCAGAGGTCCCCATGGTGATCTAACGAAGTTGTGGCTGCTCCAGTAAAACTAATTCTGGTAGCTATTCAGAGGTGACAGAGTGACACAGATAGGTCCGGTGAGATCTAGAAATGCATTATCCTATTCTACAGATTTGGTTGAGTGTTTAGGAAGTCCATGTGGAGTGACAACTCAAATGGTTTGTGATCTGGAGGTCTACAAGCATCTATTCCATTGTGACAATGATGACAGACTGTGTTCTTGAGGTTCTTGATGAAGGAGAGAAGGATTTTAGTAAGCAGATATAGTGTGGATGATTCTTGGTGATTCAGGCTAGCTTGTGGAGGTCTTTGGATCATGTCTAGTTCATGTTGGTGGTCCACATTGGAGTTTGAGCTTGCAATTAAAGAATTACTTCTGGATGATTGTGTTCTTCCTATGTCTAGCCTACCAGATAAGTTACACATCCTACGGATGATCTTGAAGAAGTTATGTGAAGATTGGCATGTTCCTAGAAGAAGATTGAAGTCTTAGATCTGTGTGGCCAACAGTGTGTCATTTTATGTGAAGTATTTTGTAATTAGTCATGATGTATTTATCTATTTGCTTAGTAATGTTTCCCGACTTAGATGATCATTCCTAAGTTGATGTCTTGTATAAAAAAGGAGTTGTAAAGTCATTTCAAAGTGCATCTTGTGGTGATGAGAGAGTGGTAGCGAGGATGAGAGTGAAAGGCAGAGTAGAAGTATTGGGCTTAAATGGAACTAACTCAAGCATGGTGAAGATGCTATTCTCTAGTTCAAGTATGTGATACTTATTATTTTGTAGACAGTGTGTCTCCTATAGGCAGTGGGCCTCTTGTGAGAAGTGTGCTCAGGCAGTGAGCCCTAATTGGCATGTGCCATTTTGTTCTTTCTATTCTTCTAATAGAGAATACAATCTTGTGTTAATCACCTCATGTTTTTTCCCTTAACCAGGTTTTCCATGTCAAAATCTTGGTGTCTTATGTGTTGATGTGTTTCTGCTCTTGATTTAATGCATTATGTTTCATGATTGATTTATTATTATGCTGCTAAATTACAAAGTGAATTTAAGTGTTCAATCGAAAGAAAGTTTTGGACAACTGATTCACCCCCCTCCTCTTAGTTGTCTTTCCTGAATCTAACAGTGGGATGCTTGGGATTTTAGGAGTGTGGATGGTCCATTTGAATTAGGTTCTTTTTTCTTGGGGACCCAAACCTTTTTGGTTTTGAAATTATCTTTTTGAGATGTGGACTTGGGTAGCCTTTTTGAGTTTTAATTTTTATTTGATTCTTTGCATTGGCACCATGTGGCATGAGGAATATTAGGATTTTTTCCTTTATGGGTGGAGGCATCAAAATTTTTTATTTTTGAATCCCATAGGGTTGTTTGTGGTAGCTTCATGTTAAGTTGATGTGTGCATTTGTTGATCATGATTAGGAAGTGTAGGGGATTTATAAGAATGGGATGTATGGATAGATTTGTGGCTAAAGTGATAAGGGGATTTGAAGATGGGAATATTAGGAGTTGGAAGGACTGGAGGTAAAGTTGATGGAGGGATGTCAGGAGTTGGAAGAAGTGGAGGTAAAGTGGATGGAGGGAGATGGATGGTCACATGATTTTTGGGTCCGTGGTATGATGGAGGAGGGATGGAAACATATGTTTTATGGGTGCGATGAGGTGCATCTACCTTGGGATTAGATGAAGTGGTTTTAGGAGGTGGAGATGTGGTACCAACATCTTTGGATTGACTTCCTTGAGATATATAACCAATACCATATGGTTTTGGAGAGAATTTGGCATGGATGGGTTCCAAGTTACCTTGCTCATGAAGGCCTAAGCCTTTACCTTGATAATTCATTTTTTGGAATATATGATGTGTAATGGGATGCTTATTTTTTAGGATACAAGACATGAGTCCCTTATTGGATGAAGAAGGCGAGGTGGTAGACAATGGTTTCTTCTCTTCTAGGGAAGAACATTCATGAATGAAGGTAGTAATACCAATAGGATATGATGGTGGATTTGTGATATGGTCGATAACCGATGACAAAAGATCATTAGGATATTGATTATGCTCATTATGCTCATGAGGATCTAGGATATTTGTTTGATCATCTATGCTGACTTGGGAGCCAAATGTCTCATCAAGAGAAGTGGATGTTGTTGGATCAAGGATAGGACTAGATGGAGGATGGATAGGAGTAGTGGAGGTTTCTTGATCATGGATAGTATTGGGACCATGAGTGGAAGGAGTGACAAGTTCTTGATCATAGATAATATCTTGATCATAGAAAAGATATAGGTTATGGATAGGTTGAATGGAAGGGATTTGTTCTTGATTTGGATAAGGGGTTAATGTTTCCACATGCTTAGGACTAGACTCTTGACATAGCTCTTGATTTTGGATGGAAGTGGAAGTTGAAGACTCTTGGATGCACTTGAGAGGCTCTAGATGCTCAACAACATGAGGATATAGTGGATCTTGACTTGGAATCATGGTGGGAGACTCCTCAATAGGTTCAATGGGTTGTGAACTACATGATGGGATTGGAAGATTAGGCATGATGTTTGAGGATTCTTTGGTAGGCTTAGGGATAGATGTTTGATGACATAGAGGTGATGGTTGATTCCTTCCTAGTAGCCAATGGATCACACCCATCATTAGTATATGAGTGGATGCATAATATAATGGATGGATAATGAGGATCAAAGGTGTAGGATTGGGATCTGATGGAGTGATAATGGGATTCAATGTGTTAGAAGTGAGATTAGGATCAGGTGGATGGACAAGAGGATTGGATATAATAGGATTTGGAAGGTTGGAAGGATTACATGATGGAGGCTCCATATGGATGGATGGATGAGGGAGGCTAGTAGATGGATTGTTGTATGATCACAAACTTGAGATGGTATTTCCCTTGTAAATAATATCATTAAGATGGTTTAAGGATTATTGATCTTGGTGTGAGGAGTGACTACTACTAGTATGCTTATGATGTGAAGGATTTTGACATGGATATTGAGGAATATTCATGAGATTGGTTGATATGGAGGGACTAGGTTGACATTATTATGGGGGTGACTTGGATGAAGAGGCTAAGTTGGATGGATCAATATATGAGGCATATGGTTGGGCCTTGTCATTGATTGGGCAATATTCAAAAGGATTTATGTCAGCATAAATGGTAACCTCTTGGTCATTTAATGGAAATTTGATGCATCTTTCATAGGTGGAAGTAAAAACCCTCATGGCATAAATCCATGGGCATCCTAGAGGATATTATATGGAAGATTGAGGTCTAGGACTTGACAAGTGATTTTCACTAGGGTTGTGTTGCAAGGTGTGGCCTTGGTCTCCTTGTTCAACACTACACTATGGTGGTTTATGACAAGGGCTTAACAGCCTCCCGTGCTTGTTAAGTCAAGTGGTTGTATCAGACATTAATAGGTTGATCTTTTGGTGCAATGACAACTAATAATTGGTATCAGAGCTGAGGTCATAGTTTTAAACCCTGTGCTTGCACTGGGGGGTTGCTATAATGTGTGGCCCTTGGTCTCCTTGTTCAGTGTTGCGCTGCGGTGGTTTGTGACAAGGGCTTAACCGCCTCCCATGCTTGTTAAGTCAAGTGGTTGTATTAGGCATTAATAGGTTGATCTTTTGGTGCAACATCAACTAATAGGTTGGACCTAATTTAATGGGCAATCAGATAGTAACTTTAGATATCCTTTCAGTTTCATCATAGGTTTTAATAGTGATGGAATGATATTTTTCAATATCTGCGGTGGAGTACATCCCAATTGTTTAACGTACCTTAGAGTGCACAAGTTTAACCCTAAGCCACAATCTATTAGGACCCTTTTGACTAAACACCTTTTGATTATAACTTCTATGTGAAGGTGTTCATTATGGGATGAAGGTTGGGGTGATAGTGATATTGGTGGAAGCGAATATGTGGGGATATATGGTTCATGAGTATCAAAATATGCATCATGATATACAAAGTTTTCATCATCATTAGGAGTGCCTTTTGGCCCACCTCAGAGTATGATTTTGGGCTTTGGATTTTACCTATATTTTTTGATAATCATTGGTTTTGATACCTTTGTAGAACTCTCATAACTTGGTTGCAAATAAAAAGGTCTATGATCCTTCACTTTGTCATCATTGTGTGCCTTGGTATTTTTAGATCCATTAGATCATGCTTTATCATTTGCTATGAGTAAAGATACATCAAAATCATCAGGTATTTTTATCCCTTCATCAATAATGGCTTTAAAATAATGTTTTAGATTTACTTTGACAACTTCTTTGATGAGTTTGAGAAACTTTTCATCATTGAGCGCTTGTTTTATATGTTCTTAGGATATTTCCTCATCATCACTTGCATTGTTTTGATCTTCCTCATCTCCAACACTAATTTGTTTCTCCTCATGAAGATTCTCATAATGTCTTTCTCCTTCTTATTCCATTTCTCTTCTTGTGTGATCTTGTCTTAGGGGGCTTGTGTGATAATTTTGATCTTTGACCTAGGAATAGTGATATAATAAGATATAAGAATACAAGGTTGTAATGTAATGCAAACCTTAGGATATGAAGACAGCTTAAATGAGTATGATGTGACTAAACTTCAAGTGGGTTAGTGACAACTTGAAAATAGATCAAGGTAACTCTAGGTCTAACAATGATTATGTAGAATATGATTACTTGTGCTATGATGGATAGACACAAAGACAATGATCAAGAGAGAGTATGCTAAAGGAGGAGATGATAAACTCCAAGCCAGTTACCCTATCATAAGATACTGATATAAACTCAAGTATGATAGACCTCAAGTGGTAAAAGAAATATGATAGCCAATGCTTGATTGAAGACCAAAGAGAGCAACCTAGATGCAAACTAAGGATTTTGTTTGAATAATGATCAATATGCAAATGTATATGACTAATTGGGATGTTCTGGATATATAATAACTCAAGACTGAAACCCTAGAAGATCAAAATTGAAAAATGATGCCCCAAAAGAAGGATAAGACTATGTTTTCACTTCTCTATTTAGGACCAAGGATTAGAAGCATAGGACTAGTGAAAAATGACATTTTTTGCTTGTTTTTAGTTGTTTGAGCAAGTTTTGTTTGTTGTATGAAAGATGGTGACAAGAATACACTTCAAGAACAAAAACATAATGGCTAGATGTTTGATAGGAAGTATAAGCATAATGTGTATATTCAATAGCCCCTTAAGGCCAAATTTCCATAGTTCTCAACACAATCAAATACACTTGAAAACAATACTTAGTCTCCTAAGGTTAATGGCCAATGGTAGCTTGTTCAAGCCCACAACTTGGAATCTCCTTCGACCTAATGTAGGAAAACCTATGTGGTGTATACACTTTTGTCTTTGCAAGAGAGGATAGGTAGGGGCCTCTAGGACTGGAAGGATAACCTGATCACCCTCTCCTTGAAAAGCCAACAAGTAGCTTATACTAAGCCAAGGATTTTTGTCTCATCTTAAGGGAGCCATATGGTGAGTATCTTCAGAGAATGTATTCTCTTGCATTGAACAAGACACCAACTTATACTCAATCAATAGGGTAGGCTTCTAACTTAACGTGTCTACTAGGAATTTAGGGACTTAACTCTCATTCATGTGGTAGTGACTCACTTAAGAGGCTATCCCAACCACTTACATCAATCCCTTAAAAGGAAAGAATGGGGTTAACGTATCTCATACACAAGTGTATGTATACTAGGGAACTATTAGAATAAGTATACATCACCAAGAAGTCTATGGATTTTGCCTTAACTATTTATATAGTTGATCAAATTGAAAATACCACTTAGAGTTGTCCCTTGGGATGAGTACTTCTTTTACCACCAAGGCATGCTCTTCTAAAAACAAAAAAAAAGAAGATAGAACAATTTCTCTTACACCCAAAATCCATTGAGAACTAAGGGGAGAGGATACTTTTGTTCTACCTTAGGGTCTACTAACACAAAGTGTGCAAATGCACTAGACACATCAAACAGTTAAATTCTTTTTAGAGCACCAATTGAAATGTTCCTATGTTAACATGAAAACACACAGAAGGATCCTACAACAAATGTATTAGTAGTTTGCCAAAAATTTTGTGACTTGAACATGTGTAAAGTTGTAAGAAAAAACATTAAGACAAGACAAATGATCTTGCAAAAACCCACACGAAATGTTAAATGCAAGGAAGAAAGAAAAATGTTTGATATTGTAGAATGAAAATCTGATTTTTAAATGATTATACCTAAAAATTTGTAATGAATTTGACAAAATAGATTTTTCCACAATGTAGATCCCCGAGTCACCTTTCCAACACCTACAAAATTATGAAAATCTGATAAAAAATACAAAAGTTATGCTAATTTGAAGAAAACAACCTCCAAGGGCTAGAAATTGGCACTCTAAAGGTTAACAAATTTCGATAACAATTTGCAGCGATTGGCTAGTAGATAATTTATTCTAGATGATGAAAAGAAATGTCTAGTAGTTATGATGTGTTTTGATCATATGGAAAATAGTTTTGAGGGGTAGTTATCACCAAATGTCTAATACCAAGATGTATGGTGGTTCATGTTTTTAAACAATGGTTTCATAGTAGCAATAGAAGTTCAAGTCAACATAGTTACAAAACCCTAAACCACTAATTACAAAAGAACTTCACCCTAATAACACAAATGTCAATCATCAGTAGCCAAATTAGATGATATTGTGACATGATTCAGACAAAAGATTCAAGAAATACGTCGATCAAACAATGAGTGAAGAACTGTTGGCAGAAAATGGAATGGAAATAGGGGAAGGGGCAGAACACTGTTCAGAATAATAGCAGTGCTACAGCTAAATAGGACAGCAATATAACAAATACATACACTGAAAGATAAGAGAGATGACAGCAATATATTTTTATATATTTTCCTTCAACTATGAATACATATAAAACTTCATACACTTTACAATACAGAGTTGTTGCTCTGTTCTTCTATTCTACCCCAATCTCTGGAGCTGCACACTATTTGTCTGGAGCTGCCTGGAACTCCGTAGCTATCTGTAGGTTACCCTGTGTTGCTGCACACATTCCTTCTGTCCTCTGCAATATTCTTCTCCTCAATCTTCCTTCTACTGCTGCAGGCTTAACTTGCATTCACATCATACGTCAACTATTCTTTTCCCTCTCTTTTGTCTCTTCCTTCCATGCCCAGAAAAATTGGCACCCAACACACTTCAAATTCAAATCCACCTACCAGAATTGAATGCGGCAGGCCAACGGTGTTGGCAGGAAATGGGAGTCTCCAATTTTTGACGCGAGGAGGCAGGGTGCATTAAATATTCTGATGGAAGATTAATTTCTTCCGACACTCCCCCTTAATCTAAAGTCAGATGTCATTCAACCATTTTCTTTCTAGAAACGATCTCCAGAGCTATGCCTTTGCTTTTGCCTTTCTGGAGCAGATCTCTAGAGCTATTTCTACCACTCTGTATTACCTCTGGAGCTACGCTTTGTATCTCTGGAGCACTCTGTCTGCATCTCCGGAGCTAACTTCCTTTTTCAATGTCTCTAAAGCATCTCTGGAGTTCCTTTTCTACATCTCAGAGCATCTCCAGAGCTACACATACATTCTAGAGTTGTATCTCTAGAGCTCTCCTATTGTCTTTCTGGATCTGAACCTCTAGAGCTGTCCTCATTCTGGGGCTGCACACCTCTAGAGCTATCAACAATGCCTAGTCTACCTCTTAGGCATTCAAAAGAATCTTTTGGCAATGCTTTTGTAAAAATGTTTGCGAGCTACTGCTCGGATCTGCAATACTGTAACTCAATCTCTCCTCGTTCTACCAACTCCCTTATGAAATGATAACGGATCTCAATGTGCTTGCTTCCTTCATGGAAGACTGGATTCTTTGTCAGGGCTATTGAAGAAACATTGTCACAATGAATGGTTGTACCATCTTCTTGCTACTCATACAAGTCTACAAGGATCCTCCTTAACCAAATAGCCTAACAAGTTGCTGCATTTGCTACAATATACTTAGCTTTTGCTGTAGAGAGAGAGACAATCAGCTGCTTCTTGGATGCCCATGATATCACACCTGAACACATGTGAAATACATAGGCAGATGTACTTTTCCGGTCATCTACATTTCCTGCCCAATCACTATCCATGAAACCAGCCAACTTAAACTCATTAGATACATCATACAAGATGCCATAACCTGTTGTGCCATTCACATACCTCAGGATCCTCTTTCCTGCTTGCCAATGTGTGTCCATAGGCTTCTCCATGAACCTAGAAATCAAGCTTACAACATACATCAAATCAGGCCTAGTTGCTATCAAGTACATGAGGCTTCCAACCATGCTCTTATAGAGGGTTGGGTTTACTTCCTTGTTGCTATCCTCTTTACTCAACTTCAGACCCGTGGTTGTTGGTGTAGGGGTAGGTTTACTATTCTCTGATTTTAATCTTTTCACAATCTGTTTGGCATAGTTAGTTTGCAAAATAATTATACCATGCTCTATTTGCTTGACCTCAATGCTAAGAAAAAAAACTTCAGCAGACCTAAGTCTGTCATCTCAAACTCATTCTTCATTGTCACTTTGAAATCAGCAATGAAAAGATCATTATTGCCAGTAAAAATCAGATCATCTACATACAAAACAACAATCAAAATTTTACCTTCAACTGCTTTGATGTAGACAGTGGGTTCACTGTTGCTTTTGCTAAAGCCATTGCTCAACAAATATGAGTCAATTCTACTATACCATGCCCTAGGTGCTTGTTTTAGCCCATAGAGGGCTTTCTGGAGCTTATATACCTTATCCTCTTGCCCTAGGACTTCATAGCCAGGTGGCTGCTCCACATATACTTCCTCTTTCAGCACTCCATTCAAGAAGGCTGAATTTACATCCATTTGAAACACCTTCCACTTGTGTTGGGCTGCTATTGCTATGACTGCCCAAACTATTTCCAGCCTTGCAACTAGTGCATATCTCTCATCATAATCTCTTCCAGGCTATTGTTTGTACCCTTTGACAACAAGCCTTGCCTTATGTCTTTCAATCTTTCCTTCAGCAGTAGACTTGGTCTTATAGACCCACTTAACTCCAATCACTTGTTTACCCTTAGGTAAATCAGTTAGGTGCCATGTGTCATTTCTCTCTGTGGCATCTAATTCTTCATCCATGGCCTTACACCATTTCTCTTCTTTCACAGCTTCTTCAAAGTGGATTGGATCACTAGAAGAAAACAACACAAAATCCAAATTTTCATCATCATCAGCATACCTTGTGCTGTCATAAATCTCCTTCACACTCCTTGTCCTCTGTGGAATCATTGATGCAAGTGTGGGGTCTGAGTTACCTCCATAACTACTACTGTTATGATGTCTAGAGCTGCTGTTTTGACGACCTTTGGAGCTGCAGATCTCCAGAGCTGCTGATCTCTAGAGCTGTAATGTTGTTGTCCACCTCTGGAGTTGCTATACTAAACACCTCTGGAGCTGCTACTGCTATTCTCTAATTCTCTATGGTAGTTTCTCCCCGATCTGCTACTCTCCGTAGCTCCTCCGGAGTTGTTGTCCTCTAGAGCTTCTTCATCTTCAAGGGGCATTGTGATTGAAATGCCTGTGGTGCTATCCACCATTCCATCCCATGCTTCATTTTCAATGAATTCAACATCTCTATTGATTACAAGCTTTTTGGTGATTGGATTATACAGTCTGTAGGCTTGTGATTCTTCACTATAGCCTATGAAGATACATTTCTCACCTTTATCATCAAATTTATGTCTCTTCTCTTTAGGCACGAATGCATATGCCACACACCCAAAGATTCTTAGGTGCTCAACACTCCATTTGCTTTTTGTCCATGCCTCTTGTGGAATCCTATCACGTATGGCCTTTGTAGGACACCTATTCAATAGGTAAACTGTTGTTTCTACAGCTTCACCCCAATAATCATTTGACAGTCCCTTTGCCTTCAGCATGCTTGCTGCCATCTCTGTGATGGTTCTATTTTTTCTTTCAGCAACTCAATTTTTCTGTGGAGTATACCTTGTCATGAACTATTAATGAATGCCTTCATACTTGCAGAAATTCATAAATTATTTGGAGATATATTCTCCCCCTCTATCTGTTCTTAGAGCCTTGATATAGCGGGCACTTTGCTTTTTAGCTGATGCCTTAAACTCCTTGAACTTCTCAAAGGCTTCAAATTTGTTCTTCAAGAAATAAATCCATATTTTTCTATTGTAATCATCTATGAAGGTCATGAAATATACATTCCCACCTAATGTAGGAGTCTTCATAGGGCCACATAAATCTGAATGCACCAACTCCAATGGTGCTCTTGCCCTCCTAGAATACCCTGATTGAAAGGGTTGTCTATGCTACTTTCCTAAGATACAGGCTTCACATTTTCCATCAGGCTCTATAATGTTTAGTAGCCCTCTAACCATGCCTTTCCTAGACAATAAACTTAAACTAGAAAAGCTTAAGTGCGCCCATACCTTAAATGCCACAATTTGGATGGGTCTTTGATGACTGTCCTAAAGGTTGTATGCTGTCCCACTGCTGTGAGCAGTGGAGATAGTGCAGGAAACTGCGCTAGAGATAACACCGGAGTTAGCGTCAGAGTTAGTGACAGAGGAAACATTCTATTTCTTGTCATCTACACTGCTGCAATCACTTTCTTATTGCCTCCTTTATCAAATATTGTGCACTCTCCATTTTCCATCAGGATTCTATAACCATTTTGGACCATCTGTCTAATGCTCAATAGGTTATGTTTTATGCTTGGAGCATAATATACATCCTGGATCTACATTTTCTCACCTTGCTTGCTAAGGACTGTGATGATGCCTCTTCCTATGACAGGAACCTTTTGACTGTTCCCCATCATGATTTCAGACTTGACATTTCTGTCAATGGAGGCAAGCAAGTTTTCATTACCACTCATGTGGTTGCTACACCCGCTATCCAAATACCAGACTTTAGGGCTACTCTTCTTAGCAAGGTTGCACAAAATAAACATATTAGACTGATTTTCATTTTCAGCCTTGTTCTCATTTGCTACATTAGCATTTTGGCCTCCATGATCGTGCTGTTTCTTTCTGTACTCACTAGCATAATGGCCAAACTTATGAAAATAATATCATTGAATATTACTTTTGTCATACCTCTGATTAGAACTGTTGTTCTTCTTCCTTTCTTGATAGTTTATCTGTGAGGTACTTGCCTCTTCTTGGCTGTTTGAAACTCCTCTTCCAAAGTTGCTTCTTCCTCTACGTCTTTGACCTCTACCTTTGGTTTGAGCCTTGAAGGCTTGCTCAAGGAAAGGAGTGGATCTATTCAACTGTTGCTCATGGCTTTATAAAGAGCCCATTAACTCATCCACTGTTAACTTGGACAGATCCTTTGTCTCTTCAATGGTAATCACTATAGGGTCAAATCTGGAAGGTAGACTTCTTAGGATTTTTTCAACAATCCTTTGATCATTCATAGTTTCTCCATTTATCCTAAGTTGATTTAACATGGTAGAAACCCTAGTGTGAAAGTTTGAAATAGATTCACTCTCCTTCATCTGAAGCATCTCAAAATCTCTTCTAAACAGCTGGAGCTTGACTAATCTCACCTTGTCAGTTCCATTGTAGCTGTTCTACAATATATCCCATGCCTGTTTAGAGTAGTTTGCTGCTGCAATGCAGGGGAAAATAGCCTCTGTCAAGGCTGCCTCAACTAAACTGAGGGCTTTTGCATCCTTCATTCTTGTCTCCTTCAACTGGTTTCTTTGAGCATTCATCAGGGATGCATAGGTTGCTGTGTCTGTGATGTCTGTGAACCCATTGGTGACCAAATCCCAAAGGTCATTTGCAACCAGAATGGTCTTCATCTTCTTAGACCAAATATCATAGTTCTGCCCATCAAATGTCAGTGGTTGCTGCCATCCTTTGTTGTCTCCACCTACCATGAATGTCTAGACAAACTAGGTCTTATAATAACCACCCACAAAACTCTAACTACCTAGAAAAATAGGGCTCTGATACCAGTTGTTGGCAGAAAATGGAATGGAAACAGGGGAAGGGGCAAAATGCTGTCTAGAATAATAGTAGTGCTACAACTAAATAGGATAGTAATATAAGAAATACATACACAGAAAGATAAGAGAGACGACAGCAATATCTTTTTATATATTTTCCTTCAACTATGAATACATACAAAACTTCATACACTTTACAATACAGAGTAGCTGCTCTATTCTTCTATTCTACCCCAATCTCTGGAGCTGCACACTATTTGTCTAGAGCTGCCTAGAACTCCATAGCTGTTTGTAGGTTACGCTATGCTGCTGCACACATTCCTTCTGTCCTCTGCAATATTCTTCTCCTCAATCTTCCTTCTGCTCCTGCAGGATTAACTTGCATTCACATCATACGTCAACTGTTCTTTTCCCTCTATGTTGTCTCTTCCTTCCATGCCCAAAAAAATTGGCACCCAACACACTTCAAATTCAAATCCACCTACCAGAATTGAATGCGGTAGGCTAACGGTGCTGGAGGGAGATGGGAGTCTCCAATTTCTAACGTGGGGAGGCATGGTGCATTAAATATTCTGACAGAAGATTAATTTCTTCCAACAAGAACAACCGACTAGCTTATAAGATTTCATAAAATGAATTTGCTTATGGTTAAGGAACACACTAATAAGAACAACTAATGAATTTAGAATTTTTTCTGGCATGAATTTATTTTATGGAATGAGAACTTTTCAACACTATAATGTTTAGATAAAAGCCTAGCGGCTATTCATTACAAAACATGCACTAGCACTTACACCCATAGGGCGTTCAAGGAATATGCTAATAACCATTTAAAACTGAGTTTTTGTTTTGCACTCATAGGTTCAAACTAATAAAAATAACTGATAAGTTTAGATAATTTCTTAGCAAAGTGGTTTCACTAATGAGAACAACCAACGAGTTTAGAACAGTTTCCAATGAATTCTTCTTGTTTTTGTATTTCATAGAAAGTTCAAGGAACACAATGATAAGAATGACTAGAGTTTAATAAATTTTCCAGCATGAAGCTTGTGTAGGGAATAAGATAATTTTACTATCAGTGTATGACAATTTTAAAATGAGGTTTCAACGAATACATCGTTTGCAACAATTGACGAGTTTAGGAAAATTTTCAGCATGATCTTATTTTCATAGTGTGAGACAATTTTCAAGACACTATGCATGACTGTTAAGCAGAAGAAGATGGAGAATCACATTTAAATTCTACAATGTGTGCTTTTAGACTGAATGAGGTTTAAAGGATATGCCTATAGGAATAACATATGAGTTTAGAAATTTTTCTTGCGTGAATTGTTTTTATACTGCATGAGATAGTTTAGGAAAAAAAATTAGTGTGGATGTTTATTATCGCATGGGACAACAAATAGAAACACTAGATGAGTTTAGAATAATGCTCACATATAAAATCCTATCTGTTGGTTAATGTTTGAGAGGTATTATTAAGGGCAGTTATACTTCATGAAAACTAGTTAAAAAAATAGTTGATAAATGACTTCAACCAACAAACAACAACAAAAAACTTAAAAATGAATCCTTCCCCATGCAAAGCCAAGACAATTATAACAAGAATTCATTAATTTTGAAAATAGTTTCACCTATTCATCAATGAAGTAATCATGCCTGTACCCAACAAACAAAGAGGGATAGCCAATGAACTAGTGGATAAAACATGAAATCTAAAAGATAAGAGCACTTACCAACATGCAACAATTTTATATTAGTTGATAATGGGATCTACAACCAAAAACATAAAAAAACCACCTATATCCAATGAGCAACAATAATAAATTTCTAGACAAGCGCATCACTTCTAGTCAAAACATTTCATCAAAAACAAAACAATGACAGAGAGCCAAAAAGGCTCAAAAACTAAAAAATTTCAAAAAATTTAAAAATGTTTCCTACCTCGCAACACCTACAACCTGAGATATCTCCAGAAAGTAACCAAAACTTGCTAGCTTTCAAACAACACTTGCAAACAAATGATCACAAAGGGATGTTCATGTTAGGTTCACCAATGATATTTACACGAGATACAAATTTTATTGAAAAGATTTGAAACTAAAACCCTAAAATCTATATCAAATGCAATAGTAAGATCAATGATAAAACTATAGAAAACAAATAAACATAAATTTTATTGAAGACTTGAAATGTGGTTGCTTATTGTTTTTCCAGCATAGTTCGGTATATTGTCCTTGTAATCATTTTGATCAGGAAATGTAGGGTTTTTATAATGTTTTGGGAGAGCAGTTTCAAAGGTAATTAAACCATAAATTGGTTGAATGGTTGAAGGGTGAGAGGTAAGTAAAAGAACAGGTTTTAATATTTTTAATTTTTAATGCATAGGTTTAGGGTTAGGTTTTCAAGTTTGTAAATAATAAATTAAATTTGTCAATTTTATTTTATTATTTACAGGAGAAATTAATTAAATCTTAGGATTAAGGGAAATTTAATTAATTAATTAAAATTAATTAAATTTCATGTGAATAGAGGACTTAGGGAATTGATCGATATGGTCAATTTTTTATGTCTACAATAAGGCTTGTTATGAAGCCTATGTCCTTCATTAAATGTGTTGCAGCACCCTGAGATTGCAACCCTTTGTCATTTTTGCCAACCTTATAACTCATATCCTTAACTAGCCCCATAAGTTTGTCCAACTTATCATCAGTAGTAAGGGGTTTGTTGAAAATAACCTTGTTAGACTGGGACAATTTCGCATCGGCCCTTTTAATATGCTTGCCTAAAGCTCTCATATTTCTCTCAATATTTATTGCTATAGCATAAGCTTCTCTTAATGTTTGTGGATTCTTGTCCCTCAAACAATAACCAAGCTTTGAATCAAATGCACCACAATACAAAACTAAACACATTGATTCATTATGTTTCATACGAGGAGGTACCTTTCTCATATTCATGATGAATTGGCTATTAAACTCAACTATTTTCTCATTAACAACCTTCTTGATGGCTATGAGCTGATGAATGGAAAATTTGGGATCAATCATTTCCCCATACTGTTGTTTGAAAACTCTCATGAACTCCTCCCAATAATCAATGCTATTGTCTAGGAGAGCCTTGTACCATTCTTTTGTACTTTCTTCCAATGAGTGCAAGAACAATTTCATCATCACATCCTCATCTTCAATCTTGTACTCATCAGTGACATTAATAAAATGTCTTAGGTGTTCCTCCCCAGTGACAACATTGTTGCCCTAAAATCTTGGAATGTTCTTTCTAATCTCAGTTGGAATAAGATTAGGAAAGCTAGGAATACCAATAAAATCAAGTTGCTTGTACCTTTCATCTCCCAACAACTGCCTTTGTGTAATAAATCTTTGTGCTTGTCTTCATTATGCATTCCCAACATACTGAATGTTGCCAAGTTGCTAGTTAACTTGATTCTGTGGTCATTGCATATTAATATTTTGAGCAAGGTTTCAATTTACACCCTATTGTCCCATATGACATTTCTGTCTCTTTTAGTTATTGTGTTGATTATGTGGCTGCTAACATTGCTATTGTTATGCATGTTGATGTCGAACATTTTGATTTTGGCCTTGGGCCTACTGGGCTAACTGAGCTTCTTTCTATTCAAGTAAAGCTTGCACCTCTCTTTGCCTATTTCTAATGTGATCAAGAAAGTCCAACTCATCTTGGATCCTTCTTTCTTTTTCTTCATCATTACCAGGCTGCTATTGATCATGCACATTAGGGATAGGGTCTTGTTGACCTTTATATGATCATGTGGAAGAATTAGGACACCTGTCATCTTGATATATTTCTTCATTATCACTAGGCATCCCAAATGTTCTCACATTTGGGTCATGTCATCCATCTTTACCTCTTCTTCCAATAACATTCCCATTCCTTCTAACATCATAGTCACTTCTATTTTGTCTTCTATTTATCTTGATCATGTTATCAATAGAGTCCTCAGAAGTGTATTAATGTTGACTCCTTTGGTCATCAAATGAAACAAAGCAAGGTATGCAGAACACACTTCCTACACCAATCTAATGAGGGAAGTAGAGTGCAAATTATTTAAAATCCTTACAATGACAGTTATGTTATATGTTTAACATAGAGATTACAACAGCAAAACACAACACAAGAATACAACAAACACAAGATGTACATAGGGAAAACCTTTTCAGGTGAAAAACCCCACACTCCAAAACCTATACAATGTATTATCAAAATTGAAATGTTTACAATACACTTACAATGCAAGTTCTTCTAGGTGTCTTCAAATGTCATTTATAGAGTAATTTTGGTAGCATAACAGTACCTGTATAAACACTATGCATACTACTACTCCAAACACCTCATTATATAGAGTTACAAGGCATAACTGAGAAGCTTCTAGAGGTGGGCATCCATCTTGGCCACATGGCCCATTTCACACACCCGAGGACACTTCTCCAACATACATACACCTCTCTTACATCTATCATAGATGGAAGATTTGACTTCCCAAGATGGAGTGCTCTAGGCTAAAAATAGGCTATGACAGATGCTCTTATGGATCTTACAGCTATCATAAAATCTGCCCAACATAACAACACTTAATGTTTTAAGAGAATCCATCATACAAGACTAAATATAGCATATTCCTCTTACAACATGTCATAACCCAACTTAAGATGCATTCTCCACATGCAAAGATACTCTCTGACACTTGTCTTCACCTGTCATAAGAATCTCTATACTTGGCTCTTACATGTCATAGAATCTGTCATATGTCATAAGACCTTACACACATTAGAAGATGCCAGCACATGGCATATTAGTGCCACCTCAAATGGGATGCCTATATCCACATGGGATGAGTTGACCATCCTAGTCATCTTACAAGTTGAGTTACAACTCACCATGCCACTTCACACTAAATGACAAAACAAGATGTGCAACATAAATTACATAATAGGAAAATAAATAAATAACTAATGAAATAATAAATTCTAGGAATTGCAAGGTTGAGACACCTTAATTCCTAACATCAAATACATCATCTCTTCTAGAAATATCCACTCGGTCTTGGGCATTCAATGGTGATACTACATAAGGATATCTTGTAGGCACCACATTGGGTCTTCTTTCCCTATACTTATTCCTTCTGTTTCCAACAATGCTAGAGGATTCTTCACATCTAGGCTACTCCTGGTTTCCTCTATCCATTTTGAAATTTCTTTCACACTAAAATTAATTCTAAGTTAACAAAATAGAATCACCGCTCCCCTATTGGAAAGAAAATTTAAACAAAACTATATCTCAATATCAACAACTAGAACTAAAACAATTCACTGTTACCAAGGATTTTGAATTTGCACAAAATAATTGCTCCTCGACAATGGCACCAAAATTTTGGTTCCCAAAATAACAACAATACAAAACTCTAAAACTTTCCTAAATCACCAAGGCCAGGGATTATCATTAGGGTGAAAGGAAGAGGTTTGTCAACAAGTTCTAGGTGATTTTGGCCAACTATAGGAGTGGGTAAACTTCTCTCTTCGAGCTCAACTTACACTCTAGAGGGACATTCCATGGAGTTTTATACTTGAGTAGGTATTAAAATCAAACCAGATGAAAAACTAAAATAAGAACAACCAAACATAGATTTTGTTGGAAACAAGGCAGATAACTGAGGGGGGGGTGAATCAGTTATCTTAAATATCTTAACTTTCTTTCCTTCTTTAATATTAATGCAGCATCAAAACATAAGAGCATACATAATCATGAGAGCAGAAATAAAATCAACACACATAACACAAAGATTTTTTATGTGGTAAACCTTGTTAAGGGAAAAACCATGGGGTGACTAACCCAAGATTGTATTCTCTATTAAAAGAATAAGAAGTACAAAATGGCACTTGCCAATTAGGGCTCACTGCTCGAGCACACTGCTCACAAGAGGCACACTGCCTACAAGAGACTCACTATCTACAAGATATATAGAAAGTAACCAGGTGTTTGAACTGATGAGAGGCATCCACATATGCTGAGGTTCAGTTTTGGTTAGGCTCAGTATACTAATCTAATGCACTTCATTCTTCCTCTGTTCTAATGTTGTTGTTCTGTCACATACCAGACTTGTCTTGTTGCTTTCACACTTCTCTCTACCTTTCTTCACACATTATATGAACACACACACACACACACACACACCTTCATACCAAAATCAATCTAGTATATATATTTGCACCAAGGATTTCAACATCTTTCTAGTCGGCAACCAGAATACTCAAGACATTTCCAAGATACTGATCTGTCTGCTAAATCCATGCTTAATATGTAATGTGTATCAAGGACATAGTCATAGATGTCATCATTCATGTCCACCAACCATGTATGATCTCTTAAATAGCTTGACCACCATCAATTTCTCATCCGGATTAAAGTATGATGCTCAGTCACTCAGTTCTTCCTCAGTCTACTCTACCTGTCAGGAACCCAACACTTAGATGCTCATATCTTTTCACTCTTTCATCACTGGAGGCTCAATCTCTGGAATGTAGTAGTCATGGTACTCCTCTTGACTTCCCCAAGTTTGTACTTTGCTGAGATACATCTTCTGAGAGATCTAGACCTAATTGTCAAACCTTGCTACATGCTCTGTTCTTGTTCACCAGACCAAAACACTCTTCAATCTGACTTCCGGTATAGACATACTATGTGCTGCGGATGTGTGGGATAAACTTTGTTACCATCAATGACAACACTCATGAAGCTACATAGTGTCTCTTACCAACAATCTCCCCCTTTGGCATTGATGGCAACACTTAGTGAAAAATGACTAAGTGTCGTAGCAAACTCCCCCTTGGCTGATGCTCTGTCTTATGTATACTTTCACCGAAGCTCCCCCTTAGCTGGATTCCATATTTTTCACTACTCCTCACTCCCCCTTTGACATCAATGGAAAATGGTGGAATTTGTACACCAAAATTTTCAAAAATCAACCTATACAATGCCACATAAGTATATATACATGTTATACTTACATATACTTAGTACATCCACAAAGGTGGTCTTCAACTATACAACTTTTGTCACCCAACTCTGCTTCATCCTGTTCAAAATTGAAATGTGGCCACTCAACAAAAATGCAAAAGCTTCTACCCTTCTTAAGTCTATCGGATCACTGGTCCGGGCTCTAGTTTGAGCATCAGTTAGGGCCTCACACATTGGCTCTAACTTAGGGATAATTATCCCTCTTAGTTCACTCATTTTGCTTATTCTATTCTTCTTCTCATTTTCAAGCTTCTTTATTTCATTTATATTAGCAATAGCCTAGCACTCTTGATTCATTATGGATGAGGTGAGAGGATCAAATTTTTGAGATAAACTTGACAGTTTGCTCTCTTGTTCTTCCACCTTCTTTGCAATGTCTTATGTCACTGTGGACCAAGATAGACAAAATTTGTATAATTCTCTGCCATCTTTAAGGGCATTTTCTAGGCTCTTTATCCCAATATCCAGGGTCCTCCTGTCATTAGTTATGAGTCCCTACACCTTAGTGAATCTCTTACCCAAAAATTCTTTCTGGACTTTCTCTTCTGCTGATTTCTCCAAAGAATCAAAATGGGTGCTAATAGAGTTAATCTGAGATTTCAAGTTATCGGATGAAGAGGCCAAAAGATCCTTTTGGAAGGATGGCATGATCTTTTCTAGCACACTGGATGCAATCTCTATCAGCTCACAGTCTTCCATGTGAGACTTCAAAAGCTTTTCTTTTGCTTTATCTTGAGCAAAAGATGCTACCTTCATTGTCTGGACTGGAGAGAGGGAGTCAAAATTGAGTGGTCCTTGAAATATTTTTCAGTTCATCTATTTCCATCATCTCTTTGGTCAAGAAGTTTTTCATTTCTTCTTTAGTGTTTCTTGCTAGAGATAGAGTCTTCTTCCCTTTTACAGCCTCAGAACTATCATCAAAGATCTTCTCTGTGTGTTCTTCTTCTCGTCCCTTTTCTTCCTCTAATTGACTCAATTTCTCCTCTTTTCTTCCTTCTCCTTCAGTTCTGGAGTCAGCAGTGGGATCCAAAATAGAGATGTTTACTTCTTCATAGACTTCCTCTTCTAGAACAAAGGAATCTAAGTCCTTAGTCCTCTTCTCACCTATCTCCTTTGACTCTTTTGCATTTTTCTCAGTAGATTCTTCTTTTGATGTACTTAATCCTTTGTCATCCATGGCAGAAGGTTCATCATCTATGTCCTCTATAATAGGAAGATTGAATCTTTTAAATGCATTCCAGAGGATGTCCTCTATTTCTTTGGCTACTTGATTAGTCTCTCCAATCATAAGTTTGTTCATTCTGGCTTTACTCCGAAACTCATCCTTCCAGTCCTTAAAGATCATGTTCATTTGTTTTGGAGTAATGGAAGGATAGAGCTGAATAACAATTTGTACCTAGATCTCTAGGTCCTTTGCCTTAGCATTCTCCTTTCTCAATTCAAGTACCTTTTCTAGACTTTTGGGAATCAAAGAGATGATTTCAATGAATGCTTTATTATAAATGTTTAGGTACTTAACTGTAGCTTCTTCCAAGATCTTTTTGTCTGTGTCACTATACTCATCATAAAATTTAGTGATAGGTTGTAGGTTCCCATCCACTGTGACTTCCTTGATGATATCATCAATAGAAAGAGTGGGCCTTTCTACAAATTCTTTTGCCTCTACTTCTTTGTTTTTGCCGGCAGAGGATCCCCTGGAAGTTTTCTTTTTCTTCTTCATTTTCTTAACCTCTTCATCATTCTCTATTTCTTCATCATCCTTTTGGCTTAAGTATGACCATGTGGCCTTTGTCTTCTTTCTCTTCTCTCCCTTTCCAGATGTCTTGGCTTTCATTTTTGAGGCTTTTGGGCTTTTAGAGTTGGCAGGTGCAGATCTCTTGGAGGATCTAGTCTAGGAGGAGGCTTGTACCAGAACACTTTCCTTTTCTGCTTCTTGTTTCTCTTTTTCAGCTCTTCTATTTTTTCTCTATTTGCATCAACTACCTCTTTTGAAATGCCATATCTTTTGGCAACTTCCTCTACTTCCCTTCTCACTTTTCTTTTCAGCTCTTGTTGTCTTAGTTCAACATGTATTTTTACACTCAATTCTTGAAAGGTTCCAAACCTTTTTGCCTTAGCATCCTTAGGCTAACTTAGCAAGTGTTGGACATGCAACTCCAAGATTTTCTCATCTAGCTCATATCCCATTGGCATAATCCAGACTGTTCTAGGCTCAACTACCACCATTAGGCATTGATTAGTGTCTACCATGAAACACACTGTATCTTTGTATTTTTCAACTATTGTTTTTGGAATTCTTTCTCTAGCCTACATCAAACTTTGGAAGTTTTTGAAGTATCCCCAGAGTGTTGTACTTTGAGCCTTGGCATCATCAAGCCCATACATATAATCTCTGATTTGTATGGCAACTGGTCTATCATTTTTCCATACCCAACCACTTGATCCGGGTAGCTCATTCATATAGTGAAAGAATAAACATAGTATTAAACCACCATACTTGAATGAGTTATTCTTGTCCTTCTTGATCTTTTGCAAGTTTTCTAATAGTTGGCTCAGGAGAAGCTCACATAGATCATAGTCTACATTTTCTCTTAGCATCTGTTGTGCAGTATAAATTACAGTTCCAAACACAGAGTTCTCCCTGTTGGAATGATATATTTTATAGCCAATTATCATAGAGGCAAATTTGATATCCTGATCTATGATATCTTCTATTGTCATTACTCTTTTGTCAAACTTTGATCCGATAGCCTCACTTACTATTTGGTTCTTGACTGATTTAAGAGTAGGCAACCCACCAAATGAGTGCAAACTAGTTACTGCCCTAATTGCATTCTTTGTTATTTGAAGGGCTTCAACAACCACATGAAGTTGTCATGTATTCTGCTAAGAACATACCGGACCCATTCATCTTCTACAAAACAAGGAAAGTGGATGCAATGTCCAAAATGCTTATCCCGGATGACCTTGTTTTGAGGTTTGAGTTCAAAGGTTTCATCTATTAGTTGTTTATGGTAGATATCCATCATCTTTGATTCTCCAAATTCCTCAATATTTGCATGGATATATACCCTAACATCTTCTATGTGCATAACCCCATGCAGAATGCTAGAAAAGGTGTCTATGGGATCAACTTCTAGGTATTTGTAGGGGTGTTTCTTGAACTTTGGGCACAGCCTATCAATGATCTTAACAACCATAGGAGTAGCCATCTTTGCAAAAGATTTAAAGAGAGATATTGAGAAATTGAAATACCTTTTCATGCTTCTAGGGTTCATAATATGTACCGAAAAGATTGTTGGTTGAATCAGATTCTACAGTTGATCTTTGAGAGAGGTGTAACAATCTTGCTGCAGAGCTCTTTCCTTTCTTCTTTTTGAATGCAAATGTGCAAGTGATGAATAAAAGAATCCTTTTATCTCTGTGCAAACCCTAAATTCCTATTGCAATAAATGCACAACTTAAGTCATCTGGTTACCTTGTTTTGAGAGAGATCTTTTCAAATCCACTGAGATGCACGTAGAATCATTTTCAATGATAATTGACAATGTATCTTCTTTCCTCCAATCACGCCATTTATTTGCAGATCAAGATATTTTAATTTTGAATCATACCGGATGTAACTATGAAAATTCTATTTTTACCAGATGGCTATCAAACCAGATCAATCTTGGCTGATTAAACTCTTCAAAACTTCTTACGGATCATTCATATTTTTATTGAGGGTTATTTGGATATTTCTCTAAGGGTTATTTTTACCGGATGGCTATCAAACCGAATCAATCTTGGCTGATTAAACTCCTCAAAACTTCTTACAGATCATTCATATTTTCCATGTGCCAAATTTAGGGACCAATTGACTGGCTGGGGGAATTTATTTTCTTTTGTAACTCCGCCTGAGCCAGAGCTCATCTATTTAGTTTTAGGAAGGAATATCAGCACCAGATTCTGGTGTAGATCCATCCACAACATTTCTTGTACTTTTCTTCACCCAAATCTTGTTCATCTCCCTTTGAACTTCATCCACATTCACTTTTCCTTTTCCTTTGTCTTGATTTTGATTATGATGCACCGAACCCTTTTTACCCTGATTCTTACTTCTGGAGAATTTTGTAATATGACTGGATCTATTGCAATTGTAGCAAACAAGATTTCTCTACATATGTGACTAATATCCTCTAGATCTACATTCATTAGCCATATGTCCCATTCTATTGCATGCAAAGCATCTACCTTGAATGAATTGTTTATTTGCATATTTCTGTATTCATGAGATTGTGACCATACCTTTTGCAGTTGAAACACTGTTTGGAGAAGGATGAATTAGTCTGATTCATTCTTCTTCTGCACTGAGTTGCTTTATGACCAAAATTGTTGCAATTGTAGCAGTATCCATTAAAGGATGGATATCTTTGAACATTTGGTTGCCTTACCAGAGGTCTTCTAGGCCTATTCCTTAGATTTCCGAATCCAGAATTCTTCTGACTGGATCCAGAGCTTTCACCTTTCTCATATCCCAAGCCATGCTTGTCATCTACCCTCTTTTAGCTTTCAAGAAGAACTTCAAGTTGAGCAGAGCTTATCTTGAATTTCTCTTTGTATTCATTTGTTGTTTGAAAATCCCTTTTAAGAGTGTCTATCTAATTCTCAAGTTATTCTTCATTATCTCTAGCTTCTTGAAGATCAAATTCTAGATGCCTGATTATTCTATCCATTTTGTGGTAGTCTTCTGACTTGTCCTTGAGAGATTGTTTTAGATTATCTTCAATTTTTCTTTTCTCTTCAATTTCTTGGGTGAATCTCATAACCCCTGATTCCATTTCATGTCTTACCATAATGACCTCTTTTGATATCTTAGCTTTTTTCTCTCATTCAGATCTTCATTAGTAGCATTGGCTTCACTTTGACTTGCTAATTGTTGAAGTAGTTCCTTTCTCTTTTTCACAGAGATACTCAATTTTTCTTTTAGCTCATTTATGAAATCATCAACTTATTTGAGTCTTTCTCTCAAGTTATTGACTTCAGAGTGAGATTGCTTGAGATCATCTAGGGCAGACTGAAGTTGTTCCTTCATACCATACATATTCATTGAGATTCCTAGATCTTCCTCAAGATGTTAGGCTCTATTTAGAGGAACTTAGCTCTAATACCAATTCTTGGAAACAAGGTAGATAACTAAGAGGGGGGGGTGAATTAGTTATCTTAAATATCTTAACTTTTTTTCCTTCTTTAATATTAATGCAACATCAAAACATAAGAGCATACATAATCATGAGAGAAGAAATAAAATCAACACACATAACATAGGGATTTTTTACGTGGAAAACCCTGCTAAGGGAAAAACCACGGGGTGACTAACCCAAGATTGTATTCTTTGTTAAAACAATAAGAAGTACAAAATGGCACTTGCCAATTAGGGCTCACTGTCCAAGCACACTGTCTACAAGAGGCACACTGTCTACAAGAGACTCACTATCTACAAGATATATAGAAAGTAACCAGGTGTTTGATCTAATGAGAGGCATCCACATATGCTGAGGTTTAGTTCTGGTTAGGCTCAATATACTGATCTAATGCACTTCATTCTTCCTCTATTCTAATGTTGTTGTTCTGTCACATACCAAACTTGTCTTGTTGCTTTCACACTTCTCTCTGCCTTTCTTCACACATTATATCAACACACACACACACACACCTTCATACCAAAATCAATCTGGTATATATATCCACACCAAGGATTTCAACATCTTTCTAGTCAGCAACCGGAATACTCAAGATATTTCCAAGACACTAATCTATCAGTTGAATCCATGCTTAATATGTGATGTGTATCAAGGACATAGTCATAGAAGTCATCATTCATGTTGGCCAACCATGTATGATCTCTTAAATAGCTTGACCACCATCAATTTCTCATCTAGATTAAAGTCTAATGCTCTGTCGGTCAGTTCTTCCTCAATCTACTCTGCCTGTCAGGAACCCAACACTTAGATGCTCATATCTTTTCACTCTTTCATCACCGGAGGCTCAATCTCTGGAATGTAGTAGTCATGGTACTCCTCTTGACTTCCCCAAGTTTATACTTTACTGAGATACATCTTCTTAGAGATCCAGACTTGATTGTCGGACCTTGCTGCATGCTATGTTCTTGTTCACCAAACCAAAACACTCTTCAATTTGACTTCTGGTATAGACATACTATGTACTGTGAATGTGTGGGATAAACTTTGTTGCCATCAATGACAACACTCATGAAGGCACATAGTGTCTTTTGCCAACAGATTTCTCTCTTAGCCCCAAATCTATCACTGAACTAAGCAAAGATGGTTGTTGTATGACCCCTATATAGCTAATAAATGCAATCCTATACAATGAGGATGCATGAAGACTACTTTTGCTTCTAAAAGTATGATGTAAAGTTTTTGTTTCAAAGATGGGTGATCTAAGGCTACTCAAACTAGTGTCTATCCATTGGGCTACAGAGTCTAATGTAAAATAGAGGAAAACAATCACATAGAAGTGTATAACTTCCTTCTTAACAAATCAAATGCAAAGAAATCACTATCAGATTGCTGAAAATACTTAAGAATCACACACCAAACCATGATTTTTTCTTGCACCTATAGCTTGGGAAAGAATTAAGAAATGTCACATTCATCAAATAAGAAATTACAATCATACCACTAAATGTGGTAAAAGACATCTGGAACTACGATTATAGTTTACTAAGAAATATACCTATAGTAATGGAGAAAGACAACAATCTGATACAAATACTTGAATTGTATTACATAGACTTCATGACTAATTCATGTATAAACATAGTCTACATAATATCCTTTCTTAATCTACCTCCTAGAGCTCACAACCCTGCAGAGAAAATGCCAAAATGACCAACCCTTAACATGACTGAAAAGATGCATATATAGCATTCGATTCAAAACTAACTGTAGTCTCCTAGGCACCACATCCTAAGAAGGACTACACCTATGTTGTATTGAAGTCCAATTCCAATATGTTAGTTGATTTGCACATTGGGATTGAGACCCATGTCTTTCTGCCTTTGCAATCAATCTGTCAAAGATCTCTTCCACTCCAAATGTACCTTGAGCAATAAAGAGGGAAGCTTCTACCCTTTCCCTGCCACTTACAACATTTATTTCTCACATTTCTCCTTGATACATTGAAGAGTTTTACTGCACCAATCCACCTACATAGCACTATTCTATAGGCTCATTAAATTCTAGGTACAAATTGGTTTATATATCCCTGCAATCATGGCATGCATTTAGGGAATTAACCATTTCCAATATTGACAACATTCCTAGTGTATCATCCTTCTTTTCCATTTTGAAGCATTTGACTTTTAACTATACCATTCTATATTTTATCTCTTGGAAAACTTTCCCTTTCATCATCAGTCTTACCCTCTTTATGCCCTTTCAGCAAATCTTAGTTTTCTGGACCTCAGTCTATGTTGACCTTTATTAGCAAAATTATTTTGTCAAACTCATCGCTATTTTTCCATTATAGGAAAAATCCTCTATTTCAGAACCAAGACCCTTGCCACCTACTTCACCTTTATTGGTAAAAGTCACTTTTCCCAAACTTTAATTTTTCTTTATGTTTTGCCTATTATTAGCAAAAATATATTTTTCAGAACTTTGCCTTGTTTGCCTCTATCGACAAATCTTCAATTTGCCGAACCATGCCTTTTCTGTCTTTTATCAGTGATTTTGACTTTTTACAAACTTGAGCTACTTTGCCCCTTTTTCTCTTTGTCAGACAATCTACCTTCTATTCAACCTTTGATTTTTCTTCTTTTGTCTCTATCTTATCACCTTATTGGTGAAATAAGAAAAACTCAAACTTTTAAAAAGTTTGGTTGTCACCTGATTTGCTAATAATACAAATGTCTTGTCTCTTTTTCTTTATCAAAAAAATGGCCACATTTCAAACTGAAGGCCTTGGGTGCCATTTCTTTATTATTGAAAAAAAAAGCCTTTTGTTGAACTCTCTTTTTCATCTTCCATTTTCCCCTGTTGCTCAATTTCATTTTCTTTGAACTTTGAGCATATTTGCCACTTATTTGCCTTTATCGACAAATCTCCATTTTCTTGAAATTGGCATTGGTGCCTCCTTTATCAACAAAGTTTTGTCCTTTTGAACCAAAGTAACTTTTTTGCCTCTTCTTCTTCTCCTTCATTATCAATGAAAAATCCCATCAGTGAACTATGAAAAAATTGAAATGTTTCACTGGTTCTATCATCCACCAATTTCCTAACAAAGGGAAAGTTTTCCCTTTCATGCCTTAGTCAAATTTCACCCCTTGTCTTATCAGAAATTTTTTTTCCAGGAGAACATAGATATTGGTGAATCGGCCAAAAAGAGAACTTAAAAATAAGTTCAGAAGTTATAATTGTTGAATGCTGAAAATAAGAAAAAGAAGATGAATCTATAAAACCAAAATCAAACTATTTCCAACATCACATTCAATGAAGTTTTTCCTAAATGAATACTAATGCAAAAATGAAATACTAAACCAAACACAAGCATTCAAAGGAAAAATCACTCCATTGTTTTCCTATCATCAAGATCTTGATTACACATTTAATTGCTCTCAGATTTTCATTCACACAAATGCAACAAGAAACTATGATGACTGGATGAAGAGTTGTGTGAAAAATCCAATCACCTCATGGTGAAAAGAGAGAGGCTTGGGAACATTTTCCATTCGCAATGGAAGATCATTTGAAGTTAACTAATGAGGATTAGAGAAAGATTCCATTATGAAGAGGAGATGAAAAATGAAAATGATAAGGAGAGAGAGAGAGAGAGAGAGAGAGAGAGAGAGAGAGAGAGAGAGAGAGAGAGAGATGGTAAGTTCATTGAATTAATTAAAATAAGATTTTAATTAATTTGTGACATATATGAATAATTAAATAAATAATAAATATTTATTTAACTATAGAATGAAAGGTTGGATAAAATTAAATAAATATAAATATTTCTTTAATTTGGAGGAAAGAATAGGATAAGGATAATTAAATAAATTTAATTATTTATTTAATTTAGAAGAAAGATTCTAGGACAATTTTTAGTGTCTATATTTTGCCCCTCTTTGAGACAATGCATCTTGTCGTGTTGTTTTAAAGAAAAAGAATAATTGATTAATCGATACATGCCTCAGTGATATCTGGGTAAGGATGATATGCCCCCTCAAGAGATTGATCAAAGAAGCTTTGATAAGATTAATCTCTTGATAGATCATGGGGAGAGGATTTTATAATTGATATTGTGTGAATGATTAAACAGAGATGCACATTTGATGAAAATGTACTACTAATAAGCAAAGATGTACACTTGATGAAAATGCACAACTGATAGGTGTAATTGAACAATTGATGGAAGTGCTCAATATTACCAGGTTGATAAGCTGATTGAGTTGATTGAGATTGATGCTAGCACAAAACAATGATTGATTAATGGTGTAAAGGGTAAAATTTGGATTGTTAAGTTTTGGTTTGAATCCTCTTTTCACCAATTACATTCAAGGACCTTTAGATTGAGTGGCAGAGCGCTATCAGATCCTTGGTCACTTACAAATGTAGGGAAACTTGGATTAGGGTATTTGATTATCAATTTTCCTTCTCTTATGCTCAATTATCCATTAAAACACTAATTATGCAAATACAACAGTAAATAGATGAATTATAGAAAATGCTTCTATAGAAAGCTATAAAATAACAAATAATTGTGCACCTATTTTCAGGGTTCTAAGGGAAAAAATTGAGGGACAAAGGAGCAGGCGTCTAAGTCCAATGCCTCACTTTTTGTTGGGATTGGGAAACTTAGTCTCCAAATCTTTCCTGCTATTTTAGAGATTTTCCCATTGCGGAACTTCAGGGACTAGGGAGCGGGGACCCAAGTCTAGGGTGCTATTTTTTCTTCTGTTCTACAATTTTGACACCCCATGATGCCCTCCTGCAACTTCACTTCATCTACATCATCAACCTGTGACCTGTAATCATGAAAAATTTGGGAGGGGGTTGTGGTGTCTAGGAGCTTACCTCAGTCAAGCCCTGGAAGGACACTTAAATCTTCCAAACACCTTTGTCATATAGAGAGTGCGCTCCCTTGTGAGGCAGAGACAAAATCGAAATGAATAAGTGATCACAAACACAATAAATGTCACCTTGTAGTGATCTCATGAGAGGAAGAAGATCTTAATTCCATGAAGAAATGGATGCTCAAATCTACAAACACAAACACATAGACAACATAAATCTACTCTTTGCAACACAATGAAAGTCTTAAATCACCTTGAGAACACAATAGCTTGCTAGTAATCATCTAGTTGAAATCTAGTTTCTAAATGAATGCCTAAACATGCTTTTATATGAAACTAAAAACACTCCCACAAAGAATTTCATAATTCAAACTTATTGTGTCGGCATAGGACCCAAATAACGGTCACAAGCCAACACCCAAAAATTGGGATTGCCTCAAAATAGGGTAGGACTAGGGCACGGGTACCCAAGTCCTCCCCCCTATTTTGGGTAGGGGTTATCTCAAGTGGTGCCCCTAGGTCCTATTTTCCAAGACACTTATGGGTTTTCTCATCAGGATATTGAAATATGATGTAATATGTCCTAAATGTAGCTAAGAGACCCAAGAGCTAAACCTTATGAGGGAAAAGCACCCAACGGGACATTTTTTGATGTTACATTTAGCCACCACTTTAATGTATGTATAAATGTGAGACCAATACATGCATTAAAGTATGGTCACAAACATAGAAAACATGCCAAGCACGGAGAATACACGCCAATCACATAGAAAATAGTAATAGGAACACAAAACACAGAGAAGACAGTTACAGTCACGTAGAACATGGAGAAGACAAAAAATGCATAGAAGACACATTAATGTATGGAAGACAAAAATGATTTATTTTCTTTTCTTTTTCTTATATATATGAAATGTAAATGCAAGTACTAGAAAGTAAACAAACCTCCCATAATATAGGATGCACTCATCACACAGGTCTTTAAAATATATACATAGGGCAACACACACAAGACACGTAAACCTCCAAAAATGCTGGATGCACTCATCGCGTAGGTCTTTAGACTACATATGGGGCAACAAACATGCCACACAAAGAAAGCATGCCAAACACACACACTTTGAAGACACAGAGAAAACACGATAGACAAGCGATGGAGTGTTCCTATTTCTAGGCTCAACACCATCTCAGGCACATTATAGGCACACACTGATGATTGGGCTTTGCCAAAATAATCACCAAAGACATGCTTAAGGGTTGAGTTAGTCACAGAACTGCTCCCCACCTCTGTAGAGGACTTTTGAAAATGACAGGATAATGCAATCTACTCTGAGAAATACACCACCCCTGCCTCCACATAGGGATTACATGATTGATTGATTGATTGTAAACAAACTCAAGATGCAGGATGCACTCATCGCATAGGTCTTTAAACTGCACCTGAGGACAAACAGATTGCTAACATTTATAACAGACAACTTACCTTATATATGCACCCACCTTAAGGTGGTTGATATCATGTATCAATAACAAGCACGTTAAGGTAGGAAGAAAACACACAAGGGAACACAAGATCTCACAAATCCTATGCCCCCCAGAGGTGACATGCACTTCACGATCACCAAATGTTCCCAAAAATACATCCCTGCAAGAAACATGTTAGTGTCTACAACATCATGATAAACAACAACAATGCATATGATTAACCACACAAAGAGCCAAGGTTATACCATAATTTAGAGTTCAAGGATAACTGTGGGGCTATATCACAAAGCTCTTTGAATCAAGTACCACCAAGACTAGATTAAAAGATAAACAAAGGTTCATAGAGAAACATTATTGTTTAAGGTTTGTAAATGAGATAAAAACATCATCATATTCACTACGTGGAAAGTACGAGTGCTTCCACTAGCCAAGTGTTGGATAAAATATACAACCCCATCGTCATATTAGGAACTAAGTCCATTTTTTGATTGGTCTCGAAAGGGACACTGGGTCCGCATCAGTATAAATGTTTTTCATCATCCGTCCACTAGATAGAAACACTAAAGGAAGGGAAACAAAAAATAAGAGAGGAGAAACAAGTGTCTTATAGGAGAGTGCCCCCAAGTCACCAACCACAATGCTATGTCCATAAGATACAACACACAACAATGAAATCAGAGAGAGAGGCAATATAGAAGAATGATGATACAAATAGAATGTCACAATAGATGCAGTCTCCTTGTATCCTAGACCTTACAAGAGAATCAGGGGTCATCCCAAGAGGCCTAAACAACACATAAGACATCACGGGGGAAGCACATCATGAGAGAGATAAAGGTTTAGAGATACTTACCTATAGGGCCACTGTATTAGATTTTTGAATTTGTGAACCTCTTGGAGAGGTATTCGATCATGTTGAGTACAAAATTTGAGTAGTTCTTATGAATGTCTTGTTTATTATCATATGATGCTTGTTTTGTACTTCCTTGTTGAAGTGATAATCATCTTACCGTTTTTCAATTTTTAGAGAGTTTTCATTGTTGAATCTTTCTAACATGGTAATAGGAATCATCTTGTACCATCTCACTTGCCTGTATTAGTTGTTTTATTTGTTTCTCTTATGCATGTTGATTATCTCCTGATCCATATAAGGATAACGGAGGAGGAACCTTAGCATAAATTCCATTTCTTCATGGATGAGGTGGATTGTCCACTTGCTTCTTATCCACTTCAATCACACCCATGATATTATCATAGTCCAAGTAATCATCCTTATCTACTTCCATTAAGACTTGTTCCAACATATTGGTTTCAGTATGCTCAGGGAAAGGATTAGTGAAGATTTGTAAGTTCTGATTCAACAGAGCAACTGACTTGTTTCCATTATCATTCACACCTGATACTTGGATGACATTTCAATCAATAAGGTCTCGTATCTCATGTTTAAGACACATACATTATTTAGTGTCATGTCCATTCATTTGATGATAATGACAAAAGGCGTTAGCATCGAAGTAAGGTCACTATTTACTAGGATTGATAGGCTTGATCAGGGGAAGCTTCAGAATGTTGTTACTCATAGCTTGATTCATGATAGAATGATAGGACTTAGATATAGGAGTAAACTTTCTTGCTTGATCTGATGCTTTCTTTGGATTGGTGATAGTTGAAACATTCAAAAAGTTGTTCGTATTTGATCCATTAATCTTGATGAAGCTCCTATTATTATTATTCCACTTAAAGTTGTTTTGTGATGATCCACCCATGGATTGACCAACTTGAGCCAATGAGTTTTGGATTTCATATTGACTACATGAAAGTTGATAATCATGAAGGGCGGTACATAAATGTTGAAAGGAGTTTATACTTCATCAAGATGATCTTGTCATGAATACTAGGTTAATGAATATCTTCTGAACATCATCATCTTTCATCTGATATTGAATTTGTGTATACAAATCTTGATACCAACTAATGAATTCAATCAACTTTTCTTTCAGACCTTGTTTGCATTGAACCAATTCAATAAGAGTGACTTGGGGTCTGATATTTGCTTGAAAATGTTGTAAAAATTGATCAATCAACTGCAAAAAGTTGTGTATTGAATTCAGAGGCAAAGAGAAAAACCATTCTAAAGCAGTATCTTTGAGAGATCATGGGAAATGTTTTTCCAACAAATCATCCTCAAAATAGAAATCACTACACATAGCTGTAAATGCTCCCACATGAGTATTAGGATCACCTTTTCCACCATATTTTTCAAAGCGTGGAGTCTCAAACCTCTTAAGCATAGGAGTTCTCAAGATCACTTAGGAAAAGGGATTATGGGCATGATATGTTGGTATATTAGGCTGCAAAGAATTTGTCGAGTTTGTTATCTTTTGTTGTAAAGCGAGCATGCCTTGTAAAAGTTGGTTTAGGATGGCATCATTTGGAGATGCAGTTTGCTACAAGGAATTGGAACCAAAGTGAGGAGGTGAATGAGCTTGAGATGTGATAGGCGGAGGCTAAGGATATGTAGATGGTGGTTGGACATATTGATAGGTGGAAGATGGTTGTGATTAGGTAATAGGTGGCTGGGAATGAGTGGAGTAGATAGGTGGTTGAGAACAATTATGCATAGGAATGATCAGATTATGGACCAAGTTCTGATAATCAAATCCCACAACTTTGTAATTAGTGTCATTAGATACTCCAATACCAGTGGCAACATTATTACAGGCATTTGCATCAATTGTTAAGATCATTGATGTAAAGGTGGACATTCTTGTAGTTAGTATAGGTGCCGAAACTTGAGTATGTGACGATGATGACATGTTGTTAATAAATTTTGCACATTCACTCACTGACATTACATTAGTTTGTACAATATGTGTTAAACCACAAATAACATTGATTCCATCTTGTCCTTCTTATAGCAATTCTCTTACATGGTGAATCACAAGTAAGGCCTCTTCAACTATCCTCTCAGTTTGCACATGTTCTTGAAATTTGGCAAGGTCCTTATCAAGCTTATTGACTTGTTTTGTAGGTACATGACCTACTATCTCAATAGTATCCTCAACATCATGAAATATTTGATCTTCCATAGTGGTTGGAGGATGTATAATATCTTGCACGATTTGAGTTTCTCCCTTTGTAAAGAAGGTGTTCAAAGGATTATTAAAGGTAGGAATGTCATTTTCTTCAAGAGCGCTAGATCCCAGTAACCTTTTACTTATTATTAAAGGGATATTTATTTTAGAACATTGGTTCATAAAGCTTATACAAAATCACACAATACACAATGCACAAACCAAGCAAACAAACCCTAAGAGAAGGATATGATTGAAAGCCAAAAAAACAAAAATTTTGTACTTTTTCAATGCAAATGAATGAACTAGAGAGGGTATTGTAAGGATTTTCATCAGGGGTAGAAAATTATATGTCTGATATCAGTCCATTATATCAATAAGAACCTTCACAACACAATCTTGATGTAAATCTAAGATGACGACAAGTCAAAATATAGTGAAAATATGCTAAAACATGCAATTTTTTCATCAAATCTTAATGCAAAAGAGCATGACAAAGGGTGTTGTGAGGAAAAATGATGATGGATAGAAAATTATGCTAGTAATAATAGCCACTGAATGCTAAAATATCCATCACAAGACACTTTTAGTGCCACTTAAGGTCAAACCCTAGTGAAAATGTAGCAAAAATAGGCAATTTTTCACTTCCAAGACCTAGAAAAAGGTGTGTTGTACAGAAATTTAGGAGGTAAAGAAAATAATAGAAATTATATCAGTCACCATAATCCATAAAATTTGTCACAACACACTTGGAGTGCAAACTAGGTCAAACCCTAGGGCAAAAATAGCAAAAATGTGTAGTTTTTCACCAAATTTTCAATACAAGAGCCCGATAAAACGGTGTTGTGAAGATTTTTAGGAGGTGCAGAAAATAATTACCCTGATAAAATCAAATTAATGTAAAATATTCTTCACAACACACCTATAGTGCAAATCTAAGTGGTCGATAAGGCCAAATCTAGTGAAAATCAATGTTTTTCAAGCCCTAGGTTTGAGATCTTGACACAAAATGCTATATGAATGTTTTGACATCTGATTTATGATTAAAATGAAATATATTCAGATCTGAAAATGAATTCCATGGTCTATGATACAAAATGCAAGTGCAAATCTAATGAAAATGCATGAAAATTGCTAGTTTTTTGTTGAAATTTTCTATGCAAAAATGCAAATATTTAAAATCTAAATGCAAATTTACACCAAAATGCAAGAATATAGAAAATTAAAATTTTAATGAGTCTCTGAAATCATTATAAAAATATGAAAGAAGATTTTACCTACAAACCCTGGATTTTGGAATTACTAGGTTATATGAAAATTGTAAAAATTTCTATAGAACCCTAGAAATTGTATGAGGAAAATGCAATGCAAATGATTGAATTTTTGTAATTTTCTATAATTTATCTCAGATCTAATACAAAAATCATAAATTAGATTAAATTAGAATAAATTGATGCAAAATAGTAACCCTAAAATGTATTTTTTTTCAAATTTTTCATTTTTTTCAAATTTTTCTCAATACAATAGGATGAATGACTATATGAATGAATGAAATCAACCCAAATCTGAAGAAAAACACTCAAAAAGGTGCAAAATTCAATTAAAACATGGTTTCACCAAAATGTAAAGGGTAAAATTTGGATTGTTGAGTTTTGGTTTGAATCCTCCTTTCACCAATTACATTAAAGACCTTCAGATCAAGTGGCAGAGCACTATCAGGTCCTTGGTCACTTACAAATCTAGGGAAAATTGGATTAGGGTATTTGATTATAAATTTTCCCTCTCTTATGCTCAATTATCCATCAAAAACCTAATTATGAAAATACAACAGTAAACAAATGAATTATAGAAAATGCTTCTGTAGAAAGCTGTAAAATAACAAATAACTATGCACCTATTTTTAGGGTTCGGAGGTGGAAAAGTTAGGGACAAAGGAGAAGGCACCCACATCCAATGCCTCACTTTTTTTCAGGATCTGGAAACTCAATCTACAACACTTTCCTATTATTCTAGAGATTTTCTTGTTGCAAAACTTCAGGGACTAGGGAACAGGCGTCCTAGTCCAGTGTGCTCTTTTTTCTTATATTCTACAATTTTGACACCCCAAGATGCCCTCCTACAACTTCACTTCATTTGCACCATCAACCTGTGACCTGCAATCATGAAAAATTTGGGAGGGGATTGTGGTGTTTTGGAGCTTTCCTTAGTCAAGCATTGGAAGGACACTTAAGTCTTCCAAACACCTTTGTCAGATAGAGAGTGCATGCCCTTGTGAGGCAGAGGCAAAATCTAAATGAATAAGTGATCACAAACACAATAAATGTCACCTTGTAGTGAATATCTCATGAGAGGAGGAATCTCTTCATTCCATGAGGAAATGGATGCTCAAATCTGCAAACACAAACACATACAACACAAATCTACTCTTTGGAACACAATGAAAGTCTTGAATCACCTTGAGAACACAATAACTTGCTAGTAATCATCTAGTTAAAATCTAGATTCTAAATGAATTTTTAAACATGCTTTTATATGCAACTACAAACACTCCTACTAAGAATTTCCTAATTCAAACTTACTGCATCAACATAGGACCCAAATAATAGTCACAAGCCAACACCCAAAAATTGGGACTACCCCAAAATAGGGTAGGACTACAGCGCAGGTTCCTAAGTCCTCCCCCCTATTTTGGTTAGGGCTTATCTCAAGTGGTCCCCCTAGGTCCTATTTACCAAGACACTTAGTGACTTTCTAATCATGATGTTGAAATATGATGTAATATGTCCTAAATGCAGCTAAGAGACCCAAGATCTAAACCTTATGAGGGAAAAGCCCCCAAGGGGATATTTTCCAACATTACAAAAGAATTGAGTGATCAGGGAGCATTGGAGTCCTATGCTAAAAGCAAGTTGATTGATTTGATATTTGCATTAGAAGACAAGCATCAGTTGGATAAAGCGATTAATTATTCCTTGAGATAAGGAGCATGAAGAAAAATGAAATGATGAAGGAAATGGATGGAAGAAATGATAGATGAAAAGAAATATGACGGAAATCAAGGTGATGAAAAATATTTGTGCTTTACATAGTGGTCTATCATCATTGAGCTTATTATGTCACAAATTAGTATAAGCATCTAGAACATGAACATCTAGATGACTTGAATATTGTTTGTGTTTTTATTTAGCAATAAAGTATAAGCATCTAGGTATAAGGACCTTAGATAACCTAAATACTTTTTGTATGGAAGACACTATCATACAAGGAATTCTCTCATCCACACTAGACTCATAGGTCCTCAATGATTTTAGACAACCATGTCTTAAGACGAGTCATCCTATGAATAAGAAACAATCCACAGACAACAAACAAGTGAACATGCCCCATCCTCACCTCTCTAGTACAAGACATCCTTGAGAAGCTAAAAGAGATGCCACCAAAGCTAAAATCATAAAACAATCAAAGATTGACAAACAAACAGGCATCATGCATCAATGTAGTACTGAGTCTTGTCACAATTTATGCATTTGGTCTCATCTAAAAGATGGATTGATAGGTATGTTGCAATGTCTTCTTAATTGTCAATCTTGGTGTGTTTGGATTTTGTTGAAGTTCAGAGCAGTGTGGTGATCTGAAAGTATCATTGTTTGGGAATTTTTTAAGTTATTTAATTTTTTTGGATTTTTGAAATATTTGATTTTTTTTGGATTTTTGGAAATGTTTGATTTTTTTGGATTTTTGGAATATCTAATTTTTTAGTTTTTTTGAGATGTTTTAGGATGGCATTAGATGACAATTCAGGTAGCCTTTGTGCTAGATACCAATGACAAGGGGAAACCAAGTCTAGGTGCAAGGATGAATGTAGGATTGCATAGATGGCTAAGATGGATAGGTGATAGTGGATGGAATGGATGGGTGCATAAGAGAGTAAGGATGTGACCTCCAAAGGCTATGTTGCATAGGAATAACATGCCCCATTCTTGGTATAATGCTTAGGATTTGACATGACAAGGCTCATGACAATAGGATTGTGATAGGATCATTTGGAAAAGATGAGGTATATCAAGGGTTTTTCCAAAGCATGGTTCAACAATGGTGCCCCTGCCTTCATCAATATCAAAAATGAGGAAGGGAAATGGTGCAATGAGGAAGATATGGTAGATATGATGGGTAAGGATGGAAAGATAGGATAGAAAATGACAGGATATGAGATGGGATAGATTAGACATGTCCCCAAGTGTAAAGCATATATATAATCATCTACACATGATGTTTGTTTGCTAGGTTTTCATCATGGTACTTATCCAAGGTGCCATAAAAATGGTTTTCACCATTGGGTGAAGGATTTATCTTTACATTTTTTTTACTATTTTTCTTTTTTGATAGGATAAGGGGAATATAGATAGAAGGGACTCATGTGTCTAATGCCATGAATGGTGATAGTCCCATTAGAAAGGAATGTCGTTGCATGGACCATGTCAAATCATTGTGCTCATCAATGTTGGTATGGGGATTATATGAAAGTGAGATGGAGTAGGTACATAGTGGATTATTTATGGATGATGCATGGATGGATCATGATGGGGATTAGGATGGAAGGATAGTGGATTAGAATCGAGATAAATAGATAGATAGAAGGACTTATGCAAAAGGATATGTGAAAGGTTTATCGAAAAGCATGGACCATAGGGATAGGATGGAGAAGATATGTAGGATAATGGTTGAGTGATGGGGTGATGGAGGTATGTCACCAATTTGTTAGGTCTCAAAAATGCAGGTTGCTAATCCTAAGAGGATGCCAGGCTGTATGCTTAGATTCACAACATTTTTGAACTAACTTGACGAAATCAACCTTCAAAGTTTGATGATTTCCTTCACTTTGGGTCTTGCTACACCTAGGTGGGTGAACCTTGGGAATTAAAGCAGACTAAATGCAATGTATTGACTAATTAAATCTATCTATAGTGGCATAGGGTGTAGGATAGATGAAATCTTGTTAACTAATTATTATATCTAATGAATGATTGGTATAAATTGTATAAGCAATATCAAGGTGAATTTTAAATGATGAATAGAAATAAGACCATTGCCTTGTTGGGTAAATAGAGTCAAAATAAAGGACTAAGACTAGTGGCTTATAATGGGTAGTAATTCTAACTATTTGGCACAATTTTAGTTTATAACTTGTATAAACGTGCAGGGAGATGACTGACAAACTCTTCTTATTGATCCAACCAATATAATTAGATATCTTGTAATCCACCAGAAGGTATTTTAATCCTTTCTTGAAGGAACCAATTGAATGGAATATGCAAGAATAACAGATAATATTAACTTGGAGACAGAATGGCAATCCTAATTATATGGTTCTTCTTAGTAATCCAAACTAACACTTCTAGGTTACTGTGACTGATCAAAAGGATTTTAATTCCTCTAATGGAAACTAATTTACTCAATCACACAAGTATAGAAAATGTGCATTGACAAATTAACTATATACTTGATATATTAATTTGAATAATAGGGAAATATAGAACTGGAGACAACCACACAATTGAATAATCTCAACAAACAATTGATGCCAGAATAGAACTGTAAATGGGAAAATGAGATTGATCAATAAAGAATAATTCAATTGTTTCCCATTATCCTCCACCATGAATTCTTAATCCAATTGTCATAACTCATTATCCTCCACCATGAATTCTTAATCCAATTGTCATAACTCACTATCCTCTACCATGAATTCTTAATCCAATTGTCATAACTCACTATCCTCCACCATGAACTCTTAATCTAATTGTCATAACTCACTACCTTCCACCATGAATTCTTAATCCAATTGTCATAACTCACTACCCTCCACTCGAAACTTTTAATTCATCCATTATGAATTAAGGATTTACAAATAATGAGAGCCATTGATCTCATCTTTTGATCCTCACCCTCCATTCTATTTTCAGAAAATTTATAAATAGAACTCTTCTCTAAGCAATTAGGGAAAATTCATCTTGGACAATAACTATACTCAAATTTATCTTCTTCTCTCTATTTCTAGTATCCTCCATTAGTGTGTTGAAGCTCACATTCAACACAAATAGTTACCAAAGCCATTCTTCCTTTGTCATCTTCAACAAGCAAGCAAGCAAGGAAAGATTCTAAGGGCTTCACAATCAAGATCAAAGAAAGATAGGCAAGCAATGGAAACTGCAGGGTAACAAGTTTGTAAGTTTGTGCTTTCATTTGTTTATTCTAATTACTTGCATATTGCATTGGTGTTTGGGTTTTTGTTTTCATTAATTGATCAATCTCATTTACCCATTTACAAGAACCACTAAATCAAAGAACTTTAATCTACTTCTTCAATAATAAACTTGCAACATGGTCTCTTGAAAACATTATAAACTGCATGTTTTTATATTCTACTACAGATGATCTTTCAGCATCAAATGTTTGAACTTATATAGATATTCTTGTGAAGAGACATAACTCTTCAATAAGTCTTTTGGGAAATTAACAAGATTAACAATCATAACATAACTACGATTAGGCTCTATTCAACCACAAGTAAATTTTAGCCACATGGTCTAGGTACTCCTGGCTATGATGGGAATAAGTAAATTCAATGGCATTCCTTGTAATCACATCCATTGTGACCATCTTTTCCAAATGTTTGTAGGCTTCCCCAGATGCAGAATCTTTGTCCTTAAGAGCTCCCAAAGCTTCATGTAATATAGCTTGACATTCTTTGGCATCAATTTTAAGTTGATCATAGTACTTCTAATGTTGCTCGATCAACTCTTTTGCATTGGAGGCACCTGCAATGTCGGAAGTATCTTTACCTTGTGTCTCATTCAATTTCTCCTTTGATCTTTTTTCAAGCCTTTCATGTTCTTGAATTTCTTTGTAATTTTGAGAGTAATTATCCCAAAATTGCTTTAACCAATGCACCATGTTGGAATGCCTGCTATGTAGTACAGAGACAAGTGTACCCATCTAAATTTGTGCTGCTTGATCTCTGGATAGTGCTTGGGTACTTTGTGAACTTTCACCCTGGGTTAACCTCTTTATTGATCCCCTAAAGCTACTCTTAATAACATCTTTTAAATAATCATTTTATTTTGTCAACCTTTCACAACTCAGTTTATATGCATCTCTTTCCTTAATCAACATTTGAGCCTGTGCCTTATTCAACTTTGCAACGTTGATGCCAATGTCTATAGTTATCAAGGGATCAGTATCCCCTGCCTTCAGAGTCATGACATGGCCAAAAGTATTTTCAGTGTCTATGATAGCCATCTTTTTATGGGGAGGACACAGGGCCCATATCATTAATGATTTTTTGTCATTATTATATTTGGTGCCCATATATACTTCATTGACACCTTCTGCAGTGAGCTTATATTTATCATCTGTAATATTCAAAAAATTGTCAAAGACTAAAGCAGAGTTCAAATCAAGGCCGGGAAAGATCATTACCCCTGCATCTTTGAGCAACTATCTACCCTTGCTAGGGGTCATATCCTGTAGCTCATTATCCACTATTGTTTTCAACATATCAAGTAATTGTCTCTCATTGTTAGCAGAGACATCATCCACTGACTCTCTGATTTCCTTCCCTTTGCATTTATATAAAAATGATTTAAACTCTTTTGAATGAATGAATTTCTCATCAAAGATAAAAGAATCATATGCTATTTGTCATGGGTCTTCATCAGTAGAACCTTCCTCATCATGTATTATGACTAGAGGCTAATATTGTTTAATCTTTCTTTTTGACATTTTTATTGTTTTATTCTATGATTCTTCTTGCCCTGCCAGCTCTTCATCTCCAGAGGATAATATCTCAATCTCTGTCAGCTGTCTCTTTTTCTCATCTAGGTCCCTATTATATTGTTCCACCACCAATTCCACCTCAGCCTCTTATAGGTTTCTGATGACATTATCATGTGGATATGGGATATGTGTGTACCTACTGAGGTTTTGCTTCCTCTGAGCATGGTCAATAAAGCCTTCAGGATCAAATCCCTTTCTCACTTCAGCACACCTCATATTGTAGTGCATCAATTTATCCAAAAGGAGACTATAACCTTCTTTGGAAACCACAGTGAAATCCCTAAAACACAAAGTTCTAGGCATAAAAGACTGTTTATGATGGGAACTCAGATGCATTACATTTGAACAATGCATTTGCCTAACTATTTCTAGGTAGGCAATTATGTCAGGGACAGTTTTAGTAAGATAAACGGAGTGTCCTCAAAACTATACACTCTAACCATGGTGGCATCTTCAAAACAGTACCAATCTCCCCAATTATGAATAACAGTAGGAGGACCACCAAAATCTTTCGGTCTAAGGAACCTCTTTATCTTAGTTGAGATTGAATACTCACAAGGGTGACTGAAATATCTATACAACACTTTTACATAATATTCTTCAAATTGTATATAGCTATAATGGGCATATCTACTATCCCATATCCTGGTCCATATCTGTATTGGTAACTTATGTCCCTTCTGGTTTGCTGGAACAACCTTAAATTCACTTGGCCATAACCCCACTTCCTGGCCATAATAGAGCACCATGTGCATAAGAAGTGAGTAATGTTCAAAAGAACTTGCTGGGGCATTATTTTTTATTACAGCCAGACCAAAGTCAATTCTATTAACAATATAAGCAGCATAATCAAACTGCCTTGCATTGTGGCATTAGATGTCAGTAGCTATGACCATCAAAGGGATTGTCATAAATTCAGGGACCTCTGATCCTAGGACCTGGCCCATAGAATAATAGTTATGTTGTATGTAGGGTTCAAATATTGATACATGAAAAGGAGGACCATCATCCTCATTGAGATGCACCAATTCTCCCTTAGATCTGGGCCTATGAATAGGCAACCTCCATCCATTGTAAGTTGTATCCATTCTCTAGTATTCCTTTTCTAAATCCTCATAAATAATGCAGACAGTGCATAAATCATCCATGTCGAATACTCCATAGATGGTATTCTTTGACAAATGTATAACAGGCTCCCCTTGTGGGTTGCATATAGCTTTAAGACTCGGGTTATATTGTTTAGCAAGAAGTTGGAAAAGTTCAACATTTAGGAACACATCAGGCACAACTAATTTACCCAAATTCAAATGCCATGGGTTTGATACTGGAGAATTCCTAAATCTTCTATTGTGGTAGAATTTGAAAAGTTCATACCCTCTTATTGGGGTCCAAATGTTCCCTAGGTGTTTACATTTGTTCTCTAATTTTTCTACTTCCACCCTACATTGAGTAGATCTTTGAACTTTGGGAGTTGACCTTGGTAATTGATCAATCAAATCTTGATTGAGTTTTCTGTCCTTTGTTTTCTCCTCAGGGGTTTTATCAATTTTTTGTTTCTTAGGTTTACTCGTATCCCCTTGTGATTTTCTGCCCTTTCCTTTTCCCAAAGTCTCTATTTTCAATTCTTGACAGAAAATCAAATTACAGGCTACAACATAAAGGTTTGCATGTATGTACCTGTCATCGGTGGCTGTGATCAAATTCCCCTATTTGCGCTTCAAGTTTTTCCCCTATAGTTTCTTCTCAAATAATTTTGTCGATCTTAATTATAATGATCTTAGAGGATTTCTTTGTCATTTGCATTTAATTGTTCGAGCAGTTCAATTTCCTTGATCACTGTGAAATGTCACATCGTCATAACTCCTTTTATCAAAATGATTTTCATAATGTTTGGGCAATTTTAATATCTCCTTATGGCATGAACAATCAATCGATGTAACCCTTTAATCGTTTCCTCGATGTTACATTAAATCATATCGATAGGAGATGTCCATACCTTATCTGACGCTAAAGTGGGCACAATTTTCATCGGCATGACCTCTTTCATCGCTGTGTGATTGATATTCCTTTCTGACATGTTAAGTGTTACTGATATGACTATCAGTGAGAGTCTCACCGATGAATGTGACTATCATTGTTATCAGGGTAATCTATGTCATCGGGATAACATATTTATGTTTACCTGAGTGTCATCGTCTTCTCGATAGCCCTTTATATCTTGGATCGGAAAGACTTTCATAATATGTTACCGACATCATCATGAGAAATGCTTCGGCCAGACTTGTAAACCTTGTTCCAATTTACTTATTTTTGCCGATGGTTATGTATGTTAGTATGACTTATACCGAAAGCACCTTTTGTTGTTTGCCAAGACACCGAAGTATCGGAGACTTACTAATATTTTTCTCTAACATTCATCTCCTGCCGATGATCATTACTTCTTTTGACTCCATGGGAGGTTCGATGAGAGTTTCACCGAAATACTCCATCGGTATGATCTATACTATCGGGATGATCTTCAAAGTGTTACCCGATAGGATTTAGTCATACCGATTGGAGTGACTGATAGATCTTCTCCCCAACAAAAGGTCATTGGTATCATTTCCTCCATCGATGACTTTTGAAATCTTCTCTCCGATCCTTGTTTTCATGCCAATAGTCATTTCAACTGGCTTTTTATCTATCGGCATAGATAACATAAATTATTGCCGATAGTATGTAATTTATCCCTTTACATTGTTTTGTCATGGACTTTTTTATGGGATGTATCACTTTAATTATGATTTTGGGTGAAATGTTTTATGATTCAATCATGCAGACACCTAAAAATGTCTTCTACCATCAAATTGACTCCCGACAACCCTAAACACACTAATTTCCCTCCTAACCAATTAATTAAACTTTTATTTATTTAATTATCCCTCCATTTCACTATTTTCCATCATTTTATCCCAACAATTGAATTAATTTCATTAATTCAATAGTCCCAACCTTAGCCAATTGATTTAATAAATATGCAATATTTATTAAATCAATTTCTCCCTTTTCACTAAATCTAGTTAATTAGTTAAAACCATGTTAACTAATTAATCCAGCCTACTAATTGGCCTATCCCTACCCTAGATAATTAAATAGCTATTATTTAATTACCTATCCTAGCCTACATCATCCTAGCCCTAGGATTAATTAAATAAAACATGTGTTTAATTAATCCTAACCCCTTCATTTGGGTGGTCAAACCTTGTTTAACACCCTTCCCCACATCCTCCAAATAAAAAATTGAATTAAATCCACATAAGTCAATTTTTTATTTAAAAACATCCCACATCACATTTAATTTTCCTTACATACCCATACCCATTTATTTCCTCTCTTCCCCAAATGAATTTTTAATTCATTTACATTCCCCCATATGAATCTTTAATTCCAAAATAATCCTTCACCCCCATGCTCATTAAATAACTCATTTTCCCAAAATGAATAAAAGATTCACTTTTATTCCTAGTCCTCCATTCATTCAAGATTGAATCTAGGCCCTCCACATCACCTTTATCCTCCACCATTGATCTTTCAAATCAAACTCCACCCTTGGATCAAAATCATAGAACCTCTCTCCATCTATTTTGAGGATCCAAGTTTATGCAAACTCACCATGCCAAAATAACTCTTGAGCTAGAATAGTGAGTTTGCAACTTTGAGTAGCATTTCACATTTTAATTCATTGTCTAGGGATTATCTTTGTCAAGGAGCTTGTTTTGGGTGCAAAGGCTCATTCCTCCCTTGATGGGATTGGGTTTGCTTGTAAGGTATAACTTTGTGTTTATTGCATTTTGTTTAGTATTTCTTCCTTATTTGCATATCTAATCTACAAGTCAGATATGGAGAAGTGAGAATACAAGAAAATTTTAAAGTTTACTGTCCCAACAGTGGCTATGTCTGGGATGTATACTCTTTGTGAGTATAACAAGGATTTAGATCTCTTGGGGAAGTAGACCACATGTTTTATTTATTTAGGATGACAATTTTTATGAGAATTGTATGAAAATGGGGATTGGGAGTGATAATAATGGGGAACGGGAATGATCCTATACTATTGTACATGGAAAATCTTTTTTTTATATATAGAGGGATTGATAGGATTGTCCATGTACTGGCAGATCCTAATCTCTTTTGGTTTTCCCTAAACTATTGTGCATGGAATGAAATTATCTTAAGAATTTTAAACGGTTGTCCATGCACTGGCAACACTTAATTCTTTTTGTGCATGATATTCTATGAGAAGAAAAGTTTCAGATATTGCCCATGCTTAAGCAATTCCAGCTCTTCTCTAGACATGTTTTACAAATGGTAGGAATCATCACCTCCTTTACTAGTTATAACAAAAGGACCTAACCATAGAGCTTCAAATTTTCTATGCTTTCCTTTGTCCTGGCACCTAGCATTCCACATCAGTACTAAATCGTTTATTTCAAACTTCCTATCTTTGGCCTTTTTATCAAAGAGGTATTTCACTTGTGATTGTAACCTAATATTTTACCTTTGAGCTAGTCTCCTTGTTTCATCAAGTTCTACAAGATGTTCCAGCCTTTCCTCCATTGGTTCCAGAATGTTTAAATCTTCCTGAAGAATGAACTTATAAACTGGCATGAGATTTTCTAGTGGTATTCTTGCCTATGTTCCATACACTAGCTCAAAAGGAGATCTCCCAATTGCCCTTTTTATAGTAATCCTATCAGCCCATACTGTCATTCTTAATTTTGAATCCCATGCTTTCTTGTTTCTATCCAACGTTCTCTTTATGATTTTTAAGAGGCTTTTGTTACTTGATTCTGCTTGTCCATTTGCTTGTGCATGATAAGGGGCAGCATAGGACACAGTGATGCCATGTGTACTATCAAAATTTTTGAATTCATCAAATCTAAAACACATTCCATTATCTATAATTAACCTTACTAGAGTACCGAATCTGAATATAATATTTTCCATAAGAAAGTTAATCACCACCCTACTTGTTGACTGTTTGGTTGGAATTGCCTCCACCCATTTTGTGAAGTAATCAATTGCCACTAAAATCCATTTGTGTCCACCACTTGATTTCTCCACAATTTCTCCTATGAAGTCAATACCCCACTGATAGAATGGAGCCTCGACTTGCATGGGTTTTAAGGGTAATGCTCCCTGATATTTCAACTTGCCTGAAAACTTTTGACATGCTTCACATTTTCTAGTGTAATGATATGAATCATTAAAAAATTTTGGCCAATAGTATCTAGCCCTTAAGATCTTGTGGGCTGTAGTCTTTACTGGAAAATGACCTCCGCACATGCCTTCATGTAACTCCTTCATGATATGTTTTTATTGATGCTCATCTAAGCATAATAGTAGAATTCCATCTCTATTTTTCTAGTAAAGATCCCCATCAATAAATACATATTTTGAGACTTGTAATTTAAGTGTCCTCATTTTGTTATCATCATACCCCTGCAGACACTTCATATGTTTTAGATAATATATAATGTCAGAATACCATGGAGTATGCTCAATACTAGAACTTGCATTATCAATATCATTAGCACTACATATCTGGGAAGCTTCAAGATTACTTTCATCCATCAATCTAGAAAGACCTTGTCCTCTCACTAGTTTAGTGATCTAGATTTCAATATTGAATTCCTGAATTCTATTGATCCATCTGCATCTTCTACCAGTGACTTTGTTTAGACCAATACATCCTTTACTGCAACATTAGATACATATGCTATGATTTTGGCTCCCACCAAGTATGGCCTAAAGGTTTTTACTGCTTTCACCAATGCATATGCCTATTTTTCAACAATGTCATACTTTAACTCTGCATTCTGAAGGGATTTTCTAAAAAATGAGATAGGTTGTTCATATCCATCATTGTTTTTCTGCAATATCACTGCTGCAACTGTATGATAAGAGGTAAATGAAAACAGTTGGAATGGTTTATTGAAATCAGGGGATATGAAGATAGGAGCTTCTTTGATTGCTCTCTTAATAGTAGCAAATGCTTCTATTGTTTATGTCATCCATTTCACCTCTGAGTTCTTTTTAGCATCTTTGATATAGGACAAACAATTTCTACAAAATTTGATATAAATCTCCTGACAAAGTTAATTTGGCTAAAAAATGACTATATAGCTTTCACATTTTTAGGGATAGGGACTTGGTCAATTGCTTTTACTCTCTCGGGATCTATTTTTACTCCTTCCTTTGAAACTATGTGACCAAGCAATTTCCCCTCTGTCACTGCAAAATGGCACTTCTTAGGATTCAATGATATCCCATATTCTAGGGCTTTGATAAATATTTGCTCTAAATGTGTGAAATAATCCTCAACCTTTTTAGAATATGCTGTCAAGTCATCTTGATATACTATCATGATCTTATTAATTAACTCAGTAAAAGCCACATCCATTGCTCTTTGGAATGTTGCTCCAGCATTAGTGAGCCTGAGTGGCATTCTCAAATATACATATGTTCCCCATGGAGTGGTGAATGCAGTCTTAAATTGCTCTGATTATTTGACTTTCACCTGATTGTAACCTAAGAAGCCATCCATCATTGACAACAATTCACATCCAGTAACCTTTTGTAATATTGCTTCCATATTGGGGAGGGGATAGTTATCTTTAAGAGAAGACTTGTTTAAATTCCTGAAATCCACACATAGTCTAATATCACCATTCTTTTTTCTAATAAGCACTAAATTAGAAACCCAGGAGGAATGTCTGATGGGCTTAATGATAGCTCCATCCCTTAATTTTGTAAGTTCTTCTATCATTTTAGGAGCTAATGTAGGATTGATTGGCCTCTATTTTTTCCTGAATGGTTTAGCATTTGGTTTTAGTGGTATCTCATGCTGAAACAAATCCTCTCTATATGCTTTTAAATCATCATACGACCAAGCAAATACATACCTGAACTTCCTAAGTAAATTGATGATTCGGCTCCTAATTTTTGGGTTAAGATTTCTTCCAATATACACATTCTTTGGGGCTGCTTGTGTCCCTAGATTGATTTCTTCAAGGTCATTCAGGGCCACTGGTGTGTCTTTCATTTTAAATATGTCATGTCCATCGAATGCCTTTTCCAATGCTATAAGTCCCTTAGGTATCTTATTGTTTTTCAACTAAACTATCTCTTGACCAAAAAGGGTTTCCTTCCCATCACGTTCTTCTACAAATGCATTGAAATCAATCTCTTGATTTTCATAAAAATCAGCACAATGTAAGAAGTTAATTATATTAGCATCATTATCAAACACTTGCTAGTTATGTATATTATCTGGGATGGTGGGTCTAGTTTTGAATTCAACCTCTGTAATTCCTCTTAATGTGACATCATCCCTTTTTAATGCGATATTCGCTAGAAAATCTGCCATAATGTTTTTGGACCTATCAATCTAATTGATTGAAAAGTCATCAAATAATTCAATATCATCCCAGACTGCATTTCTGTACTGTCTCAACCTCTTGTTTTTTGACAAGTATTTTTCTCTGACTTGGGAAGTAACCAATTCAAAATCACCAAATACAGCTAACTTTCTTATTTTATGCTTAGTGGCTATGTTCAAACGAATGAGCAAAGCTTCGTATTCTGCTACATTGTTTGTACAATCAAATGTTAATAGAAAAGAGTATTTGAAAGTTTTACCTCCTGGTGAAATAAACACTACTCCAGCCCCATTTCCTATTTTGCTGCATGCACCATCAAAATACATCTTCCACACATCATTTTCTTCTTTCATAGATTCAATATGTATTGGATCAGTATTATGCAATTCTGGCATACTTTCTCCAACCTTGAAAGCTCACAAATCTGTATCATAAAAGAAATTTATTTGATGTTGATCCAATTGTTCTATACTATTTTCATACCTTGGCTCCCTGCACAGCTTGATTTCTTTACCTCCTACTGGTATTGTAGCATATGATAAGTCTAATTGGACATTCCTTCCTGTCATAGCAGCCCATTGTCTCGATAGAAGCATTCCATAATATGGTGGGATGTCAACCACAGTAACATCAATGTTATAAGTTGCTTCAGGGTATGCAGTAAGTTTTATCTCCACATTCCTCATAATACCAATGACTGGGATGGATCTATTATCCATTGCATAACACCTACCAAATGTAGTATCAACCCACATTCCCAACTCTTTCATAACTGCTATTGGCATGATGTTCATGGTAGCACTTGAATCAATCATGCAGTTCCTCACTATCCTATTTTTTATCAATAATGTAGTGTAGAAAGGGTCCACCTGTGAGGGATTTTTCGTCAATGTATCACCTAGGTATACTTCATGCATTTGGAATGTTTCTTGATGAACATTGTTTGTTCTATTTTCAAATCCTTTGTGTTTTTGACCTGGTATATCTGAAATCATTTTAACTACTGTGTTCCTATATTTGTCTATCTTCATCATTTCTAAAAGTGGAACTGATATTTTTACCTAAGATGCTACATGAGCAATATCAAAACAATGGGCCATAGTCTGATCATTCTTTTCTATTTTTATATTTTCTTTTTCTTGATTTTGTACTTTTTCTTTCGCTTTACCTTTACCACCCTTTTCTGGTTCTTTAAATGATGACTTTGTATTATTATTTTTGTTACTTTGATTTTTCATGAATACACTCCCAAGTGTTCCTTGTTCAGCGTTTACTTTCCTATTCCTCAAGTTATAAGCATTTTTAGCTTGAGCTATTGCAGCTATTGTAAGAGCTTCTCTTTCATCTTTAGTAAGCTTTCTCCATGGTTCATATGGTTGATTGTTATAGTAAGTAGGTTCCTCATAACCATCCTCTTAATCTGAGAACACTTCTTGTTGAGCCATGTTGACATGATGCCTCTGGTTTCCTACATCATATTCATATCCCTCTTCCTCTGTAGAAGAGTGATCTTTAGTCACCACACATGGTTTACCTTGCATCATATTTATGGTGTGGTTGTCTCTATTATAATTGTATAACATCTCTTCTTGTTGTACTAATTTAGCTACCTCACAGTATTCAGGTAAATGTGGTAAATTGCACACCAAACACCAAGTTTTTTTTCTACCATATGTGCCATATTTCTTTTCAGAGGGTCAGGGGTATCCTTGCCATAATGTTGCTTTCTGCTATTGTCAATGGGTCTCCCATCTTTCCAATTTGTATCATATGGCATATCATGCAACCTAGGCCTTTCATGCCTATGCTGACCTTCTTGTGTAATCTATTGAACATTTGGGTTCTAAGGGTTTCTAGGGTTATCCCTCTTTCTAACCATAACTGCATCTTTCCTATTATTCTCAATAGTTAATGCCACTTTTTGTGCTTCAGCTAGGGTCATAGGACACTAATTTCTAAGCTCGTACCCTGTCTTGGGGTCAAATGCTTTCATATAAATGCTCAGTGCTGCTAGATCAGACAACTTGGATTCATGTGGTACCTTATTGTGTAATTTGGAAAATTTTAGATTGAAATCATATACTGATTCATTTTGGTACTTCTGGATACTTATCAATTCATGTAATGCAAACTCAGGGGCATACTGATTGCCATACTGCTCCTTAAATTGATTATGGAAATCAGTTATTAAACTAATTGAGGCATTGGACAAGCTGTTGAACTAGTCTCTGGCATCTTCAATGAGGGACATCATGAATAACCTCATTCTAATATATTCCCAGTCCATACCAATATCTTGCATGAAAGCATTGAAGCTTCTGATGTGATCTTCAACTAATATTGCAATGTTCCCAGTAAACTTGGGAACTATATTTCTCCAATTACTATCCATAGGGTATGGATACAACTGATACCTAGTCAAATCAAATTGGCTGCATATATTTGCTAGGTTTTGAGGTGGAAAATTCATGGGTGGTGGATTAGGATAGTAATTATATCCACCTAGTGGCTGATGATAGGTATATTGTTGTTGTGGGTTTATGTGGGGATTCATGTAGGGATTTTGCGGTCTATAACATTGTTGGCCAGGGGGTGGGTAAGGATTAGCCATATGCTGAGATGTATTATGTATGGGAGATGGTCTAAGATTTTGGGGAATGATATTTTGATGACTTCTAGATGCTTGTGAATTTGAAACACCACCTATATTTTGTTGTGGATTCATTGAAGTATTTCCTCTATGTGGATGTACATATTTGGGGGGGTTGTTTTAGCTTTAATTTTCATCTGTTGAAGCTCCTGCTGCAACAACTTCTTAGTCTCCCGTATCTTGAACATTTCAAGTTCTTTCTGGAGCATGAGCACCTCTTGCTTCTCTTCACTCATACTTCCTAGATCCTTAGGAATCCTATTTATTTCTTGATTTGAGACTCCATGTTCTACCCCTTCTCCCCGCTGTAATAACATTTTAAAATCATGTTTAGCCTGGTTTTGATCAATTTCCCTCATGACCTATGCTTCACACTCGAGTTGTTCTTGAGGATCAAGTCTGTATCTTGCCAAGATATCATCAGTTACTTTGTTGATATTTTCATTTGAATCATGCGGAGGTGTGAACTTATTGTGAATTACAATATTTTGCTCTGCATTATCCTCTTGAGCATCTTGGTTATTATCCTGGTGAGAATAATTTGAAGTTCCATTTCTTTTGGAATTGTTTCTAAGTGGTGGAGATGACTGCAATTTCTTGCCTTCCATCTTGGATCTCCTACTGTCCATTTGGTATTGGTTTTCTGTTATAATAGTCACTAGAGTTGCCACCTATTTTGTAAATAGGAAAAAGTTTATAATTTATCTTTATGGGTTCTTGTTGCCAGCAGAGTTATCAAATTAAAGTTTTTGAAATGACTCTATGAAAGGAATGATTTATTTCTAAAGTCTTTTACTTATTTCCCCAGTAGAGTTTCCAATTTGTTAGGTCTCAAAAATGTAGGTTGCTAATCCTAAGAGGATGCCAGGCTCTATGCTTAGATTCACAACATTTTTGAACTAACTTGACAAAATCAACCTTCAAAGTTTGATGATCTCCTTCATTTTAGGTCCTTGTACACCTAGGTGGGTGATCCTTGGGAATTAAAGTAGACTAAATGCAAATGTATTGACTAATCAAATCTATCTACAGTGGCATAGGGTGTAGGATAGATGAAAGCTTGTTAACTAATTATTATATCTAATGAATGGTTGGTATAAATTGTATAAGCAATATCAAGGTGAATTTTAAATGATGAATATAAATAAGACTAGTGCCTTATTGGGTAAACAGAGTCAAAATAAAGCACTAAGACTAGTGGCTTATAATGGGTAGTAATTCTAACTATTTGGCACAATTTTAGTTTATAACTTGTATAAACATGCAGGGAGATGACTGACAAACTCTTCTTATTGATCCAACCAATATAATCAGATATCTTGTAATTCACCAGAAGGTATTTTAATCCTTTCTTGAAGGAACCAATTGAATGGAATATGCAAGAATAATAGATAATATTAACTTGGAAACAAAAAGGAAATCCTAATTATATGGTTCTTCTTAGTAATCCAAACTAACACTTCCAGGTTACTGTGACTGATCAGAAGGATTTTAATTCCTCTAATGGAAACCAATTTACTCAATCACACAAGTATAGCAAATGTGCATTGACAAATTAACTATATACTTGATATATTAATTTGAATAACAGGGAAATACAGAACTGGAGACAACCACACAATTGAATAATCTTAACAAACAATTGATGCTAGAATAGAACCACTAAATTAGAGAACTTTAATCTACTTCTTCAATAATAAACTTGCAACATGGTCTCTTGAAAACATTGTAAACTGCATGTTTTTATATTCTACTACTGATGATCTTTTAGCATCAAATGTTTGAACTTATATAGATATTCTTGTGAAGAGACATAACTCTTCAATAAGACTTTTGGGAAATTAACAAGATTAACAATCATAACATAACCATGATTAGGCTCTATTCAACCACAAGTAAATTTTAGCCATATGGTCTAGGTACTCCTGGCTATGATGGGAATTAGTAAATTCAATGGCATTCCTTGTAATCACATCCATTGTGACCATCTTTTCCAAATGTTTGCAGGCTTCCCCAGATGCAGAATCTTTGTCCTTAAGAGCTCCCAAAGCTTCATGTAATATAGCTTGACAGTCACTGCTCCACTCTTCTTTGCTCTTTAGTTCTTTATCACTTTTAAATAATGCAGGCACTCCTGCTTTTGAAGATTTAATGCATTCTTTGGCATCAGTTTTAAGTTGATCATAGTACTTCTGATGTTGCTCGATCAACTCTTTTGCATTGGAGGCAACTGCAATGTTGGAAGTATCTTTACCTTGTGTCTCATTCAATTTCTCCTCCAATCTTTTTCTAAGCCTTTCATGTTCTTGAATTTCTTTATAATTTTGAGAGTAATTATCCCAAAATTGCTTTAACCAATGCACAATGTTGGCATGCCTACTCTGTAGTACTGTGACAAGTGTATCCGTCTGAATTTGTGCTTCTTGATCTATGGATAGTGCTTGGGTACTTTGTAAACTTTCACCCTGTGTTAACCTCTTTGTTGATCCCCCGAAGGTACTCTTAATAGCATCTTTTAAATAATCATTTTCTTTTATCAACCTTTCACAGCTCAGTTTATACGCATCTCTTTCCTTAATCAACATCTGAGCCTGTGCCTTATTCCACTTTGCAATGTTGATGCCAATGTCTGTAGTTATCAAGAGATCAGTCTCCCCCACCTTTAGAGTCATAACATGGCCAAAAGTCTTTTCAGTGTCTATGATAGCTATCTTTTTATGGGGAGGATACAGGTCCCATATCATTAATGAATTTTTGTCATTATTATATTTGGTGCCCATATATACTTCATTGACACCTTCTAGAGTGAGCTTATATTTATCATCTGTATTATTCAGAAAACTGGCAAAGACTAAAGCAGATTTCAAATCAAGGCTAGGAAAGATCATTACCCCTACATCTTTGAGCAACTGTCTACCCTTGCTAGGGGTCATATCCTGTAGCTCATTATCCACTATTGTTTTCAACATATCAAGTAATTGTCTCTCATTGTTAGCAGAGACATCATACATTGACTCTCTGATTTCCTTCCCTTTGCATTTATATAAAAATGATTTAAACTCTTTTGAATGAATGAATTTCTCATTAGAGATAAAAGAATCATATGCTATTTGTCGTGGGTCTTCATCAACAGAACCTTCCTCATCATGTATTATGAAAGGAGGTTGATATTGTTGTATCTTTATTTTTGACATTTTTATTGTTTTATTCTGTGATTCTTCTTTCCCTATCGGCTCTTCATCTCCAGAGGATAATACCTCAATCTCTGCCAGCTATCTCCTTTTCTCATCTAGGTCCCTGCTATATTGTTCCACCACCAATTCCACCTCAGCCTCTTCCAACTTTCTGATGACATCATCATGTGGATATGGGATATGTGTGTACCCACTAAGGTTTTGCTTCCTCTGAGCAAGGTCAATAAAGCCTTCAGGATCAAATCCCTTTCACTTTAGCACACCTCATATTGTAGTGCATCAATTTATCCAAAATGAGATTATAACCTTCTTTGGAAACCACAATGAAATCCCCAAAACATAAAGTACTAGGCATAAAAGACTTTTATCATGGGAACTCAGATGCATTACATTTGAACAATGTAGTTTCCTAACTATTTCTAGGTAGGCAATTCTGTCAGGGGCAGTTTTAGGTAAGATAAATAGAGTGTCCTCAAAACCATACACTCTAACCATGGTGGCATCTTCAAAACAATACCAATCTCCCCAATTATGAATAACACTAGGAGGACCACCAAAATCTTTTGGTCTAAGGAACCTCTTTATCTCAGTTGAGATTGAATACTCACAAGGGTGACTAAAATATCTATACAGCACTTTTACACAATATTCTTCAAATTATATATAGCTAGAATGGGCATATCTGCTATCCCATATCCTGGTCCATATTCGTATTGGTAACTTATGTCCCTTCTAGTCTGCTGGAACAACCTTAAATTCACTTGGCCATAACCCCACTTCTTGACCATAATAGAGCACCATGTGCATAAGAAGTGAGTAATGTTCAAAAGAACTTGTTGGGGCATTATTTTTTATTGCAGCCAGACCAGAGTCAATTCTATTAACAATATAAGCAACATAATCAAACTGCCTTGCATTGTGGCATTGGACGTTAGTATCTATGACCATCAAAGGGATTGTCATAAATTTAGGGAACTCTGATCCTAGGACCTGGCCCATAGAATAATAGGTATGTTGTATGTAGGGTTCAAATATTGATACATGAAACGGAGGACCATCATCCTCATTGAGAGGCACCAATTCTCCCTCAGCTCTAGGCCTATGAATAGGCAACCTCCATCTATTGTAGATTGTATCCATTCTCCAGTATTCCTTTTCTAAATCCTCATAAATAATGGGGACAGTGCATAAATCATCCAAGTCGAATGCTGCACAGATGGCATTCTTTGATAAATGTATAACAGGCTCCCCTTGTGGGTTGCATATAGCTTTAAAACTTGGGTTATATTGTTTAGCAAGAAGTTAGAGAAGTTCAATATTTAGGAACAGATAAGGCACAACTAATTTACCCAAATTCAAATGCCATGGGTTTGATTCTGGAGAATTCCTAAATCTTCTGTTGTGGTGGAATTTGAAAAGTTCATACCCTCTGATTGGGGTCCAAATGTTCCCTAGGTGTTTACATTTGTCCTCTAATTTTTCTACTTCTGCCCTAAGTTGAGTAGATCTTCAAGCTTTGGGAATTGACCCTGGTAATTGATCAATCAAATCTTGATTGAGATTTATGTCCTTTGTTTTCTCCTCAGGGGTTTTTTCAATTTTTTGTTTCTTAGGTTTACTCGTATCCCCTTGTGATTTTTTGCCCTTTCCTTTTCCCAGAGTCTCCATTTTCAATTCTTGATAGAAAATCAAATCACAAGCTACAACACAAAGGTTTGTATGTATGTACCTTTTGTTAGTGGCTGTGATCAAATTCCCCTGTTTGCGTTTCAAGTTTTTCCCCTGTAGTTTCTTCTCAAACAATTCTGTCGATCTTAATTGTAATGATCTTAGAGGATTTCTTTGTCATTTGCATTTAATTGTTCAAGCAGTTCAATTTCCTTGATCACTGTAAAATGTCACATCATCGTAACTCATTTTATCGGCATGATTTTCATAATGTCTGGGTGATTTTAATATCTCCTTATGGCGCGAACAATCAATCGATGTAACCCTTCAATCGTTTCCTCAACATTACATTAAATCGTATCGGCAGGAGATGTCCATACCTTATCCAATGTGAAAGTGGGCACAATTTTCATCTGCATGACCTCTTTCATCATTGTGTGATTGATATTCCTTTCTGACATCTTAAGTGTTACCGATATGACTATCGGTGAGAGTCTCACTGATGAATGTGACTATCATTGTTATCAGGGTAATCTATCTCATCGGGAGAACATATTTATGTTTACCCAAGCGTCATCATCTTCCCGATAGCCCTTTATATCCTGGATCAGAAAGACTTTCATAATATGTTACCGACATCATCATGAGAAATGCTTCGGCCAGACTTATAAACCCTGTTTCAATTTACTTACTTTTGCCGATGGTTATGTATATCGGTATGACTTATACCGAAAGCAACTTTTGTTGTTTGCCAAGACACCGGCATATTGGAGACTTATTAATCTTTCACTCCAACATTCATCTCCTGCCGATGATCATTAATTCCTTTGACTCCATGGGATGCTCGGTGAGAGTTTCACCGAAATACTCCATCGGTAAGATCTATACCGTCAGGATGATCTTCGAAGTGTTACTCGATAGCCTTTAGTCATACTGATCAGAGTGACTGATAGATCTTCTCCTCGACAAAAGGTCATCAGTATGATTTCCTCCATCGGTGACTTTTAAAATCTTCTCTCCGATACTTATTTTCATGTCAATAGTCATTTCAACTGGCTTTTTATGGATTGGCATAGACAACATAAAGTCTTGATGATAGTATGCAATTTAAGCCCTTTACATTGTTTTGTCATGGACTTTTTTATGGGATGTATCACTTTAATTATGATTTTGGGTGAAATGTTTTATGATTCGGTCAGATATGGAGAAGTGAGAATACAAGAAAATTTTAAATTTTACTGTCCCAACAGGATGAAGGAATTTGTATCTTTTGGATGAAATGGGTTTTTTGGATATAAGAGGTTTTTTGGGATTTTTGATATGTGGCTGCCTCATTTGGCTTGCTTTCTTTTTTATTAGGTACCCATATCATTTTAGTTTTAGACTTTACTTGTGAAGGTATGGGCTTGGGTAGGCTTTTGGATGGATATTTCTTTGACTTTTTACATTGATGTCCTAAGTCATGAGGACCTTTAGGATTTTTCGCTTTATAGGTAGAGGAATACATTTTTGTATTTTTGAATCCCATGGCCATGGTGAAAGCTTCATGTTTAGACAATGTGTGCATTGATTGGTCATGATTGGGAATGTTAGGCATTTGTAGAAGTGGTGGTAGTGTGGATGGAGGGATATTAGGTATTGGAAGTAGTGGAGGTAAAGTGTATGGAGGGATATTAGGTATTTGAAGTAGTGGAGGTAAAGTGGATGGAGGAAGGTGTATGGTCACATGCTTTTGATATTTGTAGGATAATGGAGGTGGAATGGAAACATATGATTTGGTAATATGATAGGATTTATGATGGAAAGTGGTGGACTTAGAATGCATGGAGGAAGTATCAACATCTTTAGATCATTTACCTTGGGGTGTATATCTAAGGCCATATGGGTGTGGAGGAATTTTGACATGGATGGGCTCCAAAATACCTTGTTCATGAAGGCCTAAGCCTTTACCTTGATAATTCATTGTTTGGAGCATGTGGTGGACAATGGGACTAGGTGTGTTTGGGACACTAAACTTGAGCTCATTATTTGATGGAGAAGATGAAGTGTAGGATAATGGTTGTTGCTTCACTAAGGAATAACATTCATGAATGAAGGTGGATAGACCAAGTGGATATGATGGTGGGTTTGCAATATGGTTGATATTGGATGTGGAGGGATCATTAGGATCTTGATTATGTTCATTTAGATCCAAGGTATTGTTTTGATCTTCTATGTTTGCTTGGGAGGCAAATATCTCATCGTGACAAGTGGAAGTTTGCAGATCATGGATAGGAGTAGATGGAGGATGGATGAATGGGGTGATAAGCTCCTGACTATTAAATGCATAAAGTTGAAAAAGAGGATCACCATGGTTTTCTTGATCATAGAGGGGTCTTGACCATAGGTGGGATCTTGATCATGGATAGGATTAAAGTTAGGGATGGGTGGAATAAAAGGGATTTGATCTTGATCAAAATTAGGAGCTAATGGTTATGCATGCTTTGGATTAGACCCTTGGCATATCTATTGACTTGGAATGGAAGTGGATGACTCTTGGATAGGTTCTTGGTAAAGGACATGAGAGGGCAATGAATGTTGGCATGGACTCATGGGAGAAAAAACTTCAAGAGGCTTGAGGGTTTGTTGACCACATGATGGGGTTGAAGAAATGGACATGGCATTCAAAGGTTCTTTGGTAGGCTCATTAATGGGTGCTTGACATGGGGATGGTCTATTCCATGCTAGTAGCCATTGGATCACATCCTTTGCAAGAGTATGGGTATATGGACAATAAAGTGGATGAAGAATAATGGTAGAAGGTGTAGGCTTATGTATAAGATTAGGATTGCTTGTGCTAGATGGGGATGAAATTGAATTAGTGGACTTGAATTTCTCCATATATTTTCTTTTGCTTTTAGATTTTTAAAAGAATCTTTGGAGAAAATCATTCGGCTTTGGTATAGGCATTTTATTGGATGGTGATGGAGGACTAGTAGATGGATTGGTGTATGATTCCAAGCTTGAGGTGGTTTTCTCTTGACAAGAATATCATTAATATTTCTTAAGGACTCATGCTCTTGGTGTGAGGAGCAACTAGTACTAGCATACTCGTGATGTGAAAGATTTTGAGATGGATATTGAGGAATATCAATGAGATTGGTTGATGTGGAGGGACTAGGTTGACATGATGATGGGGGGATATATGGTTCGTGAGAATCAAAATATGCATCTTGATCTACAAAGTTCTCATCATCATTATGAGCGAATTTTGACCCACCTCAAAGGATATACAGTTTTGGCTTTGATACCTTTGTAGTAGAAAACTTATAAGATGATGTCTTAGCATTCTTAAGAGTGTCCAATTCTTGTCTTAGTGTTATAATTTCATCCAAGATGGGATCATTTTTAGGTGTTGGGATGGAGTTACACATAGGTTAAAGTCTTTGGATTTTGATTTGTCCCTGCAAGTATGCCTCAAAATCTACAAGATCCTCAATATTCTTAAAGCTAGGAGAAGGGCCTCCTCAGAGTATATATGGTTGGATTTGGCCTAGCTTTTTTGATGATCATAGTTCCATTTTGATGAATGAAGATTGTACTAGGTAAGGATGACAATATGATTAAAATGACACTGACTAAACTTCGAGGGGGTTGATGACAACTCTAAAATAGATCAAGGTAACTCTAGGTCTGACAATGATCATGTAGGAAATTATTTCTTGTCCTGTGATGAATATACACAAGGACAATGATCAAGAAAGGGTATGCTAAAGTAGGAGATGATAAACTCTGAGCAAGTTACCCTATCCTAATGATATGTTTCCCCACTCAAGTATGATAGACCTCAAGTGGTAAAACAATATGATAGCCAATGCTGATTGAAGACCAAATAGAGCAACCTAGATGCAAACTAAGAATTTTGTTTGAATAATGATGGAATTTTTTTCACTTATCTATTTAGGAACAAGGATCATAAAGTGTAGGACTAGTGAAAAGTGAGTTTCTGTTTGTTTTCAGTTGTTTGAAATTTTTAGCAAGCTTTTGAGATTTACAAGTTTGAAATGTTATAGATTCTAGGTGTGATGTTTGATTGAGATGGAAAATGTTTGTTTTGAACACACACACAAAACACGATAGATAAAAAGTTTTGGATGAATCTGATACAAAATCAAAGTAAAAGTCTGAATGCGGGCCTAGATTAGCCCCAAAAATTTTCACCGGTCTCAACAAATTTGTAAACATTCATAAGCATGAACAACCTAGGCTAGAAAGAGGATATTACTTGCTGAGTCCCTACTTAGATTACTCCATATACTAAGACAAGGTAGACAGCTAGAGATATTGGTGACACTGGCTCCCTGACCACAACACGAGCACACCAAATCTTACCCTGAAGATCTAGAGATCTTATGAACCAAGGGATTTTTTGTCTCTACCATGAATAGTACATGTAGGGTGGCTTCGAAGGTCCAACATCCTACACCAGAAAGAAAAAAAGGTTTTTGGCCTCTACAACAAGTGATTTCTAGTCAATGTTTTGGGATAATCTAGTGTCTATACATGCGGTGGTTCACTCATTTAAGAGGCCTCCCAACCCTCAGAAAGGGTTTTTACGCATCTCATGGATACTAAGGGAGACTTTTGTTGGTATAGAATAACGGCACCAGGTGGTTGATGACTTTCATCATAACCACAATTATTTATATAGCGTACCGAAATGAAAGTACCACTTAGGTCATTCCCTCTCACAAATCGAGAGGTGGACCCTCTAAGGGATTAAAAACATAAAAGAGATGAGTCTAGCTTCTTATCATCAAGTTTGCACAAGGTGAGAGCATACACCTACCACCTTTCAAGCACAACAAATAGTGTTTAATTAACCCCCTAATTAATCTATGTGCAAACAAACATTTGAAAAAAAATATCAAATCATTGAAAGCCCTGCAAAACCACCATTAGTAGTTTGAATTTCTAGTCTTCGACAAATGAACATCAAGTGTCAATTTTCAAATCTTTAGCATGAGATATCTGAAAAACATGATGAAATCTACTGATGAGGTTGACACTTCTATGAAGTTAGGCAAACTAGCTTTCCAACGCCTATAAAAATGCAAATATCTGCCACTCCTAGCCCAATTTATATTAGTTTGAAAAAATAGTCTATTTTAGTGTACAAAAGCAAAAAAGAAGTTTGACAGCTAACATAAAATGTCAGCAGTTGACTAACTATGATCACATGTGAAGGTTAGGTTGGTTGTTAAATTTTGCTCACCTACAAGCTGCTAAAAGCAGATGTTAAAAAAGAAAAGCTGATTAAAAAAAATAAAGTTAATATTAAATGCTAATATTAAAAAACTAAACTTGCAATTTTTAGTGTCTACAAGAACTTTTACCACTTGCTGATAATAAGCCAAATATGAGGATTTTTGACCAAGGCAAAAAAATATTGAAACCAAACATTAAACCAATATAACTTTACATTTCAATGAATTTTGAGGTGGTTCAAAAGGCAATGCTACTTAGAATTAGATTCTCTATCCAATGGTGACCTTGGATAAGAAATTTGCATAGGAATTTTGTATTTTGGGGGCAAAATGGGCACAATGGGAATAATGTTTTTTGGGTGCCAATAGAACCAAGGTAGAAAACAAACCTAGAGGTTGATTTCCGTGAGTCAACATCACCAATTCAATCTGAGTCGATGAAGACTACTATCTATGAAGCTCTTGGTGTGTACTAAATGCCAAAATGTGTGGTGCCTCGAATATACCTCAAAATGTGCTTGGTTTCCTTCTAATGACTCTCATGAGGGTTGTGTGAAAAATGGGAGACAAGCCCAACAACAAAGGTTATATCATGAAAAGTATGTGTCAAATATAAAAGACTAGGTACAACTAACTGTTTGTACAAAGATGCATCAACACAAGGTGTTGTGCAAGTGGTAGTCAAAACAACACTAGATTGAAATGGTGTAGGAGTTGGCTTGTAATAATCCATGCTAAAATGATGAAACATATCAATGGCATACTTCTACTGGCCTATGGAGATCCCCTTAGTAGACTAAAGAACCTAAAGACCAAGAAAATATTGCAGAAGCTCAAGATCTATCATGTCAAAATACTCCATCAAAGGTGTCGAATATCCTAATACATGGATGAGGAACTACTAGTTAGAAGAAAATCATCTACATACAAGACTAGAATCAAAAGGTCATCACCATGTTTTTGAATATAGATAGTGTGATTAGAGTGGCAACGTGTGAACCAAATGCAAGAAAAAGCTATCAATCTTTTTATACCAAGCCTGAGTGGCTTTTTTAAGACCATATAAAGAACATTGAATCCTGTATACAAGTGAAGAGTCCTGTACAAATCCTGGAGGCTACCCCATGTAGATCTCCTCATGAAGATCACCATGTAAGAAGGCACTCTTCACATACATTTGAAATACCTACCAACTCTGAGATGTAGCGATAGAAAGAACAAGCAAATAGAATCCATCTTGGCTACAAGGGCATAGGTCTCAAAGTAATCAATACCCTCAACCTATGAAAAGCCCTTAGCAACAAGATGTGCCTTGTATCTTTTAATAGAACCATTAGATGCATACTTTGTGTGGTACACCCACTTGAACCAAACCATCTTTCTTCCTTTAGGAAGAGGTACTAAATCCCATGCATTATTCTTAATCAAATAAGAATACTCCTCTATGATAGCTAAATCCCACTCTGGAACACCTAAAGCCTTTGAAATTTTTTGTGGATCTAGAGATATGGCATAACTCAAAAGACTAGATCCAGAAGTCTGTGAGCAAGCGAAATGAGAAGTCATAGGATCACCAGCAAAAGATCTAGCCTCCTAAATAGTACGATGTGCCCATTTAGGAAAAACATGAGTGGGTGGAGGTGGAAGTGGTGGAGGAGCTAGTGGAGATGGTGGATTAGGACCAACATCTACAAGATCCTCAAGTGCTAAGGTATCCTCATGAGATGAAGAGGGCAGAGTAGGTAGTGAGGAAGAAGAAGTGGATGGAGGATCCATATGTGGAAAAGACTCATCAAACTAGACATCTCTTCGAAAGAAGACATCTCAAGTACTAGTATCAAACAAATTATAGGCTTTCACATCCTCACAATAGAAAACAAAGATGAATGGTTGACTCTTCTTCTCCATTGCCTTACGTTGACCATCCGGTATGGATGCCCAAGCTTCACAACCAAATACCCTAAAGAAGGAAACATTAGGCTTGATGTTTGATCAAGCCTCCTCTAAAGTGATATTTTGAACTACCTTGTGGAGAGTGTGGTTCTAAATATAGTTGGCATAATTGATTGCTTCAGCCCAAAAAACTAGGGCCATAGACCAAGACTAAAGCATACAATTTTCCATTTCCTTGAGTGTGATGTTCTTTCATTCACCAACACTATTCTATTGAGTGTAGGGAACTGAATACTAATGACAACTACTAAGCTCAGTACAATAGTCCTAAAAGGCTTGATCCACATACTCCCCCCATTATATGATTGTATCTGTCAAATAGAAAAACCTAACTATTTCTCCATGAACACCCTAAAAGTATTAAATACATGACTTTTGTACTTGAGAAAGTACACCCATGTACAATGAGAGAAGTAATCAATGAAAGTAAGTACATACTTGGCTCCAGAAAATGAAGTTGGAAATTACATGAGGTCACTATGAACCAACTCAAGTAAGGAAGTAGCACAATGGGCTTTACCCTTGGGAAAGGGTTTCTAATGATGTTTGCCAAGCACACAACCTCGACAAATGCCCTATGTGCATGAAAACTTAGGAAGATCAAGTACCATCTCCTATGTACTCAACTACTAAAGATACATGTAATTGAGGTGTCCAAACCTCTCATAACAAAGTCAACTCAAAGAGTTTGCATGGGCAATGTGTGATGAACCACTAGATGTCTCGAAACTATGAAACCTATATAATCCAGAACCATGATCTACTCTACCTAAAGAAATGATCTTCTCTAGATGTTGTAGGTCACAAATTATAACATTATCTGAGAAAGCTTCTTCATGCGTGAGTCAGCCATGTGTTAATCCAGTCTTAAATTTGTACTTGATTTGAATGTTTTCATTTTGGGCATTTGGAATTTTGTCTCCCTCTTGGGGGTGGGCTTGGAATCCAAGCCTTATGGCTAGGAGGATAGTGAGACTGGGCTTCTCAATTTGTGTATGTAGGTTACAATTAGTTGCACAATTGGATTTTGGAAAGATCTCTATATAAAAGTTGGTATTTTGTAATGATTGATCATTCTGTACAAAGAGAGTTTATTTAGATTAGGTTCAATTGAAACTAATTGTGTTTTTATATTGAGAGTTTTTTTAGAAATTTGGTTTACTGTGGTGGAGATACTTAAAGCAATATTTTGACAGCAACAATAACTATGATAAAATTACTTAGTTTATTATCAAGAGAATGTTGTTTTGATTTGGGATACAATTCACAAAATTGTTGCTTTCTATCCTTATATATATATATATAGAGAGAGAGAGAGAGATTTGTTAATTCTGTTATGATTTCCTAATTAAAGATTTCATAAACATTGATATACATACCTATATTTCCATGTCATATAATTATAATTATAATTATAATTTTCTATAGCAATAGTGACTACATTATATATATATAAAGAGAGAGAGAGAGAGATTTGTTAATTATATTATGATTTCATGATTGAAGATTTCATATACATTGATATACATACCTATATTTCCATGTCATATAATTATAATTATAATTATAATTTTCTATAGCAGTAGTGACTGCATTTGATATTATTAACAATGTTGATTTTTTTTTTAAATTGTTGTGGCTGGGGATATCCTGGCATCCACGACCACCACAACCATAAGGTTGTGGGAGATGTGGGGATCCATGGCTCCCCTCTTGGTGCTTTGGTCAGTTGTGGCAAGGCCAGGCCTGCCACGGGCAATGGCTCTTTGGATATGGACTGTGTTACAAAATGAATATTGTCACCTCCTTTGCATAGCAAGTATTATGTTATTCAATTTTATTTTAAATATATATAATATATATATATAGATAGATAGATAGATATTTGTCACAATATTATACTCAGTTTCAATAATACATTTCTATTGTGTAGTATCATTATGTATATATACTTGGATCTTATATATATACTCATACCTAGCATGATATATATACATAATGAGTAGAATTAGGATATGATTTCCATATGTGTATGAGTAGATATGATTTTGTTGTTATCAACTAAATGAGTCAAGGTTGTAATTTATGTTATATATATATATATATATATATATATATATATATATATATATATATATCATCTTTCATAGATTAATTATAATTGTATATTGATTTCCATTATAACACAAATTACATGCTCATATATTTACTATTTTCAAGATTTATCATAACATGTCTATGTTATAGATTACTTTTATGAATATCAAATTAGAAATGGAAATGTGTTTTCTTTTAGTTATGATCTCATAGAAGAACATCATTATTTTTTCTTGTAGGCTTATTAGGATAATTCTCTATGATATGAATCACATTGTTACTCAATTTACTAGTTAAGATCATTTGTTTCATATTTATCATTTATAGGAGTTCTATGATAACTGATTAGCAAAATCTTTTGGTTGTTTAGTTACAAAAAATAGTTCCTCTATGGTTATCATTTCAACATCTGTAAAGGATTTGTGTGCACTAGTTAAACTATTTCCTTAACTTATCTAAGTTAGTATTTAGAAAATAGAAAAACAAATTGTCCATTTATGTGTTCATGTCCTGTTGGTAAATAGATTTGTTGCTTTAAAATAATCTTCTTTAGTAACTTCGTACTCCCTTGGATTAGCAAAAACCTATTGGCAAGAGACACTATATGAATTCATGATTGTTGTCATTGATGGCAACAAAGTTCATCCCACACATCCATAGGACATGGTGTGTCTCTACCAGAAGTTAGAGTGAAGATTGTTGTGGTCCAATAAACAAGAATAGAGCATGTGGCAAGGTCCAAAAGACAGATCCGGATCTCTCAGAGGAAGTATCTTGGTGAAGTGTGGATTTGGGGAAATCAAGAGGACTACCTTGACTATTATATTCCAAGGATTTAGCCTCCGGTGATAGATGAGGAAAAAGATATGAATAGTTGAGTACCGGATTCCTGAGTGATAGTGTGAATAGAGGAAGAAGTGACTGACAAAACATCAGACTACTTTCTGGATGTGTTACTGATGGTGGTAAAGGTTATGAAGGCATGAATCATGTTTGGTCAACATGATTAATTATTTCTACAAGCATATACTTGATCCGCATTACTTGATGTGCAAGGATTCAGCCGACAGATCAGAATTAGTGAAAAGATTGACTATTCTGGGTGCCGACTAGAAAGGTGATGAAATAACTTGTGCGGATATATATACATGATGGATTTAGTTGTGAGAAGTGTTGTTGTTAGTGATGTGCGAATAAAAGCATAAGAGCAGAGCAGAAGTAGTAAGGAAGTTCTAATATGTGAAAGGAAAGCAGCATAAGAGAAGAGGAAAGATGAAGTGCAGCAGATCAGTGTACTGAGCTTAACCAGAACTGAACTCCAGCATTTGTAGATGCTCCCAATCAGTTCAAGTATTGTATAACACTCTATTTGTAGACAGTGAGTCTCTTGTAGGCAGTGTGCCTCTTGTGAGCAGTGTGCTCGGGTAGTGAGCCTGAATTGGCAAGTGCCATTTTTGTTTTTCTATTCTTCTAACAGAGAATACAATCTTAGGTTAATCACCTCATGGTTTTCTCCCTTAATAGGGTTTCCACATCAAAAATGTTGTGTCATGTGTACTTCCATTTTCATGGTTATGTTTGCTTGTTTAAATTAATGCTGCATTGATTAATAAGAACGTTCAAAAAGAAGAATTAATTAGGATAACTGATTCACCCCCCTCTCAGTTATCAACAATTGGTATCAGAGCTAAGATCCTCCTAACAGAGCCTAACAGCTCGAGGAAGATCTGGGAATCCAAATGGATGCATATGGTTGAAGGGAGCAACTCAAGACTACCCTTGAGGATCTTGAACAGTCAAACTCTGAACTCAATGAATTAAAGGAAAGACTCAAACAGGCTAATGATTTCATGAGAGAACTAAAAGACAAATTAAGTCTCTCTATGAAAAAGAGAAAGGAGTTGCTTCAACAATTGGCAAGACAAGGTGAAGCAAATGATACAAATGAAGAGTTGACTAAGAAAACCAAGTTATGTGAAAAGTTATCAAAAGAAATCATTATGGTAAGACATGAAATGGAATCAGGAGTTATGAAGTTCACCCAAGAAGTTGAAGAGAAAAGAAAAACTAAAGATAATCTAAGACAATCTCTCAAGGAGAAATCAGAAGATTGCCACCAAATGGATAGAATTATCAGACATCTTGAATCTGATCTTGAAAAATGCTAAAGATAATGAAGAAAAACTTGAGGATCAAATTGTCTCTCTCAAAAGGGATCTTCAAACAGCAAATGAATATAATGAAAAATTCAAGATAAGTTCTACTCAACTTGAAGTTCTTCTTGGAAGTCAAAAGAAGGTAGATGACAAGTGTGGCTTGGGATATGAGAAAGGAGAAAGCTCTAGATCCAGTCAGAAGAATTTTGGATCAGAAAATCCAAGGAACAGGCCTAGAAGACCTCCAGTAAGATAGCCTAATGCTCAAAGATATCCATCCTTCAATGGATACTGCCACAACTGTAACAACTTTGATCATGAAGCTAATCAGTGCAGAAAGAGAATGAATCAGAATAATTTATCCTTCTCCAGACAGTGTTTTAACTAAAAAAGGTATGGTCACAAATCTCATGAATGCAGAAATATGCAAATGAACAAATCATTCAATGGTAGATGCTTTGCATGCACTAGAATAGGTCATATGACTAATCAATGTAGATCAAAAGGATATCAGTCAAATATGCAAAGAAATGTTGTTTGCCAAATCTGTAATAGATCCGGTCACAGTGCAAAATTCTGTAGACGTAAGAATCAGGACAAAAGAGGTTTGGTATATCATAATCAGAGTCAAGATATGGGTAAACAAAAAGTGAATGCGGATGAAGTTAAAAGTGAGATGAGCAAGATTTGGGTGAAGAAAAGTATAGAGAATGTAGAGGTTGGATCCGCACTAGACTCTGGTGCTGATATTCCTTCCAGAAATTAAAAAGTGAGCTCTGGCTCAGGGGGAGACACAAAGAAAACCTTGTTCGCCCAGCCAGTCAATTGGTGCTGCAACTGGCACAAGAAGAGTTGCGGATTGAAGGGTTCATAAGGGAAACATCCAAACAAACTATGGTTAATATTTGGAAGATCCGCATGATGTTTAAAGATCAGGACTGATCTAGTTCTTCAAGTCATCCGAATAAGGCCAACCGAAATAACTTAGGTCGAGCATTTATTGCAACCTAATAGTAGGGTTTACGAAGCAATATAAGGGTTTTGTCATTAATCACTTGTTCATTATGCATTCAAGAAGAAGAGAGAAAAGGAGCTCTGCAACTACTTCTCCCAAAGATCAAGATGATTCTTCATATAGTTCAATCTAGATTTCATCATGTGTGCCCTAAACAGTGCAAAAGGTATTCTTCATTCTTGATATCTCTCAGTAAGATTCCTTGATGATGGGTACTCCAAATATAGTAAAGATTTCTGATAGACCTCGTCCCATATTTAAGAAGCATCCATACAAATCCTTGAAGGTAGATCCCCTAGGAGCCTTCTCTAGTGTTCCGCATGGCATTTTGCATACTGAAGATATTAGGGTTTACATACATGTGAGTATTGAAGAATTTGGGCAATCAAAGTTAGTAGATATCTATCACAAACAGTTGTTAGATGATTCTTTTAAGATTAAACCTTAGTATAAAGCCATCCGGGATAAGCATTTTACATAGTGCATTCATTTCCCCTGTTTTGAAGAAGATGAATGGGTCCGATATGTATTGAGTAGAGTGCATGACAATTTCCTATGGTTGAATAAACCATTTGAGATCACCAAAGATGCAATTTGGGCAGTAACTAGTCTGCACTCATCCGGTGGAATACCTGTTCTCAAGTTTGTCAAGAATTAGACAGTAAGTGATACAACCGAATCAAAATTTGACAAGAGAGCTATGACAATTGAAGACATCATTGAACCGGATGTCAAATTTGCTTCCATAATAATTGGTTACAAGATTTATCACTCCAGTGAGGAAAATTTAGTACCAGGAACTGCAGTTTACACAGCCTATCAAATGCTAAAAGAAAATGCTAACTATGATCTGTGTGAACTTCTTCTCAGCCAACTATTGGAAAATCTGCAAAAGATCAAGAAGGATAAGAAGAACTCCTTCAAGTATGGTGGCTTGTTACTCTGCCTATTCTTTTATTACATGAATGAGCTTCCCGGATCCAATGGCTGGGTATGGCAGAATGACAGACCAGTTGCAATTCAGATCAGAGACTATTTACATGGGCTTGGGGATGCTAAAGCAAGAAATACAGCCATGTAGGGATATTTCAAGAACTTTCAGAACATGATGCATGCAAGAGAAAGGATTCCCCAGTCTCTTGTTGAGAAATACAAAGACACAGTCTGTTTTATGGTAGAGACTGATCAGTGCCTAATGGAGGTAGTAGAACCAAGGACAGTCTAGATCATGCCCATGGGGTATGAGGTTGATGAACAAATTGTGGAACTGCATGTTCAACACATGCTAAGTCAGCCAAAGGATCCAAAGGTAGAAAGGTTTGGAACCTTTGAGGAGCTGAGTGTAAAGATTCATGTGGAACTCAGAGAACTAGATGTCAAAAGGAAGGTGAGAAAAGAAGTAGAACATATTGCCCAAGGCCTTGGCATCTCAAAGGAGGCACTTGATGCCCATAAGGAAAAGAGACAAAAGGCTGAAGAAGAGAAGAAAGAGGAAGAAAAGGGAACTAAGGAAAGTGCTCCGGTAGAAACCTCAACCCGGACTAGATCATCAAAGAGATCTGCACCTGTCACAACCAAAGGCTCAAAAACATCAAAACCAGAAGCCCAGGCATCCGGCAAAGGAGAGAAAAGGTCAAAGACAAAAGCCACAAGGGCTTATACAAGTCAAAGAGATGAAGAGGAAATTGAATCAGATGAGGGGGTAAAGGAAATAAAGAAACAGAAAAAGAAAGGATCCGATAAACCTTCCACAGGACAAGACAAGGAAGAGAAGGAAGAGGAATTTGTTGAAAAACCCACTCTCTCCTTAGATGATGTAGTAAAAGCAGTCACAGTGGATGGGAACCTACAACCCTTAACAGAATTCTATGATGAATATAATGAAGCAGATAAAAAGATTTTGGAGGAAGCCACAGTTAAGTTTTTGAACATTTACAATAAAGCTTTTATTGAAATTATCTCTTTAATTCCTAAGAGCCTAGAAAAGGAGTTGGAAATGAGAAAGACCAATGCCATGGCAAAAGACCTTGAGATCTAAGAACAAATAGCTATTCAGCTATATCCTTCAATCGATCCCAAGACAATGAATATGGTATTCAAGGATTGCAAGGATGAGTTCAGGAGCAAAGCAAGGATGAATTAGCTCATGCTTGGTGAGACTAACAAGGTAGCCAAGGACACTGAAGAGATTCTCTGGAAAACCTTCAAAAGATTTAATCTTCCTATTATAGAGGACTTGGGTACTGATCCCTCAACCACAAGTGTTGCAGAAGACCCTACTGAGAAAATGACAGAAGAGGTGGGCCCTGAACAGACTAACATTTCTCCTCTGGGTTCCCCTATAGTCTCCGGATCTAAAGGAGAAGAAAAATTACAGGAGAAAGAAGCAGAGGTGAAGAAAAAAGAAGATGACAGTGCTAAGAATGTAGAAGGAGAGAAAACTCCAAAGGACATCTCCAAGACAGCAGAAGAGAAGAAACATCTATCTCCGGCAAGAGACACTGTACAAACTATCCAAGAATTCCTAAACAAAGAAACAATGGAGATTGATGAACCGGAGCTTCTACAAGGTCCATTCAATTTTGATTTTTTTTCTCCAGTATAGACAATGAAGATAGCTTCATTTGCTAATGCTAAGGCTAAAGAAAAACTCCTAAAGTCTCATATGAAAGACTGTGAGTTGATAGAAGTTGCTTCCGAAGTGCTAGAAAAGATTATGCCATCATTTTAAAAAGATCCCACAGCCTCCTCATCCGGTAATCTCAAAACTCTAGTCAGCAGTGTTGTTACACATTTTGATTCTCTAAAGAAGTCAGTTGAAGAAAAGGTCTGGAAGGAGTTTTTGGACAAAAGGTTCTCTGAGGTATAGGGTTTGATCATTAATGATAGGAGAAACATGAATATTGGGATAAAGAGCTTAGAAAATGCTCTTAAGGATGGTGGTGAAGTATACAAATTTTGTATTTCCTAGTCCAAAGCAATAGTAGAAATTGAGAAGAAAATAAAAGAGCAAGAGGATAAACTACTAAGTTTGTCTCAAAGTTTTGATCCTCTCTCTTCCTCCATAGCAAATCAAGAGTGTCAGACTATTGCAATCACAAATGCAATAAAGAATTTTAAGATGGAAAGGAAGAACATATTTAGCCGGATGGGTGAACTTAGAAGGATTATTATCCCTAAGTTAGAAGCCATGCATGAGGCCATAAGTGATGCTCAGACTACCGCCCAAACCAATGATCCGATAGATCTTAAGAGGGTAGAAGCTTTTGCATTTTTGTTGAGTGGTCACATCTCAATTTTGGATAGAATGAAGCAAAGTTGGATTGCAGAACTTATCCAACTGAAAACAACTTTTGCAGACATACTGCAGTATATGTAAGTATTCCATATGTATATAATTATGCGGCTAAGTATAGTAAATTATTTCAAAAATTTTGGTGTGTGGACCCTACCCTTTGCCATTGATGTCAAAGGGGGAGTGAGGAGCAGTGAAAAATGAGGAATCCAACTAAGGGGGAGCTCTGGAAAAAGTATATAAAAATAGAGCATCAGTCAAGGGGGAGCATAGTGTAAACACTTAGTCATTTTTCACTAAGTGTTGCCATCAATGCCAAAGGGGGAGATTGTTGGCAAGAGACACTATATGAATTCATGATTGCTATCATTGATGGCAACAAAGTTCATCCCACACATCCACAGGACATGGTGTATCTCTACCGGAAGTCAGAGTGAATATTGTTGTGGTTCGGTAAACAACAGAGCATGTGGCGAGGTTCAACAGACAGGTCCGAATCTCTCAGAGGAAGTGTCTTGGTGAAGTGCAGATATGGGGAAGTCAAGAGGACTACCTTGACTATTATATTCCAAGGATTTAGCCTCCGGTGATAGATGAGGAAAAAGATATGAATAGTTTAGTACCGGATTCCTGAGTGACAGTGTGAACAAAGGAAAAACTGACTGACAGAACATCAGACTACTTTCCGGATGTGTTACTGATGGTGGTAAAGGTTATGAAGGCATGAATCATGTTTGGCCGACATGATTAATGATTTCTACAAGCATATACTTGATCCGTATTACTTGATGTGCAAGGATTCAGCTGACAGATCAGAATTAGTGAAAAAGATTGACTATTCCGGGTGTCGACTAGAAAGGTGATGAAATTACTTGTGCGGATATATATACATGATGGATTTAGTTGTGAGAAGTGTTGTTGTTGTTAGTGATGTGCAAATAAAAGAAGAAGAGCAGAGCAGAAGCAATAAGGAAGGTCCGGTATGTGAAAGGAAAGCAGCATAAGAGAAGAGGAAAGATGAAGTGCAGCAGATCAGTGTACTGAGCTTAACTGGAACTGAACTCTAGCATTTGTAGATGCTCCCAATCAGTTCAAGTATTGTATAACACTCTTTTTGTAAACAGTGAGTCTCTTGTAGGCAGTGTGCCTCTTGTGAGCAGTGTGCTCAGCAGTGAGCCCTAATTGGCAAGTGTCATTTTTGTTTTTCTATTCTTCTAACAGAGAATACAATCTTGGGTTAATCACCCCATGGTTTTCTCCCTTAACAGGGTTTCCACATCAAAAATATTGTGTCATGTGTACTTCCATTTTCATTGTTATGTTTGCTTGTTTAAATTAATGTTGCACTGATTAATAAGAAAGTTCAGAAAGAAGAATTAATTAGGATAATTGTTTCACCCCCCTCTCAGTTACCAACAAAACCTTCTCACAACAATTAAAGAATCGAAGGTCTATGTCGATTCTTCTTTGTGTTTAAGAGGGGTAGCTACCTCATATGATAGGGGTATTTGGATTTTCTAGAATTATAAGAACAAAAGAAAAGAAATAACAAATAGTAGTGATGAAATAAGAGTTAAACTCATGAATTTAAGTTCCATGCATCCAAGTAGAGATACAAAAACTTGATGCAAAATATCTTTGTAACAATGCGACTTTGAAAGGAAAGTACATGATCATTATTGATGAAACATATGAATACTAGTAACAGCACATGAAATCAAGTTGAACACACATTCAAAACATTTCTTTATTTCTTTCAAACTTGAATAACACTATTCGAGTCTTTCATATACTGTCAAGTGAAAAAGTGGAACCCCTTTAATTGAAATACAATGAAGTATATATAGGTGAGGTTAGTAACCACCTAAGGTAACTACCTTAACTACTTTTTATAACTACTTGGAGTAACCAACTCCTTCATTAAGTGCATTGATTTTGAATAACTAACTTTCTTTTACAAAGTTGGTTGCTTAGAATAACCACCTCACTTAGGCTCTTAAAATAATTATCACGTGAGAAATAGTTAAGTTGAACCTAACTTTACAATCAAAAGAGAGAAGATTAGACTTGAAGGAGAAGACTCAATCATGATCATTATTTACAAAACAAGCCAAAATCATGACTTGAGCTACACACAAACAAAAAAAAATTAAAACTATACAATATGCAAACTTGCATTTATTCTCTGCTTGTTGATGGCGCCATTGATGGAGTGGTGAACTCTGGAAACTAATTTTGCAGGTTGAATTATCTTTCTTTAAACATTCTAAAAAGTCAAATGGCCAAGGTGATAGATTTTCCCTTAGGAATTAGGGTGTTTTCTATCCTCATCTTCCAAGTTTTCAGGCACTTGTGGACATTACTCAATTCTGCCACCATACTTGGTATTTGGGAGATGGAAATCTTCAATGAAGTATAGAGATCAATCAACTTGTCGATTGTGTTCTCATTGAAAACTTCTTTGTTGAAAAGTTGCAAATCAATCATATTCTAAAAAATCATCTTGAATTACCTATGATTCTCCCATCAATGATGCACTCAGGAGGATGGTACCAAGTTGATCCTGAAGCTTTGCAAATACTCATTCACAAGCAAGCATCAGCTTTTCCTGTTCTATTGAAACTTGGTCAATAATTACTAATTTCCAACTTATGCTCTCTGTCCAAATTTCCAAGTAATTTTCTTCTATACTACGTAGGATCTTTTCTGCTATGAGGATATTAACATCAATCTCCATCATCTTCACAAAATATTTCAAGATATCCTTCCAAACAGCTTCTTCTTTCCTGATATTTTTCAACTCTTTTTCAATGACCTCTTTTTTTACTAAGGCTTCATCATGCACTGCCTTTGCTTTAATAATGAAATCAAATGCAATGGATTTGATTTTGTTTACCCAATTTTTAGTGGTTTTTCCATAAACTTGATATTTCTGTAGACTGGCAATAGTACCTTTTTCAATTTCTCCTTCTTGGCCCCAGATGGTTGACTGATGATCAATGCTAAGTGGCATGGTAGAAGTGTTGACTATGGTCTTCAAGTAAGAAGACAAACTCTGTACTTGTTGTTTTAACTGATCTTTCAACTGTTTCTTCCTTTCGGTCCTTTCTACTAGCCTTGCAACTACGACATTGAAGTTTTGTATGTCGGCCTCATGAGTGGATGGGCCCATACCAATCCTTGACACAACAAAGTCTGCTAGAGTGGCTTCATACACATTTCTTTTAGAAGTGAGCTGAGCTATCTCAAGGTACATGTTTCCTGATTTAGAATCAATTTTTATTCTCGAAGTCACCTTAATCTTCTTCAGCTTGTCAGATCTCCTGAAGAGATCTGAAACTATACTAAATTTAGGAATCACTAGTTCTTCTACCTTCCTTTTCTTCAATAGGCTTTGTTCTAACCATGGTAGTGAAAGATTTTCTGATAGATCAAGTGCATTGCCTAATTGGAGATCTTGTTTTTCAGGTATTGGTGAGGTTGCTTTCTCTTCAACTTTTTCTGTTTGATACACTGGATCCTTCAAGGAAGGAGGCTCCATAACTAAAGTAGAATGTGGTACTTCAAGGAGAGGGGATTCAATGAGTATGGAAGAAGATGTGGTTGGTATGGATTCATCAAACTCTAGATCAAATAGGACTTCTTCTTGTTCCTCTTCTTCTCTTGAAGTAGAACCTATCTCTTTTTCCTTTGACCTTGGTTTCTTCTTCTTCTGCCTGGGTTCATCTCCACATATATTTTGGAGATTGCTTCTCCTTGGAGGGTCTTCATATCCACCACTTCCCTGGGTTCTCTCATGAGAAAGAACGTCAATAATTGGTGTGTGAGAAGGAATTGATGAAGTGTAACTATCTTGGTCACTTCTTCCTCTTGGTGTCTCTTTCCTATTTACTAGTCTCATTGCAGTCATCTAGGATATCTTCATCTTGATCTAGGCTTCTAACTTCTTGATCATAAAACTGGTTTTTTCTCTGACATCTCTAACCTCTAGATCTACCCAATTAATTGCAGGAAGAGGTTGAGCCTAGATTTCTTCAAAATAGAAGGGATCAATCAGAGTTGATTCATCATCTTCAATGCTTTCAATGACCCATTCCATCTTGAACTCTTGAAAATGCTTTAAGGTAAACCTTGTCCAATCTCTTTTTCTCACCTCAAACTCATCTTCACAATCCTCCCAAAAGTCTTCAAGATTGGGGAAATGAAGGTATCCAGGACCAAGCTTCAAATTATTTTTGACATATCCCTTGCTGTCAAAGGGGAATCTCATCTGGTATGTATACAAGTTGATCATGACTAGGGCCTTCTCCATATTTTCAGCCCTCGAGCTAGATTCACACTTGTAGTGACTGGGACAAATAGGGAATGCCACTCCCTTGTTCTTCCTATCTCGACATTTCTTTTGAACTAATACCAACTATCTACAAAGCTTGACCAAAACAAGCTTGTCATCCACATACCTTGGCAATTTAGAAGGGTAACCATCAAATCCTCCAACTCGAAGGTAGGTGAACCTTGGAAACTGAATGAAGTAGCTACCATACTTCTTTATCAACAATGATGCTTCTTTTGAAATTTTGAGAGCTATATTTCCTTGAAGTAACCTTACTACAAGCATTGTGAAAGCATCATTCACTCATCTGAAACATACAAAACTTTGTTCTAACTGCAATTGCCTGTAGTAATCATAAACTTGTGTTTCCTAATTAAGGACATGACCTCAAATTGGCAATTACATTTACCAAGTAGGATGACATGTGGAATCATTAACTGGTCTTGAAGTGAATTAGCTAGTCATGTATGCAGTCACTGATAAGGTGACCCCAAACAATAAATTGTTTTCCTGCCGATATGACAATGATGAAGAGATACATCCACATTTCAAACTCAATTGAGTTGGGGCTGCCTATCAACCTGTGAAGATGGGCAATTAGATAGAAGATCTCTTTGATAAAAAGAGAATGGTGTAGTGTTTTAGGAAGTTGGGACCATCCACCTCTTAGTTTTACCATCCATTCCTTAGCCAAATTGTTCAAGCATTTGCTCCTATTGTCACTAAAGTACTTGTAGGCCTTTTGTTTATCAACACAGATGAACTTTTCTTTGTAAGGCAATCAAAGAATGATGGTGATAGAAATCCCATCGAGTTTGGCCATCAGGTGCCCATCAATGGATCTGATCTCTCTGGCTTTAGGATTGTACCTTTTTGCACATTCAATTACTAGCTCTGGACATTGGACAGCAGTGGGAAAACAAGTTGCATTGACTAGGCTGCTCTCTGCAATCCTTTGAGACAATTTTGATCATTCTCCTTCTGTCAATGACTTCATGATTTCCTATAGATTAATATGGCCCATTTTAGTATCAAATACCTCCTGAAGCGTGGTGTCGATCATAGGAGCATACTCATAATTTTGAGGCTTATATTTCATGTTGGTGTTTTCACAAGTTTAATAATATAAACTATTTAACCAACTTTGCACCTACAACTGCTTTGAAAATTCTTGGGAAATTTCTGAGTAACATGTCTACTTTGAGGCTGTAGGTATCCTTCATAGAATAGACTTTGCAATGATTAAAGTGCTGAAAAATGAAGACTTCATCTTGTATCTCTTATAAGAAACCCCTTCCCACCGACTTTCCATCTATTTCATGATAGATTTCAGGCCTTCAAAAACATGTGTTGCCGTGCAGGACAATAACCACATTCAGTAAATTTATAGAGGAAAAATATTCTCTTTAAAGGGGTCTCTCTGGTTATTTGGAAGAAGTAAATATCTTCAGAACATCCATGTCTATAGTGTCTTCACCATGTGGAGTAATATATTCATGCGAGAATCTTTTATCTTTATAATACTTGCAGATACCTTATTCAGAGGCTCACATTTCTTTACAGGTTCCTAAAGTGTTTTCAACGAATGAATTTTGTACATTCGCTGCAATAATTGCATTCTATTAGACCACCTTTCTGCATTTTAGAGGCCATTCGGTGCCCGATAGATAAGCATTGTTATGCAGAAGTAGCATCCAATTTAAGAGTTATTCATTCGATCACCTATCTACCATAAGAACTATTGGATCTTCTCCTAGACTGGCATAACCTGTAGGAACCACCGATATTGGGAGACTCAACGATTACTCAATGGAGAGGTTTACCACTATTGATTGGAAACTTTCACAACCCAGCTCTTTCTGGATAGACCTAATGGCCTAGCATATTGAACAACCTTCGAGAGAAAAGAATGGAACTCTCCTACATAATACGTTTTGAGCTTCAGAGATTCAAGATTAAATGTATTTCCCACTAGCTATCATACGATGGGGATCCTAGCTTATGCTTCTTCTTTAGACTTTAGTCATGAACATGCTAGCAAAATATGGCAGAAAAATGGCCTTTTCTTGAAAATCTTGAAAGATCCGTTCAATTATTACTTCAAAACTCCAATGCAAAGATGATTATGGTGAAGTTTGCATCTCATCCATTGCTGGGTGCCTTTAATCAACTCCATGCCACAATAGTTTGCCTTTCCAACATTCAATGGTGCAACTGGGCGATGCTACCAACAGTCGTACTCATGGAAGGTTCGATAAATAATGGTATTTTTTATGCAAAGTCTGCTAAGGATAAATTCGATGAAAATGAAGTGGTAGGAGTTCTTAAAATATTTGGCTTCTTATTCTGAAACAGGTATTGTGTTTCTCTGCCACCTTCGCGACATGCTGACTTTTTGGCATCATGTAGTTTGAAACAACATTTAAGTTTATTTAAGTCATTTTGAGGCACTGCTTGAAACTTTTTGGGAATTGATAACAGTTCTCAAATGAATCATGATGCCCAATGATTAAGAGAATGGCTTGTTTGATTGGTGGTGAACGTTAGTTTGATAATGGATTAGACATGCTGATTGATAGATAAGTATAGCCATGGAAATATGTGGCAATGAGTGTGGCCATCATACCATTTACTTCTCCATGGAAAACTTCTCCAACTTAGTGAGTTTATGGTCCATGACCGAGGATGACTCCTACGACAGTTATTTATGCCTCACATGGCTTGCATACATATCATTATTTGAAATCATTTTATGACTGGATCTAACACCTTCAAGATTCCTGGTATACTCCACAAAAAATTGGAATTTGGAGCCTTTACTTGGATTAGCGAAAGAAATATGCATAATGCATGATAGCACATGATAATTTATCAGAAAAAGTTCAAATTTTGGGTAATCACAAAATGGGACAACATGTCCATACTATTATGGTTTATAAATTTGTGGGCATGACATTAGGTATCGGAGCCTAGGTTGCCACACTTTGGGAACTCTAGGGAAATGTTATAATCATGTTACCTTGTTTTCATAATTTGTAGAATGCCTCCTCTTTGAAGGTTGAATCATTCCACTTTGTTGGAATCAGATCATCCTGAGGAACATGTCGATCATGGGCCCCAGATACTTCAAGTTCTATAGCATTTGGTAGATGATATACAATATAGACTTCCTCCACCTACTACTAATCCAAATCTTAATTAGGAGCAATGTCATTCAGATGAGCACCATCTATTCCTCAAGAGGGTAGAAGAAGCCTTGAAAGAGGAAGGGATGGGTGACTTAGGACATTATGTACACCTCATTTCACACAAGTAGCTCAGGATGCTCCCATTGATGTAGATAAGTAGATCAAGGAATTTATCTACCTTCAACCTTAGTACTTTTTTTATTCTACTAATAGTATAGGGGCAGAATCATGGTTGTTAAGTCTTGAGAAGTGTTTTTCACTCAAAACCTATGAAAGAAACCTTAAGGATAGACTAGCGATTCATTTGCTCAAGGATAATGCTGCTACATGGGAGACATTCTTGGATATATTAAGGAAAAGATATATGTCTGAACACTTCCATAAATAGAAAATTGATGAGCTTCATGATCTTCAATAGAGAGGACTCATGGTAGCTCAGTATGAGAACAAATTTCTAGAGTTGTTGCAGTATGTTGACTATATTTAGGATAAAAAGTTGATAGTCAACCACTTCATCAAAGGTCTCAACCATGGTATTGCAAGATTTGTGCATTTGTTTGAGACCTCGACCTTGAGATAGGTAGTAGAGAAAGCCCTAATTGTTGAAGAGATTTAGCCTAAGCATCATGATAACAAAGATCATTATTGGAACCAATCACAAAAAAAATGTAATTTCTCTCATCCTTCCATACCTCCTAAGAGTGGATTCAAAGCTAATTCTTTTCTTTCTAGTCCAACACCATAGTAGTAGCAATAGGATCAGAATGCCAAGTTCTTTTAGGGAGGACCATATAGGTCTTAGCAGGCTCCATTATAGAGGAGAGACCAAAAGCCACAGTCACAGTTTGTGGGGCTAGCTCGTACTCAATAGAGATTTTGAATCAATCATGAGCTCCAGTAGACTTGCTTTCTAGACTCTAGCACCACCTAAGGGTTCTTATTATACATGCAGAGGTATGGGGCATATTGCTCGAGAGTTTTTACAAAATAGTTCAGTTGTAGGAGGGCATCAGACAATGGCTTCTGAGCCTACAGTTGGTGATGTGGGTAAAACCCACTAAGTTTTTGCACCCGTAGATAATCGGTAGGTGGATCATCAAGATTTAGCCATTGAGACTCTGGGTAAGATTGGTAGTTTTTTTGTTTCCATACTTTTTGATTCTAGGGCTACAAATTCATTTATATCCCCATCAGTAGTGGAGAAGTGTAGGTTTGTGGCTGTTAAGCAAGATGTTAATTGGGATGTAGAGTTAGCTTCAGGAGCTAGGATGTTTGTTAGTTCTTTGGTCAAGGTTTATCAGATATAACTTGGAGCCTTTTCTACTTTAGTAGATCTCAGGGTGATAAATTTAGGGTCCTATGACGTGATTTTGGGTATGGATTGGATGAATACTCACAAGGCCAAGCTCGATTGCCGTGATAAATCGATTGAGTGTTTGGATGGTGTTCGTAATAAGGTAAAGATTTCAAGTATTTAGAGACTAGTTTCACTCTGAATTATTTCAGCTATGCAACTTAAGTGCTAAATACGGAAAGGATGCCAACTCTTTGTCATTTCTATCAGTGACAGATCAGAGGACTAGCTAGAGACTTCATTGGATGGTCATCCTATTCTTCATGAGTTTGTCAATGTATTTCCTTCTCATCTTTCTGGGATGCCACCATGGTGAGAGATTGACTTTCACATTGATTTGGTACCAGGAGCATAACCTATTTCCAAGGTTCCCTATAGAATGACAACATAGGAACTTTAGGAGCTAAAGTTATAGTTGGAGGAGATTTTGGAGAAAGGTCATATTTGTCCTAGCATATATCCTTAGGGTGCACTTGTTATTTTCATGAAGACAAAGGATGGATCTCTTCACCTTTGCATAGACTACAGGCATTGAATAAGTTCAGGATAAAGAATAGCTACCTGTTGCCAAGAATAGATGATTTGTTCAATCAAATTTAGGGAGCAAAAATTTTCTCTAATATTGATCTAAAGTTAGGATATCATCAATTAAGGATTGTGGAAGCCGACAACCATGTTATGTCAGAAAAATGCACCTTTGGGGGCTTTTTCCTAAAGATTTAGCTCCTAGGTCTTTAGATTTACATTTAGAGCATTTTGCATGTTAAATCAGACTCACGATGAGAAAACCCATGGGTCTTGTGGCAATTAGGACCTAGGGGGTTGCACTTCAATGATCCTTGAGAAAAGACAAGGGGATGGACAAGGGCGCTAGCACCCTAGTCCAGCCCTAATATGAAATGTCTGTTTTGTGACCATTATTTAGTCTCTAGGCTGACATCATATGTTTCAAATATGAAATTCTTGGCAGGAATCTTAATAGTTGCATATATAAGAATGTTTATGTTATCATTTACAAACTAGAAGATTATTATGTTTGATTATGATTGTGAGCTATTGGCATACTTGTGATTATCATTGTGTTGTAGAGCATTGCATTGTTATTGTGTTTGTTTGCAGGTTGGATTACATCTTCTCCTCATGGAATTGAAGAACTTCTTCCTTCCATGAGAGCTTCATCATCAAGGTATCAATTATTGTGATTTATCAACTATTATCATCTGGCTTTTGTCTTTACCTCCTAAGGGCACACACTCTCTCTGACAATGGTGTTCAGAAGACTTGAATGTTTCTCTGGGGCTTGATTGAGGAAAGCCTCTAAACACCACAACCCCCTCCCACACTCCTTGTGATTACAGGTTACAGGTGTCAGATCTAGAGAAAGTGGAGTTATAGAGTAGGAAGGTAGACATTGAAGATTCTGGATCTAAAAACAAGCAGACACTATTCAACACTTCAGGACAAGGGCACCATCAACCTTGTCCTCTATTATCAGATCATGGGGAATAGAAGACATAGCAAAGATCCATGATAGAAGGAGATTGGGACTGTGTGGAAAAAGTTGTACATTGGACTAGGCCATCATCACCATTGTCCTAGATTTCTCCATTTTCTATCTGGGAAAAATAGTGAGTTAAGGTCCTCTGCCCTCTATCTATTTCCTGGAGCATTTGTTGTAATTCATAGATTTGATTACTGTTTTGCTTAAATTAGGATTTCAAGGACATAAAAGTATCAATTTCCAAACTTGTGTGATCACTTCTAAATTTCCTAGTAGAAAACCAAGTGGAAACTCAAATCTTATAGTTGACTCTCCTCTTGATAGGTGAGGCACTCGGTTGAAAAACCCTTGGAATGTTTTGTGGAAAGGAGGATTCAAACTAAAGAAAACATAAACCCTCCACCAATTTTACCATAAAAGATTTTGGTGAACCCATGTTTGTAACTTTTTTGGCACCTTTCTAAGTGTTCTTTGGCAAATTTGCATTCTTTCATTCTATTGCATTGGAAAATTTGCAAAAAAATTGATATATTTGGAAAATTTTTTAAAAAATGCATTCTAGGGTTTGAATTTTGACATAGTTTGCATTCATTCAATTGCATTCAATTAATTTTCTGATTTTTACATCAGATCTGAAATTCATCATCATTCAATTCATTATTTTCAATATTGCATTCGAAAAAATACAAAAAAAATTGAAAAAATTGGAACATTTGCAAAAATTGGCATATTAAGCTCGCATTTTTGTGAAATTTGAATTAATTGGCATCTAATTTAAATTAATTTCTGTCAATTACATTATATCTGATATAAAATACAGAATTCATCATTTACAATTCATTTGCATGCTTGATTTGTCAAAATTTGCTTGAAATCTTGCATTTTTTGTGAAAACCTAGTTTTGCATGAACTAGGGTTGTAGTCAAAATCTTGTCTCAAATTTTAATACCTTTTAAAAACACTCATTAGGAATAATATCTGATTTTAGTGTTTCATTATAGTGGCCTCCTTGTGAAATTTCATATCTAGGGTTTGAAAACTTGCATTTTTCACTAGATTTAAGCCTATCGTCTTGCTAGATTTGCACTCCAAGAGTGTTGTAATGGATTTTATTGCACTAATTAGCTGTTATTAGCCTTATAATTTTCTTCCCCTTCTCAATTTCCTTACAACACCCATTATTTTGAGCCTTTGCATTGAAATTTTGTGAAAATCGACATATTTTTACTATCTTTGCACTAGGGTTTGGTCTAGAGAGGCCCTATAGGCATACTGTAATGGATTTTTTGTCATTAGTTGGCTGTTATTACTGTTATAAGTTTCTTTCCATCATCATTTTCCTTACAACACCTGTTGTCCTATTCTTTTGCATTAAGATTTTGTGAAAAATCGCACATTTTGGCCTATTTTCACTAGGTTTTGGCTTATCGACTTTCTAGAGTTTCTTCAAAAGCATGTTTTGGAAGGTATTCTTGCATTAGTGGACTTTTTTTAGGCATATAAATTTTTGTCGCTCTTGAAAATATTTACAACACCTCTTTGTTCACTTGTTCACACTGAGAAAAGTTCAAAAAATTAAGCATTTTAGAGCATATTTTGACATCACTTTTGTATTTGCTTTTTGCACAAGTTTTGGAAGATCAAGAAAATCTGATTTGACAGTCCTTTGAAAAATTATGAATGGATTCTCAATATAATAATAATTCTAGGTTTGTTCCTAGGCCTCATTTCAAAAGAGAGCCCCTGAGATTGAAATAGCATTCACACTTCCTGACAAAGAAATGGTACATATTGAAGGGCCTCTTTATATCATAGTAAAGATAATGGAACAACTTGTGCATTGAACACTCATAGATCCTAATTGCATGACAAATGTGGTCACAGAAGATTTCCTCTTTAAACATGAAATGGCACAAGAATCTTATGAACCATCGGATTTGAGAATTAAAACACATAATGGAGCTTTCATGAAATTGATTCACAAGATAACTCTAATGGTATCAGTCTATGATAAACCTGTGGATTAGGCATTTGATATAATCCCCTTATCTGACCTCTTCCATGTAAAACATGGACATCCTTGGCATAAATCTATGAATGTTGATCCTTCCACTATTCATAAATGCATTAAATTTCGTTTGCGTGGAGAGATCCATACTACTCGTCGTAATGACTATCAACCTCCGGCTAAGGACAATAACTTTATTCTTGATTACTTTTGGCCACAACCTAAGATAGATCCTAAGCCACAAAGATAGAACTTTCATAGAATACAGAAAATACAAAGCAAAAAAACTAGCTCGAGTGGCCAGGTCTCCTTTGCATCCAATAAGAGACGAACAAGAAACAAGTATTAAACAAGACTATTATGGATTTGAAGAAAATTTTGACAAAAGGAATTTGGATAAGGAAAGGTCTCATGACCCACCTTGTCCATGGAGAGATGGCATCTATGCTGAGGTTCCTCCCCCATCATCCTTAAATGGATTGGGAGGCTTACATTGACAACAAAATATCCCACCTAGATCAATAATATTTGAACATGGTGCTTCCTCCTCTACTGTACAAATAATAGAACAACATGATAAGATAAGCAACAAGACAAGAAGGAATAGAATAGAAAAAGAAATGAGGAGGAGGAGACAATCTTATGCCCAACGGATTACAAATGAACAAGAAAACATTCAACCTAACATTGAGAATCAAAAAGAGCTTCAAGACAAACAAGTTGAAAACAAGAACAACAATTGGGCTTTGGTACCTTACACACCACTTTCATCTAGCATTTGAGATTGGGAGGATGATGACCTCCTCGATGATGACTTCTAGCATGTATCTCTCTATAGGTAAGTATCTGTAACCCTTTATCTCTTCATGTTGTGCTTCCCCCGTGATGTGTTATATGTTGTTAGGCCTCCTAAGATGACCCTTGATTCTCCTATAAGTTTAAGGAAATGAGGAGATTTCCTCTGTCATGGCCTTCTTCTATTTGTATCATCATTCTTCTATATCTCCTCTCCTCTAATTTCATTGTTGTGTGTTGTGCCTTATGGACATAGTGTTGCAGTTGGTGAATTGGGGGCACCCTCCTATGTGACTGTCCCTAAGACACTTGTTCTCTTCTCTGATTTATTGTTTACCTTCCTCTAGTATTTCCATCTAGTAGGAGGATGACGAAAAAACATTTACACTAATGTAGACCTAGTGTCCCTTTCGAGAGCAATCAAAAAATGGACTTAGTTCCTATATGACGAAGGGGTTGTAACATTTTATTTGACGCTTGGCTAGTGGAATCACTCTGTGATTTCTCTATCTTGATGTTGATGTCGTTGTTATCTTATCTTTCTAATGACACTTTACCAATACTACTTCTTAGTACACTTTGTTCATAATGAATATCGTCTTGCTTGGCTTTTTCATGTAGTTGATCATATGCATTGTTGTTTATCATGATTATTTGAACACTAACACTTTTCTTGGAGGGATGTGTTTGTGGGAACATTTAGAAATTGTAAAGTACATGTCACCTTTGGGGGGCATGGGATTTACGAGAGATTTTGTTCCCTTGTGTGTTTTCTTTCTACCTTAACATTCTTGATATCGGTACACGATATCAACCACATGAAAGTGGGGGCATATATAAGGTAAGTTGTCTGCTTTAGATAATAGTAAAGAATGTTTGAACAATCTGAAAATCAATCAAAATCATTTAAACCCCTATGGAGGTGGGATATCAAGCATATCCTTTTATCTTAAGCCCTCATCATGAGGTGGGGATGGTGTATTTATCGGAGAAGATTGCATTATCCTATCATTTTTGAAAGTCCTCATCATGAGGCGGGGAGCAGTTCTATGACTAACTCAACCCTTAAGCATGTTTTCAATAGTTGTTGTGGTGAAGCTCAATCATCGAAGTGTGCTTGTAATGTACCTGAGATGGTGCTAAGCCTAGCAATAGGAACACTCCATCACTTGTTTACCATGTTTTCTCTGTGTCTTCAGTGTGTGTGTATGGCGTACTTTTTCTCAAAGTGCAAGACCGATGGGTATGAGCTCCTCTACACTTTGGGATTTGTTTGGCATGTTTGTTCTCAAAGTGGAAGATGAGTGGTGAATAGATCCTCTACACCTTAGGATTTTGTTTAGTGTGTTTGTTCTCAAAAAGTGCAAGACCGATGGCGATGAGCTCCTCTACACTCTTTCAAGATTTGTTTATTTACTTTCCTTATACTTGCATCTTGCATTTCATATGGAAAAATCAAAAAGAAAATAATCATTGCATTCATTATATTCTCTATGCTCTGCGTGTCTTCAATGTTGTATTCTCTATGTTATGTGTGACTGTAACAGTCTTCTCCATGTTTTGTGTGTGTGTCATTGTCTTCAATCTGTTTGATGTGTCTTCTTTGTGTTTGGCATGTTTGTTGTGTTTGTTGACCTACTTTAATGCATGTATTGGCCTTGTGTTTAATGCATACATTAAAGTGGGGACTAAATGTTATGTCAAAAAAATGCAGCCTTTGGGGCTTTTTCCTAAAGGTTTAGATCCCAGGTCTTTAGATTTGCATTTAGAGCATTTTGCATGTTAAGTTAGACTCCCGATAAGAAACCCATGGGTCTTGTGGCAATTAGGACCTAGGGGAGTTGGACTTCAATGATCTTGAGAAAAGATAGGGGGATGGACAAGGGCGCTAGCACCCTAGTCTAGCCCTATTTTAGGTCTGCCCTAATTTGAAATGTCAGTTTTGTGACCATTATTTAGTCTCTAGGCCAATATCATAAGTTTCAAATACAAAATTCTTGGTGGGAATCTTAATAGTTGCATATATAAACATGTTTAGGTTATCATTTGCAAATTATAAGATTATTATGTTAGATTATGATCGTGAGCTATTGCATACTTGTGATTATCGTTATGTTGCAGAGCATAGCATTGTTATTGTGTTTGTTTGCAGGCTGGATTACAACTTCTCCTCATGGAATTTAAGAGCTTCTTCCTTCCATGAGAGCTTCACCATCAAGGTATCAATTATTGTGCTTTATCAATTATTATCATTTGGTTTTTGTCTCTGCCTCCCAAGGGCACAGACTCTCTTTGACAATGGTGTTCGAAAAACTTGAATGTTTCTCTAGGACTTGACTGAGGCAAGCCTCTAAACACCACAACCCCCTTCCAAACTCCTTGTGAGTGTAGGTTACAGGTGTCAGATCTGGAGAAAGTGGATTTGTAGAGCAGGAAGGTAGACATTGAAGATCCTAGATCTAAAAAGAAGTAGACACTATTCAACTTTTTGGGACAAGGGTGCCATCAACCTTATCCTCTATTTCAAGATCATGGGAAACAAAAGACATAGCAGAGATCCATGCTGAAAGGAGATCATGACTGTGTGGAAAAAGTTGTGCATTGGACTAGGGCACCATCATCGTTGTCCTAGATTTCTCTATTTTCTGTCTGCAAAAAACAGTGAGTTAAGGTCCTCTACCCTCTGTCTATTTCCTGTAGTGTTTGTCGTAATTTGCATATTTGATTACTATTTTGCTTAAATTAGGGTTTCAAGGACATAAAAGCATCAATTGTCAAACTTGTGTGATCACATTTAAATTTCCCAGTAGAAAACCAAGTGGTGACTCAAATCTAATAGATGACTCTCGTCTTGATAGGTGAGGCACTCGGTTGAAAAGCCCTTGGTATTTTTTGTGGAAAGGAGGATTCAAACTAAAAAAACATAAATCCTCCACCAATTTATCATAAAACAAGACACAAGACAACTTTTTGCACATGTTATGGTCACTATGAGTTCACTTTTGTTCCTTTCAGCTAGACCAATGCTCTAGCAGTCTTTGTGAGTGTAATGAATGGTGTTTTTTGCATTTTCTTGGATCGATTTGTAGTCATCTACCTGGATGACATTTTGATTTATTATCGCATAGTAGAGGAGTATAACAAGCTCTTGCGACAAGTATTGTAGTATTTGAGAGAGAACCATCTATACGCTAATCTTTCCAAATGTGAATTCTTTCAGACAAAGATCCGATACTTAGGGCACATCACATCAAGAGATGGGATTTTGGTAGATCCTTTTAAGATTCAAGCTATTTCAGAATGGCCTGCTCCAACTAATGTTGTAGAGGTTAGGAGTTTTATGGGTCTAGCCAGCTATTACAAGAGGTTCATGGAAGGTTTTTCTAGGATTGTGCATCCAATTACTTCTCTCTAGAAAGAGGGTAAGAAATTTGTTTGGACCAAACAGTGTGAGAGAGATTTCTAGAATTTGAAGAAGAAACTCATCAGTACACCTATCTTAGAGATTGTAGATCCTATAGGTGATTTTGTTATTTGCACTGATGCTTATATCAAGGGTATTAGAGTAGTTCTCATGTAGGAGGGACGTATGATTGCCTTCAAGTCTTGCAAGTTGAGGATTCATGATCTTAATTACCTAACTCAAGACTTGGAGCTTGCAGCTATGGTACATGCTTTGATGAAGCGGTGCCATTTTCTTCTTGGGCATATATTTGAGTTGCATTCAGATCATCAGAGCCTTTAGTACATCTTTTCTCAACCTAACCTGAATGCGTGGCAACGCCAATGGACGTAATTTCTTTGTGAATATGACTTTGAGATCCAATATATTAAGGGAAAAGAGAATGTTGTGGCAAATGCTCTTAGTAGACAAAGACATGACTTTCTCTCTTTGATAGTGAAGACAAATCTCAGGGGGCATATTTTGGAACTTTTTCCACAAGATGCCTTGTATAGTGAGATAGTCTAGTTCTAGGGTCTCTTGAGGGACAAGTTTGAGGGATATTCTTTTGATGATGATGGGTTGCTTTGACACTGTGGACATATTTATGTTCATCCTTTGGGAAACCCTAGAGAGTTAGTGCTTGTTGAGGCCCATAGAGCACCATATGTAGCACAATGCTTTTGGATAGAAATGCGGAAGGATATAGTGGAGTTCATTGCTCATTGTCTCAAGTGTCAGAGAGTGACAGTGGAACTTCAACACCTAGACATTTTATTGTATGCTCATGCTATTCTAGAGTGGAAGTGGGATGCAATATTGATGGACTTCATTGTAGGCCTTCCTATGAGTACATGTCAACATGATGCGATCATGGTGACCGTGGAAAAACTAAGGTGTTACATTTCTCTCCGATGAGTTCTTCCTACAATGTTGTTTCAGGTACCTAGGGTTTTCTTCCATGATATTGTCAGACTTCATAGTGTTCTAAGGAGGATCATTTCAGATAGAAATCTTATTTTCACTTCTTCCTTTTGGACTACTTTACAGTAGGCATTAGGCACTCAACTTAATTTCAACACTTTTTATCAACCAAAGACGGATGGGAAAACAAAGAGAGTTAACTAGGTTTTGGAAGATATGCTTAGGATGTGTGTTATGGATCAACAGTCTCAATGGGAGGAGTATTTGAACCTAGTAGAGTTTGCCTATAGTAATGGGCACCACAGTTCATTGGGCATGGCACCATATGAGGCTTTATATGGTCAACCCTACAGGACAATGCTGAGTTGGGATTGACTGGAGGATCATGTTGCAATAGGACCTGAGCTTGTCTGTGAGATGGAGAGGTAGGTGACCTAGATTTGTGAGCAGCTGCAGATAACACAAGATTGACAGAAGCAGTATGGTGACACTAGGAGAGTCAATTGAGAGTTCTAGGTTGGGGATAGAGTCTTCTTGTGTGTTTGACCTCATAAGAGTTTTATCTATTATGGAAAGGGCTCTAAATTGGCACCAAGATATGTTGGTCCTATTACATATTGCTTAGTATTGTCACCTGGCCTGTCTTGTATCCATGATGTGTTCCATATGTCTATGGTTAAGAAATATGTGTCTGATTTATCTCATGTTTTGGAGTGCAATGCTCTATAGGTGGCGTAGGATGGACAACTAACATTGGAGCCCATTCACACATTAGATTGTTGAATGTTGGCCCTATGAGGAAAATAGTTGAACCAAGTAAGGGTCTAGTGGGATCTCTATGATGAGTCCTCTGTGACATGGGAGGATACAACTTAGATGAGATCATTGTTCCCTTATCTCTTTGATGGCTTCTAGGAGGAAGCCTAATTTTAGAGGGGGAGGATGCGAGGCCTAGCTAGCGCTATTCGTAAGACATTGATGTGATACTATTTATAGTTGACTATTTTGATGGTTATGGTTGGACATGGTTGATACTACTATTATGGCTTATGTATTTAAGTGTTTGGTTATGTATATTTTTATATACCTATGTGTGTATGGACATCATGTTGGATTATAGATGATATTACATGCTTTAATTTAATAAAATATTTTGAATATGAAGTGTTTATGATTATGCATTTAATTTCTGCAAAAATAAGCATTTTAATTTAATTATGAAATTTAATAAATTATTTGATGTTAGATATTTTTATTTTAATATTTAATTGTTCATTTCTTTGGCTATAATTTCTGTGATATACTGATGTTCGAAATTGAGTTATGTGGGTGGGCAATCTAGATCCATTTAGTTCGGAGACATTTTCAAATGCACAATTTAATTTGATTAATTTTCATATTTTGTTGCATGAAACCTAGTGGTTATGTGTTATCCTAGATATTTGGGTTAGTTATATTGGTACTTTTATTTTAATATTTTTTTGGTGTGTGGGGAAATACAATTTATTTGTTACTATTAATGTTATTAAAATGGGTTATTTAAAAAAGTTATATTATTCTTTTGCCTTTTGGGATTTCCAATTGGAAATTGAATGGGTTTGTGTGAAATTTATTTTTATGAGAGGAATTTGATTCATTCCTCATGTTGTGTATGCATGCTTGGTCTTGGATTTTTTCCTCTTTTCTCAAATTTTATGCTAGAAGAAGATTGGATTGTGGAATTGGTTGAAAATAATGGCAATGGAAGGAAGAATGGAATAGTGGCTGGAAATTTCTGGTTTCTAAAGGGATTCATTGGATAAAAACCCCAATTTCTTGAGCTTCTCCTAACTTGGACAGCCAAGGTAGGGTTTGACATTCTTTTTAATCTCTTGTTTTGCATAAGTGACTGATGGAAATAGTTGTGATTTTTGGTTTATATGAAACAATGAATTTTTGTATGGATTTTTTGTTGGATGAATTATTGTTGCAATGTTGGCATGCATGTGTGTTGGGGGTTGCATGTGTGAAGGGAGTTGATCTCACTTGAGGGCTAAAAGCCTCCCTCATGTGGGGTTGAGGAAGGCATGGACCCTCTCTTGGGGAAGTTATGGTTATTGTGTATTATGGAGGATGTGGGGAATTTGGTGCTTTGAAGGGTTGTAATGCGGAGGTGTGGGTTGTGGGTTGTGTCATGTTGGAAATGGTTGTCATGTGTTGGGAGGAGTTGTGCTAAAGGGTTGTTTTGGTGAAAGGGTTTGAAGGATTGAGGAGATTTCTATTGTGATGATTTTATTTGAAAATAAAAGAAGTTGTGATTTGTTGTGATAAATCCCCAAGAGGGAAGGGAATCCCCTTTCTCCCCCTTGAAAGAATTTGAGAAAGATACTTCATTTGTGAGTCATCCATGTGTTAATCCAGTATTAAATTTGTGTTTGATTTGAAAGTTTTCATTTAGGGCATTTAGAATTTTGTCTCCCACTTGAGGGTAGGATTGGAATCCAAGCCCTATGGCTGGGAGGAGAGCGAGATTGGGCTATTCAATTTGTGTATGTAGGTTACAGTCAAGTGCACAGTTGGATTTTGCAAAGATCTCTATATAAAAGTTGTTATTTTGTAATGATTGATCATTCTATACAAAGAGAATTTATTTGGATTAGATTCAATTGAAATTGATTATGTTTTTGTATTGAAAGAATTTTTAGAAATTTGGTTTACTATGGTGGAGATACTCTGTATCAACAAGTGCTTGTGGCTAAAAAAAGCAATATTTTGACAGTAGCAATAATTGCGATAAAATTACTCAGTTTATTATCAAGAGAATAATGTTTTGATTTGGGATATAATTGACAAAATTGTTGCTTTCTATCCTTATATATGGGTCATCCCACAATACTGGGTTACACTTTTTGGCCAAACTTGTTATTGAAATCAACATTTTGAACTAAATCTTCACTTTTTGAGACCTATAGCCGCTAAACCGTTGGGAATTTGAAGATGATGCAAACTAGTGATTTATGAGATTTTGTTTGTAGATTCTAAATATATTTTTTAAAAAAAAATTGGAGTTAAATTGTAAAATTTTTTGTCTCCTTTGATAACTAGTTTTTAATAGTAAACACCAATTTTTAAAAGTGACGTGTATTCTGTAGCACATAACTTTTTTTATACAAAGGATAAAATTTTGATTCATTTGAATTTAGATTGGTAACACCAATATATAGGGCATGCATTTAGTTTTATAATGTTTTGTTAATTTTTTTTAATTAAGTTTTGAAGTCAAACCAATTATAATTTAGACATAGGTGTATTTTGTAAAACATAACTTTTTCTGTATGTATCAAAATTCTTTTTTTTTGTTAAAACAAGGACATCAATATGTAGGGCATAGATATTTTTCATAATTTTTTTTCACTAATTTACTAATTTTCCATGTGTGTAGAACATAGAACTTGATGTTTGGTGAAAAACCTACATTCACAAGAAATTAAAAATAAATAAAATAATCAAATTAAATATATTTAAAATTATACTTTTTGGGAAGCTTATAATAAGGACTACATACTTACAAAACATAAATTTTAAATGAATTCATTTGATCTCCCAAAAGGTAAATCAAAAGTGGTTTTTTTCAGTGTTTTGATAGATGTAGAGGAGACTCCATTATAGGTATGATTTAAAACTAGCGGGGTTCTATCCAAGGGGGTTTGAATATAAGGGGGTTTGATCAAACCCTCTTCAATTAAATTCCTTTAAATGGAACCTCTCAAGGCTTAAATCATTATATTTTCTAAAAATATGTGATTTCAACAAAAATCAGGATGTCCCAGAAAGTGTAACCCATTATTGTGGCAGCACCCATATATTTGTTAATTCTGTTAGGATTTCCTAATTAAAGATTTCATATACATTGATATACATACATACATTTCCATGTCATATTCTACAACAGTAGTGACTCCATTTGATATTATTAAAAATGTTGATTTATTTATTTATTTATAAATATTATCGTCAAAGATATCGTGGCATCCATAGCCACCACAACCATAAGGTTGTGCGAGCTAGGGGGAGCCACGACTCCCCCTTGGCACTTTTGTCAGTAATGGCAAGGCCAAGCCTACCACAGGCCATGACTCTTTGGATATGGACCATGTTACAAAATGAATATTGTCGCCCCCTTTGCACAACAAGTTTTATGTTATTCAATTCTATTTAAAATATATTTATATATCATATATTTTTATATATATAATGTACAATGCACAAGTATATATATATTCTATACTCATACCTAGTATGATATAGATATACATATAATATATTCTATATGAGTATATCTATATCATACTAGGTATGAGTATAGAATATATGTATGTGTGTGTGTAAATCTCTAAAGGAATACATAATAAATGAGTAGAATTAGGAAGTATTTGCATATGTATATGAGTAGATATGATTTTGCTGTTATCAACTACATGAGTCAAGGTTGCAATTGTTGTTACACACACACACACACACACACACATATATATATATATATAAAATCTTTCATAGAATAATTATAATTGTATATTGATTTTTGTTATAACAAAAATTACATGCTCATATATTTACTATTTTCAATATTTATCATAACATGTCTATGTTATAGATTACTTTTATGAATATCAAATTAGAAATGGAATTGTGTTTTCTTTTAGTTATGATCTCATAGAAGAACATCATTATTTTTTCTTATAGGCTTAATAGGATAATTCTCTATGATATTAATCACATTGTTATTCAATTTATCTGTTAAGATCATTTGTTTCATATTTATCATTTATAGTAGTTTTAGGATAACTGATTAGCACAATCGTTTGCTTGTTCAGTTACAACAAATAGTTCCTCTCCTATTATCATTTCAACATCTATAAAGGATTTTTGTGCACTAGGTAAACTTTTTCCTTAACTTATCTAAGTTAGTGTTTAGAAAAAGGAAAAAAATGTCCATTTCTGTGTTAATGTCCATAATTTTATGGTTTATAAAGGGGTGGGCATGACACCCATGATCTGCTCTACTTGAAGCAACAATCTTCTCTAGATGTTGTGGGTCATGAACAACAACATTATGTGGAAAAACACAACAATTTTTCCATCTCGAGTATGATATATCTAATAGATGGAGAGAAGATTGGCAGAAATCTTAGGAACAAAGAAGACATCATCAATGCAACCATCTACCAGTTGAATTGAACCTAACCCCATAACTAGAATCTGTGAAGAGTTTCCCACTGAAATATGAGAAGTGGTGCTATCAGAAAGAGATTCAATAAAATCAACTGAATGCTCGTAATGTGATATGAGGCTTTTGAGTCAACTATCCAATTTGATGTGAATGAATTCAATCCTATAACAGTAAGGGCATGACCTTTTCTAAGTTTGGGAGTATTAATGTTTTGTTACTTCATGGCTTCTTCCAAAGCCTCAAACCTTTGATGAAAAATCTTGACATCATGATTCTACATCCCACAAAAGTACATGGCCCTCTGCTTTTCTTCTTGGAAGAATTTTTACTTGACTTAGAAGATGTTGTGTTTGATGTATCAGATTTTGTCTTCTTGTTAGAGGATTTCTCATTGCTTGAAGATGATTCTGCCTTTGATTGTTTTGAATGCTTATTACCTTTACCCTTAGATGCATGAACTACTAATGCTTGAATTTTTCAAAGAAGTGTTAGAATCCATGGAGAGTAACTTAGATTATTCTCTCATGAGTTGATCATAAAACTATTTAAAAGCATCCATCGTAGAGTAAAAAGTAGAAGCAAAGACCTGATAGGGGCCTTTTAACTTTGACAAAACCAAGAAGACACATTCCTTATCTATTTTTTTACCACAACCTTGAATTCAAGAAAGAAAAGACTTGAACTTGACTAAGTAATCTTCAATTGAAGGGAGGACATCATGCGACAAAGTTGTTAATTCAACATCCAATTCAAGTATTTTGAACTTATCAACTTTACCAAATAAACCACTAAATTTGTCCCACACTTGCTTAGGAGTTGTACAATTGCATAGATGAAATTGCAAGTTATGAGATACATGGAGGCCAATGATTCCCATTTCCCCATCTAACTTATTGCACTAGACAAATTGTTCATACTCCCTATTGAATTACAATTGTCAATCATTTAGCATTTGTCATAGCCCTTTAGATTGAAGTTGTTGTACTTTTGTTTTCCATGTGTGAAAATTATGTCATGATAACAAATCAATTTTAGGATCCATGCTTGAGAAACCCAAGGAGGCACTTAAATTGTGCCTTACAAACCTCCCCAAGTTTGATTAAAAAATGTAAATGAAGCCCCCTAGAATTTGATACTTTATAACTGCAGTGCATAAACAAGTCTATTTGGAATGAGAAAAGGAACTTTATAATGATAGTGTAAAATCATTTCCAATAGATCAAGCATGAAAAATTATTCCCTTTCTAAACAAATGGCTCTTGATTTCGAGTTGCCAATCAAAAGATACAGTAATTTCAATGGGTGTCGATCTTGCTTTACAAAGGAAGGAAAAAAAGTTTGAGAAAATGGCACAATTACCAAATCATCTCGATGCAACTTTGTCATTGCCGTAATCAACTTCCTATTGACTATAAGCATCCCCAATTTTGCCTCTATGTGTGAAAGTTATGGCAAAATGAAAAAAATGCCCTCCTTTGGCAAAATGAAAAAAATGCCCTCCTTTGACAAGTTGAGAGCACTCTAGTGCTCAATTTGGGAAAAAATTTTCTCTAGCATAAAATGTGATTTCTAGTGGTCTGACTAGCAATTTGAAAGCAATTACAATATATTGTTACATTAACAATGAATGTTAGAAATAAAAGCTAGTAGTAGATGGAACATATAATGATAACATGGGAATGAAAAAGTAACATTAATAAAAAGTGTGAACCAAATAGATAATGTTGGTTGTCAAGAAGATTCAAAGAAAACACTATCTATTACAAAGGCATAGGAATTGCTCTTCTTTTTCTTAACAATGACCTAACCATGATTGTGGGCTAAGCATGACGGTTTAGACAACAAATGGTAGATTTACAAACGTTGTTATAGAACTTAACCACAAATGTTAACTATAGAAATTTTACAAAGAAAGGAACATAAGGAATGGTGGTTAGGGAAAAACCATACACACAGCTATGACCACTGCCCTTTTAAACACCATGACCTAACAATGGTGACCCTCTTTCGACCAGGTGACTTGACTGTAGTGTTGGACGGTGATGCTTTGATTGAATGTTGATCCTGCTACCTTTTGAGGCTACAACTTGTGGGTTAATGGGAATTTTGGAGAAGCAAACCATTGACCAAAACCTGTAAAGAAATGCAAATCCAAAAAAACTCAACCTCAGTTGATAAATGGCAGCTCGATATGTTGGAACTACCAAAGGGCCTGAGCGGCTAAAAAAATAGGAAATGACTGGTAAATGGTGAATACTCCTTCAAAATACACCAAAATGCATCACTTGCTGGAGCAAGGAAGCCCAAATCAAGTTGTTGCAGAGGACAAGAGGGAGATAAATGAGGTAAAAAAACTTCTTTGTGACCAAATTGGTCAAAAAAATGCTCCTAATTGGACTGGATAAACAGTGATCCAATAAAACTCGACCCCTACAATAGGGACTTTGGCTTCGAATCCAAATAGCGAGCTTTGAATAGTAAGGGTGACCAGAGAGTTGACCTTAATCAAAATATGTAGATCAATATATGAGCCAAAAAAGCCACAAAAATTCATCAAACAACTCAGATCCAACCTAGCTCTGCAATCTAGAGGACAATAAATCACCAAATACTTCGTCAAATCTACAAATTTTATCCAAATGCCAACAAAAACCCATGAAAACAAATAGATTAAAAAAACATGATCCAGATAGTGGCCTGTAGGCCAAAAATGCCAAAACTGTGAAAATTTTCACCCTAGAGTTGCAGAGGCATCAAACCCTCGACGAAATCCTCAAACTAGGCAAAACGTTTGCCCAAAACAACCAATTTCACCAAAAAAACCAAAGAAAGATTTCCCCATGAGCTGGAAAAAGTTGATTTTGTACCAAAAAAATTGTTTTTTAACAAATGAACTGATAGAATGAGACACATATGATAGGGCTATGTGAGGGATGAAACTAAAATTGGGAAGGGAATTGCGATTCTAGGCTATGATAGCATATAGGAGCAACAATGAAATGAATGCAATAACCAGAACTTCCAAAAGATGAATGTGCACACAAAACAAGAGCTAAAACTATAATAAAAGGTATGTGAACGTATAATGCACTCCTTGCATATGTAGGACAAGGAGGAAGTGAGAACATGAGAGTCAAACACTAGCAATTTTAAATTGCTAAGTCTATATTATTCTTTGATCAATCTTTCATACAAGTCTTAAGCCATTTTAATGGCTATTGCAATCCTCAAATTGCTTTTTAATTACTTTGCAACTAGAAGCAAAAAATCTTTTTTTTCTTTGTGACATTTTATCTTGCAAATTGCAAGGAATTCTCTAGCATTCAACTCAATGAATTTTTATTGTTAGATTTTGACTGAGTCACTTTTCCATTGAATAGTTTGTCAATAGTTAAATGCTATAATTAGGCCATCGATGAGGCATTATGCCAAACTATATATGTGCTCTATTCATGCATTCAATAGTCTATGAAATCATAGCTTTAATTTTGAGAATACTTTATATATTTTAGAATAATATGTTGTAACTACTATCCACAAAATATACCATTATTTATGCGCACTGGACTTGTATTTGGAAATAAAAAGGAGAATATGTAAGCTTCAACTATACTTACAATGGAATATAGATTGCATAGAAGATGCATGATTCTACATGTTATTATTCCTTATTGCTATTTGATAAAATAATTTATCTACAATATTAGATATCCATACAAATGTTTATAGACAAAACTATATATTTATAAACTTGTGTATTAAGACCAACTTAGGGGCAGAGTATGCTATGGGTTGGGCATTGTTATTATATTTCTAAACTTGTGTGTTAAGACCAACTCGGGAGTAGGTTACGTTAGGGGTTGGGTATTATTATATTTCTAAACTTATGTGTTAAGACCAACTTAGGGCTAGGGTATACTAAGGGTTGGGTGTTGTTATTAAATTCCCAAAAACTTATGTATTAAGACCAACTTAGGGGTAGGGTTTGCCAAGGGTTTGGTGATAATATATATTTTTGAACTTGTGTGTTAATTTATACTCTGTGTTTACATTAATATTTTATGGTCATTTATGGGTGAATTAAGCAAGAGATAGTAGTGTTGTGAATAGATGGCCCACATCTAAATGTGACTTGTATTTAAATTCTTTGACCAAAGTAATGCTCTAGCTATATGAATTGTCAATTCATAGTATTCATAGGTTGCATGTAGTTGGAGGTCACGTTAGCAAGAGGGTATCTAGGGACTACATAATGAACTGTATGTGAGGGATGTGTACATATTTGCACTTGGTGCATATTTTATTTTTACCATAGATGTTGTTATCTGTCACCATCATTGAAGGGTCAAGCCATTTCTAGTAGGAAGATGAGTGGGGGATCACTTGGTCTATAGTTGGAGGTAAAGTGCTTGGATGGTTCTCTTCCTCTTATAGTTTGACAACAATGTTGCTTGCACTTAATTGAGGTGACCATGTCCATTGTACAAATATCTGTAATAAATTATGAAGTCAAGGATTATGTATATCTTATGATTATTGATAGGTTGATAGGACAACAATTCTAATCTTGATTTCTATTATCATAATTTGCAAACATGTATTAGATTTTCTATGTAACTAATAAATGATTGGCATATTTACCATGAATTATGAAACTTATTTATTTATTATAAAATTTTAAATTTGTATCATTTTTAGGTAATTGCAATATTTTCCTTGTTTAAATAATAATATTTTGGGTGGCTCATTACAACTAGCATAACCCTATAATAAAAATTCCTCTCCTCTTTCTAAAAAAAACTATCCTCTAGCTCCAATATATAGGCAAAGGCATCCAAGAAACCATAAATGGTTTTCCAAAACTATTAGCTAAAACTATGAGCTAAGTAGTCAACAAGAAAAGTGACACAATCATGACCAGGGGGTCTTAGAAAATTGCCCAATCATGCAACCAATACAAAACAACAAAAGCACAAATTCATATAACAACACACAAATTTGAAAGTACCTTTTATTAATACTAAAATCACTAATTACATCAAGAAATTTACTACTTCAACAATTGCAAACTCATCAACCTTCCTAAGCATCAGCATTAAGCTTTACAATTTACATCTCAATGGGTTTTATGCTTAAAGCACAAAATCACTTCCCAAAGCTCGTCCTCGTTCTTCTGCTAGAAATCATTACCTTCAGTGATTCATGCGATCTTCTCAATCTCAAGCTGATCAACATGTTCTACAATACAGGGATCACCTTCCACCACTCAAACGTCACGCTTTATCTTTGTGTCAAATGGATCCTCCCAACCATATCCGAAGAACCCCAATCTATAGTAGTTTCACCCATGCTCAAAGAGGAACCCCTCACAATATGCAATGGTTTCCAATTTATACACATATTGGAAAGAAATTGAAAAGTTGATAGTTTCATAACTAAATCTCAATAGTCTCCAAGAATTTGAATAATTACAGAACCAAATCGTCACCCTAAACAAGTAGTTGATCCCAATACTATTGTTGGTGTATAACATCCTCCAATGTATATTTGGGCAATTTTATACATACTCAAATTTTATGAAAATCCATCGACAAAATACCCTCTCAATGAACCACAGAGTCCTTCCCCAACAAATCTATCTTTTCAAGAACCATCATCATCGACGTTATTTTAGGTTTGGGAAATTAGACATTCCCTGACACACCATTATGAAGAAGTTGTCAGTAAAAGTAGCACTTCATGAACTTAAGATTTCACTGACACACACTTTGTAAACTAAAAATTTTGTCGATACAATGCCTTAATCCACGAAGCCCTCTTATCGGTAAAACTTACCTCTCACGAACTCTTTGTCAAGATATTAGTGGCTTTAGAAAAGTACAAACATACCGTCACTTCAAACTTTCCTTCCATCAGCCATATCGCCAATCGGTGAACTAAAGAAACTTTGAACTTTATTCTTTAAAGATTTTATCAGCGAAATGAGTCATCGATGAACCTTTAAGGGTTCACAAATCAAAGATTTTGCTAACAATGAAACTTATTGATGAAAGAGAAAGTTTTCAAACTTCCAACTTTGCTAATAACAAAGAAAGCATTCTTCAAAATTATTTTCAGAGATACAATCAACGAACTTTACAAAATTTAAAATTTCCTTCAAAGCTTGTCGACAATATTGCTTGTTAAAAAACCACTGGATCGGTGAACTAAATAGTTCACGAATGCAAAATTAGTTGACTTGTTCTAACTTAGTCATTTCTCATCCAAATAGTGCCAAACGCAAACTGGAGATAACCAATAAGATCTTCTACATGATGATGTTATTTAATTGACCAGTGTTTATTCTGAAAACCCTCCTGAAGTAGAAGACCAAAACCAACACAAATAAAGCAAAAGCACAACAAAACTAAACTAAAACAGAAACTAAAAACTTGAAATGTTTTTGGTTGATGTTGATTGCTCGTGGACCTAGATGCTCTTGGATTAAACACGCTAGGTAAAAAGTTTGTGAGCATGGGCTCATGAAATTGGAGTTGAGTAGCTAAACCACCCTTCCAGAATGAAAACATTCTGTAGTATACTCCAATGCTTCCAAAGATGAATAAAATAGTTTCTTCTTTCTTCTCTTCGAGCATTTAGCTGGTACAAGTGTTATTATCCTCCACTTGTTCTGCTCTTCAATCTTCTTTCTTCCCATGGACTTATGTCCACCATATTCCAACCTTCTCCTCCAAATTCCACTCCACTCATCACTCATCATCTTACCACTCTCCATTTCACTTTGGGATTCAACCCACCATAATCTGACCACCTCCACTAAAATTTTGCCTCCCATTCCATTTCATTGTTATGCAAGTCAAAATAATCAACTTTATGGAAATTAAAGATTTCCATCTTCACCATCTTAGTCATACCTAGTTTCTCTGCAATTCTGAATCTCATCATGCATACTTCCTCTATATTTATATGCTTCTTAGGATGCATCATACCTGCACAGATATCAACTTCCCAGATTTTAAGGAAATTAATATTTCCCAATATTATCTAATCATCTTTTCTCATTTCTTCATCATTGTCAATTTCCATGGTTAGTTGTTTCATGCCTCTCATTAGACATGATCTTACTACAATCTTCCATTCCTCTCTTTTATCTATATCATCATTCTCTCAATCTTGTTCTTTTACATAGGTCTATATCCTTTTTCTCAGCATTATAACATCCTTCAAAGGATCGCCCATAATTGTATCTTTTCCTTCTGTACTCACCTTCTCTGCACAAGCTGCACTTAAATTTGTACTAACAGAATAATCCATCTAGTACAGTCACAGTTAGGAGGGTCCTCAAAGAGAACTATCCAGATTGTACAGCTAGAGTAAACACAATAGAAATAGTTCTAAAATATATGAAGCTAATGCAGATTCAGTCATTCAGTATACCATAGAATTCAAATACAAATCAACCGGCAGCATGCAAGCTTACAATTAGAGCTCACAGGCCTGATTACAAAATATCAGAATATATACACAAGATATAGCTTTGAAGATCCTTCGCGTAAATTCAAACTATCTATCTTATAATTATGAGAATTGCTTTCCTAATGATCTATTACATCAATATTTATCATCTCTGAAATAATAGATTCCTTCACGTTGGCAAAGAAAGGTTACAAACTCCAAGAGAGAGGTGTAACGTGTGTACATGGATAGGTCGGACCTAAATGAATAGAATTCATCTGCAAATGAATAGAATGGTGTGCGGATCTTAAGGAAGGTCGGCCATGAACCAATAATCATTGATTGATGTGTCTTTTAGCTTCACAAGTCGTGAAATGCTCTGCATGTCTTCTCCTTTAGCTGATTATCAAAGATTGTTAGGATGCTCTACTCTAAGAAAACAATTGATCTTCTGATATCGATAACTTTTTGGTACTTGATCCAAATGCTCTAAAAATTGGATATGATGTACATGAATGAATCTAGATGTTAAGTCTAGCTCCACAAGATGTGAAATGCAACTATAGAAGAATGCGAACCAAAATATAGAAACTGTTATTGACTGAACTGAACAGGAAAATGAAAGAAACAAACTGAAATGCAAACAAACTAAAATGTAGATGTTTTGGTTGATGCAAGATTGCTCTTGAACTAGGGATGCTCCTGCATCAAACATCTAGGGTTATTGAAAAAAAAGTGAGTCCCTCACTTTGTTGGGGCTAGAGGAAAACCAAAATAGTCTACCTCAGCCTGAGAAATCCAAGATAAATCTTCTTCTCGTATGCCTTTCCACTTCACAATATATTCTTTGTATTGTCTTCCTCTGGTGCTGCGTCCATCTCTATTGTCCAAAATGTCTTCAATCTTCTCTGGTGCTTATTGCGGTAACTACTTCTTCATGTCTTCTTCAATGCTATCACTAAACTCTGCTTCATGATACTGATATAGGTTTACAATGTTGAATATAGGTGATATACCCAATGTCTCTGGTAACTCTACTTCATATGCATTTCCTTAATCAAATTTCTTGAGTATCTTACAAGGTCCAAATTTTTTTATCTTTAACTTGTTATATGTTCCAACAAAAATCTTTCTTTTCTCAAGTATACTATCACTTCATCTCTGACTACAAATTCTTTATGTCTCTTCTTCTCATCTGCCTTCTCCTTATACTTACTATTCATCTCCTCCAAATGCTTCCTCACCTGATTATGCACTGTCTCCATATGCCCTGCAAATTCTTTTGCTTCTGCACTTCTCTTTTCTTCTGTGTTGATATCTCTCAACTCTGTAACTCCTCTAGGGTTTACTCTGATAAAAATCTCAAAAGGTGTTCTTCTGGTACTCCTATTCACTAAATTATTGTATGCAAACTCTTCTTGTGGAAGAATCAAATCCCATGTTCCTACTTTCTCTCCAACCAAACATCTCAACAAGTTTCCCAAACTCATGTTCACTACCTCTATCTGTCTGTCAGTCTATGGATTAAATGTTGAACTAAACTTCAAATATGTCTTCATCTTCTTCCAAAGTGTCTTCCAAAAGTATCCAAGAAATCTTGTATCTCTTACTAAATTTATGCTCTTAGGTAATCCATGCAATCTCACAATCTCCTTGAAAAATAGGTCATTTATATGTACTGCATCAGTTGTCTTCTTACAAGGTATGAAATGTGCCATCTTTGAAAAATTTTCCACCACTACAAATATTGAATCATGTCCTCTTTATGTCTTAGGCAATCCCATTACAAAATCCATAATTATGTCTTCCCAAGGTCTGTCCGGTATTATCAAAGGTTTATACAGTATAGTATTTTGACTACTTCCTTTTGCAACTTGACAAATTCTACAACTTTACACAAATTTCCTAACATCCTTATGTATATAAGGCCAAAAGTAATTTTCACTCACCAAAGCCACTATCTTATCAATGTCAAAGTGTCCTACCAATCCACCACTGTGTTTCTCTTTGATCAAATTGTCCCTCATTGAACTTCTAGGTATGCACAATGGATTTCCTCTTAACAACATATCTCCTTGAATGAAATAGTCCAACCACTTGCTCCTATTTGTCACAACAGGTTCCTTACATGATTTCCAAGGTTCTACAAAATCATGATCTCCCTCATACATGTTCTTTAATTCATCAAATCCCAACACTTCAACTCTCATCTCTATCAGCAAGTTCCTTCTCCTACTCAATGCATCTACAACTTTGTTTGATTTTCCACTCCTGTGTTTCAACACAAAAGTATAACTCTGTATGAACTCTACCCATCTTATGTGTCTCTGATTCAACTTACCTTGAATGTTCAAATATTGCAAAGATTGATGATTTGTATACAACACAAACTCCTTAGGCAACAAGTAATGTCTCCACTTCTTCAAGGTTTGAATTATGGTGTAGAACTCTTGGTCATAAACTGAATACCTTCTCCTTGCATCATTCAACTTCTCACTAAAATACACTACAGGTCTACCTTCTTGACTTAATACTGCTCTAATTGCATTTCCACTTGCATCACAATCTACTTGAAATACCTTGCTGCAATCTGGCAATGCCAAAATAGGTTGCTCTATGACTTTCTTCTTCAACAATTCAAAACTTTTATCTGCTCTTGATGTCCACCTGAAATCTTTCCTGTCACCTCTCATTGTCTCTATCTTAGGGTTACAAACTGAACTAAAATTTCTAATGAACTTCTAGTAGAAACTAGCTAATCCATAAAATGATCTAACTTCTCCAATGCTCTCTGGTGTAGGCCATTCAACAATTGCTCTCACCTTCTCAGGGTCCATCTTCAATCCTTCTACAGAAATCACAAATCCCAAGTATACTAACTCCTCCTTCATGAAACTACACTTCTTAAGGTTTATCAGCAATTTCTCCTCTCTTAGTCTCTGCAATACTTGTCTAAGGTGCTGCAAATATTCTTCTTTTGTCTTACTAAAAATAAGAATATCATCCAAGTATTCAATATCAAACTTACCCAATAATTTCTTCAAAACTTCATTCATCAACCTCATGAAAGTGCTAGGTACATTTTTCAGTCCAAAAGGCATCACCAACCACTCATACAATCCTTCATTTGTCTTAAAAGCAGTCTTCCATTCATCTCCTTCTCTAATTCTGATCTGATGGTATCCACTCTTCAAATCTATCTTTGTGAAATATTTTGCTCCACTCAAATAGTCCATAATGTCATCCATCCTAGGTAAAGGAAATCTATACTTAATTGTGATCTTGTTTATTGCTCTTGAGCCTGTACACATTCTCCATTCTCCATCTTTCTTAGGTGCCAACATTGCAAGTACTGTACAAGGACTCAAACTTTCTCTGATCAAACCTTTCCTCAACAACTCATGTATTTTCCTATTCAATTCATCATTCTATGCTCATGTCATTCTGTCTGCTACTTTGTTAGGCAAACTAGCTCCATGTATAAGATCCATGTGATGACTGATACTTCTGATTGATGGCAATCCTTTAGGCACATTATCTGATATGATATCTTCATACTCTGTCAGCAATTTAGTTATTTCCTCCAGTTGCAATTCTTCATTCTCCTTCTTCAATGTTTAAGGCTTCTTAGGAATCAAAGCATAACACATATTATCACATCTCAAACCATCTAGAAATTTCCTTCCATGTACCAAACAGATTCTAGCATTCCCACATACTTCACTCTTAGGACCATCCTCCAAAGGAATCAAAGTAATTCTCTTTCCATTTGATGTTATAGTGTATGTATTCTTTCTCCCATCATGTATAGCTTTTCTATCATACTGCCAAGGTCTACCCAACAAAATATGACATACATCCATAGGTATAATATCACACAAGACTTCATCATGATAAGATCCAATATCAAATTTCACCAAACATTGTTCACTCACCAGTACCTTATGATCATCTTGAATCTATGCTATCTGATAGTGCTTAGGTTGTTTCAATCTTTCCAACTTTAGCTTAGTCACAATCTCTTCTGAAACTAGGTTATCATAACTACCACTACCAATTACAACTTTACAACATTTACCTCCTGATTTGCATCGAGCTCTAAACAAGATTTTCCTCTGCAGTGGTTCCTCATCTGTCTCTATAAGCACCAAAACCACACACAACCTCCACGAGGACCCCTATGATGATTCAAATCCTTGTCACATACATGTAAACATGAAATAATTTCCTTTAAGCAGCAAACCTCTTGATGACATGTCTTCTTTCTTATCTTGTGTTGATTCTTCTTTGTCAATTTCTCTCTCTCCCAATTTGCGATTGCGATGCTTTTCGACACTTTTTGCGACACTTGTCAATTTACATTTTCTGAGATTTCAACCTCGCTCCTAAGCCTTGTAAGTGTCTTGTAGGTGATTTTTCACCTTTACCCCATGTTTTTCATCCTCTGTCCTCTGTGCCCCCTAGAAGCCTTCTAGAGGTCCCCTCTTTCCATCTCCCAATTTTGGTTTTCAATTTTGCTCAACCAATCCAAATCTCTCCCTATTATTTCCAGAACTCCCCCAGGAGATCCTGTAGGTGCAAGTGGAGATTTGGATTCTTGCACATGACTGACCTATTTCTAGAGGCAAAACCCCTCCTTTTCTTCTCTTCTGTCATCTCCAACCCTGCATTTTCCCAGAAAACCTTGTCCAGCCTGGATCTCCCTTGAGCAACCTAGGGTCACCCCTCGGGTGACCCATGGTCACCCAAGGGCGACCCTATTGTACTTTCAACTGCAGAAAAATTCAAGATTCTCAATCATTTTAGCTCCCTTTTCGCCTGCTTTTCTTCCAGTTTGCATAATTTTTTATGCCTAATATGGAGTTGACTATTTTATGCACCCACACATGCATAATTAACTCCATTTGATCTAAAATTAACAACTCAATCAATATCATGCATCCTCACATCTCCAATTCCTCTTCAGTGATAAGTTATTATTGATTTATCACTCCATAGTTACCTAAGTTCACTAGGGAATCAACCTTTTTAACTCATCAATCAAATGAGTAAACTTCTCAATCATTCCCATTCCTCAAACCTATAAATACACCCATCCCTCAAGCACAAAGAGAGGCAAATTCATTGTGCACACAACTCTTGTCAGTTTTTGCTCTCCAACTTAGCATTCAAATACTCTTACAGGGCGAAAGTGCCTTTTTCTTTATTCATTGTTCAACCAAGCATCATTACGCTCCTTCATTCAACACCATTGTGCTCAACCAAAGCTCTCATTGAGCTATTTCAAGCTTCAAAAAGCTTCTTTTTACTTCTTTGTGTTGTTTTGTTGTCAAGAGGATCTCCCACTACTTCAAAAGGACTTGCGGTTTCTAATATCAAGGATTTATGAGGGTAGTGGAGTCACACAAATCTTCATTTCTTTCAGGTTCCTTCATTGCTTTATTCAATTCATAGTAATTAGAAAACCAAATTTGCTCTTGGGAATAGTAAATCTTTGTTTTTTCCTTGATAGTTAGATCTTGCATGTTAGAATAATTGTTTTCATATTCTTAGATCTAGATTATTTGAAGAAGCAATTTCCCTTTTTAGATTAGATTACTTTAAAACAATCAAAAATCCAAAAACATAGATTAAACATGCATTAGGAAAAGTCATATTAGCTTGCATTCATATTTCCCTTTCATAGATTAAATAGAACTTTTCATTTCCAAAATACTAAAAAAGAAAAAAAACAACATTTGCATATCATTTAGCTTTGCTTTCATATAGAAACCCTAGAAAAGACAAACTTGCAAACCCTTGATACCATCACAAGGTAAACCATGATAAACAATTCAGTCAAACCCTTGATCATATCGCAAGGTAAACACAAATCAATGTATAGTCAAAACCCTATGTCTAGTTAAGGGTGGTCATCATACATTTACCTCGATCTCAACTCATGAATGTGCCTAGGAGTGAGAGGAGAGTGGTGAGGGTTGTTCGTGACAAAATTAAGGAAATCAATCCACAACAACAACAAGAGACATTTACTTTACCACAACGAGATCCATTTGTCCTCTTATTGATAGAAGAAACTAGAAAACTCCAAATACAATGAGAATTTATTCAAGGAATTGAGAGACAAGAGGATATAAACAAAAGAAACCGCTTACCCACACAAAGGTGGAATAGAAGAAACCCCAAAAAGAGAAGAGAAACTAGTGACCCTTCAGGTCATAGGGTTATCTCAACAACAACTACCATCAAATGAAACATTCAACTTAGCACACAACAACAAAGGCCACAGAACTTGCCAACCCCTCTCCGCGAAGTCTAGCTCTCCAATGAGCCAGACCCCCGTCGTGTCTCACCTCCTCTCGACTAGCTACTTCAGTGGCAGCGAGAGTGATGTGGCAGATCACCTCGTGGCAAGGAGGGAAGGGTCCGTGTGCATGCTGAAATCTAACCCAAAGACATCTACAAGAAGCCAAAGATGCTCAAGAGGCATTGAGGATTGCCTTGCGAGAAGAGCAAAGAAAAAATGCTACACGCAAAGAAGCATATCACCATGAAAATACTCGACAAGAAAATCCTTGAAATGAAGAAACACCTAGAGATTCTACTCCTGTAGATTTAATCGCAACTTTAGTACAAAGAATTTTAGAATCTTGGAAGCAGAGCAAGTTGCTCTAGAAAGAAGGCAAAAATATCATGAATAGGACCAAGGGGAATTTCAACCCCTTACCTCAAATATTATTCATGAAACACTAGCAACGACACATGTCTGAATGGGAATCATCATGTTCAGAACAATCAAACAAATCTGACAATGGGTTATCAAAACCCACCTACAAGGTTATTACTATCAACCCTGAAATCTCAAAGTGCCTTTCTAGGAACATATCTGGAGTATTTGAAGGAACCTTTGGACCAAAACATAAGAAGCATGCAACTACCTTGGCCATTACCAGATCTCCTGAAGTTCAAGGGAGAAGGAGATCCAAACTCCCACATTAAAGCCCACACCATGGCTATAAGAGAACTCCTCCCTTGGGATGGAGTTGTAGAGAAAATCTTTCCAAAAACTCTTGTAGGCATTGCTCTGGATTGGTATTATCACTTACCAAAAGCTTCAATCCACTCATTTAGACAACTAATTAGAGAGTTTGTGATGACATTTGGCATGAACAAACTCGTTAAAATAGGGATTAGAGAATTCCTCACAATGAAATAAGAGCCAAACAAATCCATAGCCCACTTTGTCACTCGATGGAGGAAAGTCCTTTACTCTTTGACTAGTGCTCCGAACATGGACCACCGAGAACTGTGCAACCTCTTTTTACATGCCCTTAACAAGGACATGAGAGAAGATGTTCAAAAATTGCCATACAAATCCTATGAACAGGCATTGGAAAGTGCTTTGAGGATTGACCAAGCCACCATTGACAGTGGTAGAAAGGTCTATGGGATAAATGGAAAGCTAATGAAGGAAAAAATAGGAAACAATGCCTCTATCATTAATATACTTAAAAACAATAGGAGTGCAACCACAGACGGGGTGATAGATCAACCCCCAATCAAGAAATTAAGAGATGACTACAATGGGAGAGATTACTATCCTCCTAATGTGAATACCATAGATCGTCCTTGGAACAATGGTTACTACGCTTGAGACAATTACCAAAGTTAGAATCATAATGGAAACGGCAACGGAAATGTGGAAGATATGAAAGACCCCCATACAAGTTTAATCAATTTTGTTCTTTTCATAGTGTTGGTCTCCAAATCAGTACACAATAAACCCTTAAGATTTGCCACTTCTTATGATTAGATTTAATGTGAGACTTAGCCAACAAAGATGGGAAATTGTTTGCACTTGTCTCTCCTACACTTTAGGTTCTGCTGAACCTAGGGGGTATCCCTCTTTCACAACAAAAGTATTTATCCTTGACCAACTCAGGCAGAATGCTCTCATGTGTGGACCAAGATTTGTAAGATAAACCTTAGACTGACAATATTCTTGGACTATCTAACTAGTTAAATATCAGAGCATGCAACACCTAGACCCTACTCCTAAAACCTAAAAGATTGATTGTTGTTTTTGTGTTTTTATGTATGTGTGGTTATTAATCAGGGCTTTGAACTGTGCAATAAACTCAATATATGATCGGTGCCAATCCTAGGGTTCATAGTCAATTCAATACATGCAGAATATTACCCATAAGCAAAAGAACATTTAGCATTAGAGGATTCATGTGTTACTGCCTTACAGATAACAATCCAAGAATGTTTATCCCCAACAACTCTTCTTATCAATATCCCTATTGCTAAACATAACTCCCCATGTCTGACTTAAAGCATTTTAATCTATTCCTTGAACAGAAGCAACAAGTCAAACATGCAATATAGAAAATGTATATTTTTGAACTTAGAAACCCTTAGCATCCTCATTCAAAAGAGAAATGTAAACAACACAGGAGACCATAATTGGGAACACATGCTCAATAGCATTTCTCATATAAATGCAATATGAAACTGAAAAACTTGCTTACAGAAATAAAACATTCCACATGCAAAACTAAGACTTACAACCCAGAAGAAATGGACAGCCTCACAGAAAACTGCTCTGTATTTCACCATCCAAGTTTTTTCCAATCCTCAACAACAACAAAATGAAAGCCCAACAGTTCCCTTATAGGCACAAAGCATGTTGCCCTAAAAGTAATTACACATGGAGGTAGGTGAGATATTTTACATTATAATTTGCCTCCAAGAGACATTGGGAATAAAATATTAAAAGAGAAGACTGAATGAATAAAATATGTTTTAACTTTCCCCTTTTAAGTTTTACATTTTTTAATTTTCTCGACATTCCCAATTTTGCATGACAGCTGCTGGAGACTTCTCATTCCTCTATGTGCGGCTACAATATGAGGCAGTGTGGCTTCACTCTACTCTTCCTTGATTGCATTCATCCTCTGAGATGACATAGAACAACATTTAGTAGCTTCAAATGTCAAAATTTGACATCACTTGGTCGCTTTTGCTAATACAAGGGCGTTATTGATCCTTCCAGCAACTAAAAATAATTGCAAACAAGCTAAAAACCTTCGCCAATGCATTAGGAATGGTCTTAGGAAGATTTCTGAGCATGGGACAGCATATTTGAGCCAAAAATGCCTCCAAAAATTGCCCTGAAGCCAAAAAACGTGATTGCCATTTTCAATCTGCAACATATCTGCCTAGAGTTGCTCCATTTCTATTGCAGAGGGGAAAATAGACTAGAAGCTGCTCAGAGAAGCCAAAATCGCACCATCACATGGCTTTTTGGCATGTACCATGGTGCGATTTACCCTTTGCTTCTTTTTTATTTCCTTTGCTTAACTTTATAACCCAAAGTTATAACATTAACCTCAATATTTGTCATTTAAAAATACAAAATTGCCAATATAAAATTTAAAAATTTGCAATTTCTGACTAGGTAAATGGCAATTTTGAATTTCCTCTATTGGGTAAATGGCATTTTTTCACCGTGGGCAAACCGAGCTTCCGATGACCATGAAAATTTGTGCAGGGGCATTATCAATTATTTCTAGAAAACCCGTTTCCTCATAATCCACTTCGCTGACCGAATTGAGGGACCTGCTTTGTAAACTGACCCACTGGATGAGTTCGCCGCAATCAAATTTCATTAAAATGCCACATCAAATGGTCTCTAATTTTTATGAAATTAGAGCTGGAGATGTTTGAGACCAAATCAAGAAATGGGTCGCCCTCATAATTGCGAGATTTGAAACCTTTCAGAATGTCAATTCTAGCCCTATTGCAGTCAGAAAACAACTAAATACCCCATCAAAACTCGTCCCGGTAGCGCAAAACTGAATAGGCATGTTACCATATGTGCCAAAAAACATTCCACCAACTGGATTTGTAAGATGACGATTGGGTTGAAAAATTTTAAACGGCGAAGGCAGCCTCCGGTGTAAATTGAGCCTTTGTCGACATCTAGAAAGAGCATAGACACTTCAAATTTACAAAATTTGAAGGTGTCAATAGTGGCTCTTGCTCAGGGACACATGCCTCTTGCAAGCATGGTGAGATTCCAGTTATCTCTGGGACGTAGACCATGTGCCTATTCCATTGGGCTCCTTAATCACTTATGCTTCTTTCTACAAATCAAACTTCAAACTTTGTTTGGTGGCCCCGGGCAACCAAAAATCAATAACCAGTACCTTCCCTTGTCAAATACTTGATTCTGATTTGATTGACCCAAACACAATCTAAAAAATTGATTAAAATCTGCCTGATCATATATACTATCACTGTCATATCTAACCCTTTCTTTGAGCCTATAATTGTCAATGTAATCCTTATCATTTTGCGTCTTAAAATCAGGTATACAACCACACCTATTGTCATACCCTTCACTGTCAAGTAATATATATATATATATATATATATGCCATATTCATCAAACAATGCATTATTGTATGGCATGTAACACTTCTCATTATCTACCTGACTGTTATGCATTACCAAGTATTCACCCAGCTGATCCAGACACTGAAAATACTCAAAATCTATCAAGTGGATGGAATCATTAGGTCTGATTTCATCATAGATTTGCATAGAAAATGCAAAATCATCATAGGAACTTTGAGGCAAACCAGATAAACAATTCTCATAAAAACAATCATAATCATTTATATTGCTCATTCCATCACCCGACTATTTTTCACATAGGCCTAAAATTTTTACCATGTCAACACACTCTGAGATACCTTTACCTGGGAGACTTTCAATATCTTTCATATCACTTATTGATAGTGACATCAATTTCTGATCTACACACCCATCACTACACACATCTGAACCAGTTGATGTTGAACACACATTATTGAAAAGAAGTAATGTATGTGGAAAACGCTTCCTACACTGATCTAATGAGCAAAGACTTATGCAAATTTTTACTTTTACAGTTACAGATTAAGATGCACATTAACAAAAAGATAATAACAACTTTCAAATGCAAACACAAAACTCACAACATAAGATATATGTGGGGAAAACCCTTTCAGGTAAAAAACCCCACACTCCAAAGCCACCCAATATATTATTTAGAAATCACAAAGATTACAATATACTTGCAGAGAAAGCTTTTACAAGAGTATATCCAACCAGAGATCCAGGAGGTAACTTGACATCTATAAGATTCTTACATACAATCTCCATCTCAAGTTCCTAATATATAGGAGATACAATACAATACACCGCCAACAGTAATTACAAAACCATGAGCTAAAAACACCCAAAAGTGGCGCCCAAATTATCTCGAATCAAAGATGCCTTGTGATGTGCCCAACCACACACCAACATGTGTAACTCTCCCCTTTACAGCTCTTTTATGTGTCCAACATGTTTTTACATTTCCTAAAACTGAAGGTCCAACTTCTGGAGGCCATATCTTTTGATTTGGCTGTCCGATTGATGAACCGTTATATACGTCAGAAAGCTCGTGAAGTGCTCTATCACCCTATAACTATCTTCGCTGGTTATGACAATTTTCAGGATATTTAGAGAAGATTGGATACCCAATAATTGAGTTCAAACTTTTCTTGCAGTTTCAAAAAAATAAAAACTTTAATATCTCACAATCCAGATATGATCTTGAGTCAAAACTCACTCGAGATGTTTACTTAGTTGTTCCACACCTTCTGGGAAAATTTCATGTCAACCCAAGGTCAATTGAAGGACTTACTAAAAATAGTAAGTATCACTATTTTAAGCTCGTTTGGAAACTTTTGGAAACTTTGAAGGTTCCAAACCATTTTCCAAGATAAAGGGTATTCAAAAAGACCAAAACTAGGAAGAATAGTAATCTTTCGAAGTTGCAAGGTTGAGACACTTTTCTTAACATTCTCCCACTTGTGAAACACCTTGCAAGAGCAAAGGGAGCATCAACACGATGATTTATTTGCTATGGGCCGTGAGGCCCATAGACTCTAAACACCATCTTAACTTCTCTGTGCTCACAGGTTTTGTCAAGGAATCTGCAACATTCATCAAAGTTTCAACTTTTTCCAAGTTTACCTTCCTATCCTCTACCATGTCATGAACAAAATGGTACTGGACATCAATATGCTTAGTCCTTGCATGGAAAGTAGGATTCTTCACCAAACATATGGCACTCTGACTGTCACAACAAATAGTAATCTTCCCTGCATCAAACCCAACATCAGAACACAATCTCTTAAGCCAAATGGCTTCTTTACAAGCATGAGTTGCTGCCATGTACTCAACTTCAGTAGTGGACAAAGTGACCACATGTTGCCACTTACTCATCCAACTAATAGCACCACCAAACATAGTGAACACATAAGCACTGGTGGGCCTCCTGTTGTCAATGTCACCTACCCAATTGAATCCACGAATACAAAGTGAATGTCAAGGCCCTGTAGGATAACCATGATAACATAAGGAATACTGAGAAGTACCCCACAAATATCTAAACACTCTCTTCACTACATCCCAATGTACCCATCCAGGATTAGCCATAAATCAACTAAGGACTCCCACTACTTGGGCAATGTCTAGTCTTGTGCAAACCATCACATACATCAAACTGCCAACCACACTAGCATAAGAAACTCTTCTCATATTCTCTATCTCAGAAGGAGACTTTGGACAATCTTCAATAGATAACTTTGTCCCCATTGTAACAAGAATAGTCAAAGGTCTGCAATCCATCATGTTGAATCTATCCAACACAGTGTTAACATACTTACTCTAGCCTAACCAAAGTTTTTTGTTTGTTGTCTCTTCTAATTTCTATTCTCATAATGTACTGATCTGCCCCTAGATTTTTCATCTCAAACTATCCTGACAACTGAGACTTCAAATCAGAAATCCAACTTTTACCATTCCCAATGACTAATATATCATCGACTTATAATGCAATAATGAGAATGCGATCATTATCAAACTTGTAGTAAACACAATGATCTTATTTCGATCTCTGAAATCCAATACTCAACACAAAAGCATCAAACTTCTGGTACCACATCCTAGGAGATTGTTTCAAACTATACAAAGACTTTTTCAACTTACAAACCAGATTTTCTTTACCTTTCACCATGTAGTGCTCTGGCTGTCATATAGATTTCCTCCTCCAAGTCACCATGAAAGAATGTTGTCTTCACATCCATCTGTTCCACTTCTAGATCATACATTGCTGTAAGAGATAACAAGAACCAAATAGATGTCATCTTTGTAACAAGAGAGAAAATATCACCATAGTCAATTCCCTCCACCTGAGAATGCCCCTTCGCAACCAACCTAGCCTTATATTTCTCAACACTTCCATCTACACCGAATTTCTTTTTGAACACCCATTTGCATCCAACAGGTTTTCATCCTTCAGGCAAAGACACCAAGTCCCAAGTATTATTCTTTTCCAAAGAAGCCATCACCTCTTCCATGGCCTCCTTCTAAGAACCTGCATCTTTCATACCCATAGCCTCTTTCACAGTTCTAGGCTCATAAGTGTTAGAAATCAAAGAAAAAATACAGCTGGAATCATGCAATGAATAACCAAACCTATCAGGTTGCTGCCTTATCCACATGGACCTCCTCAAAGGTTGAGGTTGAGGTTCTTTTTCTTCTTCTAAACTTTTAGAGCTACTAGAGCTCTACTCATTATCAAGTCCAATAGATGTTTTTGTTTCAACTTTGTCAGGGGTGGAAGGAAGTTGAACCACATCATCTTTCTTCTCTTCTTTCTTTGGTTGTAAGACAACAGAAGAAGGATTGAGCTCTCTGAAGATCACGCTTCTGCTAGATAGAACTCTCTCAGCTACTAGATCCCAAAGCTTGTACCCTTTCATACCGATGCCATAACCAATGAAGATACACTTTACAACCTTGTTTTCCAACTTAGACCTCTTCTCCTTAGGCACATGTGCATATGCCTCACAACCAAATACTCAAATGTGTCTTAATGAAAGCTTTTTACCAGACCATACCTCCATAGGTGTCTTATCAACGAACACTGATGTAGGAGACAAGTTAACCAGGTAACAAGTAGTAGCAACAGCTTCAGCCCAGAACTTTTGTTCAAGACTAGCTCCACTTTGCATACTCCTTGCCCTCTCCATCAACGTTTTATTCATCCTCTCTGCAACTCCATTCTATTGAGGGGTATATGGAGTTGTCTTATGCCTCTCAATCCCCTATTCTTTACAAAACTTGTTGAAATTTGTTGAACAGAACTCGCCACCATTGTCAGTCCTCAAATACTTAATATTTCTATCCTTCTAATTCTCTACAAGAGCTTTGAACTCTTTGAATCTATTAAATACTTCAGATTTACTTCTAAGGAAATACACTCATGTCCTTCTACTGTAATCATCAATGAATGAAATAAAGTAAATAGATTTTGAAATCAAAGGAACATTAAAAGGACCGAACATATCAGAATGAATCAAGTCCAACACCTCAGAAGATTTGTGAGAACTAGAATAAAAATGAACAAAGTTTTGTTTTCCATAAATGCAATGTTCATAGAAATCAAACTCAAGGTTACAATCATTCATACCCTCAACAAGATTTTTATTCTTTAGGGTCCTCAAACCCTTTTCACCAATGTGACCAAGCCTTTGGTGCCATAACATTGTCTTCTCAGCTAGAAGTTTCATCTCCATAGAATGAGCACCCTTAGGTACCTAGACAGCACGACTATTAGAAGTAGATGCAATAGTCTTTTTTGCTGGCGGTTCCAATTGTGAGGATGAAGACTCTGAATCTCTCTTCTTTGAAACAAAGGCACTATTGCACTGAACTACACATGCATCAAGCTGAAACAGGGTGCCAATCTGAACACCCTTAGCCAACATCATAGATCCTCTAGTCATCTTGCATCCTCCATTCGAGAAAACAACCTGCACACCCACATCATTCAATTTACTTACAGAAAGAATGTTTCGTGTCAAACTAGGGATATGTAGAACACCATTGATTCCCTTTACTCATCCAACAGGGAATTGAATCAAGACTCTTCCACAGCCAACAATATCTAGGTGAGAATCATCACCTAAGTACACCTTTCCACCATCATATTCTTCATACTTCAAAAACCAACCCCGATGTGAGGTCATGTGAAAAGATGTACTAAAGTCAATAAGCCACACATCCTCAGATACATGAGTTGTCAAGGTAGCGACAAATGCTTCTCCTTCATGCTAAGAGGACTTGTCAGAATCCAAATCATAATTCTTCTTCTTTTTCTTTTTGTCCTCCTTACACTCCTTGTGGAAGTGCCTAGGTTTGCTGTAGTTCCAACACAAGGCCTTGGACTTTCCAGGAGACCTAGATCTCCCACGGGATTTAGATCTTCCTTTTTCTTCCTTCTTCTTATCCTTTTTCTTTCCCTTCTCTTTAGATATACCACAAATTGTAAGAGCCTCCTTAGCTTATTCAGAAGATTTTCTCCACATCTCTACAAACAACAGCGAAAAAACCACTTCATCCATCTTGAAGGTGGCAGTGGTACTCCCAATGGCCATAACAAGGTGGTCCCACGAATCTGGTAAGGAACATAGTAATGTCATACATTGATCCTCCTCCACCATCTTCACACCAACAGAAGTCAACTGGACAACAAACATATTGAATGTATTCAGGTGATCAGTGACGAATCCTCCATCTTCGATCCTCAGAGAATACAATTTATTTCGTAGGAATAACTTGTTCACTAGGGATTTAGCTTGATAAATGAAAGGAAGCTAGGTGTGCAGAAATCACTTCCTACACTAATATAATGAGGGGAGAGATATACAAATTCAATTTAATCATTACAACTACAGCAACATGAAACATGTAAACAAGATATTGCAGCAATACACATGAACCAAAAAGAAGACAGAAGAAGAGAGACAAAGATATAACGTGGGGAAAACCCTTATTGGGTGAAGAACCCCACACTCAGAAACCTGCACAATGTATTAACAAAATTGAATATGGTTTACATTACACTTGCAATGCAAGCTTGAATGTTCTTCGACACTCATGTCTAGAGTCAATCCGGCAGCATAACAGTACCTGTCAATCCTGTAATACATCTCCTCCTCCAAGCACCTGTTTATATAGAATATAAAAGGCAAAATTGCTCATATCTTGGAATGGGCATCCAACTTGGCCTCATGGCCCAAAACCCACGCCTAAGGACTCTTGGTCAACATTGTAGAATGTGCCTAACACTTGTCCATATCTCTCATCCCAAAAAGGTCACCTATTTCTAAAATGGGCTATGACAGATGGTCTTACGACTCTTACGACCGTCATAGAATCTGTCATAGAGGTTACAACTTACAATTGTAAGAGAATCTGTCATACACAGGATATAAATAGCATATTCTCTTACATGTCATAGTCCAACTTAAGGCACCCAAATATACATTTTTCAAAAATGCTTCATGACACATGTCTTCACCTGTCTTACAAGCTTCTATTTTTGACTCTTACATGTCATAACTTTGTCATAGGAATCCGTCATAACTGTTTTGGTCAAACATTCCCTTACACAACATCCAAGATGCTGACACATGGTAAAATTCTCTTACCACAAAGTGGGATGCCTATCTCCTCATGTGAGAAAAAATTACAAGTTGTCATCTTCCATATAGGATGACACATCACCGTGCCACATCCCACAAAATGACAATATGGAATTTACAAGTAATTTACAACATAGGCAATGAATTTATAAATACAATCATAAATAATGCAAGGAATTACCAAGGTTGAGACACCTTAATTCCCAACATTCTCCCACTTGTTGAACACCTTGTAAAAGCCAAGAGAATAACAAGATTTAAATGCTATAGGCGGAGAGCCCCATAGACTCTGAACACCATCTGAACTTCTTTGTGCTCATTGGCTTCATCATTACATCTGTAACATTCTTCAAAGTATCTACCTTCTCCAAATTTACCTTCCCATTCTCTACCATGTCTCGCACGAAGTGAAATTGAACATTAATATGCTTTGTTCTGGCATGGAAAGTTAGATTCTTCGCAAGGCAAATCACACTCTGACTGTCACAACTAATCGTAGTCTGACCTTTATCAAAACCAATGTCTAAACACAATCTCTTAAGCCAAATGGCTTCCTTACAAGCATGAGTTTCTGCCATATACTCAGCTTCTGTCATGGACAAAGCAACCACAAGTTGTCGCTTACTCATCCAACTAATAGCACCACCAAACAATGTAAACACATAAGCACTAGTGGATCCCGTGTTGTCAATGTCACCTGCCCAATCTGAATCCACAAATCCATAAATATCAACAGAATATGGAGGTCAATAGAATATGGAGGTCTTATAACATTATCATGATAGCATATGGAATACTTGGAAGTACCCCTCAAATATACGAACACTCGCTTAACTACATCCCAATAAACTTATCCAGAATTAGTCATAAATCAACTAAGGAATCCTATTGCTTGGGCAATGTCTGGTCTTGTGCAGACCATAGCATACATCAAACTGCCAACAGCACTAGCATAAGGTACTCTGCTCATGTCCTCCACCTTACTAGGAGATTTTGTACAATCATTAATAGACAACTGTGTCCCCAAAGAAACAGGAACACACAATGGTCTACAATCTTCCATGCTAAACCTATCCAACACGGTCTTCACATACTTACTCTAGCTTAACCAAAGTTTTTTGTTAGCTCTATCTCTTCTGATTTCCATTCCTAGAATGTACTTGGCTGCGCCTAAATCTTTTATTTCAAACTGTGCTAACAACTAAGATTTAAAATCAGAAATCATATTCTTTCCCTTCCCAATGAGCAACATATCATCAATATACAGTGCAACAATGAGAATACGATCACCATCAAACTTAAAATAAACACAGTGATCCGATTTTGATCTCACAAATCCAATTGGCAACACAAAGGCATCAAACTTCAAGTACCACCTCCTAGGAGATTGCTTCAAACCATACAAAGACTTCTTTAACTTGCACCAAATTTTCTTTACCTTTCACCATGTAATGCTCTGGCTGTGATATGTAGATTTCTTCCTCCAAATCACCATGAAGGATAGTTGTCTTCACATCCATCTATTCTACCTCTAAGTTATAAGCTGCTACAAGAGATAACAAGAATCGAATGGATGTCAGCTTTGCAATGGGAGAGAAGATCTCACCATAATCTATACCCTCCACTTGTGAATACCCCTTTGCAACCAATCTAGCTTTATACTTCTCAACACTACCATCTGCACCAAATTTCTTCTTGAACACCCATTTGCATCCAATAGGTTTTTGTTCAGGAGGCAAAGGAAACAAGTCCCAAGTTTAATTATTTTCCAAAGAAGCCATCTCATCCTCCATGGCCTCCTTCCAGAAACCTACATCTTTCATATCCAAAGCCTTTGACACAGTTCTAGGTTCATCACTGTTAGTAATCAAAGCATAAGCACAACTAAAATCAAGCAATGTAAAACCAAACCTTTTAGGTTGCTTCTTGATTCATGTAGACCTCCTCAAGGGCTGAGGTTGAGGTTTAGCTTCTTCATCTGAGCTTTCACAACTGCAAGAGCTCTCCTCATCATCAGGTCCAACATTGTCTTTATGTTCAGTCTTCTCAAGGGTAATAGGAACTGAACAACAACCTCTTTATTTACTTTTTCTTCTTGCTGTAAAATAGTGGAAGAAGGTGTAAGCTCTCTGAAGATGACACTTCTACTATACAACAATTTTTCAGCCACAGGATCCCAAAACTTGTATCCTTTCACATCGACACCATAGCCAATGAAGATACACTTAACATCCTTGTTCTCCAATTTTGATCGCTTCTCCCTAGGCACATGTGCATATGCCTCACAACCAAAAACATGAAGATGCCTTATTGAAGGCTTTCTACCAGACCACACCTCCATGGGTGTCTTACCAACAAGAGCTAATGTAGGAGATCTATTTACAAGATAGCAAGCAGTGGCAATAGCTTCAACCCAGAACTTTTGTTCTAGGCTAGCTCCACTAAGCATACTTCTAGCCTTATCCATTAGTGTCCTGTCTAACCTCTCTGCAACTCCATTTTTCTGCAGGGTGTATGGAGTTGCCTTGTGTCTTTCAATTCCAAGTTCCTTGCAATATTTATCGAATTATGTAGAACAGAACTCACCACCGTTTTTAGTTCTCAAACATTTAATCTTTTTACCAGTCTAATTTTCAGCAAAGGCCTTAAACTCCTTAAACTTACTATAGACTTCAGATTTGCTTCTGAGAAAATAAATCCATGTCCTTCTACTATAGTCATCCATAAAAGATACAAAATATATAGATTTTGATAACGAAAGAACATTAACAGGACCAAATACATCAGAATGAACAAGGTCCAACACACCAGAAGACTTATGAGTGTTGATAACTGAGAGGGAGGGTGAATAAGTTATCTTAATTATTTCAACTTTCTGAACTTTCTTAACAATTAATGCAGTATTAAATCAAATAAGCAAACATAACCATGAAATGGAAATACACATGACACAATATTTTTGACGTGGAAACCCTGTTCAGGGAGAAAACCATGGGGTGATTAACCCAAGATTGTATTCTCTGTTAGAAGAATAGAAATACAAAATGGCACTTGCCAATTAGGGCTCACTGCTCACAAGAGGCTCACTGCCTACAATAGTTTATATAAGCAAACTAGATACTTGAACTTATGAGAATCATCCACATATGCTAAGGTTCAGTTCCGATTAAGCTCAATATATTGATCTGCTACACTTCATTCTTACTCTCTTAGGTGCTGCTGTCCTGTTACATTCCGGACATATCTTACTGTCTTCACACTACTCTTCTGGTTTTCTTCACACTTTACTATTACACCACACACCTCTTCACATCCAAATCCATCTGGTATATATATCCACATAAAGGATTTCATCCTCTTTCTAGTCAGCATCCGGAATAGTCAATATTTTCCCAAACTCTTAGACTGTCGGTTGAATCCTTGCTTGCCAAGTGATGCAAATCAAAGGAGATACTTATTGAAGTCATCTAACATGTCAGCCAATCATGGATGATACCTTAAAAACCTTGATCATCATCATTATCTCATCTAGAATAATTCTGATGCTCTATTAGTCAGTTCTTCCTCTGTCTGTTCTGCCAAACTGAACCTCAATACTTAGATGCTCTTCATTCTTTCATCGTCAGAGGCTCAATCCCTGGAGTCTATTAGTTAAGGTATTCCTCTTAACTTTCCCAAGTCCACACTTTACAAAGATACTTCCTCTAAGAGATCCGGACCTAATTGTCGGACCTTGTTGCATGCTCTGTTTTTGCTTACCGGACCCAAATATCCTTCAATCTGACTTTCGATAAAGATACACTATATCCTACGGATGTGTGGAATGGTCTTTTGCTATCAATGACAACACCAATGAAGCCACATAGTGTCTCTTTCCAACAATCTCCCCCTTTGGCATTGATGGCAACACTTAGTGAAAAATGACTAAGTGTTATACAACACTCCCCCTTGGTTGATGCTCTGTTCTATTGTACACTATACCGGAGCTCCCCCTTAGCAGAGTCCACATTTTTCACTGCTCCTTACTCCCCCTTTGACATCAATGGCAAAGGGTGGGATCCACACACCAAAATTTTCAAAACTCAATCTATACTTAGTCGCATAAGTATATTATCCGGTTATACTTTACATATACTTTAGTATATCTGCAAAAGTGTTCTTTAATTGTACAACTTTTGTTGCCCAACTCTTCTTCATCCTGTCCAAAATTGAGATGTGACCACTCAACAGGAATGCAAAAGCTTCTGCCCTCTTCAAATCTATCGAATCACTGGTCCGGTTTGTGGTTTGAGAATCATTTAGGGCCTCATACATGGCCTCTAACTTAGGGATAATTATTCTTCTAAGTTCATTCAACCTACTTATTCTACTTTTCTTCTCCTTATCAAGCTTCTTCATTTCATTTATGACTGCAATAGTCTGACACTCTTGATTTACTATGGAGGAGAATAGAGGATCAAAACTTTGAGATAAACTTAATAGTTTATCCTCTTGCTTTTTTACCTTCTTCTCAATGTCCTTGGTCACTTTAGGCTAGGATAAACAAAATTTGTAAATATCACCGCCATCTTTGAGAGCATTTTCTAAGCTCTTTAACCCAATATTCATAACTCTCCTATCATTGGTTATTAACCCTTGTACTTCTGATAATCTTTTTACCAAAAACTCTTTCCAGACCTTATCTTCTGCTGACTTCTCTAATGAATCAAAATGTTTGCTAACACTATTTACTAGAGATTTGAGATTACTAGATGAGGAGGCTGAGGGATCCTTCTGAAAAGATGGCATGATTTTTTTCAGTACACCGAATGCAATGTCTATGATCTTGCAATCCTACATGTCAGACTTTAGGAGTTTTTCTTTTGCTTTTGCCAAAGTAAAGGATGCTAGCTTTATGGTTTGAACCGGGGAGAGGGAGTCAAAATTGAGCGGTCATTGAAGAAGTTTCAGTTCATCAAATTCCATCATCTCCTTGGTTAAGAATTCTTCTACTACTTCTACTGTGTCTCTTGTTGGTGACAGGGTTTTGTCCCCTTCTGCAACCTTACCACTATCATCTTCTTTTTGCTTCTCTTCTACTTCTTGACTGATTACTCTTTCTTCTCCTTTAGATCCGGAATCTGCAGGGGAAACCAGATGAGAGATATTTGCTTCTTTTTCTTCACCTGTCTCCTTTGCCTCTTCTGACATTTTCTCATTGAATTCTTCTTTGTTATCTATTCCCGAGGGATCATCACCTAAATCCTCTACAATAGGAATATTGAATCTTTTATAGGCATTCCAGAGGATTTCCTCTATTTCTTTTGCCACCTTATCAGTTTCTCCAAGCATGAGCTGATTCATTCTTGGTGTAGGAGCACCAAGACATCTAGGATTTGGTTAGATTTTCAAGCAGTTTTGTTTGGTTTAATAAGGTCCTTGAGACCATTAAATGTTGTAATGAGGCTTGAAAGCCATGCTTGTAAAGGACTATGCCCAAATGTCTAAAAGAATCTATTCTCTTATTGTGAATCCTAGGGAGGACAGTCATGTTGTAATAGGTAGTTTGCAATAGTCATTTATGTAAGCCTTTGTTGAGGCATATAGGACATTTAATTTTTCATGTTTGTAAGCCTTTAAAGGCATGTCAAGGGTTTGGAAGTATGTTAGAACTTTGTCCAAGGTTAACAAAAGGTTAGAAAGTATCTTCTAAACATAAAATGGTCGGTGCAGTCCTAAAGAGGACAGTTACAAGATAGTAACTAGTGGTTGCAGTTAGAATCAAGAAGAAACTTGATGGTTGGGGCAGTTTCATGGACCCCAACCACTCTCATTCGACTTCATGCAATGTAGGAGGTTTTCTATATACCTGCCATGGTTCATTTGTGAAAATATATCTGGTGGATTTGATAGAAATAACTAAAAACTCCTATTTTTTGCCTATTCCTGTGTTTTCTAAATTCTTATGCATTTTTGAGCCCGTACTACTATACAGTACGGCTCTGTCATGGAGTGTTGAGTACTTGGGAGTGAAGGTTGATGAGTTAACTGTCTATCAAAACAAGTTTGGACTCTTGATGTTGAATGGAAAGAATGCTATGACTGTGGAACCTTAAAACTACTTTTGAACCTACTGTTACAGTCAAAGAATTCACTATTTTCCTGTGTTGTTCGTACCTGTACGACTGAGTAGTGGTTGGTGTTTGTGATGGTTGGTTAGGGTGGAGAGTCACCTATCATTTGCAAGTGGTTTGGGCTTTTGACATTTATTTATATCTCTATATTCCTCTTTTCTCTGCAAGTGGGTTTGAAAACCTAATTTAGGGCTTTTCTGAGTAGCCCGATGAGTTTCTCCTCATTCCACTGATCTTCTCTGTTTCTGATCAGTGGAATGGGTTGTAGGATAGCTAATGTTAGGGCTTGTGAGGAATGTGGAGGTAGGAGAATGGTGTAGGGTGAGTTGGGCATGTGAATGACCCTATAGAACCATGGTTAAGAATTTAGAGAAGGACAGCACCAACTAGGTATGTCTGATATGTTATTGCTTTGTCAATGGAGACATTAGGTGTTTGGTGTGTTATAGAGTTGGCATGTTGAGTAAGAGTGAGTTGTGTTAATGGAGATCACCTCAAGGAGGGTACCATGACTGTCTCCTAAGAAATCAGAAATGTGTGACTATCTTTAGTAGACAGTATTGAAGATTGTTGTCCTGCAGACCCTGCATAGTGGGTTAGATGGAGTCTTGATTGGAGTTAGGCACCCTGAGATAAGTGTCTTGAAGTCTACTCCATTTTATGTCATGAACATGTATGGTGTTAAAACCTTTCCTTATGTCTAGTTTGATCTCTGTCAGAAGAAAATAGTAATATTGAGAGACCTTCCATTGAAGTTGTGAAACATGCTTCTGCTGTCCTAGATGCTCTGCATCATAATGGTATCAGAGCCACTAGTAGGTCTTTGAGGAAGTAGTAGATCTTGTGAAACAGTAAGGGTTTGTGAGAGTTGTAAGGACACCTCCTAAGAATTAGATGGCTAGGGAGAATAATGAGTTGAGAGAAGCCTTAGAGGCTAGAGAAAAAGAGTTGAGGGATAGAAGAGAGCAGGATGCTGCAAGGGAAAGAGAGTTAAGGCAAGTAAGAAGAGAGAATGCATCAATCTTGGCTAGATTGGAAGCATTGGAGAAGAATCCTAGAAGGGATGAGCAAGATGATCAAGAAGGAGATAAGGAGGTAGATGAGAATCCTCCTGAGGATGAGTTGGATGCTAAAGAGAAGAAATTTGTGAGATTGCTGAAGGCAGTCCAAGGAAGTGGAACAAAGGCAAACATAGAGTTACCTACCTATCAAGAGAAGATGGATAGTGAAGAGGTATTAGGGTGGATAGATGCCCTTGAAAAAAATTTTGAGTATGAGGAGATGAGTGATGAGAAGAAGATCAAATTTGCAAAAACAAAACTGAGAGGTACAACACTTACATGGTGGAGTAGTGTGCAAACAGAAAGAGTGGCTAGAGGTGCAGCAAGAATCACTTCTTGGGGTAGGATGAAGGATATGATGAAGGATCAATTCCTTCCATCTGATTACTCCATTCAGACAAAGAGGATGAGGCAGAACTTGAAGCAGAAGGACATGGATGTTATGTCCTATACTGAGCAATTTCATAAGCTTAGAATTAGAGGAGGATTGGAAGATGAAGAAGAGAAAGTGGTAAGGTACCTTAATGGGCTTAGGTATAACTTGCAGGATGAGATTGGTTTGACAGTACCAAAAACACTTGGAGAATGTTTTCAGTTGGCCATCAGGGCTGAAGAGAGGGTGAAGAGGAAGCAAGAAAGATAAGGAGGTAGTGGTAGAGGATATAGAGGTAGGGGCAGACCTACTAATGAAGTACAGAATAGCAATGAGAAAGGCAAAGAGTTTTCTGCATATCAAAGAGGTGGATATAGAGGTGGAGGTAGATTTGGATCAGGAAGAGGAGTGTTTACAGGTAGATGTTATCATTGCAATGAAGTGGGACACACATCTTTCAAATGTCCTAAGAAGGATGATGCTGATAAGAGCAAGGATAGAAGAGTTCACTTGGCACAAGAGGAGGAGAAGCAAGAAGAACTGGAAATGTTGTTAGCCTCTCCAGTAATGGTTGGAGAAATGCTCATGGTGGAAAAAGGTAAAATGCAGCAAACACCACAGGTATCTATTTTTAAAAATAATTGTTTAAGCCATGGAAAGATATGCAAGTTGATTATAGATTCAAGTTCTCATGATAATCTAGTTTCTTGGGAAATGGTGCATAAGTTGGGATTGAAAACATTTGATCATCCTAGTCCTTACAATGTCACTTGGGTGAGTCAAGAGTAGTAAGTAAGGGTTACTAAGAAGGCATATGTTGATTTTACAATTGGTCCATATCAGGATTATGTTTTGTGTGATGTCATTCCAATGACATGTGGGCATATAATCTTGGGTAGACCATGGCAGTATTTGAGAAGGACAATTCATGATGGTTATACTAATAACTATTTGGTGCACAAAGATGGTAAGAAGTTCAAACTGATGCCTTTACCTTGTGAAGACATGAAGGAACATGCTACTATCTATTTTGGAGAGAAATTGTAGTTGAATGTGCAGGTTAAGGATGATTGCAAACATCACGAACAGTTGCAGCAGAAGAAGGTGGATGACAGTCCTAAAGAGTAGCAGGTTTGGGACTTGAGTTATGTCCAGATTGGGGACATTGATTGCCCTATAAAGAGGTAGAAGAAGGAAGGTAAACAATAGATAGTACAAGGATGAATCAATCAGAGTCTCAAGTTGGGAAGAACAGAAGCATTGCAGCAACAAGGTCCTCGACAAGGACACCAAAACAAGTTTTATGGTACTAACACTATTTACAGGAGCCATGCAGGTTGGAGGAGGAAGAAGATAACTCTTGGAGAGTTCATGTTTCCTAGTCAGAGGAACATCCCAACAAGATTGAAAAATGGATGGAGCAGATCCCATAACTCTTGGGACATGAGTTTTCATTATGCCGAGGAGTATGGTGCAGGAGCACCAAGACATCTAGGATTTGGTTAGATTTTCAAGTAGTTTTGTTTGGTTTAATAAGGTCCTTGAGACCATTAAATTTTGTAATGAGGCTTGAAAGCAATGCTTGTAAGGGACTATGTCCAAATGTCTAAAAGAATCTATTCTCTTGTTGTGAGTCTTAGGGAGGACAGTCATGTTGTAATAGGTAGTTTGCAATAGTCATTTATGTAAGCCTTTGTTGAGGCATATAGGACAGTCATTTAATTTTTCATGTTTGTAAGCCTTTAAAGGCATGTCAAGGGTTTGAAAGTATGTTAGAACCTTGTCCAAGGTTAACAAAAGGTTAGAAAGTATCTTCTAAACATAAAATGGTTGGTGCAGTCCTAAAGAGGACAGTTACAAGACAGTAACTAGTGGCTGCAATTAGAATCAAGAAGAAACTCGATGGTTGGGGTAGTTTCATGGACCCCAACCACTCTCATTCAACTTCATTCAATGTAGGAGGTTTTCTATATACCTTCCATGGTTCATTTGTGAAAATATATCCGATGGATTTGACAAAAATAACTAAAAACTCCTATTTTCTACCTTTTCCTATGTTTTCTGAATTCTTATGCATTTTTGAGCCCGTACTACTATACAATACAGCTTTGTCATGGAGTGTTGAGTACTTGGGAGTGAAGGTTGATGAGTTAACTATCTATCAAAACAAGTTTGGACTCTTGATGTTGAATGGAAAGAATGCTATGACTGTGGAACCTTAAAACTGCTTTTGAACCTGCTGTTACAGTCAAAGAATTCGTTGTTTTCCTGTGTTGTCCGTACCTATACGGATGAGTAGTGGTTGGTGTTTGTGATGGTTGGTTAGGGTGGAGAGTCACCTATCATTTGCAAGTGGTTTGGGATTTTGACATTTATTTATATCTCTATATTCCTCTTTTCTCTGCAAGTAGGTTGGAAAACCTAATTTAGGGCTTTTCTGAGTAGCCCGATGAGTTTCTCCTCATTCCACTAATCTTCTCTGTTTCTGATCAGTGGAATGGGTTGTAGGATAGCTAATGCTAGGGCTTGTGAGGAATGTGGAGGTAGGAGAATGGTGTAGGATGAGTTGGGCATGTGAATGACCCTGCAGAACCATGGTTAAGAATTCAGAGAAGGATAGCAGCAACTAGGTATGTCTGATATGTTATTGCTTTGTCAATGGAGACATTAGGTGTTTGGTGTGTTATAGAGTTGGCATGTTGAGTAAGAGTGATTTGTGTTAATGGAGATCACCCCAAGGAGGGTACCATGACTGTCTCCTAAGAAATCAGAAATGTGTGACTGTCTTTAGTAGACAGTATTGAAGACTGCTGTCCTGCAGACCCTGCATAGTGGGTTAGATGGAGTCTTGATTGGAGTTAGGCACCCTAAGATAAGTTTCTTGAAGTCTACTCCCTTTTATATCATGAACATGTTTGGTGTTAAAACCCTAGCTTATGTCTAGTTTGATCTCTATCAGAAGAAAATAGTAATCTTGAGAGACCTTCCATTGAAGTTGTGAAACATGCTTCTGTTGTCCTAGATGCTCTGCATCAATTCTAGCCTTACTCCAAAATGCATCCTTGCAATCTTTGAAGATCATATCCATTTGTTTTGGATTAATTGAGGGATAGAGCTGGATAGCTATCTGATCTCTAATCTCTAAGTCCTTAGCCTTGTCATTTTCTTTTCTTATATCAAGTTCCTTCTCTAAACTTTTAGGAATTAGAGAAATTATTTCAATAAATGCTTTATTGTATATGTTCAAGTATTTGACTGTGGCTTCCTCCAAGATCTTTTTATCTGCATCACTATATGCATCATAGAATTTTGTTATTGGTTGCAGGTTCCCATCCATAGTAACTACTTTAACCACATCATCTAATGACAGAGTGGGCTTTTCAACAAACTCTTTTGTCTCTGCCTCCTTGGTTTCACTGGATACTTTCCTCTTTTTCTTCATCTTCTTGATCTCTTCATCAGATTCAGTCTCTTCATCATCCTTCTGACTGATGTAAGACCTTGTTGCCTTTGTCTTTGTTCTCTTTTCACTTTTACCAGATGATTTTGCTTCCGGTTTAGATGCCTTTGAGCTCTTTGCAGTGGTAGATGCAGAGCTCATAGAGGATCTAGTCCAGGAGGAAGCTTCTACTAGAGCACCTTCTTTTTTTGCCCTTTCCATCTTTTCTCTACTGGCATCAAGTGCCTCTTTTGAAATCCCATAACTTTTGGCAATGTTCTCAATTTCTTTTCTCACTTTTCTCTTCATTTCTGGTTGACGTATCTCCACATGGATTTTCACACTCAACTCTTCAAAGGTTCCAAACCTTTCTGTCTTAGGATCTTTTGGCTGACTTAGCATGTGTTGAACATGCAGCTCTACAATTTTCTCATCCACTTCATACCCCATAGGCATGATCCACACTATTCTTGGTTCCACTGCCTCCATTAGGCACTAATCAGTTTCTACCATAAAGCATATTGTATCTTTATATTTTTCAACTAAAGATTGGGGGATTCTCTCTCTTGCTTGCATCATGCTCTGAAAATTCTTGAAATAGCCCCAGAGAGCTATATTCTATGCCTTGGCATCACCAAGCCCATGTATATAATCTCTAATTTGAATGGCTACTGGTCTATCATTCTGCCATACCTAGCCACTGGATTTGGGAATCTCATTCATGTAATAAAAGAATAGGCAGAGTATCAAACCACCATATTTGAAAGAGTTCTTCTTATCCTTTTTTATCTTCTGTAGATTCTCTAAGAGTTGGTTCAGAAGGAGTTCACAAAGATCATAGTCTGCATTCTTCCTCAACATTTCATAAGTTGTATATATAGCAGTTCCAGATACTGAATTCTCCCTGCTGGAGTGATATATCTTATACCCAATTATCATTGATGCAAACTTGATATCTAGATCTGTGATATCCTCAATAGTCATTGCTCTTTTATTGAACTTTGATCCAGTAGCCTCACTGACAATTTGGTTTTTGACAGATTTGAGTGTAGGCATTCCACCGGTTGAGTGTAATCCGGTTACTGCCCTAATGGCATCCTTAGTGATCTTAAACGGCCTACTCAACCACATGAAGTTGTCATGCATTCTACTCAAGATATACTAGACCCATTCATCTTCCAGAAAATAGGGGAAATGAATGCATTGTGCAAAATGTTTGTCCTGGATAGATTTATACTGGGTTTTGAGTTCGAATGAGTCATCTATCAAATGCTTGTGATAGATATTGACTAGCTTAGATTCCCCATATTCTTCAATACTTGCATGAATATATGCCCTAACATCTTCTACATGCAGAACCCGATGTGGAATGTTTGAAAAGGCACCTAGGGGATCAACTTCTAGGGATTTATATGGATGCTTCTTAAATTTAGGGTGTGGCCTATCAGAAATCTTCACCACATTCAGAGTACCCATCTTTCAAAGATTTGCAGAGAGATATTTAAGAACGGAAAATACCTTTTGCACTTCTAGGTTTTACAGAGTGAGCTGGATCGATTGCTAGATGAAATCAACTTCTACAGATGATCTTTGATGGGCTTGAGGAAATTTGTTGTAGAGCTCCTTTTCATGTCTTCTTGAATGCAGAATGAGCAAATGTTTAATAAGAAAAGCCCTTATATTGCTCTGCAAATCCTAATACCAAGCTGTCATAAATGTTCAACTTAAGTTATTCCGGTTTGCCTTGTTTTCCTTATTCGGATGAATTGATGAACCGAAATGATCTTGTTCTAAACATCTTACGGATCTTCCATAACTTAACCATAGTTTATTTAGATGTTTCTCTAAGAATCCTTTAATCCACAACTCTCCTTGTGCCAATTCTGGCACCAATTAACTGGCTAGGGGAAAATGTTTTTCCTTGTGTCTCCCCTTGAGCCAGAGCTCATTTTTTAATTTTCAGAAGGAATATTAGCACCAGATTCTGGTGCAGATCCATCCTCTACATTTTTTGTACTTCTCTTCACCTAAATTTTGTTCATCTCACTTTTAACTTCATCCGCATTTACTTTTCCTTTTCCTTTGTCTTGATTCTGATTATGATGCACCGAACCCCTTTTGTCCTGGTTCTTACTTCTACGAAATTTGGCAATATGACCAGATCTATTGCAATTGTGGCAAACAACATTTCTTTGCATATTTGAATGAAATCCTCTTGATCTACATTGATTAGCCATATGTCCCATTCTATTGCATGCAAAGCATCTACCATTGAATGAATTGTTCATTTGCATATTTCTACATTCTTGGGATTTGTGACCATACCTTTTGCAGTTGAAACACTGTCCAGAGAAGCATGTATTAGTCTAATTTATTCTCTTTCTGCACTAATTAGTTTTATGACCAAAGTTATTGCAGTTGTGGCAGTATCCATTGAAGGATGGATATCTTTGAGCATTAGGTTGCCTTATCGGAGGTCTTCTAGGCCTGTTCCTTGGATTTTCTAATCCAAAATTCTTCTGACTGGATCTGGAGCTTTCACCTTTCTCATATCCTAAGCCACGCTTGTCATCTACCCTCTTTTGGCTTTCAAGAAGAACTTCAAGTTGAGTAGAACTTATCTTGAATTTCTCTTTATATTCATTTGCTGTTTGAAGATCCTTTTTAAGAGTGTCAATTTGATCCTCAAGTTTTTCTTCATTATCTCTAGCATCTTCAAGATTAGATTCTAGATGCCTGATTACTCTATCCATTTTGTGGTAGTCTTCTAACTTCTCCTTGAGGGGTTGTCTTAGATCATCTTTAGTTTTTCTTTTCTCTTCAATTTCTTGGGTGAATTTCATAACTCCTGATTCCATTTCATGTCTTACCATAATGACCTCTTTTGATAACTTTTCACATAACTTGGTTTTCTCCTTCAGATCTTCATTTGTACCATTGTCTTCACTTTGACTTGCCAATTGCTGAAGTAGATCTTTTCTCTTTTTCATAGAGATACTCAATTTCCCTTTTAGTTCATTTATGAAATCATCAGCCTGTTTGAGTCTTTCCTTCAATTCTCTGACTTCAGAGTTTGATTTCTCAAGATCATCTAGGGCAGAATGAAGTTGCTCCCTCATACCATACACATCCATTTTAGTTCCCAGATCTTCCTTAAGCTGTCAGGCTCCTTTGGGAGGAACTTAGCTCTGATACCAATTGTTGATAACTGAGAGGGGGGGTGAATCAGTTATCTTAATTATTTCAGCTTTCTAAACTTTCTTAACAATTAATGCAGTATTAATTCAAATAAGAAAACATAACCATGAAATGGAAATACACATGACAGAATATTTTTGATGTGGAAACCCTGTTAAGTGAGAAAACCACAGGGTGATTAACCCAAGATTGTATTCTCTGTTAGAAGAATAGAAATACAAAATGGCACTTGCCAATTAGGGCTCAATGCCCGAGTACACTGCTCACAAGAGGCTCACTTCCTACAATAGTTTATACAAGAAAACTAGATACTTGAACTGATGAGAAGCATCCACATATGCTAAGGTTCAGTTCTGATTAAGCTCAATATACTGATCTTCTGCACTTCATTCTTACTCTCTTAGGTGCTGTTGTCCTATTACATTCCGAACCTATCTTATTGTCTTCACACTGCTCTTCTTCTTTTCTTCTCACTTTACTATTACACCAGACACCTCTTCACATCCAAATCCATCTGGTATATATCCACACAAAGGATTTCATCCTCTTTCTAGTCGGCATCCGGAATAGTCAATATTTTTCCAAACTCTTAGACTGTCGGCTGAATCCTTGCTTGCCAAGTGATGCAAATCAAAGGAGATACTTATAGAAGTCATCTAACATGTCGGCCAATCATGGATGATACCTTAAGAACCTTGATCATCATCAATATCTCATTCGAAATAATTCTGATGCTCTGTTAGTCAGTTCTTCCTCTGTCTGCTCTACCAAACCGGACCTCAATACTTAGATGCTCTTCATTCTTTCATCATCAGAGGCTCAATCCCTGAAGTCTATCAATTAAGGTATTCCTCTTGAATTTCCCAAGTCTGTACTTTGCAAAGATACTTCCTCTAAGAGATCCGGACCTGACTGTCGGACCTTGCTGCATGCTCTCTTCTTGCTTAGCGGACCCAAATATCCTTCAATCTGACTTCCGGTAAAGATACACTATGTCCTGCGGATGTGTGGAATGGTCTTTGTTGCCATCAATGACAACACCAATGAAGCCACACAGTGTCTCTTGCCAACAATGAGAACTCAAGTAAAATTGAACACAGTTTTGTTTTCCATATATGCAATGTTTACAAAAGTCAAACATTCTTATTTTTCAGGGTACACAGACCCTTCTCACCAGTGTGGCCAAATATCTTATGCCATAACATTGTCTTTTCAGTAGGAAGCTTAACTTCCAAAGCATGATTACAACCATCAGAACTAGAAACAACAGATTTCTTCACTGCTCGTTCAGATGGTGGGGATGAAGAGACTGTTGCCCTCTTCCTTGAGTCAGACGAACTATTGCATTATGAAATGCATGCCTCCATCTGAAACAGAGTACCTCTCCTAGCACCCTTAGCAAACACCATAGCTCCTCTAGTCATCTTGCATCCTTCTTTCAAAAAGACAACCTGCACACCTACATCATTCAACATACTTATAGAAAGCAGGTTCCATGCTAAGCCTAGGATGTGTATAACCCCAGAGATCCCCTTCACTCATCCATCAGGGAATCGAATAGAGACTCTTCCACGACCAACAATATTCAGATGAGAGTTGTACCTAGGTACACCTTTCCACCATCAAACTCCTCATACTTAGTGAACCAGTCTCGATGCGAGGTCATGTGGAATGATGCACTAGAATCAATCAGCCACACATCATCAGATGTATGGGTTTCTAGGGTTTTGATGAAGGCGTCACCATGATCTTGTGACTTGTCAAAATCTGAATCTAGGTGCTTCTTCTTTTTCTTTTCCTCTTTGCATTCCTTTTGGAAATGCCTAGATTTACCACAGTTCCAACAGAGAGCCTTGGACTTTCCAAGAGATTTGGATCTCCCACAAGATTTGGATCTACCCTTCTCAGCTTTCTTGTCCTTCTTTTTCCCTTTCTCCTTGGGTCTTCCATGAACTGCAAGAGCCTCTTTGGCTGCCTCAAAAGACTTTCTCCGCATCTCTTCAAACAATAGTGAAGAAACCACTTCATCCATTTTGAATGTGGATGTGGTGCTTCCAATAGCCATGACAAGGTGATCCCAGGAGTCTGACAAAGAACAAAGCAAGGTCTTACAACGATCCTCCTCCTCCATCTTTATAGCAACGGATGTTAATTGTGCAACCAACATTTTGAAAGCATTCATATGTTTGGAAATGGATCCTCCATCCTCCATTCGAAGAGAATACAACTTCTTTCTCAAAAAAAGTTTGTTAACCAGGGATTTGGCTTGATACACATCTCCCAACTTCTTCCAAAGCAAGTTTGTAGTAGTCTCCTCATGGACATTTAACATCACAGAATCAACAAGACTAAGTCTTATGAGACCCTTAGCCTTCTGATCCTTTAGATCCCAATAAGTTTGTGACATTGCAATTGCTTTAGTTCCACTGATAGTTTCCCATAGCTCTCGATCAACAAGAATATCTTCCATCTTGAGCTTCCATAGCATGAAATTAGTGCCATTGAATTTCTCCACTTCTATCCTTCCAGATGTGCTTGCCATCTCCTTTCTATAATAAGATTTAGGATACTCTGCATAGACTCCCACTCAACTTAAGATCAGCTCAAAAAACCCCTACCCAACAACTAGGACCAAAGGTGATCAAGCTCTGATACCAACTGAAAGGAAGCTAAGTGTGCGGAAATCGCTTCCTACACTAATCTAATGAGGGGAGAGATATACAAATTCAATTTAATCCTTACAAGTACAGCAACATGAAACATGTAAACGAGATATTGCAACAATACACATGAACCAGAAAGAAGACAAAAGAAAAGAGACAAATATATAACATGGGGAAAACCCTATTGGGTGAAAAACCCCACACTGAGAAACCTGTACAATGTATTAACAAAACTAAATATGGTTTACAATACACTTGCAATGCAAGCTTCAATGGTCTTTGACACTCGTGTCTAGAGTCAATCCAGCAGCATAACAGTACCTATCAATTCTGTAATACATCTTCTCCTCCAAGCACTTGTTTATATAGAATATACAAGGCAAAATTGGTCCTATCTTGGAATGGGCATCCAACTTGGCCTCATGGCTCAAAACCCATGCCTAAGGACACTTGGTCAACATTGTAGAATGTGTCTGACACTTGTCCACAGCTACCATCCCAAAAAGGTCGCCTATTTCCAAAATGGGCTATGACAGATGCTCTTACGACTCTTATGACCATCATAGAATCTGTCATAGCAGTTACAACTTACAGCTATAAGAGAATCTATCATACACAGGTTATAAATAGCATATTCTCTTACAACATATCATAGTCCAGCTTGGGGCGCCCAAATATGCCTTTTTCAAAGATGCTTAATGACACATGTCTTCACCTATCTTACAAGCTTCTATTTCTGACTCTTACATGTCATAACTTCGTCATAGGAATCCATCATAACAATTTTGGTCAAACATTTCCTTACACAACATCCAAAATGCTGACACATGACAAAATTCTCCTACCACAAAGTGGGACTCCTATCTCTTCATGTGAGGACAAAATTACAAGTTGCCATCTTCCATGTAGGATGACATATCACCATGCCACATCCCACAAAATGACAATATGGAATTTACAATTAATTTACAACATAGGCAATGAATTAATAAATACAATCATAAATAATGCAAGGAATTACCAAGGTTGAGACACCTTAATTCCCAACAATAAACATCTCCAAGCTTCTTCCAAAGATCCTTTGCAGTCTTCTCTTCATGGATATTCAAGAGCACTAAATCAACCAAACAGAGGCTTATCAAACCCTTAGCTTTTCGATCTTTGAGATCCCAGTCTTCTTGAGACATTACCATTGGTTTTGTGCTAGATACAACATCCCACAAATCTCGATCTACAAGCATGTCCTCCATTTTGAGTTTCCACAACTCCAAATTACTACCATTAAACTTCTTTATCTCAAACCTTCCAGATGTACTCACCATCTCTTACCTGCAACAAAGATTTCAAAATCCATTGCAGAAGATCACACTCAAATGAAGATCAACTCAAAAACCCTCTACCCAACAACTAGAACCAAAGGTGATCAGGCTCTAATACCAACTGAAAGGAAGCAAAGTATACAGAAAATGCTTCCTGATCTAATGAGGAAAGACTTATGCAAATTTTTACTTTCACAGTTACAGATTAAGATGCACATTAATAGAAAGATAATAACCTCCAAATGCAAACATAAAACTCACAACACAAGATATACGTGGGGAAAACCCTTTCAAGTAAAAAAACCCACACTCCAAAGCCGCCCAATATATTATTCAAAAATCACAAAGATTACAATATACTTACAGAGCAATCTTTTATAGGAGTATATCCAACTAGAGATCAAGGAGGTAACTTGACATCTATAAGATTCTTACATGCAACCTCCATCTCAAGTTCCTGATATATAGGAGATACAATACAATACACTGCCAACAGTAATTACAAAACCATGAGCTAAAACCACCCAAAAGTGGTGCCCAAATTATCTCCAATCAAAGATGCCTTGTGATGTGCCCAACCACACACCAACACGTGTAACTCTCCCCTTTACAGCTCTTTTATGTGTCCAACATGTTTTTACATTTCCCAAAACTGAAGGTCCAACTTTCGAAGGCCATAACTTTTGATCAGGGTGTCTGATTGATGAACCGTTTTATGTGTTGGAAAGCTCGTGAAGTGATCTATCATCCTGTAACTGGCTTTTCCAGTTATGAAAATTTTTAGGACATTTAGAGAAGTTTTGATACCTGATAATTGAGTTTAGAACTTGTCTGGCAATTTTAAAAAAATAGAAACTTTAATTTCATATTCTAGATATGATCTTGAGTCGAAACTCACCTGAGGTGTTTACTTAGTTGTTCCATACCTTTTGGTAAAATTTTAGGTCAACCTGAGATCAATTGAAGGACTTACTAAAATAGTAAGTCTCGCTATTTTAAGCTCATTTGGAAACTTTTGGAAACTTTGAAGGTTCTAGACCATTTTCTAAGATAAAGGGTATTCAAAAAGACCAAAACTGGGAAGAATAGTAATCTTTCAAAGTTGCAAGGTTGGGACACTTTTCTTAACAATTATCCATGATATGCATATCAATATTATTCTCACAAGGGATGAAGATCTTTGATTCTAACTCACATATCCTCTCCTCACAAACTAATGCAACAACTGGATCATCTAAAAATATGGATGTCTCCTCATACTCATCACCATTTGCAAAAAGAGGGTTAATCTTGCACCAATAAGGAATATGATTGACAATGTCCAATGTATTTGAAGACTCATCATAAAGGAGATTCACTCTTATTACAAAGGTCTCTGCACCTTCTACATGACAGTCACACTCTTCTTTAACACTACCAAATCTAGAATCATAAGAAGAACATGCCTCATCTATGAATTGATTGTAGACTTCACCTTCATCATCCAATAGCCTTACACATGAAATTTTAGCTACATTAATGCACTCTGAAACTGCATGGTCTGTATCACTTTCCAGCTCTCCAATGCTTCCTGATGAAGTTGATATTGAATCCTGATCTATATGATCACAATTGTGCACAACTGAATCATTTAAGCATGAACATTCCTTGCTAAGGACTAGCATATCAATATCACTTTCACACTTTGTGCATTCTTCCAACTCAACTTCATTCAAATTGTCATGAGCAGCAATATAATGATCATCATGATTAATCTTAGGAGATAAAGGTATATGAGCAAACTTAGTAATTTCATGATCACTGTATAAATCACTTCTCTCATTATCACCCACACCATTGAAAATTGTATCTGATAGATATACTTCTAAATTGTTTTCATTATGCAATTGTATATAATTGGCTGATTTATTTTCAGTGTTTAAGCATACTTTTGTCTCCTCTCCAATTCTATTTATGCGTTTCTGGCTGATTCATTACAATTATTTCATCATTCCTTAGATAATCACTCTTGATTTTGTCAATAATTCCAATCCATTCACATACTTGATCAAGACTATGAGGCTTAAATTTCTTTGGCAATGAACTCAAACCTGATTCATATATTTCAATGAACAAGTCAATGCATGTATCTTCTTCAGGCTTGCAACTGTTAGGAATCTACAAGAAGGCATCTAAGAATCTAGCAAACAAAGAGTACACTGACTCTCCCATGAGTCTCCTTATGTCATAGAAAGATTAAACATACACCATAGGATCATTGTTGTATATAGCTTGTTGGCAATTTGTTCAAGGCTCTACATGATCAGCATTATGGACTGATGCACAAACTGGGACAATGGGGGTGTAAGTGCTTTGACACTCATTTTCAAAACTTGAATGACACCTTTCATCAACATTGGGGGCCCTATGGAGGCAGACATTAGCAGAGAAATAACCATTGTGCATTCCATACTTCCAATTGTTTTCAATGTCCATGGCAGTCTGATATGCCTAATGAACTGTTGCAGGCTCCTTACTTCTCAATCTATAGCTCATCTTCTTATTAAATGCACCCAAATAAATGAGTAAAGCTAAAGCATCATTAGGTCTGATTTTTTTAGGGATTCTTTTCAATGCCTTTATGAATCTAAGGTTAAAGGCTAGAACTAATTCACCTTTTTCAATGTGGATATCCATGAAATCACTTATAACTGAAAACTCAGAAATTCTTTCACCAAACTACTCATTGAAGGCTGATTTAAATTCATCCCAAGAGCTGACTGAATGTGGTAGCAAGTTCAAGAACCACTCTCTTGCTTCATCCTTCAGGGACTGGACAAATAACCTCTTGAATACATATTCATGGTCAACTTCATAGTCATCCATTAGATCATTAAACTACTGCAAATGTTTTTCTACTAATTCACTCTTTGCACCACTAAATTTCGATAGCTTTTCTTTGACATTAGGTAGAATAACATTTGGGTAACCATTTATTCCATTGAAATTGATGGCCCTATATCTTCCAGCACTAAAATTTCTTTGACCATATGGATGGGGCTAATCACCTGTCATGGATATACTCAAGGAGACATGAAAGGATACATACATTGGTGCATCATGGTGTTGGAGTTTTCACCAACTCTCTCTTTTCAACAAGATCTTAAAATTACAAGAAACATAGCTCGTTACAGCTGCCATTAAGATCTTTTAACAAGAAGAAATCTTGGAACATGGAAAACACATACTTCTTCTCACAATACATTGCTACATTTAATAACCCAGAAGTATGCCAAACTATCAATACCCTTTCCCTCTTTTAGTGCTCTAACACTTGATTAGGGACTTCATTAAAACTCATATACATGGTCTTTACATGAGCTCTCTTTTCAAAACCAAAATAGAAATACCTAGACAACTGCAGCAACTGCTAATTCTCCCTTTTGGCTAAGAAATATGCAGATCTGAAACTTCTTTGCATCCTTTATCAGGTTCTTTGTATGTAGAGTCACCACTTCTTTTGTAGAGGAATGAGTCTTATCAAGCTAAAAAATTCCTACAGCCTTGCTTTCATTTCGGGTTCTCCTCAACAACAAAGTCACATGAAACCTCTTCAAAATATGTTGCAACCAAACTTGTCCAGGTCTAAAACCCTCTTAAAATCTGAAACAAATATCTAGGTTCCTCAATGTTCTAGACTCTCTTCATGGATATGGTGTTGTTCCCCAATAGAGTTGCCAGTTTTGTTGGTCTCCAAATCAGCACACAATAACTCTAAAGATTTGCCACTTCTTATGATTAGATTTTGTGTGAGACTTGGCCAATAAAGACAGGAGATTTTTTGCACTTGTCTCCCCTACACTTTAGGTTATGTCGCACATAGGGGGTATCCCTCTTTCACAACAAAAAGATTTATCCTTGACCAACTCAGGTAGAATGCTCTTATGTGTGGACCAAGATTTGTAAGATAAACCCTAGACTGGCAATATTCTTGGACTATCTAACTGGTTAAATATGAGAGCATGCAGCACCTAGACCCTACTCCTAAAACCTAAAAGATTGATTGTTGTTTTTGTGTTTTTATATATGTGTGGTTATTGATCAGGGCTTTGAACTATACAATAAACTCATTATCTGATCGGTGCCAATCCTAGGGTTCAGAGTCAATTCAATACATGCAGACTATTACCCATAAGCAAAAGAACATTCAGCATTAGAGGATTCATGTGTTACTGCCTTACATATAACAATCCAAGAATGGGTATCCCCAACAACTCTTCTTATCAATACCCCTATTGCTAAATATAACTCCCCATGTCTAACTTAAAGCATTTTAATCTATTGCTTAAACAGAAGCAACAAGTCAAACATGCAATATAGCAAATGTATATTTCTGAACTTAGAAACCCTTAGCATCCTCATTCAAAAGAGAAATGTAAACAACACAAGAGACAATCATTGGGAACACATGCTCAATAGCATTTCTCATATAAATGCAATCTGAAACTGAAAAACTTGCTTACAAAAATAAAACATTCCACATGCAAAACTAAAACTTACAACCCAGAAGAAATTGACAGCCTTCCAGAAAACTACTTTGTATTTCACCATCCAAGTTTTTCCCCAATCCTAAACAACAACAAAATGGAAGCCCAACAATTTGTTTATAGGCTCAAAGCATGTTGACCTAAAAGTAATTACACATGGAGGTATGCGAGATATTTTACATTACAATTTGCCTCCAAAATACATTGGGAATAAAATATTAAAAGAGGAGAAGACTAAATATAAAATATGTTTTAACTTTCCCCTTTTAATTTTTACATTTTTCAATTTTTTGGACATTCCCAATTTTGCATGGCAGCTGTTGGGGACTCATCATTCCTCTGTGTGTGGCTGCAATATGATGCAGTGTGGCTTCATTCTGTTCTTCCTTTATTGCATTCATCCTCTGAGATGACATAGAAAAACATTCAGTAGCTTCAAATGTCAAAGTTTTACATCACTGGGTCGTCTTTCCTGATACAGGGGTGTTATTGATCCTTCTGGCAGCTAAAAATAATTGCAAACAAGCTAAAAACCTTCGTCAATGCATTATGAATGGTCTTAGGAAGATTTATGAGCATATGACAACATTTTTGAGCTAAAAACCACCTCCAAAAATTGCCCTGAAGCCAAAAAAACGTAATTGCAATTTTCAATCTGCAACATATCTACCCAGAGTTGCTCCAAATCCATTGAAAACACCAAGGAAGTGAAGGAAATGTCTCCATTTCTACTGTAGAAGCTGGTCAGAGAAGCCAAAATCACACTTTGCTTCTTTTTTATTTCCTTTGTTTGACTTTATAACCCAAAGTTATAACATTAACCTTAATATTTTCCATTTAAAAATATAAAATTGCTAATATAAAATTTAAAAAATTACAATTTCTAACTTTAGGTAAATGGTAATTTTGAATTTCCTTTGTCGGAAAATGGCATTTTTTCACCGCGGGCAAACTGGGCATCCAATGACTGCAAAAATTTGCACAAGGGTATTATCAATTATTTCAAGAAAACCCATTTCCTCAGAATCTGCTTCGCTGACCGAATTGAGGGACCTGCTTTGTAAATTGACCCGTCGGATGAGTTCGCTGCAATCAAATTTTATTAAAATGCCACATCAAATGGTCTCTAATTTTGATGAAATTGGAACTGGAGACGTTTGAGACCAAATTGAGAAATGGGTCGTCCTCAGAATTGTGAGATTTGAAACCTTTCAGAATGTCAATTCTAGCCCAGTTGCAGTCAGAAAATAATTAAATACCCCATCAAAACTTGTCTTAGGAGCACAAAACTGAACAGGCATGTTACCATATATGCCAAAAAATATTCCATCAACCAAATTTGCAAGTTGATGTCTATGTTGAAAATTTTTAATCGGCGAAGGCGGCCTCCAGAGTAGATTGAGCAGCATGTCAACCAAGCCTTTGTCGACACCTAGAAAGAGTATTGACACTTCAAATTCACAAAATTTAAAGGTGTCAACACATAGAACAAGGGGACACATCATAGAATCTTGTAGAGAGTACAATAGATTCATAACAAGGCTACCAGAAGACCAACAATGTTTGTTCATAGAGATGTTTTTAAACCCACAGGAAGTCATGCCGGATAAGAAAGATACAAGACAAAATCAATCTCCAATAGCACTGCAAAATGCAAACATGAGAATTTATCAAGATCCATTCCCTGCACATAAAGACACAAAAATAATGAATCAAAATAGAATGGGTCAAAGTAGTAACCTCGAAATCCCATCGCAACTAGGACAAAAAGGAGAAGCTAGGATGATGGGATTATAGACATTAGATTTCCACAGTCCATAATGTTCTAAATGAGTGCTTCAGGATTAAACTGTGTTAGTTTTTTCTCTCAATGTTTTGGATCACACCATGATCCATCATCAGGAGAAAAGAAAGCAAGAGAGGAGAAATGATGGATCATAGCATGTGATCTGAAACGTTGAGAGAAAAAACTAACACACAGTTTAATCCTGAAGCACTCATTTAGAATGATGGGATTAGTCGAGATTATGCACAATGAAGGAGAGCAGGAAGATTGTGAGGATGAAAATGAGCAAATAGAAGCATATGAAGGTATCATCTCGGTACTAGAACCAATACTAGCTCCAATAGGACCTTATGAGCTCACAGAAGATTTAAAGAAGACATATGCTCACATTTTGTTCATCGACTTACTCAGGAACTCCCCTTCACATCGCTCAGCATTGCTAAAGGCAATAGGTCTAAAATACCTCGACCAAATTATGCCACCACCTAGTGTGTAAATCAATCATGTGGACTATGATATCAGCCCACCAAACTCAAAACTCAAAGATCCAGGGTTCTTCTTTGACTTACAATAGATGCCTTTCGAGGCAGAGTTAACAAAAAAAGGAGACCCTACACTATATCTTCAAGTGTGGATCTACGATACGTGCATCAAGTGGACATTAATTGATGATGGGGCCGCAGTGAACATAGTTCCTTTCTCCCTATTGGAGAGAATGGGCTATGGGCACACTAATATCACTGCTTCATGAGATACTCTAAGTGGATACGATAATCTAAAGGCCTCCACCATATGTAAGATTACCCTTCTAGTGACCTTGGGACCCAAAACCATTCCAACCACTTTCTATGTCATAGACAAAGACACGGGATATAACTTGATCCTTGGAAGACCATGGATACATAGGATGAAAGCTATGCAATCCATATTATTTCAAGAAGCTCGATTCTTGCACTTAGGGAAAGTGTATGTTGCAAAGGGAGATCCAGAACCTTTCAGTATGTTAAAATCAAACACACCGAACAAGCGTATAGGTATCCCCATAGACTATGAACTCCCTACCAACAAATTAACCATCCCTAATCCTACACCACAGTCGATATGCATCAAACAAATAGAAATCCCAAAAAATTCCATAAATGTTGCAGAGATCAATACTTTAGAGAATAAGCCATTACCAAAACAAAAGGAAATAGTCCCTAAAGAAAAGACAATTGAGATCATGGAATTGATTGAGCGGGATGGACCACTCCAATTTCCCTTAGAGGTACTCATGATCAACATCCAAGAAGCCTACAAACTCTTCCCTTGCATAGGAGAAAAACCACACATAACTAAAGGTCTAATATTTGAGAAAACCACGTTAGATCTGAGAAATGCAGACCCGCACACTTTATCAGACGTTGAGGAAGACATAATGGAAAGTTACACTCCATTTTCACCACTAAGTAAATTGTATGTCCCTGAGACACCAGAAGAAACAAAATCTTACGAACCTCTCACACCATTAGAGGATTCATATCGACCATTGACACCCATGGAAGAAGCGCATTCCATTGACAATGAATTAATTAATGCCATAGGAATGCTACCTAGAATGTTCGTGGTATCACAACCGCAAGATAAACCAACCACCTCTGCCTTGGTTCAATCAAATGAACTCAGTGAATGGGAAGCACCTCTGGTACAAATCAAAATGGTTAAAAGACTTCCCGACAAAGACGAAGAAAGCAAGGGTATCTTTCAGAGGGAATGGAAGATGAGAGTGACAGTTGGTGTTGGCGACCCTGTCATTTTTGAACTAACAAAGAATTACATCGGATATGCCATGGACTTAAGACCAGAACCAAACAAGAGGACAATTATAAGCTTTGTCCCTCTTGATGACTAAAGGGAGCCACAAACTCCCCTCGAGTTGTTCCAATTTTTTCAAAGAATCCAAGAAAGACCAGATGTGAAAATCTACATGCAAGAATAGTTTGACCTATTAGCAGAATTAATGAATTGTGATGGAGTCCTGTATTGGACCCCTTCTCATCAACAATCCTTTCGAGACTTACTTCATCTCACACTACCAAGAGAATCCACTGAGTTGGTGCCAATATAATCAAATGACAAACCTTATAGAATAGGAGAACTTGTCCTAAAAAGAGGTAGCATGAAAAATAAGAAAAGATGACAAAGAAGAGCTTTTACGAAAGACTAGAAAGGTCCTTACATGGTCAACATCGTAAATGGTACCTATCTCTTATTCACAATGGAGGGAGAGGAATTTGGCAAAACAGTCAATGCCTTTCACCTCAAGAAATATTGTCTTAAAAAAATCATAAAACATAAAAACACAAAAAATTATAAAAACCAAAATGTCAAAAATAATTTGTTTCTTGCATTTCTGCATCATTCTGTTCATCTTGCATTACTGCTAGTGACTTTCTCTTATACTATTTTCTCTTCAGTAAGGAGTCTAAGGTTGCCTAGATATACGTCATCCTTTTAGGACCTAGAGATTCCCCATTTTTCACAATCGCCATTATCCCCCTTCATTCCCATTGATTCTAATCAAATCCTAGCTCTTAGCTCTATACTGATCCCAGTCTTAATGAGTTAAGATGTTAGGTCTAAACAAAGTTAGTATTCAAACCTACAATGTTCAAAGGAAGCTTGCAAGTAGACCTTCCCAATTCTTCCCTAGTATTAGAGAACTCCAACCAGATTAAAAAAACTTTAGGTGGCGCTCAGCCCCTTATCTAGCCTGGCCAAAAACATTAGGAAGATCAAAACTCTGAAGGAAGCAATCTAAGATCTGAGTGAATAAAAAAATGAGTGTTAAAAATGAGTGATCAAAAAGTGAGAATTAAGAGATCAAAGTACTGCATATCAAAAGTCCAAAAAGCATTCATTTCTTGAAAAGTCAAAAATCTAAAAAAAATGAAAAAATCAAGTGAGGAAAATACAAAAAAAGTGAAAAAGAAAAAAAAAAGAGATACAAAAAAAGAGTGAAAGAGAGAAGAATGTTGAATGTCTATACTCTTGGGTGGAGATCAGTCTAAGCTCGAAGCCTCAAGGATGACATTCTAACAGAGAAAGAAAGCTACAAAGCACACACACGCACTAGCTGAGCAAAACTAAGAGTCTAGTAGTCTCTAGGATCATCTTCTACCTAGGGACCCTTGTTCTTTCCTATTTTATCCTTTACCCTAGGTCTAGCTTGATTGCCATCTATGATCTAAGTCTGGTGAACACCAATAAAATTTGCTACTTGTCTAAGTTGAGAGCTTGTTAGATTGTCTTATTTAGATAAGGATCAGTGTTTAGCCTTTAGCGAAGTCAAAAATTAGAAATGCTCTATCTTCACTCCCACTCCCCACTTGAGTTATAAAATCCTATCTCATAGCCTTGAATAGGTCTCTTATATCAAGACAACTCGTAATCCCCTAAATTGAAAATTATATTTAAGAGCAGTCACATTGTTTGTTCCACATTGCATTCATGCCAAAATTAGAAAAAGAGTCTCAAAGCAATAAAGTCAAATGTCATATCTCATGACATTCAGTAGAAGTAAATGTTTCATTTCAGCATTTCTTGTGTTCCTGCATTATTATATTGTGAACTGCATCTCATATATATGCCATAAAAAATTTCAAAAACATGTCATTGTTGACATGCTTGCATCGTTAAAAAGAGTTGAAAAGGTCAAACACATAATCAAAAAGTTCCCAAACCTCCAAACATGCACAAGAGATGAGTACAAATCTGATAGGTGAAAACCATAAAAGGATAAACTTTCATAGACACATTTGAAGTTTACATATACCAAGAGTATCAAAGAGCTAGGACAAAATGCTCTCAAAAGAAGTAGGGGCTCCCCATGCAAGGGGACATGATTTCAAGAAAGGAAGTCAAGGGTGGTTGGACCTCCAACAGAACCCTTAGGACTTTGGTTCCTCCATCTACGAACACCACTCATCGCTCCATGAGACCTATGGGAGTGAGCCGCTCTACTGTGAGCATGTGACTGTGAAGGTACCACCATACTAGCATCACGTCATCCAAAACTAAGACGAGCCATCTCTCAGAGTACCTGATTCTCACCCTTAAGGGTGTCAACCTGGGACTTCAAGTCAACATTCACCTAACATCCATGATAGATAGATGCGAAAATGTCAGTGTGTCACCTAGTAGTAGGGGGCACACCAAGATCATCTAAAAGATAGTCACAAGTCATCCTAGTGAAGGGAGAAGCCAATCCAACATTAATTTCGTGAACAAAATCCCTCTACTCTCTGACATTACCTAAAAGAGCGAATCGAAAGAAAAAAAAATTAGTTCCTCATGAAAAGAGAAAGGACAAAAGTATGAAGAGAAAATGGACAAAACTTATGTGGATCACCAGGCTGCCAATCAGGGTCAAATTGTCACATCACCTTATCTGAATGAGGAGGTCGAGGAACAATATGAGGACCCTCAGATATATCAAGACTATCATCTGAATCATCAGTATCATCAAAACCCTCATCCTACACATCCTCGTGAAAGACCTCATCTGACGAATCATCATCATCTAGAATGTAGTCCTCGTCAATAGACTTTGAATCTACAACCACAATTAGAGATTGGGAAGGAGTCCCTCTCCCTCCCCTATGTCCTCATCTTGAAACTCTAGTAATAAAGACTCTAGGAGTCAAGGGAGTCCAAACTATGGTCCTCTGTCTAATCTCTCCCATCTTCTAAACAATCCTGTAGCATGTGGACACTAGGGGCAAATCCTTAGGGAGGTCCTTGCCCAACTGATGTGAAACATGATCAACCCAATAGGCCTCAAGTAGACCATTACGGTCTGAAATCTTGAATACTCCATGACAGTACTCTTTAACCTCCCCATCACGGGCCCAGGATCCCTCCATGTCATGATAAGGATCGAAGATGATGTCCTCATCTGTAAGAGTAGCAACAGTTGGTAAAGAAGCATCAAAGTGACCAACATGCATCCACCTCGCTGCTCTTGGTAAATGTCTATCTAGAATTGGAATGAGCTTCTGATAGGGCCTCATGTGCTCAAATATCCATGTCATGATCAAAGAAGAGTGGCTAAAAGCTAGAGCCCCTTGCCACGAATTATGATAGAAGTCCCTATAGACCATAGCCAAGATGTCTAGTCCCCAAGCATAAACTCTACCCTCCTCAATACCATGAATGATAGGTGCCCAACACCATCTCAGGTGAGCTGAGGCCTTGTCTCTCGACAGCCTTGATGCAATCAAACCGATCAAGAATCTCCTCAAAAATGGGATGTGAATTCGAGGTACAAAAGTGAGCTAAACTCCTATATGATCCCCAAGGTGACTAACCCCCATGAACTCTACCCAAGATGCCTTGGCCTCAAAGGACTCGCTAGCTGGAAGGACTAGAGGATGTCCTCTCACAAGTACCCCAAGTATACGATACACATCATACAGAGTGATAGTCCACTCTCCAGAGATCTGTGGGAACCTAAATGTGTTTCTGTCTGCATCCCAGTAAGTTAGAATGTCACAGCATATACGAGGCATATGATGAATAACAGGCACATGACAAACTCTAGCTAGACCTACCATCCTCATTACACAACAAAGTAAACATCCCTAAGAGCCATCCCTACTCTCGGCAGGCATTCCATCGGATACACATGTCCTACAAAAATCAGCAGAGAACTTTCGATTAGATCTCATAAACTTGTAAAAATCCCTAAAAATCATAAAACTACAAAAAAACCTTACACAAAAAAAGTGTATAACCCTTCAAAATTGCAATAAACAAGAAAATAAAGTTGTCAAAACATGTCCAATCAAAGTAAAACAAGTGTCAAACAAAATAAAATTTTAGTCAAAATTAGCTCAATAGGGTCACCCCTGGGCGACCTAGATGTTTTGCAAGATCTCCCGTGGGTGTCCCTGTTGTTTTGCAAGATCTCCCCTGGGCAACCCTACTGTCAAACAGGATCTCCCCCAAGTGACCTACCTGACAAAAGGGACGACCCTAGAGGAAGATCCTGTTGCAAGTATGGGCCTAACCGGTGTTGTCATTGATGTCAACATACTCCTGTTGCATTGATGATAAGGATTGGATGAGTTGTATGCTGAGGATATTGAGAAAATTAGTCCTATCAGGAATAGTGAACAACAATGAAGATAGCAAAGTGAAGATCCTAGCTAAGATGAAGATAAGAGGATGTGCATCAAAGGGTTTGTAGATATGTGTCTTAAGATGATCGAGTAAATATTTGAGAGGTCCACATGAATATTTGAAGAAGTTATGGCCATATGAGTAAAACTAGTTCTAGCAGATGTTCAGAGGTGACAGAGTGACACAAATAGGTTCGGTGAGATCCAGAAATGAAATACCTTATTCTATGGATTTGATGGAGTGTTTAGGAAGTCAATGTGAATTGACAACTCAATTGGTTCATGGTCTGGAAGTCTGCAAGCATCTATTCCAATATGACATTGGTGACAGACTATGTTCTTGAAGTCCCAGATGAAGGAGAGAATGATTTTAGTAAGCAGAAGTAGTGTGGATGTTCTTGGTGATTCAGACAAGCTTGTGGAGGTATCTGGATTGTGTCTAGTTCATGTTGGTAGTCCGCATTAAAGATTGATCTTGTAATTGAAGAAATACTTTCGAATGATGATGTTCTTCCTAAACTTGGTCAACCGGATGAGTTACACATGCTATGGATGATCTTGAAGATGTTCTGCAAAGCATGGCATGTTCCTCAAAGAAGATTGAAGTCTCAGATCTGTGTGGCCGACAGTGTGATGATCCGCATGAAGTCTTTTGTAATTAGTCTAGTTGTATTTGTGTATTTTCTCTGTAAAGTTTGTTGACTTGATGATTATCCCAAAGTCGATGTCTTGTATAAATAAGAAGTTGTGAAGTCATTTCAAAGGTATCCCAATGGAGATGAGAGTGTAGTAGAGAGGAGCAGAGCGAAAGGCAGAGCAAAAGTATTGAGCTTAAATGGAACTGACTCAAGCATGGTGAAGATGCTATTCTTCAGTTCAAGTATGTAATATTTATTATTTTATAAGCAGTGTGTCTCCTATAGGCAGTGGGCCTCTTGTGAGCAGTGTGCTTAGGCAACGAGCCCTAATTGGCATGTTCCATTTGTTCTTCTTATTCTTTTAATAGAGAATACAATCTTGGGTTAGTCACCCTGTGGTTTTTTCCTTAACCAAGTTTTCCACGTTAAAATCTTGGTGTCATATGTGTTAATGTGTTTCTGCTCTGGAATTGTTGCATTATGTTTCCATGATTGATTTATTATTATGCTGCTGAATTACAAGAAGGATTTAATTGACTAAGAAGAGAAAGTTTTGGGACGACTGATTCAACCCCCTCTCTCAGTTGTCTGTCTTGAATCTAACAATTGATATCAAAGCCAAGTTCCTCTAAAAGAGCTTAACCGCTTGAGGAGATCTGGGATGTCGTCCTACAAGAAGGATAGTCTGAGGTTTGATGGAACCAATTATACTCTTTGGAAAAGCTGCATGGAATGTCACTTGCAATGTATGGGAATGTAATATTGGATCATGGCTTCAAAGAAGTATGTTCCTCCACATAATGGTCCAAGAACTGTAGATGAAGTCAAAGATGCTGAGTACAATCTTCAGGCTAAAGAATCTCTTCTAAGTGCCTTATCTGATTCAGAGCTGACAAATGTTATAGATCTAAAAATTGCATATGAGATTTGGGAAAAACTGGAACTTCTGCATGAAGGAGAGAAGTATGTTAAATGTGCCAAGCTACAGAGTCTGAAAGGAAAATTTGAGAACCTGAAGATGAGTGAAGATGAAAATATAACTACATTTATGCCAAAAGTAAATGAGCTTGTTTGTGGCATTAGGTGTGCTGGTGGAATCTTGGATAAAGATGAGATTGTTGCCAAAGTTCTCAGATCCCTACCTCCTTCTTACAAATACAAGGTTGCTACTATTGAAGAATTCTGATCTTTTTCAAACATCACAAGAGATCAATTGGTTGGAAAATTAGCTGCATTTGAACTGGCCGAGTTTGGAGATGCACCCCCCAAGACTGAATCTGCATTCAAAGCTAGTGCCTCTATAAAAGGACAACAAAAGTTTGACCCGGGAGAGAACTCTTCAAAGAAACTATCATGGTATGAAAAAGCAAGAAAAGATCTTGAAGAAGATGAAGCAAAAGTTGCTCAACTTGAGGCCCTTATTGCAAAGAGACTGCCAAGAGGATCCGGTAAGTATGAAGGAAAATTACCCTTCAAATGTTTCAACTGCAATAAGCTTGGTCATTTTGCCTCAAGGTGTCCAGAAAGATTTTCAAGACCAAATCCTAATAGATCAAGATTCCAAAAGAAATGTTACTATGTTCATGAAGATGATGATGAAGAAGGAGTAACAAATGATGAATCAGAGACAGGAAACAAATCCGGAAGTGACTAGGTGTTTATTGCCATTAAGGAAGAAGATCCGATGCCCTATGAATCTGTCAATCATAAAATGATAGAAAGACCTCTGGCTGCCCAAGTTGAAGAAAAGGATGACTGGGTCATTGACAGTGGATGCTCCCACCATATGACAAGTGATAAAAATAAGTTCATAGATTTGGAAAGATATGAAGGAGGAGTGGTAAAATTTGGTGATAATTTTGTTGGCAAGATCAGAGGTAGAGGAACTATTTCTTTTGATGGAAAGAACAAAACCAGTAATGTACTATATGTTGAAGGTCTAAAGCACAATCTTCTCAGTGTTGGACAGCTGGTGGACAAAGGCTATGATCTCCGATTTAAAAATAGAAAATGTAAGATCTTTGAAAGTTTTAGAATAAAGATTGAATCCGGTACTCAAACAAAAGGTAATATCTTCCACTTGGTTGGTACTGGTAAAATTTATTTGTTTGTTCAAATTGATCAAAGTTGGTTGTGGCACAGGAGAATGTGTCATGTGAATTTTGTGATAATATCATCAAGATAAGCAACACTCAGGCTGTAAGAGATCTTCCAAGACTGGCGAAACCTACTAATAGTTTGTGCAAAGAATGTCAGTTGGGTAAGCAAAGCAAAGTCACATTCAAAAGTAAGGAATAGTCTTCTACCAGATTACTAGACTTAGTTCATACTGATCTATGTGGTCCGGCAAGAATTAGGAGTTTGTAAGGTGATAGATACTTTATGTTATTAATTGATGACTACTCCCGGATGATGTGGGTGACTTTTCTGAAAGAGAAATCTGAGGCTCTTGAGAAATTCAAAATATTCAAGGCTATGGTAGAGAATGAAATTGGATTAAACATAAAATGTCTTAGGTTTGACAGAGGTGGAGAATTCACATTCAGGGAGTTCATAGAATTCTGTGAGAAACATGGGATAAAAAGATAGTTGTCTACTCCAAGGACTCCACAGCAAAATGGAGTAGTAGAGAGAAAGAACCAGACCATCCAGGAAGCATATAGAACTATGATGATGGAAGTAAATGTTCATCAAATCTACTGGAGAGAAGCTGTAAGCACTACTGTCTATACTCTTAATCAAGTACAAATCAGAAGCAATACTGGTAAGACCCCTTACGAACTCTAGTTTGGCATCACTCCCACTATGAAGTATTTTAGAGTCTTTGGTAGAAAATGTTATATTAAAGAGATGAAGACCTTGGAAAATTTGATGCTAGAAGTGATGAAGGAATATTCCTAGGTTATTCTACTCAATGCAAAGCATACCGGTGTTATAACAAGAGATTGAGAAAGATTATAGAAAGTACAAATGTGAAGGTTGATGAAGGTATTGAAAAACCCTAAAGGTTTTATGAATATGATGAAGATGATCATAATGATGTTTTGGGCCAAAAAGTCCAAGCCCCTTCTAAAATTCAGATCCAGACTGATCCAGAGAATCAGGAAGAAGAGATAAGTTTGAATGAACCTATTCAAGAAATAGAAGTGCAAGAAATTTCCAAAATTCCTAGGTATGTAAGACTGAATCACTCTAAAGATCAAATCATGGGTGATAAAAGAAAAGTTGTTCAAACAAGAAGAAAGATTTCTCAAGACTCAAAAAAGTATTGTCTAATTTCAAAGATTGAACCAAAGACGGTAAATGAAGCATGCAATGATGAAAGTTGGACTAAAGTAATGAAGGAAGAGCTTATGCAAATTGAGAAAAATCACACTTGGGATCTTGTTCCCAGGCCTAGAAACAAAAATGTGATTGGAACCAAATGGGTCTTCCAGAATAAACCAAATGAAGATGGTGAAGTAGTCAGAAACAAAGCCAGATTTGTCTACAAGGGTTATTCTCAAGTAGAAGGAGTTGATTTTGAAGAAACTTTTGCTCCGGTGGCAAGAATTGAAGCAATCAGATTATTTCTTGCCTTTGCTGCCTTCAAGGACTTCAGAGTATATCAGATGGATGTCAAGTCTACCTTCATGAATGGTGACTTGGAAGAAGAAGTTTACATTGAGCAACCGGATGGATTCCAATTGTCTGATCATGGTGATATGGTCTGCAAATTGAAGAAAGCACTGTATGGACTCAAACAAGCCCCAAGAGCCTGCTATGAAAGACTAGATAAGCATCTTTTGAAGATTGGTTTCAACAAAGGTACTACTGACAGTAACTTGTACTTCAAAATTGATCATGAAAATATCTTGATTGTTGAAGTATTTGTTGATGATATCATTTTTGGAGGAAGAGATAGTATGTGCAAAACTTTTGCAAATCAAATGAAAAGTGAATTTGAGATGTCCATGTTTGGGGAAATGAATTTCTTCTTGGGTCTGCAAATCATTCAAACAAAGAAAGGAATCTTCATTTCACAGACCAAATATGTGAAAGAATTCTTCATTTCACAGACCAAATATGTGAAAGAATTCTTGAAGAAATTTGGGATGGAAGACTTAAAACCAATGAGTACTCCCATGGCAACTAGATGTAAATTGAGAAAAGATGATGACTCTCCTAAGGCTGATCAGAAAAAGTAGAGGTCAATGATTGGAGGACTACTATATCTTACTCAAACTAGACCTAACATTATGAATGTTGTTGGTCTTGCTGCTAGATTCCAAGCTAATCCTAGAGAATCTAATGTCATGGAAATCAAGAGGATTCTTAGATATCTAAAATGAATAGTTGAGTATGGTTTATGGTATCCTAGAGATCATGATTTCTCACTTCATGCATATACAGATGTGGATTGGGAAGGAGATGTGGATGACCGGAAGAGTACCAGTGGTGGAGCATTCTTTTTAGGTAAAATATTAGTTTCTTGGCTGAACAAGAAACAAGAGGCAATATCTCTATCCACTGCAGAAGCAGAATATATTGCAGCAGTAGGTAGTTGCACTCAAGTATTGTGGATGAAGCAAATGCTAAGAGACATCAAAGTGGAGTATGAGGAACCTATCACAATCTTCTATGATAATTCAAGTGTAATAAATATATCAAAAAATCCAGTGTTGCAATCAAAGACAAAACATATATCCATCAAATTTCACTTTTTGAGAGATCAGGTGAACAAGAGTGAAGTCAGATTGGAGTTTGTGCCCTCCAAGAATCAGATTGTAGACATTTTTACTAAACCTCTACCTAAGGACTCTTTTGAGTATCTCAGGAGAAGTTAGGGGTTATTACCCCTCTAGTTCTAAATTAAGGTGCACTGACATGCATCAGTCTGGTGGATCTCACAGTCATATCTTGTGGTTCGGATTGATGATGGGATGCTGCTACTCAGGGGGAGCAGTTGGTATGATTCTAAGTGATGCAAGTATGTGCCCTTTGCCATTGATGTCAAAGGGGAAGAGAAGACATGTGAAAAATAAAAAGAGGTTGCTAATCAAAGGGGGAGTAGTAAAGGAAGAGAAGACATATGAATGGTTGTTGTTGTTAGTGTTGGAAACAAGGTGGATAACTGAGAGGGGGGTGAATTAGTTATCTTAACTATTTAACTTTCTTTTCTTCTTTAACAATTAGTGCAGTATCAAAACATATGAGCATACATGAACATGAGAGCAGAAGAGAAATCAACACACAAGGATTTTTATGTGGAAAACCCTATTAAGGGAAAAATCACAGGGTGACTAACCCAAGATTGTATTCTCTGTTAAAAGAATAGAAGTACAAAATGGCACTTGCCAATTAGGGCACACTGCCCATGCACATTGCTCACAAGAGGCTCACTACCTACAAGGGACTCACTGTCTACAAGGTATAAAGAAAGTAACCAGGTGTTTGAACTGATCAGAGGCATCCACATATGCTGAGGTTTAATTCTGGTTAGGCTCAATAAATTGATCTACTGCACTTCATTCTTCCTCTACTTTAGTGTTGTTGTTCTATCACATACCAGACTTGTATTATCGCTTCCACATCTATTTCTACCTTTCTTCACACATTATCACACACCAGACACACCTTCATACCAAAATCTATCTGGTATATATATCCGCATCAAGGATCTCAACATCTTTCTAGTCGGCATCCGGAATATGCAAGATTTTCCCAAAACATTGATCTGTCAGTTGAATCTAAGCTTACTATGTGATGCATATCAAGAACATAGCTATAGAAGTCATCAATCATGTCAGCCAACCAAGAATGATCCCTCACAAAGTTTTATCACCATCAATTTCTCATCTGGATTAGGTCTGATGCTCTACCGGTTGGTTCTTCCTTAGTCTGCTCTGCCTGTCAGGAACCCAACACTTAGATGCTCATATCTTTTCTCTCTTTCATCACCGGAGGCTCAATCTCTAGAATGTAGTAGTCATGGTACTCCTACTGACTTCCCCAAGTCCGTACTTTGCTAAGATACTTCCTCTGAGAGATCCAAACCTGATTGTCAGACCTTGTTGCATGCTTTATTCTTGTTCACCAGACCAAAACACTCTTCAATCTGACTTCTGGTATAGACATACTATGTGCTACGGATGAGTGGGATGGAATTTTTTGCCATCAATGACAACACTCATGAAGCCACACAGTGTCTCTTGCCAACAATCTTCCCCTTTGGCATTGATGGCAACACTTAGTGGAAATGACTAAGTTTTATAACAAACTCCCCTTGGCTGATGCTCTATCTTATGTACAATTTTATCAGAGCTCCCCCTTAGCTAGATTCTACATTTTTCACTACTCCTCACTCCCCCTTTGACATCAATGGAAAAAGGTAGAATCCGCACACCAAAATTTCCAAAAATTAACCTATACATAGCTACATAAGTATATATACAAGTTATACTTACATATGCTTAGGTATATCTGCAAAAGTGGTTTTCAACTGGACAAATTATGTTTCCCAACTCTCCTTCATCTTGTCCAAAATTGAAATGTGGCCACTCAACAAAAATGCAAAAGCTTCTTCCCTTTTTAAGTCTACTGGATCACTAGTCCGGGCTATAGTCTGAGCATCAATTAGAGCCTCATGCATTGCCTCTAACTGAGGGATAATTATCCCTCTTAGTTCACTCATTCTACTTATTCTATTCTTCTTCTCCTTCTCAAGCCTCTTTATCTCATTCATAGTGGCAATAGCCTGGCATTCTGGATTCATTATGAATGAGGTGAGAGGATCAAAATTTTGAGATAAACTTAATAGTTTACCCTCTTGTTCTTCCACCTTCTTGGCAATGTCTATTGTCACTATGGATCAAGATAGACAAAATTTGTATATTTCTCCACCATCTTTAAGAGCATTTTCTAGGCTCTTTATCCCAATATCTAGATTTCTCCTATCATTTGCTATGAGTCCATGTACTTCAGAGAATCTCTTACCCAAAAACTCTTTCCAGACTTTCTCTTCTGTTGATTTCTCCAAAGAATCAAAATGTGTGCTAACAGAATTGCCAAGAGATTTCAGATTACCAATTGAAGAGGCCGTAAGATCCTTCTGAAAGGATGGCATGACCTTTTCTAGTACACTGGATGCAATCTTTATCAGCTCATAGTCTTCCATGTGAGACTTCAAAAGTTTTTCTTTTTCTTTAGCTTGAGCAAAAGATAATATCTTCATTGTCTGTACCGGAGAGAGAGAATCAAAATTGAGTGGTCTTGGAATAATTCTGGTTCATCTATCTCTAACATTTCTTTGCTCAAGAAGCTCTTTACTGCCTCAGCAGTGTCTCTTGCCAGAGACTGAATCTTCTTTCCTTTTGCCACCTTAGAACTATCATCTAGAATCTTCTCTGTTTGATCTTTGTTTCTTCCCTTTACCTCTTCTTCTTGACTAAGTTTCTCCTCTTTTCTTCCTTCTCCTTCAATTCCGAAGTCTGCAGGGGGATCCGAAAGAGAGATGTTAACTTCTTCATGGGCTTCCTCTTCTAGAACAAGGGAATCCAAGTCCTTAGTTTTTTCTTCATCCATCTCTTTTTGCCTTTCTACATTTATCTCATAAGTTTCTTCTTTTGAAGTACTTAATCCCTTAATGTCCATGGTAGAGGGTTCTTCATTTATGTCCTCTATAACAGGGAGATTGAATCTCATGAAGGCATCCTGGAGGATGTCTTCAATTTCTTTTGCCACCCTATTAGTCTCTCCAAGAATAAGCTGGTTCATTCTGGCTTTTCTCCAGAACTCATCTTTGCAATCCTTGAAGATCATGTTCATTTGTTTTGGAGTGATGGAAGGATAGAGATGAATAGCTATTTGTTCCCGAATCTCCAAATCCTTTGCCTTAGCATTGTCTTTTCTCATTTCAAGTTCCTTCTCTAGGCTTTTGGGAATTAGAGATATGATTTCAATGAATGCTTTATTATAGATGTTTAGATATCTGACTATAGCATCTTGCAAGATCTTCTGGTCAGCTTCACTATATTCATCATAAAATTTAGTCATTGGTTGCAGGTTCCCATCCACAATGACTAATTTGATGACATCATCAATGCAGAGAGTGGGCCTTTCAACAAATTCTTCTGCGTTTTCTTCCTTGTTTTGACCGGTAGAGGATTCACTGGATGTTTTCTTCTTCTTCTTCATTTTCTTAACCTCATCAGTCTCTGTCTCTTCATCATCCTTTTAACTTATGTATGACCTTATGGCCTTTGTCTTTATTCTCTTCTCTCCTTTTCTAGATGTCTTTGCTTTCAGTTTTGAGGCTTTTGGGCTCTTAGAAGTGGTAGGTGCAGAGCTCTTGGAGGATCTAGTCTGAGAGAGGGCTTGCACCAGATCACTTTCTTTTTCTGCTTCTTGTCTCTCTTTCTTTGCTCTTTCTATTTTCTCTCTATTAGCATCAACCGCCTCCTTTGATATCCCATATCTCTTGGTAACTTCTTCTACTTCCCTTCTCACCTTTCTCTTGATCTTAGGCTATCTTAGTTCAACATGAATTTTTACACTCAACTCTTGAAAGGTTCCAAACCTTTCTACTTCAGGGTCCTTGGGCTGGCTTAGCAAGTGTTGGACATGCAGCTCCAAGATTTTCTCATCTACTTCATAGCCCATTGGCATAATCCAAACTATTCTATGCTCTACTGCCTCCATTAGGCATTGATCAGTGTCTACCATAAAACACACTGTATCTTTATATTTTTCAATTAATGTCTGAGGAATTCTTTCTCTGGCCTGCATCATACCTTAGAAATTCTTGAAATATTCCCAGAGAGCTATGCTTTGAGCCTTGGCATCACCAAGCCCATACATATAATCTTTGATTTGTATGGCAACAGGTCTGTCATTTTGCCATATCTAGCCACTAGTTCTAGGTAGCTCATTCATATAGTAGAAGAATAGACATAGTATCAAGCTACTGTACTTAAATGAATTCTTCTTATCCTTCTTTATTTTCTATAAATTCTCTAATAGCTTGTTCAGGAGAAGCTCACAAAGATCATAGTTAGCATTTTTCCTTAGCATTTCATATGCAGTATATATCAGTTTTGGATACTGAATTCTCCTTGGTGGAGTGATAGATTTTGTAACCAATTATCATAGAGGAAAATTTGATATCCGAATCTATGATGTCTTCTATTGCCATTGCTCTCTTGTCAAATGTTGATTCAGTAGCCTCACTTACAGTTTGGTTTTTGACTGATTTGAGAGCAGGAAACCCACCAGATGAGTGCAATCTGGTTACCGTCCTAATGGCATCTATTGTGATCTTATGGCCTCATCAACCACATGAAGTTGTCATGCATTCTTCTCATAACATACTAGACCCATTCTTCTTCTGCAAAATAGGGGAAATAGATGCAATGTCCAAAATGCTTATCCTGGATGGCCTTGTATTGGGGTTTAATTTTAAATGTTTCATCTATTAATTCCTTGTGATAGATATCCATCAGCTTGGATTCCCCAAATTCCTCAATGTTGGCTTGAATGTATACCCTAACATCTTCTACATGCAGAACCCCATGCGGAATGCTAGAGAATGCGCCTAGGGGATCAACTTCTAGGGATTTGTAAGGATGTTTCTTGAACTTAGGGTGTGGACTATCAATGATATTAACCACATTTGGAGTAGCCATCATTCAAAAGATTCAGAGAGAGATATTCAAGAGCAGAAATACCTTTTTACGCTTCTAGGGTTCATGATAAGAGCCGAAAAGTTTGCTGGTTGAATCAAATTTTGCGGTTGATCCTTGAGAGGGTTGAAGCAATCTTGTTACAGATCTCTTTCTTTCTTCTTCTCGAATGCAAATGTGTAAATGATGAACAAAAGAACCCTTTTATTTATGTGCAAACCCTAATTCCATATTGCAGTAAATGCACAACTTAAGTCATTCCATTTCCCTTGTTCTCCTTGTTCTGAGAGAGATCCTTCCAGATCACTGGGATGCACTTAGAATGATAACTTACAATGTATCTCCCTTCCTTGAATCATCCTATTTATCCGCAGATCAAGGTATTCCAATTTTGAATCATACTAGATCTAGCTGTGACAATCCTACTTTTACCAGATGATTGTCAAACCGGATCAATTTTGGATGATTAGCCTCTTCAACCTTCTTGTGGATCTTTTATATTTTTACCAAGGGTTATTTAGATATCTCTTTAAGAACTCTTCAATCTGCTACACTCCATGTGCCAATTTAGGCACCAATTGATTGGCTGGGGGAAATTATTTTCTTTTGTGAGTCCCCCTGAGCCAGAACTCATTTATTTAGTTTTCGAAAGGAATATCAGCACCAGATTCTGGTGCGGATCCATCCCCAACATTTTCTATACTTCTCTTCACCCAAATCTTGTTCATCTCCCTTTGAACTTCATCTGCATTCACTTTTTCTTTTCCTTTGTCTTGATTTTGATTATGATGCACCAGACCCCTTTTATCCTGATTCTTACTTCTGCAGAATTTGGTAATATGACTGGATCTATTGTAATTGTAGAAAGCCATATTTCATTGCATATTTGATTGATATCCTCTTGATCTGCATTGATTAGCCATATGTCCCATTTTATTGCATGCAAAGCATCTACCATTGAATGAATTGTTTATTTGCATATTTCTACATTCATGAGATTTGTGACAATACCTTTTGCAGTTAAAACACTATCCGGAGAAGGATGAATTAGTCTGATTCATTCTTCTTTCGCACTAATTTTCTTTATGACCAAATTTATTGCAATTATGGCAGTATCCATTGAAGGATGGATATCTTTGAGCATTTGTTTGTCTTACTAGAGGTCTTCTAGGTCTGTACCTTGGATTTCCTGATCCAGAGTTCTTCTGACTGGATCTGGAGCTTTCACCTTTCTCATATCCCAAGCCATGCTTGTCATCTACCCTCTTTTGGCTTTCAAGAAGAACTTCAAGTTGAGCAGATCTTATCTTGAATTTTTCTTTGTATTCATTTGTTGTTTGAAGATCCCTTTTAAGAGTGTCTATCTAAATTTCAAGTTGTTCTTCATTATCTCTAGCTTCTTCAAGATCACACTCCAGATGCCTAATTATTCTATCCATTTTGTGGTAGTCTTCTAACTTCTCCTTAAGAGATTGTCTTAGATTATCTTCCATTTTTCTTTTCTCTTCAATTTCTTGGGTGAATTTCATAACCCCTGATTCCATTTCATGTCTTACCATAATGACCTCTTTTGATAGCTTCTCACATAACTTGTTTTTGATGTAGAGTAAGCAACAGAAATGTGGATAACTGATGTCAGCTCCTCACCCACATACATTTACCATTGTCTGTTTTCCCACCGGTCAGATGTCATACTATCAGCTAGGGAAAACAACCTTCTTCCGATCGCATACCTTATATCAATGTATGTGCTTTGCATCGGTTACCTGTCGGCATCACAAGAACTATCAGCTTCCCCAATCTGAGTCAACCGATACATTCAGTTTTGCAGATCAGAATTGTTGGACTACCTCTGTGATTGACCCTTTGAACCACTTGAAACCCCCTTTGTTCATTGAACCCATGAATCTGTCGAACCAACTGAACCATTGAACCATTGAACTGGTTCAACTATTGCAACACTTAATACCACCGGCGATGAACCGCTGCACCTGTTGAACCATTGAACCGGTTCAACTGATGATTCCACTATCAGTACCTCTTGCTCCGTTGAACCTGATGCTCCTTATTGAACCAACGAACCAAACGAACCCGCTGTGTCCATTCAACCGTTGAACCAGTTCAATCGTTGGGTCAACTGTCAACAACACTTACTATGATGAGCCGAGTGAATTTGTTGAACCTTTGAATTGATTCAACCACCCGTAACCACCTATCATCGGTTTCCCTGATATACCACAACTTTTCTTCACAGATGCAGGATACACACAAAATGTTTATTCACATACAAATGCGATATACGCATGAAAAGTACTTAGGTATATCAGCGATATACACGCTGCTTGTATTTTCAGCAAACTACACGAAATTAACCCAAAAAGACTTTTATACGTACCTTTCTTCACAGCATATACACAGGAAGTTGCTCGCATGCAAATGTGATATGTTCACAGACTGTCTCCGCATACAATTGATGTATATACATAAAATGTATACTTGAATCTCACGTCAAATAACCTCCTCTGTAACAAAATCTTACAATTTCTATTCTGCCATGTCCACGAACACAAGGAAAATAAAATAGGAAACTATTTTACAAGTCCATTCCACTGATTTCATAGGAATCCACCAGTGGAATGGCTTTAATCATACATCTTGACAACAGAAAGACTAAATTAATTACAAAATAATTCTATACAAATAATTTACAGAACAATTCAATATACAGAGGGTTCACATAGAATTCAGAATTTGGTAAAACACAAATTACAGAATTTCTACTTCTTCATTTCACATTATCGAACACAGACTAATTACAGAGATTTTTCTGAAGGTCGACCACCTTCTCTATTTTGTTATCTGACCCCCTTCTCCTTTGTTTTCGTGATTTTTCTTAAAACCCAGATTATAATAAAAACCCTTACTAATCATATGACACCTGTTTTGCATAAGACAACAAAACACTTCATAATAAGACACCTAGTTTTAATTCTCCACATAACCCAACATGTCTAAAATGTCAAATTTGATGTTTACAAACATGAAATGCTACATTTGTCAATGAAATATAAATGCTGCATGGTAACATGAAATGTCTAAAACATAATAAGACCTTATTCTCCTTCCTCTTGTGCATAGTTATATTGTTGAAGGGATGCTCCTACACCATACTCCCTGGGAGAAGAAATCTCAAGCCCCTTTGAGATCAGAGTTTGAATGTCTGCACCATTGTTTATGATCAAATCTTCAGTCATCCAAATTGCTTCTAAATCAGGTTTCCCCTGCCAAGCCACCAAGTACTCCCTGTATTCTTTGTTCTATGTCTTCTTTATCACTCTTGAGTCTAAGAACTTTTCTAATTTTGGTGGATCATGCTTAGGAATATCATCATTTGTTGCATCCTGTAGTGGTTGTTGTTTTGCATCTACATGTTACCTATATGAAGTTAAATCACATACATTGAAAATGGGTGATAATCCAAGATCAGGAGGAAGTTGGATCTCATAGGCATTCTGCCCACACTTCTTCAAAATCTGACATGGTCAAATCTTCCTCTGCATTAGCTTGGTATATTTACCTTTTGGTTGCCTCTCCTTCTTCAGATTAACCCATACTAAATCTCCAACAGGAAATTGTACATCCCTCTTTTTCTTGTCAGCATATGTTTTGTATTTCAATGTAGTTTGGTGAAGTTGGTTCTTGATTGATCATGCACTTCTTTGATGGCTGATGCAAAAGCTTCTCCATTTGCACTAATAGGCTCTCCTATAGGCAGATCTCTCAGCTCCAAAATACCTCTTAGATGAATACCATATACTACCTGAAAAGGTGACTTCCCTGTACTCCTATTGATGGTGTCATTATAGGAGAATTCTGCTTGTGGTAGGATATTATCCCACTTCTCTCCATGTTGCCTTGTTAAACACCTTAACAGATTTCCCAATGAAGGATTAACAACTTTAGTCTGCCCATCTATTTGAGGATGGTAGGCTAATGAGAAGGACAAATTGGTTCCAAGCTTCTTCCAAAGAGTCCTCCAAAAGTGGCCAATAAACTTTACATCTCTATCTGAGACTATGCTCAATGGCAATCCATGTATCCTCACTATTTCCTTGAAAAACAGATCAGCAACATATGAAGCATCACAAGTAGTTTTGCATGGTAAGAAATGTGCCATTTTACTAAATCTGTCTACTACCACAAAAACACTGTCATATCCTTTCCTTGTTCTAGGTAAACCCAACACAAAGTCCATGTTGATGCTCTCCCATGGCCTAGAAGGAATGGGTAGTGGTTGATACAAACTTGCATTTGTGGATCTCATTTTTTCTTCTAACAGATTACATATGCCTCCAAAAATCTTCTCACATCTAACTGCAGCTTAGGCCAATAGTAATGCCTCTTCACAAGATCAAGAGTCTTATCTAGACCAAAATGTCCTGCCATAGCCCCACAATGTTTCTCCTAAATAATATTCAGTCTCATAGAACACCTTGGAATACATAACTGTCCACCCTTGAAAAGTAATCCATCTTGGATCAGAACTTTAGAGAACTCAACATGATACTTGTCACCAAAGGAAGTACATACCTTGTAGATCTCTCCAAAGTCTTCATCATCATCATACATGGCCTTTAAAGAATCGATGCCAACACTCTCTAATTGGATCTGATTGATGGTCAGAACCCTCCTGCTCAAAGCATATGCTACTTTGTTCTTAACTCCTTTCTTGTGCTTGAGTGTAAAGGTGAAAGCTTGCAAAGTTTCCACCCACTTCATATGCCTATGGTTCAGCTTCTCTTGATTGTTTATAAAACTGAGGGCATGATTGACTGTGAAGACTATGAATTCTTTTGGCATCAAGTAATGCCTCCATTTCTTGAGTGACTGCACAAGAGCATACATCTCCAAATCATATGATGAGTATCTCTTCTTGGCATCATTGAGTTTCTTACTGAAAAATGCAATAGGCCTACATTCTTGACTAAGTATGGCTCCAATTGCCATGTGGTTGGCATCACATTCTCCTTGGAAAATCTTGCTGAAGTCAGGAAGTGCAAGAACTAGTTGCTCTGCCACCTTCCTCTTCAATGTTTCAAAGGAATCTGTGATTAATGAGAACAAAATGAAGATTAAATGCTAATCAAATGCAAAATACAATGATTATACCTCCATAATGAACTCACAAATCCAAGAGGGAAGGAGTTGCACCCGATAGCCTCCTCTGATTTTACCCAAGACTAGTGTGTAGATGTGGATTGCTCAAATGCTCAACACAATGCAAATGAGACAGGGGATTGATAGATTAGATGGAGATAAGGGATAATTTTGACATTATGATGTTAGGATGAGGAGATTGTGGAGTGATTTTGGCAGATGTTTGATGCATGAAGAAGTCCCTCCCAAATGGCTTAGAGATGGTCTCATTTATAGAGTTTTGGAAATAAGGATGGAGGCTGAGGATTGAAGGATGAGATCAAGGGCTAGGAATAAGAGTAAATCTTTTATTCATTTTGGGGAAAGGGGTGATTAAATGAGGTATGGGTGTGAAAGAATGTGAAATGAATTAAAAATTCATTTGGGGAATGGGAAATGAATTAAGAATTCATTTGGGGATAAGAGATAATGAATGAGGATGGGTGAGGTAAGGGGTGTGTAAGAGAAGTAAATGTGATGTGTGATTTATTTCAATTTTTAATTTGAGAGATGTGGGGAAGGGTGTTAAACTAGGTTTGACCACCCAAATGAGAGGTTAGGACTAATTAAACAGAGGTTTTGCTTAATTGATCCTAGGGCTAGGATGAGGTAGGCTAGGGTAGGTTAGGGTAGGTCAATTAGTAGGCTAGATCAATTAGATAACCATGATTTATCTAATTAATGAGGATTAGGGAAAAGGACAATTTAACTAAATAAATATTGTGAATATTTATTTAATCAAATGAGGATATAGCTGTAAGGTAAAAGTGATAAATTAAATGAATTAATTGATCGCAAGGGATAGACAGATGGTTAGGGATAACTTAATTAAATAAAATAAATTTATTTAATTAATAGGAGAGATAAATTGGTGTCGAGACATGGGAAAATGTTTTGCGAAGCAAGCCAATTTTAGGTGTCTACAGAATCATCTGCCTCCTTTGTCCAAATGAATCTGTACTTCTGTCCTCCTTTTATGGTGTCAAGCATAGGTGCACAAACATGACTAAACCCTTTTATAAACTTCCTATAAAAGGTTGCTAACCCATGGAAACTTCTAACATCACTCAAGGTTTTAGGAGTTGGCCAAGACAATATGGCACTTACCTTCTCTTGATCCATTTTCAGTTTGTTATGTGAGATAACAAATCCCAAGTAGATGATCTCTTCCTACATGAACAAACACTTTGCTAAGTTGATCATTAGTTGTTCTTCATGTAACCTTTTGAGGACCAAGTCTTTATGGTTGAGGTGCTCTTCCCTTGTATTACTAAAAATCAGGATGTCATCTAAATATACTATGACAAATTTACCTATGAATTCCCTCAGGACCTCATTCATTAACCTCATAAAGGTACTAGGGGCATTGGACAGACCAAAAAGCATGACCTTCCACTCATATAACCCCTCATTAGTCTTAAATGCATTTTTCCACTCATCTCCTGGCCTAATCCTAATCTGATGATAGCCACTCTTTTAAATCTATTTTTGTGAAATAGTTAGCAACCCCCAAGCAATCAAGTAATTCTTCTATCCTAGGGATTGGGAATGTATACCTGATTATTATATTGTTGATAGCCCTTGAATCAGTCCAAAGCCTCCAAGTGCCTTCCTTCTTTGGTTCTAGGACAGCCGGTACTGCACATGGACTTAAACTCTTGCCAATTAGGCCTGTCTCCAACAATTCCTCAATCTGTCTTGCTACCTCTGCATTCTGTTCTAGGGTAAGCTTGTATGCTGCTTTGTTTGGGAGTGTAGATCCAGGGATTAGATCTATGCAATGGCTGATGTCCCTCATAGGTGGTAGGGACCTTGGTATTCCATTAGAGATGATGCCTTGGTACTTGTCCAATTGCTCTTGGACAGTAGGATCTATGAACCTTTGCCTCTTCTCTCCCTTAACTTCTTGCTGTTGTTCCTTGTTCACCTTTAGGCATGGAATTAGAGCATATGTGACTGCTCCTTCTTCTACTACCCCTTTCATGAATTATTTGTCTTCTACCATCATCACCTTAACTTCTTTCCCTTTTGATTCCACCTCATTCTCTATTAATGGTAGCAACTCTATCACCTTACCATTCTTGGTGATTGAATATGTGTTTCTAACTCCATCTTGGTATGCTTTCAAGTCATACTACCATGGTTTTCCAAATAGGAGATGGCAAGCATCCATCTTGGCAATATCAAACAATAATCTATCCTTGTATGGTCCAATTTGAAGTTCTACCCAAGCCTGTTCTTCCACAACTGTTTGCTGACCTTGGGTGAGCCATGAAATTTTATATGGGCAAGGATGTGGTAGTCTCCTAAGCTTAAGCTTTTCTACCATCTCAATGGACACAAAATTCTCAGTAGATCCAGAGTCAATCAGAACTTTACATACCTTTCCTCCTACTTTGCAAGTAGTTCTGAAGAGAGACTTCCTTTGTGGAGGTTCTTTTCCAGGCACCTTCATGGTGGTCATTTCTCGTCTAATCATCAAAGATTCTCCATTCTCAGGATACCCATAATTGTCGGGAGCATTCACACTTTGATTAGTGCTTGAGCTTGCTACACTTTGACAATCAAATTCTTGAATCAGATTTATCCTCTTTTCTCCTATTGAACTTTTTGCCTTTGCTGGACATCTGCTAGCTATGTGGCCTTCTTGATTACAGCTGTAACATCTAATCAGTCCTCTACCCTAAGATCTTCCTCTGAATGGTGGTCTTCTGTCCCTGAAGTTCCCTCTTTGATTGTAGCTTCCCCCTTGGTTTTGACTATTGTCTCCTCTGCTGTTCTCTTGATTGGATTCACCCTGGTATCCAAATCCATTTCCTCTGCCTCTGAAAGGACTTCTACCTCCCCTTTGATGTCTCTCTTTTCCTCTAATGTTCTGCTCATGCCTTCTCTTAAATTTCTCTTCCACTTTGAGTGCTAACTGGTAGTACTTTTGGACTGTCTCTGGGTTATGTAGACTTATGTCTTTTTGAATGTTAAATCTCAATCCATTGAGGTATCTTGCTACCTTCTCTTCCTCACCCTCCTTTACCTTTGTCTTGACACATAGTTTCATGAACTCTTCTGTATATGAGCTGACATCTAGTTCCTTCTGCTTCAAATTTTGTTTCCTTTTATGTAATTGGATGTTGTAATCCAATGGGACATAGGCTTCTTTTACTAAAGCCATCATCTTCTTCCACGTAACAACTCTATTCTTTCCTTCTTTCACCCTATCATCTTGGATGAAATTCCACCAAGTTAGTGCAGCTCCTTTCATTTTAGATTGAGCTATCTTCACTCTTTGGTGATCTGGTATTTCCTCAGTCTCAAAGAAATTAGTCAAGGAGTCTATCCACTCCATCACTAAATCAGGCTCCATTTTTCCTGCAAACACTGGCAGGTCTATTTTCATATCCATGGTCCTTCTCTCCATGGATTTGAGGGCATTGAGTAAGGGTCTTTGGTCTGTAGGAACCTCTATCTCTTCCTGCTTTGGGATCTCCTCTTCATCCCAATCTTCTTGTTTATTAGAACCTTCTTCCCCTTTCTCTACTCTGTCCCTCAACTCCTCTACCTCTTCTTTTAATGCCTGATTCTGAGCTTGATCTACTCTACTCTCTGCCATTTGCTTTCTTACTAAGGTCATCAACTCAACGTTGGTCATCTTCACTGGGTACGTTTCTGACCCTTCTCCTTCTGACATCTTATCTTCTTCTTCTACCCAAAGAATACTCCTTCGCTCTGATACCACTATGATGCAGAGTAAGCAACAGAAACGTGGATAACTAATGTTAGCTCCTCACCCACATGCATTTACCATTGCCTGTTTGCCCACCGGTCAGATGTTGTACTATCGACCGGGAAAAACAACCTTCTTCCGATTGCATACCTTATATTGATGTATGTGCTTTGCATCGGTTACCTGTTGGCATCATAAGAACTATCAGCTTCCCCAATTTGAGTCAACTGATACATTCGGTTTTGCAGATCAGAATTGTTGGATTGCCTCTATGATTGAACCTTTGAACCACTTGAAACCCCCTTTGTTCATTAAACCCATGAATCCGTCGAACCAACTGGACCATTGAACCATTGAACTGGTTCAACTATCGCAACACTTAATACCACCGGTGATGAACTGCTACACCCATTGAACCATTGAACTGGTTCAACCGACGATTCCACTATCGGCACCTCTTGCTCCATTGAACTATTGAACCTGATGCTCCTTATTGAACTGATGAACCAAACGAACCCACTGTGTCCGTTGAACCGTTGAACTAGTTCAACCATCGGTTCAACTATCAACAACACTTACTATGATGAGCCAAGTGAATTTGTTGAACCTTTGAATTGATTCAACCACCTTAAACCACCTATCATCGGTTTCCCTGATATACCACAACTTTTCTTCACAGATGCAAGATACACACAAAATTTTTATTCGCATACAAATGCGATATACGCATGAAAAGTACTCAGGTATATCAGTGATATACACACTACTTTTATTTTCAGCAAACTACACGAACTTAACCTAAAAAGACTTTTATACGTACCTTTCTTCACGGCATATACACAGGAAGTTGCTCACATGCAAATGTGATATGTTCACAGACTGTCTCCGCATATAATTGATGTATATACATAGAATGTATACTTGAATCTCACGTCAAATAACCTCCTCTATAACAAAATCTCACAATTTCTATTCTGCCATGTCCACGAACATAAGGAAAATAAAATAGGAAACTATTTTACAAGTCCATTCCACTGATTTCATAGGAATTCACCAGTGGAATGGCTTTAATTGTACATCTCGACAATAGAAAGACTAAATTAATTACAAAATAATTCTATACAGATAATTTACAGAACAATTTAATAAACAGAGGGTTCACACAGAATTTAGAATTTGGTAAAACACAAATTACAGAATTTCTACTTCTTCATTTCACATTATCGAACACAGACTAATTACAGAGATTTTTCTGAAGGTGGAAGAACTCCTCTCTTTTCCTCAACTACCTTCTCTATTTTTTTATCCGACCCCCTTCTCCTCTGTTTTCGTGATTTTTCTTAAAACCCGGATTATAATCAAAACCCTAACTAATCATATGACACCTGTTTTGCCTAAGACAACAAAACACTTCATAATAAGACACCTAGTTTTAATTCTCCACATAACCCAACATGTTTAAAATGCCAAATTTGATGTTTACAAACATGAAATGCTGCATTTGTCAATGACATATAAATGTTACATGGTAACATGAAATGTCTAAAACATAATAAGACCTTATTCTCCTTCCTCTTGTGCATAGTTATATTGTTGAAGGGGTGCTCCTGCACCAGTTTTTCTCATTCAGATCTTCATTAGTATCATTGGCTTCACTTTGACTTGCTAATTGTTGAAGAAGTTCCTTTCTCTTTTTCACAGAGATACTCAGTTTTTCTTTTAGTTCATTTATGAAGTCATCAGCTTGTTTGAGTCTTTCCCTCAGGTTATTGACTTCAGAGTGAGATTGCTCAAGATCATCTAGGGCAGATTGAAGTTGTTCCCTCATACCATACATATCCATTGATATTCCCAGATCTTCCTCAAATTGTTAGGCTATGTTTGGAGAAACTTGGCTCTGATACTAATTGTTGGAAACAAGGTGGATAACTGAGAGGGGGGGATGAATCAGTTATCTTAATTATTTAACTTTCTTTTCTTCTTTAACAATTAGTGCAGTATCAAAACATATGAGCATACATGAACATGAGAGCAGAAGAGAAATCAACACACATAACACAAGGATTTTTACTTGGAAAACCCTGTTAAGGGAAAAACCATGGGGTGACTAACCTAATATTGTATTCTCTGTTGAAAGAATAAAAGTACAAAATGGCACTTGCCAATTAGGGCTCAATGCCTACAAGAGACTCACTGTCTACAAGGTATAAAGAAAGTAACCAGGTGTTTGAACTGATCAGAGGCATCCACATATGCTGAGGTTCAATTCCGATTAGGCTCAATAAACTGATCTACTACACTTCATTCTTCCTCTGCTTTAGTGTTGCTGTTCTATCACATACTAAACTTGTATTATCACTTCCACACCTATTTCTGCCTTTCTTCACATATTATCACACACCACACACACCTTCATACCAAAATCTATCTAGTATATATATCCGCATCAAGGATCTCAACATCTTTCTAGTTAGCATCTGGAATACTCAAGATTTTCCCAAAACACTAATCTGTCAGCTGAATCCAAGCTTACTATGTGATGCGTATCAAGAACATAGATATAGAAGTCATCAATCATGTCGACCAACTAAGAATGATCCCTCACAAAGTTTTATCACCATCAATTTCTCATCTAGATTAAGGTTTGATGCTCTGCCGGTTGGTTCTTCCTCAGTCTGCTCTACCTGTCAGGAACCCAACACTTAGATGCTCATATCATTTCTCTCTTTCATCACTGGAGGCTCAATCTCTAGAATGTAGCAGTCATGGTACTCCTACTAGCTTCCCCAAGTCTGTACTTTTCTGAGATACTTCCTCTAAGAGATCCAGACCTGATTGTCAGACCTTGCTGCATGCTCTGTTCTTGTTCACCAGACCAAAATACTCTTCAATCTAACTTCTAGTATAGACATACTATGTGCTACAGATGAGTGGGATGGACTTTTTTGCCATCAATGAAAACACTCATGAAGCCACATAGTGTCTCTTGCCAACAGTTAGGGGGAGTTATCAGTCAATAAGGAGAAGTTCTTGTCTTGATGGTTAAAATAATTTTTCACATCATATGTTGCCATCAATGACAAAGGGGGAGATTGTTGCAAGTATGGGCCTAATTAGTGTTGTCATTGATGTCAACATACTCCTGTTGCATTGATGATAAGGATTGGATGAGTTGTATGCTGAGGATATTGAGAGAATTAGTCCTATCAGGAATAGAGAAGAACAATGAAGACATCGAAGTGAAGATCCCAGCTAAGATGAAGATAAGAGGATGTGCATCAAAGGGTTTGTAGATATGTGTCTTAAGATGATCCAATAAAGATTTGAGAGGTCCGCATGAAGATTTGAAGAAGTTATGGCCATATGAGAAAAACCAATTTTGGAAGATGTTCAGAGATGACAGAGTGACACAAATAGGTCCGGTGAGATCCAGAAATGAAATACCTTGTTCTGTGGATTTGGTGGAGTGTTTAGGAAGTCAATGTGAATTGACAACTCAATTGGTTCATGGTTTGTAAATCCGCAAGCATCTATTCCAATATGACAGTGATGACAGACTATGTTCTTTAAGTTTCAGATGAAGGAGAGAATGATTTTAGTAAGCAGAAGTAGTGTGGAGGTATCTGGATTGTGTCCAGTTCATGTTGGTGGTCTGCATTGAAGATTGAGCTCATAATTGAAGAATTACTTCCGGGTGATGATGTTCTTCCTAAACTTGGCCGACCAGATGAGTTACACATCCTGAAGATGTTCTGCAGAGCATGGCATGTTCCTCAAAGAAGATTGAAGTCTCAGATCTGTGTGGCTAACAGTGTGATGATCCACATGAAGTCTTTTGTAATTACTCTAGTTGTATTTGTGTATTTGCTTTGTAGAGTTTGCCGACTTGATGATTATCCCAAAGTCAATGTCTTGTATAAATAAGAAGTTGTGAAGTCATTTCAAAGGTATCCCAGTGGAGATGAGAGTGTAGTAGAGAGGAGAAGAGCGAAAGACAAAGCAGAAGCATTGAGCTTAAATGGAACTGACTCAAGCATGGTGAAGATGCTATTCTTCAGTTCAAGTATATAGTATTTATTATTCTATAGACAGTGTGTCTCTTGTAGGTAGTGGGCCTCTTGTGAGTAGTGTGCTCGGGCAGTGAGCCCTAATTGGCATGTGCCATTTGTTCTTCTTATTCTTTTAAGAAAGAATACAATCTTGGGTTAGTCACCCCATGGTTTCTCCTTAACCAGGTTTTCCATGTTAAAATCTTGACCAGTGTCATATGTGTTAATGTGTTTCTGCTCTTGAATTGTTGCATTATGTTTCCATGATTGACTTATTATTATGCTGCTAAATTACAAGAAGGATTTAAGTGACTAAGAAGAGAAAGTTTTGGGACAACTGATTCACCCACCCCCTCTCAGTTGTCTGTCTTGAATCTAACAGATCCCTTGATCAAAAACTTCTCTAAAAGATTCATTTTTTGGCTGATTTCATAAAATGAAAAACCTATCTTGCTCTAAATGACGAGACAGAGACAATAGAATAAGAAAAATTGACAAAAACGGACAATTTCAAGAGATTTTTCACAAGATTCAAACTAGGGTTTAGAGAAGATTTTTTTACTTCTTGCATACCCGATTCTCCATGGCTGAAGAAGAGGCAGCCATCTTTGTGATCTCCTTGGCAATACCTTTCCAATGACTACTCACACGATCAATTTTGTCGTCATTTCACTCCGATCTCACAATTTAACTTGCTTTGTTTTCCCTTAGCTTAGTTTCATTTGTGCATTTTAGATTAGTTCTTTTCTTTTATAAATCTTTTTGTGCATCATTTTGCGTGCATTCATTCCTACAGGTCCAAACTGTCAAAGGCAAGCAACTAGTTAAACTCAAATGATCCATGGTAAGTTCGTCATTTCATTTTTCATTATTTGTTTTGATATATTTAAATGCTAGAATGATACTAGTTATTGCAAGTACAATTGCAAGAAAATCAACAAACAGGTAAGGCCTAGTTCAAGAATGGTACCTACCTTTCATGTAGACTATCGTCCCCGAGGGGGCAAATATGTAAGCACAAAAATCACGCACAGCCTCCATGAGGACCCCTATGATGATTCAAATCCTTGTCACGTACATGTAAGTGTGAAATAATGTCCTTTAAGAAGCAAACCTCTTGATGACGTGTCTTATTTCTTATCTTGTGTTGATTCTTCTTTGTCAATTTCTCTCTCCCCATTTGCGACATTTTTTGACACTTTTTGTGACACTTGTCGATTTGCATTTTCTGAACTTTCAACCTTGCTCCTAAGCCTTGTAAGCATCTTGTAGGTGAGTTTTCACCTTTCTCCCATGTTTTTCATCCTCTGCGCCCCCTAGAAGCCTTCTAGAGGTCCCCCCTTTCCATCTCCCACTTTCAATTTTTAATTCTGCTTAACCAATCCAAATCTCCCCCTATTATTTCTAGATCTCCCCCGAGAGATCCTACAAGTGCAAGTGGTGATTTGGATTCTTGCACATGACTGACCTATTTTTGGAGGTAGAACCCCTCCTTTTCTTCTCTTATGTCATCTCCAACCTTGCATTTTCCTTGAAAACTTTGTCTAGCCTGGATTTGCCCCGAGCGACCCTACTAGAAAAAGGGGCGACCCTGTCGTATTTTCAGTCGCCAAAAAACTTGAGTTTCTCACTCATTTTAGCTTCATTTTCACTTGTTTTTCTTCTAGTTCGCATGATTTTTGATGCATGATATGGAGTTGACTATTTCATTCACCCACACATGCATAATTAACTCCATTTGATCTAAAATTAATAACTCAATCAACCTCATGCATCCTCACATCTCCAATTCCTCTTCAGTGATAAGTTATTATTGATTTATCACTCCATAGTTACCTGAGTTCACTGGGTAATCAACCTTGTTAGCTCTCTAATCATCCTTGTTAACTCATCAATCAAATTATTTAACTTCTTAATCAATCCCATTCCTTAAACCTATAAATACACCCCTCCCTCAAGCACAAAGGGAGGCAAATTCATTGTGCACACAGCTCTTGCCAATTTTTGCTCTCCAACTTAGCATTCAAATGCTCTTACAAGATGAAAGTGCCTTTTCTTTATTCATTATTCAACCAAGCATCATTACGTTGCTTCATTCAATGCCATTGTGCTCAACCAAAGCTCTCATTGAGCTCTTTCAAGCTTCAACAAGCTTCTTTTCACCTCTTTGTGTCGTTTTGTAATCAAGAGGATCTCTCGCTGCTTCAAAAAGACTCAATGTTGCCAACATCAAGGATTTCTGAGGGTAGTGGAGTCACACAAATCTTCATTTCTTTTAGGTTCCTTCATTGCTTTATTTAATTCATAGTAATTACAAAACCAAATTTGCTCTTGGGAACAATAAATCTTTGCTTTTTCCTTAATAGTTAGATCTTGCATGTTAGAATAATTGTTTTCATATTCTTAGATCTAGATTATTTGAAGAAGCAATTTTCTTTTTTAGTTAGATTACTTTAAAACAATCGAAAACCCAAAAACATAGATTAAACTTTCATAGATTAAAGAACACTTTTCATTTTCAAATACTAAAAAAGTACAAAAAAAATGTTTGCATATCATTTAGCTTTGCATACATATAGAAACCCTAGAAAAGACAAACTTGCAAACCCTTAATACAATCACGAGGTAAACCATGATAAATAATTCAGTCAAACCCTTGATCACATCACAAGGTAAACACAAATCAAGGCATAGTCAAAACCCTAGGTCAACTAAACCCTAGGTCAAAACCCTAAGTCTAGTTAAGGGTGGTCATCATACATTTACCTCGATCTCAGCTCATGAATGTGCCTAGGAGTGAGAGGAGAGTGGGTGAGGGTTGTCCGCGACAAAATTGAGGAAATAAATCCATGACAACAACAAGAGACATTTACTTTACCACAACGAGATCCATTTGTCCTCTTATTGATAGAAGAAACTAGACAACTCCAAATACAACAAGAACTCATTCAAAGAATTGAGAGAGAAGAGGATATAAATAAAAAATCACTTACCCACACAAAGGTGGAATAGAAGAAACCCAAACAGGAGAAGAGAAACTAGTGACCCTTTGGGTCATAGGGTTATCTCAACAACAACTACCATTGAACGAAACATTCAACTTAGCACATAACAACAAAGGCCATAGAACTTTCCAACCCCTCTCCATGAAGTCTAGCTCTCTAATGAGCTAGACCCCTGCCGTGTCTTGCCTCCTCTCGATTGCCTACTTCCATGAGAGCGAGCGTGATGTGGTGGATCACCCCATGGCAAGGAGGGAAGGGTCCACGTGCGTGCCGAAATTTGACCTGACAGCCCCAAGCAACTAGAGCCACGATTTTGAGCATACAATCTCTACTTAAAATAGTGCTCTCCTCATCACAAGTGATTCTCCTTTCTTAGGTTTACCAACTGAACTAGGTGATCCAACAGGTTCTTCCACATAGGTTGCTCTTCCACTATTTTTGTTCTCTTGCTTGTACTCCCTTGATTACATTCAGATTCTCTATGCCCTTCACCTCCACACTTGAAACAAGTGCCTTTGAATGTCCTCCTATGAGTTCCTCTTCCTTCTCTTTTGTATCCTTCACTTTGGTATGCATTAGGGTTTCCTCTCTGATAGTAAGTTCTGTCATCTCTCCGGTATGTACTATTATCTCTGTCTTCCTTCTTGGATGTATTCTCTTGTCTGTTTTGCTCTACAAATGATCTCTCTCCTCTGGAGAATGTTCTACCTCTCTAAAATTTACCTCATTTGCCTCTCTGTCTCTGATCACGTCTCTTATTCAACTTCTCTTCAACTTTCAGGGCAAACTATTATGCTTCTTCCAATGTTGTCATCCTCACCAAACTTAGTTCTTGAATGTTCAATCTCAATCCATTGATGTATCTAGCCACTTTCTCTTTGCTTGCTTCACTATGTCCTATCCTTATGATCATCTTATGAAATTTTTCAGTGTATTCCTTCACAAGTTTCTCCTTTTGTCTCAAGTTTTGCAATCTTTTCAATAGTTCCAACTCATAGTCAGCATGTATAAACTGATTCTTCAATTTTGTCACCATCCTGTCCCATTTTGTAATCTTTTATTTTCCTCTTCTATTTCTATCCAACTAAACTTCTTTCCACCATATAGTAGCATGTCCTTTCAACTTTGTCTTTGCAAATTTTACCTTCTCTGGATCTTCAATTTCTTCATACTCAAAGTACTCTTCCATGTCATTTATCTAGTCAATCAACTCTTCAGGGTTCAAATTACCAGTGTAGTTAGGGACATCAACTCTAAGTCTTTTTCCAATCTTTGAAATAGCTCACAACATCTTGACTTGATCTGATTCTTCTTCTTCATCACCTCATAGGGTTTCACCAATTTGTTTGATAGATTGAAATTCCTCTTCATCATCACTTTCAACATTAGGTCTAGGTATCAATCCTCTTTGCCTATCTTCCTCGATAGTATCCAATTGAATTCTCATTGTTTTCATCATTTTCATCATCTCATCCATTCTCCCAGCCATTGTTCTAACAACAGGGATTCTCCTCGGTGGCATCTTTCTAGGATCAAGTGTAAACTGCCTCAAATTCGGTGATTGGGCTACAGGGTGACAACTGCCTCACAATCGGCGATTAGTTGCAACACAAGTAACCTGCCTCAAATCAGCGATCTATCCACAACAAGATCTTACAAAATTCCTTCACCAACTTTGCTCAACTCGCTCCCAAAGATTCAAACTTTCACTCTAATACCACTTAGCGCAGTCACAGTTAGGAGGGTCCTCAAAGAGAACTATCCAAACAGTGCAGCTAGAGTAAACACAATAGAAACAACTAAAATATATGAAGCTAATCCAAATTCAATCATTTAGTATACCATAGAATTTAAATACAAATCAGCCGATAGCATGCGGGCTTACAATTAGGGCTCATCAGCCTGATTACATAATATCAGAATATATACACAAGATATAGCTTTGAAGCTCCTTCACGTAAATTCAAACTATCTATCTTCTAATTATGAGAACTTCTTTCTTAAGGATCTATTACATCAATATATATCATCTCCAGAACAATAGATTCCTCCGCGTTAGCCAAGAAAGAATACAAACTCCAAGAGAGAGGTGTAATGTGTGTACACGGATAGGTCAGACCTAAATGAATAGAATTCATCCACAAATGAATGGAATGGTGTGTGGATCTCAAGGAAGGTTAGCCATGAACCAATAATCATTGATTGATGTGTTTTTTAGCTTCACAAGTCATGAAATGCTCCTCAAGTCTTCTCCTTTAGCTAATTATCAGAGATTGTCAGGATGCTCTGCTTTGAGAAAACAATTGATCTTCTGATAGAGATAACTTTCTGGTACTTGATCCAAATGCTCTGAAAATTGGATATGATGTACATGAATGAATCTAGATGTTAAGTCTAGCTCCGTAAGATGTAAAATACAATTGCGACAGAATGTGGACCAAAATACAGAAACTGCTACTAACTGAACTAAACAGGAAAATGAAAGAAACAAACTGAAATGCAAACAAATTGAAATGCAGATGATTTGGTTGATGCAAGATTCCTCTTGAACCAAGGATGCTCCTGCATCACCATCCCTCCTTTCATCTCTTTTCCATGTTCAAAATCTCATATCTATACAACTAAACATTATTTCCTTCATCATATAAATGAAAATTATTAACTTTTACCTCTATCTCCTTTTGCTCTTCTACTGCTACAACATTCCTTTTATGATCATTCTTTGTTATCATCATCTTCATGCCTTTGCTAAGACATGATTCTTTTATACTTGCATTCTTTTCTTCTTTATCCTTTCATGAGGATCTCTCCTTCAATGTCATATACATAACCTTCTACTACATCTTTTTTCATACTTGTAAACAAAATAGTGTTAGCACAATCATGTGATTCATCTTCTCCCATCTACATATTCTCCACCACTTTATCATATTTATCTAACATTTACCTTTCAAGTAGGCTATATATCCTTTTCATCTCCTCTTTCAATAGGAGATCTTCTTCATCTTCATCCAATTCTTCATCAAAAATAGGACCTTCAATGACCTCTTTTTTTACTCCATCGGTTTCATTTATTTTCCTATACAAACAAATCAACATGCAAATGATCACAAAATTTAAAATCTTTCTCAACTATTTTCTCTTCATCCACTACCACTCTAAGTTTTGCATTCTCCAAATCAAGTCCTTTATTCTTTCCTCTTTCTACAATCTATCGTTTTGTGGCTTTTTTAGTCATCTTTATGGTATTTTTCTCCTTTTCGTTGTTCTTCTTCATGAGTATTTATTTCTCTCTTCCTTCAAGGTCAGCTGCAAACAACTCAATTTTAGACAAAATATGGACTTGAATTTTATCCACTTCTTTTCTCTCTTCTTCCACCAACACATTTTCCTCTTTCTCCATGCCATTCACCTGGTATTTGACTTCACAATCTCTCATATCTGCAATGACTTCATTTTGTGTAGCCTCTGGTGTTTCCAACAAAGTTTTATCTAATGCCTCAAGAGATCTTATAGCCTGATCTTCTTCTTCAACTATATCCTTCACAAAATTAAAAGTTGATTTAAAAATCAGTTCATCACTTCTTTCAACATCCTCTTCCAGGAGGATTTCCTTTCCACTGAACTCTTCTATCTCATCACCTTCTTCCAAACCTTCTCCTCCCTTAGGATAGCAATCTATCCTTTCTTTTTGTCATTCAACTTCAATATTTTCTTTATCCTTTTCTACTACGTCAACTTCTTGAAATTCTTCCTCATATCTTCTCTTATCTACCATGTTTCCTCTCCCTTGCTCAATTTCCAATGCAATCACTCTATCCTAGATTTTTCTTAACTCTTCAAACATAAAGTCCTCAAACCTTCTTTCTACCCACTATTCCACAACAAAATTCTCATAGGTCTCTTCATGACCCTTCTAGGCCTCTTTTTCGAAGACATCTTCTCCACTACTTCAGTTACAAGATCCCACTTGCAACAAGTTCTGCAATCTCTAGGGTATTAACCCTCTGCACTCATATGGCTCTACCTGCAAAATAATATTTCTCTATCCTCAATCAAATCTAACAAAACATACCTTTTATAGTTTCTCGTGCCTCCTCTACCCTCTACAGTTACAGGCTCCTTCTCACACCTGCAACAAAATTCTCTAAGACTCAAGTCCTCTACAATTACAGGCCTCTTCTCACCTACAAAAAATTCCTCAGAGCATCTAGCTCTCTACAGTTACTGAATCTCCTCCTCTGCAACAAATCACTTAGGGTTGTCATGAGACACCTCCCAGCTCTCAAGGCTATAACATCTTCTCAACTTCTTTTTAATTGCATCTTTCACCCAACAACAATATAAACACCTCTTTTATCTTCCTCAATGAGTGTTTCCTTGTCTACTTCTCTTTTCTTCTCTCTTCAATGAGCCTTTTCTTTGACTTTTAAATTTCTTCCAAGCAAACAACCTTTTTCATAATCTCTACTTCAACACATCCAAATGAACAAACCTACTCTGATACCACTTGACACAGTCATGACCAGGGGGTCTTACCAAATTGCCTAGTCATGCAGCCAATACAATACAATGGAAGCACAAATTCATATAAAAACACACAAATTTGAAAGTACCTTTAATTAATAACAAAATCACTGATTACATCAGGAATTTACTACTCCAACAATTGCAGACTCATCGCCCTTCCCAAGCATCAACATTAAGCTTTATAACTTATAGATCAACTGATTATATGCATACAATATAAAATCACTTCCCAAAGCTCATCATCATTCTTCTGCTAGAAGTCATTACCTTCATCCATTCACATGGTCTTCCCAATCTCAAGCCGCTTAACTTTTTCTGCAATACAGGGATCGCCTTCCACTAGTCAAACCCCAAGATTCATCTTTGTGTCAAACAGATCCTCGCAACCATATCTAAAGAATCCCAATCTACAACAATTTCACCCCTGCTCAAAGAGGAACCCCTCACAATATGCAATGGTTTCCAATTTATACACAGATTGGAAAGAACCTGAAAAGTCGATAGTTTTATAACTAAATCCCAACAGTCGCCAAGCATTTGAATAGTTATAGAACTAAATTGTCACCCCAAACAAGTAGTTAATCCCAATACTATCGTTGATGTATAACATCCTCCAATGTATATTTCGGCAATTTTATACATACTCAAATTTTATAAAAATCCATCAGAAAAATACCCTCTCCACGGACCACGGAGTCATTCCCCAACAAATCTATCTTTTCAAGAACCATCTTCATCAGCGTTGTTTTAGGTTTCAGAACTTAGACATTCCATGATACACCATTATGAAGAAGTTGTCGGTAAAAGTGGCACTTCGCAAACTTAAGATTTCGCCAACACACACTTTATCGATGAACTATTTGGTTCACAAACTAAAAAGTTTGCCGATACAATTCCTTAATCCATCAAGTTCTCTTATCAGTAAAACTTACCACTCATGAACTCTTTGTCAGCATATCGACAACTTTTGAAAACTACGAACTTACTATCACTTCAAACTTTCCTTCCATTGGCCATATCAGTAATCAGTGAACTAAAGAAAATTTGAAATTTATTCTTTAAAGATTTTATCGGCAAAATGAGTCATCAGCAAACCTAATGGTTCACAAACTAGAGATTTTGTTGACAATGAAACTTATCGGTGAAAGAGAAAGTTTTAAAACTTCCAACTTTGCTGATCATCACAAAGAAAGCATTCTTCAAAATTCTTTTCAAAGATACAAACGGTGAACTTTATCAAATTTTAACTTTCCTTCAAAGCTTGTCAACGATATTGCTTGTTGGCAAACCACTGGATTGGTGAACTGAATAATTTGTGAAATAGAAAATTAGCCGACTTGTTCTAACTTAGCCATTTCTCATACAAACTACACCAAACATGAATTGGAGATACCCAATAAGATCTTCTACATGATGATGTTCTTCAATTAGCCAATCTTTATTATGAAAACCCTCCTGAAGTAGAAGACCAAAACCAACACAAACAAAGCAAAAGCACAACAAAAATGAACAGAAACAGAAACTGAAAACATGAAATATTTTTTGTTGATGTTGATTACTCATGGACCTGGATGCTCCTGCATCAAAAATAGACCTTATAACATCTTTCTAAGAGTTACAAGCATATTTATAGAAGCTTCAAGAGCTTTCTCATAAACTTGGGTGTTCAACTCCACTAGAGGATAAAATAGAAACTACCCATGTCCAAAAAGCATAAAAACTTGTTACACATCATCATATATGCATTCTTACACCTCTCACAATGTCATAGATTCTTGTCACACATCATAATGTTAATCAATATTCCTAGTCTATTTTGGAACTCCCTATACTAATGCTCTTAGATGTGTCATATAATCTGTCATACGTAAGTTCCCCCACATATTACAATTTCAAAAGATGCTCTTACACACATTCCAAGATAGCTAAAATGTGCCACCTGCCCACCTTAAAGTGGGATGCCTTATTACACACATTCCAAGATAGCTAAAATGTGGCCCAATCTACTTTTAGACTATCAAAAATGCGGATAATTCTATCTAATGTAGGAGATGCCTCTGAAAGGACTCAATTTGTACCTATGTCATAGGGTTTGCCACATTTCAACCATAAAGCTTGAAATCCAGTGAGCTTAAAAATAATTGTTTTAATTTGCCCTAAAATTTGAATAGAAAAGGGCTTAGCTTTTTTTTAAATGCATTTTATATTATGGTTTTTGATTGTTTTTCATAAGAGGAACCCTAATGACATGAAATACATGAATTTACAAGCCACAAATGTACAATTTACACCTGCAGTTCAAAGACGAAGTGTTTGCTGTTAATCTCATAGGCCATTCATGCCTCGCTATTGCAAACGCGGTGACGTGGTGGCCTCTCACTATTGCAAAGTCTAAAAGAAAAGAGGAGTGATGATTACAAGTAGCAAGACTATCATGCATTCATTCAATTTAAATATTGCAAGGGACCTTTGTGGGACGAAAGGACTACAAACATGTTGTTCATAGATGATCTTATGTGGGTCACACGTCCCAAGAAACATTAAATTCAAACATTATTTGCCATGACGTATGGCGTCCAGTGTAAATAGCTAGTTGTTTGCAAATTTTTTGACTCTTGTTTATTTTGACAGATTTGTTTGACATGTTTGTCTAATTTGTTCTATTGATTTGAATTCTTTTGTTTTTTTTAACTTGGTTGATTTATATGGACCAGTCGCTAAGATTTCAATAGCAGGTACATTTACAATACACTAACTGTCTAAGCTCTTCCGTGTATGGGAATGTAAACAACTTGCTACCCATAGAAAGAATCTTAAATGTAACATGTAAAACTTGTCCTTCCAATGAACTTTGCTTGGAAGTAGCAGTGAAAATTTATTGTCGTGATTTTGATACCAACAAAGATGAGTTTAGGAATATGGCAAAGTTTGTTTTTAATTTTTTTGCTACATAGTCTTTGTCTTTATTTTTATTTTTGTGGTTTTTTTAATTATTATTTTATTAATTTTTTTAATAAAATCTAATTTTAAGACATTAAATTTTAGGATGTGATGTTTGTTTTGTGTTTTTTTTAATCTTTTTTTTTAATTTAAAATTCAATACATTAAAATTTAATATTTAAAATATTTAGTATAGATTTTTAAGTATTAATATATTTAATATATAAAATTTATTAAATAAGTTTAAAATTTTTAATTTAATATAATGGTTTATATAGATTTTAAATTTATTTAGTATAATATTTAAAATTACAAATTTATATTACTCAAAACACATTTTTGGTTTAGTGTTCTAGATTTTAATTTTTAATATTAAAAAAATTACAAAATCTTCTTAAATTTGTTTTTAGGTTTTTTCAATTTATTCTAGATTTAACTACTATAAAATTTGGAAGTTTTTTTGGCTGTTTTCCTTCTCTTTCAACACTCCTCCTTAGGCAAGACCTTATTTTCTAGGCAATACTTAATGTTGTAATTGATGATACTCAAATTATTTTTGAGAAAATGATTTTGTGAAGATATCTGCAACCATATTTGTTGAAGAATATTATTCTTTTATCGTCACCAAGAACATAAACCTTGTGACATAAATTTGTACTACTATGATAATGAAGATGGTTCTTTATAGGTTTTGCATTTTCTAGATCTTAAAACAATTTAATAGTTGTGAAATGGGTGGAGCCTATGAAAGAGACTAGTGTCCACCTTGTGACATAAATTTATACTACTAGGATAATAAAGATGGTTCTTTATAGGTTTTACATTTTCTAGATCTTAAAACAATTTAATGGTTGTGAAATGGGTGGAGCCTATGGAAAGAGACTAGTGTCCACCTTGTGACATAAATTTGTACTACTAGGATAATAAAGATGGTTCTTTATAGGTTTTACATTTTCTAGATCTTAAAACAATTTAATAGTTGTGAAATGCGTGGAGCCTATGGAAAGAGACTAGTGTCCACCTTGTGACATAAATTTGTACTACTAGGATAATGAAGATGGTTCTTTATAGGTTTTACATTTTCTAGATCTTAAAACAATTTAATGGTTGTGAAATGGGTGGAGCCTATGGAAAGAGACTAGTGTCCACCTTGTGACATAAATTTGTACTACTAGGATAATGAAGATGGTTCTTTATAGGTTTTGCATTTTCTAGATCTTAAAACAATTTAGTAGTTGTGAAATGGGTGGAGCCTATGGAAAGAGACTAGTGTCCACCTTGTGACATACATTTATACTACTATGATAATGAAGATGGTTCTTTATAGGTTTTGTATTTTCTAGATCTTAAAACAATTTAATGGTTGTGAAATGGGTGGATCCTATGGAAAGAGACTAGAGTCTACTTTGTTTATTAGGGGAGAGGACCCAATTGTTGAGCATGTTCCAATAGCTGTGATAATATTTGTGTATTTAAGGCCCAATATTTTTAAAAAGTTTAGCACTAGTATTTGTGACTTTAAGGTTGTTAGTGTTACTATAAGTACTTATAATTGAAAGAAATGTGCTCAATAGATTTAAAAAGCAACCAATCATGTGATGTCACATTAGTGCACCAACAAAACATGATTTATTACAGACCTATTGGTCCACCCCTTTTGGGGGGAACTATTTGACACCTCAACAAAAAGCACGCTGATGTGGCCTCATATTTGATGATGTGACCCTAAAACTTTAGTTATAAGTAGGGGCCTTGCCAAATAAATTGGTGTAAAATTTTTGGAGTGATTCAAAATTGCCACCCATGATATTAATAGGTATGAAATTAGGATGCTCAACTACTGGGTCCTCTCTCCTATATGACTAATACTTGTAAATGTATCGATCACCATTTCATGTACTACTCTTTCTACTCTGTGGCAGCACAAGCGACGAGGGTCTTTGGGTCAGTGTAAGAAATAATATAATATTGAGGGAAGCGCTTGGCCAATGGATTAATAAATATAAAATGTAGCGATTTATAAATATATAATTTCGGATTACAGAAAGTTTGGAATGTTACAAAACCACCAAAAACAGGAGGAGTTCACTGACAATAGGCATGCCTTCAAAGCGACTATTTGACTACTACAGTTAACTGAGGTGATTGCTGAAACGACGAGCTCTTCTTATTAACAACAGCAGGTCATGTCTTACCAACAAAACAGATCATCTTGCAAAACTATAAAGTCATCGTTATGTTGTAACATATCGTGGCTGAGACCTAATGTAGTTCCTACTTCACTGGCATTATAAAATCCAGTCGTGAGAGACGCAAGATTAGCCTGTGCATTGAAGAGCTCCGCTTGTGTGGTTGCCAGTTCTGATTGCAGTTGTAATACTTGTTTCTGCAGTCGACAAATTTCACCAGTACAGCCGTAGATTGGATCATGCGCTCTTGCACTTGCTTCAAACACCATGCTGGTTACAGCATCTGCTCTCCTCTCAGCCGGAATATCCTGCAATAACAAAACAGCAGATTTAATCAAGGTTCTTACGTTTTATCCTTACTTGTCAAGGTTCTTACGTTTTGTTAAAACTGAGAAAAGGAATGACATTCAAGGCGGTCTTTTCACAAAATCTAAAAAAGCATTTGTTTTAGGTATACCTGAAGCGTTTTGATAATGTTGCTTGTTCCAAATAATCTGTGCACTAGTAAAAACTTTAGAGGATCGTTTGGTGGAAAATAGGGAGCGAGCACGCAATTATCCCCACATTTTCTTCGTTGAATCCTGCAGGCTGCACAAGGATAAACAATCCCAGACATCTCTTGCGCTTTCTGTTCCATCTGAATTAAGCACCAGAAGAAGAAAAAATTATAAAAGTTCTAAGAATAAATCTAGCAGATCAGTCGTAGAAAATAAACAACTGCAATCAATGAAGCTAGGAGATGATATCGATTTCTGTGAGACGCTAGGACATAGATACATAGATTATAAAGCTGATGGTGTTGAGCGGCTATTCTAGAAAATGTTCAATTTACATGTGTAAAAGAGATCTTTTTAGTAGTGTGGAATGGTTTTCCAAAGATTAAATCTTATTAAATGTGAAAATTGTGACATTTTAGAAGGATGGAGTCTGGTCTATGTCAATTTCAACAGAATGAATAGGAGATTGTAGTGTCTCACTCACATAATTCACTGATGCAGACTAAATATCGAATGAGGTTTTGTTGCAAAATTTGTTTATACAGCAGTGATACAAACAAGTAATAACGATTCCTTTATTTTTTGGTTGTCTCTTTTATGTATTTCTTTATATGCTATGTTATTGAAGATCCACTTGTCTTTCAATACCCTTAAAGGTTTAGTACTCAAACTGAAATATAACAGTCAAATTCTCAATAATTTCAAAATTTAAAAAAAACAATTACATATACAATTATATCCAAGAAACATAATCACTCACAATTCTATTAGAAAAAATAATCCCAAAAAATGAGACCAATCCAGTTTTAAAATAAGATATTAATAATAAAAAATAAGAAGTAAATTAAAAACAACTTACATACAAATCAAGTAAAATAAACAAATACACTTCGTTCTTTTGCAACAATTTTTCGTTCTTTTGACTTTTATGGCGTTTTTTTGGTTTGAATGGAGTACTCTGTTCATTAGAGAGAAAAAGAAAAATTCTAAAACTGTGTAGAAAGTTGTTGCCAAACAATGCCTTGTACTACTGAGTCCTCGCCACGTGCGGATTGCAAATAAACGTGAAGCCTTTTTATTTGATACACGTTATCGTGGAATTTTGGGGCCATTTCGAATCCTCTTTTCTCCTCTTGACTTGAGATTCCACCCCTCGTTTTAAATTATCCTCTTTGTTTAGGTATCTTGATTGCTTCTTACCCACTACTCTGAAATATCCCTTTGTAGGGAAAAAAATTCATATCCTTACATAAAGCAACTAATAATGTCATTAATTATATTTATTATAACTATTTTTTTTTTTTTAAAAGTTAGGATTGGAAACAATAAATAGTGAAATAAAATATATAAAAAATGAATGGTGTAAAACATATAAGAAATCAAGTTGCGACAATGTTAGATTTTTAGGGCATCCTCAAACAAATGTCTCATATTATTCAAATTGACTAAACTTTGCTCTAGTTTACCTACATGAATGTGGAACTAATCTCCACGAGTGTGAATATCAATCTAATGCACAAATCTAAACTATAAGTAATGAGAATGAACCAACAAAAAGCTAACTGCTAAAATTTGATTGCCTTGATCTTTTGATATTTGAGTCTCGATAATGGTTGGCAATGTTTAAAAATACCTTAGGGAAAATTGTTGAATTGTAAGGATCATGTTTCCCTTACTAAGACCCTCAGTAGATCAACTTTATAGCTCAAAGTGAATGATTGAAGACAATAAACAAAGATGCAATGGTGCCAAAAATAATATGACAAACAGACAATGTAGCATAGATTCTACTTTAGGTTATTTTATGTTATTGCAAAATAGAGACATCAGTGCTCTAGACTAGGTTAAGTATACATGATGTCTATCCTCAACAAAATATATCCCTCAATCTTGATGGTGCTAGACATGATCAAATGACTATAAGATCTTGTACTACTCAAAATGTGACTCAAGCACAAATACGGATGAGTCAGCTTTGATACATCACATGAACCCTCTCCTTTTTGTGGGTGACCTCCAAGTTCCTCCCACTCTCATGGCAAAAGTCAGTCGAGTGGAGGCGTTACTCAGGGGTGGTCCTATTCTCGTGGAATCAGAACGTCACAGATAGCAGTTGGTCAATCCTGTAAGCACTAAAAAGATGCATGGGCATACATCATAATCCTATGATGAGTTGTGATCCTAAACGCGTACATGTAAGAATGTAAATATGACCTCTCAACATGCGTTCTCATTGGCAATACATGGATTGGACTCTCTTTTTTCTTTCCTCCTTTGCTTTTTCATTGCTAACTTATGCAATCTTGGTCTTTCTTCTTTAGACCTTTGTCAATTCTTTATTTTCTTTGCTTTTCAGCCTTGTCGCAAGACCTACAAGTGTTGTTTCCTAGTAAACCTCCGTCTTGTTGACCTTTTTCATCATTTTCAAGACTCTAAAGACCTCGAACTAACTTTATGATTTTATCTCCAACCCCATTTTATGTTAGCCTTTCTTCTTACCCTGGTTGCCCCTTATTATTTTCAGGTCACCCCCTGGGTGACCACCCTGCTAAACTAGGCAACCACCTCTTATGGTACCTTTTTAGCAAAACAAAGTTGCTAGGTGTGTTGTTCTGTCACCTAGACATCCATTTGACCATGGTCGCCCCCTTTTTGACCATGGTCTCCTCCAGGCGACCACCCTGCAAATGTGGTGACCCTGTCATGTTTTCTTTTGTAGTTTTACTTCAAGTTTGATCTCAAAAAAGCACTATTTTTGCTCCAATTTGCATGAGATTTTCACCCTAACTGAGAGTCATATATTCTTAACCTTTCAATCAACTTTAATCATGCAAATTTAGCTCAGTTAAACTATAGTTAACTCATCCCTCTCTCATGCAAACTCCTTTTTCTCTCCTGTGATAAGCTTTCAAGCTCACTTCACTACCCAATCAATCCAGTTCACTGAGAAATCAATTAAGTTAACTCTCTAATCAAGGGAGTTAATTCTCCAATCAATTCCACCTTCCAACCTATAAATACCCCCTCCTCCAAGCAATAAAGGAGGTAAATTATTCATTATTGCAGCCCAAGTTTGCTTAGTTTTTGCTCTCCCTTGGCATTCTTATGCTCATTGCAGGACTCTCGTGCCTTTTGCTTTTGTTGTTTATGCTCAAGCTTTTCAAAAAGCCTTATACAATATAGCCACGCTAGCCAATTCTCAAGCCCAAGTGCTTCATTCAAGCTCTCATAGCTTCATCCAAGCTTTCTCAAGCTTTTATTCGATTTGTTTGCCATTCAATCCTTGTTGCCAAGAGGAGTACCCCATTGTTGCAGAGAAAGGGAAGGATACTACAAGGATCTCTAAAGGTACTCCAGGCTCATGTGCCTTCAATTTTAGGCTCCTTCATGCTTTTCATAGTAATTAGAAAATCAATCTTGCTCTTGGAATAATAATCTTGTTATTGCAAATTCCTTGATATGTTAATTTAGATTGTTAGATTAGCTTGTTTTATTGCAATTTAGATTAGTCTCATTTCAAAGCATTTTTCCAATTCTTAGAGTAGTCCAAAAAATAGAGTAATTGCATTAGGTAATTTCATACTAGTTTGCATTCATATTTCAATTCCTAGTATAACTTAGTTCATTTTATTTCAAAAATTGGTGAAAAAGAACAAAAAGTTGTTTGCATACATTGTAGCTTGCATTTCATATCAAAAACCTATAAAATACAAAAACATTAGAAAATACCCAACAAGAAATCAAAACAAGTTCACAAACCCTAGATTTTGTGACAAGGTCAACACAAATCAATCAATTCAAACAAAGAAAAGAAAACCTTAGGTCATCACCCTAAGTCAAACATAAATCAAATTGTGGCTAACTCAAACTAACTCTCTTCGTTCAGGCCCACAAATGTGCCCTAGACTTAGAGGTGAGTGGGTGAGGGTGATCCTAGAGGAGATCGAAGAGTTACACCCTAGGCCTCAACACACACGATTGACCATTCAAGAACATGAACATAGGCTTAGGTTGATTGAACAAAGACATCAAATCCAACAACTCCTACAAGTGGGAGAGGAAAGGTTTCGATGTGTTAGACACATAAATGATTACAATAGACAACTGAATAGGCGTTAGAATCTAGCTAACTTGAACAAGAGATCAGTGGTTAGTGACCTTCATGTCATTATCATTATCTCCACCATTATGGTCTTTGAACACAACTTAGCAAATAATCCACAAGAAAGGCCCTAGGGCTAGTCGATCATTATCTGCAAAGTCTAGCTCTCAAGTGAGTAGGACCACCCCTGTGTCTTGCCTCCTCTTGACTCACTTCTACCACAAGATAGAAAGAGAGAGAGAGTGATGTCCAGGTTTGCCCATGGCAAGGAGAAGGGTTTGTGTCCTCCTTCAAGGATGACTCAACTGCCCTAAGCTATTGAGTCACATTTTTTAGTGTATAGGTCCTGGGGCTTGTTATGTGTCAATGTCTCTTCTAAGACCATGATGGTGGAAATAGCCCTATGACTCCATTGTAGTCATTGCAAGAGAATCCAATGAAGGATTGTCCCATCATGCATCCCAATCAACTTCACTTGTGTGCATTGTGATAACAACAATATGCATGCCTTCAAATTCTTATAATCATGTGCTCTAACCTTCAAATATTGTAACAAATTGTATGTGCCAACATATCCTTGCTAAATTTCATCCTTAAGATTGTTGTTTGTCAAGATTTTTCCACTTCTCTTAGATGCAAACTAACTTTTATAAATTCCAGCCCTTAATGATTGTTAGTGTTCTCTTTGATTCCTTTAGTTGTAGGAAAATAAATGTAGATTAACCTCTTAAACTTGCAACCCTTAAGTGAATATAGTTTGTGATAGTTGTAGCAACAATTTCAGCTATGAAGGAACACTATTTCTTGAGAATTTAATAAAACATTGGTGCAGGGCACCTAGGAGCAGTCTGACACCTCAAGCATTTTTTATGCATTTTGATAAGCTATGTTTTGTTTTGATTGTATGTGTGGTAATAAGGCTTTAGCCATGTTTGTATGGTCCCTTTTGTGTGGTCAAGATGATTGAGGTGACCCTATAAACCTCAATCATGCTTAGTCCACTTGGATCCTTGTTGTGCCAATTAGGCCTAGAAGGTCTAAGGATTGGTTTTCAAGTTTTTTTTGGTTGTTTTAATGTTTTAGTATGTTGGAAGGAGTTTGTTGATCATTTGGACTCCATTGGATGAGCCAAACAAATCAACCTCCTTGTGTTAATGCAAAACACCATAGTTGTCAAAGGTGTTATGTGTTGGGTCGGTTCAAAAACCACTTTGGGCAGTTAAATGTTGTTGTAGAAGTTGGAAACCAACTTGGATGGATTAATATGGTGGATATCTGACTCCAATATGGAGGAGGAAGTTTTTGTACGGAATTTGGGCACAAAAATCAAGAAAACTGACTATTTTTTTACTATTTTTCTTGCTGTGTACAGACTGTACGGACTTTTCACGTGTGCAAATGATATTTTTCTGAAAGCTCTTGGAGTCAGGGTTCCAATGCAACTAGTTTGAGGTCTTGAAGTGGTCGGAGTCAAAAGTTATTGAATTTTCTTTCAAAACTGGTCTAGAAACCCTGTTTTCTAGGGCAGTCCCACAAATTTGGCCCTAGAATGCATGTCCACTGATGAAATTTCATGCCACTCAGTGAAATGCAGGCTAGGGGTGTATACTACTTGATTCCAAAAGCATTTTCTGAGAAAATACAGTTTACTATTTTTAATGTGATGCCCTAGGTCAAATATCTCTATGTATTTGACTGAATTTATGCAATTTATTGTTGTATTTGACAAAACCCTAAGAGGATGAGTGAATGAATGGTGGATTTGTGTTGTTTGGGGATGGTAGAGTCATTCCAAGTTCCTGCCCCTGACCTATGCACCCAATTTTGAGCACTTGCTTTGTAACCTAGCCTAAATTGATCAATTAGGCCTAGAGACCTAGTAGGCGTTCTGGATTGCTGGAGTAGAGTTGGAGCAGGAGATTTGGAGGTTTGTTAGGGTCCCCTGAAAGGTGTTCAATTCCATCATTTGTTTGCCTAGACCTTTGGGATTTTGTCAAGCTTTGTTGATAAAACCTAGTTTGGAGGGCTAGTAGCCTTACTAGTCAAGGTATAGGTTGAAGAGTTTTGGGAAGTTGGAGATCAAACCAACTACATAGAAGGTGTTTGTTGATCTGTATTAAGGTGTTGGAGAAGCCTTAGGGGTTGGACAATAGTCTGGACATCAAATCCTTCATATGCCTTGTATGTGCCTTTGGTTGGTTGGTTGGTTGAAGGCTAGTTGAAGTGGGTGAGTGGGCAAAGGACAATAGAGTAAACCATTGTGTGTTGATTCCCTTGTGCCACTCTGCATCAGGTGGTATCAGAGCCATCAAAGAGATGGGAGATAGAGAAGAGGAGGAGGAAATTCCTTCAAAGGTGACAAATGCCGAATTGGCAAAGATAGTGAGAGAGCAAGCAGCCAAGAACAAAAGGATGGAGGCTGAGATAGAAAAGTTGAAGAAAGAAAAAGACAAGAAGAAGAAGTCAGAAGTCATCTTAGATTCAGATGAAGAGGATCAAGATGAGGAAGAAGAAGTGCCTATGGAAGAGCCACAAGGAGGCATGTCAGAGAGACAATTCCTAGATGCACTTGGAAAGTTGAGTAGGAAGGACACTAAGGCAGACTTACCTATGTTTCCTGGTAAGATGAATCCAGAGGAGTGCCTTGATTGGATTGAGGCAATGGAGAACTATTTTGAATGTGAAGAAGTGGCAGAAAATCAGAAAGTGAAGATTGCCAAATCAAGAATGAAAGGGCCAGCCTTGAGTTGGTGGAATTTTATTCAAAATGAGAGGATAGAAGATGATAGGAATCCTATCTCTACATGGAGGAAGATGGTACCTGAAATCAAGAAGCAATTTGTCCCTGAGGATTATGAGGTCAACTTGAACAAGAAGTTGCACAACTTGAGACAAAAGGACATGGACGTAAGCACCTACACAGAGGAGTTTCACAAGATGACATTGAAAGCCAAGATGCCTGAGAATGAAAAACAGAAGCTTGCAAGGTATCTTAATGGCCTCAAGTTCTCCATTCAAGATGAATTAACTCTCTTTAACCCGGAGACAGTCCATAAGTGTTTTCAAATGGCACTGAGGATTGAGGATAAGCAGAGAAGAAAAGGGGATTTTGGCAGCAGTAGCAGAGGCAGAGGAAATCAGAATTTTAGGGGCAGGGGCAGATTTCAAAACAGAGATAATATCTCTAGATTCCAAGGTGGCGGATCACAAGAAGGCAGCCAAGGGCAGGCTGATAAAAACAGTGCTGATAAGGGTCAGTTTAGGGGCAGAGGTAATGGCAGAGGAAGAAGTGGGGGCAGAGGTCCCAATGTGTTTACTGGAAGGTGTTTCTCTTGCAATCAGATTGGACATCAGTCCTTTAGGTGCCCGGAGAAGATGGGAAACACTGCTGCAAATCAGAAAGAAAGAAGAGTACAACTCCTTCAAGAAGAGGATTGTCAAAGCACCACAAGTTACCAAACAGCCTCTTCCAAGTCTGCAGCACCTGAGAGTGGAGAATGCATCATGTTCAACAGGTCACTCATCATGCCAGCCACCAAGGAGCAGCCCCAAAGAAACAACTTGTTCAGAACCACTTGCAAGGTGAAAGGAAAAGTGTGCAAGGTAATAGTTGATTCAGGTTCTTCTGAAAATTTGGCTTCTAATGAAATGGTGACTAAGTTAGGATTGGAAAGAATGCATCATCCTAACCCCTATAGAGTCTTTTGGCTAACCAAGGAACAACAAATTGTGGTGAAAGAGCAATGTTGGGTTGAATTCAAGATAGGTGAATATCATGGTAAGGTTCTTTGTGAGATAGTGGATATGGATGCATGCCACCTTCTTCTTGGAAGGCCTTGGCAACATGACACAAGTGCCCAACATGATGGTAAGAACAATGTGATTCATTTGTCCAAGAATGGTGAAAAGTTTACAATGACTCCTTTGATTGATGATTGCAAAGAGAAAGTCATTTCTAGTTCAGTTATGTTGGTAGGTGAAAAAGAGTTTTTGGCTAACCTCAAGGAAGAGAAAGTGCCATGTTTTGCAGTAGTCATCAAGCCCAAGGATGTGAATCCCAAGAAGGTCAAAGTGCAGCACCCTCTTAGGAGGATTGGACCAAAGGAAGTGGAAGAACTATTGGAGAAGTTTCAGGATGTGATAGCTGATGAAGGCAAGGATGCCCTTCCACTAAAGAGGGAGATTAGTCATTGCATTGATCTCATCCTTGGATCCACCCTACCAAACCAAGCAGCCTACAAGTTGACTCCAGAGCAAAATGCTGAAGTGGCAAGACCAATCCAAGACTTGTTGGATAGAGGACTTATCAGGAGGAGTATTAGTCCATGTGCAGTACCTGCAGTGCTTGCACCTAAGAAGGAAGGAACATGGAGACTATGCACTAATTCCAGGGCCATCAACAAGATTACTATCAGGTATAGATTTCCAATGCCTAGAATAGAAGATTTAATGGATTGCTTGGGTAGTGCTAAGTATTTTACCAAGATAGATCTAAAAAGTGGTTATCACCAAATCAGGATAAGGGAAGGGGATGAGTGGAAAACTACCTTCAAAACCAATGAAGGACTATTTGAATGGGTTGTCATGCCTTTTGGCTTGTCAAATGCACCAAGCACCTTCATGAGATTGATGAATGAAGTGCTAAAACCTTTCCTTAACAAGTTTATTGTTGTATATTTGGATGATATACTGATTTTTAGTGACAGCAAGGAAGACCACATAAGGCATATCCATCAAGTGCTCAGGAGGCTTCAAGAGGAGAAGTTGAGAATCAATCTTGACAAATGTGTCTTCCTACAAGAAGAGTTGATATTTTTGGGGTTTGTCATCTCCAAGGGCAGCCTAAAAATGGATCCAAGTAAGGTTGCAGCCATTCTTAATTGGCCAACACCTACAACAGCCTCGGAGGTAAGGAGTTTCCATGGTTTATGCAGCTTTTATAGAAAGTTCATTAGAGGGTTTAGTGGCATTTGTGCTCCACTTGTTGACACCATAAAAGGGGGCAAGAAATGTGTGTTTGTATGGACAAATGAGGCCAGCAAAGCCTTTGAACTGTTAAAGAAAAAAATTTCAGAAAAACCAGTCCTAGTGCTACCTAATTTTGACAAGGTCTTTGTGGTAGAATGTGATACAAGTAAGAGGGCTGTTGGGGGAGTCCTAAGTCAAGATGGGAGGCCTATAGCATTCTTTAGTGAGAAGTTAAATGAGGCAAAACAAAACTACTCCACCTATGATCTAGAGTTATATGCCATGGTTCAGTCATTGAGGAAATGGAGACACTACTTATTGCCAAAGGAATTTATAGTTTTTACTGACAACCATGCATTAAGCTTCTTGAACAGGCAGCAAAAGTTGAATCACAGACATGTCAAGTGGATGGAGTACATCCAAGCATACACCTTCTCCATAAAACACAAGAAAGGAGTGGCCAATAAGGTAGCTAATGCCTTAAGTAGGAGAAATCTTGTTGTGCAAACTATTCAGTTGGAAAGTACAGGTATTCATGCCATTAAAGATCAGTATACAGCAGATGAAGACTTCAAAGAGCCATACCTATCTTGCAAGGCCATGACAGGAAGGTATAATACTGATTTTTCTGATTTTTTGTTGCAAGATGGATATCTTTTCAAGGGTAGCATGTTGTGTATCCCAAGAGGATCTGTTAGAGAGAATATAATAAAGGAAAAGCATTGTGGCAGCATGTCAGGTCACTTTGGTATTGATAAGACCCTAGAATTGGTTAGGAGGTACTATTTTTGGCCAAAATTGCCAACCGATGTAAGGAAGTTTGTTGAAACTTGTCAAATTTGCCAAAGAGCAAAGTGGCATACATCAAATGCAGGTTTATACACTCCTCTACCTATTCCTTCAAAGCCTTGGGATTCCATAAGTATGGACTTTGTACTTGGTTTGCCTAGAACAAAGAATGGACATGACAGCATTTTTGTGGTTGTAGATAGGTTCTCAAAAATGTCTCACTTCATCCCATGTAGAACCACACATGATGCCTCACACATAGCAGGTCTTTTCTTCAAGGAAATAGTCAGGTTACACGGTTTACCTTTGTCCATAATCTCAGATAGAGACCCCAAGTTCATTGGACACTTCTGAAGGACACTGTGGAAGAGACTAGGTACAAATTTGTCCTTATCATCTGCCTATCACCCTCAGTCTGATGGACAAACAGAAGTGATTAATAGGTCACTTGGCAACCTCCTAAGATGCCTAACCAAGGAGCAGGGTGCTAGTTGGGATTCAATTTTGGCTCAGGCAGAGTTCTCATACAATGACACTGTCAATAGAAGCACCGACCTGTCTCCTTTCCAAATTGTTTATGGCACTCACCCAAGGGGTATTTTGGAACTAAGAGAGGTTAAAGGACTAGAAAATAGCAGTGCCTTGGCTGAAGACTTTGTTCAAGTCATGAAAGATGTCCATGAACAAGTACAACAAAAATTGCTGTCCACTTCTCAGAAATATAAACAATTTGCTGACAGAAAAAGAAGGGATTTGCAGTTCAAGGAAGGTGATTTAGTAATGGTTCATCTAAAGAAGGAGAGGCTCCTGGCAGGTAAACACACTAAGCTACTCATGAAGAAGATTGGGCCTTGTGAAGTGCTCAAGAAATGTGGAGAAAATGCCTACAAAATCAGACTTCCGGATGGCATTGCTTTGTCTCCAATTTTTAATGTTTCAGACCTTTATCCCTATAAAGGATCTGATCCTCAGATTGTTGTTGAAGAAGATCAAACTGATCACACACTCCAGGAACTCATTCCTTCATCTCCAAATCAAATTGAGTGCATTTTGGACAAGAGGATTGCAAAACAAACTAGAAGGCACACCTATCATGACTATTTGGTGAAGTGGCTAAACAAACCTCAGGAGGATGCCACTTGGATGAGCAGGGTAGACATTGAGAAGGCAGGTTTCACATTTGATAGCATTCCAACTCAAGAGACTTGAGTTCTGTTTGACAGTGGGTGTATGGTGCAGGGCACCTAGGAGCAGTCTGACACCTCAAGCATTTTTTATGCATTTTGATAAGCTATGTTTTGTTTTGATTGTATGTGTGGTAATAAGGCTTTAGCCATGTTTGTATGGTCCCTTTTGTGTGGTCAAGATGATTGAGGTGACCCTATAAACCTCAATCATGTTTAGTCCACTTGGATCCTTGTTGTGCCAATTAGGCCTAGAAGGTCTAAGGATTGGTTTTCAAGTTTTTTTTGGTTGTTTTAATGTTTTAGTATGTTGGAAGGAGTTTGTTGATCATTTGGACTCCATTGGATGAGCCAAACTAATCAACCTCCTTGTGTTAATGCAAAACACCATAGTTGTCAAAGGTGTTATGTGTTGGGTCGGTTCAAAAACCACTTTGGGCCGTTAAATGCTGTTGTAGAAGTTGGAAACCAACTTGGATGGGTTAATATGGTGGATATCTAACTCCAGTACGGAGGAGGAAGTTTTTGTACAGAATTTGGGCACAAAAATCAAGAAAACTGACTATTTTTTCGCTGTTTTTCTTGCTGTGTATGGACTGTACGGACTTTTCACGTGTGCAAATGATATTTTTCTGAAATCTCTTGGAGTCAGGGTTCCAATGCAACTAGTTTGAGGTCTTGAAGTGGTCGGAGTCAAAAGTTATTGAATTTTCTTTCAAAACTGGTCTAGAAACCCTGTTTTCTAGGGCAGTCCCACAAATTTGGCCCTAGAATGCATGTCCACTGATGAAATTTCATGCCACTCAGTGAAATGCAGGCTAGGGGTGTATACTACTTGATTCCAAAAGCATTTTCTGAGAAAATACAGTTTACTATTTTTAATGTGATGCCCTAGGTCAAATATCTCTATGTATTTGACTGAATTTATGCAATTTATTGTTGTATTTGACAAAACCCTAAGAGGATGAGTGAATGAATGGTGGATTTGTGTTGTTTGGGGATGGTAGAGTCATTCCAAGTTCCTGCCCCTGACCTATGCACCCAATTTTGAGCACTTGCTTTGTAACCTAGCCTAAATTGATCAATTAGGCCTAGAGACCTAGTAGGCGTTCTGGATTGCTGGAGTAGAGTTGGAGCAGGAGATTTGGAGGTTTGTTAGGGTCCCCTGAAAGGTGTTCAATTCCATCATTTGTTTGCCTAGACCTTTGGGATTTTGTCAAGCTTTGTTGATAAAACCTAGTTTGGAGGGCTAGTAGCCTTACTAGTCAAGGTATAGGTTGAAGAGTTTTGGGAAGTTGGAGATCAAACCAACTGCATAGAAGGTGTTTGTTGATCTGTATTAAGGTGTTGGAGAAGCCTTAGGGGTTGGACAATAGTCTGGACATCAAATCCTTCATATGCCTTGTATGTGCCTTTGGTTGGTTGGTTGGTTGAAGGCTAGTTGAAGTGGGTGAGTGGGCAAAGGACAATAGAGTAAACCATTGTGTGTTGCTTCCCTTGTGCCACTCTGCATCAAACATGAACAGCAGCAAATACTTACAACCCAAATATTTTTATGTATTCAATCAAGGTGGCAACACACATACATAACCTCCACAAATCCAACTATGAAATATCTCTATCAAATTTTCCAACTATCCACCTCCACAAACTTACAAATTCAGAATTGTTTCATCTAACAAGTCACCATGGATGTTCACTTTCTTTGTGTCATCAAAATGGGTGTATTTCCCTTGGAGAATTATCTTCAACATTGGCTATGGAGCTCCTCTTGATGACCTACAAAAATTAGAAATAAACTTGGGCTCTTCTCTTGTTTTTTAATGTTTCTTTGGAGCCAAACTTCCATCTATTTATAATATCTCCTTTGCCAAGTTTCATCTTCCTCATTTAGGCTCCAATGACTCTTGGTATTCCTCTTCTTGCCTAGTGGAATCCAACTTGGAAAAATGTGACTCTTGGGATTCCTTTGTTTCCTTCATGACTTGGATGCTTGAAAACTCTTCATTGTCTAATTTTTGTCTTCTAGCATGTAGGTGACTAGGATTTTGTCAATATGCAACTTGCCTTGTCTTTTCCTTGGAATGTTAGAGAATTAAAATATTTATTTTATTTCCACAAAGTTTGTGTATGGTGTTGATTAGAAATATGCAAGACAAACAAAAGGATAAAAGAAATAATATATTTTTTTGGTTGATGCAAGATTGCTTGTGAGCCCAGATGCTCTTGCATCAGACACACTGGGTAAGAAGTTTGTAAGCATGGCTCACAAAATGGAGTTGAGTGGTTGAACAACCCTTCCAAATAGTAAAATATTTGCAGCATACTCTAATTCTATCATATGTACTGTAGAGTAAAACTCTACATTTTGTTGCATCAATTCACAAGGGCAAATACCTATATGTTATCGACCTGATAATCTATTTTGTATTACAAGTCATAGCCCACATGGAATCGTCAAGTGTCACATGGAAGGATTTTGAAGAAATGAAGGTTCATGAAAGCTTTATGAATGTGCCACGTGGCGTGGTAATTGAAAGAAGTGGGCACAGTGTCTAGTTGCAGCGGAAAGCACCCAATGTCTTCTTCTAAGTTTACAGGCTTTGAGAATCACATAGTATGCCTCGTGTTTGTGTCACATTCTTTTCCCTTTTTGGTTTCATAAGTTTCTAAGTTGTGTAGAGTGTGCCACGTGTTACAATGGTGGGAAGAGGGAAACTTTTGATAAAGCAGCTCAGAAGTGAGCAGGATATGGCACGTGTCTTTGTTGCAAATGAAGTGGAGCTTGCTGCGTGTCACTATTTTTGCGGTATATTAAAGTATCGAAGTAAATATGGTGGGCCTAAGATATGAAGGGTTGTTTTTCAAGAGTAGCAGAAAGTGCCAACTGTTGCAATGATGGGTGTTTGAAAGAAAGAAACAAAGCAGCTTAGAAGAAGCGCCAACCTGTTGCGTGTCCTAGTTTTGAAGCTAGCGGGTGCTGCCATGTGTCTTGAGCATAAGTTAAAGTAAAGAGAAGCTGAAGCCTCCAAGTGTAAATGTGGTGTGCATTCAAAGAAATATGAGAGAGGCCGACTTGATGAGTGCAGATGCATCACGTAGCAACTTTTGAGCCATTTGAAAGCCCACGGAAGAAGCCATTTATCCCAACAGAACTGGTAGTTGTAAGCTGTATGTTCAACGTTCAGTGTCAGTCATTACAAGTGACAACCAACTTGTAGGTGAATCTTTTTGCAAACATTGTGATTTAAATCAGTTAACTGTCCTTGAATGTGTGTAGTGAAAGGAGGATCTAGGCATATCATCAAAATAACCCTATTCCCACATTTCCTACATTACAATTGCTATTTGATAAAATAAATCTTTAATATTAATTATTCATATGGATGTTTATAGACAAACTATATATTTATAAACTTGTGTATTAAGACCAAATTAGAGGCAGGGTGTGCTAGGGGTTGGGCATTGTTATTATATTTCTAAACTTGTGTGTTAAGACCAACTCAGGGGTAGGGTATGTTGGGGTTGGGTGTTATTATATTTCTAAACTTATGTGTTAAGACCAACTTAGAGCTATGGTATGCTAAGGGTTGGGTACTGTTATTATATTTCCAAAGACCCATGCATTAAGGCCAACTCAGGGGTAGGCTCTGCTAAGGGTTTTGTGATAATATATATTTTTGAACTTGTGTGCTAATTTATACTTTGTGTTTGCGTTAATATTTTATGGTCATTTATAGATGAATTAAGCAAGATATTATAGTGTTGTGAATAGATGGCCCACATCTAAATGTGACTTATATTTAAATGCTTTGACCAAAGTGGTGTTATAGCTATATGCATTGCAAATTCGTTATATTCATAGGTTGCATGTCATTGGTGGTCACATTAGCTAGAGGGTATCTAGGGACTACATAATGATCTGTATGTGAGGGATGTGTACATATTTACACTTGGTTCATATTTTCTTTTTACCATGTAGATGTTGTTATCTGCCACCATCATTGAAGGGTCGGGCCACTTCTAGTAGGAAGATGAGTGGGGGATTTCCTGGTCTATGGTTGGAGGTAAAGCGCTTGGATTATGCTCTCCCTCTTATAGTTTGGCAACCATGTTGCTTGCACTCAGTCAAGGTGACCATGTCCATTGTACAAATATCTGTAATAAATTATGAAAGCAAGTATTATGTATACCTTATGATTATTGATAGGTTGATAGGACAACAATTCTAATCCTAATTTTTATTAGCATTTGCAAACATGTATCATGATTCTATATGTAACTAATGAATGATTGGCATCTTTACCATGAATTATGAAACTTATTTAATTATTTGGAAATTTTAAATTTGTATCATTTTTAGGTAATTGCAATATTTTACTTGTTTAAATAGTAACATTTTTGGGTAGTTCATTACAACTAGCATAACCCTACAATAAAAATTCCTCTCCTCTCTCTAAAAAAACTATCCTCTAGCTCCAATATATAGGCAAAGGCATCCAAAAAACCATAAATTGTTTCCCAAAACTATTAGCTAAAACTATGAGCTAAGTAGTCAACAAGAAAAGAGGCCTCATAACATCTATCTAGGAATTAGAAGTATATTTCTAGAAGCTTCAAGAGCTTTCTCATAAACTTGGGCATCCAACTCCACTAGAGGATAAAATAGCAACTACTCAAGTCCAAAAAGAATAAAATCTTCTTACACATCATCATAGATGCATTCTTACACCTCTTACAATGTCATAGATGCTTCTCACACACCATAATGTTGATCAATATTCCTAGTCCACTTTGGAACTCCTTGTGATAATGCTCATAGATGCTTAATAGAATCTATCATAAGTAAGTTCTCCCACATCTTAGAATGTCACAAGATGATCTTACACACATTCCATGATAGCTAAAATGGGGCCAAAAGTGCCACCAACCCACCTTAAAGTGGCATGCCTTATTTCCTTAATGAGGACAAAAAAATTAATAAATACATATAAATAAATATTTCAAACATTAGGACTTGCAAGGTGTATGACACACCTAATCCCAACACCTCCATCTCATGATGAAGAAGTGATTGAAGGGCTCATGGATTCCCTTCAAGAGATGTATACTAATGAGGAGTCTACTTCGAACATAGTGGCTAGCCTTTGTCAATATACACAATACAACATTTAGCAAACTAGAGGCAAGGAAAGATAAAGCCACATTAGTTTAGAATGCCTCTATTGGATCATAGACATGGCATGACAAGAATGCACTAGAGTTAACAATGTTGACCACTCTCCTTTTACAAGTTACTAATTTCTCTTATGCAAAAAAGGAATTGGTCCACTTATAGCTTCATCAACTCAGTCAAGAGGAATAGGCTTACCTCTAGATGAATGGAGAAGTTGGTGGCCATGTATAATGTCTTGTGGCTTTAGGATCAATAATTTCTCGAGTATCATTTAACTCTAGTTACATGTTGGGATGTTGTTTTCAAAGATGCGACACATGTTGATAAGGAGGTATTGGTTGGGGTTCCATTTGCCCCTCATGGTGGCAATGACCTAGACTTAGACTTTCAATTTCAATGCCATGTTAACAAATACTAATTAGGGATGGCAACAATTTTTCTATGTTTTTATCACTTATTAGTTGACACTTTCAATCTTTAGGCATTTTGTGTAAATTTTATATAATATATATGTATAATGATAATGAAAGCAATTAAATTTTGTTAGTTTGTTTGTCAAATCTCATGTGAAATCTCAATTCAAATGTAATGTTATGTATTAAGGTTCTATTATGTATATGATAAATGCCTTATCAATATTTTCATATAAATATTTGAAATTTTATATATTTTAAAATTTTTCCTATTTTTTAATAGTCATCCCCTAAAAGATGGTCTACCAAAAAATGTCTTGGAAATGCATTTCACCATCCCAAAAACTTGGTGGAACATAGTAAAACTATTATTTTTAACTACGGAATGTTTGATATAGGGGAGAGGGGTCAGTAGTCTCCCACCCTAACTTCGTGCACGTCAAGCTTATAGCTAGACATATCAGAATTTGATGATTTTTTTGGGTTTCTCCATATGCGACCGAAGAGCTTAAAGCTATTCTTTCAGGTTCTGGACACTTATACATTTCCCTGTAGGATGCGTTATGTGCACATGGGTCGAAAAACTATCATTTCAACATGTCACCCCATACATGCGCAATGATGTGCTACTAACCGCTCGCCATCACATTTGTGCACTTGTCTTAATTTCATTAGTTAATTTATTGGAGTTGTGAACATGTATTGGTGCATTTGTGAACATGTACAAATGTTGTGAACATGTATTGGTGCATTTGTGTTAATTTATTAGGTTGGTATTTTATATGTATTGGTTCTTTTTAAAATTTTAATTAGGGGGTCAAGTGCACAAAAACATAGTGGTTATTGGGGCATGGGTGGCAAATGGCCCCTCTCCCCTAGACCAATCTACTTTTAGACTATAAAAAATGTAGATAATTCTATCTAATGTAGGAGATGCCTTCAAAAGGACTCAATTTGTACCTATGTCATAGGGTTTGCCACATTTCAACCATAAAGCTTGAAATCCAGTGAACTTAAAAATAATTGTTTTAGTTTGCCCTAAAATTTGAATAGAAAAGGGCTTAGCTTTTTTTAAAATGTATTTTATATTATGGTTTTTAATTGTTTTTCATAAGAGGAACCCTAATGACATGAAATACATGAATTTACAAGCCACAAATGTACAATTAACGCCTACAGTTCAAAGATGAAGTGTTTGCTATTAAGCTCATAGGCCACTCATGCCTCACTATTGAAAACATGGTGACGTCATAGCCTCTCACTATTGCAAAGTCTAAAATAAAAGAGGAGTGATGATTACAAGTAGCAAGACTATCACGCATTCGTTCAATTTAAATAGTGCAAGAGACCTTTATAGGATGAAAGGACAACAAACATGTTAGTCGTAGATGATCTTATGTGGGTCACACGTCCCAAGTGGCATGATTTCACAATTTCACATAGGAATAGAAACATTAAATTCAAACATTATTTGACCTTCTTGTCTAATCTGTTCTACTGGTTTGAATTCTTTTGTTTTTCAACTTGGTGAATTTATATGGATCAATTGGTAAGATTTTGACATTATAATAGTGTAAGAGACCTTTGTAGGATGAAAGGACAACAAACATGTTAGTCGTAGATGATCTTATGTGGGTCACACATCCCAAGTGGCATGATTTCACAATTTCACATAGGAATAGAAACATTAAATTCAAACATTATTTGACCTGCTTGTCTAATCTATTCTATTGGTTTGAATTCTTTTGTTTTTCAACTTGGTCAATTTATATGGATCAATTGCTAAGATTTCGACCGCAAGTACGTTTACAACGCACCAACTCTTTAGGCTCTTCTATGTATGGGAATGTAAACAACTTGTTACCCATAGGAACAATCTTAAATGTAATGTGTAAAACTTGTCCTTCCAATGAACTTTGCTTGAAAGTAGCAGTGAAAATTTATTATCCTGATTTTGATACAAACAAAGATGAGTTTGGGAATATGGAAAAGCTTGTTTTTAATTTTTTGCTACATAGTCTATCTTTATTTTTATTTTTGTGATTTTTTTAATTATTATTTTATTAATATTTTTAATAAAATTTAATTTTAAGACATTGACTTTTAGGATGTGATGTTTGTTTTGTGTTTTTTTTAAAATTAAAATTCATTACATTAAAATTTTATATTTAAAATATTTAGTATAGATTTTTAAGTATTAATATATTTAATATATAAAATTTATTAAATAAGTTTAAAATTTTTAATTTAAAATAATTTATTTTTTATATAGATTTTAAATTTATCTAGTATAATATTCAAAATTACAAATAAAATTACAAATTTATATTAGTCAAAACACATTTTTGGTTTAGTGTTCTATATTTTAATTTTTAGGTTTTTAGGCTTTTTCAATTTATTCTAGATTTAACTATTACAAAATTTGGAAGTTTTTTTGGTTGTTTTCCTTTTCTTTCAACACACCTCCTTAGGCAAGACCTTCTTTTCTAGGCAATACTTAATGTTGTAATTGATGATACTCAAATTGTTTTTGAGAAAATGATTTTGTGAAGATAACTGCAACCATATTTGTTGAAGAATATTATTCTTTTATCGTTACCAAGAACATAAAAACCTTGTGACATAAATTTGTACTACTATGATAATGAAGATGGTTCTTTTTAGGTTTTGCATTTTATAGATCTTAAAATAATTTAATAGTTGTGAAATGGGTGGAGCCTATGGAAAGAGACAAGCATCCACCTTGTGACATAAATTTGTACTACTTGGATAATGAAGATAGTTCTTTATAGGTTTTGCATTTTCTAGATCTTAAAACAATTTAATAGTTGTGAAATGGGTGGAGCCTATGGAAAGAGACTAGTGTCCACCTTGTGACATAAATTTGTACTACTAGGATAATGAAGATGGTTCTTTATAGGTTTTACATTTTCTAGATCTTAACACAATTTAATGGTTGTGAAATGGGTGGAGCCTATGGAAAGAGACTAGTGTCCACATGTGACATAAATTTGTACTACTAGGATAATGAAGATGGTTCTTTATAGGTTTTATATTTTCTAGATCTTAAAACAATTTAATTGTTGTGAAATGGGTGGAGCCTATGGAAAGAGACTAGTGTCCACCTTGTGACATAAATTTGTACTACTATGATAATGAAGATGGTTCTTTATAGGTTTTGTATTTTCTAGATCTTAAAACAATTTAATGGTTGTGAAATGGGTGGAGCCTATGGAAAGAGACTAGTGTCCACCTTGTGACATAAATTTGTACTACTAGGATAATGAAGATGGTTCTTTATAGGTTTTACATTTTCTAGATCTTAAAACAATTTAATTGTTGTGAAATGGGTAGAGCCTATGGAAAGATACTAGTGTCCACCTTGTGACATAAATTTGTACTACTATGCTAATGAAGATGGTTCTTTATAGGTTTTGTATTTTCTAGATTTTAAAACAATTTAATGGTTGTGAAATGGGTGGATCCTATGGAAAGAGACTAGAGTCTACTTTGTATATTAGGGGAGAGGCCCAATTGTTGAGCATGTTCCAATAGCTGTGATAGTATTTGTGTATTTAAGGCCCATTATTTTTAAAAGTTTAGCACTAGTATTTGTGACTTTAAGGTTGTTAGTGTTACTATAAGTACTTATAATTGAAAGAAATGTGCTCAATAGATTTAAAAAGCAACCAATCATGTGATGTCACATTAGTGCACCAACAAAACATGATTTAATACACACCTATTGGTCCACCCTTTTTAGGGGGAACTATTTGACACCTCAACAAAAAACATGCTGATGTGGCCTCATATTTGATGGTGTGGCCCTAAAACTTTAGTTATAAGTTGGGGCCTTGCCAAATTAATTGGTGTAAAATTTTTGGAGTGATTCGAAATTGCCACCCATGATATTAATAGGCATGAAATTAGGATGCTCAACTAGTGGATCCTCTCTCCTATATGACTAGTACTTGTAAATGTATCGACCACCATTTCATGTACTACTCTTTCTACTCTGTGGCAGCACAAGCGACGAGGGTGTTTGGGTCAGCATAAGAAATAATATAATATCGAGGGAAGCGCTTGGCCAATGGATTAATAAATATAAAATGTAGCGATTTATAAATATATAATTTCGGATTACAGAAAGTTTGGAATGTTACAAAACCACCAAAAACAGGAGGAGTTCACTGACAATAGGCATGCCTTCAAAGCGACTATTTGACTACTACAGTTAACTGAGGTGATTGCTGAAACGACGAGCTCTTCTTATTAACAACAGCAGGTCATGTCTTACCAACAAAACAGATCATCTTGCAAAACTATAAAGTCATCGTTATGTTGTAACATATCGTGGCTGAGACCTAATGTAGTTCCTACTTCACTGGCATTATAAAATCCAGTCGTGAGAGACGCAAGATTAGCCTGTGCATTGAAGAGCTCCGCTTGTGTGGTTGCCAGTTCTGATTGCAGTTGTAATACTTGTTTCTGCAGTCGACAAATTTCACCAGTACAGCCATAGATGGGATCATGCGCTCTTGCACTTGCTTCAAACACCATGCTGGTTACAGCATCTGCTCTCCTTTCAGCTGGAATTTCCTGCAATAACAAAACAGCAGATTTAATCAAGGTTCTTACGTTTTATCCTTACTTGTCAAGGTTCTTACGTTTTGTTAAAACTGAGAAAAGGAATGACATTAAAGGCGGTCTTTTCACAAAATCTAAAAAAGCATTTGTTTTAGGTATACCTGAAGCGTTTTGATAATGTTGCTTGTTCCAAATAATCTGTGTACTACTAAAAACTTTAGAGGATCGTTTGCTGGAAAATAGGGAGCGAGCACGCAATTATCCCCACATTTTCTTCGTTGAATCCTGCAGGCTGCACAAGGATAAACAATCCCAGACATCTCTTGCGCTTTCTGTTCCATCTGAATTAAGCACTAGAAGAAGAAAAAATTATAAAAGTTCTAAGAATAAATCTAGCAGATCACAGTCGTAGAAAATAAACAACTGTAATCAATGAAGCTAGGAGATGATATCGATTTCTGTGAGACGCTGGGACATAGATACATAGATTATATAGCTGATGGTGTTGAGCGGCTATTCTAGAAAAAGTTCAATTTACATGTGTAAAAGAGATCTTTTTAGTAGTGTGGAAGGGTTTACCAAAGATTAAAATCTTATTAAATGTGAAAATTGTGACATTTTAGAAGGATGGAGTCTGGTCTATGTCAATCTCAACAGAATGAATAGGAGATTGTAGTGTCTCACTCACATATTTCACTGATGCAGACTAAATATCGAATGAGGTTTTGTTGTAAAATTTGTTTATACAGCGGTGATACAAACAAGTAATAACGATTCCTTTATTTTTTGGTTGTCTCTTTTATGTATTTCTTTATATGCTATGTTATTAAAGATCCACTTGTCTTTCAATACACTTAGAGGTTTAGTATTCAAATTGAAATATAACAGTCAAATTCTCAATAAATTCAAAATTTAAAAAAAAAATTACATATACAATTAAATCCAAGAAACATCATCACACTTATAATCACACTCACAATTCTATTGAGAAAAAATAATCCCCCAAAAATGAGACCAATCCAGTTTTAAAATAAGATATTAATAATAAAAAATAAGAAGTAAATTTAAAACAACTTACATACAAATCAAGTCAAAAAAACAAATACACTTCATTCTTTTGCAACAATTTTTCGTTCTTTTGACTTTTATGGCGTTTTTTTGGTTTGAATGGAGTACTCTGTTCATTAGAGAGAAAAAGAAAAATTCTGTAACTGCGTAGAAAGTTGTTGCCAAACAATGCCTTGTACTACTGATTCCTCGCCACGTCCGGATTGCAAATAAACGTGAAGCCTTTTTATTTGACACACGTTGTCGTGGAATTTTGGGGCCATTTCGAATCCTCTTTTCTCCTCTTTGACTTGAGATTCCACCCCACGTTTTAAATTATCCTCTTTGTTTAGGTATCTTGATTGCTTCTTACCAACTCTTTGAAATATCCCTTTGTAGGGAAAATTCATACCCTTACATAAAACAACTAATAATTCATTAAGTATATTTATTATAACTATTTTTTTTAAAAAGTTAGGATTGGAAACAATAAATATTGAAATAAAATATATAAAAAATGAATGGTGTAAAACATATAAGAAATCAAGTCGCGACAATGTTAGATTTTTAGGGCATCCTCAAACAAATGTCTCATATTATTTAAATTGACTAAACTTTGCTCTAGTTTACCTACATGAATGTGGAACTAATCTCCACGAGTGTGAATATCAATCTAATGCACAAATCTAAACTATAAGTAATGAGAATGAACCAACAAAAAGCTAACTGTTAAAATTTGATTGCCTTGATCTTTTGATAATTGATTCTCGGTAATGGTTGGCAATGTTTAAAAATACCTTAGGGAAAATTGTTGAATTGTAAGGATCATGTTTCCCTTACTAAGATCCTCAGTAGATCAACTTTATAGCTCAAAGTGAATGATTGAAGACAATAAACAAAGACGCAATGGTGCCAAAAATAATATGATAAACAGACAATGTAGCATAGATTCTACTTTAGGTTATTTTATGTTATTGCAAAATAGAGACATCAGTGCTCTAGACTAGGTTAAGTATACATGATGTCTATCGTCAACAAAATATATCCCTTAATCTTGATGGTGCTAGACATGATCAAATGACTATAAGATCTTGTACTACTCAAAATGTGACTCAAGCACAAACGCGGATGAGTCAGAGTTGATACAACACATGAACCCTCTCCTTGTTGTGAGTGACCTCCAAGTTCCTCCTGCTCTCATGGCAAAAGTTAGTCGAGTGGAGGCGTAACTCATGGATGGTTCTGTTCTTGTGGAATCAGAACATCGTAGATAGCAGTTGGTCAATCCTGTAAGCACTAAAAAGATGCATGGGCCTACATGATAATCCTATGATGAGTTGTGATCCTAAACATGTACATGTAAGAATGTAAATATGACCTCTCAACATGCGTTCCCATTGGCAATACATAGATTGGACTCTCTTTTCGCTTTCCTCCTTTGCTTTTCCGTTGCTAACTTGTGCAATCTTGGTCTTTCTTCTTTTGACCTTTGTCAATTCTTTATTTTCTTCGCTTTTCGGCCTTGTCGCAAGACCTATGAGTGTTGTTTCCTAGTAAACCTCCGTCTTGTTAACCTTTTTCATCATTTTCAAGACTCTAAAGACCTCGAACTGACTTTATGATTTTATCTCCAACCCTAGTTTATATTAGCCTTTCTTCTGACCCTGGTCACCCCCTATTATTTTTAGGTCACCCCCTGGGCGACCACCCTGCTAAACTAGGTGACCACCCCTTATGGTACCTTTTTGGCAAAACAAAGTTGCCAGGTGTGTTGTTCTGCCACCCAGCCATCCATTTGACCATGGTCGCCCCCTTTTTGACCATGGTCTCCTCCAAGCGACCACCCTACAAATGTGGGTGACCCTATCATGTTTTCTTTTGTAGTTTAACTTCGAGTTTGAGCTCAAAAAAGCACCGTTTTTGCTCCAATTTGCATGAGATTTTCACCCTAACTGAGAGTCATCTATTCTTAACCTTTCAATCAAATTTAATCATGCAAATTTAGCTTAGTTAAACTATAGTTAACTCATCCCTCTCTCATGCAAACTCCTTTTTCTCTCCTGTGATAAGCTTTCAAGCTCACTTCACTGCCCAATCAATCCAGTTCAGTGAGAAATCAATTAAGTTAACTCTCTAATCAAGGGAGTTAATTCTCCAATCAATTCCACCTTCCAACCTATAAATACCCCCTCCTCCAAGCAATAAAAGAGGTAAATTATTCATTATTGCAGCCCAAGTTTGCTTAGTTTTTGCTCTCCCTTAGCATTCTTATGCTCTTTGCAGGACTCTCATGCCTTTTTCTTTTGTTGTTTATGCTCAAGCTTTTCAAAAAGCCTCATACAATGTCGCCACGCTAGCCAATTCTCAAGCCCAAGTGCTTCATTCAAGTTCTCTTAGCTTCATCCAAGCTTTCTCAAGCTTTTATTCGATTTGTTTGCCATTTAATCCTTATTGCCAAGAGCAGTACCCCATTGTTGCAGAGAAAGGGAAGGATACTACAAGGATCTCTAAGTATACTCCAGGCTCATGTGCCTTCAATTTCAGGCTCCTTCATGCTTTTCATAGTAATTAGAAAACTAATCTTGCTCTTGGAATAATAATCTTGTTATTGCAAATTCCTTGATATGTTAATTTAGATTGTTAGATTAGCTTGTTTTATTGCAATTTAGATTAGTCTCATTTCAAAGCATTTTTCCAATTCTTAGAGTAGTCCAAAAAATAGAGTAATTGCATTAGGTAATTTCATTCTAGTTTGCATTCATATTTCAATTCCTAGTATAACTTAGTTCATTTTATTTCAAAAATTGGTGAAAAAGAACAAAAAGTTGTTTGCATACATTGTAGCTTGCATTTCATATCAAAAACCTATAAAATACAAAAACATTAGAAAATACCCAACAAGAAATCAAAACAAGTTCACAAACCCTTGATTTCATCACGAGGTCAACACAAATCAATCAATTCAAACAAATAAAAGAAAACCTTAGGTCATCATCCTAAGTCAAATGTAAATCAACTTGTGGCTAACTCAAACCAACTCTCTTCATTCAGGCCCACAAATGTGCCCTAGACTTAGAGGTGAGTGGGTGAGGGTAATCCTATAAGAGATCAAAGAGTTACACCCTAGGCCTCAACACACACAGTTGACCATTCAATAATATGAACATAGGCTTAGGCTGATAAAACAAAGACATCAAATCCAACAACTCCTCCAAGTGGGAGAGGAAAGGTTTCGATGTGTTAGACTCATAAATGATTACAATAGACAACTGAATAGGATTTAGAATCTAGCTAACTTGAACAAGAGATCGGTGGTTAGTGACCTTCGTGTCATTATCATTATCTCCACCATTATGGTCTTTGAACACAACTTAGCAAATAATCCATAGGAAAGGCCCTAGGGCTGGTCAATCATTGTCTACAAAGTCTAGCTCTCAAGTGAGTAGGACCGCCCTTGTTTCTTGCCTCCTCTTGACTCGCTTCTACCACAAGACAGAGAGAGAGTGATGTGTAGGTTTTCCCATTGCAAGGAGAAAGGTCCGTGTCCTCATTCAAGGATGACTCGACCGCCTAAGCTATTGAGTTACATTTTTTAGTGTATAGGTCCTAGGGCTTGTTATGTGTCGATGTCTCTTCTAAGACCATGATGGTGGAAATAGCCCTATGACTCTGATGTAGTCATTGCAAGAGAATCCAATGAAGGATTGTCCCATCATGCATCCCAATCAACTTCACTTATGTGCATTGTGATAACAACAATATGCATGCCTTCAAATTCTTATAATCATGTGCTCTAACCTTCAAATATTGTAACAAATTGTATGTGCCAACATATCCTTGCTAAATTTCATCCTTAAGATTGTTGTTTGTCAAGATTTTTCCACTACTCTTAGATGCAAATTAACTTTGATAAATTCCAACCCTTAATGATTGTTATGGGTCCCTTTGATTCCTTTAGTTACAGAAAAATAAATGTAGATTAACCTCTTAAACTTGCAACCCTTAAGTGAATATAGTTTGTGAATGTTGTAGAAACAATTTCAGCTATGAAGTAACACTATTTCTTGAGAATTTAATAAAACATGAACAATAGAAAATACTTACAACCCAAATGTTTTTATGTAGCCAATCAAGGTGGCAACACACATACATAACCTCCACAAATCCAACTATGAAATATCTCTATGAAACTTTCCAACTATCCACCTCCACAAACTTACAACTTTAGAATTATTTTACCTAACAAGTTGCCATGGATGTTCACTTTCTTTGTCTCATCAAAATAGATGTATTTCTCTTGGAGAATTATCTTCAACATGACCTATGGAGCTCCTCTTGATGACCGACAAAAATTAGAAATAATCTTGGGCTTTTCTCTTGTTTTTCAATGCTTCTTTGGAGCCAAACTTCCATCTATTTATAATATCTCCTTTGCCAAGTTTCATCTTCCTCATTTAGGCCACAATGACTCTTGGTATTCCTCTTCTTGCCTAGTGGCATCCAACTTGGAAAAATGTGACTCTTGGGATTCCTTTGTTTCTTTCCTTCATGACTTGGATGCTTGGAAACTCTTCATTGTCTAATTTTTGTCTTCTAGCATGTAGGTGACTAGGATTTTGTCAATATGCAACTTGCCTTGTCTTTTCCTTGGAGTGTTAGAGAATTAAAATATTTATTTTATTTCCCCAAAGTTTGTGTATGGTGTTGATTAGAAATCTACAAGACAAACAAAAGGATAAAAGAAATAATATATTTTTTGGTTGATGCAAGATTGTTTGTGAGAACAGATGCTCTTGCATCAGACACACCGGGTAAGAAGTTTGTGAGCATGGCTCACAAAATGGAGTTGAGCGGTTGAACCACCCTTCCAAATAGTAAAATATTTGTAGCATACTCTAATTCTTTCATACATACTATAGAGTAAAACTCTACATTTTGTTGCATCAATTCATAGGGGCAAATACCTATATGTTATCAGCTTGATAATCTATTTTGTATTACAAGTCATAGCCCACATGGAATCATCAAGTGTCACATAGCCAGATTTTGAAGAAATGAAGGTTCATGAAAGCTACGTGAATGCGCCATGTGGCGTGGTAATTGAAAGAAGCGGGCACAGTGTCTAGTTGCAGTGGAAAGCACCAAATGTCTTCTTTTGAGTTTGCAGGCTTTGAGAATCACAGAGTATGCCACGTGTTTGTGTCACATTCTTTTCCCTTTTTGGTTTCATAAGTTTCTAAGTTGTGCAGAGTGCGCCACATGTTGCAACGATGGGAAGAGGGAAACTTTTGATAAAGTAGCTCAAAAGCGAGCATGATATGTCATGTCTCTGTTGCAAATGAAGCGGAGCTTGCCGTGTGTCACTATTTTTGCGGTATATTAAAGTATCGAAGTAAATATGGTGGGCCCAAGATATGAAGGGTTGTTTTGCAAGAGTAGTACAAAGTGCCAAGTGTCACAATGATGGGTGTTTGAAGGAAAGAAACAAATCAAATTAGAAGAAGTGCCAACCTGTCTGGTGTCCCAGTTTTGAAGCTAGCAGGTGTTGCCACATGTCTTGAGCATAAGTTAAAGTAAAGAGAAGCTGAAAGCTCCAAGTGTCAATATGGCGCGCATTCAAAGAAATATGAGAGAGGCTGACTCAATGAGCATAGATGCGTCACGTAGCAACTTTTGAACCGTTTGGAAGCCCACAGAAGAAGCCATTTGTCCCAACAGAACTAGTAGTTGTAAGCTATATGTTCAGCACCAGTCAACCAATCAAAATGCAAGGATGATGCAGCAACAGATTCAGAAATATTTTGGGTGCGTGACCAATTCTAGTTTAGTTATGCAAGTGGTTGAGATTCCTAATGGCCATCAGTATCTCAAGCTCCATCTTTCTGCTATAAATAGGAGAATTATGTAACTAATATACACATGTAAAAGTACCAAAATAGAAGAATATATATAAGAGATTTGTAGTGTGAATATATCATTTTGCCTCTGTAGTTGTTTCAAAAAAGAAAAGCATCGTAGATATGTGCATGTTCTATGACTCATGTATTCTGCTGAATCTATTAATAAAAAACCTATGTTCTGTGCTAGTTGGTGATATTTTCTGTCTTTATTGCAATTTCTCTAAGTTTATCCTTTGAGTTTAAATCTGTTCATAACCTATTTATATTAACCATGCTCATTGCTCTTTAATATAGTAGAAATCATAAAGATTTAGTCACTGTGCTAATTGTTGAATCAAATATAAGTCTAGCACATCACCTTAGAAGTTATTTCATATTGTATCTGTAATCTTGTTTCTCTTCCCCTTATCTTAAAAGCCCATTGGAAAAAGAAGAGCCATCTTCTATAAAATCTAGAGTTCATTCTGAGAGTCATCCCACATTCTTAGAATCTCCCATGTTGGTGCTAGAACTCATGCAATTTTATACATCAACAGTTTTTGGCACACCTGATGGGACCTTTTTAGATTCTTGATCAAAATCATATGAGCTAGAGATCAGGAAGAAGTCAATGATGTGGACCAACCACCAGAGCTCAATCAACTACTAATCCAGGAATCTTGTTGCCACCTTTATTAGCCACTCCAAGAAGAAGGGTAAATCAATTGTCTAGAGTACTAGGAATAGCTATGGCACCACCTTCTCCTCCTAATCCACCTTAGAACTTTGCAAATTGGAACAAAAACAACCCCCTTGTTCTCCCAATGTTGCCAGATACCTGGGATCCAATTCCCCCCAATGCTTTGAAAGCATAACCCAAGTTTACAGGAGAAGAGTCCAAGACTCTAATTTAACACCTCCAAGATGTGTCAGATGTGTGCTGTGCATGTCATCACAGAGAAAACATTGCCACCAGATTGTTGGTAGCTTCTTTCAAGGGGAAGGCTCTAGATTGGTATAGGTCCTTGGCCTCAAATTCAATATCTAGTTTAGATCATCTTTGTTATAGCAACTGATCACCATAAAGAGAGCACCTCAAGAAGCCATAACAAATTTCAACACTAGGTTTCAAAAGACCTAGGATAGAATCTTCGCCACAACTAGGCCATCAACAGGTATGACAATTATATTTTATCTTAAGGCTTTTAATTCTGATATCTCAGTGATTATTCAGTCCTTAGGAGGATAGACCCTACTAGCGGCATATGAATTAGTTGTAAGAGCTGAAAATAGCCTAATAGACACTGGGAAATTGCCTCCAAGGCCTCCCATGCCTATGTTCCCAGAGATTTCTATTCCGCTACCACAAGAAGCTCCTAATCCTCCATCAGCCCCTGTGTCTATGTACACTTTTCCAACTCCTCAACAACCCATTACATCAACACCTTCTGCTCCTCCATCTGAAATGGATGATGTCAAGAATATTCTTAGAATCTTTTTAAATGAAATTATTAATCTCAAGAGGTAGCAAACTACTTATCCAAAACCTCCTTACTAGGGATTCCAAGGTAATAGGTCTCTGTACCAGCCAAACCAATACCAAGGGGCACAGAGACTAAACAATCCTCAACCTTCAAACCATCTAGTCCTAGTACCCACACCATTACAAGTTGTCCCAACTAACCCAGGCAGAGAAATGGTTCCTACACAAAATAACATAGTAGAAGAGTCCAATGCTTGGTGTTTCCCTTGCAACAATGCACATATGCCTAGAGACTGTCCTAGAGGCAACTTACAGTAAAGCGTAGTAGAGCAAAGAAGAATGGAGGGTCAAGTTGTTGCATCTACTGCTCCTCTGTATCAGTTGCCTGGTGTTTAGAATGCAGTAATGGTGGCCCAAATGCAAGGAATGTCCATTGAACAAGAAGAAGAAATTGCCCCAGAGCATGCCCTATTTTCATGGATTGAAGAAGAAGATTTAGTGTTTATAAATGAGGTATCTACCTCTAAGAAGCCCTTGGTATAGTCTGACTATTTCACTAGGTCAAAGATAAGAATGGTTGAATAGCCTAAAGCCATCAATAACGAAGCAACTAGAGTTCCTTCATTCCAAGCTCAATATACCCCCACTTCAAGACAAGAGGTACCTATGGTAGCTCAAAATCAAGGAGTCCCCAACCAAGTGGTGGAAAGAGAAAGATATCCCTACTATCCTAAGACATAGATGTTGGGACCTATAAAAGTGGTAGAATAGTTGAAGAAAACCCTTGCAAATGTGTTGATATGGGATATGCTGGCCATTCCTAAACAAAAGCCACTGTTACAAAAAGCATTGCAGTCTCAGATAGATCCCAAAGTTGTTAACCCAAAAGAAGGAGGAATAGACAAGGGAAGGGCTCAAAACAAAGATGCTCCACCTCAACAGATAGTTGCTTTGGTAAATGCCATGCTAGAGGTAAGTAAGTCTGAGCCAAAGCCATTTTATTTAACCATAATAGTGGGCAAGAAACTATTACATAACTCCATGATAGACTCGAGGCCTAGTACCACAGTCATGCCTAAACAAGTAGTTGATGCTTTAAAAATAGAGTACCAACCATTAGCTAAAGGAGTTATGCAGTTAGATGGGAAGTCTATCCAAACCATAGGAATCATCAAACAACTCCCATTATAGCTATATACTTGTCCAAATATAACTATCTTGCAAGATGTTGTGATCATTAACATTCCCCCTATCTTTGGACTATGCCTATCTAGAGATTTCACTGCTAAAATAGGAGGGTATATGTCACTAGATTGGTCACACTTGATATTGAGAACTAAATATGGGACAAAGATGAAGGTGCTATCAAAACCCTTATCTAAAGAACATATCACTAAGGAATCATCACCAAAGTTTGAAGCGTCTCATCCTATGATGAATAGAGAGGACAAATCTTTAATTTAAGATATAGGGGAATGGACTGAGAATGATCAAAATGAAGAAGAGAACAATCAGCTAATGTCTATGATGCAGAGTGACCCTTATGGCAACTGTGATTCTACTGGTTTAGGAACTTATGTAATCTTTTAGGAAGATCAAGAAATACCAAGCATAATGAGTCAAGAGATAGCTAAAAAGGAAGATTCTAATAAAGACTCTGAGATCTAGACCCTAAAATTTGATCGAGCCAAGAGCAAGAATGGTACAGTAGCAGGCATTTGTCTCACCTCTCCAAAGGGAGAAAAAATTCTTAGGGCCATATGCTTCCAGTTTGCTTGTACAAATAATGATGTTGAATATGAGTCTTTGGTACATGGTCTTATGTTAGCCAAGAAGAAAGGAATAAAGAGTCTAAGAGTCAGAGGTGATTCAGAGCTAGTTGTAAGACAAATTAGAGAGAAGGCTGTGGTAATATATGTGAGAATGAGGTCATATCACCACAGGATTTGGGACCTGATTGATGGCTTTGATGCTTTTAATATAGAAGTTGTACCTAGAGCTCAGAATACTAAAGCAGACATAATGGCACAAATTGGCTCTCAATTTGACCCAACAAGTGATCTGCTTATCAACAATGAGGTAGTGAAGGTCATTATCAGACCATCAATCCCTGACAATGTTCAAAACTGGCAAGTTTTCGATAATGACCTACAAATACTTTTGTTTTTACAACAATCTAGAGAATTTGTTAACCAGTTGCAGCCTAAGATTGAGGAAGCATATGGCGACCAGATCATTCAATTGAAATCAAATAAGCTTCTGGGGGGTTAATAACATTAGAGAACCTATTTGACCCAGATGATGCAAGCCTAGATAAGAGAAAGTTCACAGCAAGTAAAGAAGATTATTCTGAAATTCAAGTCAACGAAGGAAAGAAGTTGAAAGTAGGTAATGCCACCACATAGGAGGAAAAGGGTAAGTTAATTTCTTTATGTAACCAATATGGTAGGGTAATTGCATGGACCTATGATGACCTCCATGGTTATAATAGGGATATTATTCAACATACTATAGAGCTTGTTGAAGGATCAAAGCCTATTCGCCAGAAACAGAGACCAGTAAATCCTAGATTGAACCTTTAATGGTGGATGAGTTACAAAATCTTCTTGAGTCTAAGATTATTTTCCCAATCAAGCATTCAACTTGGGTATCTAATTTAGTGCTAGTGAGAAAGAAAAATGGAGATATTAGGCTCTGTGTGGACTTTAGAGACTTAAATAAAGCTTCATTAAAAGATCATTATCCTCTGCCATCCATGGAGCAGATCTTGCAAATAGTAGCTGGATCAAAAAAAATTTCTCTTCTTGATGGTTTTTTAGGATACAATCAAATTTGGCTGGCAAACAAAGATCAACACAAAACAATGTTCACAACCAAATGGGGAACTTTTGCATATGCCAAGATGCCCTTTGGTCTCTCAAACGCTAGCGCCACTTTTCAGCACGCTATGGATATAGCATTTAAAGGGCTCATAAATAAGATAATTCTGATTTATTTGGATGATTTTACTATATTTACAAAAAATGCCAAATATCATTTTGATAATTTAGAGGCTATCTTTCACAGGTGTCAAGAGTTTGGGATTTCGTTAAATCCTAAGAAGTGCATTTTTGGTGTACCTCAAGGGAAACTTCTGGGGCATATTGTTTCAAAGGATGGAATCTCTATTGACCCAGAGAGGGTCAAGGCCATACTAGACTTATCCTTACCAGTAAATAAAAAGGTAGTTGAGTCTTTCTTGGGGAAGATTAATTTTATCAGTAGATTCATATCTAATTTTGTAGGGCTAGTCAGGCCTATTACTCTGATGTTGAAGGACTTAGCCTTTAAGTGGACAACTGAAGGAAGGTAGGATTTTGAAGAAATTAAGAAGGCTATCTCCACTGTCCCAGTACTGCGGAATCCTGATTTCTCTAGACACTTCATAATGTATGTGTATGGAGGTGAGCACAGTATTGCAACTTTCCTAACTCAGAAAGATGACAAAGAAGAAGGAGAACATCTAGTTGCATTATTCTTGAGGACATTAAGAGAATACAAATCTAGGTACAATTTTGTTGAAAAGCAAGCTTATGCCATAGTTAAAGTACTTAAGAAATTCAGACACTTGGTAACAGGGAAAAAAATCTTGATATTAGTAGCTCATTCAAGTGTTAGAGAATACATTATGGAGGGAGAGATTATAGAAAAAAGAGCTAACTAGATAAGCAAGATATTTGAATATGATGTAGAAGTAAGGTCTAACAAATTGGTCAGAGGAATCGAGGACTCTGCCAATATATTGTCTAAGACGCAGAGGCATCAATGTCGAAATAAACAGAGAATGAAATTGTGTTTTAAAAAAATCCAAGAGCCTAACCAAGACTCTTGGATTAATGACAAGATATAGTTCGTGAGGACTGTTATCTTCCCTAGTATGCTCTCCCTTGATTAAAAAAGGTACTATAGACAACAGGCAAGTTATTTTGAGTTGATTAATGACATTATGTTCAAAAGAAATTTTGATGGGATCCTACTAAGGTGTGTTGAAAAGGATGAAGCTCAAAAGATACTACATGAATTCCATCATGGAACCTCAGGAGGACACTTCTCAGTTAAAATTACTTCCATCAAGATTACACAGGCTGGTTACTACTAGCCCACATTGTTTGCAGATTGTCATCAAATGGTTAAGAAGTGTTAGGCTTGTCAATTCTATGATGGAAAGAGAAGGAATGCAACTTTACCTTTGAGTCCCATAATTGTAGATGAACCTTTTGCACAGTGGGGTTTAGATTTCATAGGAATGATCAATCCAGTCTCAAGTATGGGATACAAATGGATACTCACTGTAACTGATTATTTTACAAGATGGAGTGAGGCAGTCCCACTTGAAGAAGCCACTGAGAAGGTAATTCTAGATTTTCTAGAAGGAATAACTACAAGATTTGGCCCACCTTGCACTATTATATCTGATAATGCTAAGGCATTTTTGGGTACCAAGCTATTTGAGTTTTCGTTAAAAAATGATATATATTTGAAAATTTCATCCAACTACTATTTGCAGGGTAATGTTTTGGCAGACTCTACAAATAAAAATTTGATTAGACTCATCAAAAGAATAGGAGTTGATCATTAGAAAGAATTGCATAAAATTCTCAATTTGGCACTATGGTAGACAAGACTACACTAAAGCAAGCGACTAAGATGTCTCCTTATGAACTAGTTTATGGCAAGAATGCAGTTATGCCACTAAATATAGAAATCCTTGCTTCATAGTTGATAAAGCAATTGGAGATAGAAGAAAATGACCCAATGCATGTAAGGCTTGCTGAACTACTAGAAGTGCAAGAGAAAAGAGAGTCAACACATGAATGTTTGATGAACCATCAGCATACCATAAAGAGTTGGTATGATTGAAAGACTTCTAAACCAAAATTTGAAATTGGATCTTTGGTTTTGAAATGGGATAAAAGAGCTTCTAAGCCAGGGCGACTGATGTAGAGCCAAACACCCTGACCTGCATTTCCCTTTGTATGTCTACACTTTACTTGCTTATCAGCAAGACCATATGCTATCGGCAACCCTCGAAGTTGTTATTCTGATATCACAACCCTCTCTGATGTATGTCTTCAACTTTGTATCTGCCGCAAGATACATTACCCAATGTACATTTAGAATATACATTTGTGATATACAATCACAATATACATTCAGTGTGACCTTCCTCATCAGTGAGCGCTTTGCATGTGCTCCCGATACACTGATAGAAAACAACTTATGTATACTTCAGTTGACCTGCGATCGCTAGTTTTCTTCACCGCTGCTGCTGGTCGCCTCTTGCATCCGATGCAATGTATCTGTGCAATGTGTATGCTCAATATACATTGGCAAGATGCATTCTCCACATACTTCACAGAACATGTATTCGAAAGATGCATTCAAAACATGCATACTAAACTGACCATTGACCGGCCGTTCACCTCCTTGTATCTAACTCAATGTATCATCTCAATGTACATCCACCGCATACAACCATGACAACCATTTGTGAGATACACATGAATAGACAACTGCGGGATACATAGGAAATGAACCTGACATACATTAGCGATATACGAATAGAATGTATACTCAGTGAAACAGTGTGAATCTTCACCAATTTGATCCGCTGCAAACTCTGTAACTTCACAGATCCATTTCTTTGATGATCTTACAGACCTTTCACCTTGTTAACCTAGCACATGATGGCGCTAGGTTCTATCTGCACCCGGTACGCAATCCTGCAAACACAAACATGAATGAAACAGAAAAATACAAACGAACTGTAGAGCAATTCCACTGATTTCGAAGAAATCTAACCGGTGGAAAGAATTAAGAACCCATCTCAGCCACAAAATAGCAAATTGATTGCACAAAGGAAACCTAATGAATCTGAATGACAGAAAGATGCACAACACAGAACTTGTTTATTATTCTTTCCAGAAAATGCGCATACAAATGCTCTATTTCTCAATTACAATCACACTGATCTTTGATCCGATCTCAATTGAACTGAACCCAACTACAACTACTACTCTACTGATTACATTCGATGATCTCTATTTATCTACTCGCCTGAGCAGTACCACCTCGACTCCAAGTGGCTGGGAGATAACCTCCAAGCGGCTGGGAGGTCACAACCGACTAACAACCTCTAACTGCCTAACAACCTTCGAGATTATAGCTCGACAAGTGTCCTTGGGACTTACAACATAAACCTAACATACATTGGTCAAACAGACCTTATTACATGAATGGTCAGCTTAGGACCTTATTGGAAACAACAAAACAAATTGTAAATAGTTAATGCCTCATGGAGGCCACTGTGGATTGGGTGCTCCTACACCATACACCCCACTGTGAAAAGAACTCATGCCACATGAGTCAGGTCTTTGTCTTGCTCCAGTTGTATATTCTGTTGTCTCATGTCTTCCCCATGTTCTTTGGACTGCAACCTGTTGCCTTCAAAGTAAATACTCATGCCTAGCATTGTAGGCTCTTCTCACACCTATCCTTTTCTTGCCATTTTGTCTTACTGTTATCGTTGTCTGAACACCTGCATGCAAAACCTTGTTTGATGCTTCTTGTACTACTGTTATGGGAAAAATATATTTTTTGTTAAACTCTTGTTGGTTCTAGAGGACAAACAATTGTCCCAATTATAATTGCATCACCTTCTTTCCAATCAACTTGTAGCTGCTTACAAACATGTTCTTCAACCTTCTGCTTATCCATTTGATCTCCATCATCAAAAACTGAAATTGCCTTCAAACTTTGATCCTTAGCAATCCCATTCCCTGAGTTATCCTCAACTGCCTTTATGCCTTCTGTTGTAGGCATCTCCACAAACTCTTTCTTTCCCACTAAGATAACCTTGGCTACCTTCTATGTTGCAGCATCCTCCTACAATGGTGTCATCACAAAAGTCCTCCCATCCTTCTTGATGGTGTATGTGTTAGCATATCCATCATACAATTCTCTCCTATCAAATTGCCATGCCCTACCTAAAAGTAGGTGACAACATTCCATGGGCAAATTATAACATAAGACCCTATCCTGATATTCTCCAATCTAAAAATCAACATATGCTTGTTCACTTACCAAACGTGATTGACTATCACTTACCCAAGATGCTTTGTAAGGATTTTGATGAGGAATCTTGTTCAGTTTCAACTTATCCACCATTTCCTGAGATACCATATTATCTGTTGAACCGGAATCTATTACTACCTTGCATATTTTACCTTTAGTTTTGCATTTGGTCCTAAAAAGTGCTCTCCTTTGTATCATCTCCTTGGATGTCTTCAAGATTGTTCTCCTTAGCATCAATGATTCTCCATCTTCAGCTGGGGCTGCACTCCCCATTAGAGAGTTAACACTTTTATCTACCTTTTCTTCGTGCACAAACTGAACCCTCTTGTCATTCTTCCTATCATCTCTTGATGACGAACCTTGCCTTTCTGGATATTTGAATGTTGGATGACCAATTTCATTACAATGATAACATCTCCCAGTGAAAACATTAGAACATCTACCACCTCCAAATCTGCCTCTTGTGCCTTTCCATCCACCTTTGAAATCAGACTACTCCTGTCCTTTAGTAGTCTCTTCTTTGTTAGACTCACCACTAGGCCTCTGGTTAGGACTTCTTCCTCCAAAACTACCTCTAGAATTTCTGTCACCTCTTCCTCTATTGTTCTGCTCACTCTTCCTCTCCAGTTTCTCTTCAGCTCTTAATGCCATTTGGAAACACTTGTTCACTATTTCTGGTGCTAAGATGCTGATCTCATCTTGGATGTTCATCCTTAGGCCATTTAAGTACCTGGCCACTTTCTCTGATTCTTCTTCTTGTCTCTTTGATCTGAGACTAAGTTTATGAAACTCTTGTGTGTATGCATTCACATCAAGACCTCTCTGTCTGAGGTTCTGCAACTTCTTATACATCTGCACATCATAGTCCAGGGGTAAGAACTGTGCCTTGAGTTTGGTCTTCATCCTTTCCTAGGAGGTTATCATATTCTTCCCTTCCTTAATTCTCTCTCCTTGTTCATAATTCCACCATGCAAGAGCAGATCCCTTTAGCCTTTCTTTTGCCAACTTAACCCTCTTATCATCAGGGATTTCTTTGTATTTGAAATGATTGTTCAATGCCTCAATCCAATCAATCACCTCTTCAGCATCCATACTTCCACTATACATAGGCAACCCATTTATGGTGTCCCTATTGACTGACTGTAATGCATTTAAAAATGCCCTTTGGTCTGCTGGTATCTCCTCTGTCTTTTTACTAGTTTCCCCAATTTCTGTGTCACCTTCATCACTGTCACTTTCATCCTCCCTATCTTTGCCTTTGGACTGCTTGAACTCTCCTAACTTGGTTGCAAGCATCTCCTCAATCATCTTTTTAATGGCGTCCTGTGACATACTTTTGGGAGGTATCCTCTCTGCCTCTGGCTCGCTTTCTCTGTCTAACATAAACATTCATAGACAAGACCCAAATACCAACACTCCTACAAATCCTCAATTCGACTACAACACAATGCTCTATTAGATGTCGCTGCTACAGACCCAGTCCTCTCATGCAATAGCAGATCCTAGAGATGCGCTACCACTCTCTCTCTCTTAGCTTCACTCTGCACCCTCTTCTAGCCAAATCTCTATTGGTGAATGGTCACGACAGACCTCATCATCGTCTACACACACATTATAGGAATAAGATTCATTTACCTTCTCAGTGACATAAAACAAATACACAACACCTCCACCCAGAGCTTTCACTAGCTCTAATACCAATATGATGCAGAGCCAAACACCCTGACTTGCATTTCCCTTTGTATGTCTACACTTTACTTGCCTATCAGCAAGACCATATGCTATCGGCAACCCTCAAAGTTGTTAGTCTGATATCACAACCCTCTCCGATGTATGTCTTTAGCTTTGTATCTGCCGCAAGATACATTACCTAATGTACATTCAGAATATACATTTGTGATATGCAATTGCAATATACATTCGCAAGATGCATTCTCCACATACTTTGTAGAACGTGCATTCAAAAGATGCATTCAAAACATGCATACTAAACCGACCATTGACTGGCCATTCACCTCCGTGTATCTAACTCAATGTATCATCTCAATGTACATCTGCCACATACAACCGCGACAACCATTTGTGAGATACACATGAACAAACAACTGTGGGATACACAAGAAATGAACCTGACATACATTAGTGATATACACATAGAATGTATACTTAGGGTAAGTGCAGGAAGATGGGGGGCCAAAAAGGGGTCTTAAGTGGCCACTTTTTTTTCTGAAATCAGGAAATACTGGCCTTGGATGAGAAATTGAGCATAGTTACACTCAAAATTTGGAGATGCAACCAAAACAATGTTTGTAGTGCTTCGAGTCTACTTTCTAAACTACTATTTTGTTTTGAAAATGGCATAGATTAAGGGGTTCAAAAGAGGGAGCCACAGAAATTGGTGTTGTTTCTGTCAAAAAAACATAACATAGCATGTTTTGTGGCTCCCTCAAAAGGTCAACTTTTTTTTGGTATTTTTAAAATTGCTTCAGTGAGAAATTAGCTAATAGCATGTAGTTTATGCCCGATTTTTCTGATAATTTTTTTATGAATATTTGATTTTTTACTAATTTTCAAAGTGGACACATCCTAAAAAATAGAATTTTGGCCGTGCTACCCCTATAAATTTTGAAAACTAATTGAAAATCATTTTTTTATTTTTTTAATATTTGTAGAATGGAGTTTAGTTTCTAAATATGTAATTTTTTTGAAATTTGAATGAATAGTTAATTTACAATGAAAAAAAGACCAAACAGTGGTTTTTGCCTAAAAAACAGACACACAAACAAAAAAAATTAAAGATGAAAGGCTTAACATTGTTAAAGTGTGAAAAAAATCACATCGTCAAATAGCTAAGAGAAAGCCTAACATTACCCAAGTGTTCGATTTGTTCGACCTTAAACATGTGCAAATCTGAGGGTTAACATGAATGAAATTATGTGAAATTTTGAAGAATATGGAAAAACACGTATGTGACTGTTCATAAGGCACTCCAAGCCTTTGGGTTGGAAATCCAAAGCAAATCCCAAGCCCAAGGCTTGGGATTCCCAAAGAAAGACATAACGCAAGCGTGTTATAACGTGCTCGCGTTATGTTTTGCTTTGCATTTTTCCTTTCCCGCAAGTCTGTTGTTTGTCATGTTTGACATAACGCGAGTGCGTTATAATGCGCTCGCATTATGTTCCCCTTAATTTTTTTTACGTTTAAGGCTATTAATCATGAGGGTTAAAGGATAAGGGATAGGGTTGGAGGGTTTAGGGATAAGGGACTAGCGTTTAAGGTATAGTATCGAGCCCGTTGAGGGTCTAGGAATAGGGATGGCATTTAGAGTTTAGGGATGAGGGATTAGAGTTGAGGGATGACAGATTAGGGCTGAGGGTTTAGGGATAGGGTTGAGGGTCGAGGGATCAGAGTTAAGGGTTGAGGGATTAGGGTTTGACATTGAGGGTTAAGGGTTGAGGTTCAAGGGTCAAGGGTTTAGGGTCAAGGGATTAGGGTTAAAGTAGAGTGTGGAGGGTGTAAGGATTAGGGATAGGGTTGGAGGGTTTAGGGATAAGGGATTAGGGTTTAAGGTATAGTATCGAGTCTATTGAGGGTTTAGGAATAGGGATAGCATTTAGGGTTTAGGGATGAGGGATTAGAGTTGAGGGATGATAGATTAGGGTTGAGGGTTGAGGGATTAGGGTTTAGGGATAAGGTTTAGGGTTGAGGATTGAGGGATTAGGGTTAAAGGTATAGTGTTGAGGGTTGAGGGTTTAGGATTAGGGTTTAGGGTTGACAGATTAGCATTTAATGTCCAGGTTAGGGTTAGAGTGTCGAGGGTAGAGGGATTAGGGATAGGGTTTAGGGTTGAAGGTTTAAGGATTGAGGGTTGAGGCTTTAGGGATGAGGGTTTAAGGCTTAAGATATAGTGTCAAGTGTTGAGGGTGTAGGGATAGGGTTTAAGTTTTAAGGGTTAAGTGTTGAGGGATAGGGATTAGGGTTTAAGGTATAGTGTTGAGGGTTGATGGTTTAGGGATAGGGTTTAGGTTTGAGGGATTAGGGTTTAGGGTTGATGAATTAGGGTTTAATGTTGAGAGTTGAGGGTTGAGGGTTGAGGTTGAGGGATAGGGTTAATGGTCAAGGGATTAGGGTTAAATAAGAGTGTCAAGGGTAGAGGGATTAGGGTTTAAGGTATAGTATCGAGCCTGTTGAGGGTCTAGGAATAGGGATAGAGTTTAGGGTTTAGGGATGAGGGATTAGAGTTGAGGGATGACGGATGATGGATTAGGGTTGAGGGTTGAGGGATTAGGGTTTAGGGACAAGGTTTAGGGTTAGGGTTGAGGGATTAGGGTTTAAGGTATAGTTTTGAGGGTTTAGGGATAGGGTTTAGGGTTGAGGGATTAGAGTGAAGGGTTGAGGGATTAGAATTTGACGTTGAGGGTTGAGGGTTTAGGGTTGAGGGTTTAGGGATAGGGTTGAGGGTCGAGGGATCAGAGTTAAGGGTTGAGGGATTAGGGTTTGACATTAAGGGTTGAGGGTTGAGGTTCGAGGGTCAAGGGTTTAGGGATAGGGTTGAGGGTCAAGGAATTAGGGTTAAAGTAGAGTGTGGAGAGTATAAGGATTAGGGATAGGGTTGGAGGGTTTAGGGATAAGGGATTAGGGTTTAAGGTATAGTATCGAGTCTGTTGAGGGTGTAGGAATAGGGATAGCATTTAGGGTTTAGGGATGAGGGATGACGGATTAGGGTTGAGAGTTGAGGGATTAAGGTTTAGGGATAATGTTTAGGGTTGAGGGCTGAGGGATTAGGGTTTAAGGTATAGTGTTGAGGGTTCAGGGATAGGGTTTAGGGTTGAGGGATTAGAGTGAAGGGTTGAGGGATTAGGATTTGACATTGAGGGTTGAGGGTTTAGGGTTTAGGGTTTAGGGTTAGGGTTAGGGTTGAGAGATGAGGGATTAGAGTTAAGGGTTGAGGGATTAGGATTTGATGTTGAGGGTTTAGGGTTGAGGTTCGAGGGTCAAGGGTTTAGGGATAGGGTTGAGGTTCAAGGGATTAGGATTAAAGTAGAGTGTGGATGGTGTAAGGATTAGGGATAGGGTTGGAGGGTTTAGGGATAAGGGATTAGAGTTTAAGGTATAGTATCAAGTCTGTTGAGGGTTTAAGGATGAGGGATTAGAGTTGAGGGATGATGGATTAGGGTTGAGGGTTGAGAGATTAGGGTTTAGGGTTGAGGGATTAGAGTGAAGGGTTGAGGGTTGAGGGATTAGAGTGAAGGGTTGAGGGATTAGGATTTGACGTTGAGGGTTGAGGGTTTAGGGATAGGGTTGAGGGTTGACGGATTAGAGTTAAGGGTTGAGGGATTAGGGTTTGACGTTGAGGGTTGAGGGCATTTTCTATCAAGAACATGATTACGAGGGCTTGCCCCTTTATTGTTATGCCTATCATATGGCAGAGCATCTGGCAAGCTCTTGCAGGAAAGAGATGTGATCAATGCAAAGGATGTGATGAATCTATAGCAAGACAAAACACGAGCGGGTTATAGCGCGAGCGCGTTATAATGCGCTCACGTTTTGTCTTTCTATTGAAATGGTAAAAAAGTGGTTACCCTCGTGATCTAGGCCCACATGCTCTATTTTCTTACTGATTCTGCACATGCTCTGACAAAAAAGAAGTGCTTTCATGTTGTTGGGAAGTTCACATGCACATTCGACACATTGTACCACCTTTGCATGATCTTTCCACCACCTTTTCTACTTTGCCAACTTGAGAAGGAGGAAATAACATAGTTTTCACACCAAGTTTGATATATATCTATTCAAGTTTCAATTTTTGTAGTGTTGCAATGTTAATTGTGATTCAATTTTAGGGATTTAACATTATAGATTGGTTAATAGTATTGTTGTTAGTAATGATATTTGAGTGTTATTCAATTTAACATTGAAAAGGAAGCAAGTGGTGAAAAACTCAAATTGTTGAGGAGTTTGATGCAAGAAGATAAAAACACTACATAATTTGGTACTCTCTCCATTCAAATCTTTGTTTTTTAGGTATGTCAAGTCTTTACATGCATGTTCTTTACATTTTCCTTATTTCGGATTGAATTACTTTATCATGCTTTATCATACATGTTTAAAATAGACACATTCCCAATCAAGAAAGCAGCCTACAATCTCACATGATGCCATGTATATTTTCTACACTTGGGCTCTTTAATAATTATGTGTAATAAACAAACCTTAACATACCATGATGTCAAACTATACAAGAATAAATCCTTACAACATAAAAAAATACAATCCCACTATTATCTTGTATTCATTTCTTAGGAACTAATATTGGTCTCTTTATCATGCTACAAACAAATTCTCTGTCATGCTGAGGAAAGGATCAAGAATTAAACCAACACAAGAAGAGATAGAAGCTAAGAATGCAAAGAAAGCAGTGGCTATGAGGGAACTTCGTAAGAAGAGGAAATTAGACACAATAAATGAAGACATACCAATTGAAGAGGAACCACAACCATCACAAAGAGATGGTATTGGCGGCACAAAGAGAACGAATGCAAAAACTTCGTGGTACGAGAGATTTGAATACCATAGTTGGAGACAAGTCCTCTACCGCAAGTCAACATGTAGGGACACCATCTACCACATCTCAAGTTGAGAGTACATCATCACTCACATGTGATGAAGGAGGTATGCCATTGTTCCCACCTCAACCTCAAGGTATGTCATCTATTCCATCTTCGATCGAAGGTATGCCATCTAACCCATCTCATTTAAATATTGATGAAATTCCTAATGTTGAGATGAATTTACCTAACTTGACACCACCTAGAATTTTGCATAGAAAGCCAAAGTATTTGATTGATATTGATGAGAATATTTTGCAGCCAATGGAAGGTAAGATTCCAAAATGCACTTGTAGAAGATATGTTAATAAGATTTAGAGATTGTTCTTTGAAAAGTTAAATGAGACTACAAGATGTCAACTATTTGTTGAAATGATGCGAAGTATAAAATATAGGTCTATCATGAAGATTCTTGGGTTGAGAACATCAGAGGCTTCAAGTGAAAAATCTATTGTCAAGAATCTAATGAGTGCATATGAGAGTGTGGGTAACACCTCATGCACAAAAGATAGTAATGCAACATGGCGTGTGATTACATCGACTATAGTAAGTAGTCAAACGAGGAAAGCTCATCTCATTAGAAAGACAAGTCAAGAATTGAGAATTAATAGGAAAACTTTATCAAGAGCCGTTGGAAGACGCCGAAGAATTGACACTAATGCCAATGAATTATGGGTGTTCTCGGGGAGACTACCACGAAAAGATAAACCAATTGTTGAAGCATTGAGATCACTAATTGAAGACTTTTGGAAGAATTACACAAGGGTATCTCCGAATCAAAGGGATGTGGTAAGAAGGAGAATCGGTAGTCAGAACCGCGAGCCACATCCAAAGCATTTTTTGGATGAGACTCGAACACAGTTTTATGGTAAATTTCTAGAGAAGTATCCTCAAATTAAAATTTGTCAAAGATATTTTGAATTGCTAAAACCTTTCTATGTTAAGATAAATCACACAGGCACTACTTGTTGTTGTAGATTACATATTGAATTTTCTAACCATTTTGATGCTTATAGGTCTATATGTTTAGATATGCATACTAACAATGATTTGCAGGGTTGTGCCATATGTGCCCCACCAACATCTTCAAGAGACTTCATATCAAGAATTTTATGTGAAAGAGAGGAAGGTCAAATATTCTACAAGAAATTATTCTTGGATGGCACATGTCATCGTTGCGGTGGCTTGCAACATTTGCCAATATGTGAACATATGGAAATAACACATGCAGTTGGAAATGAACTCGTAGAGTTTGGCAAGTATAAAACAGTGGCATACAATACAAAAGATGGTAAAGAAGCAAAGAGGTGTGAATTAGTTATTGAAAAGATTCCAGTGTATTAGTTTATGCCTATATTTCGTGACATCATAGTGTATGAGTATGCAAGACATGCCCATAGAGCTCGATGGTTGGACTTGCAATTCAAGTAATGCAAGGACACATTTCTGGTTGGTAGCATTGTTTCAGTCGTTGACTTTGCAAAGAACTACAGTCTACAGCCACAGCGTGAGGTGCAATCACAATATTACAACTCCACATAGGTTTCTATATTTGTGCACATCACATTCATTCATGCAAATGATAGTACAGAGGATGACAGAAAGATCATAAGGGAGTATAATTTCTATATTAGTGATGATCGCACGCATTCTACGGAGTTCATGCAAGGTTGCTTTCAGGTGTTCTACAATGATTTGGCTAGAAGGGGCATATCATTCAGTCAGCATATCATATGGTCGGATAACTGTGCGTCACAATTTAAGAACTCGTGAAATTTCTATTGGCTAAGTAGGAGGCATAATTTTACAGGTATTCAACATATGTGGAACTTTTGTGAGGCCGGGCATGGAAAGGGGGAGCATGATGGTGCAGGAGCACGTATCAAAAGAGCCATAGCACAAGAAGAGTTAAAGTATAAAGACAATGCAAAGTTGACAGATGCAAAATCGATTGTCGAGTGGTGTAATGCTTCCATGGCTCCAGGTAATGAAGGTAAGTCTTTAGTTCGTAAATTTTTTTGGTTGATAGATGATACTAACATTGCACCATATGAGGATTGTTGTACACTGACAAGATCAAATGAGATGCACTTTTTCAGAAGCTCAATTATAGGTTCATGGAGTATCCATACACGAAAGATGTCATGCTTTTGTTCTTCCTATACAATTCAAGTCTGGGATGAGTGTGAGTCAAAGGAGTGGGTTGACGAATGGCAGTTAAGTTATCTTAGCCCACTTGACATGTATCGACCCCCGACGGCACTGGAACTAACACAGATGGAATCGTCAGTTGACTTTGACCACATATCAGATTTAGTTCAACCAGGTAATATAGGGCACATATATGCATCTAATTTCATCTAGTTCAATCAGGTAATGTCATCTTACTTTGTAGTGTTTTTGTAATGTTGACTAATTTCATCTAATTTGCTACACATATCAATGTAGGGAACATATATGAAGTTATTGTAGATGAAGATAATGAAGAGGGAACAGATTATTACTTATGTCATTGTGTTGAGGCCAAAAAGAAATTGGAGGCCCCTGTTACAAATGGAGAAAACATCGAATACCCTACAGGCTCAGTGGTTATTACTAGAACATGGCTTAGAATGTACCCACATAAGAGTGTTAATATTTGGTTATTTCAGGACTTTGACATGCATCAGAAGATTCTTCATTACTTGAACCTTGTCATGGCATCCAATGTTCATTTGATAAAGTACCGGGGTAGACCTTTGAACAAAATATTGTGGAAGGTGCGTGAGTCTGACCATGAAGCAATACTTGACACAATAAAGAGTAGAGCAGACCCGGATGGTTCATTAGATTAATTTGTAAGTATTCACATTGATTTTGTAAAGTTATGTTACATTGAGTAGTAAGTATGCACATTAATTTGTAAGGTTTGTCTTTTTTTATTTCCTCCTGTATTTTTACACATATGTACACATTTTTACATCATGTTATACATTTTTGGTGTCCTGCTCCTGATGCGATCAAACTCATAACTCACCCTACTTCCTCTAGACACCATTTGATGATCTCTCCAACACTCTGGATCCAGGGTGCCCAATCATGTGATGACCTATATACCATTCTCCCAAGGTGCTCATAATGAATGAAAAGAAGACCAAGGGCGCCCAAGCTTAATAGACTTATTTCTTTCAATTTTGATGATCCAAACTGGGTGAAAGGAGACATGAAATGTGCCTTAGGACTCCATGCTAAGGTTTGAGCCATTAAAGTCTCTTAATATTAGGCGCTCATGATGATGAAACTTAGAGCTTTTTCCTTTCCTATGTGCTCATCTAAGATGTTTGAATGATAAGGAGCGCCTTGACCTCTATAATGTACATTGGGCACCAAAATCAAGGTGATTTTAAGTCACTTTGAGTTATTTGGGGTCAGTTTGAGTCTTTGAGTCATGTTACAAAAAAGTGTCAATGTTGTCAAGTTGCACAAAGCAACTTTTGTATTTTTGGTGTCCTGCTCGTGATGTGACCAAACTGACTATTCTAACACATCTGGATGGGTACATTTATGCTAAGCATGGTCTTATTTTTCACCCAAACATGTCGAAACAGTCTGAGCTACATTGTACCGACGATATTCCTGAAGAGTCCAAAGTGCAAAAAGGCAGCAATCTTTGACAAGATGTTACTCGAAAACCATGTCACTTAGAAACATTTCTTCTAAGGCAACGTGATCACGTAAAGTGCCTCTACAATAACCTCTCTCAATTTTTTATATCCCTGAGGTATTTGCCTGTGGTGAAAGGTTTTCTGCTGCCCCAAAAAATCGTCAGAAGGAGGCAGCATAAAGTTGCAAAGGGGTGTAACTTTTGTCCTGCTCCTGATGTGACCAAACTGACTGTTCCAACACGTTCGGATGGGTACATTTACGCTAGGCATTGTCTTTTTTTTCACCCAAACATGTCGAAACAGTCTGAGCTACATTGTACCCACGATATCCTTAAAGAGTCCAAAGTGTAAAAAGGCAGCAATCTTTGACGAGATGTTACTCAAAAACTGTGTCACTTAGAAACATTTTGTCTGAGGCAACGTGATCACAAAAAGTACCTCTACGATAATGTCTCTCAATTTTTTATATCTCTGAGGCATTTGCCCATGGTGAAAGGTTTTCTGCTGCCCCAAAAATCATCAGAAGGAGGCAGTGTAAAGTTGCAAAGGGGTGTAACTTTTGTCCTGCTCCTAATGTGACCAAACTGACTATTCCAACGTGTCTGGATGGGTACATTTACACTAGGCATTGTCCTTTTCTTCACCCAAACATGTTGATACAGTCCGAGCTACATTGTACCCACGATATCCCTAAAGAGTCCAAAGTGCAAAAAGGCAGCAATCTTTGATGAGATGTTACTCGAAAACTGTGTCACTTAGAAACACTTTGTCTAAGGCAACACGATCACGTAAAGTGCCTCTACAATAACCTCTCTCAGTTTTTTATATCTCTAAGGCATTTTCCCGTGGTGAAAGGTTTTTTGCTGCCCCAAAAATCGTCAGGAGGCAGTGTAAAGTTGCAAAGGGGTGTAACTTTTGTCCTACTCCTGATGTGACCAAACTGATTGTTCCAATGCGTTCGGATGGGTACATTTACGCTAGGCATTGTCCTTTTTTTCACCCAAACATGTTGAAACAGTCCGAGCTACATTGTACCCACAATATCCCTAAAAAGTCCAAAGTGTAAAAAGGCAGCAATCTTTGACGAGATGTTACTCGAAAACCATGTCACTTAGAAATATTTTGTTTGAGGCAACATGATCACATAGAGTGCCTCTACAATAACATCTCTAATTTTTTTATATCTCTGAAGCATTTGCCCGTGGTGAAAGGTTTTTTGTTGCCCCAAAAATCGTCAGAAGGAGGTAGTGTAAAGTTGCAAACGGGTGTAACTTTTTTCCTGCTCCTGATACAACCAAACTGACTATTCCAATGCGTCCGAATGGATACATTTACACTAGGCATGGTCCTATTTTTCACCCAAACATGTCGAAACAGTCTGAGCTACATTGTACTGACGATATCCCTGAAGAGTCCAAAGTGCAAAAAGGTAGCAATCTTTGACGAGATGTTACTCAAAAATTATGTCACTTACAAACATTCTGTCTAAGGCAATGCAATCATGTAGAGTGCCTCTATAATAACCTCTCTCAGTTTTTTATATCTCTGAGACATTTGCCCATGGTGAAAGGTTTTCTGCTGCCCCAAAAATTGTCAGAAGAAGGCAATGTAAAGTTGCAAACGGGTGTAATTTTTGTCCTGCTCCTGATGCGACCAAACTAACTATTCCAATGCGTCCAAATGGGTACATTTATGCTAGGCATGGTCCTATTTTTCACCCAAACATGTCGAAACAGTCTAAGCTACATTGTACCGACGATATCCTTGAAGAGTCCAAAGTGCAAAAAGGCAGCAATCTTTGATGAGATGTTACTCGAAAACCATGTCACTTACAAACATTCCATCTACGGAAACGCGATCATGTAGAGTGCCTCTACAATAACCTCTCTCAATTTTTTATATCTCTGAGACATTTGCCCGTGGTGAAAGGTTTTCTACTGCCCTAAAAATCATCAGAAGGAGGCAATGTATTAAGTTAGGATGAAAGCCTATTCACTCTAGGCACCTGTTGTGACCAAATCACACATGTGCCTTGAACAAGAGATGCTACAAGTGGTGAACAAAATGGGCGCTTGAAGAATTGAGCCCTCCAAGACATCTTGCAATTGCCTAAAAGTCCAAAATTTACATAAGTGAGTTAAGGCACCATTTTCCATCTCCAGAGCCTCCTTTGAGTGCCTTAACATGGAGTGAATGTTTTAGTCTATGAAAGATTGCGCCTAAAGAATATAACAAGCCCTTGAGTCACTAGGATGAACTAAGTTAACAAAATGAACTTCATTGAGGGAGGCGCACTTGTGCATCTAGACAACTCCAGTTTAGCGCCTAAGAAAAAGCATGTTTAGAGACACCCCTCGAATGAACCCTCTAGAACCAATAACCATAGCTCAAGATCCATAACCATGAGAAGATAAAGCATTAAAAAAATTCATCTAAAGGATGGGAAATACCTCTTAGATGATAGTCTGCCAAGTAGACCAAGAGTGGGGAATGAGAATGCTCCTCGAAGATACACCAAGCCACAATGACTCTCTCCAATAAGAACTCTCCTTGGTCTTCCTACTAAAACCTCTAAAGGGTAACCATCTCAACAAGTGTCTCTAATCCCAAGAGAACTCTAGCCTCACCCAAGTCTCGAAGTATGTATGAGAACCTACAACCAATCAATCCATGTTAAGCTCCAAATGCAACACCACATTATCATGAAGCTCCCAAGCACATGACCAATGTACTCAATACCAAGAGAACCAACAAGACCACTGTCAAAACTCCAACTACAAAATTAGGTATCCAAACATGACATCATGATCTAACATCTCCTCCTAGAAGATCACATGCCCCAATACAAACATCCTAGTCTCAAGAGAACTTGTATCATGCTAATACTCTAATCTAGAATCAAGAGTCCACCAAGACACACTACCAAACACCTCTAAACCAAGGATCAACATCTACAACCACATGAATATAACCATCTCCTAAAAATAGTAGCCAAGATGTCAAAGCACTCTCACTACAAATAATAATCATAATCCAAGAGTTTGTCCATTACACCCAACCACTATATAAGATCATCCATCACTAGGTGATGAATACACATCACTATCAAAGCTCCCACTGAACCATGATATGAACTACACATGGCATTGTGATAACCATCTCGTAAATGAAGATCACCATGGTCCACACACACTCAACTATAATACTAATAACTCCAAAGTAGAACCAAGATCTCCAATCTAAGAAGATAAACCATCATTACTGTCAAAAGCTCACACTAAACTATGCAACTAAGATATCCATGACATCATGATAAACATGCTACAAGTCCCAATAACCAACTATCCAATCATTCTTATCATCCATCCTCTCATCCCAATGCAACATACCAATGCGCAAATGAGCATAGACAAGGAAAAATAACAAAGTCTACATCAACACTGAATCAATCCCATGGATATAGGCAATATGCAGTCAAGTCATCCCACTACAATCAATGAGGTGTGCATCCCAAAAAAATGCATAACTTGTAGATCCCAACCATTGAAAACATGCAAAATCATCATCACATTATTAACTTCCAAACTGAGATATCAAATAATATTACTTATAGACTTCACCAAATCAATCATAGATTCAACTTTCCAAACAAGTTTACAAATGAGTAACCATAGTCAAGGAACTAATCAAGCATATAAGAGATAAGAACAATGTGCTAAAAGTAAACCACAACACCACCTGTAATCATGAATCAAACATCATAACCCATACCTATCAACTACAAACATGGTCAAGTCTTGCCAATGCTCAAATGTACCTACATATCCATGACACCATAATTATCATCACTGCTATACCTATGCTCAAATCCCATTGAAACAAGACTCCTAGTCTCACCATGTATCAACCATGTCCTCAAACTAGAATATTGCTGAGCCTATGGAGATTGATACACCCACTTCAATAGAATAGGCAATTAATGTACCTGATGTGTCTTCATCTCATAAACTAGTAAACATCATTTACATCCATACTTAACCAATCTTATTGTTGTGTTTGATGTGTCCTCTTTCAAACAACCATTTAACAAAATTTGAGTCCAAACAATAAACATTTACAACCATAAACATCTCAAAGTCCAAAATCCAAACATTCTATCATCCTTAATCATTTCCATCATGGACCCTTGGTTTGGAAAAATCATTATGCAAGATAAAAACCCTATGCCTATTACCTTGTGCGAGGCTCATGCAAAACCCAAAATCACAATCAAAATAGGTCCTCAAACCATGCATCCTTTAAATGAGATCTTTTATCCAAATCAATCAAAAAATCCCTTTGACAATGATGATGATGATAGTCTTGTAGATCAAGATGATATCAAGATGACAATAGCATTAACTATGAGATCATTACATGCAAACTTTCCATAAACCTTCATCTCCCACTCATGAACATGCAAGAATATTTCAAACAAGAAATGACTAGCACTAGCTATCATGCCAATCCTAACTACACATCTAATGGTCATCCTTATGGTACCTTTGGTAAGGGAAGAACCACTTTAGACCAAGGTCCTCATATTCAATTCATATCTCCAATCCCAACCACATGTGAGAACTGTTTATCCTATGTATCCTATTCAAATCCTCCATCTCATAATCCTTACATTCCAACTTATCCCATCAATCCAAACCCACTACATCCAAATCATCCTTTTTAGATTTCCTCCCAAGGACTTTTAGTGGAGGAAAAATCTCAAACTAGAAATCACAAATTCAATTAGTGTACCTCTCCCAAGCCTATCCAAAAGTCACATAGTACCATGCATATCCATCAAACACCACAATGCAATCAAAATCCTAACAACATGCCCATGATCCAAGATCAAGTGCAATCATGCAAAGATATTATCAATCACAAGCCTATTAAGAATGAACTAGAGTCTTCTAGTACCATACTTTTCCATCAAACACCATCATGTAATCCATGGCCTATCAAGCCTATCAAAGAAAATGCAAACATCCTATGTAATACAATCGGACTTTAAATATTTGAAGTAGCCATCTACAAATATCCATTCAAACGTGGATTTATAATACAAGTATGGACGCCATCAATAAAAAAGATTTGTATTAACCAAATATCCATATAGGCATACATAAATATCTGTCGATATAAGTATAACATATATATAAAATAGCCATATAGGCTTACAAGAATGCCATATAGGCATACAATGTCAACTATGTACAATACAAAATATATGTCCACAAATGCCATATAGGCATACAACAAAGGAACACAATAAAAAGTCATTCCCCTTTGGCTGGTGAAGAGAATAAATCACGAGCAGCCTTTGATCTTCTAGGGGATGGAGACGCGCATGTGGGTGGTCTACTACGAACCCGAGGGCTACTCCTCCTATTTAGTTCTTCCTGCATCTTTACCTGTTACAATAAAAAGTACAGACATTAATATATAGAAATTACATGTTATAAAAAATAAAACATTTAACAAACTAAGCACTTACCGCTAACATATAATCTGTCTCCTCGCTTGCCTCAGTAGTAGGAATAGGCCCTAGTGATGTCATGTCCTATAGAAACCATCCAGATAGAAATTAAACTTCAAATCAATAATCTTTTGATTTTTCAAAAATAGACAACTATAACAATGAATGTAAATTGAAATTTACTAATCTGCCTCATACCCCTATCAATGCCATGGAGCTATGAATCGTAGAGGCCACACCTTGCTCCATTGCCCTATGAACATGGGGAGGTGTCTCCGCAACCTACATCATCTGGAAATAAAAAAATATTATTCAATTACGAAAACTATAATAGTGATGCAAATCATGGGTACTAACATACACACATGTTCATCTAAACATGGAAGTACACACAATAAAGCACACAAATCACATACAAAAATTTAGTAAGTACAATTCATTCATTAAACTATTTATTTTATTACCTCCATAAAGCTTTGAATTCCACCACCGCTGGCAGGTGTTGCCATGAAATCTATAGTATTAACCTATTCAACATCCAAAATTAGAAATTAGAATACCATTCATATAATGATGCTATTCACATGTAATATTTATAATTGTTTACTAGTTACATACCTCGACAGTAGATGATCTAGTGAAAAATGTAGGTGGAGAACCACTAAAAACTGCATCGACGCTATGACCCTGAAATTTCATTAAAATCATCAATTTAAATTAGTTAATCTTGTATTTCAAAAATAAAATTTAATAAATTAAATTCAATAAACTTGCTAATATTTATTTGAGTATCAAAGCTGAAAGTCTCACTCAGGAGGGTATCTGTCATCACCATCTGCTCAGCTGCAGATGTAGCCTGTGCACCTGCATCCTGACTGTCCATTTGGTCATAACCACAGGCTGACCCGCAAGCCTGGCAAGTATGGGGTGGGACCCTACTCCTTGCACTATCTCCCAACCCACTCTGTGTTACAGGACCAGCATGCTCTATGATGCTCTGGGTCAAGGCACTAATCGACTAAAGTGTATCGACCTCAACACTCTCCTTCACAATGGAAGGGATAGAAACATGCTCGTGGGCTGGTCTGCTAATTACTCATCTCACTACCCGCTGTGGGTCAAGATGTGCCCCTGGTCTATCTTGTGCTGACCGCCCACCTCCACCCTGGAAGTCCCACATATCAAAATAGTTTGGCACTTTATTGAGGACAAACTCGCAGTAGAGTTTCCTTAAAAAGTATTGCGAGACCTCATTATTATTGCATGGAGGATGGTCAAAAACCATCCACCACCTCTGCCTGAAATTGCCCCTTATCGCTTGGTTGTTGCACCAATGGATAGGGAACCTCTTGCATGTAATGGGTGGAGGTTGATTTGTTTGTGGGTTTGTGAAAATTGAACACAAGTCTAATTTTGTAATTTGTAATTTTTTCACATCTTGGTATGACAACTTGTCTGCATAGTAATCTCTAAACTCTCTCTTTTTATCCGTCCAACTAGTTATTTGCTTGCTAATTGAATCTACATTTGATAACATAGACTCAAGAGATTCAGCAAGCGTGGACCTATGCAAGGTTGAAGTGGAAAGATCTTTCAACCTTGCAATTATATCTTCAATTTCCTTTTTGTTGTTTTCAATTTGCCCCATTATATTTTCTTGTGTTCCAGGGGCATGTCGAGGAATGAATGCAGGAGGTTGTTGTTCTGCAGGTATTTCCTCCTAAGGATTTTGTGGATTTTAAGGAGAAGGAGGAGGAGGAGGAGGTGCATTAACATTTCTTGACAATTAACGAAATATACATAAAAAATCAACAAAAACCTACCTATTTAGAAACAAATTCAAACAAAAAAACAAATATAACTCACCCCTTTGGCGTGCTCGACGTCGCAGCAGCATTTTGGTGATGAATCGATAAGCTTTTTGTGTTGAATGGTGTTTTGCAAAATGTGAGCACGCTTTCGAGGGTTTGCAAGCCGCGGGTAGAGAGGAGAAAATAGAAAGAAATGAAATTGGAAACCTTTTTTTATTTATTTATAGGAAGTCATAACGCGAGTGCGTTATAACGTGCTTGGATTATGACTTAATTTTTTTTAAAATTAATTTGGCCACTTTTTGGCCCCCCATCTTCTTACACTTACCCCTCAGTGAAACAACGTGAATCTTCACCGATTTGATCCGCTGCAAACTCTGTAACTTCACAGATCCATTTCTTCGATGATCTTACAGACCTTTCACCATGTTAACCTAGCACATGATGGCGTTAGGTTCTATCTGCACCCAGTATATGATCCTACAAGCATGAACACGAATGAAACAGAAAAACACAAATAAACTATACAACCATTCCACTGATTTTGAAGAAATCTAACCGGTGGAAAGGATTAAGAACCCATCTCAGCCACAAAATAGCAAATTGATTGTACAGAGGAAACCTAATGAATTTGAATGACAGAAAGATGCACAACACAGAACTTGTTTATTATTCTTTCTAGAAAATGCGCATACAGATGCTCTTTTTCTCAATTACAATCACACTGATCTCTGATCTGATCTCAATTAAACTAAACCTAACTACAACTACTACTCTACTAATTACATTTGATGATCTCCTCTATTTATCTACTCGCGTGAGCAGTACCACCCTGACTCCAATTGGCTGGGAGACAACCTCCAAGCGGCTGGGAGATCACAACTGACTAACAACCTCTAACTGCCTAACAACCTTCGAGATTATAACTTGACAAGTGTCCTTGGGACTTACAACATAAACCTAACATACATTGGTCAAACAGACCTTATTACATGAATGGTCAGCTTAGGACCTTATTGGAAACAACAAAATGAACTATAAATAGTTAATGCCTCATGGAGGCCACTGTGGATTGGGTGCTCCTGCACTAGCAACATAGCAAGTTTGGTTCACTATTGACTAGCCCTTTTAAGATTCATGCCTGCAAGCAACAGAATGCATTTGAGTTGGAAAATATGGAAGGAGAACCCAAAGAGATTCTTGTCAATGGGATCTTCTTGAAACACTTCGTATAAATTCAATTTATGCCCCTGTATCATAGTTAATTAGGTTTCTTTTAAGTTTCATTCCTTTCCTGTTTTGCCTTTTCCGCTTTCTTTTGAATAAGTGTTCTGGGAACATGTGTCTGCAATGTACTATCCTCTATACCTGACAGTTGCATACTCCTCAAAGTTGTTAAGCAGTACTCATACTTCAAGGAAGATAGTCAATCATTTCAAGAGATCGCCGCCTTTAATGCTAAGTCGGCATATAATGTTCTACCGATTTGGAATGATGCACTAATAGTCACTTTGGTGCATCTATTAGTGTCATTAATTAGAAATGATGGGTCATTTAATAGATTATTAATGCACTGCCATCTCAAGTAGTTAAGTATCTCAACAATTTACATTTGCCATTCTTGTTTCAAAATCTCTCAAATTTCATCTACTTGCGTCAAAGAAGTTTCAACATCTATTGGAAGTTCTAGTTGTGAATTGAGTCCAGTTGCAGCTCCTAGAGCCCTTGAAAAGAGATACAGAAATGGAAGAAGGGCAGTCACCACAAGAGGGTCTTTTTGATTTACTAGAGAAGTGGAAGAACAGTAAGTCCTATGCATCTGCGAAGGTGCAACCAAGAATCAATTACCCAAGGACCAGGGCCTTGGAGAAAGGGAGAAGTGTCGATCTTACATAGATATATGATTATGCAGATGATGTCTTTGACACCTAGATGACCAAAAATCTAAAGAATTTGAGAGAAGGGGCACATATAAGATGTCTCTAGCGAGCAAAGAAGGGAGAATCTGAAACTTTTAGAATGAGGATTTGGACTTCCCAGTTGGCTCAATTCTTGGTCCCTACCATTCACCCATATCTTGAATTAGTCTGAATGTGTGCAAATATTTTCAACCCACAAACTTAAAAAATTTAGAATAGAAGTTTCATGCTCCAGATAAGCCCTAAGGAATTTCGGGACATGTTGGGCCTATATCTCGACTAGAATGCTACTTTCGCCACCATACCCAAGTTACAAAATATATGGAATAGTGTCAACAATAAACTCAGGTTTCTAAATACTGAGATGCACCTAGATGACAACAATACCCAATTACCTACACTACCCATTGTACGAGGCCAATTCAACACTGATGTGCAGGATGCCCTCTCCATGATAGCTTTCACTTTTAGTCGGGATGAAGATGCAAACGTGTATGACTGGCAATTGGTGCCCATTTTTAGACTCAAAATAGTAGACAAGTCTGCTAAGTATAGATTCAACTTCTCTAAACATATCTCTTGGGCCATCAGTGAGCAGCTATCCAATTTCTTTAAGGTACAAACTTTTAGGCTTCATGGTTTTGCTGGTGAGCCTGTTTTGCTCCCAAAAGTTTCAACTCCTAGAGTTGTAGCCTTGGAAGTAGGCTGCCAGCTGTCAATTATTGATAATAATTTTGGTCACAAGAAGAGGAAGAAGTTCTGTGATATTCCTTGGAGTAAGGAGTTTAAGATAAAGAAAAGGGAAACTAAAAATCTCCTGCTAAGAAAACTAGCAGCCTATGGTTTTGTGATAGTTAAGGATAAATGGAACTATGATCCAGATAGTTTCTTGGCATCTTGGAATGTGAATAATAAGGTTTCCACTTGTTTCATTCATGAGAGTCGGTCTTTCTGGGAGCAGAGGAGGTCACCACAACAAGATACTCCAGAGTTCTATGTAGAGCTCAATGATCTACCTAATGAAGGCCTCAAGCCGTGGGAAACTTTTTACACTCTCTAGCAGGAGTATGATCCTATGAGGCTCATGACACATGGTTTGAGAGTGACACTCAAGAATAAAGACTAGAGTAGTGAAAAGATAGCAGCCTACTGGAAGTACAGGCAAGAAATTGCTGAGTTCACCCATACTTTTGGGGGAGTTCTGACAGATGAGAAATGGGAGAGGCTATGGGATGATTACCATATGACTCTCGTATCGAGCCCAGACACAAGCAATCTTCCAGGCCACTCAGAAGAGTTGGAAGAGGTAGAAGAGATGGAGGAAACAATGAAAGAAACAAAACAAGCTCCTAGAGCTCCTTAACCTCAACCTCTCAATGTTATCGAGAAGAAAAAAGTTGTACAATCATTGTCTCATGAGGCCCATATAGCTTCGGCATTAGGGGTCTTGGAGAAGCAATTTCTCAACAAACATTCATGTCAATAGAAGAGGCATCAGAGGAAGAAGACCCTGAGGACACAGTTGGAAGGCCCCTGAAAAGAAGGCGCAAGCTAGTGTCATACGACGAAACTAAGAGCGATGTCTTGGTGGCCCCACAGCAACAAGTTCTCACAACTACAATGGTGTTCCAGGTAAGTATTCCTACTCCGATTTCTCCTTCTTCATCTTCTTCTTTAATGGGGGTGGCAACCCAATTTACCTACTCTTCCACGTCTCCTACCACATCTGCTGTGCCTTTACAATCTTTTGTTCCTACTGCTAGTTCGCTGGCCTTAGCATCATCACAGGCCATTTCATTGCCTTTGTTTTCCCCATCCATGCCCAGGAGGGCTTTTTCTCATATAGACCCCAGCCAACAAATTACAACCATCCCATATGGCCTACCACAGGGTTACCCCTTTGTTGGATGGCTCATTGCCTCCCCACCTACCTTTCAAACATAGGCAAACGCTGCTAGGAAAGCGAGGGAAGCTAGAAGAGAGAAGAAAAATATGAAAGAAAGCAAAATCCCTGCTACCCCTCACATGAAGTCCCTCTTTGATCCCATCCAGCAATCCCTGACTATCACTCACTTGACCCCTAATGTAGTCAAGCCTATTGAGCAGATGAAGCCAGAGGATTATACCATGAATGCAGTGGCTATGGACTTAGCCCATTTTAGGCCCCAAGATAAAGTTGAGTTAATGAATGAGACTTCCGCAGTAGTCAAAACTGATTATCTCAAAGCAATAGAGACGTTGCAAAATCTAGAAACAAATTTGGCAAAAGAAAAAGCCACAATTGATGGCCTTTCTGCAGAGATAAAAGACAAAAACCAAGAAATTGACACTCTAAACAAAGATTTGCAGTCTACCATGTCTTTAGAAGTGTACCAGGTGACACAGACTCAAGTTGTAAACTTTCAGACTGAACTGACACAAGTAAAGGCCATCACAAACACATTGAAGCAAGAAAAGGCCCTTGTTGAGAGAAAATACCAAGATAAGATGCAAGAGGTGTCTCAGTTGCAGTAGAGCCTATTGAAGGAGCAGAATCAAATTGGTGCCTATCAAGCTCAATTCATGGCTAAGCAAGAGAAGACTAAGAAATTGACCATTGAGCTAAGTTAGAGGCCTCAAAATGCTAGAGTGTTAGAAATGGTTAAGGAGCTATATGTATCAACATGGCAGAGAATCTCTGATGAGGTTACATAGCTTAAGCCTACCCTTAGTTTTCTTCTTAAGGCTCAATGGTTGTGCGAAAGAGTAGAGTCTTCAGTTGAAGCTACTTTATCCATTGTTTCTTTGAGAGTCTCAGACTCTCAAATTTTGTTACAAAAGTTCTATGATGTGACTGATGAAGCTTTACTAGTAGCAGGGGTGAGTGACAGAATGACTATAGCTGAAAAAGTGGATGAAGTTCTTAGTTGCAATGAGGCCATGACAAAATGCAAGACACTTCTAGATATTTTTAAGGAGGGTGTCAAAGGCATGAAAGGGCACATTGAGAAGCTGGTGTAGATGAGACTCCCATCTCCTTTCCCAAATGATAACACAATCTTAATGACTAACTAGATCAAGGCACTCCTGTTGTTGAAGCAAAATGACCAAACTATTTTTCAAAGTCTTAGTGACTTGTCAAGTGTGCAGGAGGTGGAATCAGTTCTCATTCCCAAGAACTAGCTTGAGTTTCAATTGCATTCAGTGGTGCAAATTCTTCAGTCCTTCTCTCATAAGGACATTATCAATTTGGATATTCCTTTCCAGGATTTACAGAAGAGACAAGGCTTGTCAGACTCAGAGTGGTCTGGGTATCAAGCCACCTTGCAAAAGTTGTACTTTTCTGGGCTGTGGCAGTGCAATTTTGAATTTTTGATCTTTTTGTATACTTTCTGGGTTCTCTCTATGTAGGCACAGAGTCCTGTGTGAGTCACCAAGAACTATAGAGTAAAACTCTACATTTTGTTGCATCAATTCACAGTGGCAAATGCCTATATGTTATCGGCTTGATAATCTATTTTGTATTACAAGTCATATCCCGCACGGAATTGCCAAGTGTAACACGACGCAATTTTGAAGAAATGAAGGTTCGTGAAAGTTGTACGAATGCGCCATGTGGCGTGGTAATTGAAAGAAGCGGGCACAATGTCTAGTTGCAGCGGAAAGTGCCAAATGTCTTCTTCTGAGTTTGCAGGCTTTGAGAATCACAGAGTATGCCACGTGTTTGTGTCGTGTTCTTTTCCCTTTTTGGTTTCATAAGTTTCTAAGCTATGTGGAGTGTGCCACATGTTGCAATGGTGGGAAGAGGGAAACTTTTGATAAAGCAACTCGGAAGTGACCGAGATATGCCGCATGTCTCTCTTGCAAATGAAGCGAAGATTACTGTGTGTCACTCTTTTTGTAGTATATTAAAGTATCAAAGTAAATATGGTGGACCCAAGATATGAAGGGTTATTTTGCAAGAGTAGCAGAAAGTGCCAAGTGTCGTGATGGCAGGCGTTTGAAGGAAAGAAACAAAGCAGCTTAGAAGAAGCACCAGCCTGCCACGTGTCCCAGTTTTGAAGCTAGCGGGTGTTACCACATGTCTTGAGCATAAGTTAAAGTAAAGAGAAGCTGAAGGCACTGAGTGTCAATATGGCGTGCATTCAAAGAAATATGAGAGAGGTTGACCTGATGAGCGAGGAAGTGCCACGTAGCAACTTTTGAGTTGTTTGGAAGCCCACAGAAGATGCCATCTGTCCCAACAGAACTAGTTGTTGTAAGTCATATGTTCAGTGCCAATTAACCAATTGGAATGCAAGGATGATGCAACAACAAATTTAGAAATATTTTAGGTGCGTGACCAGTTCCAGTTTAGTTATGCAGACAGTTGAGAATCCTAATGGCCATCAGTATCTCAAGATCCATCTTTTTGCTATAAATAGGAGAATTCTATAACTGATATACACATGTAAAAGTATCGAAATAGAAGAATATATAAGAGATTTGTAGTGTGACTGGAATATATCATTTTACCTTTGTAGTTGTTTTAAAAAGGAAAAGCATTGTAGATTTGTGCATGTTTGGTGCCTCATGTATTCTGCTAAATCTATTAATAAAAAACCTCTATTATGTGCTAGTTGGTGATATTTTTCTGTCTTTATTGCAATTTCTCTGAGTTTAGCCTTTGATTTTAAATCTGTTCATAACCTGTTTATATTAACCATGCTCATTGCTCTTTAATATGGCAGAAATCATAAAGATTTAGTCACTGTGTTGATTGTTGAATCAAATATAAGTCTGGCGCATTGCCTTAGGAGTTATTTCATATTATATCTATAATCTTATTTCTCTTCCCCTTTTCTCAAAACCCCATTAGAAAAAGAAGAGCTAGCTTCTATAAAATCTGGAGGTCATTTTGAGAGTCATCCCACATTATTAGAATCTCCCATGTTGGTGCTAGAACTTGTGCAATTTTATACATCAACATGTACCATGAAAATTTCTTTCTTCTCTTTTTCCAAAATCTTCCTGGAACCCTTCCTATCTTCCTATGCCAAATTTATTCATCAATCTTTCCTTCACTTGCATAATTTTGTCCATCATAAACTGATCTCCTCCACCAAATGTATTCTCCTCTCTTCTCTTTTCTCATGGGACTCAACCTACCACAATCCGATCACCTCCACAAAAATTCTTTCCATTCTGTTGTCACCATCTCTCCTGCACTCAACTCATTACAACAGATATTATTAAAATGAAACAAATCCACAATCAACTCTTTTACCTCTTCATTCACTTCTTCCTCTTACTCTTTTGCATTTACCAATATGTCCTTCAAAGGACAAACAAGTGTTGCAACTTTATTCTCATCTTCACCCTTAGCTACAACTTCTTTCTTCACTTCCTCTGTGTCTAAACAAAAAGACATGTTGTTGCTCCATTCTCATTATTTTTTTCTTCCTCATCCTCTTGCATAAGGATTTCTTCTTCACCTACACATAAAACCAAATCATTAAATATTTGTGACTCATTACCTCCCATCTTCTTTTCTTTTCTCTTTCCTTTCATTATACTTGCCTCCAAGGCATTTAACCTCCCGAAAATGTTTGCATGCTTTTTCTGAATCCTGGCCCAACTTTCTTCATCTAACCTTCTTTCTCCCCTTTCAATAAATGAAATTATTAAGGCCTTACCCAAGTCCAAACTCATACTCTTCCTCTTTTTTGACATCTTCACTCACTCACAATATGCAACCTGCACACACCTACACAATAACCACAAAACTCACACAATCTTGTCTCACAATATGAATAAATCACACACTTCCATTTTTACCAAACCCCACAACTATCCTCTACTCAACAAAGACTATGGAAGATGCACCTCTCAAAACCCCCTCTACCCACTTTCACATAGTGGAGGACATTTGTACAACTTCTACCCAACTTTATCTCTATTGGAGGAAAATAATACAAATTAAACCACAATGTCAAATCTATCTCTCCATAGCTAAAGGAATTTCCTTCATACTTGCAAGAAAATATTAGAGCTATACCATCTCATGCAACTCACCTCAACACACCTCCCAACAAAATACCCACTCTGATACCATTTGATGCAATCATGACAAGAGAATCCAATGAAGGATTATCCCATCATGCAGCCCAATACACTTCACTTATGTGCATTGTTATAACAACAATATTCATGCCTTCAAATTATTATAATCATGTGCTCTAACCTTCAAATATTGTAACAAATTGTATGTGCCAACATATATCCTTGTTAAATTTCAGCCTTAAGATTGTTGTTTGTCAAGATTTTTCCAATCCTCTTAGATGCAAATTAACTTGGATAAATTCCAGCCCTTAAGGATTGTTATGTGTCCCTTTGATTCATTTAGTTTCAGAATAATAAATGTAGATTAACCTCTTAAACTTGCAGCCCTTAAGTGAATATAGTTTGTGAATGTTGTAGCAACAATTTCAGCTATGAAGTAACATTATATCTTGAGAATTTCATAAAACATGAATAGAAGAAAATACTTACAACCCAAATGTTTTTATGTAGCCAATCAAGGTGGCAACACACATACATAACCTCCACAAATCCAAGTTCTATGAAATATCTCTATCAAACTTTCCAACTATCCACCTCCACTAACTTACAAATTTAGAATTTTTCACCTAACAAGTCACCATGGACATTCACTTTAGATTTGTCTCCTCAAAATGGATGCATTTTACTTGGAGAATGTTGTAGTCTAGTTGTCATTGATGTGAAAAGTGTGAGTATTGGTTGTCATTAATGTCAGAAGTATGTTGGAGTTGGTTGCAGTTTGGTTGGAAGTGCTTGCAGCCTAGCAATTTGCTTGTTAGAGTCTCTAAGAAATGATCTGCATTTCTTTGTTGGTGATGTTGTGCTCCTACGGATTGGAAGTCAGCTTCATATGTTGTTAGGACATGTCTAATCCAAGTTTCATGTTGTTTAGATTATAGGAAAGATGTTTTGCAAATGATAGTTTGAAGATAGTGTTGTTTTTGTGAGGATGCTCATAGTAGTGCAAAGTTTGCATTTGCATTCCTCCACATTTGCAGATATGGTCATGCGGTTCAAAATTTACGTTCAGTGTGTTCTAAAGGTGCTATATCCAAAGTTTCATATGATTTGTCCCTCCATAGAGAAAGTTGTGAGTGACAGAGTGTAGGAATGTATTATCTGGTGGCTAGTTTTAGTGTCTATTGGCTTGCACCAACTTGTTGTATGAAGTCATGAATTGGCTAGTGGAGAATGATCCTAAGGATCTTGTGATGTTTCCTATTGCTCCGCAAGGTGTTTTCTGGGTACTTTGGAATAGGATGTGGTTTGGAATGAAGGTGTTGCTGGGTTATGCTTTTGCCTAGCCAACTGAGGTATGTTGAAGGTGTGTGCCACAAAGTCTTTGTTGTGCGGAGTTCAAGGAGTGTTTGCAGTTGTTGTATGGGTCATGCCAACTCATCTAGAAGCACAAGTAATGTTTAATCTTTCATGAGTGCCGCCAAGTTGTAATGTTTGACATGTACTACAAGATTCATATTTTCTTGCTTAAGGTCGACCTATTTCAAATGTATGAAGCATGCAGATGTTATTCTTTGAAGGTCGATGCTGTGAAGGGTGTTTAGGACCAAGTTAAGCATGTGTTGGAATCTGCAAGGTCTGTTCCTCTTCCTAGTGTTGTGTGTAGTTCATTTTAGGGCTTTCCCTCTACACATTTCATGTTGTTTGATCTTTGGCTGACTTGTAATTGTAATATTCTTGTTATCTTTGGCTGACATGTAAAGTAATCAATGTAATATCATGTATATATTGTAAACCTAGTTGATCTAGGTGAGGTGTGATTGTGATTGCGAGTGTAAGTGTAAGAAGTCAAATGTGGATGTGTAATGCATTATGATGTGCGACTGAAAGAGAAAGAGAAGCAATAGATCCTGTCTAGATTCATCTTGAAGATATTTTTGAGACAAAAGGGAAGTGAAGAGTGTGCCTAACTAATTGATGGAGGCAGTGAGCCAAAGGAAAAACTTCTTGAAGGCTAAAATTAGTGAGTCAATAAGCTGCAGATAAGACATTTGAAGAAGTTACAGAAGTTGTCAAAGCAGAATTGCAATCATCAAAAGAGAAGTGAAATAGCAGAATTTCAATCATCAAAAGGATTGAGCTTCATTGCCAAATTCAAACAGTAGAAGGATTCTCATGCTGTAATCTTTTCTGAGTTTGTTCTTATTTCAGGGAGTAGTTGCTTCCTTATGTTGAAGCCCTAAAACAAAGTCTACAGGGAGTTGTAGCTTCCTTGGGAGTGACCCTAAAACCTTTTTACAAGGAGTAGTAGCTTCCTTGGGTTGTAGTCCTAAAACAAAGTTGTAACTGTGATTCTTTTGTGAGGCTAGATTAGGACAGTAGATCCTAGCATCTTTTCTCACCATGGTTTTTCCCCTTTGGGGTTTTCCACGTATATCTTGTGTTATGTGGTGTTGTGCATTGTGTTGATCTTTTATGTTTTTGTTAATGCTATAAAGATTAAGTTTCAGTTTGCTCCAGAGGGTTTGAGATTTGTTTGAATACTGATTCACCCCCCTCTCAGTATTCTGGTGTATGTTCAACAATTAGTATCAAATCCACGTTCCTCACAAGGAGCTTAACTGCTTGATAAAGGTCCGAGATGGCACATGATGGATCTTACAAGGAACCTAAGTTTGATGGAACAAATTACACCTTTTGGAAGGTAAGGATGGAAGGCTATCTATCCTCTTTAGGGTTTGGTGTTTGGTAATCTATCAAGGATGGTTACACTGCTCCTGCTAATACTCCTATAGATCCAGCTGAGATTAGGTTGTATGACAACAATACCAAGGAAAAGAATGCTATAATGAGTGGGCTAGTTGATTCAGAACTTCTAAAGATAATGAATTGCAAAACTTCTGCTAAGGATGTTTGGGAAAAACTTAGCAGCATTTATGAAGGAGATAATAAAGTAAAGCAAGCCAAGATGCAAATCGTCAAGAGCAAATTTGAGACCTTGAGGATGCAAGAGGATGAAAACATTTCTAGTTATATGCTTCATGTGGATGAAGTAGTTAATGGAATTAGAGGTCTTGGTGGAGAAGTGAAAGAAGATGAGATTTTGAAGAAGGAACTCTGAGATCTCTCCCTAAATCTTACAATCATAAGGTATTTACTATTGAGGAGTTGAAGGACTTGGATAACTATTCATTAGATCAATTGTTTGGTGCTCTCACAAAATTTGAAATGAGAGAGTTTGACAAAGATGCTCCAAAGAAGGAAGCAACATTCAAAGTTAGTAAGAAGACAGAAGATGAAATAGTTGTTCAAGATGATGACCTTGATGAGCTAAAGGCAAATTTTGTGCGAGGATTTAAGAAGGGTACCAAAAAATACAGAGGTAAGTTAGCTTTCAAGTGCTTCAATTATGGGAGAATCGGTCATTTTGCCTCTAAATATCCTTTTCAAGAATCAGAGGATAGCAACAAAAGAGAGAAGTTCAAAAGAATTCTTTATTCCATGGAGAACAATTGTTCTTCAGAAGATGAGGATCATGATGATTCAAATGATGAAACACTTTTCATGGCCTTGAAAGTTGGTGACAAAAAGAGTGATATTGGAAAATGTAAGAAGTCTGGTACCTTGTAGAATGATAGAGATAATGAAAAGTCTATGGTTGTGTGGATTGCTTTTCATGCAAGAGAAGAAGCAAATGCTTGGGTTATTGATAGTGGTTGTTCTAACAACATGATTGGTGACAAAAGGAAGTTCATCAGCCTTAAGTAGTGGAATGGTGGAGTTGTCAAGTTTGGTGGTGATGAGTCAGCACAAATTTGTGGAAAGGGTGCTATAACCATTGTTGGAAAGAACAAGACTGAGGATGTCCTCTATGTCAAAGGGCTGAAGCACAATCTCCTTAGTGTCATTCAGATGTGTAGTAAAGGATACAATCTTACATTTCATGCCAAAGGGTTGAAAAGATTAGTTGCAGAAGGTACTAGGACATATGGAGATGTCTATTATCTAAAGGAGGCAAATGGAAGAACCTATTTATTAGCTCAATTTAGTGAGTGTTAGCTGTGGCACAAGAAGATGGGACATATCAACTTTGACAATATGGTGAAGATTATCTCTACTCATGCAGTGAAAGATATGCCTAAGATAACCAAGCCTGCAAACACATTATGCAAGGAATGTCAAATGGGAAAGTAGAAAAAGAGAAATGCCAAGAGCAAGGAGTGTTCTTCTACAATGCCATTGGAGCCGATTCACACTAACCTATGTGGACCTACAAGAACAAAGAGTCAACAAGGTGAAAGGTATTTCATGTTTATTATTGATTATTACTCTCGAATGACTTGGGTTACTTTTTAAAGAGAAAAATAAGAAGCCTTTGACAAGTTTAAGATTTTCAAAGCAAATGTTGAAAATTCATGAAATGAATGCTAAGATCAAATGCTTAAGATTTGATAGAGGAGGTGAATTTACTTCAAATGAATTTGAAAATTGTTGTGAAGATCATGGTATTAGGAGACATATGTTTGCTCCTAGGACCCCTCAACAAAATGCGGTAGTGGAGAGGGAGAATAAGACTATGCAGGAGATGGCTACCTAGGGCAATGTTGAAAGATGTAGTTATGCCTGATATGTATTGGAAGGAAGCAGATCACACTGCTATCTACCTATTTAATAGAGTACAGTTGAGGTTCAATAGCACTAAGACCTCTTACCAGCTATGGTATAGAAGACCTCCCACTATCATATACTTTAGGATCTTTGGCAATAAATGCTACATCAAGAGAGATGAAGAAGACCTTGAAAATTTTGATTCAATGTGTGATGAAGGGATCTTTCTTGGTTACTCAACCAGAAGCAAGGCCTATAGATGCTACAACAAGATATTGGAAAGGAGTTCATACCTCCATGACTATAGAAGAGAAGAATAAGATAGCCCAATTACAAGCTATAGAGCTCAGATCAAAGCAAAGGGTTGATACCCTTATGAACATGGATCAAGCTTATAGAGACAAAATCCAATTGGAAATAGAGAAAATAACAAAGAAAATCTATGATATTGCCAAGGAGGTAGAGAAAAATGTGACACAACAGAAGACAAATCCTCTGCAAGATGAAGAACAAAGAACTTCTCCTCCACATAATACCAATACAAATCAGGAGGATCAACAAATTGATGAAGAGGCTCTGGATACGGGGATAATCAACAAGATCCTTAGGATGTATCCTCTTTTGCTTCCCCTATCCAATCCATCAAGGATTTCTTGGCACAACATTAGAAAATACAACCCATGGTGACTCAATATCTACTACAATTGCCAATGATAGGAGGACAAGTTAACTTGTTAGGTATGCCACCCATTTAGAAGTTACAACTTGGTGATATCTTCCACTCCACAACAAGGGAATAAATTTTGCAACAAAACTTTGAGGGTAGTGAAATACTACTTGAAGCTGTATTTATATAATTCAAAATGACATGCCAAAAGCTTAGAGGGATACAACCCTACAAGGTTAAATCATGTCACTTGGCCTTGAGCCAACTTAAATTACCTAAAATTTGATCACCAACTCCTGCAAGAAAAAACAAGAAGAAAAAAACAACGAACAAAGCAAAGAAATATTTTTGGTTGATAAGGATTGCTCATGGACCTGTGATGCTCTTGCATCATGCATGCTTCTACATGCTGTTATTCCTTGTTGCTATTTGATAAAATAGATTTGTATTATATTAGTTATGACATACAAATGTTTATAGACAAAATTATATATTTATAAAATTATTGTATATTAAGACCAACTTAGGGGTAGGGTATGCTAGGGGTTGGGCATTGTTATTATATTTCTAAACTTGTGTGTTAAGGCCCACTCAAGAGTAGGGTATGTTGGAGGTTGGGCGTTATTATATTTCTAAACTTATGTGTTAAGACCAACTTAGGGGTAGGGTATGCTGGGGGTTGGGAGTTGTTATTATATTTCTAAACTTGTGTGTTAAGACCAACTCAAGGATATGGTAAGTTGGGGGTTGGATGTTGTTAAATTATATTTCTAAAAACTTACATGTTAAAGACCAAATCAAAGGTAGAGTCTACCAAGGGTTTGGTGTGTGTATATATATATATATATATATATATATATATATATATATATATATATATATATATATATATATATATATATATATATATATATATATATATATATATATATATATATATATATATATATATATATATATATGAATTTGTGTGTTAATTTATACTTTGTTTTAACATTAATATTTTATGGTTATTTATGGATTAATCAAGCAAGAGGTAGTAGTGTTGTGAATAGATGGTCCACATCTAAATGTGACTTATATTTAAATACTTTGACCAAAGTGATGCTATAGTTATATGCATTGTCAATTCACTATATTCATAGGTTACATGTAGTTGGAGGTCACATTAGCTAGAGGGTATTTATGGATTGCATAACGAACTACATGTGAGGGATGTGCACATATTTGTACTTGGTTCTCATATTTATTTTTTACCTTAGGGATGAATGCGAGATCTTCATGGGCCAAATAATACCTCTAAGTGGCAATGAAAATGCTAAAAAATAGACTTAAGCAACTTCACATGAAAATTTGAACGGGTTATCTGCATAATTTGAAAAATATGTAGGAATAAAATTTGTAGGAAATTGAATGCAACTTATGGGCTACTATTTTTTTTTTGAAAAAAATAAGTTTATTTGGCAAAAATTGGATATTTCAATGAGGCACTACTAAAATTTTTGAAAAAAAATAAAAAGTAGGTGTCTGTCTGGCCAACCTAAGTATGAGATTTTTTTTTTTGAATCTTTAGATATAAGTAAAAGACACATGCCCGGATGTGATGCATGTTTTTATGATTTTTTTTGTAAGTAAATAATTAGTTATGAATTTTTTACTATGAATTTTTAAAAATATTAAAAAGTAATTGTCTGACCAACCTAACTTGGCCAAAAAATATGAAATTCAAAATTTTTTTAGACTTGTAGCTAGCGAAGTGTAGAGTGTGATGCAACTTTCGGATTTGAAAAAGGTCAAATGGTTTGAAAGTTATGGATGTTTTTCAATTAGTGTTTCTCTCAAGAATTTAGACATAGTGTAGGTAGAAAATTATTAATAATTACTAGATTAAAATTATAATCAAACATATATATTATATTTTTAAAATCTTGGCAGTGTCTTGAATATACCCTTTTGATTTTATCAAATTTGGATAAAAAAATTATGTCAGCATCAAGGGTGAAGTCGAGGAAAATCTATAAAAACATCTCAATTCTTCATTCACATTGAAAAGGTAGCTTTAGAATCCCAAGCCTAATTACCATGCAAATTTTTTGGGGGAAACTATTTTAAACCAAAATTAATAGCGACAATGACTTAGACTTAGACTTTCAATTTTTATGCAATGTCAATAGATGCTAATTAGGGGCAACAATAATTTCTCTATGTTTTTCTCACTTTATAGTTGACACTTGCAACCTTTAGGCATTTTGTTGTAATTTTTATATAATATATATGTACAATGATAATGAATGCAATTAAATTTTGTTAATTTGTTTGTCGAATCTCATGTGAAATCTCAATTCAATTCTAATGTTATGTATTAAGGTTCTATAATGTATATGATGAATTCTTTATCAATATTATCATATGAATATTTAAAATTTTATCTATTTTTAAAATTTCCCTATTTTCTTAATAGCTATCCCTTAAAAAATGGCCTACAAAAAATCTATCTTGGAAATGCATTCCATCGTTCCCAAAACTTGGTGTAACATAGTAAAACTATTATTTTTAATTATGGAATGTTGGATATTTAAAATACTCCTTTATAAATACTATATAAATTTCATTTTAATAAAGTATATTATAGATTTTTCTATAAAATAGTTGCAAACCAATCTACGTTTAGACTAGTCCTTCTATATACTATTTTTTTTGTTATTCTTGTAATTGATTTGCTTCATACAATTGAAAAAATAAATCTATTTTTAGTCTATCAAAAATGTCAATCATTTTTATGTGATGTAGGAGATGCCTCGTGGATACTGAAAGGACTCAATTTGTACCTATGTCATAGGGTTCACTACATTTCAACCATAAAGCGATGAACTTCAAAAAAAATAAAAATAAAATTGTTTTAATTTGCCTAAAATTCATATAGAATAGGGCTTAACTTTTTTTAAAATGTTTTTTATATTATGTTCTTTAATTGTTTTTCATAAAAGGAAACCTAATGACATGAAATACATGAATTTACAAACCACAGATGTATAGTTTGACCTGAGTAGTTGTAAAAGTAAATGTATCGAACACCATTTCATGTACTCCTCTTTCTATTGTGTGGCAGCACAAGCGACGCGAGTGTTTTGGTCAGCATAAGAAAGAATATAATATTGAGGGCAGCGCTTGGCCAATATATTAATAAATATAAAATGTAGCGATTTATAAATATATAATTTCGGATTACAGAAAGCTTGTCATGTTATATAACAACCAAAACAGAACAAAAGTTCAGTGACAGTAGGCATGGCTTCAAGGGGACGATTTGACTGCTACAGTTAACTGAGGTGATTACTGAAACGACGAGCTTTTCTTATCAATAACAACAGGTCATGTCTTACCATCCAAACAAAACATCTTGCAAAACTATGTAGTCATCGTTATGTTGTACCATATCGTGGGTGACACCCAATGTAGTGTCATTATTAAAGAACATGAATTTTCTCAAAATTAGAAGCATAAGCATTTAATTTCTCGACATTAGTGTCATCTGTCTTCCCCCACCGAAATGCTTGTTTGCCTTGGCATTGCATGCTCTCAATTGGTTGATTTGGTTAAGTTCTTTTAATAGCTATTGAAGTATATATGAAAGTTAAGTAATTATAAGTTTAGAATATCAAAATATATTAGAATATACACAATTTGATCTTGATAAAATATCATAATTTAAGATATTACAAAAATATTTTTTGTTTATCAATTTTTTTTTTTTAATTTTTTTTTAATGGAAACAAGTGGGATTACATAGATAGATATTAGCATCTCTACTTTTTTTATTAAAAAGTGGCTTACAACATGACAAGTACACTACATACATCTAAACTAAAAGTCATTCTTCGACTAAGGATTATATCCGTCAAAGTCACCCAGGGGTCAAACATGGCCCAATCACACCTCTGGGGGGTTGAAACTTGGTGGATGACATTATCAACACATACCATCATTCTCACCAATTGTGCTCAACCAATTGAACTACAAACCTTTAGCAAGTATACTATTTTTCAATCTTATATATTTAGTGTAATATAATTAACAGAATATATGCTAATATTTTTAGCTTTTCTAAAAAATTTAAAATTACAAAAAGTAATTAGTAGACTTTTCCCTCTTGTTACAAAATGTTTGAATGTCTAGATAACAATAAATAGTGAAAATGACCAATAAATATTGATTGCTCTTATCCATTTTTTCTAAAATTTGTAAAATAGAAAGTCAAAAAATTTAACCTTTAGCAATAAGCTTAATCATTTTTTTGGCTAACAAATATAAATAATATTTAAAATGTTAAAATGAAATCAATGCATTTGATTGGTTACCAAGAATGAAACTATATTTGTTTATATAATTGCTTCTAAATTAGTCAATGTGGAAGACAAAGATTTTAAATGTTGCAATAATATGTGTGTTTACACACACTTAGTATTTATAAGCATCATAAGCACACCTTCCAAACTAATACTCTTACCTTCTAAGGGCAAGTTGTAAAAGTTCACATCTAAATTAAAAATCACCAATGTATGACTCATAACAAGTTCTTATAATACCAAATATTTTTCTTGTCTTGTGTCTCACCGATTTTAGGTTGGTTGCTGACTTCCTAATTGTCCATTTTTTAATTTTTTTGTACAAATATTGAAGAGTGGAGCACTCCATGAGTGGAAATAATAGAGTCAAGAATATTCCTTCCATGAACAAAACTACTTTGTTGCAATAAAATTAGTGTGGGAAGAAATTGCTACAATCTCATTGCAATAATCTTAGACAAGATTTTGTAGATTGAATTACAAAGGCTAATCAACCAAAATTTAGCAAAGGTGTTAGCTCCAACCTTCTAGGAATGAGGACTAAAAATGTAGAGTTTAATTCTTTTAGTACCCTTTTGATTCCAAAGAATTCCTTAGTAGCTGCCATTACATCTTTAGCCATAATATCCTAGTATAGCTAAAATAAAAATTGTGAGAACCCATCTGGACCTATGGCTTTATTTCCTTCAAATGAAAAAGTGTAAATTTAATCTCCTCTTCTAAAAGAGGCTTCAATAACTCCACATTATCTTATTCATCAATAATATCAAGAATAACCTCTAATATATCATGTTATAGGATAGGATCTAAATCATTGTTTTTAGTAAGAAGTTAACTAAAATAATTAGTAACATTATCTGTTATAGTATTTTCCTCTAGAATTTGACTATTATCATGTTGATGGGTTTTTTGCACATAACAACTTCGATATAATACTAAGTATCTTATCTCTCCTGAAAGGAATCAAATCTCAACTAATCAAAAAATTACTACTCAGAGGTCTCTCATAGCCAGGTCTTGGCCTTCACAATATAAACCAATTGTTCAATGTATTTTATTGTTCCAATAATGGGCCTTACATGAATCTTGACAAACTCTCAACACACAAGGTTAAAATACACATAAACCAATTAGATTTTTAATTTAACAATGTATAAACAAACTGATCCAAACATATATTGCCATAAAATGTATCATTTCAGCCTATGACTAGAGATATATCAACTTGCATTCATGAAGTTGCAACCTTACAACATTAATATGCAAGTTTGAAATTCCTAGTCTAACTCTAAACTAACTAGATTTGATATAAGAAATATCAAAACAAGGTAGGATAGAGAAGGGTTAGAGAGAAAACTAATTAAAACTTAAACCCTTTCAAACATTTCAGTCTCAACCAAGGATAGACAAGTTTTCAAGCACATTAACCATTCTTTATTTGATCATGACAAGTCAACAACAAGCTTCAAGAAGGTGCAATCATTAAAGGTGAGTCTATGTGTGTTTAGGCTAACCACACATAAATTTGCAAGCAACAAACCACTAGTGGTATGAACACTTTGCAAACTCATCAAATATCCATGAATCTTTAGCTGAAAGTGAAAGAACAACTCAAATAGGTGTTTAGAATTCATGAAACAAACTTTATGTGATGACAAGTTCAACAAATTTATTAACAATTTCTATTCACTAAATTGACTAGAAACTATGAATGAATAAAACTTGTATTAAGCTTAAAAGATTGACAAAGATCAACAACTTCTAAACTTGGTGTGGAAAAAACTATGAGAATATCATGAAAATTCAAAAAAATACTATGTATTTTCTCCCAAATCCAAAGTACAAATTTCTTTCAAGTATGTCTCCAATGCTTTTTCCCAACAAACATCAAGAAAACACCAACTAATTCCCACTAATTCTACCTATTTCTAAACCCTTTCAATGAGTTTTAGTTGTCTAGTTATGTAAATTAGCTTTACAATACTAATTTTTCACCCTTACATCCAATGGCTATTATCAATTTGATCTAAAGGTTCATATTTCATGCTCAAACACAAAGTCAATTTTGGTGTCAAGTGCAATTTCCATGATATCTCACTCATCCCTTTGTAGCTTCTTCAACAAGTTTCCTTTAGTATCAAAAAGTAGTTCTTTTCTTGTTTTGATATTTACTTTTTGGTACTAAGTTTTCTAATTTTATCAAAAAGTAACTTTTGGACACTTAAAACATTAAATATTTGAAACTACATCTCCAAGGCATTTAATTCTTGCAACTACATCTCCAACAACTTGTTATAGTGTGAAAAATCTTCATTAATGGGACATATGCAGCTGTACCAAGCCATTTCTCTATCATATGTGGCTGTAGGTATCCATTTTCCATGTGTAAGTATAAAAATCCAGCTAGAGATGACCAATCACATCATGAAAAGTTCATGTTTAGCCCTTGTTCTTCATGTTTCCATCATTTTCAACCACATTTTTTCATCTCAAATATGGAAGAACAAACTAAGCTCTCATGGAAGGCTATATTAGTCATATGCCTTTTGCTGCAAATCAAGTATAAGGTGGTATAATTCATCCTCCATCAACTGCATGCCTTTGTTCTCTTTATTTCTCATCATTTCTAGCTCTAATTTTGCATGAGCGGAAGTGATATAGATCTGATTTTTGTGTTTCTATACTTCCTATGGTTTTTTCTTTAACATCATCTTGGCTTTATCTTGTAGGCACAATAGTGGTTTAGGTGTGAAAATGAAGCTTCTCCATGGCTAGGATAACGAGATGTCTTCAAATCTTCATGTTTTAGTGATAGCTCCAGCTAACTTACATTTGTTTCCAACCCCCTAGACCTATAAGAAACAATTATAGTAATTGGATTCATCATAAACACACCATTTTCAGTCAATACAATTCAAAACATATCTATTTGCACTCTTGGATCAGTCATGGACAACTAAGTAGCAAATTTGTTGCCATTGGCAACTTTATAAATTTGGGCTTTCATCTTGTCCTTTTTTGGTTTTCTCCATGGATCTCCATTTTCATCTTCATAATTCTTGTCATTTCTCATGTCATAGGGGTTTCATTATTCCATAATGATCTCATCATAGTAGCCTTAGATGGTTGTCCCTAGGACTGCTCAATGAATTTCACAATGTGTATTTCACCCAATTTTGTATTTCAATTAATGGCACCAATCTATCTCCTTGTCCATGGAATGAGTCATCCTCATCATGTTCATGATCTTCTTCTCCATCACATTCTCCTCTTGGATGAATACCATACAAAATGATCATCTCCAAACCATATAAGAGAAGGATAATAGGTTTTAATGATATGATTGTCCCATAATAGTAAGACTGTACTTTCTTCTGACTGTAACAATCATCTTCCATTTACAATTGTCCTATTTAACATGATTATCCTCTATAATCCTTTGTCAAGAAAGACCACTCAATTGTCACAAACCATTCCCTGACTATTATTGGATTATTCCTGAATGGTGGAAGTCATGAACAAAGATTTAGGATGGTCGTATGACCATTACTAATTCCATTTTATGATAGTTGTAAGGTTGATACTATGATATATCTCTTGATGAGAATTTGTAGAACTATGCAACAACTCCTCATCACATGACACTTTCCCTTTCTTGAGTACCTTAGATGACATCACTTGACTTTGATGATAACCAAGTTAGAAAAAAATAGTCTTACTACTATTGTGATAGTCCCAAGTGACTATTTCATCATGGAAGTCTTATCACTCTCAAGGATACTTTTTATACTTTGTTAAGTTATAGGTGCCCCATATGAAAATATATGACCTTGATGACCTCTCCATAGGCCCTTTGAATTATGATCCTTTACACATCACTGTATTACCTTCAAATCTTAGGCATGATAGTCCTATTGTGACTTGGATCCAATCTTGTGCCCTTCACCTTAGTGACATTTGAAGCAAGGATGTGCCATTTTAAACTAGTGTGTTCATTCTAGTCCACTCATGGCCTCATAAACCTCACAAACATATCTCATGACTATCCTTAGTAACCATGGAGAGACACAAGGGACTATTTCAGAAATTTCAATGGGTGATAGCAGCTAGACTAACCCTTTCATGACTGCTCTACAAGTACACAACTGTGTTGACAAGACTTAAGCACCTTAAGGGTGTTATACCTAGTGCAATGATTCATGATATGAAATGATATGCTAACATGAGTATTTCTAATAGAATATTAGGATAATCAAAGCTCATTTAGTAACCCATCTCAACATGACTTCTCACTATGTTCAATCTCATGATAGCCTTGGTCAACTAGAATTTGATGATATTCCTTGAGGGTAACCAAATTAAATATCTACTATACCTCTTGTCATCCAAGTCCCTAATGTCATGAATTATGTATTGACAATGACATGCAATACTTTGAAACTTTGTGAGAATGTATTAACACCCATATGATTGTGCAACTCAAAATAGATCAAGACAAACTTGGGTTTGTTGGCCCACAATTGTTGTTAAACCAAAAGGTTGACCTATTAATTTCTAATACAAGCACTAGAGTTAATGAATCCATAGGAGGCAGTTAGTCCATGTCACGAATCCCATGGGGAGCGCTGACCATTTGCCAACAAAATCCCTCCAGCATTACTCAGAGGGAATCAAACTTGTGACCTTTCACTCTGATACTAATTATTAACCCATGATTGTTGTTAAACCAAAAGGTTGACCTGTTAATTTTTGATACAAGCTCTAGAGTTAATGAATCTATGGGAGGCAGTTAGTTCATATCACGAATCCCACGGGGAGCACTGACCATTTGCCAACAAGGTTAGTTTTCACCCTATTCTTTAACCTTCATGACCACTATACCACACTCTTGAACAACATAAAAATCTATTTATACAATCAAAATGACATGTGCATGGTATATATTTGAGATCATATGACCTAAAGGAAAATATAGTTTCTTAATAAGCATGGTTGTAAAATCCTCATAACCTCATCCAAACTTGTGACCACCCTATAATGGTCAAAACCTTTAAAGCATATAGCTATTCATGACGAAATGAAGCTTGTGGGAAGTGGCAATAGTAAATCTACAAAAGATGATAGCCCCTATAGTTGTACTATAATGACTATCACTCACTATGACTGTCCACCCACAAACCCATCAAACCTCACTAAATCTTTCATAGGATGAAAGGCATCATGAAGTCATGACCACTATTTTAATGGCTCGTCTCACCCCTTCGATATGACCTTTTGACTCCCCTTATGAAAAGCCTATATAGGAGAATTCCATTACTAGGGACTGTTACAATCCTCCAAAACATCATTACCCCAAGATCCTTTTGTCATTTTGTCCATCAACCAAGACAACATTTTGATGACATCATTAGGTATATGGTAGTCCTCTTTTGGAAGCTTATTCTTCTTAGGACATGCTTACGAAACCTTTTGAATCCTTAATGCAAGGAGCTTATGACTTCCCCTACTATAGTAGGTTTGTATGGAATCCCATCAAGAGCCTAATATCTCATCCATCTACACCTCCTAAGTGGCCTTTAGGTAGTTGAGACTTGACTTAAGAAAATCATGATATTCACTTCATGTCTTTGGGTTACTCTTCACAACATTTCCTTTTTTTCATGTTGAATAGCTCAAATCCCCATAACATTTCTCATCATCTGACTCCCTTCCATGGTGGATTATTACAAATTCATTCATACTAGTGACAACATTAGATGATTGTGACAATTGAAAGTTATGTGGACTATGACAGTCGCAAAGTTTGTTGGTGCAAATGAAGATAAAACAATCCTATATACCATTAACTGCACCCAATATCCTTTTGTATTATAGAGTGTGTAATTTAGCCATTTAAGGCTATGACAGTGGTGTCTAACTTAATCGACAATGGATGAAAACATCTTTGACAAGCTTATGCATGATAGATGCATTTAGGGGCTACCAAGATCTGTAAACATAAAGAACTTGACCCTACATACACAAGAGCCCACAAACCTATCAAATCTAATAATTAATAATTGCCCAAGCATGAACTATAGCCATAATGAATAAGGTTTCTTGGAAGAGTGTTTATAATCCCTAGGGTTTGGTAGGTTGCCCTTAGAAATCATACCTTAGCTCCACACAACATCCTTTGCAAACACAGAGATAGAAAAAATGTTAGTATAATAGATAAAAGATGAACACATCAACTCCATGCCCATAATCTATTAGCCAAACTTTAAGAAATCAAAAGCCTCTGCCTTGATGACAAAAAAATTTAACAAATTAATCCAACATTTTAAATGCAAAAATGTGCACCCTAAAACTCCTACCCATACCCCCACATATGCCAAATGAGTCACATGATGAAAAGATGTCCAAACTCTATGCCTATAATTAGTTATAGAGTTTGGAACAGTTAGAAGTCAGATGTCTATGCATAAAACGTGGAAACAAAGGTTTTTGCTGACTTTCCCTGCATGATCAATTTAAATCGAAGGCATTTAAATGTTGGAAAAGGGTTTTAAAAGGCCATTCATAGTCTCCAAAACCTTGTTAGTGATTTGACAAAATATTTCTAAAGGGTCCAAAATAAATAGGAGACTAGGACAACCTATTTAAGGGTTTAAGCATCTCATATACAATATTAAACCACAATAAATGCTCTTGAACCTTTACCACAAGAAGAACATGCAATCAAGATAGGTGTATACTCTCATAAAGAACATAGACTTAGGTTCATGCTAATTGTATAGACTAGGACAACATATTTAAGGGTTTAAGCATCTCATATAATCAAATACAATATTAAACCACAATAAATATTCTTGAACCTTTACCACAAGAAGAACATGCAATGAAGATAGGTGTATATTCTCATAAAGACAATAGACTTAGGTTCATGCTAATGGTATGTAATTTTATGGATTAAACCACAAACATGGAGAAACATATCATTCAAAAAGACCAGACCTCATAAAACCAACATGGCTTATCACAATAATTAGAAAGGAGCATCAAGAGCACCACTAATCATGGGTACAGTAACACTTCACCAAAGTGATCTTGTTTGTAAAGAAGACCAAAGCTCAATATAATCCCACACCTCTATATAGAGAAAACAAGATTACCAAGACCATTCCTAAAACAAAGAACTGGCAAGGTAATCAAATGTATATGGAATGAAAACATGCTATAATATCAACAAACTAGAGAACTCACCAAATGGGTGCACTTGGGACATTTCTTGACAAATAAGTGCCTCTAGAAACATGCATGTCAACCAGAGCCTCGTAAAGCTATGACAATTGTCCAGGACTAATCATGTTTATACAACAAAGACCTCCACAAAAATGGTCCAAAAGAAATACTATGGATACACCAGCCATCAAACTAATGAAAGGAATCATAAACTACTCTATCAATCCAAACTAGATAGTCAGGACCTAGATTATCCATGACAAGATAAAAAACTGAAAGGGGCTTGGAAACTCACTAAAAGCCCATGTGTCAAAAGAGGGGGTCCCCATTTTACTGATACAATTGTGGGGTGTGTGTTCAAGGCACAACACATCCAACCACATCTCTTTAATTCTACTAGAAGATCTATTCTTCTATGTAGTCATATGAAATAATTTAGTATTCATATGCCCCTCCTTCAACCCAATTTCTCTAGACCTTTTCCTCTAGTAATTTTCCTCTTTTGCAATAATAGAGTGAAGCTCACATAACAACCATTTTTTTCTACCAATAAATTGTTACTCATTCCCATATTTTGGATTTCCGTTTCAACCACATATTGCCCAGTCATGATTTCAAATTTCTTCTAAAAAATATTGCTACAGGAATTCTCATTCCATCTTCTAATATTAATCTTGATGTTATTTATCCTTTTAGCCACCCTAAACATAGCATAACCATCTAAACTAATATTCCACCATTCAATAATATTTTCCTTTATATTAGGATGATGGGTCCATAGCTTTTCAAATCTAAATGGAAAAGCTTTCCTTTTACCCAACTTATTAGTATACATAACAATTAGAGAGTGATCAGATCCTATGCTCATTAAAGCAAATAGAGAAACATAATATGTAGTAAACCAATTTCAAGAATTATAAAAGCATGATGCAATCTTACCTATATAAGAGAAGATCCAACCCTTTGATTTGACAAGGTATAATTAGCACCTTCAAGATCCAAATCCATAAGAGCATGGTGATTGATGAAGTCTACAAGGTCTTCCCAGCTATCCAACAAACTTTGAGATCCCCCTTTTGTCTCATGTTCATTTAGAGGAGAGTTAAAGTCTCCAATAACTAGCCATTTCAAATTAGTGTACATCCACCTAAAAGAAACAAGCCAATTACAAAGGCTTTCTCTAGGACTCTGAATGTTGGGAGCATAAATATTGGAAATTATCCAAGAAGTGTGTTCATTTTTATGGTAAAAATGAAAAAAACATGATTAGGATCTACACTAGGATTCCACAAGGTTATAATACTACCTGGGGCCCAAGATGCATCAACATGCCTTGAAAACAATAGTTCTTGTAAAATCTATTCTTGATTTTGACAACTCTTCCAATAGGTGTTTTACTTTCTTATACAAGCATAATATCGTATTTATTTTGTCTAGCTATGTTTTCCAGAAGGTCATCCTTATGTGGGTTATTTGACCCTCTAATATTCTGGGATAAAAATTTTATTTACAAGATTTTGGTGTACCCTTTGAGAACATTACCAAAATGGTTTGCTAGTTTCCATTTACCACATCATTTTTCACGTCTCTTTGTTTGTTGTCCTTAACACTAGTTCTTCTATTTCTTCCTTGTTTTGATTGACAATCAACTATTTTTTTGCTTCTTGTAACCCTAACTTTAGTATTTTTCTAGACTTATCCTTGCGCCCCTTTTCTAGTATGAGAGAACAAGCTAAGGAAAGTCTATGTTCCTTCAAAAATTTTGTATCCACAAGGCTCTCAAAAGTAGCTCTTGTACCTACATTTACTTTCCATATTCTTGATGATAGAGGAGTCATCTTCTCCAGCCTAAAGTTCATCCCTTTGATTGGAATTCTCCTCCTTAGTTAAGCTATTTCTCTTCAACATATCAACATGACAATGGTTTACCTCTTTTTCAGTCTCTAAATTAGAATTAGCATATGTATTCTCAAATCTAGCGTCAACCTCTTTCTCATTTCCAAAACATACTATGATGGAAATTGGGAAATCATGTCCTCATGACTTGGATTATTCTCTATAGACACTATTTCTTTAATTTTCTCTTGATCCTCTAATTCAATATCCTTCAACAAAAAGTGCTCTGTGATCTCAATTTCTAAGAGGGTTTGGTCCTTAGATTCTCTTTCCTAAATTTCATCATCACTATCCTTCCCATTCACAAAGGCATCCTCCATAAATTGACCAACATCCTCACCCAGGTATTTTTTCTTCCAAAATTTATTTACCTTGCTAAAAGAGAACTGCATGATCCAATGGCCCATTTTTATTCATTTAAAGCATACAAAAAGAAAATTTTCAAACTCAAGATTCTACTTCCATAAACCATATGTAGAGGTGATTGAAATCTATGAAGGAAAATGAGCTCCTTGATCTATGCAAACATAAATTCTAGCATAAACAAGATGTCTTATATAAATTATCACAAGGTCAATGGACATTAGCTAACCAAAGGAAATAGCTATGCCTCTAAATACTTCCTCTTCCCAAAACTCCATGGGTAAAACAATCATCTAAACCCACATAAAAGCAATGTTGAAATATTCTTTTCAAAGATCAAATCTAGGATACCACTTTTTGAGGACTAGAGATGCCTTCTCCAAAAACTAAGACCCCCAACTAGGATATTGTAAAGGTCCTCTTTAGAAGAAAAGTAGAAAGAAAAGAACTCTCTAGATATTTTACTATGATGTCTAGCTAATCTTTGGTTCTCCACTTCTTCATGGCCTAGTATCTAACTAAACAAATATTTGGATGATGACCTATAAATTTACCAATTAATGACATTTCCATCTTAGAAAGTCCTCTATCAACAATAATATTGGGGACTTGAATACAAAACTCACCTTTATTTGGTCCCACAACAAGAGCAATTAGGGGGTATGAAATGGTTCCTTTCCCTTTAAAGTGATTCCATTGGTATTTTAGCTTAAAGTCCCAAATTTATTTTTGGACATGTGATTCGCCCAAAATAACTCCTAAATCTTGTCCCCTATCATGATTACTTGACATATGATATTGGTTACAATCATTCTTATTTCCTTTGAGGTTACGACAATCCACCTCAGTTGAAAGGAGGCCCACCTTCTAGTCTACACCATCCCACTAGCAAACATCTATAGGGTCTGCTTCTTTTTGGTTCAAAATTTCAAACTCTATACTATTGTTTGTTTTCCCACTCACCAAAATCTTCCTTCTGGAGAAGGGGTGAATTTGGTTGCCCCTATAATTATTTATTACTATTTCATTCTTGTTCATGTAATTGTAATGACATTTAACTTAGGAGTTATAAAATAGTTCATTTATGGAAAAGGAGGAGCATAATGACCTAGTAGCTACAAATCAATTAAAACTCATTGATGTCACTTTCTCCATTCTATGTTCTAGAGTTGGGAGTGGAGAATCTTTTTATAATGGATAAGACCCACATGAGTTATAACCTCCATAGTGTAGCACTAGAATTAGAGATGTGATTTTCTTAGAATTATTAGCCAAAGATGCCTTATGAGTTACATTTTCTATTAATGGATGCATTGACTGAGCAAATGGGAGCATTACATTTTTCTATGCCATGATTTTAGTCTAGTACATAGCTTTAGAATCTACATATGGTTTCCCCTCAACTCTCCTTTATAAATTAGATGCTTTGGATAGAGATTTCATAGGTTATTTATAGCTTCACAAGTGTTTGTTGAATGTTGTTGGATTGAAGAGACAAGTGTGTTGCATATGTACTTTTATTGTTGAAGATTAATATATATTTGAGCCTCCTTAAGGGTGGATTTTTCATTGATAGAGTATCTCCACGTACATCTAGTGTTATGTGATGAATTATCTTGGATTGATAATTAAATCTTCCACATTATATCTTAATGGGTTATCCAATGTTGTATTGTTAAAAATCATATTTGCATACTATTTGGAGAATTAATAGTTGTAGTAGTTTACTTTTCTTTAACAACAAGAATGAGGTTGGGAATTGGTAGGAGAAGAAACCAATGAAGAAGGATAGGTAGAGTGGGGAAAATGGGGGGTTGAATAGAAGAGATATTCTTAGATACATGTTGGGTTTGAGTGTAAGGGATAACAACAAGACTACATGGATTTCACATATGATAGTAGCTAATCAAGGGGCCATCTTGTTTGTAACAAAAGTAGACATTTGGTTTATTAAAATAGGAAGCTAGTTGATTTATTTATAAACCATGACCAAGAAGAGAAATGAACTCTAGAAGGAGGTTTAATATGCCTAATTCAACACAAGAACAAGGACATACCTCATTGTATAAAACTTGTAGGAATTATTATTTCACCAAATAACTGTGCCTAGGTGAGCCACACTATCTTAAATAAATGGACATAAAACATGGTTTACGAAAGGGAAGTTAACCTAGATTAGGTGTTTTGATTTAGACCATCCTTGAGGATGGAACTTAAATTCTCATCCCTACGTGTAGAAGACTTGACCATAAATCACCTATGAACCACATTAAAGAATTGTCTAAGCATGTTTAATGATTCCAATGATGTAACAAATATGTTCTTTGCTTGAGCTCTTAATTGATTCAAGATTCTAACACTTATTCTCCCAATTCAATTTTTCCCACCCATAGAAGTCTAATTCATTTGCAAATCCTTGTAGGAAAAACAAAATGAATGTTCTAAGATGATATTCTAAATTACATCTTGGACATCATTAGGAAAACATCATTATATAGTCTTACCTTTACAACAATATCCTTGGTTAGATGGTTCATTGACAATCAACCTTGTCTCTTTAATTACTAGTGGATGTTAGTTGGAATTCAATTTATATGTAATTTGACCACCTCCGCAATAGAAATACAAGGATACAAAATAGAGTATGAACTAAGGCATATGCACACCAATTGAAGGACAAGCAAACTAGTGGCATGGTTACTTGAATTACTAAAATTGTTAATTTTTTGAACTAAAACAAAATATCTACTCTTGTTTAATATTGTAAATGGTTAGTGTTGCAAGTATGAGGATAACCAATGTTGTCATTGATGTCAACATACTCATATTGCATTAAGGAGAAGGATTGGATGAGCTGTGTGCTGAGGATATTGAAGAAATTAGTCTCAATCAGGAACAGTGAAGAACATTGATGACATTAAGTTAAAAGTTCAAGATAAGATGAATATTAGAGGATACGGTTTAAAGGGTTTGCAGATGTGAGTCTTGAAATGATCCAGTCAAGTTTTCAGAGGTCCGCATACTGATCTGAAGAAGTTATGATTGCTCCAGTAGAACCGGTTCTGACAGATGTTCAGTGGTGACAGAGTGTCACAGATTGGTTCGGTGAGCTCTAGAATTGCATTATCTCTTTCTGCGGATTGGAGAGAGTGTTGAAGAAGTCCGTGTGAAGTGAAAACTAGATTTGTTCATGGGTTGGAGGTACGGAAGCACCTTTTTCATTACGACAGTGATGACAGACTGTGTTCTTGAAGTTCCGGATGAAGAAGAAAAGAATTCCAGTAAGCTGATAAAGTGCGGATGCCCTTGATGACTCAGGAAAGGTTTTGGTGATCTTTGGATCATGTACAATTCTTATTGGTAGTCTGCATTGAATTTGGAGTTTGCATTTGAAGAATTACCACTGGGTATTGGTGTTCTTCTTGAGACTAGCCGACCGGATGTATTACACGTCTTGCGAATAATCTTATAGGTGTTTGCTGACTTAGATGATTGTTCCTAAGTCGATGCCTTGTATAAATAAGAGATTGTGAATTCATTTTGAAGTGGGTCTTGGAGCGGATGAGTGTGGTATAGCGAAAGAGCGAAAGGCAGAGCAGGGGTTTTTCAAGCTTAAATGGAATTGATCCAGGCATGGTAAAGATGTCAATCTCCAGTTCAAGTTTGTGATACTTGTTACTTTGTAGACAGTGTGTCTCTTGTAGGCAGTGTGCCTCTTGTGAGCAGTGAGCTTAGGCAGTGAGCCCTAATTGGCATGTGCCATCTATTTTTCTTATTCTTCTAACAGAGAATAATCCTTGGGTTAATCAGCCTGTGGTTTTTCCCTTGACCGGGTTTTCCACGTCAAAATCTTGGTGTCTCATGTGTTGATGTGTATTTGCTCTGGTGTTTATGATTTATGCTTTCATGAGTGATTAATTGATATGCTATTAAATAACAAAGAGGAATTAAGTGTTTGAATTAGAAGTGAGTTTTGGACAACTGATTCACCCCCCCTCTTAGTTGTCTATCCTTAATCCAACAATTGGTATTAGAGCCAAGTTCCTCTAAAAGGAGCTTAATCGCTTGAGGAGATCCAAGATGTCATCATACAAGAAGGATAGTCTGAAGTTTGATGGAACCAACTTCTCTCTTTGGAAAGGTCGCATGAAATGTCACTTGGAGTGTATGGGAAAGGTGTACTTGTCCATGGTCACAAAAGCATATGTACCTCCACAGGGTGGTCCGACAACTCTGAATGAAATCACAGATGTTGAAAAAAATCTACGGACCAAAGAGGCTCTTCTAAGCGCATTAACTGACTCAGAGCTCTCAAATGTTATTGACCTACCAACTGCCTATGAGATTTGGATTAAACTGGAACTTCTGCATGAAGGAGATGAGTATGTTAAGAGTGCAAGGTTGCAAAGTCTCAAAGGAAAATTTGAAAGACTGAAGATGAGAGATGATGAAAATATTACCACCTTTATTCCAAGAGTAAATGAGTTGGTGTGTGGAATTAGGAATGCTGGTGGAGTTTTGGATGAAAATGAGATTGTTGGCAAAATTCTCAGATCCCTTCCTACTGTCTACAAAATCAAGGTTGCTACCATTGATGAATTCAGAGCCCATACAACTATCACAAGAGACCAATTGGTTGGCAAACTAGCTGCATTTGAAATGACTGAGTTTGGAGATGATCCCCCCAAAACTGAATCTGGATTCAAAGCCAGTGTCTCAGTGAAAGGTAAACAAAGATTTGATCCAGGAGAAAACTCTTCAAGGAAGCTGTCATGGTATGACCAAGCAAGAAGAGACATGGAAGAGGAAGAAGTAGAAATAGCTCAACTTGAAGCCCTCATTGCAAAGAGACTACCAAGAGGATCCGGTAAGTATGAAGGAAAATTACCCTTTAAGTGCTTCAACTGCAATAAGATTGGTCATTTTGCTTCAAGATGTCTAGAAAGATCTACAAGGTCAAATTCTAATAGACAAAGGTTCCAAAAGAATTGTTATTATGTTCATGAAGAAGATGATAATGAAGGAGTAACAGATGATGAATCAGAAATAGGAAACAAGTCCATAAATGAATGGGTGTTTATTGCCATCAAGGAAGAAGATCCAATATCCTCTGAATCTGTCAATCATAAGGTTGTAGAAAGAGCTTTGGCTACCCAAGTTGATGAAAAGGATGATTGGGTTATTGATAGTGGATGCTCTCACCATATGACAGGTGACCAAAACAAGTTCCTAGACTTGGAAAGGTATGAAGGAGGAATGGTAAAGTTTGGTGATAATTCTGCTGGTAGAATCAGAGCTAGGGAAACTATTTCTTTTGATGGAAAGAGAAAAACTGGTAATGTATTGTATGTTGAAGGATTGAAGCACAATCTTCTCAGTGTTGGACAGTTGGTGGACAAAGGTTATGATCTCCGGTTCAAGAATGGAAGATGCATGATCTTTGAAAGCTCCGGAACTGAGATTGCATCCGGTACTCAAACAAAAGGTAATATCTTCCATCTAGTTGGTTCTAATAAAAGTTGTCTGTTTGTTCAAGTTGATCAGAGTTGGTTATGGCATAGAAGGATGTGTCATGTAAATTTTGATAACATCATCAAGATAAGCAATACTCAGGCTGTAAGAGATCTTCCAAAATTGGGGAAACCTACAAATAGTTTGTACAAAGAATGTCAGCTAGGTAAACAGAGCAGAGTCTCATTCAAAAGCAAGGATTAGTCCTCTACTGGATTATTGGAATTAATTCATACTGATCTATGTGGTCCGACAAGAATCAAGAGTATGCAAGGTGATAGATATTTCATGTTACTGATTGATGACCATTCCTGGATGATGTGGGTTACCTTTTTGAAAGAGAAATCAGAAGCTTTTGAGAAGTTCAAAATCTTCAAGGCTATGGTAGAGAATCAAACCGGATTAAAACTAAAATGTCTGAGGTCTGATAGAGGTGGTGAATTCACATCCGGTGAATTCATAGACTTTTGTGAGAAGCATGGTATAAAGAGACAGTTATCTGCTCCTAGGACTCCACAGTAGAATGGAGTAGTAGAGAGAAAGAACTAGACCATCCAAGAATCATCCAGGACAATGATGATGGAAGCAAATGTTCCCTAGATGTTTTGGAGAGAAGCTGTCAGTACTGCAGTCTATACTCTCAATCGAGTTTAAATCAGAAGCAATACCGGTAAGACTCCTTATGAACTTTGGTTTGGCATCACTCCTACTGTGAGATATTTTAGAGTATTTGGTAGTAAATGTTACATTAAAAGAGATGAAGAGATAGGAAAGTTTGATGCTAGAAGTGATGAAGGAATTTTCTTGGGTTACTCCACTCAAAGCAAAGCATACTGATGTTACAATAAGAGACTGAGAAAAATGATAGAAAGTACAAATGTGAAGGTTGATCAAGGAATTGAGAAGCCCTCAAAGTTTTATGAATATGATGAAGATGATCAAAATGGTTCTCTGGTTCAAGGAGCTCAATCCTACTCTAAAAGTTAGATTCAGACTGATCTGGTAAATCAGGAAGAAGAGGTTGGTCTGAATGAGCCTGATCAAGAAACAAAAGTGCAAGAAACTCCCAAAGTTCTAAGGTATGTAAGACTAAACCACTCTGAAGATCAAATCATAGGTGACAAAAGAAAAGGTGTGCAAACTAGAAGGAAATTTACTCAAAATTTAGATGAATGTTGTCTGATTTCAAAGATTGAACCTAAGACAATAAATGAAGCCTGTAATGATGAAAATTGGACCAAAGCAATGGAGGAAGAGTTGATGCAAATTGAGAAAAATCACACTTGGGATCTTGTTTCTAGACCTAGAAACAAGAATGTGATTGGAACCAAATGGGTCTTCTGGAACAAACTAAATGAAGTTGGTGAAGTAATCAGAAACAAAGCCAGATTAGTCTGCAAAGGCTACTCTCAAATAGAAGGGATTGATTTTGAGGAAACCTTTGCTCTGGTGGCAAGAATTGAAGCAGTCAGACTATTTCTTGCATTTGCTACCTTCAAAGATTTCAAAGTGTATCAGATAGATGTCAAATCTGCTTTCCTGAATGGTGACTTAGAACAAGAAGTGTACATTGAACAACCAGATGGATTTCAGTTATCTGAGCATGGTGATATGGGCTGCAAATTAAAGAAGGCACTGTATGGTCTAAAGCAAGCCCCAAGAGCATGGTATGAGAGGTTGGACAAACATCTTTTGAAGATTGGTTTCAACAAAGGTACTATTGATAGTAACCTATATTTCAAAATTGATCATGAAAACATCTTGATTGTTGAAGTATTTGTTGATGATATCATCTTTAGAGGAAGAGATAGTATGTGTAAAACCTTTGCAAATCAAATGAAAAGTGAGTCTAAAATGTCAATGCTTGGTGAAATGCATTTCTTCTTGGGTCTGCAAATTACTCAGAGAAAGAAAGGAATCTTTATCTCTCAGACCAAATATGTGAAAGAATTGTTGAGGAAATTTGGAATGGAAGAATCAAAGCCAATGAACACTCCCATGGCAACTGGATGTAAGTTAAGCAAAGATGATGACTCTCCTAAAATAGATCAGACAAAGTATAGATCAATGATTAGAGGATTATTGTATCTCACTCAGACTAGACCAGATATAATGCAGGTTGTTGGTCTTGTGGTGAGATTCCAGGCTGATCCCAGAGAATCTCATGTCATGGCAATCAAAAGAATTTTTAGGTACTTAAAAGGAACAATTGAGTATGGCCTATGGTATCCTAGAGATCATGATTTCTCTCTTCATGCATATATAGATGCAGATTAGGCAGGAGATGTGGATGATAGGAAGAGTACAAGTGGAGGAGCATTCTTTTTGGGAAAAAGATTGGTTTCTTGGCTAAGCAAGAAACAAGAGGCAATACCTCTGTCTACAACTGAAGCAGAATACATTGTAGCAACAGGTAGTTGCACTCAAATCTTATGGATGAAGCAGATGCTAAGAGACATTAAAGTAGAATATAAGGAGCCTATCACAATTTTCTGTGATAATTCAAGTGCAATAAATATTTCTAAGAATCCAGTGTTGCATTCTAAGACCAAGCACATATCTATCAAGTTTCACTTTCTGAGAGAGCAAGTGAACAAGGATGAAGTCAGATTGGAGTATGTGCCCTCCAAGGATCAGATTGCAGATATTTTTACTAAACCTCTTCTTAAGGACTCTTTTGAGTATCTCAGGGAGAAGTTAGGAGTCATTGCCCCTCCGGTGATGGAACTAGGATGCACTGATGTGCATTAGTCCAGTGGATATCACAGTCATATCTTGTGATCCAGATTGGTGATGGGGAGCTGCTACTTAGGGTTAGTAGCTAGTATGATTTTGATGTGTTAAAGTTGCAAGTATGAGCCCTTTGCCATTGATGTCAAAGGGGGAGATAAGACATGTGAAAAAAAAGTGGTTGATCAAAAGGAAGTAGTAAAGAAAGAGAAGACATGTGAAGAGTTGTTATTGATAGGGGAGCTATGACAGAAAGGAGAAGTTCTTATCTTGATGGTTTTTCACATCATATGTTGCCATCAATGACAAAGGGGGAGATTGTTGCAAGTATGAGGATAACCAGTGTTTTCATTGATGCCAACATACTCATATTGCATAAGGAGAAGGATTGGATGAGCTGTGTACTGAGGATATTGAGGAAATTAGTCTCAATCAGGAACAGTGAAGAATAGTGATGACATTAAAGTAAAAGTTCAAGATAAGATGAATATCATAGGATGCAGTTTAAAGGGTTTGTAGATATGAGTCTTGAAATGATCTAGTCAAGTTTTCAGAGGTCTGCATAATGATATGAAGAAGTTATGACTGCTCCAGTAGAACTGGTTCTGATAGATGTTCAATGGTGACAGAGTCACAGATTAGTCTGGTGAGCTCTGAAATTGCATTATCTCTTTCTGCGGATTGGAGAGAGTGTTGAAGAAGTCCGTGTGAAGTGACAACTAGATTTGTTCATGGGTTGGAGGTCTGGAAGCACCTTTTTCATTATGACAGTGATGATAGACTATGTTCTTGAAGTTCCAGATGAAGAAGAAAAGAATTCCAGTAAGCTGATAAAGTACAGATGCTCTTGATGACTCAGGCAAGGTTTTGGTGATCTTTGGATCATGTACAATTCTTATTGGCGGTCCACATTGAAGTTGGAGTTTGCATTTGAAGAATTACCACCGGGTATTGGTGTTCTTCTTGAGACTGGCTGACCGGATGTATTACACGTCTTGCGAATGATCTTATAGGTGTTTGCCGACTTAGATGATTATTCCTAAGTCGATGCCTTGTATAAATAAGGGATTGTGAATTCATTTTGAAGTGGGTCTTGGAACGGATGAGTGTGGTATAGCGCAAGAGTGAAAAGCAGAGCAGGGATTTTTCGGGCTTAAATGGAACTAATCTAGGCATGGTAAAGATGTCAATCTCCAGTTCAAGTTTGTGATACTTGTTACTTTGTAGACAGTGTGTCTCTTGTAGGCAGTATGCCTCTTGTGAGCAGTGAGCCCTAATTGGCATGTGCCATCTATTTTTCTTATTCTTCTAACAGAGAATAATCCTTGGGTTAATCACCCCGTGGTTTTTCCCTTGACCAGGTTTTCCACATCAAAATCTTGGTGTCTCATGTGTTGATGTGTATCTGCTCTGGTGTTTATGCTTTATGCTTTCATGAGTGATTAATTGATATGCTATTAAATAACAAAGAGGATTTAAGTGTTTGAATTAAAAGCAAGTTTTGGACAACTGATTCACCCCCCCCTCTCAGTTGTCTATCCTGAATCCAACAGTTAGATCATGTTTTAGTGAGTAAGAAGATGAATCATATTTTTAAAGTGGAATGAGCCTAAACTTTAAAAGGTGATAGATGAAACTTTGATCTAATTCTATTTATAGACATTTTTATTTCCATTGTGGGAAAGCTCTTTATATAGGAGTCATAGCTTTCTTAGTACCTTTGGTCAAGACATTTTCTCAAGCTAAAATGCTCCATAAAATTTAGTTTGAAGGATTTATATTATTATTATATTCATATAGTTCTATGACAATGCTTTCTTGAACAACACTCATGTGTTGAGAAGAAATGAATGTTGGTGTATATGGAGCCATTTGAGCCACTTTTCCCAATTATACTTGGAAGTTGGATGTGAGAAGTTGAATATAACATTGGTAGATATTCTACCTCAATATAGTATGTTTTTATTGAGAAATCAGTCTACTGACATAGGTGGAAGTATTCAGATGGATTCTTCATATGGCATGATCCCAATGAATGGAAGGAATGTGAGACTTCATAGAGAAAAATGAGTCACAGATATAGTTGAAGGTATTTTTGAATTGAAACAAGAAATGCTTTATGTTGGCATATAGGTTTGGACAATTTGAGAGTTGAGGTTAATGGTCTAGAAGAATAAAATGGTTTGTCAAAAAATCTAGAGAGTCGTGAACAAAATACCAATGGGGTATGGACTATGTATTTTGATGGTGCATGTTCCAAGCATGGAGAAGGGGTTGGAATTGTGTTGATATCTCCTCATAACAAGGCTTTTAGATTTTCTTTAAAATTAGGATTTGAATGTATACATAATGTAGCAAAGTATGAGGCTTTGCTATTGAGTTTGAATTTAGCTTTGAAGTACAAGGTAAATAATCTCAGGGTGGAAGGTGATTCTAAATTGGCCATCTCACAAATCAAATGAAAATATGCTTCTATAACATTAGAAAATGTCCCCTTGGGGGCTTTTCCATCATAAGGTTTAGCTCCCGGGTCTTTAGTTTGCATTTAGGACATTTTACATCATATTTCAACACCCCAATGAGAAAACCCCCAAGTGTCTTGACAAATAGGACATAGGGGGACTACTTGAGATAACCACTACCCAAAATAGGGGGGAGGACTTGGGCGCCCGTGCCCTAGTCCTACCCTATTTTGGGGCAGTCCCAATTTTTGGGTGTTAGCTTGTGACCGTTATTTGGGTCCTATGCCGACACGATAAGTTTGAATTACAAAAATCTTGGCAGGAGTGTTTGTAGTTGCATATAAAAGCATGTTTAGGCATTCATTTGTAAACTAGATGATTACTAGCAAGCTATTATGTTCTAGAAGTGATTGAAGGCTTTCATTGTGTTGCAAGAGTAGATTTGTGTTGTCTATGTGTTTGTGTTTGCAAATTTGAGCATCCATTTCCTCATGGAATGAAGAGATTCTTCCTCTCATGAGATCTTCACTACAAGGTGACATTTATTGTGTTTGTGATCATTATTCATTTGGTTTTTTCCTCTGCCTCCCTAGGCATGGACTCTCTATCTGACAAAGGTGTTTGGAAGACTTAAGTGTCCTTCTGGGGCTTGACTCAAGTAAGCTCCTAAACACCAAAACCCCCTCCCAAAGTTTTATGATTGTAGGTTACAAGTTGATGGTACAGATAAAGTGAAGTTACAGGAGGGCATATTGGAGTGTCAGAATTGTAGAACAATAGGAAAAAGAGCACCCTGGACTAGGGCACCTGCTCATTAGTCCTCAAAGTTTCGTGATGGGAAAACCTTCGATGCAGCGGGAATAGGTTGTAGATCTTGTCCGCAGATCCTGACAAAAAGCAGGGCACTAGACCTGGGCACTCGCTCTTTTGTCCCCAACTTTTCTGCCTTGGAACCCCAAAAATAGGTGCATAGTCATTTTTAATTTTACAACTTTCTGTAGAGGTATTTTCCAAAATTCATCTATTTACTATTATTTTCACATAATTAGGGTTTTGATCGATAATTAAGCATAAGAGAAGGAAAATTGATAATCAAACACCCTAATCCAAGTTTCCCTACATTTGTAAGTGACCAAGGACCTGATAGTGCTATGCCACTCGATCCCAAGGTCATTGAATGTAATGGGTGAAAGGAGGATTTAAACACTAAACTAAACAATCCAATTTCCACCTAAAAATTTTGGTGAACCCATATTTTTGTACTTAATTACAACTTGTTGAGTGTTTGTCTTCAGATTTGGGTTGATTTCATTCATTCATATAGTCATTCATCTTATTGCATTGAGAAAATTACAAAAAAATTGAAAATTTTAAAAAAATTTGGAAACCCTAACTTGCATTTTCATATAGGTTTCTAATTTGTATCAATTCATTCTAATTTTTCCTAATTCAGGATTTTTCAATAAGATCTGATATAAACTACATAAAATTAAAAAAATACAATAATTTGCATTGAATTTTCATCATATAATTGCTAGGGTTTTGTAGAAATTTTGACAATTTTCATATAAACTAGTAATTCCAAAATCTAGGGTTAGTAGGCAAAATCTTCTTTTAGATTTTTCTACTGATTTTAGAGACTCATTCAAACTTTCATTTGTCTTTAGTCTTGCATTTTAGTGTAAAATTACATTTAGATTTCAAATATTTGTATTTTTGCATAAAAAAAAAATCAACAAAAAATTAGCAATTTTCATGCATTTTCATTAGAATTGCACTTGCATTTTGCATGTTAGAGAATGGAAATAATTTTCAGATATGAGAACATGTAATTTTCATCATATATTATCTTTCAAAAAATTCATATAGCATTTTGTGTCAAGATGTCAAACCTAGGGCTTGAAAAACATTGATTTTCACTAGATTTGGCCTTATCGACTCTCTAAATTTGCACCATATGCATGTTGTGAAGAATATTTTTGAATTAATTTTCTTTCATCAGGGTAATTATTTACTTTCCCTCCTAAAAATCTTCACAACACCCTTTTATCGGGCTCTTGTATTGAAAATTTGGTGAAAAAATTGCCTATTTTTGCTATTTTTGCCCTAGGGTTTGACCTGGTTTGCACTCCAAGTGTGTTGTGACAAATTTTATGGATTGAGGTGACTAATATCATTGATTTTATTTGATTTAACTCCTAAAATTCATTACAACATGCTTTTTTTAGGTCTTGGAGTTGAAAAACCGTGAAAAATAGCTTATTTTTGCTATATTTTCACTAGGGTTTGACCTTAAGTGCCACTAAAAGCATGTTGTGACAGATATTTTGACATTATGTGGCTGTTATCACTGATATGTTTTTCTTTCCATCATAATTTTCCTCAAAACACCCTTTGTCATGCTCTTTTGCATCAAGATTTGGTGAAAAAATTGCATATTTTGACATATTTTCACTATATTTTGACTTATCATCATCTTAGATTTGCATCAAGAGTGTGTTGTGAAGGATATTATTGCTGTTTTAGACTGATATTAGACATATAATTTTATTCCCCTGATCAAAATCCTTACAACACCCTTTGTTTCATTCATTTATATTGAAAAAGTACAAAAAAAAATCAAGCATTTTTGCATATATTTTGCATTCATGGATTTTCCTAAAGGTACATCTTTAGAAGACTTATATGAGTACATTGTGAACTATGATAATTTTTGAAAACTCACTGAGAAATATCCTCTAGTCTTGCATCAAATTGCATACATCTACGGCATTGATATGACCAATAGTACTACATGTGATATTCTTCGATTAATAACCTATTTCGATAACTTTCTGGAGACTGGATGTTTTTCCTTCAATCATGGAGAATCTCAAAAGTTTCATAGCTAAAAAAAATCATGGGGAAAGTAGTGGTGACAACTTTACTCCCACTCTCTCTTTGTTTCATGATGATATAATCCAAATCCTCCTCTAAGAATGAAATAGCAATGGGTGATCTAGCAAACAAAGAGACTTGTCCCAACATAACCCCACTTGGTGAAGGTATATTGACACAAGAAAAAGATGTCATTGATACATTTCTCCACACTACTCTACCATCCCTTCCCGCTCTCCCTAATCAGGATGAAGCTTTGGATGATGCAAATTCTCTTTGTGACCATTTGCTTAAATCTAACGATAATTTGCCACCTGATATTCAAGAACTTCTCAATTACATTCTAAACAAGAAAATAGATCATGAACCGTCACATACCTTGGAAAGCAATGAAATCCTACATGTTGTGGAAGAACAAGCTATCCCTCTTACTCAAGCCATTCCAACACCCTATATAGGGACTGAAATGGGTATTTTTCAGATGCCTCCACAAGCTCATTTAAATGGAATTTCAAATGCTCCTATATTTGACATAGACAATGGCAACATCTCCTCTCAACCATCATTAAGAGAAACCTTTCCTGCATGGTTACCCTCGCAAACTCATGAACATATGGAAGAGAGAAGAAGTGATAGCATCTTAACCATTAAGATAAAGATCAAAATTCGTGATACCTACTACCCCTGCAGAACCCTACAGGTAATTATCTCTAACCCTCTATCTCTCTCATGATGTGCTTCCCCTATGATGTGTTATATGTTGTTTAGGCCTCCTAGGATGACCTCAGATTCTCCCGTAAGCTCCGGGATACTAGGAGACTACCTCTGACGTGACCTTCTTCTATTTGTATCATCATTCTTCTATATTGCCTCTCTCTCTGATTTCATCATTGTGTGTTGTGTCTTATGGACATAGCATTACAGTTGGTGACTTGGGGGTACCCTCCTACGTGACTGTCCCTAAGACACTTGTTTCTCCTCTTTGATTTATTGTATCCCTTCCTCTAGTGTTTCTACCTAGCGGGCGGATGACGAAAAACATTTATACTGATGCTGACCTAGTGTCCCTTTCAAGAGCAATCAAAAAATGGACTTAGTTCCTAATATGACGATGGGGTTGTATATTTAATCTGATGCTTGGCTAGTGGAAGTACTTGTGCTTTCCGCGTAGTGATCATGATGATGTTTTTATCTCATTTACAAACCTTAAAAATATTGTTGCTCAGTGCACCTTTGTTTGTCTTTGAATCTAGCCTTGGCGGTACTCGATTTAGAGAGCTTCATGATATAGCCTCATGGTTATCCTTGAAATATGAATTTGTTGTATAACCTCGGCTCTATGTGTGGTTATTCATATGCATTGATGTTTTTATTTATCATGATTTTGTAGACACTAACATGTTTCTTGCAAGGATGTGTTTGTGGGAACATTTGGCGATCATGAAGTACATGTCACCTCCAGGGGGCATGGGCTTTACGAAAGACTGTGTTCCCTTGTGTGTTTTCTTCCTACCTTAACATGCTTGATATCGATACCTGATATCAACCACCTTAAGATGGGGGCATATATATAAGGTAAGTTGTATGTTGTAGATTTTAGCTATGTGCTTGTCCTCAAATGCAGTTTAAAGACCAATGCAATGAGTGTTTCCTGCATCCTGAGTTTGTTTGCAATCAATCAATCAATCATGTAAGCCCTTTGCAGAGGCAAGATATCACGTATATCCTTTTTATTTTAAGCCCTCTGCAGAGGCAGGGATGGTGTATTTCTTGAAGTAGATTGCATCATCCTATCATTTTCAAAAGTCCTCTGCAGAGGTGGGGAGCGGTTCTGTGACTAACTCAACCCTTAAGCATGTCTTCAGTGATTGTTGTGGTGAAGTGTAATCATCGGTGTGTGCCTCTAATGTGCCTGAGATGGTGTTGGACTAGAAATAGGAACACTCCATCGCTTGTCTACCATGTTTTCTCCGTGTCTTCAAGTGTGTGTGTTTGGTGTGCTTGCTTTGTTTGGTGTGTTTGTTACCCCATATGAAGTTTAAAGACCTAGCTCGATGAGTGCTTCCTACATTTTAGGAGGTTTTCCGTGCCTTGCATGTGTTGCCCTATATATACAGTATAAGGACTTGTGTGATGAGTGCATCCTGTATTATGGGAGGTTTGTTTATTTTCCAGTACTTGCATTTGCATTTCATATATATGAGAAAAACAAAAGAAAAGAAATCATGCCTATCTTCCATGCATTTTAATGTGTCTTCTATGTATTTGCTATCCTCTCCATGTTTTGCATGCTTGCTACTATTTTCTATGTGATTGGCGTGTATTCTTCGTGCTTGGCGTGTTTGTTGTGTTTGTAACCATACTTTAATGCATGTATTGGCCTTGCATTTATACCTACATTAAAGTGGGGGCTAAATGTAATGTCAAAAAATGTCCCCTTGGGGGCTTTTCCATCATAAGGTTTAGCTCTTGGGTCTTTAGTGTGCATTTAAGACATTTTACATCATATTTCAACACCCTGATGAGAAAACCCCTAAGTGTCTTGACAAATAGGACCTAGGGGGACTACTTGAGATAACCCATACCCAAAATGGGGGGGAAACTTGGGCTCTCGTGCTCTATTCCTACCCTATTTTGGGGCAGTCCCAATTTTTGGGTGTTGTCTTGTGACCATTATTTGGGTCCTATGCCAACACGGTAAGTTTGAATTACAAAAATCTTGGTGGGAGTGTTTGTAGTTGCATATAAAAGCATGTTTAGGCATTCATTTGTAAACTAGATGATTACTAGCAAGCAATTGTGTTCTAGAAGTGATTCAAGGCTTTCATTGTGTTGTAAGAGCAGATTTGTGTTTTCTATGTGTTTGTGTTTGTAGATTTGAGCATCCATTTCCTCATGGAATGAAGAGCTTCTTCCTCTCATGAGATCTTCACTACAAGGTGAAATTTATTATGTTTGTAATCATTATTTATTTGGTTTTTTCCTCTATCTCCATAGACACACACTCTCTATCTAACAAAGGTGTTTGGAAGACTTAAGTGTCCTTTCGGGGCTTGACTGAGGCAAGCTCCTAAACACCACAACCCCTCCCAAAGTTTTATGATTGCAGGTTACAGGTTGATGATGTAGACAAAGTGAAGTTGTAGGAGGGCATATTGGAGTGTTGGAATTGTAGAACAACAGGAAAAAGAGCACCCTAGGCTTGGGCAGCCACTCATTAGTCCTCAAAGTTTCGTGACGGGAAAACCTTCGGTGTAGCGGGAACAAGTTGCAGATCTTATTTGTAGATCTTGACAAAAAATAGAGCACTGGACTTGGGTGCCCACTCTTTTGTCCTTGACTTTTCCACCTCAGAACCCCAAAAATAGGTGCACAGTCATTTGTAATTTTACCAATTTCTGTAGAGGCATTTTCTGTTATTCATCTATTTACTATCATTTTCACATAATTAGGGTTTTTATGGATAATTAAGAATAGAAGGAAAATTGATAATCAAACACCCTAATCCAAGTTTCCCTACATTTATAAGTGACCAAGGACCTAATAGTGCTCTACCACTCGATCTTGAGGTCCTTGAATGTAATGGGTGAAAGGAGGATTTAAACACTAAACTAAATAATCCAATTTCCACCTAAACAACTTCAAAGAATAAAAGAATGAAACAATATAAGAATGTTGTTCTAGATAGCATACAATTATTTGATGCATTCTATATTGATTGGGTGGAAAGAGAAAAGAATGTAGTTGTTGGTTTCCTTGCAAACACAACCATTAGGTCAAAAGATGTATCATTGATAGGCATTACAAAGGTGGAGCTATCGATGAGACCTTTAGTTCTATACAATATTCATCACTGATAGGTATTCAATGATGACCATGGCTTGTTTAAATTTCTCAATTGTATTGATGAATATGATAGTTAGGAAATTGATTTTTAGCATTTTGTTGAGAATGTGGATGGAAAAGATACCTTGTTTGGGAATGAATTAATTCATTTGAAAACTAATACCATTCCCAAAGCGTTACTTCCTCTAGAAAGAGTATTTGATGGAGTAGATAGAAGCTTAGTGAAACCCACTTCAATGAAAGTAAATGAATTAGAAGAGGTTAACATAGGCACATAGTTACCCCCTAGATGTGTATATAGTGGAAAGAAATCAAATCCTAATATTAGAGAAATCTTAATTGCATTACTTAGGAAGTATAGAAGGTTATTTTCATGGTCATACAATGACTTACAAGCATATAGAGAAGTTTTGTTTTAGCATGAGACACCCCTCAAATCTGATGCCAAACCATTCAAGAAAAGGTAAAGACCAATAAATCCTATGTTAGCTCCTAAAACACAACAAGAATTGGCCAAGCTTAGAGAAGGAGGAATTATCAAGCACATCAACCATTCTAGTTGGGTGTCAAATCAAGTTCCTATTAAGAAGAAAATTTGAAATATCAGGTTATGTGTAGATTTTAGTAACTTGAATATTTCTTCTCTAAAAGACAATTATCCATTGCCAAACATGGAGGCATTGCTGCAAAGAGTAACTAGATCTGAATTCTTATCCATGATGGATGAATTTTCTGGTTATAATCAAGTAAAGGTCAAGGAGTTAGAACAATATAAGACATCTTTTACAATTCCTTGGGGTACATATGTATATGTTATAATATCATTTGGACTCATAAATGTAGGATCAACATTTCAGAGAGTAATGGATGTGGCCTTCACAAATATAATAAATGATATTTTGGTTGTGTATCAAGATGACTTGACAACTTACTCAAAGAAAAAAGATGAACATTGTGGTCATTTGGAAAATATTTTCATGAGATGTCTAGATTATGGTATATCGATGAATCCCAAGAAGTTTATGTTTGGGGTCACAAAAGGAAAATTATTGGGACATATACTATAAAATGATGGAATTAGAATCAGTCTAGAGAGATTTGCTCCAATTGACAAAATTTATTTTCCTAAAACAAAAAAGGGTATTCAATATTTCTTTGGAAAAATTAATTTTGTTAGAAGATTCATCTCTAACCTTAGTGAAAAAATAAACACCATATCTAAGATGTTGAAGAAATGTCAAAACATAGTGTGGGAAGGTGAGCCAACTCAATCATTTTAGGAAATCAATGAAGAAATAAAGTAGCCTCAAGTATTGGTTTCATCTAATTTTTCCAATCCTTTTCAATTGTTTTCCTTTGCTTCTTATCATACAATTGCAGTTGTATTGTTACAAAAAATTAGGATGGATATGAACAACCTATTTCATTTTTTAGCAAGTCTCTTCAACAAGCTAAATTGAAATATGACATTATGGAGAAACAAGGTTATACTCTGGTAAAGGCTATAAAGATTTTTAGGCCATATTTAATTGGTGATAAGATTGTTGAATATGTGAATCATGCTACAATTAAGGATATATTCACACAGTAGGATGTTTCAAGAAGAAGTTGTAGATGGATTAATAAAATCTAGGTGTTTGACATAGAAATCCATATCACCAATCTGGTAAGAGGCCAAGGATTGGCCATACTCATGGTTGAGTCTAACTTGCAAATATTAGAAGTGAACTTGATACAAGATGACAATAATGAAGATATTAGTATTCTTGCCACCTCTTATTGGTACAAGGATATTCTATATTATTATTGCATTTGAATAGCCCTTCTGATTTGAATGATAACTAGAAAATAACATTGGAGTTGTAGGCAACTAAATATATACTAGTTCGAGGTAGTTTGATGTTGAAGAATAGGGATGGTGTCCACTTGAGATGTATCAATGAATAAAAAGCTTCTAGGGTGTCTTTATAAATGCATAATGGAGTGTGTGGTGGACATTTCATAGCTAAAACAATAATTCACATAATTGTCAAAGCTAGATATTAATGGCAAACTCTATTTGTTGTTGTGCACAAATTGGTAAGAAATTGTGATCCATGTTAGAGGTTCTCAAGTAAATTAAAGAGATTAGGTGCATTTCTATTAAGGTCAATGATGGTAGAAGCTCTATTTCAATAGTGGGGAATATATATCATTGGAGAAATAACTGAAAATCTAGTGCATGATATAGATGGATTCTAGTAGCAACAAATTATTTTACTAAGTGGTTTAAGGCTATTCCCACTAGAAGATATACTAGTATGGTGGTGGTTGCTTTTATACATGAATCATATTGTGACTAGATTTGGTGTTCCTAATAAGATTATAGTAGACAATGCAATGTGCTTCAGGTCTAGTGACTTTACCAGGGTTTGTTTTGAATATGGAATTGTAATATCTCATTCATCTCCATATCATCATCAGGGGAACAAACAATATGATTCAACTAACAAAAATATGATGAAGGTAATTAAAATAGTTCTTAGTCAAAACAAGAAGGCATGGGATTGTAAGGTCATATTAGCAATATGGGTAGATAGAGTGAATCCAAAAAGGTGTACAGGAAGGTCTCCTTTTGAATTGGTATATTGAGTTGATGTTTTCCTATCGGTCAACATGATGATACCTATTTACAAGTTCATCCATGAAACACATGAAGATATATATGATGCTATGACTTGTAAAATTAATCATTTTATTAACCTTAATTAAATTAGAAGGAATCTTAGAAGATTAATTTGAAGGAACAAAAACAAATAAAATAATTGTTTGATAAGAGGGTGTTGGCACTTGTTAGATTTTAGGGTTTTAATGTGTTTTCCTAAGTTAAATATTACTCCTAAAACCCTAAACCCTTCATGTCTTTTCATAATCCTAATGTTTTAATCCATCAATGACTTCACTAGCTAGTCATCCAAGGACTTAAGTCATAACTTATCCCCTTCCCATTGTGAAGTTACCTACCCCTTGTTGTTAGAGAATTGGTTGTTCCCTATTTGCGCTCCCATTTGTTTAGCCTTTGAAAACCCAAGCTAATAAATTAATGCTAATTGTCTATTATTTATTCAACATAGCATGCAACACATATGCACTAATGCCTTCTTTTGTTTCCTTGCACTGGTGTGCTTGCTCGACACGTGTCATGATCTGATGTTCCTTAGAAGTTTCTAGCCCCTGAAGATTCATAATTCAAGTGGATGTCGACAAATGTAAGTATCTCATTGGTGGAGAAAGATTCACCTATGGGTCCTTAGTTCTAAGGACACCACGTGGTTTGATCCTATTGGCCCTGAAGTTTAAAGAGCACACCAAGCATATTGTTTTATATTGAAGAAATTTAAGACCGCACAGGTGTGCAGTGATGACACCTGTACCCCCAGTCAAGTCATAATCTACGGCTACAACTTTATCTTTTTCCTAAAGATTCCAATGGCTCACGCTTAGTGCAAAGCTTTAAAGAAATGTACCATGTGTGGATGCATGAATACACAGTGAGGACACGTGTCTTCTCCTAGGGAGCGATCAATGGTGTTGTTTTATTTGAAGGATCTAACGGTTTGCCCATTTGCACATTTCATAGTAAAAGTTTATATTAAGGGTTTGTAGTGTATTTCAAATGTGCACAGACCATTGATTTCCTCCTAGTTTTGATCTACAATGTAGGTTTAAATGAAGTGACAGTTCGTGGCAGGGTCATCCCACAATAACAGGTTACACTTTTTGGTCAAACTTGACATTGAAATCAACATTTTGAACTAAATCTTCACTTTTTGACACCTATAGCTGCTAAATTATTAGAAATTTGAAGATGATGTGAACTAGTGATTTGTGAGATTTTGTCTGTAGATTCTAAATATATATATTCTTTTAAAATTGGAGTTAACTTATAAAAAAAATTGCATCTCCTTTGATAACTAGTTTTTAATAGTAAACAACATTTGTTTAAAGTGATGTGTATTCTGTCGCACCTAACTTTTTTTCTACAAAGGATAGAATTCTAATTCTTTCGAATTTAGATTGGTAACAGTGATATCTAGAGGATGCATTTGGTTTCATAATGTTTTGTTGAATATTTTTTTTAATTAAATTTTGAAGTCAAACCAATTATAATTTAGATATAGGTGTATTTTGTCCAACATAACTGTTTTTGTATGTATCAAAATTCAATTTTTTTTGTTGGAATAAGGACATAAATACCTAGAGGACATGTATTTTTTAGAATTTTTTTCTCTATTTTCCTATTTTTTTGTATGTGTGAAACAAAGACCTTGATGTTCATCGAAAAACCTACATTCACAAGAAATAAAAAATAAATATAATAATCAAATTAAATATATTTAAAATTATACTTTTTGGAAAGATTATAATAAGGACTATATACTTACAAAACATAAATTTTAAATGAATTCATTTGATCTCCCAAAAGGTAAATCAAAAGTGGTTTTCTATTAGCATTTTGATAGGTGTAGAGGATACTCGATTATAGTTATGGTTTAAAACTAGTGGGGTTCTATCCAAGGGGGTTTGAATCTAAGGGGGTTTGATCAAACCCTCTTCAATTAAAATCCTTTACATGGAACCTTTCAAGGCTTAAATCATTATATTTTTAAAAAATATGTGATTTCAACAAAAAATAGGATGTCCTAGAAAGTGTAACCCATTATTGTGGCAGCACCTAACATCCATGCCAGGATAATGCTTGTTTGAGCCATTAATGTAGAGGCCAAAGGATTTTAAGGGCTTTTCTCATCTGTATTGAGTATCATTTGCAAAGTTTCAAGTCAATCAAAGCTCTGGATGTGATTTGTAGTGCGGTGTTAACAACAATTCAACCTGTTAGCCAGAATTTGAAGAGTAATAAATTGGTATGTAACTATGTTCTCCTTTGTTAATTAAAAGAAGAACGTGGGTGTTATGTGAGTGAATTTTTAAGAAAAGAAAGTGGGTGTTATGTGAGTGAACTTTTTAGAAAATTAATCAGCTCCCTAGAAGTTGAAAGAGTAAATTGTTGTTCAAGTGTTTTTAGTTCAAATTTACTCTATCCTTAGTTCATCATGGGTCTAAAAGGGGGTTGGGGCATTCTCTTAAAAGAGACCTAACCCAAGAAGCTAATGAACCCTCATCATCACTATAAAAGAGGGGTAAATTAACTGAGGACATGGGGAAGGTTACTAGTAAAATGTATGACTTATAGAAACACATTAGGGCTGTAGTCCTACCTAGAGGATGTTGGGAGTTATTTGAATTTGGATACTGCTGTTGTGATAGGGAGATACCTATTTCTCACCTATGGGATCTTGATTTGGGTAGGTTGGTTGTCCCAAATGTGTATGTGAATTGTGACTTGGTCAGTGCTATCAGTTAGGCATATGATTCAGTGAATTAGAGACTATCCAATAATAAGGGTGAATTACTACTTCAGTTGGATAGGGAGATACCTATTTCTCACCTATGGGATCTTGATTTGGGTAGGTTGGTTGTCCCAAATGTGTTTGTGAATTGTGTCTTGGTCAGTGCTATCAGTTACCTGCATATGATTTAGTGAATCAGATACTATCCAATAATAAGGGTGAATTGCTGCTTTAGTTGGATAGGGACCTGATAATTAGGGGTTTCAACCTCTCCCCTGTGGCACATAAGAAAATTGAAATTGAAGAGTTGAAAAGGGATTATAGGTAAAATAGATATGCATATAGGACCTACAAGCTACCCCTACACAAAAAGAGAAGTTTAGGCAAGAGTGTGGGGTCTGGTGACAAAGATGAAGAGCCTTTCAGGATTGAGCTATTTGAAGAGTACTTTGTAATGACATACATGGCTCTATGTTAGATTGTAGGGGTGGATTTTGACTATCAGATCCTAGACTACATGTTAGTCATAATTTGTGACATTCAGGACAAATTTAGATTCAAAATGTATGATTTTGCTTCTTATTTAACCCAAGACCTTCACAATGATCTGTTATCATGCAAAAGGGTAGGGCATGCCCCCACCTTTAAGAGATATTCTTTGATAAGGAATTGACAATTCAACATGTGACTAAGGATGGTGAGCCCATGCCAATTTAGGAGATCATACACCTGTGGGATGTCTACAAGTGCTAACTATTTGGTGTTTGAGAAGTTCTTTGCACAATGCATATTTGGACTACTAGGCTACAATATGCCTAGGTCATAAAAGGAGATCATGGATTTTCTCAAGCCTTTTGAGAGAATGCCTAATAGTAGATGGGACCATAATTGGGAAGACCAATTTCTCTACCCTGATGCCATGGTCATTAGAATATATGCAGAAAATATAAGACCCATTTGTTGCCAGTAAAAGTGCCAAACAAAATTGACTTTTTAGAAATTGTATGGCAAATTAATGAATCAGACAAGTATCATTTGAGAGAAAGCAAGAAGGGGTTATTCCTGTCTATACCTCTTTAGTTTTCTGGTTTTGCAATTCTTTCTAGAGAAGGCTATGAGGTCTGTGGGACCAAATTGTTAGTTTACAAGTTGCCTTATGTGGATCACAATAATTTTGATCATGAGCACTTCATAGAGAAGATAATAAGAGAGAAATAGAAGGCTAGTTTTGAACACTACTTTGATGAGTCAGATGACTTGCTTAGAAATGGTGCATCCATGGAGGAATTGTTTCAAAGGAGATAGACTTATGGGCTAATTATGATGGGAGAGGCAAAGGATGTTAATAGATAAGTCATATTCAGAAGCTTTCCCTCAAGTTATTGATCCTATTGTCAAAATGAAGATGCTACTAGACCATGCAGATCAATTGAAGGCTACCCCAAAGAAGAAGCCTATGGAGCCAAGGTCCCTTGAACAACAACATGACATAGAATAAGGGGTAGGTGAAATAGTGGTCATGGATGGAGGGTCCAAAGAATGAACTATCCAAACCATGCAGCTAGAGTACACACAACAGAAACAACACAAACATAGAATATAATGGAAGATTCAAGTGCTCAATATATCAGATAATCAAAATTCTTATATGTCAACAACTTGTGGGCTACAATCAAAGGGTTCATAGGCTTGTTTTCTAGGTTACAACATATATGCAAGGTATGGCATTGAAGTGCCTCTGGAAAAGAATCTATCCTCTAAAACTACATAACTAGAGAACTCACTTCCTAATGCATCTAAGAGATCTATATATCATCCTCAAGCTCATGGAATCCTCTGCATCAGCCACAAGAGGTTACAAACTCCAATGATTGATGAAACTTGTAGAAACATGTAGGTCAAACTACAACATATGGTATTGCTCCGCAAATGAATAAAACTTGGTGTGGACCTCAAGGAAGGTCTATCTAGTCCTTATGTGTATGTATGATGTTCCATTAGGGCCCACAAGTCATGAAAGTACTTCGCAAACCTTCTCCTTTCAACTGACTGTATGAATGCTCTGTTCTATGAAAGTTGATGATATTCTAGTAGCGATAACTCTTAGGAAACAAATCCAAATCACTTAAAATCTTGCTATGATGTAGATGACACTATGTAGATGCTAAGTCCTACTCTGTGAGCTATGATATGAAGATGTGGCAAAATGTGGTAGAAAATGTTGAAATGTAAATCATTGAAATCCAACTGAAATGAAAGAAAAGAAAAGAATGCAAATATTTTTGATTGATGTAAGATTGCCCTATAACCTAGGATTCTCTTTCATCAGACACTTGGGCTTGTTGAAAAAGTGAGTCCCTCACTTTGCTAAGGCTAGAGGAAAACCATGGATGTCTACCTTTCCACTTAACCAAATACTATTTATATTTCTTGCCTCTGGTATTGCATCCAACTTTGCTAACCAAGATGTTCTCTATCTTCTCTGGTTGTTGTTGTGGCAACCAATTCTTCCATCCATCTTCAATGCTGTCACTTGACACTCCTTCATGATACTGATATAGGTCTGCAATGTTGAATATAGGTGATATACCAAATGTCTCTGATAGCTCCACTTCATATGCATTTCTAGAATCAAACTTCCTAAGAATCTTACATGGTCCAAGCTTCTTCATCTTTAGCTTGTTGTATGTCTCCACTGGAAATCTCTCCTTTCTTAGATATACCATAACTTCATCTCCAATTAGAAATTCTTTATGCCTCCTCTTCTCATTTGCTTTCTCCTTATACTTACTATTATCTCCTCCAAATGCTTCCTGACCAATTATGTAGTGTCTCCATGTATCCTACAAATTCTTCTACTTCTGCACTTCTCTTATTCTCCATATTGATGTCTCCTAGTTCTGCAACTTCTCTAGGTTTTTTTTCCTATCACAACTTTAAATGGTGACTTCCTTGTACTTAGACTATTCACTAAATTATTGTATGCAAACTCTACTTGTGGTAGAATTAGATCCCAATTTCCTACCTTGTCTCCAACTAAACATCTCAACAAGTTACCCAAACTCCTATTTACTACTTTAGTTTATCCATTTATCTGTTGGTGAAATGCTGAACTGAACTTTAGGTCTTTCTTCATCTTCTTCCATAATGTCCTCCAAAAATATCCAATTAATCTTGTATCCCTATCTGAAACTATACTCTTAGGTAATCCATGCAATCTCACAATCTCCTTGAAAAATGAGTCAGCAACATGCACATCATCATTTGTCTTCTTACAAGGAATGAAATGTGCCATCTTTGGAAATCTATCCACTACTACAAATATAGAATCATATCCCCTCTATGTTCTTGGAAAACCTAATATGAAATCCATGCTTATATCTTCCCAAGGTCTCTTCAATACTATCAAATATTTGTACAATCCAGTATTTTGACTACTCCCTTTTGCAACTTGAGAAACTCTACAACTCTAAACAAATATCCTTACATCCTTATGTATATGAGGCCAAAAGTAATGTTCATTTACCAAAGCTACTGTCTTGTCAATCCCAAAATGTCCTGCCAATCCACCACTATGTTTCTCCTTGATCAAATTGTCTCTCATTGAACTCCTAGGTATACACAACTGATTTCCTTTGAATAACATATCCTCCTAAATGAAATAGTCTAACCACTTACTTCTATATGTCACAACATGATCCTCACATGCTTCCCATGCTTCTACAAAATCACGATCTTCTTCATATGTATGATTCTGTTCCTCAAATCATAATGCTTCTATCCTCATCTCTATCAGCAAATTCCTTCTTTTGCTCAATGCATCTACAACTTTGTTTGACTTCCCACTCTTGTGCTTCAATACAAATGTGTAACTCGGCATGAACTTTACCCATCTCATATGTCTTTGGTTCAACTTTCCTTGAGTATTCAAATACTACAAAGTTTGAAGATTGATGATTAGTGTACAACACAAATTCCTTAGGCAATAAGTAATGTTTCCACTTCTTCAAAGCTTGAATTATGGCATAGAACTCTTGATCATAAACTAGATATCTTCTCCTTGCATCATTCAATTTATCATTGAAATATACTACTAGTCTCCCTTCTTGACTTAACACTACTCCTATTGCATTTCCACTCCAGCATCACAATCTACTTGAAATACTTTTTGTTAAAATATGGTAATGTGAACACTAGTTGCTCTATCACTTTCTACTTTAACAATTCAAAACTCTTATTTTCTCGTAATGTCCACTTAAAATCCTTCTTGTCACCTCTCATTGTCTCTATCATAGGTGTGCATACTGTACTAAAATTTTTTATGAACTTCTGGTAGAAACTTGCTAATCCATGAAATGATCTTACCTCTCAAATGTTCACAAGTGTTGGCCATTCAACAATTTCTCTAACTTTCATAGGGTCCATCTTCATTCCTTTCGCAGAAATCACAAATTCCAAATATACCAATTCTTCCTTCATGAAACTACATTTCTTGATGTTTATCAACAATTTCTCTTCTCTCAACCTCTACAATACTTGTCTAATATGCCACATATGTTCCTCCTTTATCTTACTAAAAATTAGAATATCATCCAAGTATACAATAACAAACTTACCCAAGAATTTCTTCAAAACCTCATTCATCAACCTCATGAAAGTACTTGGTGCATTAGTTAATCCAAAGGGCATCACTAACCATTCATACAATCCCTTGTTTGTATTAAATGCAGTCTTCTACTCATCTCCTTCTCAAATCCTAATATAATGGTATCCACTCTTCAAGTCTATCTTTCTAATATATTTTGCTCCACTCAAATAGTCCATGATGTCATCCATCCTTCGCAGTGGAAATCTATACTTAACAATAATCTTGTTGATTGCTCTAGAGTTTGTACACATCATCCATTCTCCATCTTTCTTTGGTGCTAGTATTATAGGTATGGCACATGGGCTTAAACTTTCTCTAATTAGTCCTTTCCTTAACAGTTCCTATATCTGTCTATTCAGCTCCACATTTTCTACTAGTGTCATCCGATGTGCTACTATGTCAGGCAAACTTACTCCTGGTATAGGTCCATATGATATGTTGGTAATTTGTCAACAATTTAGTTATTTCCTCTAGCGGTGGTTCTTCTTCTTTTCCAGTAACAGTCTCTACACTTAACATTTTGCACTTATTTGGAATCAAAGAAAAACACATATTCTCATGTCTCAATCCATCCAAAAATTTCCTTCCATCAACCAAACAGATTCTAGCATTCCCACATACTTCACTTCTAGGCTCATCTTCCAAAGGTATCAAGATATATTTCTTCCCATTAGATGTTATAGTATAAGTATTCTTCCTCCCATCATGTATAGACTTTCTATCATACTGCCATGGTCTCCCCAACAATATATGAAATACATCTATCGGCATAATATCACACAATACCTTATCAACATAAGATCCAATATGAAATTTCAACAAACATTGTTCACTCATCAGTACCTTGTGATCATCTTGGATCTATGCTATCTTATAGGGCTTAAGGTGTTTCAGTCGCTCTAGACTTAGCTTAGTCACCATCTCCTCTGAAACCAAATTATCAGTACTATCACTATCAATGATAATCTTACAACATTTACCTATTGATTTACATCTTGTCTGGAACAAACTTTTCCTTTGCAGTGGTTCCTCAATTGTCTCTGCTTGAAATAATGCTCTCCTCATGACTAATGATTCTCCTTTCTCTAGCTTTCCAACTGAACTAAGTGATCCAATAGGTTCTTCCTCTGCATAAGTTGTTCTTGTACTATTTTTGGTCCTCTTGCTTGTACTCCCTTGATGACATTCAAATTCTCTGTGTCCTCCACATTTAAAACAAGTTCCTCTAAATGTTCTTGTGTCAAGCGCTCTTTCATCTCTCCTATATCCTTCATTGTGGTAAGAATTATCATTCCCTCTGCTATTGCGGTAGAAACTTCTATCATCCCTCCGGTATGAATTTTTATCTTTGTCTTCCTTCTTGTATGGACTACTTTCCTTGTTCTTCTCCACATAAGGTCTCTCTCCTCTAGAATATGTTCTACCTCTCTGAAATTTACCTCCTCTACCTCTCTACCTTTGCTCATGTCCTTTATTCAACTAGTCTTCAACTTTCAATGCAAACTGATATGCATCTTCTACTGTTACATCATCCTTACCAAACTTAGTTCTTCTTGAATATTCATCCTCAATCCATTTATGTATCTTGCCACTTTCTCCTTTCTTGCTTCACTATGTCCAGTCCTTATGACCATCTTATGAAATTCCTCAGTATACTCCTTCACATATTTCTCCTTTTGTCTTAGGTCTTGTAATCTCTTCAACAATTCCAACTCATAGTCAGTAGGTATGAACTGATTCTTCAACTTTATCACCATCCTATCCCATTTTATGATATTTTCTTTTCCTCTCCTATTCCTATCCAATTGAACTTATTTCCACCAAATAGAAACATATCCTTTCAACTTAGTTTTTGAAAATCTTACTCTCTCCAAATCTTCAATTTCCTCATAATCAAAGTATTCTTCCAAGTCATTTATCTAGTCAATCAATTCCTCAAGATTCAAGTTTCTGGTATAGTTTTATACTTCCACTCTAGATCTCTTTCCCATCTTAGAAATAGATTTCAACATCTTTACCTAGTCTGATTATTCTTCTTCTAGGGCTTCTTCATTTTGGTCAGCATCTTGAAATTCATCATCATCACTTTCATCTTCATGTCTAGGGTTTAGTCCTCTTCTTCTATCTTTTTCTACAACATCTAATCTAACCTTCATTGTCCTCATCATCTCAATCATTTCTTCCATTCTTCTAGCAACATTGGCAATAGTAGGCATCCTCCTCGGTGGCATCTCTTCCCAGTATTCAATGCAACTGCCTCAATTCGATGATTTGAGTACAAGGTAGAAACTGCCTCACAATCGGCACTCTATTGAAAAACACAAGTAGATTGCCTTAGGTCGGTGATCTACTCAAAACAAGATCTTTTGGAATGTCATCACTTCCCAAAGGATTCCCAAGCTTGCTCTGATACCACTTGTAGTCATGGATGGAGGGTGTAAAAAATGAACTATCCAAACCATGCAGCTAGAGTAAACACAATGGAAATAACACAAACATAGAATGTAATGGAAGATTCAAATGCTTATAAGCTAGAAACATTTGGGATACAATCAAAGGGCTCATAGGCTTTCTTTCCAGGTTACAACATATATGCAAGATATGGCATTGAAGGGCCTCTTGAAAAGAATCTATCCTCTAAAACTACATAACTGGAGAACTCACTTCCTAATGAATTTAAGAGATCTATTTATATCATCCTCAAGCTCATGGAATTCTCTACGTCAGCCACAAGAGGTTACAAAATCCAATGATTGATTAAATCTGTAGAAACATGTAGGTCAGTCTACAACATGAGGTATTGCTCCTTAAATGAATGAAACTCGGTGCAAAACTCAAGGAAGGTCTATCTAGTCCTTATGCACCATGTATGATGTTCCATTAGGCCCCACAAGTCATGGAAGTGCTCCACAAATCTTCTCCTTTCAACTAACTGTATGAATGCTCTGTTTTGTGAAAGCTGATGATCTTCTGGTAGTGATAACTCTCAGGAAACAAATCCAAATCACTTGAAATCTTGATATGATGTAGATGACACTATGTAGGTTCTAAGTCCTGCTCTATGATCTCTAATATGAAGATGCAGAAAAATGTAGTAGAAAATGTTGAACTACAAATCACTAAACTACAACTGAAATGAAAGAAAAGAAAAGAATGAAAATATTTTTGGTTGGTGCAAGATTGCTCTGCAACCTGGAATGCTCCTGCATCATGAAACCCCTATGCTTGAAGTTGAGGAAAGCACAAAGGATGTTTTGGAACCCCTCATTCTCCTTGTAGATAATGTTATGAAAGAACCATTAGTTGACTATGCTTTGTCAGAGGAGATGGGAGATAACTAGAATGACTTGGATGATATCCAACAAGTGATAAGCCTCCCTAAGAGGGATACAATTTCAATCCTAGCTCCAACCAAAACCTTGATGAGAAAGCAAGAAAGAACTTATACAATTCAGGATGTTAGAGCTTTAGCTTGTCAGGAATTCTTGTCTAATGATAATTTTATCAAGACCAAAGAATTCAGAGCCTTCCTGTCGCAAAAAAAGTTAGATGCCTTTGTGGCTAAGATGAATGAAGAACAAGGTAAGGTAGATGACAAGGTTAAAAATGAAATAGCTAAGAAAGTTATGGAAGAAGTGGAGATGGATATGAGTAAAGTCACCCTTGTTGAAGCTAGAAAAATAGTAAAGGATAGTGTTGTTCTATTGTTAGAAGGTTGATATATCTCCTCTACTTTGGTAATGGAAACATTCAGAAGGGAAGAGGATTTTGATGAAGATGATTTAACAAAGGAACAAGTTGAGAGGGTCTTTGGTGTAGGATTTAGTGTAAATCATGAGGCCTTAGCAATTTGGGCCATGGCCCCCAGTGATAACAAGCCCAAGATTGCCAAAGATGTGAATGAGCTCACTGGTCAGCTCATTGTGAGAAGACTGACAGATACTACAACCTCACAAGCTGAATCATTGGCAGTAACTACAACAAAATTTAGTGAGGCAACAACAAAAAGCAATTAAGAGAGGATAATTTGAAATTAATGTAGGAGTGCAATAGATTGAATCTCCTTGTGCCACCAATGGGGATTGAAGTATCTTCCCCTGTCTCTGCACCTAGCCCAATGAGCTCATCAAGACATTGAAATGATGCAGCAACTATCAATGATCTCAAGGCAAGATTAGAGTAGAGTACTAGCAGAGAAAATTAATTGAGAAATGAATTGAAAACTTAAAAAATTGCATTGGTCAAAGGTTTCTTGGAGCATCATGTAAATAAGGTTTTGAAGCATGTTGATGACACATGGGTATGTTATGAAAATTTGAAGAGAGCATCTAATTTTTATTTGTAAAATGAATCCAAGATAAAGGAGATTCTAAATGACTGGTTCCGATAGATCACATTGATGACCCACATCCACAAGAGAGCTATCATGGAAACAAATGTATCAGCTGATGTGGTTAGCACTTTTCAAGTCATGAACCTATTGAATGGTGTTTCAACTTTTCATAGTAATCTAGAGGTGACTTTGAAAGCTAAAGTGAAGTCATTTGAATCTCTTATGAATTATTCATTGCCTGCAATAAAGAATAAGGATGGAACTGAAAAAACATTAGATAAATGGAAAGTGGAGTTTGATGACATTGTGCATACACTACAACAAATCCCTGTGATTAGCTCCCTTTTTTGCTTCCACCCATTGTTTTAATGTATTTTTCTCCAATTTTTTTGAAAATGTTAGCACTATTTATTAGGATGGCACTATTTTTAACATTTTTTGCACTGATAAGATCAAGTAGGCACTAATTCAGGTTCTAATTAGAACCTACTTTAGTGCCCAATTTAGCATCTACTTGAGCGCCTAATTTAGTGCCCAATTTAGTGCCTACTTTAGCACCTACTTTACACCTGATTTAGCACCTGATTTAGCACTTGATATAGTACCTGATTTAGTGCCTAACTTAGTGCATAGTTTAGCACCTAATGTAGCACCTAATTTAGCACCTAGTTTATGGTTACATGGGTTTAGGAGTATTATTTAGGGTTTAGGGTTTATGGTTTTGGGGTTAGGGGTTAAGGTTTAGAGGTTTAGAGTTTAGGGTTTAGAGAGAGCTAGAGGACCAATATGGAGATATAGAGGAGATCAAGGGGAGAGATAGGGAGATAGAGAGTGAGGGATATGGCTAGAGAGATAGGGAGAGAGATTGAGATGTAGAGGGACAAAGGTGATAGGAAGAGAAGGGGAGAGATAGGGAGATAGAGGTTTACAGTTACTTGGGTTTAAGGTTTAAGGGTTTAGGGGTTTAGGGTTTCTTGGGTTTAGGGGTTAGGATTTAGGGGCATTATAATTTAGGGTTTAGGGTTTATTGTTTAGGGGTTAAGGGTTCAGGTTTAGAGGTTTATGGTTTAGGGTTTATAGAGAGAGAGGAATGATAGGGAGATATAGAGGAGACTGTGGAGAGAGATATGGAGATAGAGAATGAGGCACATGGATAGGGACATAGGGATAGAGATTATTAAGAGGTAGATGGATGATAGAGATAGGGAGATAGGGGAGAGATAGGGAGATAAAGGTTTAGAGTTGCTTGGATTTAGGGTTTAGGGGTTTGGGGTTTAGGGTTGCTTGGGTTTGGAGATAGTTAGATAAAGAGAGAGAGATGAGACAGATAGGTAGAGATAGATGAGACATAGAGGGGAGAGATAGGGAGATAGAGAGTGAGTGAGATATCCAGGGAGATAGGGAGAAGGATTGAGAGGTAGAGGGATGATAGAGATAGGGAGATAGGGGTTTAGGGTTTCTCAGGTTTAGGGTTTAGGGGTTAGGGGTTAAGGTTTAGGAGCATTATTTATGGTTTATGGTTAATTAGTGTTTAGAGGTTTAGGGTTTAGTGTTTAGAGAGAGAGGATCAATAGGGAGATATAGAGAGTGAGGTACATGGCCAAAGACATAGCTGGAAGAGATAGGGATATGGAGAGTGAGGGACATGGCCAGAGACATAGGGAGAGAGATTGAGAGATAGAGGAATGATAAAGATAGGGAGATAGGGAGATAGAGGTCTACAGTTGTTTGGGTTTAGTGTTTAGAGTTTAGGGTTTTGCCAAGGTTTAGGGCTTCTCAAGTTTAGGGTTTAGGGCTTAGGACTTAGGGCTTAGGGGCATTATTTAGGGTTTATATATGTTTTAGAGGTTAGGGGTTAGGGTTTAGGGTTTAGTGGCATTATATAAGGTTTAGAGGTTTAGGGTTGCTCGGGTTTAGGGTTTAGGGGCATTATTCAAGGTTTACAGTTGCATGTCAAAAGAAGTCTCTCTCTCTCTCTAAATCCCTCAACCTTAAATAATGCCCCTAATCCATAACCCCTAACCCCTAAACCCTAAATGACCTGAGCAACCCTAAACCTCTATCTCCCTGTCTCTCCCTTATCTTCCTTGACTCTCTATCATCCCTCTACCTGTCAATCTCTCTCCCTATCTCTCTAGACATCTCACTCACTCTCTATCTCCTCATCTCTCCCTCTGTCTCCTCTATCTCTCCCAATCTATCTCCTCTCTAGTCTCTCTACCTATCTATCTCTCCCTATCTCTTACCTCTCTCTCCCCTATCATTCCTCTATCTCCCTATCTCTCTAGACATCTCTCTAGTCACTCTCTATCTCCCTATCTCTCCCCTCTATCTCCTCTATCTCTCCCTATCTATCTCCTCTCTATCAACTCTCTCTACCTAGCTATCTCTACCTATCTCTATATCTCTTCAATCTCTCCCCTATCATTTGACCTATATATATCTTCCTATCTCTTCCTTAATCTATTAATTCTCCCTATCCCTTATCAATGAAGGAAATGAACAAGAAAACTAGGATTCTATCTCTCTCTCTCTAGTCTCTTCCTCTTTGCCTCTATCCATTTCCCTTATCAAAAAAGAAAACGGAAACAAGAAAACTAGGGCATGAAAAGAGGGATGAGGATATAAATTGGTAGGATGAAATGGAAACAAGATAAAACTAAAGTTCATTGGATGGGAAGAATGATGAGAGAGAGAGAGCATTCTTTTTTTCATAATGCATTAGTTAATCACACAGTTCACATTTGACATCATGCTAAAAAGACCAAATAAGTTTTGTATTTCTTTTCAACTATTTCATTTCTCTTTCTTAATTACTTAATATCTCAATATTTTATTCTACTCTCAACTCCTTGTACTTTAAAGTTTAATTAAATCTAGGATTGGACTTAAATATTCTATTATAGGGTATGATTTATTTCCCTACATTTTTTTGAACTCGCAATTTCTATGCCTATGTTTAGGATAAATAATTATTGATTTTTTATTTTGAGATTTTTGTGGTTTGCATTTGTTGGAAACAACCCAATGCCTTTAATTTTACATTCCTAAAAAATATCTAGGATCCTTATTCTTGTATATATTTCAAAAATCCAATTTTGTTTATCTGTTTTAGGAGTAGGGTTTAAAGATTTATAGAAAACATTAATCCATTGTTATGTTCCTGTGTTGACCGTTTGTTGCTAGTTGTTGATCCTTTAAATCACAACCTTAAGTCTTGATGTCCATGGGTTGACTGGCCCTTTAGCCTAGTCGTTACCTATTCCCTCTGATAATTCCTAAAGTCTTATAAAATGAAAATCATACCATCGCAGAGCATGTCAGGATGACATCATACCCGACTGTGATGTCATGACAAGCCGCCACCTGTCCATGTAACCTTTGCCTACAAAGTGTCTGCCTCAGCCAATTGTCCACTGCCACATGTTGAGTGTTTAGATCCAATGGCTACGCACCAGTGCAGGGGAATCTTTTCAAAAGGAATATTCACCATGAGATGACAAGATAGCGACACATGGCATCCATCGATTAAAAAGTAAGTTTCATAAAGGTGCATGGGTGCTATGTCGTACCATCGCACGGTAGGTATATGGTGGCCCCTCCTCAACTGCAATGCCACAAAGAGGTGACACACGTCCAGTCTGTGCTAAAGATTGGGCTCATTCCCATTGAATGATGACTTGTCAACCAAGATGACTGAGATTGTATCTAGTTAGTGAATCAAAGCTATAGATTTTAGGAAGGTAATGAAAGATCAATGGTCTAAATTCAAAAATGCAAACAATGAGTATTTTTGAATGATTGTGGTATGAGTAGAGTTATGGTTGTCATGACCTCCATTAATATATAGAGTGGTACAAGAATTCGATGTTATAATAGCATAATTCAAGTTATTTCCTATCATTCTTCAAGAAGCAATCATATTCAGAGCTGTAGAATCATCAAAACAAACAAATAGAAGCAATTCAAAGCCTCTACAACATCCAAAACTAGTAAGGCATTATCTCTCCCCTGCACTTAGTTTTCTATCTATAAGAATTCTCTGAAACATTTAGGGTAGCCGTTAATTGCATAAAATACAAAATGAGTCAGTTCGGTTAAGCTTCAACCTCCAAACATAGCCTTGATGAAGACATTATGCTTCAGTGTCCTAGCTTGTCTAAAAGACCTTTGACAAATTTAGGAGAGGTTGGTAGAAATGATAAAATATATGACCTTTGTGTAGATTGTAGAGATGCTAGGCTCCCTATGTTTGCTTGGAGTCTGTTTGAGCATTGGCACAAATGAAGTGACTACAGAGCTCTGGTCTGCCATGCTTGGACATTAGACTTGGCCAAATTTATATGCCCTAATGTCTTCATAAACATAGACTTAGTGACAGTTGTAGCAACTAGGTATGACCCTAAGACCATGTCTGTCTTATTTGGAATGGTAGTGTTATCATTAGATTCACAAAGGCCTACATTGCTACTATCTTCAATCTTAATTCTACTACTGGTATACCTATAGACTTGAATACTCTTAGAGAAAAATATAGAGGTCTTTGGTATGCATACAGATCTTACAACTTGGCCAAGCATAAATTGAAGGGGGTTGATGGAGCTCTAATCAAAATCCCTGTCACAGAAGAGGAACCTCTCTGATGCAACCTATTCATGGAATATTTTGTTAAAACTTATCATAGCTTGTGTCATGTGCTCAAGAGAGATGCATAAGATAGAATGCCAGTGCCTCTAATGATGATGGCACTATATATCCAAGATTATGAAGCCAACAAGCCATATGATTATGCAGGGTAGTTGTCAAAGAAGATGCATGAATAGATGATGGCCATTAAGAACAATATGTATACTCTAGGCCCCCATGTAATGTTCACTTGCTATTCAAAAATGTGCCATATGATTCTATTTTCTCTATCTGGCTATTGGGGCAAGGAATTGCATTTGAGAATTACTGATGCAGAAAGCAATGCCATGCCATTTCAGATGTGAACCTACATGCTGGACATGCACTTCAAATATGCTAGTTATATCACCTTTGAGGAGCATTTTGTGAGGAAAGTATTGGGATTCCTGGAGCTTGCTATAGAAAGGATACCAAAGGAAATTAAGGCCTTTCTAAGACCGATGGAGAGAACCCCCCATTTGAATATCAATCACAATTGGGGAGATTGGTTTTTACATGAAAATACAACCTGTATCAGAATCTATGGGTGTGAGGCTGCACCCTATTCCTTACCAAAATTTGTGCCTAAAAGAATAGGAATTATAGAGATCATCATATAGATGAATGCAACAGATAAGGAACATTTTAGAAAGCATAAGAAGGGATTTCTTATCCCAGTATCTTTGAAGCTTCATGATTTTATTACAATTGACAAGAATGGTTTAGACTAGATCAGTTTCATGCTACAATGTTATAGAATGAATATGGAGGCAATAAGGCTCTTTGATCCTGAAGGCTTTATTCATGACACAAGGCATAAAATCGGTAGGCCTGAATATCCACACCATGTCCTGCTTGATGAGGATACTGTCATAAATTGTGAATCAATGCATCAAGTGTTTTTCTTGAGAAATAAATGGAAATTGATAATGGATGCAGAGAAAAGGAAGAAAAATTCCAACTCTACATATCAAGGGCCATTCATTGAAATTCAAGGCCCTATTGAAAGAATCAAAATATTCTTTGAAAAGGGAGATAAATTGATTGCTGAGGCACCTACTGGAGAGGAAAGGCCCACTTATCAACTGAGTAGTTCAAAGGGCAAATATATTAGGAAAAGTTCCCCTGACTCCCCTACCCCAAAAAGAGCAAAGATAATTGATCTTGAGATAGAAGAAAAAATGGAAGTTGTGAATTTGGAGGAAGACGTGGCAGAGGAACAAGATCCATAGCCCCCACATCAATTGAATTCTCCCCCAAGGATAGCACCATATGCCTCCCCAGAGAATAGGTTGATAAGGTCCATAGTCAACAATGAGGTGGACATTGAAGATGTGAGGGAAGTGGCATGAAATCAATTTATCTCTGATGATGCATTCATTACTACCCCAGAATTCAAATCCTTTGTGTTGAGAATGAGGAGTGAAGAGTTCTAGAGAAGGATAGAAGAAGAAAAATGTGGTGCAAACCCTTCAGAATATGATGCTATCACAAGGAGGGTTTTGGGTGAGGTGAACAAGGATATTAGTGCCATGACTCCTGAAGAAGGGAGAGCACTTGTGAAGAAAAGCAAAATATTACTATTGCCACACTAGACATTGTCAGATGCTATCACATTTGATACCACTACTAGGGATGATGTAGATGTAAGTGGAGAACATGCCAAGAGAGCATTATGGGGTGCTATCTTTGACCCTAAATTTGATACCTTGGCTATCTGGGCATTGGCCCCAAATGATAAGAAACCAAAGGTAGGCTTTTATGGAATTAACTAGTAATGTGATCATCAAGAGGGTGTCAGACACCCTTGCTCCTCAGACAACCAACTTGAATGTACAGACAACACATTTTGTAGAGGCAGCAACACTTAAACTATAGAAAGATTACAATGAATTATTGGGGAAATACACAGAGGTAATGGCTAGGCTTAGTGCCTATGAGAGTCAACATTAATTAGAAACTGGTCCATCCCAAACTACCCTAATCATACAGACTGCAGAATCATTGCCAGTGGACACATAACCCCTGCTTCAAGAGATAAAGGAATTGAAACAAGAGAATAAGAAGTTGAATGAAGGAATGAAAGGTAAAATGAAGGATATGGCCACAAATTTAGTTATGTATAGAGTAAACAAGATATTAGCCAGGTTGGAGGAGACCCATAAGTCCTACTCCCTGTTAAGGATAGCACATGAAAATCATGAGTTAGACAAATAGAGGCTATAAGCTATGAGACCAAGTGGCTACCAAGGATTGGGAAAATAAGTGAATTTATCAAGTGTTCTAGATATGATTCAGAGGCTCCTCCTAAGATGCAGTTGGTAGCAGGAATGCTAGAAAAATTTAAGGAGGTGGCTACTTGTCAACTAAAATTGGATACAATATTAAAGGATAAAATGTAGGTAGTTGAAAAGTTGGACACAAAATGGTTGCCTCATATTTTAGAAGCTGATGGGACTACAAAAGACCTGAATAAGTGAAGGAAGGAAATCAATGATAATGGTAATCAGTTATTTCCAACTTGTTATGATAAAGGAGACCTAGCTCAACATGTGTTGAGTTGGACACTTGAAAGACTGCACATGTTAGACATTACATTTGACTTATTTGGTAAAAGTATCAAAGGTATCCTAGATGCACAGTATGTCAGCCACAATGGCAAGATAGTAGAAATCATCTCATTTCCTTGGCCGGCTAAAAGAACATATGGTGGGTGGGAGGACACACATGGATCTAAATAATAACAACTTGGCTATCATCTTCCAACCACAACAATGCAGATCCCCAGACAGCTCCTCGTGTTTCTCAAGGCTAACCACTCCTTCCTTTCTATTTCCTTTGTTGCAATTAATGTTTCTCCAATGCCTTTAGGTGCTTCTTTGTATTCATTGAATTTGAAAGACAATGTATTAATTGCTGAGGGTACACGTTCCTGTTATATAATGGAACTGTATCACTCATTTCTTGTTGTTGAACACTTGGAAAATTTTGAAGAATTAAGGAAAATGCAAAGCTTTTTGGGTTGTTCTATTCTCTTTGCTGTGAGTTTATGAGTTGTATGTTCATTTCTCTATCTTAATTACTTAATATCTCAATATTTTATTCTAATGATGAAGAATAATATTATGATCATGATGTCTTTATTGAAAGTGTTGAAAATGAATAGAAACATGAGATTGTTCATAAATTAAAATATTTGTGCAATCAATTAGCTAATATAGATGATAATATGTCCACTTCATTTTTCATTGATTGTCTTACTCAAGTACTTATCACAATTAGATAACATGGTATAGATACAATTAAGGATATATATGAAAAATAATTAAAGATAAACAAACTCCGCATGTGGCAAGCACCGGTCATTCTCTTTTAAAAATCATTCCCTTGTATATATTTTCAAAATCCAATTTTGTTTTTATGTTTTAGGAGTAGGGTTTAAAGATTTATAGAAAACATTAATCCAAATCATATGCCAGACTGGGTTAAGTGAAGTGGATGATTTAATTGACAAAATTACATAAGCTCCTTAATCTATTTTGAAGTCACTAGCAAACTTGAAAGTAAATTGCCATCATTGAAACAAGGTAACACCCACCTAGGCTTGAACAGAACCTAACATGCAGAGAATTTTGATTAATCTAAGCAATTCTATTAGTTGGCCAAATTCACATATAAAACCTAATCATAAGATTTGGCATATCTTTAGGGTAACATACATCAACAACAGAAGTAGTTCCTCTCAATGTTCATACTGCTATGTTTACTCATGCTGTTGTGAAAAACTTAGAACAAAGGCTATAAGATTATGAGAAAACTCATAAAGTAACGAATGATAAAGTAAACAAATTGTATTTTGAAAATGTGAAATTAAAGAAACAATTGCAAGCTAGAAATGGATAAGAAATAACTCAAATGAAAGTGGATTATTCTTGATTTCTCCTATGATATCCTTTGATTACTAGGGGCAATGCATCAACTTTACTTTGCATCTCATCAATTCTTTTAAGGATGACATCTATGTTGGAAGGATGAACATTAGGAGTTATGATTAAAATGGGAGTGGAAGTGGCAACATGAGATAATATGTGTAATGTATTTGTGTAGTAACATTATTGCTCAAATTCGTAAAGGTTTGATATAAGTATTTGTGTAGTAAGATTCATGTCTTGCCTATCCATATGTGCAACATGTGCATCATGATGAAAAACATCTTCCCCATTAAAATATGTAGTAGTCATCAAATCCTCAATCATAACTTCCTCGTAAAATAAGGATTAGGTTGAGACCTTGACATTCAAGCAAAATATAAAGCAATGAAAAGGAAATTGCATCCAGGTCATCCTAATTTTTTCTACCAACAATTCATGCCAAAGATTGAACCATTTAAGGATATTGCAATAGGTAATTTGTATCGACACAAATAATATTACTAAAGCATTTCAAATTTTAGGCCATAAGAATCATCCTTTTTTAAACATGGATTGCAAATAATTCTAAAAATTTTGAAGTCTTGATCATTAACATTATTGTCTCCTACAATGTCATCTGGTGCATCATTGTCAATGTTCAAATGTTCTTTCAAGTATTTAATATTATTATTATCCTCATCTTGACCTGCATCATCTTCATCATCATTGAAATCTTTCTGTAGACCATCTATATTGTTACTAGATGTATTTGGATCATCATTTTGTATGCCATCCATATTGTTGTCTTCCATAACATCATCCAACTCTGGATTGTTGTCTTCTTGTGCTTGAACATAACCATCTTCAACATCATCATGGATGTCAATTTCTTCAATGTTCTCTAATCCCTCCCTCTCATTTTAGTGGCCATCATTGTTTTGCTTAGTATCCACTAATGCATCGTCAAATACATGCCTTAAGATTGGATCATAATGTATGACAAATATCCATTTTGGGTCCAAAATATCTTCATAGAAAAATACCTACACATGAATGACATACATATATTAGATGTATGGTATAACAATTTTATTGATTAATAAACACATGTATATATTTGCAATAAACTATGAATTAATAGATTAATGATCACTACCGCTTCTTGTTTGAGTTAAAGAAATACCTTCTCACAATGAATTGGTAGAACATAAGGCTCCTTATCCTCTGGTAGGAAACATGAGGAATCTATAGAAAATAATCCACTATGGGTATCATGTGTTCATGTCCTCTCAAATGCTTCATACCATCTACACTTAAAAATACAACATTTAAAAGAGCGATAATCCAACTCAATAATTTCTTGTATTTTACCAACATATTGTAGATTCCCTTCAATTATATTCTTATCTTTTGAGCTTGATTGACTGGATTGCTTGAAGTCAACCATGATGCCACAATCGAAGGATCGTCTCTTTACATCTACACTTTCTACATGATAATGTTGACCATATGCCCACATTGCTGGATGTTTCCTTGCCTATGAAAGACCATTTATTTTAGTGAAAACAAATATAATGACAAATATGAAAATAGTTAATAGTGTCAAAACTATAAGGAAACAACATTTTGTAAAATTCTAACTGTACCTTTCTTTCACATCCTCTAGACATGTTGATTTCATCTTCTGTTATGTTTAAATCTATACCTGCATCTTCTATTTGATTTTGAATTTGTTTAGTAACCCATTCTAGTGTGCAATATTTGCACCATTCCCCAAGCAGATCAGTGGGAAGTGGAGTATTCCTTGGGTTCTATCTCTTAAATTGTCTCCTTGCTTCTAACACTGCTCTATTTTTATCATACAGATCAATCCATTTGTTCATAAAGTCCATGTGGTATAGAATGAACTTATCGAGTATAGCACTTTCGTCTACACCTATTACATGTCAACATGTTTATTTCAAACTCCAAATGTCATGTTGTTAATTTGACAAATAAATTATAGAGTAAATTAATGATTACAAGAAAAAAAACCACACTGATCATGAATTTACTTACTAATTTCTACTTGAACACCATTAGATTGTGGTTTTTCTCCATCAATAATATCTTATGCTCATTCATCAACCCATAAGCGTGGCCCATCTTCAAAATCCTTACCCAAGAATTCACACAAGAAGAAAAATGCTTCATTAAATACATACCCTTTAGCCATGCAACCCTTTGGATGTGCCATTTGTCAGACATATCTTTTTAGAGTTTTCATAGAGCTCTCAAAGAAAAACATCCACCTCGTTGATGTGACACTCACCAATTCAATGTCATCAACTAGGTGCATAAGTAAATGAACTTGTAGGTCCATGAAACTTGTAGGGAGCTCCTTCTCAAATACACATACAATTTCTACAATTTCCTTCTTCCATTTTGGCACTTCACATTCGTGGATCTCCTTGGAGGTCACCCACCTAATATAAGAATAGTAAATTAGTATGAACCTTTAGTCAAACATTAAAATGCAATATAATATCTCTATGTCTCTCACACATGAACATTTCATATAACCACATACTGTGTAAATGTTGACAATCAACTTATGGCATTCCTTAAGTCAACTGTAAGACAGGAATCCCCCCTAATTGCCAATGGCATGATATGCTATCAAACACATTTATGAAAAGGTCATTAGTAATTTTTTCTCACACAACAAAATATCAAAATATATTTAGTACTTAATCAATGTTACCAGTAAATGTTAAATGATGATATATAATACCTTCATAAAATTATGAAAATCATGTGTTTTAAATCCTGTTATATGTCCATCAACTGTAAAAGCTTTAGCCAATGATGACCCATATCTAGTAGGTGTCCTTATTGAATGGATGACATTTTTTAGTTAGTCTAGCTCTTTTTTTTCAAAATCCATGGAGCTTCTACATATGTTTCATTTTCCCTGTTTGGCCACAAATGTTTTCTATCAGTTTTAGTACGCGAAAGAGCAATATCTCTCCTCGAAGACAAGGTGTCCTTCTCTTTGCCTGATATATGTCGAAATATAGAATCTGGGACATTTTTGAATACATTCAAAGGATCTAATAGGTGATATATTAATAGAACCTTCCAGTAAGGGAGCTCATAAAATATGGATTTCCTTTTCATTCCTTCTGGCATATTAACTACAACTTGTTCTGGTTCTTCAATTGAATCACCCTAACAAAAAAAAATCCTCCCAACCTTTCCATTCAACATCTTCATACTTCTTAAGCCAATCACTTGGACCCATAATCATGGGAGGGCCTCTATTTTCAAAATTTCCATCAAATTGATTCTTCAGGCAATTTCTAAACTTATGATCTAGTGGTAGAAAAACCTTGTTGTTTGCATAAATAAATTTATGTAGATCTTTAGAATACAGTCCTTGAAATTGTTTTACACATCTTGGACATGCAAATATCCCCTTTGTTTGAAGCCCTGCAATTCGATAAGTAATGTTAATAACATCAAAAAAATAGTATAAAACTAATTATGAAAGTTGGGATGAAAATAAATTATGAGTGTAAATATGTAAATATTTTATCTTACCAGAACAAACACCAAGTCTTGGGAAATCATGAATAGTCAAACATAGCACACTGTACAACATGAAGGACCTATTTGATGGGGGACGTGATATGTCATACATTCTTATGCCTTTCCATAGCAGTTGCATCTCATCAATAAAAGGCAAAATATAAAGATCGATGTTTTTAACTTGATGTTTTCTTGGAACAATGAGAGTCAGCATAAGGTGCTCCTTTATAACACTCATCCATGGGGAAATATTGTATACTATCAATCTGACTAGCCAAACACTATAATTTGAGCTCAGGAAAGAGAATAGGCACACTCCATCAATTGCAAGACCAAACCTGATACTACGGGGTTCATCTTTGAATTTTCTTGGCCATTTTTCCTCTATGTGTTTCATTGCTTTGGAGTTAGATGGAATTCACATGAATCCATGTTTACTCCTGTTCTTTGCATGCCAGTTCATCAATTGTGCAAGTGACTTGCAACAAAACATTCGTTGAAGTCTAGGTATAATTGGCATGTGATGTAAAAGCTTCTTTGGAACTGTAGGACCTTATACATCTGTACAATATCTCTTCTCTTTGCATATAGGGCATTCTACCTTGTTTTTATGATATTCCTTCTCATTTTTACATGAATGAATTTTCTTATATTCAATCCCCAACTCAACCAACAATAGACGCACCTCTCTGCAAGTTAATGGAAACACATTCTCTTCAGGGAATATTTTAGTTTTTAGTGCTCTGTAAGATTGCCAGAGATTAAATCAATTGAATGTTTGACTTATAGTGAACATGTTTGATATGTCAATCTATACTAGGACTATTTGTATACAATATATGGTTTTAAAATCCCCTTAAAGAAATATAAACGAAGTTGATGAATGTTTACAAATTATGTACACCAATTGACAAATGCAAAGTAAGAAATAGATTTCAACTCACTTCAGTAGGGTAGTGAATCCTTTGTCTGACCAACCAAATAGTGACTTGATTTCTAATAATATTAATGTGCATGCCAGTTTTAAGGTCCTACTTGCACCCGATTTGAACATGAGTGTCTTCGCTACTTGCTTGATGGAGTCTTTCAGGTTGTTATCATCAACATTACACTAGTGGTAATTACCCCTGCTATCATCATTACTATCAACCATATGATCATTATTGTCATCATTATTTTCATTCCCAAAGAAATATGTAAGCATTTCATTCAATCCTTCTTCATGCACTGCATTTTCACTATCATGATCATCATCATTAAGGCTCGGTGGCATGTCATCAGTGTATGTGGATCTCATTAGCTCTTTAAATTTCTCAACTGGTAGTATTCTCTTCAATAATGCTCTTTTCACCCTGGTATTGTTTAAAGTATGATTTGGATCATCTCGTCCAAATCCTAATAACCCAGTTGGATCTTGGGTATTAGTATGTGTTTCATCAACATCTTCTACCTATCAACAAACACAAGCATTATTTAATGTTTGGAAACAATTGGATAAATCATAAATGTATCAATTTCAAAGAAATATAATCAGATATGGCTTAAAAAATAAAAATATAAATTGTATGAACATATATACATCAATTGAATAATGGAACATTGTTTTACAGACTACCTTTTTTATACAATAATTTAAATAAAACACAATTTTGACAACATAGTTTATAAAACATCAGTCCACACTCATTTATTATTCTTTAGTTTTCTGCCCTTAAGAACATCCTTATGGAGACCTTTGTTGCACATTTCACAGTTGAGCATATTGTCTTTTCATTGATGTCAAAATGATGGTAGTGACATCAGTGACATGGTCTTCATCAGCGACATGATCTTCTCAGTTTTGATCTTTCAGTGAAAGTGGCAAAGGTTGGCATTATGATTAGTCTTCATGCAATTATGGTACACTCTTGATTGTGGCCTGTTGTAATCATAGTGGTTTGGTATCATCTCAGTATTCAGTGTAATCACAGTGGATTGAAGGTTTGGAATTATCTCAGTATTCAGGTTGTAAAACTTCATTGTTTGGAATTATCTTACAAGTGGTTTATAGTGACAAATGCCACATATAGTGGTTTATGTTGTTCTTCATTGTTTCACAAGACCTAAATTAAACTTCCTTAAAAGCCTATTTTAAACGTCAGTGCACTTTTCTTTTAATTGTTTATTGACAGGCTGAAGCAGTCAAAGTCACTTAAGTGACAATTTAAAGGGGTGTTGGCTCGTAGTTTTTACCGGCCCCTTGTGCTAGGTTTCAGTTGAGCGCCAGTGCAAGCTTCAAATGTGGGCACGAAAAAGCCGATCAACGGCTAAGTTTTAAATGATAGTTGGCGGGGGTGTTCTCATCGAATGGTAGAGATTCAAACGGAGCCCCATTTAACACATTCTAAATTTGACGGTTTTTGTGTTTAAAAAGGCAAGAAAATCAAGCTTTTTGTTTCTATTCTAGTGAGACAGTGAAGCCCAAGAGATGTGGAGTCTTGAAGAATGAAGTTAGAAAGTTTGTTTAGATTTTTTGTTAGATTTGGAAGGTTTCCTACGACAGAGAAGATGAAAAGAATGTAATCTTCATTTTTGGTGTTTTAGTTTTATTTTTTTTAGAGAATGTGAGATGAATGAAATATGATGGTGGAAGTTGAACAATTTTTTTTGATATTATTGTTTGATGGAAATTCATTTTGTATATAGAGATTTTTTAATGGCAGATATATAGAGTTGCAGATAAGAGATGATAAAATAGGAGTTTGAGTTGAAGAGTTTTAAGAGAGGTTTTTGAGGATGAGAGAGATTTCTTGAGAAGATGAAAGATTTTATTATGAGATGAATTTTTTGTAGGTATGATGGTGCAATCCAGATTGAAAGGTTTTTATGATTGAAGAGCAGAGCATTAATTTTTGTTGATGGGATGATGCAATCAAGGTTGAAGTGTTACAGAGCAGATTGAAGTTTTGAAAGATAATCATTTTTAGAGAAGGTTAATTTTTCAATTTTGCAGTCAGAGATTTTATAATATTGTGAATTGATTTTGGAATTGTGTTGCAGAGGAAAAATACATTTATTTGATTCTTTTTAAAAGGGAGAAATAAGGTATTGTGATTATTGAAATAGGGAAATCCCCTGATTTGTTCTTTTCAATAAATTTCTGATGTTGTAATGTCAGTGAGACATGCAGAGTAGTACAATATGCCAGTGAGGCAAAATTGTAATGTCAGTGAGACAGTTGTAGATCTGAAATTTTTGTTAAACCAGTGAGGCAGTTGAGTGGTTTTTATACCCCAGGAGGGTTTTCCACTCGAGAAATTTCTTGTGTCAAATTTTATGTGTTGATACTTTGCATAATCTTTTTATCTATCTGAAGAATTCTATAATTGTGAAGTTAAGTTTATCAAAAGGTGTAAAAAGTGTTAAAATTTGTAAACAACACTGATTCACCACCCCTCTCAGTGTTGTGTGTATTCCTACAATTGGTATCAGACCTTGGTACCCTGTCAAAGCTTAATCAGCTTGGGTAGATCATATTTCTGGAATACTTATCATGGCAAGTCAAGAAGGTTACTCAAATTATAAAGCACCTGTGTTTGATGGTTCTAACTATGCTTTTTGGAAATTCAGGATGGAGTCATATTTGTCATCTCTGGGGTATGATGTGTATGCTGCCATTGTTACTGCATATACTGCTACAAATCCTCCTAGTACAGCTGATGAGAAAAGGGCATATGAAAATAATGCTAAGGCTAAAAATGCATTATGTTGTGGTCTTACTAATGACATACTTGTCAAAATCATGGAGTGTAAAACAGCCAAGGAAATATGGGACAAATTGTCTAATATTTATCAGGGAGATGATAAAATCAAAGAAGCAAAACTGCAATCCTACAGAGCCAAATTTGAAAGTCTCAGAATGAGTGATGATGAGAAAGTGGTAGAATATCTTCTAAGGGTCCAAGAAATTGTAAATTCTATAAGAGGACTTGGTGATACACTGGAAGAGAAGATAGTTGTTACAAAAATCTTAAGGACTTTAAATCTAAAATATGAATCCAAAGTGTCTACAGTTGAAGAAAGAGACTTAAGCAAAGTTACATTTGATGAACTTCATGGCACTTTCACAGCCTATGAGATGAGAATTAGCAATGACATACCTTCAAGCAAAGAAGCTGCTTTCAAATCAGTCAGAAAAGAAAAGGAGATTTCTGATTCAGAAGAATTGGATGATGATCAAGAAATATCTCTAGCAAGCAAGTTGAAGAAGGGATCTATTGGTAAGTACAAAGGTAAGCTTCCATTCAAATGTTTTGAGTGTGGAAAGATTGGACACTATGCAGCTCAGTGTCCTTACAAAGACCTAGACAGTGATGAAGATGAAAACAAGAAGCAATTTAAAAAGAAACAGTTTGTTTCTAGAAGGAAAAATAATTTCAGAAAAAAAAGAAGTTTGTTCATAAAAAATGTTGATATGACTGAAAGTGATTCAGATGATTTTCTTGATGAAAATGTACAGACCTTATTTATGGCTATTCTAAATGAAGTTCAATATGAAAAATGTGAGGAACAATCAAACAGTTGTGAAGCTGTTATTGATTTTGAAGGAGAATTGATGTGTGCATTAAGTCAAGTCAAGAAACTTAAAAAGGAAATCATTGCACAAAGAAGTCAGTTTCAAAAGGAAAATGATATCATGAATGATAAATTAACTTGTTATGAGAAACAGATTACTGATCTAATTCTTTCTCTTGAAGAAAGTAAGAGAATTATTGATGTTAAAGACAAAGAGTTGAATAAGAAGGACAAGGAATGTCATACACTTGAAGCTGAAATTGTTGATTTGAGAAGAAGACTTGATATGTGCAGAAGTAGTGATAAACTTGATGATCTTCTTGATAGACAAAAAGGATTCAAAGATAAATCAGGTCTTGGATTTGAAGAGGGACAATGTTCTCAAAAGGCTAGTACAAATGGCAAATCAATCATAAGGACAACAAACTATAACAGGAGTGATACTTTCAGGTATAATGCTCACTTTACTGGATTTTGTTTTTGTTGCAAAAGGTTTGGACATAAAGCCAGTGAATGTAGATTTGGAGTCAGAAGAGAAATGCATTTATTTCCAAGGAATCCATTCATGTTTTTAAGAAGTTTGAAGTGTCACAATTGTAAAAATTTTGGGCATATTGCCAAATTTTGTAGACCTTCTTTGCAAATGCAGCAAACTATAAGGAATACTGTTACAGGTTTGTCTTCTTCAAGTTCTGAAAAGAAGTTGCTTGTTTGGAAACCTAAGGTAATCAAAAAGAGTCTTGATGTTATGATTGCACAAGCTGCTTTTCATGCCAAAAAGAAGGAATAGTGGGTGATTGACAGTGGCTGTTCCAACCACATGACAGGAGACAAAGAAAAATTTGTTAAGTTTGAAGACATTAATGAAGGCTCTGTTATGTTTGGAAATAATGATTGTATTATGATCAAAGGCAAAGGTACAATTCTTCTTGATGATGAAACACCACTACATGATGTGTATTTTGTAGAAGGACTGAAGCACAACTTGTTAAGTGTCAGTCAAATATGTGACAATGGTTTTAATGTGGTTTTTGATGCACATGGATGTGAGATCAAAAAGAAATCAGGTAAAGTTATTGCAGCAGGTCTAAGGACTAGTGGTAACATCTACAATCTTCATAACTCAGAAACTAAAAGTGTTGATAGCCATATCTGTTTCATGGGTCAAATTGAGGAAAGCTGGTTGTGGCATAGAAGACTTGGTCATGTGAATTTTGACAATCTTGTGAGAATCAGCAGGAATCACAATGTCAGAAATATGCCTCATATTTCAAAACCAAGTAATACTATATGCAAAGAGTGTCAGCTGGGTAAGCAAACCAAAGTTAGTTTCAAGCATAAGGAGTATTTTACTTCAAAACCTTTGCAACTGGTACATTCAGATTTGTGTGGTCCTACAAGGACTAAAGCTCTGGGAGGAGAAAAATATTTTATGCTTTTCATTGATGAATTTTCAAGAATGACATGGGTAACATTCTTAAGGCATAAATCAGAGGCATTTGATAGATTCAAAATCTTCAAGAAGATGGTTGAAAAGGAATCTGATTTCAAGCTAAAATGTTTAAGGTCAGACAATGGAGGAGAGTACACTTCAAAGGAATTTGAGGAGTATTGTGAAAAACATGGGATAAGAAGGCAATTCTCCACTCCTAGAACTCCACAGCAAAATGGAGTAGCTGAAAGGAAAAATAGGACTGTAAAAGAGATGGCAAGAACCTTACTACATGATGCAAATCTGCCTAATGTCTATTGGAGAGAAGCTGTTCATATAGCTGTATATACTTTGAATAGAGTTCAATTAAGGGTAAAGTCAAATTATACTCCTTATGAACTTTGGTATGGTAAGTCAGCTAATGTTGGGTATTTTAAAATTTTTGGAAGTAAGTGTTACATCAAGAAAGATAATGATAGCTTATGTGGTTTTGAGTCTAGATGTGATGAAGGCATATTTCTTGGTTATTCTACACATAGCACGACATATAAGTGTTTTAACAATAGGCTCAAAAGAATAATTGAAAGTACTAATGTTAAGGTGAATGAGGATTTGCAGCCCTGTATGCAGTTGATTCATGACAATGAAGTTGATCATCATTCACAAAAGGAAGAAGAAATTCAGGTAGAGGAAGAAGATCCTGAAAAATCTGTTGATGTTAAGACAAAGAATCCTTCAAAGGCATATCAAAGAGATCATCCTCATGAGTTGATCATTGGGGACAAGGACAGTGGTGTGGTAACTAGAAGAAAGCTTGCTGCTGCACATAATCAATCACATGTATGCTTGATATCTAAAATGGAACCTAAAATTTATGTTGAGGCCAGCAAAGATGAAGCCTGGATTAAAGCCATGGAAGAGGAGTTAAGTCAAATAGAAAAGAAAAAAACATGGGAACTTGTTCCAAGACCAGAAGGTAAGAATGTTATTGGATCAAAGTGGGTGTTTAGGAATAAGCTTGATGATAAAGGTAAAGTTGTTAGAAACAAAGCCAGATTAGTTTGAAAAGGGTATTCACAAATTGAAGGTATTGACTTTGAAGAAACATTTGCTCCTGTTGCTAGATTAGAAGCTATAAGAATGTTTTTAGCTTTTTTAGTTTATAAAAATTTCAAAGTTTACCAAATGGATGTAAAATCAGCATTTCTAAATGGAGATCTTGAAGAAGAAGTCTACATGGAACAACCAGAAGGTTTTGTGAATAAAGATAATTCAGATCATGTTTATAGGTTGAAAAAGGCTTTATATGGTTTAAAGCAAGCTCCACGGGCTTGGTATTATAGACTGGATAAGTTTCTGCAAGAATAGGGGTTTACAAAAGGAGGTGTGGACAGTAATCTGTACTATCTAATCAAAGGTGAGGATATTCTGGTTGTTGAAATTTATGTAGATGATATCATTTTTGGTAGTAACAATGATGATATGAGTCATTCATTTCCTAACATCATGAAATTAGAATTTGAAATGTCTATGTTGGGAGAATTGTCTTTCTTTCTTGGTCTTCAGGTATCTCAGCTTGAAAAAGGAATATTTATCTCACAAAATAAATATGCCAAAGAGATGTTAAAGAGATTTCAAATGGATGATTGCAAACCTTTGGGTACTCCTATGGAGATAGGACATAAGCTAAGTAAAAATGATGAATCCCCTGAAGTAGAACAGTCTTTGTATAGATCTATGATTGGGAGTCTTTTATATCTCACTGCTTCTAGGCCTGATATTATGCAGGTTGTTTGTTTGGTTGCAAGATTTCAAGCTTGTCCTAAACAATCACATCTGAATGCTATTAAGAGAATCTTTAGATATATTAAGGGTACACTTGATTTTGGTTTATGGTATCCTAGACACAATGATTTTACACTTCTTGCCTACATAGATGCAGATTGGGCTGGATGTCCTGATGACAGAAAAAGTACAAGTGGGGCAGCTTTCTTTCTGGGAGGCAGATTGGTTGCTTGGCATAGTAAGAAACAAGATTGTGTTTCTCTATCCACAGCTGAAGCTGAGTACATTGTTGCTTCTTCATGTTGTACACAGGTACTTTGGATGGTACAATCACTTCTTGATATTAAGGTTGAGGTTAAAAAGCCTGTGTCTATTCTTTGTGATAACACAAGTTCTATCAATATGTCAAAGAATCCTATAATGCATTCAAGAACTAAGCACATTGCTATCAGATATCATTTTCTAAGGGAAAAGGTGATTGAAAATGAAGTTGCTTTGGAATATGTGCATACAAGTGATCAATTGGCTGACATCTTCACAAAGCCTTTGCCAAAGGAGACATTTGAAACTCTGAGACAGAGACTGGGAGTTCTGTCTCTTGTCTCTCTTCAGTAAGTTACATAGATATTAGATTTAGGGGGAGTTGTCTTCTCGATCATTTTTGATGTCTTGAATCTCACTTGTACATAGTATGTATATAGTTTTTGTACATATTTTTTTGTGGTTGGTAGTATTACAGTAATGTGCATTTGATCAATGTGATGTAGAGTGTTGGTTTTTGACATTTTTTTTCTCAGAGGATTGCATTTACAAGAACAGGACTCTATTGGTTGTGTTTTTTTTGCCTTTGACAATTTTATGTCAAAAAGGGGGAGAAATGAGTTATGGTTTTGCCATCAATGTCAAAGACAAAGGGGGAGTTTTGTAGCACATTTCATAGTTGAGCATATTGTCTTTTCATTGATGTCAAAATGATGGTAGTGACATCAGTGACATGGTCTTCATCAGCGACATGATCTTCTCAGTTTTGATCTTTCAGTGAAAGTGGCAAAGGTTGGCATTATGATTAGTCTTCATGCAATTATGGTACACTCTTGATTGTGGCCTGTTGTAATCATAGTGGTTTGGTATCATCTCAGTATTCAGTGTAATCACAGTGGATTGAAGGTTTGGAATTATCTCAGTATTCAGGTTGTAAAACTTCATTGTTTGGAATTATCTTACAAGTGGTTTATAGTGACAAATGCCACATATAGTGGTTTATGTTGTTCTTCATTGTTTCACAAGACCTAAATTAAACTTCCTTAAAAGCCTATTTTAAACGTCAGTGCACTTTTCTTTTAATTGTTTATTGACAGGCTGAAGCAGTCAAAGTCACTTAAGTGACAATTTAAAGGGGTGTTGGCTCGTAGTTTTTACCGGCCCCTTGTGCTAGGTTTCAGTTGAGCGCCAGTGCAAGCTTCAAATGTGGGCACGAAAAAGCCGATCAACGGCTAAGTTTTAAATGATAGTTGGCGGGGGTGTTCTCATCGAATGGTAGAGATTCAAACGGAGCCCCATTTAACACATTCTAAATTTGACGGTTTTTGTGTTTAAAAAGGCAAGAAAATCAAGCTTTTTGTTTCTATTCTAGTGAGACAGTGAAGCCCAAGAGATGTGGAGTCTTGAAGAATGAAGTTAGAAAGTTTGTTTAGATTTTTTGTTAGATTTGGAAGGTTTCCTACGACAGAGAAGATGAAAAGAATGTAATCTTCATTTTTGGTGTTTTAGTTTTATTTTTTTTAGAGAATGTGAGATGAATGAAATATGATGGTGGAAGTTGAACAATTTTTTTTGATATTATTGTTTGATGGAAATTCATTTTGTATATAGAGATTTTTTAATGGCAGATATATAGAGTTGCAGATAAGAGATGATAAAATAGGAGTTTGAGTTGAAGAGTTTTAAGAGAGGTTTTTGAGGATGAGAGAGATTTCTTGAGAAGATGAAAGATTTTATTATGAGATGAATTTTTTGCAGGTATGATGGTGCAATCCAGATTGAAAGGTTTTTATGATTGAAGAGCAGAGCATTAATTTTTGTTGATGGGATGATGCAATCAAGGTTGAAGTGTTACAGAGCAGATTAAAGTTTTGAAAGATAATCATTTTCAGAGAAGGTTAATTTTTCAATTTTGCAGTCAGAGATTTTATAATATCGTGAATTGATTTTGGAATTGTGTTGCAGAGGAAAAATACATTTATTTGATTCTTTTTAAAAGGGAGAAATAAGGTATTGTGATTATTGAAACAGGGAAATCTCCTGATTTGTTCTTTTCAATAAATTTCTGATGTTGTAATGTCAGTGAGACATGCAGAGTAGTACAATATGCCAGTGAGGCAAAATTGTAATGTCAGTGAGACAGTTGTAGATCTAAAATTTTTGTTAAGCCAGTGAGGTAGTTGAGTGGTTTTTATACCCCAGGAGGGTTTTCCACTCGGGAAATTTCTTGTGTCAAATTTTATGTGTTGATACTTTGCATAATCTTTTTATCTATCTGAAGAATTCTATAATTGTGAAGTTAAGTTTATCAAAAGGTGTAAAAAGTGTTAAAATTTGTAAACAACACTGATTCACCACCCCTTTCAGTGTTGTGTGTATTCCTACAACCTTGTTCTTCCCTCTTCTTTCACGCATGAGTGCATTTTAAGAAGGGGTAATCAATCAATAACTCATCCCCAATGGTAAGGTCCATAGTAGCCTCAACCATTATCAATCTATCAACCTCTCTTTCTATGTCTCCATATTTATCATTTATAACCTCAACAAATTGACAATTCGGTCTTACAGTAGGGTCCCTTCCCTTACTACTATTTATAAATCCTGCAATATTTTTTTGTGTGTATACACGTCCATCTATATACATAAGATGACCTGTATTTATTTTTTTTCCACTTTCCAATTGGAGATGATGTGTATCCATATTTGAATTTAGACCATATGCTAACATGCTAGGATTATATTCTACTAGCCTTCTCCATTCACCACTATAATATGATGGACTATAATATGGCATTAATCTCCTAGTGGTTTGTTCTGAATTGTTTCTATGTTTAGATCCCACATGTACATTTTGGATAATAAAGAGGCCTAGATTCACTCCATGAATATTGGAGGGTCATATCATGTAGTTGTATTCCCAAAATTGAAACACCTCATACACTGTAGGTAGTTGTTGATCACTAGGCCAAGCACAATATAGTCGATGATCAAATGTCTCTTTGTAAATTGATCTCAAACTTAGGGGAAAGTCATCATCTCCATCATATTCATTCTCATAGGGTATGTAGTCCATCTTCCCCTTGTCTTTAAGAAAATTATGCATCTTTAAACCAATTCTTGTTCTGTTGCTTGTTTTCATCAATTCCTCATCTTCTGAGCTGGTATATTGGCACATATTTTTGTTAGATGTATCATCTAATAAATGATCATTGCCCTCTAGGCTAGAAGTTGGTGATCTAGGAAACTTTAAACCAAGAACTTTATCCTGCAAGTATCCATTAAGAAAAAAATTAGTTATTTAAATAATATAAAACAATGTTTAAATGAAGTATACGTGTTATTTATATCAATTTAGAAAATTCCTTACCATAATTCCTATTGGATTTGAATCAATTGTAGGAGGCATACTAATGATTGGAAGCTCATCATATATGTAATGTCTTTGTACAATTGCTCATTTGAATCGTTTCTTTCCATGACATATAGAACATCCACAAACAACAATATTCTCAAAGTATTCATCCCATGTACTATAGTCCTAACCAACCTCTTGTTCAGTGCAATCATTTGTTGTGTCTATAGGATCCATTGTCATATCCTCTTCCACTCAATGTCATCTATGTGATTAAATAGTTTTAGGTCCACGTCCATGTACATATCTTTTTCATTTGCTAGTTGAACACCCAGGCTCTGCATTTGCTCCAATCTCCATCTAAAATAATTAACAACATGCATTTATTTATGTCAAGATTGGATAATAAATTATAAATTTTAATAATACTATGAAAAAAGATGGGCGTATCAGAAAATGCCATCAGATTATTTTTTCCTAAGGAAATTATATTTGAGTACCTAATTTCCCGCTTCATTCATTGTGTCCTCATTTGATATGACACGATCTGTTGCCATGGGCTCATCTGGCCCCTAGAATACACAACATAGTAAATAATGTTTAGTACACCAATTATATTATTTCAAAAAATATGCTATCCAACACAAAACCTCACTTTAGTCATATATTTGACATATTGATATCATGTTTTGGCCATCCTAATTTTTAAACTTTTCCCTTGATCATAGAATCACATTTAATCACCATTCCTGTGCATTTTCAACCAATAAGTTTGACCTTAGAGGCCTCGTGGACAGAAAAATGGCTTTATCTCCTCTATGTTGTAGCATTTGTGAATTCATAAACACCTTCCTCCTTTGGTTGAGGTTTCTTTCTCTTCTTACCTCTATTGTATCTACAGATTCTGTTGTCATATCTATTTCCACCCACTTTCCTCTCTACAATTTAGTAGTTCTACGCGGTCCACGTCCTGTCTCCATGGTCTCCTCTAGATCCTATTATACACAACAATGACAATAGTCACATAAAAGTTGTGCACCAAGAGAATATTCTTGGATTTATCTTGTTAATACACTCGCTTTTCATTAAGATGTACTATGAAAAACAAAATAGGACATTACAACATTTTGCTCTTTAAAAAAAGTTAACACGCAGAATCTTGACAACTAGAGCTCAAATCTTATGATTACAAGATGACTACAAATTCACATCAAAAAAACATTTATTTCATATTTGACTCTCCATTTTATTTTATGGGTCATTTTAAGGCAATCTATATCTCTCCAAGTCGCCATAAAACCCTCAAAACTATCATAGAACCCTCAAAATAGTCTCAAAGAGTCTTTGGCACCAAAATTTTAAATTCTTGATGGAGGGAAGGATAATTTGGATGTTAATTTTGAAATCACATCGTAAGATCTTTGTTAGGTTAAACCTAGCCATTGGATATTCTTTAATTATAGGGACTTTATGTTATATTTCACCATTACCTTTCACTCCAAAATTAATGGTTTCCTTTGAAAAGAAAACCCTCCATTAGTTATCATAACTCCAATCATCTGTTGAAGTGAACTTAAACATTATGTGCAATTGTCATTGCTCATATTAAGCACCTACCTCCCTTCTTAGTGGTCCCACATGTGTGATGTATGCAAATGAGTCATATGGTACCTGTGCTACATGTTTAAAGTTTGAACTTTTCTCATATTGTTGGAAAAAGGCACAAAACGACCTTTGATTTTTGAGTTACCATGAAATCCAACATTTATTCTAGTTTTTTTCCCTCAAATGTGAGAGTTTTGTCACCTAGGGTTTGATATTTTGGAGTTTTAGTAGAGGGTTTGATGTTATAATTTATGTATAGATATATTGAAAGACTTAATGATCCTTTCTTTTGCTTGTAGGGTTTCTGACAATTAAGAAGATAAAGGGCATGGTGTAACAGAGAGGCAAAGATCCTTTGAGTACCAAGATTTGATTGCCTAATGGGAAATCCATCAAATCTTGGTAACATACTTTCCTAGGTGATGAAATTATGAGCACTTGACATTGATGTGACAAGCCTATGATCTATGTCACAAAGGATGAAGGAGGAGTATGCAATCATGGTAGGAAAGTGAAATTACAATGAAATTTTGATATGACTGAGATGTAGTTGGGGTATTTAGGGATGTTTTCATCATGCCTTAAGGATTGACAATATCTAAGGAATAACTAGATGTATAAATAGGACTATTACAAGTATGTGAGGAAGTGGAAGGTTATCATATAGTGAAGGAGATAGTTCATGGCCTCTTAAACTGAGCCTCAAGATTATAGTGAAGTCACATAAAATAAACAAAGATTGTCATGACTTAGCTAAAATGTTGTCAATCTCCTATCACATATCTTAAGGTTGTCCTTAATCCCAAATCCAACTCTCAAATGTTAGATGGAAGGTCATGGCTCTAACTAAAATAATTGGTGTCAAAATGATAAGTTAAGGGACCATCATAGTGTTGATCTACTATTGTAGTGGGATCATGAGGATTAACATTATAGAGGTTGTCATACCATGAGGCATAGGTAACAACCATAGGAGGTTTAAAATAAACACTAGCAACATTAAACTATTGTCATAGTACACCTAGGATAGCTAGGTATGCATCCATAGAGTTATTACTATAAAATTGTCTCATTAATCTTGTGACTAGGTTAAGTCACTATCATAGTAACAATGTAGCTAGTCATCAATTAACATATTGTCTTTGCATTTCAATGAGATCAATTCTTGAAAAATGACAATCCAGAGGTTAAAGAGACAAGTTAATACCTTACCTAAGTTGTCATGTTCTTGAAACCTTGTTATTATAAAGAGGAGATATCTAGAGAGTAATGTCACAAGGATATAACCAAGGCATGCACTATCATGAAACATAGGGGAAACTTACTACACCATCCAAAACTCCATTTGAACTAGCTACTATCAATAATTCACATTATTGGGGACTGTCATTAAGAAAACACCATGCATAGGATTGTCATAGTCAAAGTGGAGAGGATTGTCTAGTCATTGTATCATTGTCATAATAGCTAGTGGGTTAGTTACCATGCTTCAACCTAAAATAGGTTAATGAGAACATAGAAATGAAAATAACAATACCTTAAGCACACTCCATAAGCTACCAATATAGTCCCAATATCATGTCATCATGATAGTAAGAGAAGAGTTGTTTGGTTTTTCCAAAGCCATATCACTTGTAGAAGGATTTCACCAACCATCCGTGTAAGGTCGTGAAAGAGTGAGTCATTATTGAGCTAATCATAAGAGAAGCATGAAGTCAAAATGCTATCATGGAAACAAGATATAGTTATTATAAGGACAATCCAAATTTGGCGAGGTTACTTTTTTAACAACTTCCAAACAAAATACATCATTTTGCACTAATTGGCACTAAATTAGTTGCACTTTGTGCCACCTTTTGTACCCCAAGAAGATTATATTTAGGCCTAAATGTTGGCGCTAAATTTGGCAGTAACTGCTCTGACTATAGCGCAAACTACTGGATGAAAAAAAATTTAAAAATTCTTTCTTGCACATAAACCCCCCCCCCCAAAAAAAAAAAACTTTATTGATTTTTGGTGTTCATTTTTTGTTTAGAGATCAATCGTTTGGCATGCAGAGATCGAGCATTTGGGTGTTTTGTGTTTGCCCATATTTTGGCAATGGTAGGACCTATAAATCAAAAACAAAAAATAAAAACTTCCCGCCTAAATTATATGATAAATTTGATAATTACAAGAAAAAAATGCCGTATGAATTAGAGGAGGAAAAAGCAAAAAAAATGCCACGTGAAGAGAGGAGAAAAAAGGGAAGAACAAGAAAGTAGATGAGAAATTAGATTTAGTTTGCGACACCATAGGTAAGGTTACAATTACAATAAAAAATTTTAATTCCCAAATATATTTTTGTTTCGATTAAATGGAGAGGATTGTGAAGAAAGGGTTGTGAATATTGTTTTGTTTATAGGTGAATCATTCAAGTCTCATGTGGTTGCAAAGAAGGGTAAAATTGTAGACATTGCATTATTTCCTCTACATCTGAGAGCAGTGAACATATTTTTCAAACCCCAATGCCCAGGTTCACTTATCATTCCCATCAATACCTTTCCATGAAGACAACTTTCTCACTTCCTTCCTAAAAAAGTAGTCAACTGCTTTAAGACAAGTTGATTGTGAGCAAACTAAAATTAGGGCTTTTGAGATGAGGGTGAGCAAACTGAAACAGAAGTTGGTCGAGACTATACAAGGAGATAAGACTTTTGAGATGAGGGTGAGAAAACTAAAACAGAGGTTGGTCAAAACAATATGAGGAGATAGGGCTTTTGAGATGAGGGTGAGAAAACTAAAATTAGGCCTAAAACTATAGGTTCCCTCGCAAGGCACCAATTGATTCATAAGAAAATAGCTTCATGATTTGCTCTACAAAGTAAAGGTCAAAAACCTTGAGGAATATAGAAAAACTTGACGAAAACTTTCATACCTAGCAGTGTGTACTTCATTTGCCTCCACAGATTGAACGAAAATAATTTGCCCTAGGTCACCTCAAAATGGAAAGCAATAGAGGGAAGAGAGAAAAGGGAGAAGACTCTAGCCACAATGAGGTAATTCATTGTCAATTTATAGATTTGTAAATGTTTCCATTATTTCTTTGATTTTTAGTTTTTAGTTTTTTATTTGTAAATTTAAAAGAAGAAATTTATTATATATATAGGGACATGAGACTGACAAATATAAAGAGGCATTGGCTTCCATATTGGGAGTAGAGGCAGTGAACAAATTGGATAGTGTGGACTTGACAATGCTTGCCAGATACATAGAAAAACGATCTGGTAAAGCCCCTGAAACATTACAACCAAATCAATAGTGTCAAAGGGAATCAATTTATTCCCCAACCAGTCCTGGATCAAGCAAAAGATCTAGGAGGAAATCAATAACAATAACCTCTAAGAATGTGGAATAGGGAATAGAGGCTTCCAATGTCCCACCCACTCCTGGGATACAAACTTCTTCAACCACCATGCCATGTTTTGCATCTTGCATTGGTACCTACAATACCAAGATAGAATACGATGTGGTTTCAGGGGAAGTCTGAATGACAGATGATGGAAAAATGTTTGTGAATAGGTTGAAGGAATCATGCCTTCAACTGTTCAAAGACCATCTACATTTACCATTCTCAAAGATACCCATGCACCTAAAAAAAGTAGTTATCCAAGACATGGAGATTGAATTTGACATAGGTTGGTCTGTAAAGAAGATAAAGCTATGAATGTCTCAAAACTGTAAGAAATTTTGTTGCAACCAAACAAAGAAGATAAAACTCCCTCTCGAGCTTAGGCTCAAAAAAAGGCCAATTGATGTAAGTTTGAAAGTATGGAAAGAGCCTGTAAAAGCATATGAGAATTCTGATGCACGGAGGAAATCCGGTGATGAGAGTACGCAAGTATTTGAATTTTCTAATTTAAGATTATATCAAATTTATTAAATGATTGTTAAATTTTATTTGTGCATAGTTAAATTGAATTAGTATATGTTTCAAGACAAGGCCACCAAGGCTAGGCTTGACAAACTTCGTGCCACACATCACAGTGGCCAAAAAGGTTTACAGGCCTTGATCTATACATTTGTAAGTATATTTAATAAGTTAAATGATATATTTTTTTAATTTCCTAGGAAAAAGTAAATGATTGCATATTAATTAGTTTAACTAGTCCATGTGCCATGTTTTGATAGGAGGAGAAATATGGCCGGTATCCAAGCCAATTTGAAAAGGAAATGTTACAAAGCAAAAAGTGGACCAATTTTGTAATCTAGATGGAGAATGAGGTATCAATAGTTGACTTTCAATAACTTAGTTGGATATTTTTGTGTTAATATGTCAATTTGCATTTCTTGTGTTGAGTTGTTTATTGATGCATAGGATGAGTTCTAAAGTGCTTCTTTGTTGGCCCTAGCGCCCTTAAATGTAAGATTTCTCTTAGATGACAAATGATTACTCTTATATGTTTGGGGACCCTCCTCGGTGCCATTAGGATCATAATGAGTATACTAGTCTTGTGCTTGCTTACAAAAAGTGGTTGCAATTAACCTAATCTTGTGGTCATTATCCACAATATTTTGTGTGCCATGCTATCTCATATGCTTAAGTTTAATGGGATAATAATGAACAAAAAACCTTTGTTTGCCTACCTCCAACTAATGGACTTGTTGGAACCTAAAATCTTCTACCTTTTTTTGCAAAAAAATTAAGTTCCCATGATGAAAAATCTGACTGCAGCACTCATAAATGCACCTGTATAATATACTCCAGTGGCTTACTTTGAAGGGTTATAATTCGAAGCCTATTCATTTTTATGCCAAACCACTTGGTAGGCATATTTATCTATCATTTGTGAGTTTACATGCTTGATTTTATCTTCCCACAATTAGATTGGACAAGGTTTTGTAATGCCAAGTTAAAGGGTTGTGGTGGTATCTAGTGGTACCCACCTAGGGTTAGGGTTTTAAGTCAAGTTTGCAAGCCTATATTTTTATTCCTTTAAACCCCTTAAGGCTTTAAGTTTTCTTGTCTTTTGGCCTCTTGCACTTTATATTTTAAAACTACATTGACTTCTTGTATTAAAGGGCAATTATCTTGAGGTCTTGTTAGAGGGGTGATATGTGACTAGGGTATGAAGACTAGGACTTTGTATGTAATCTTAAGCCCTCCTTTTGGATTCGTTGGAAGCCTTCTTCACTAATACATAAGGACTATCAAGAATCCTATGATAGTGCATTAGATAGGCATTGAAATCACAAAGGAGATAAATGTTATTAGGCCATCACCCAATGGAGAAGGGATTGTCATAAAGAGCATGACAGTGTTACCTTGTCATAGTCTCAAAGGGGATAGTCTTTGTGGTGGTAATTAAAGTCACTAAGTTTACATCCACCTTCCTAGGGTTTGTAGAAATGCCTGAAGTTGAATATGTCTATTTTAAAGATCTTGCCATGAGTATTTTCCATGTTTTTACAAATGGAGACCTCCCTAATCCTCATCTCAAGTTTCAAATGCACAATGAAATGATGGAGGACAATCATAACTGTCATAATAGTACATTAGCATTTTTTGTCTCAAGGTGGCCTTTGAGATTGCCAAGGCAATGGATATAGAGTTGGGATTATGCTTTTTGTTTAAAAGCCTTGCGTCATTAACCTAATATTTATTTGTGGCAAGGATACCAATAGTCTAAAGATTATAAATTGTTGTCAAGAAGGGACTATCATAGTTAAGTGTGGTACAGTGAGACAATTTCATCTTGGTTGAGTATTGTATAAATCTCAAGCTATTTAGAATGCATGGAATATTAGGGTGTGGTATCACCATATAGGTAACCATCAAGTGATTTCTTCAACCCAATCATGGCCTATATAGTACCTAGTGTGAAGACCAAGATAGTGTTGTCCAAGAACCTTATTATGGTCACAAATGAGGGTAGTCTTAGATATTGTAACCATAGTTGGAATCTCTTGTTTTTACCATAACATACGTGACCTAAAACCATGACTCTATGAGTACGAGTTCTTTGAAAGCCAAATTCCACAACCTTTGCTAGTATCCTCCCTGCCTATGTCAAAATTGGAGCTTTGGAATAGGGTATGGACATCCATCAATACATAAGGATAGAGGAATTTTGTTAGATGTTGTAGTTGCAACTACGTTGTTAGACATGTATGCAAAATGTGGAAGCATAGACAAGGCATGTGAACTTTTTGATAGAATGCCTCAAAGAAATGTGGTCTCATGGACTGCAATGACTACATGATATACACAAAATGGATTTGTTAACGGAAAATTAGAGTAAACATGAATAATCAATACAGTATATCAATAATACCCAAAACTCAACGAAATATAGAAACAAAGAGATCAATCAAACAAAAGAACTTCAAAAACCTTTGCAAACCTCAATGCTTCATAGCTTCCATTGGTTGCCTATCTCAATCGATCTTGCATGTATGAATAAGGCCCTCAGAGAGCACTTCCTTGCTATTTTCCAAGAATGTCAATTAGGAATGGCTATGATAATGCTTTGTAATGAAGAGGAGCTTCACAACAATGGTAGTAGTATGGTAATGAGTGTTATCACAAGCAATGAAGGAATTGGTGCCAAAGGCGTGCTGTAATTCCTGTAGAGTAACAATACTTAAAGCTTGGATGATTGAAATGGAAGAATAGGGTTCAATTTATAGACTTGTGAGAGAGAAGAGATCAATGGCATAGAGAGAGTAAGAATATCAATAGTATGGAATGGTTGAGGAATGTGTATGAATAAGAAGAAGACAAGTGTCGCACAAAAGCTATTTTATTTGAGTTAACTACTTTCTTTTCTAAAGATAAGATATGACTTCATAAATTAGAAAGATTTTTTCTAATTTAAGAGATATTGATAAAAACAAGGTTGATTGAATAGATAACACAACTTGTGATTTGCTTTTGCATGATTTGAGAGGAATTAAATAATAAACTATTTAATTTTGTGTGTATGAAGAAGACGTATTTTTAGAAGATTTAGAAGATATTTGAAGAATTAGAAGATAAGAAAACTAATTAAAAAAATAAATTTATTTAATTGTTGCGCATGATTTGGAAGAATAAATAAAATATTTGATTATATTTTATTTTTAGAGACTAAGAGGATTTAAATAAATTTGATTTGATTTATTTAAATTTGGAAGAATGATTTTGACTTAATTAAATAATTAAGAATTATTTAATTGTTTGGAAGAATTTAAATTAAATAAAGGATTTTATTTAATTTTAGCTTTAGAAGAGGTAATTAAATATTTTGATATTTAATTAACTTAGAGGAATATGAATCAAATAAATAAATTTGTTTATTTATTTATTGATAGAGGAATTAGAATGAAATAAATATTAAGAATATTTATTTAGACTGAGTCGTGTCATTTTTAGGAGTATACATTTTGCCCCTCTTTGATGCAATGTGTTTTATCACGTTGTTTCAAAGAAATCGATTGTTGAATAATGATACATGCCCTAGTTTACCCCTAGTATAGGTTTAACGATGATAGGATTCCCCCTCGAGAGATTGGACGGGAAGAAGGTAGAAGGACGAGAGATAGACAATCTCATGAAGACGAAGGGAAAACTTGGTTAGGATTGAAGAAAATAGGATGCGTTTTTGAGAAACGGGAAGAAAATAGGAAGAAATGGGTGTGGGAAGTAGTCATAGTCACCACATAGCCAGTTTAGGGTTTACATGCTATATATAGGAGCTGGGTCCACAAGACAAGTCATTTGCACACTTGGGTTTGTTTGATTTGTCTTTGAGAGCTTAGGAGAGCACAAAGCATAGAGTAGTCAGCACTAGGATGGATATTCCATGCGAGGAGCACCGCTTTGAGTGCATTCGACGATTTGATCGGCCAGCAGAGGCAAGAGCCCCGGTATGTATCTCAAAAAATTTCACCTAGGGTTGATTTTGAGTGCAATAAATGCTAGGCAAAATTAGGCTAGACAAATGTGCTAGATCACAGTTTGGTGCATCTAACATGCGGAATTGTGCATCTGTCAAATTGCGGCGCATCTAGGATATAAAATAGTGCATGCATGAAACTTGTGCATGCACCAGAAAGGTCAGGTACGAGTTGGTGCATGCAATTGGGTGGCACATTTACGGTATGGGATGACGCATGCATGAAATGTTGTGGCACATGTGTCAAAAGTGGTACATTTGCTAAGAAATGGTGCATTTATCTTCTGTTCTAGCGCATATGATAGAGATAGTCAGTTTACTTAACAAAATTGACTTGATTGGCATCCTGTTTGATGCATCAATCGATAAGCTATCTCTGAGAGTGTAGAAATCTAGTCAAGAGATGTAGTGTGTTGTTTTGATCAATTTGATATGTTAAGTTAGTTGATATGATTCTATAGATATGTTGAGCATGGTAATTGTAGCTTTAAGTTGATGCCTCACTTTGTGCTCTTACAGGAGGACATACGAGATGCATTGATGTCAAGGGAGTAGTTTCCCATGCTGATGTTGTAGTGGCACATGTTGACAGAGATAGATTGAGAGGCACTCAGTGTGATGGGATTAGACTACATGTGCTTTATGCCCAAGGTTTGAGTGAACTACAACTTATTGACTGCAACAGTGGAGAGGTTTCACAGCGAGGATGGGACCTTTCACTTCCTGATAGGTGAGATGATGGTGACTCTGGAGGATGTATACAAGATACTACACTTGCCGATTCAAGGAAAGCTCATGGAGTATGATCCACAACGGGATGTAGGACTCACATAGTGCAAGTAGATTTTTGACAAACCTGAGCTAGAGGGACAGGTTATCTCCTGGTAGGATATACACGATTATTATGACTACTTCCCTGGGATAGTGGGAGGATTGATTGGAGGTGTTGTATAGCCTAATAGGAGATCACATGGGTTCCTGATTGGATGGAGACAGATTATGGAGAGGATGGTCACATAGGGCACCCTCTATGCTTGGGGGGTCTATGTTTTGGCACACCTATACCACGATATGCATCGGGTGGTATACCATAGGAGTGCTAGTTTATTAGAAGGTGTCTCACTGTTATAGTTTTGGTTGTGGGACCATATTGCCATTACTAGACCAATATGTGTTTTTCAGAGACAGAGGGGAGAGCCTTATAGCTATGGCTACGCAGGAGTAATTTCCCATCATAGATTGGGGAAGCTAGAGTATTGGAGGCATGCACTAGATGGGGTAGATGTGGTCATCTAGCGACCATATCTAGACTGTGAGCCTTGGGATGATGAGGTAGATGAGCTGCCATACTGCTATTAGACTCAGTGGCTTATAGGCCGGATGCGGTTTATCTTAATGAGATAGATTGTTAGTCAGGTTCAGAGGTAGTTTGGGAGGAGACAAGGAATGCCACAGGGGAAGGCTCTATTTGCATAGACTCATGCAGAGAGATTTAGATGGGGCCCAGTGGCATCCTATGAGGAGGCAGTGGAAGAGTTTCGGTAGACTCCTTATATTGTCTGGCTAATGAGGAGAGAGATTGCAGATGCTGGGATGACTCAGGAATATGAGGAGTGGTTTGCAGAGCATCCATTTATGAGATACTCTGGGCTCGGATAGCTGGTTCCTCACATAGACGAGGTAGATTCAGATGTTAAGGGAAAATTGGAGCAAACATGAATAATCAATATAGTATATCAATAATACCCAAAACTCAATGAAATATAGAAACAAAGAGATCAATCAAACAAAAGAACTTCAAAAACCTTTGCAAACCTCAAGGCTTCATAGTTTCCATTGGTCGCCTATCTTAATCAATCTTACATGTATGAATAAGGCCCTAAGAGAGTGCACTTCCTTTCTATTTTCCAAGAATGTCAATTGGGAATGGCTATGATAATGCTTTGTAATGAAGAGGAGCTTCACAACAATGGTAGTAGTTTGGTAATGAGTGTGATCACAAGCAATAAAGGAATTGGTGCCAAAGGCATGCTATAATTCCTACAGAGTAACAATACTTAAAGCTTGGATGATTGAAATGGAAGAATAGGGTTCAATTTATAGACTTGTGAAAGAGAAAAGATCAACGGTATAGAGAGAATAAGAATATCAATGGTCTGGAATGGTTGAAGAATGTGTGCGAATAAGAAGAAGACAAATGTCACACAAAAGATGTTTTATTTGAGTTAACTACTTTCTTTTCTAAAGATAAGATATGACTTCATAAATTAGAAAGTTTTTTTCTAATTTAAGAGATATTGATAAAAACAAGGTTGATTGAATAGATAACTCAACTTGTGATTTGTTTTTGCATGATTTGAGAGGAATTAAATAATAAACTATTTAATTTTGTGTGCATGAAGAAGAAGACTTATTTTTAGAAGATTTGAAAGATATTTGAAGAATTAGAAGAGAAGAAAACTAATTAAACAAATAAATTTATTTAATTGTTGCGCATGATTTGGAAGAACAAATAAAATATTTTATTATATTTTATTTTTAGAGACTGAGAGGATTTAAATAAATTTGATTTGATTTATTTAAATTTGGAAGAATGATTTTGACTTAATTAAATAATTAAGAATTATTTAATTGTTTGGAAGAATTTAAATTAAATAAAGGATTTTATTTAATTTTGACTTTAGAAGTGGTAATTAAATATTTTGATATTTAATTAACTTAGAGGAATATGAATCAAATAAATAAATTTGTTTATTTATTTATTGATAGAGGAATTAGAATGAAATAAATATTAAGAATATTTATTTAGACCGAGTCGTGTCATTTTTAGGCATATACAAGATTTGTTAAAAAGGCTTCAGAGATTTTAAAGCAAATCCAATTGGCTAGTGTAAAGCCAAATTCCACAACCTTTGCCACCATCCTCCCTACCTGTGGCAAAATGGGAGCTTTGGACTAGGGTATGGACATCCATCAATAGATAAAGGATAGAGGAATTTTGTCAGATGTTGTAGTTGCAACTACCCTGTTAGACATGTATGCAAAATGTGGAAACATAGACAAGGCATGTGAACTGTTTGACATAATGCCTCAAAGAAATGTTGTCTCATGGATTGTAATGACTACAGGATAGGCACAAAATGGATTTGTTGAAAAGGCTTCAAAATTTTAAAGCAAATGTAATTAGTTGGTGTAAAGCCAAATTCCACAACTTTTGCCAGCATCCTCCCCACCTATGTCAAAATGGGAGCTTTGGAATAGGGTATGGACATCCATCAATACATAAGGGATAGAGGAATTTTGTCAGATGTAGTTGCAACTACCTTGTTAGACATGTATGCAAAATGTGAAAGCATAGACAAGGCACGTGAACTATTTGACAGAATGCCTCAAAGAAATGTGGTCTCATGGACTACAATGACTAGAAGATATGCACAAATTGGATTTTTTGAAAAGGCTTCAAAAACTTTAAAGCAAATGCAATTGGCTAGTGTAAAACCAAATTCCACAACCTTTTCCAGCATCCTCCCTACCTGCATCAAAATGGGAGCTTTGGAATAGGGTATGGACATCCATCAATACATAAAGGATAGAGGAATCTTGTCAGATGTTGTAGTTATAACTACCCTATTAGACATGTATACAAAATGTGGAAGCATAGACAAAGCACATGAACTATTTGACAAAATGCCTCAAAGAAATCTTGTCTCATGGACTGCAATGACTGCAAGATATGTACAAAATGGATTTGTTGAAAAGGCTTTAGAAATTTTAAAGAAAATGCAATTAGATGGTGTAAAACCAAATTCCACAACCTTTGCCACCATCCTCCTTGCTTGTGTCAAAATGGGAGCTTTGGAATAGGGTATGGACATCCATCAATACATAAAGGATAGAGGAATTTTGTCAGATGTTGTAGTTGCAACTGCCCTATTAGACATGTATGCAATATGTGGAAGCATAGACAAGGCATGTGAACTATTTGATAGAATACCTTAAAAAAATGTTGTCTCATGGATTGCAATCACTACAGGATATGCACAAAATGGATTTGTTGAAAAGGCTTCAGAAATTTTAAAGAAAATGCAATTGGTTGGTGTAAAGCCAAATTCCACAACCATTGCTAGCATGCTCCCTACCTATGTCAAAATGGGAGCTTTGGAACAGGGTATGGACATCCATCAATACATAAAGGATAGATGAATTTTGTCAAATGTTGTAGTTGGAACTGCCCTATTAGACATGTATGCAAAATGTGGAAGCATAGACAAGGCACGTGAATTGTTTGATAGAATGCCTCGTGGACTACAATGACTACAGGATATGCACAAAATGGATTTGTTAAAAAGGCTTCAGAAATTTTAAAGCAAATGCAATTGGCTAGTGTAAAGCAAATTCCACAACCTTTGCCATCATCCTCCCTGCTTGTGTCAAAATGGGAGCTTTGGAATAGGTTATGGACATCCATCAATACATAAAGGATAGAGGAATTTTGTCAAATGTTGTAGTTGCAACTGCCCTATTAGACATGTATATAAAATGTGGAAGCATAGACAAGGCACGTGAACTGTTTGACAAAATGCCTCAAAGAAATGTGGTCTCATGGACTACAATGACTGAAGGATATGCACAAAATGGATTTGTTGAAAAGGCTTAAAAAATTTTAAGTAAAATGCAATTGGCTAGTGTAAAGACAAATTTCACAACCTTTGCCACCATCCTCCCTACCTATGTCAAAATGGGAGCTTTGGAATAGGGTATGGACATCCATCAATACATAAAGGATAAAGGAAATTTGTTAGATGTTGTAGTTACAACTACCCTATTAGACATGTATGCAAAATGTGGAAGCATAGACAAGGCATGTGAACTATTGGACAAAATTCCTCAAAGAAATGTGGTCTCATGGATTGCAATGATTGCAGGATATGCACAAAATGGACTTGTTGAAAAGGCTTCAGAAATTTTAAAGCAAATGCAATTAGCTGGTGTAAAGCCAAATTCCACAACCTTTGCCACCATCCTCCCTGCCTGTGTCCAAATGGGATCTTTGGAATAGGGTATGGACATCCTATTAGGTCTCAAAAATGTTGGTTATTAAACCATAAGAGGGTGCCAATCTCTTAATACATTTTTGGCTAACGAAACAGGGTTTATGTAATTGAAAACCCCCTACTCTTTAGGCTATACAAACCTAGGTGGGTGTACTTGAATTATAAAGCAAATTTTGAAAGCCTAAAAGTGATTCTAATTTTGAGCAATCTACTCATTATGGCACACAGGTGTGAGGTAGATGTAGAGTTTTACCTATTAGTTCCTAATGAAAGTGTTTGAAGTTTGAAAATTATGAATAGGATTGTGAAATGGTATTTGTGGTGACCAGTGCTTTCATCTATTGGGCAATAGAGTCCAAAGTTAATGGTATATGGATCCCTATAATTGGTTTAACTCAGATTACTAGGCACTTAGGTGAATCTACACCTTGTGTAGATGTGCAAAGAAGTTGAGTTATAAGGTTCTTTTTACTAATCCCAATGATAATTTCTTAAATCGTTGTGATCGTAGGAAAGGATTTTTATTCAAGTGAAAAGGAAACCTATCAAGATGACCAGTCTTAAAGGATTGTTAACTCTTAGGTAGAGACCAATAAACATAGGCAACTTTAGTAGGAATTAAATCAACTTTCCATGGAAAATAATCAAATTGATCACACAAAAACAACAATTGCGCTTTAACAAATTAAACATGCCCTTGATATATTAATTTGAACTAATTTAAGAAATCATTCTGAAGACAACCACACAGCTCATAAACATGAAATTTTGCATAGCGATTGAACACCAAAAATATAATCCACCAGATAACTTCTACTCATTTGCATTAAATTATAAGTTCAAAGCACATGCAAATATAACATAAGATAAGTATTGCAGGTTTTAGATTTGCATATATATATATATTAAAGAGTCTTGTAATTGTTCTCATAATTTGAAGTGGCCTTGGTATCCCTTATTTATGGGATGTGAAACAAGCTTCAGGCCAAAGGACATGCATTTTCGCAAACATACTCCTAACTAATGGAATGATTAAGGAAATAAGAAAATAATTTGTAGCTACATAAGGCAATCAATACTGTGCTCAGTTATTCATTAGAGGTAGACTCGTGACCCATAGGTCTGGCAAATTCATCTCTTCAGGATCAGTTTTGACATGTCCAAGGTATCTGCTAAAAAATTTATCTCCACTCTCTTGTATATTCACTATTTCCTGGATATAAACATGTTTACTCTGGCCAGGTGATCAATGTACTCCTATTCAACACATGTATCTAAAGTAATTATATCACTTATAGCAAATTCCAGGGCAAATAGCTTCTTGAGACACTAATAGGTATTATCCAACACTTTTTCTTCATCATTCACCTTATCTAGGAGTGGTTGCAGCATCTGGCTCATTTCCCTTACCCAATCATCCTTATCTTGAAGATTGCTTCCAGAAAAGAAGTTTAGAAATGTTAACTCAAGGTTTTGATCAAAATCATTTAGGTCATAAGTCAATGTAATGTTATACTTTTCATGCTTGACAATTAAGTTGTTATTGTTATCGAAAAATTGGAATGATTATCAATAGTATCAAAGTAATCCAATAAACTCAATAGAAATGGAAATAATCAAGATTCATACAACAAAGACAAAACCTTGCAAACCTCAATACTTCATAGCTTCCATTGGTCTCCTATCTCAAATGATCTTGTGTATGAATATGGCCCTCAGAAAGTGCACTTCCTTTCTTTTTCTTCAAGATGTCAATGGAGAATAGCTATGATAATTCTTTGTAATGAAGAGGAGCTTCACAACAATGGTAATGGTAACAAGATAACAAGTTTATTGCAAGAAATGGAGGAATTTAATGCCAAAGGCACACTGTGATTCCTGCAGAGTAAGGGTACTAAAAGCTTGGATGATAGAAACGGAGGAATTGGGTTCAATTTATAGACTCACAAGAGAGAAGATCAACAGTATAGAAAGAATAAGAAGATCAATGGTTGATAAACCTTGAGAGATGTGTACGAATAGAAAGAAGACAAGTGTCAAACAAAAAGCTATTTTATTTTAGTTAACTACTTTCTTTTATAAATATAAGATTTGATTTCATAAATTAGAAATCTTTTTTCTAATTTAAGAGTTGTTGATAAAAACAAGATTAATTAAGTCAGTTAACTCAACTTGTGATTTTCTTTTTGCATGATTTGAGAGAAATTAAATAATAAATTATTTAATTTTGTGTGCATGAAGAAGAAGATTTATTTTTAGAAGATTTGGAAGATTTTTGAGGAATTTGAAGATAAGAAAGCAAAATAAATAAATAAATTTATTTAATTATTTGTACATGATAGAAGAATAAATAAAATATTTTATTATATTTTATTTTTAGAGATTGAGATAATTTAAATAAATTTGATTGATTTATTTAAATTTGGAGGAATGATTTGGTTTAATTAAATAATGAAAATTATTTAATTGTTTGGAAGAATAAAGTTGATTGACTTCGATGAAATTAATTAAATAAAGGAATTTATTCAATTAATGGGAGGAATATGAACTAAATAAATAAATTGATTTATTTATTTGTTGATAGAAGAATTTAGATAAAATAAATATTAAGAATATTTATTTAGATAGAGTCGTGCCATTTTTAGGTGTATGCATTTTGCCCCTCTTTGATGTAATGTTTTTATCACATTGTTTCAAAGAATAGATTTTTCTAATAATGATACATGTCTTAGTTTGCCCCTTGTACAAGTTCAACAATGGTAGGATGCCCCCTCAGGAGATTGGACGGGAAGAAGGGCAAAAGGACGTGAGATGGACAATCTCACGATGAAGAAGGTGAAAAACTGTTAGGTTAGGGTGAAGAAATTGATTTACGTGGAAGAAAAATGGGATGAAGATAGAGCCGAATGATATGCTATGCAAGATGAAATGATAAAACACACAAGCAAGAAAACAAGTATGCAAAAATGATACAAGAACAAACAAGGTATTGCCCCTGTCAAGAAGTAAACCAATGATTAATCGATAATGATTGACGATAGTGTTGTCATTGCGGGGAACGATATATCCCTAGAGCAACACAAAGGACAGTGTTGTCTGGTGGGGAATGATACATCCCTAGAGTAACATGATAGGCATGGGAAAGATAAATCCCACTAATAATTATGATTGATTGAGTTGGTTTATGACTAGATTAGGATCAAGACCATTGATTGCGATTGGATAATTTGACAAGATTGATTAACTTGATTGGTATGGGTTAAAGGTGGACTCACATTTGGATCATTTCTCAAATTTGATTGGATAAGGATGAAAGATACAATGATAGATAGAAATGTGAATGACAGAAGAATGACTTGACTAAAGGACTCACAAGCATTTGTAAACTCTGACATTGCGAACAAAATCTTTATTGTGGATGGTATGTGAAATGTAAATGGATGTATAATGGATGTATTATGGATGCAAATATATGTCATCTTGATATTGCAAGTATTTTGAAGTGTTTGTTTCGTCATTAGGCTTTTTTAAAAATTTTGTAAGAAAATACAAGCATTTAGGTATAATTGAACCAGGAGGACCTGCCTATCACTTACATGGGTTTTGATTTAGCAAGTTAATACAAGCATCTAGGTATAATTGAACCGAGATGACCTGAGTATTACTTGTGTTTCAACAGACAAGGATTGACCCTTTTCATGTTTAGATCTCTGGAGTCCTTGATGATCTTTTGTTGATCATGTCGTTAGACAAAAATCGTCACATTACTAAAGATTAATCTACAAACAACAAACAAAGAAGATAATCATGCCCCCATCATAGCATCTCTAGTTTTTGATATCCTTGAGTAGTGTAGAAAGACATGATAACAAAAATCAAGCCTCTGTAAGTTAACCTACTCACAATCACAAAATATTCTTGCATTAGATGTGTTTTTCTTGTCATAATGTAGATAGAATCATTTAGAGTGCTTTAGTTACTTGTTTTCTTTTCTTAGGATAGGTTGATGTTTTTGCATCAAGATTTCTCCTTTGGAATCAAGTTTTTTTTTGCTTGCACTTGCATGTCTAGTGAAAGGGTGTAGATGCGGATAGATAGAAGGACAGAAGACCAGATATGGAATGGATGGGTAGCAGAGCTTCAGGGGTGCATTGAAATGGCCTTGTGTACTTGACGATGCAGAGGTAATGTAGTTCGGGGTGAACACTAATGGACCTAAGAACTAGGCGATAGTAACGGTGTGGACTCAGATATATAGAAGGATAGACTACACATGATGGAATGGATGAGAAGTGGAGCCTCGAGGGCGCATTGACAATGGCCTTTCCTACGTGATGATGCTGAGGCAGCATAGTTTGGGAAATGGTACTAATGGATTGGGTTTGTAGATGATTTGATGCTTTTGGGATTTTTGGCTAGTAATTTGGATGACATTGGAGAAGAATTTTGGATAGCCTTAATGCTAGATACTGATGAAAAGGAAACACCATAGATAGGTAGATAGATGGGTTACAGTGGGTGGAGGAAAATGCACACAGAAGAGGGCAAGTATGTGGTCATCGGACTAAGTCGCATAGGAATAATGTGCCCCATTAGAGGTAAAATACTTAGGATTTTTTCATGGAAATGCTTATGATGATAGGAGGATGAGAGTATTGGATTATTTTGAAAAAGACAAGGTATATCAAGAGTTTTTCTAAAGCAATTTTTTTACATTTTTCCCCTGTATCTTTATCAAGATCAAAAGAGGAATGGAGGATGAAAGGACTCAATATGATAGGTATATGCAGGATACAGATGATAGGAGAGTATTGTAAGATAGGATGAAAAATGATAGGGTTGATGAGACAAGGTGCCCCCAAGTGTAGGTGATGTAGAAGATCAACTTACACATCACACTTGTTTGCCAGGTTTTCATCATGGTACTTATCCAAGGCACCTGTTTGCCAGATTTTCACCATTGGACAAAGGGATTTCTCTTTGCTTCTTTTTTTTTTTGAATATTTGGATAGGATAGGTGGATATGGATGAGAGGGCCTCAAGTGCCTGGCTTCACAAAAGGTGATAGTCCCGCTAGATGGATGTTGTCGTATGGACTATGTCAGGTGTTCTCATAGATGTTGGTAGGGGATTGCATGAAAGTGAGATGGAGAAGGTAGATAGCAGAGTATGGAAGGTACGATAGTGGATGATGATGTAGATTATGCAAGATTTATGTATGGATGGAGGGAAGGCTTATGCAAAAGCATGGACCATGGGAGTAGGATAGGGAAGATATGTAGGATAATAGTGGAAGGAAGGGGAGATGGAGGTATATGGAAATGTTGTGGGATGGAAGGGAATCATGACCAACAGTTGTACATATCGTGAAAAACATTGAAGCATATGATGGGAAATTGTTGTAGGAAGCAATGGAGATTTTTTCTTGGTGGATGAGTGATTTAGGCATGTAGGGACCCACATAGACATCACATTGTTCTAATTTTTGCTTGTCATGTGGGATGGAAGGATTTGAGATTTTTGGATGGAATGGGATTTTTGGATGAAAGAGGAGAAAGTGGATGGTTGGGATTCATGAGAGGTGGATGCCTCATTCAACTTGAGGGATTTTTGCTTAGGTACCCAAACCATTTTGCTTGTAGACTTTACCTGTGAAGGTATGGGCTTGGGTATATGCATCTTTTGTGTAGCTTCTAAGGTAATTACTTGTTGCTTGGGGACCCACACCTTTTTCAGTTTGGCATTGAGGTGTGTGGGTGTATGTGTTGGCAAGAGACACTATATGGATTCATGAATGTTGTCATTGATGGCAACAAAGTTCATCCCACACATCTGCAGGACATGGTGTGTCTTTACCAGAAGTTAGACTAAAGAATATTGTGGTCCGATAAACAAGAACAGAGCATGTGGCAAGGTCCCACAGATAGGTCCAGATCTCTCAGAGGAAGTATCTTGGTGAAGTGCAGGCTTGGGAAAGTCAAGAGGACTATCTTGATTGATAGATTCCAGGGTTTTAGCCTCCGGTGATAGATGAGGAAAAAGATATGAATACTTGAGTACCGGGTTCGTGAGTGATAGTATGAACAGAGGAAGAACTATCTGGCAAAGCATTAGACATCATTCCGGATGTGTTTCTGATGTTGGTAAAGGTTATTAAGACATAAGTTATGATTGGCCAACATGTTTTATGACTTCTACAAGTATATGCTTGATCCGCATTACTTGGTGTGCAAGATTCAGCCGACAGATCATAATTTGTGAAAAGATTGACTATTCTGGATGTCGACTTGAAAAGTGATGAAATCACTTGTGCGGATATATATACAAGATGTATTTGGTTGTAAGGTGTGTTGTAGTTGTGAGTAATGTGTGAATAAAAGTAGAAGAGCAAAGTAGAAGCAGTAAGGAAGGTCCGGTATGTGAAAGGAAAGTAGCATAAGAGAAGAGGAAAGATGAAGTGTAGCAGATCAGTGTACTGAGCCTAAATTGGAACTAAACTCTAGCATATGTAGATGCTTCCAATCAATTCAAGTATTGTATAACAATCCTTTTGTAGACAGTGAGTCTCTTGTAGGTAGTATGCCTCTTGTGAGCAGTGTGCTTAGGTAGTGAGCCCTAATTGGCAAGTGCCATTTTGTATTACCATTCTTCTAATAGAGAATACAATCTTGGGTTAATCACCCCATGGTTTTCTCCCTTAACAGGGTTTCCACATTAAAAATATTGTGTCATGTGTATTTCCATTTCATGGTTATGTTTGCTTGTTTGAATTAATGCTACATTGATTAATATGAAAGTTCAGAAAGAAGAAATAATTAGGATAACTAATTCACCCCCCCTCTCAGTTATCAATAATTGGTATCAAAGCCAAGTTCCTCCTAACAGAGTCTAACAGCTTGAGGAAGATTTAGGAATCCAAATGGATGCATATGGTTTAAGGGAGCAACTTAAGACTACCCTTGATGATCTTGAACAGTCAAACTCTGAAGTCAATGAATTAAAGAAAAGACTCAAACATGCTGATGAGTTCATGAGAGAACTGAAAGACAAATTAAGTCTCTCTATGAAAAAGAGAAAAGAGTTGCTTCAGCAATTGGCAAGTCAAGGTGAAGCAAATGATGCAAATGAAGAGCTGAAGGAGAAAACCAAGTTATGTGAAAAGTTATCAAAAGAAATCATTATGGTAAGACATGAAATGGAATCAAGAGTTATGAAGTTCACCCAAGAAGTTGAAGAGAAAAGAAAAACTGAAGATAATCTAAGACAATCTCTCAAGGAGAAATTAGAAGATTGCCACCATATGGATAGAATTATCAGACATCTTGAATCAAATCTTGAAGATGCTAAAGATAATGAAGAAAAACTTGAGGATCAAATTGTCTCTCTCAAAAGGGATCTTCAAACAACAAATGACTATAAAGAGAAATTCAAGATAAGTTCTGCCCAACTTGAAGTTCTTCTTGGAAGTCAAAAGAAGGTAGATGACAAGTGTGGTTTGGGATATGAGAAAGGAGAAAGCTTTGGATCTGGCCAGAAGAATTTTGGATCAGAAAATCCAAGGAACAGGCCTAGAAGACCTCCGGTAAGATAGCCTAATGCTCAAAGATATCCATCCTTCAATGGATACTGCCACAACTACAATAACTTTGGTCATAAAGCTAATCAGTGCAGAAAGAGAATGAATCACACTAATTCATCCTTCTCTGGATAGTGTTTTAACTACAAAAGGTATGGTCACAAATCTCATGAATGCAGAAATATGCACATGAATAAATCATTCAATGGTAGATGCTTTGCATGAAATAGAATAGGTCATATGGCTAATCAATACAGATCAAGAGGATATCAATCAAATATGCAAAGAAATGTTGTTTACCAAATTTGCAATAGATCCAGTCATATTGCAAAATTCTACAGAAGCAAGAATCAGGACAAAAGAGGTCCGGTATATCATAATCAGAATCAAGATAAGGGTAAACAAAAGATGAATGTGGATGAAATTAAAAGTGAGATGAACAAGATTTGGGTGAAGAAAAGTACAGAGAATGTAGAGGTTGGATCCGCACCAGACTCTGGTGCTGATATTCCTTTCAAAATTAAAAAGTGAGCTCTGGCTCAGGGGGAGACACAAAGAAAACCTTGTTCCCCCAGCCAGTCAATTGGTGCCAGAACTGGCACAAGAAGAGCTGTGGATTGAAGGATTCATAAGGGTAGCATCCAAACAAACTGTGGTTAAGATTTGGAAGATCCGCAAGATGTTTAAAGATTAGGGTTGATCTGGGTCTTCAAGTCATCCGAATAAGGCAAACCGGAATAATGTAGGTCGAGCATTTATTGCAACTTGATATTAGGGCTTGCAGAGCAATATAAGGGTTTTCTCATTAACCACTTATTCATTCTGCATTCAAGAAGAAATGAAAAGCGGAGCTCTGCAACAAAATTCCTCAAGTTCATCAAGGATCATTTGCAGAAGTCATTACATCCAGAAATCAATCCGACCAACTCCGTAAAACTAAAAGGCACAAAAGGTATTTTCCGTTTTCAATATCTCACTGCAAATCTTTTGATGATGGCTACTTTGAATATAGTAAAGATTTATGATAGACCTCGCCCCACATTTAACAAACATCCATATAAATCCTTGGAGGTAGATCCCCTAGGTGCATTTTCTAGTGTTCCGCATGGCGTTTTGCACACATAAGACATTAGAGTTTACATACATGCAAATATTAAAGAGTTTGGGGAATTCGGACTAAGAGACATCTATCACAAACAATTGATAGATGATACTTTTGAGCTTAAAACAGAATATAAGAGCATCTAGGAGAAGCATTTTGATCAGTTCATTCATTTCCCCTGCTTTGAAGAAGATGAATGGGTCCGGTATGTATTGAGTAGGATACATGATAACTTCCTCTAGCTGAACAAACCTTACAAGATCACTAAGGAGGCAATTAGGGCAGTAACTGGTTTATACTCCTCCGGAGGGATACCTGTACTCAAATCTATTAAAAATGACATTGTAACTAAGGCCACCATATCAAAATTTGATAAGAGGGCAATGACCATTGAAGATATTATTGACCCAGATGTCAAGTTTACATCTATGATAATAGGATACAAGATATATCATTCCAGTAGGGAAAATTCAGTATCCGAAACTGCAATATATACTACCTATGAGATGCTGAGGAAGAATGTAGAATATGATCTTTGTGAACTTCTTTTGAGCCAATTAATGGAAAACATACAGAAGATAAAAAGGGACAAGAAGAACTCCTTTAAATTTGGTGGATTAATATTGTTTCTATTCTTCTACTTCATGAATGAGCTGCCCAGATCCAATGGGTGGGCATGGCAGAATGACAAACCGGTTGCCATCCAAATTAGAGACTATCTACATGGGCTTGGGGATGCCAAAGCAAGAAATATAGCCCTATGGGGTTATTTCAAGAATTTTTAGAACATGATGCATGCAAGAGAAAGGATTCCCAAGTCTCTTGTTGAGAAATACAAAGACACAGTTTGTTTCATGGTAGAGATTGATCAGTGCCTAATGGAGGTAGAAGAACCAAGAACTGTGTGGATCATGCCCATGGGGTATGAAGTGGATGAACAAATTGTGGAGCTGCATGTTCAACACATGCTAAGTCAACCAAAGGATCCAAAGGTAGAAAGGTTTGGAACCTTTGAGGAGATGAGTGTAAAGATTCATGTGGAGCTTAGAGAACTAGAAATCAAGAGGAAGGTGAGAAAAGAAGTAGAACATGTTGCCAAAGGCCTTGGCATCTCAAAGGAGGCACTTGATGCCCACAGGAAAAAGATGGAAAGGGCTGAGGTAGAGAAGAAAGAAAAGGAAAGCAAGAAAAGTGCTCTGGTAGAAACCTCCACCCAGTCAAGATCATCAAAGAAATCTACACCTGTCACTACCAAAAGCACAAAGGCATCTAAACCAGAAGCAAGATCATCTAGTAAAATAGAGAAAAGAACCAAGACTAAGACCACAAGGTCTTATGCGGGTCAAAAAGATGAAGAAGAGACTGAATCTGATGAGGGGATAAAGGAAATAAAGAAGCAAAAGAAGAAAGGATCCGGTGAACCTTCCACAAGTCAAGACAAGGAAGAGATGGCAGAGGAATTTGTTGAAAAGCCCACCTTGTCATTAGAAAGTGTAATCAAATCAGTCACTGTGGATGGAAACCTTCAACCAATGGATGAATTCTATGATGATTATAATGAGGCTGACCAAAAGATCTTGTAGGAAGCTGCAGTTAGGTATCTAAACATATACAATAAGGCTTTCATTGAAATTATATCTCTTATTCCTAAAAGCCTAGAAAAGGAGTTAGAAATGAGAAAGACTAATGCCATGGCAAAAGACCTTGAGATCCGAGAACAGATAGCAATTCAACGATATCCTTCAATCGATCCCAAGACAATGAATATGATTTTCAAAGATTGTAAGGATGAGTTCAGAAGCAAAGCAAGGATGAATCAACTTATGCTTGGTGAGACTGACAAAGTAGCCAAGGACATAGAAGAGATCCTCCGGAAGGCCTTCAAAAGATTTAATCTTCCTACTATAAAGGACTTGGGTACTATTGTTGTAGAAGAATCTTCTAAGAAAATGACAGAAGAGGTGGGCCCTGAACAGACTAACCTTTCTCCTCTGGTTTCCCCCACAATCTCTGAATCTAAAGAAGAAGAAAGATTACAGGAGAAAGAAGCAGAGGTGAAAGAAAAAGAAGATACCAGTGACAAAAATGCAGAAGAAAAGAAAAAACTATCTCTGGCAAGAGACACTGCAAAAACTGTTCAAGAATTCTTGAACAAAGAATCAATGGAGATTGATGAACCGAAGCTTCTACAAGGACCATTTAATTTTGATTCTCTCTCTCTGGTACATACAATGAAGATAGCCTCATTTGCTAATGCAAAGGCTAAAGAAAAACTCCTAAAGTCTCACATGGAAGATTGTGAGCTGATAGAAGCTGCTTCTGGAGTGCTAGAAAAGATTATGCCATCATTTCAAAAAGATTCCACAGCCTCCTCATCAGGTAATCTCAAGAATCTAGCCAATAGTGTTAGCACACATTTTGATTCACTAGAGAAGTTAGCAGAAGATAAAGTTCGGAAGGAATTTCTTGCAAAAAGATTATCAGAAGTACAAGGGTTGATAAGTAATGATAAGAGGAATATGAATATTGGGATAAAGAGCTTAGAGAATGCTCTTAAACATGGCAGAGAAATATACAAATTTTTTTTATCATGGTCCAAAGCAACAGTGGAGATTGAGAAGAAAATAAAAGAGAAAGAGGATAAACTACTAAGTTTGTCTCAAAGTTTTGATCCTCTCTCTTCCTCCATAGTAAATCAAGAGTGTTAGACTATTGCAATCACAAATGTAATAAAGAATTTTGAGAAGGAAAGGAAGAACATAATTAGCTGAATGGGTGAACTTAGAAGGATCATTATCCCTAAGTTAGAGGCCATGCATGAGGCCATAAGTGATGCTCAGACTACCGCCCAGACCAATGATCCGATAGATCTTCAGAGGGCAGAAGCTTTTGCATTTCTCTTGTGCAGTCATATATCAATTTTGGATAGAATGAAGCAAAGTTGGGCTACAGAACTAGTCCAATTAAAGACATCTTTTGTAGACATTCTTCTGTTTATGTGAGTATGTAGTATGTGGCTAAGTATAGTTAAAATTTTTGAAAATTTTGGTGTGCGGACCCTACCCTTTGCCATTGAATTTTGGTGTGCGGACCCTACCCTTTGCCATTGATGTCAAAGGGGGAGTGAGGAGCAGTGAAAAATGAGGAATCCAACTAAGGGGGAGTTCCAGAAAATGTATATAAAAATAGAGCATCAGCCAAGGGGGAGCATAGTGTAAACACTTAGTCATTTTTCACTAAGTGTTGCCATCAATGCCAAAGGGGGAGATTGTTGGCAAGAGACACTATATGGATTCGTGAATGCTGTCATTGATGGCAACAAAGTTCATCCCACACATCCGCAGGACATGGTGTGTCTTTACCGGAAGTTAGACTAAAGAATATTGTGGTCCGATAAACAAGAACAAAGCATGTGGCAAGGTTCGACAGACAGGTCCAGATCTCTCAGAGGAAGTATCTTGGTGAAGTGCAGACTTGGGGAAGTCAAGAGGACTATCTTGACTAATAGATTCCAGGGCTTTAGCCTCCGGTGATAGATGAGGAAAAAGATATGAATACTTGAGTACCGGGTTCTTGAGTGACAGTATGAATAGAGGAAGAACTGTCTGGTAGAGCATCAGAAATCATTCCAAATGTGTTTCTGATGTTGGTAAAGGTTATTAAGACATAAGTTATGATTGGCCAACATGTTTGATGACTTCTACAAGTATATGCTTGATCCGCATTACTTGGTGTGCAAGATTCAGCCGACAGATCAGAATTTGTGAAAAGATTGACTATTCTGGATGCCGACTTGAAAAGTGATGAAATCACTTGTGCAGATATATATACAAGATGTATTTGGTTGTAAGGTGTGTTGTAGTTGTGAGTAATGTGCGAATAAAAGCAGAAGAGTAGAGTAGAAGCAGTAAGGAAGGTCTGGTATGTGAAAGGAAAGCAGCATAAGAGAAGAGGAAAGATGAAGTGCAGCAGATTAGTGTACTGAGCCCAAACTAGAACTGAACTCCAGCATATGTAGATGCTTCCAATCAGTTCAAGTATTGTATAACAATCCTTTTGTAGATAGTGAGTCTCTTGTAGGCAGTATGCCTCTTGTGAGCAGTGTGCTCGGGTAGTAAGCCCTAATTGGCAAGTGCCATTTTGTATTTCCATTCTTCTAACAGAGAATACAATGTTGGGTTAATCACCCCGTGGTTTTCTCCCTTAACAGGGTTTCCATGTCAAAAATATTCTGTCATGTGTATTTCCATTTCATGGTTATGTTTTCTTGTTTGAATTAATGCTGTATTGATTAATAAGAAAGTTCAGAAAGAAGAAATAATTAGGATAACTGATTCACCCCCCCTCTCAGTTATCAACAGTATGCAGCTTTTGAGATGGGTTTTTCTTTGATTCTTGGCTTTTGTATCCTAGGTCATGAGGACTCTTAGTATTTTTAACTCTATAGGTAGAGGTATCCCAATTTTTTCTATTGAATCCCTTGGGTATGGTGGAAGTGAGGTTGGTGGAAGATCTTTGTTTAGACAACATGTGCATTTGTTGGTCATGATTGGGCTTTTTAGAGGATTTTTATATGGATGGATAAGGTGTTGGAAGAAGTGGTGGTAAAATGCATGGAGGGATATTAGGATTTGGAAGTAGTGGAGGTAGATTGGATGATGGAAAGTGTATGGTCACATGCTTTTGGGATGTATACAATAAGGGAGGTGGAATGGTGACATATGTTTTGGGGATATGATAGAGTTTGTGATGGAATGTGGTGGATTTAGAGGTTATGGAGGAAATACCAACATCTTGAGATTGTTCACCTTGGGGTGTGTATCCAAAACCATATGAGTGAGGAGGGACATTGACTTGGACGGGCTCCAAAATACCTTGTTCATGAAGGCCTAAGCCTTTACCTTGATAGTTCATATGTTGGAGTATGCGGCGGATAGTGGGATTATGTATAGGTGGAACACTAGACATAAGTTCCTTATTGGATGGAGAAGGTGAGATAGAGGATATTGGTTGTTGGTGTTCTAAGGAGGAACATTCATACATGAAGGTGATAAGACCAATAGGATATGATAATGGATTTGCAACATGGTCGATAATAGATGGTGAAGGATCATTAGGATCTTGATTATCATTATGTTCACTAGGATCCAAGTTATTGGTTTGATCATCTATGTGCACTTGGGAGGCAAGTGTCTCATCACAAGAAGTGGAAGTTGTTGGATCAATGATAGGATTAGATGGAGGATGGATAGATGGGGTGATAAGCTCGTGACCATGTAATGCATAAAGTTGGCTAAGAGGATCATCATGGTTTTCTTGATCATAGATAGGCTATTGATCATAGATGGAATATTGATCATAGAAAGAATCTTGATCATAGATAGAATTAAGCATGATGAGATCAATGTGCTCGTGCATAGGTTCTTCATCAACAATAATATCTTGATCATAGAAAAGATAAAGGTTATAGATGGATTGGAATTGGATGTCTTCTTCATGTATGTGTATAGGATCAAGTTGCTCATGGATAGCTTCTTCATAGGTAATATCTTGATAATGGAAAAAGGTAAATGTTATGGATGGGTTGGATGGAGGTATTTTGATCTTGATTTAGATAAAGGGTTGATGTTTCCACATGCTCGAAAGTGTACTCTTGACATAACTCTTAATTTTCTTGAATTGAAGTGGAGGTAGAAGACTCTTGGATAAGCTCTTGGTCAACAACATGAAGGTGTGATGGACCTTGACCTTGGTTCATGATAGGAGGTTCTTCAATAAGCTCAAGGGGTTGTGGATTACATGACGAGGTTGTAGGATTTGACATGGCGTTGGAAGAATCTTTTGTAAGTTCAAGGGTAGGAATTTGGGGACATGGTTGACTCCCTACTAATAACCCTTGGATCACATCATTTCTAGGTGTATGGGTGTATGAATGAGGTAATGGATGAGTGGATTTGGAGTTCTCCATGGCTTTTCTTTTTCTTTTAGATTTTGCAAAGAGTCTTTCCATGAAATCATTGAAGGACTCCTTGGTTGATGGATTAGAGCTTGGGGAACTTGATGGTGGTGTTGGTATAAGACTGGTATGATTTGGGCTATGCCTTCTAGGGGATGGTGAAGGAGAACTAGTAGATGGAGTGGTATATGATTTCAAACTTGAGGTGGTGCTTCCCTTGTCAAGAGTATCATTAAGACGGGCAAAGAATGAACGATCTTGGTGCGAGGCATAGCTAGTACTAGCATGCTCATGTTGGGAGGGATTTGTTACACGTGGATAATCTATTTCCCTATATTTTTCAGACTTGGGCTCATCTAAACTAGAAGAGAAAGGTGCCTTAGCCAAGCTTTTATCAAATGGATAAGGGGATATGCCATCTAGTAGATATTGATTTGTGGAAGATCCAGCTTGTAAGATCGCTATTTCTTGTTGTAAGGCTTGTAGTTCTTGAGCAAGTGCTTCTAATTGGTTTGTCATATCCTTAGAAACTGACACAAGACAAAAATGAGTACCCAGAAAGGTTGAAAATTTTCTCTTGAAAGACCAAGAAATGCTCATTGCTATGGATGCGTAGCTACAAATGCACTAGAACAGAAGGTAAATGTGCAGCAAGTCAGAATATATGTGCAGCTCTAGTAAATAAATGCATAAAAAGTCAGAGTATATGTATAGCAGGTCAAAATAAATGCACACCTTTGCAGTGCAAATGCACAGCTCTAGGTTTTTGATTGATTTTGCAATGTTTTTGGCACATTTTTCGATGTTTTTGGTTTCTTGGCCGAAAGTTAGTCTTTTTGATCTGATTTTCTCAATTATGGCAAGTAAGACACAACAAACACAAAGAATTTTTCATTATTTTTTTGATCTTTTTTTGTAATTTTTTGACTTTTTGATAGAAAACAAGTACAAATCCTAGGCTGGTTGGGACAATATAAACTGAATTCTCACTGTTTCCAATTGAGGCATCTTCAGGAGGTGATAATCTCCCTTCCCTACACTAGTGTATAGGAGATTTTGGCTTCTAAAACAAAGGATATTTAGTAAGTACAACTGTTTGAGTGGTTATATGTGTGGCAGCAGTACTCTCTGTTATGGAGTCTCCTAGCCTTCAAGGGTTACACCTTGGAGGGTTTTGGGGGAGATTGGCTATTGGTATAACAAAACAACACTCGTTACTTGAAGCTTTCAATCCAAACACAATTTATTTATAGTGGCTAGGTAGAGCTTGGCTTTAGCTTGTTACCACTTGAGGTCGTTCCCATTTGGATGGAAGGATATCCAAGGACAGGCCTCTCTAAAGGAAAAACATGTGAAATGATATGTTTGGCATTTTGGTCACCCAGAAGAGGGGAGAGCATAGGTCTAGTATCATTCCAAAAACATGAAAGACAATGGTTCTTTTCCACTAGTTAAAATGAAAAAGACTAAATGAGTTAGCTACTTGGGCACACACGTGATTTGTGAACTTTGAAAGCAAGATAGCAATGGTTCAATTTTATCCTCCTAGCATTGGGACTATATTCAATTTGTTGATGCAACAAGATCACATTACAATCCTCCTAATTAGAGATAAATGAGATTTGTATGAGCATCCATTTAATTTCCTATAGATCAAGAGATGAGTTAACAAATGCAGCTATATGACTAAACCAGCCCCTAACTTGCAAGTAGATTAGAGAATATTCCTGCAAAAAGTGTTCACATTAGCAAAACCACAAGAAACAACCCTAAAAATTACTATCAGAACATATGCATGGCTAGAGAGCTTATATGCGCAGGTATAGAGTACAAATGCATAGAATTACAAATGCATTGAGACAGAGGTCAAAAGTGTAGAATCAAAGAGTATATGCATAGAAGTATCTGATGCATTGTTTCAGAGGTCAAATGCATTGAAACACAACATGGATGCACCGATCTATTAGATGCATGAAAATAGAGCTCAGATGCGTGTTAGAAATGATTAGATGCACAGAATCCTCCTATGTATGGAACCTAAGCACAAAAACTTAGTTTTTGGGTTAAATTGGGGTAAGGCCCCATGGTGGGTGCCAAAAATGTTATCAAAAAATTGGAATGATTATCAATAGTATCAAAGTAATCCAATAAACTCAATGGAAAAGGAAATAATAAAGATTCATACAACAAAGACAAAACCTTGCAAACCTCAATACTTCATAGCTTCCATTGGTCACCTATCTCAAATGATCTTGTGTATGAACATGGCCCTCAGAAAGTGGACTTCCTTGCTTTTTCTTCAAGATGTTAATGGAGAACGGCTATGATAATTCTTTGTAATGAAGAGGAGATTCACAACAATGGCAATGGTAACAAGATAACAAGTTGATCACAAGCAATGGAGGAATTTGGTGCCAAAGGTGCACTGTGATTCATGGAGAGTAAGGGTACTAAAAACTTGGATGATAGAAATGGAGGAATTGGGTTTAATTTATAGACTCATAAGAGAGAAAATCAATAGTATAGAAAGAATAAGAAGATCAATGGTTGAGAAACCTTGAGAGATGTGTGTGAATAGAAAGAAGATAAGTGTCACACAAAAAGTTATTTTGTTTAAGTTAACTGCTTCCTTTTATAAAGATAAGATTTGATTTCATAAATTAGAAAGTTTTTTCTAATTTAAGAGTTGTTGATAAAAACAAGATTGATTAAGTCAGTTAACTCAACTTGTGATTTGCTTTTTGCATGATTTGAGAGAAATTAAGTAATAAATTATTTAATTTTGTGAGCATGAAGAAGAAGATTTATTTTTTAAAAGATTTGGAAGATTTTTGAGGAAATTGAAGATAAGAAAGCAAATTAAATAAATAAATTTATTTAATTATTTGTGCATGATAGAAGAATAAATAAAATATTTGATTATATTTTATTTTTAGAGATTGAGATAATTTAAATAAATTTGATTGATTTATTTAAATTTGGAGGAATGATTTGATTTAATTAAATAATGAAAATTATTTAATTGTTTGGAAGAATAAAGTTGACTGACTTCGATGAAATTAATTAAATAAAGGTAATTTACTCAATTAATGGGAGGAATATGAACCAAACAAATAAATTGATTTATTTATTTGTTGATAGAAGAATTTAGATAAAACAAATATTAAGAATATTTATTTAGACAAAGTTGTGTCATTTTTAGATGTATACAGTTATATTCCTCAAGTATTTGACCTTGGAGACCTGACTTAGCGCTCAATTCATCTTTTGTTTCTAATAGCCTCAAATGAAGCCTTTTATGATCTTGATGTGCAAGATATGTCCTTTTATGCATACTCTAGGTTTGGTCACTGAACTTCATTATTTTATCAAATCTTCTTTTGATCAATGTTGAGGCCATGTGGTATTTGATTGATTTTATCTTGACCTCAACCTATTCACTTTTCTACTTTGTTCTTCCAGTAATTTGAATTGACTTTTGCTTCAATGATCTTTTGATCTTTTTCCAGGTAGGATGAATAAGAACTTGAAGACAATCTATCCATGTAAGTGGCCACCTCTTGTCTTAATTTTGCATTCTTAGCCATATAAGCATTGTTTTTCTTTATGAACTCCTCAATCTGAGCCTTAGTAAATCTTGCCACATTAATATTGAGGTCAGCAGTTTCAAGAGGGTCTATGTCCTCAACTCTCTAGATCAACAAATAGTCAAATGCTTCATCAGGATTATTTATAACCTAAGGTTTCTTATGTGAAGGATAGAGGGACCATATTAGCAATATCTTTTTATCAGGGTCATAGCATGATCCATTCTTAATCTTATCCAATGCCTCAATACTAAGCTACATTTTCTTTTCTTGATTCTTTCTGAAGGTATCAAAAACAATGGCTGAAGTCATGTCCCACCTAGGGGCCAATACCACTCCTACTTCTTTGAGCAATTGTCTACCTTTTTCTAGTGTCATGTCATTCATGGCATTGTCTATTTCTGACTGAAGTTCTTGCAGAACTTCCTCTTGAACTTTAGGAGTAATGTCCATCCTTTCCCTAGCCTGTTTTCCTTTGTACTCATAAAGGCTTTGAATTTTGAGGTTTTAATGAAATCAACATCTGCAATGAATTCTGACTGGCCAAATATCTCACATCATTTGCTAATTCATCAGAAGTTTCTATTCTAACTTCCTCTCTATCCACAAGGGGCTCATATTCCTCAATAAGTGAAGAGGAAGCTTGCAAGTCTTTATTAAAACAAAAATTTCTTCTTCAAAAGAAATTTTTGGAGTTTGTTGAGGAGATAATTGGCAAATAGGAATCTCATCTTTTTCTTGAGTTCCTTTAATAGCTTTTCCTTTTCTTTCAAAAAGATAGGAAGGGACATTTTGAATCAAATCTGTAGCATTTATTATCAATGTATCCATCCTTTCAATAGGATCATTCACATCGATGAAGGCTCCGCTATAAGTGGGGTTTTTGGCTACCCTCCAAGCTTCAGCAAGTGTTATCTTATAATATAAATCTCTTCATTCAATTGCAACTTTCTCATCACAGTTTCTAACTAGGCCATCATCAACAAATAAAACATGGTCATATCCTCTAAGCTTTTGTTTTGTCTTGACACTGTTTATGAAACCTTCTATATCAAAGCTTTCTCTGCAACTCCCTAATGGTAGCCTATAATGTTCCAATTTTTTGTCAATTAATTGGTACCCCTTGTTAGACATAACTATAAAATCACCCAAACATAGAGTGCCTGGCATAAAAGACTGCTTATTATGTGTTTTTAAGTGCATAAAATTAGAAAGTGCAAGTTGTCTTACAATCTCCAGATAAGCCACCCTATCAGGACAAGTTCTTGGTAGTAGCAGAGGAGACCTTCAAACCCAAACACTCTTATTTTTGTATAGTCAGTGTAAGAATACCAATCTCCCCAATTATGAGCAAATTTTCCAGTTTCATACTTGTCCTTTGGTCTTAAAAACTTCTTAATTTCAGGTGATAGGTTGTAATTATAGGATGCCCTAAGTGTTTATACACTGGTTTCATGAAGTACTCTTCAAAATATATATAATGGGATTTGTCACACCTATTGTCCCATATGGCAGTCCATCTTTGCATGGGATTCACATCTCCATTTATATCCAAGTCCCTTACTCCTAGCCATTTGTCCCACAATCCAAAGTTTTGGCCTTCATACAAAATGAGATGCATTAATAGGGAGTAATGCCTGAATTTACCACCTCCTCCCTTGATGGAAACTAGTTTGTTGTGAAGGGTACTAGCAAAGAACTTAGTATAATCAAAATACAGGGCCTGTTGGCTTTGGATATCAACTGTTAAAACCATGGGACCTACTTCCATAAACATTGAGGCCTCCACTCCTAACAATTGGCATACAGAGTAATAAGTATACTGAAAGTATTCTTCAAATATTTCAATGGAAAATGTGGGATCCTCTACAACTAAAAAAACCCTTAATTTGTTGTTTCCATCATGAGGTCAGTGCATAGGCAACCTCCATATTTTGTAATTATTACTCAAGTTATATTATTCACCAATTAAATCCCTAATTCTGAGTTTCACATCAAAGCTACTATCTAGTTGGAACACCATTGAAATGTAGTCCTGGGTGTTAGGGAAAAATCCTGTACCATCCTTCAATTTAATCATGTAGTTCTGTGGGTTTAGATTTCAGCTAACATTTTTAGGAATTCCACATTCACAAAAACATTTAGCACTACCAAATTTCCTAAATTCATCCACCATGGGTTTGACACAGGGGAACGCCTCATTACAAATATGTGCCTAATGTGTTGTCATTGATGTCAACATATCCTTCTATCAGAAATAGGGAAGATAATGCAGAGGAGTGATCAATATTTCTAGTAAGGTGAAGATCAGAGTTCGCGGATTAAAGGGTTCATATAGGGTTGCCTAGTGTTGCTCCAGTTAAGATTTGAAAGGTCCGCATGAAGATTTGGCAAAGTTATGGCCCTTTGAGTAGAATAGGTTTCTGTAGCTGTTCTGTTGTGACAGAGTGGAAAGAAGTTGGTCTGGATTTGTCTGGTATGAGAATTTGGTGATCTACGGATCTCGAGGCATGTCAGGGATATTGGTGTGTTCCCTCAACTCAAGTGGTTCATGATTTTGAGATCCAGAAGCAATCTTTCTAGTTTGACAGTCATGGCAGTGTGTGTTCTTGAGGTTCAGTATGAAGATGTGAGTGATTCTAGTGATGCGAAGTGGTGTGGTTATTCCTGTTGACTTAATTGTGCTTGTGGTGGTCTCTAGATAATGTGGCTATTGTGTTGGTGGTCAGCATTGACAAAGGAACTCGTGATTGAATTCCTCCTAGTTGTTGATGTTCTTCCCAGTCTTGGATGACCAGATGTTCCTAGCGTGTTATAGATGATCTAAAAATAATTTTATGAAGCATGGCATGTTAATGGAGGAAGAAGCAAGTCTTAGCTATGATTGGCCGATAGTGTGAAGATTCATGTTAAGTTTGGCCGACCTTGTTGATCATTCCAAGATGGATAAAGTGTATTAATATTTGTTGAAGAGTTTTAAAACATAATCCTTGTGAATAACAGATAAAATCCAAATAAAGGATTAGAAGCAGAGTAGAGAAGAAAAGGAGCAAGAGTAGTATAGAGCGTGAAGATAGTAAAAAAAATGGAAATCTGGGGCAAAGCAAAAGTTTTTGAGCATTCATTGAAACTGAAGTAGGCATGAAGTAGATGCTATTTCTTAGTTAATTCATTCTATTCTAAATTAATTTTGTAGGTAGTGAGCCTCCTCTTTTGAGCAGTGAGCTCTGGGCAGTGCACCTGAAGGCATGTGCCTTCTATTTTTCTAAAGTACTTTTAACAGGGTACAAATCTTTGTGGGTTAACCCCCACCATGGTTTTTCCCTTAACTGAGTTTCCATGTCAAAATATTGGTTTCAAGTGAGTTGATTATGTTTCCGCTCTTATGTTGTTGATCTATGCTTTAATGTTTACATCACTAATCTGGTAGTAAGATAATAGAGAAGGTTAAAAGCAGAAAAAGATTAAATTGTATGACAACTAATTCACCCCTCCCCCCTCTCAGTTGTCTAGTCTAATTCCAACAATTGGTATCAGAGCCAGATCCTCTTTTAAAAGCTTGACCACTTGAAGAGATCTAAGATGTTGACCTACAAGAAGGATAGTTTGAGATTTGATGGAACAAATTATTCTATTTGGAAGAATCGCATGGAGTGCCATTTACAATAAATGGGTGTTGCTTATTGGGTGATAACTAATGTTGAGTATAAACCTCCAGAGAAAGGTCCTTCAACTCTAGATCAAGTTAAAGATGCTGAAAATAACCTTCGAGCTAAAGAAGCCTTGTTGAGTGCCCTGACTGATTTCAAGATGACAAATGTCTTTGGTCTAAAAATTGCTTATGAAATCTAGAAAAAGTTGGAATATCTATATGAAGGTGATAAGTATGTCAAATGTGTGAAGCTGCAAAGTTTGAGAGGAAAATTTGAAACTATGAGGATGAGTGAAGATGAAAACATTACAATCTACATTCAAAGATAAATGAATTTTTGTGGTATCAAGTGTGTTGGTGGAGCTTTGGAAGAATCAGAGATTGTATTAGAAGTACTCAGATCTTTACCTAATTCTTACAAACATAAGGTTGCTGCTATAGAGGAGATCAAGATTGTCTCAGATGTTACAAGAGATCATCTGGTTGGCAAAATTTCAGCCTTTGAATTAAGTGAGTTTGGTGATTCTCTTCCCAAATCTTAATCTGCATTTAAGGCTAGTCTGTATGGAAAACAAAGATATGATCTAGGTGAAAGCTCTTTTGCAAGATCAAATAGATTAGTGAAGACAAGGAAGGATCTTGAGGATATTGAACTTGAAACTATTGATCTTGAAGCTCTTCTCACCAAAAGATTACCAAGAGGATCTGGTAAGTATGAAGGAAAATTGCCACTCAAATGTTTTGCTTGTAATAAGATTGGTCATTTTGCCTCAAGATGTCTAGAGAGGTTTTCAAAACCAAACCCTAACAGATATCAAAATCAAAACAAATGTTACTATGTCCAAGAAACTGGTGAAGAAGGAGTCACAAATCATGAATCTGATCATGGAGGTTCCCCTGAAAATGATTGGGTGTTCATTGCCATTAAAGAACAAGATCCGGTGTCTACTAAATCTGCTAACTATGCAAACATGGAAAGTGCCTTAGCTACTCAGATTATTGAGAAAGATGAGTGGGTGATTGATAGTGGATGTTCTCATCATATGACTGGAGACAAGAGTAAGTTTGTGAATTTTGAAAATTATGAAGGTGGGCTTGTGAAATTTGGAGATAACTCAACTAGTAGAATTTGTGGCAGAGGATCCATCTCTTTTAATGGTAAGAACAACAAAAATGATGTTATGTATGTGGAAGGACTGAAACATAATCTTCTTAGTGTTGGATAGTTGGTTGATAAAGGTTATGATCTTTGATTCAAATATGGAAAGTACATAATCTTGGAAAGTTACGGAACTAAAATTGCATTTGGTACTTAAACTAGAGGTAACAGTTTTCATTTAAGTAGCTCTGGCAAAAGCTATTTGATTGCTCAGATAGATCAAATTTGGTTATGGATAGGAGTATGTGTCATGTAAATTTTGAAAATATTGTCAAAATAAGTACCACTCAGGCTGTGAGAGATCTTCCAAAACTTGTGAAACCTAATAGCATGTGTAGAGAATGTCAATTGGGGAAACTGAACAAGATTTCATTCAAAAGTAAGGAACAAGTCTCAAATGGATGATTGGAACTGGTACATACTGATCTCTGTGGTCCTGCTAGAATTAGGAGTGTGCAAGGAGATAGATATTTCATGTTGCTAATAGATGACTACTCCAGGATGATATGGGTAACCTTCCTAAAAGAAAAATCAAAAGCTCTTGAAAAATTCAAGGTGTTCAAAATGATGGTGGAAAATGAAATTGGTGAAAAATTGAAATGTCTGAGATCTGATAGAGATGGAGAATTTACTTCCCATGAGTTTGATGCTTTCTGTGAAAAACATGGCATAAAAAGATAGTTATCTACTCCTAGGACTCCACAACAAAATGGAGTTGTGGAAAGAAAGAACCTTACCATTCAAGAAGCTGCCAGGACCATGATGATGGAAACAAATGCTCCTCAAGCTTATTGGAGAGAAGCTGTAAGTACTGCTGTCTACACTCTTAACTGGGTGTAGATTAGAGGTAATTGTGGTAAGACCCCTTATGAACTAGGGTTTAGTCATCTTCCTACTATGAGATATTTCAAAGTTTATGGTAGTAAGTGCTATATCAAAAGAGATGAGGATTTAGGCAAATTTCATACAAGAAGTGATGAGGGAATATTTTTGGGATACTCTACTCAGAGTAAATCTTACCGGTGCTTTAACAAGAGGTTGAAAAATATTATTGAAAATGCTAATGTTAGAGTTGATGAGAGCAAGGAAGGACATTCCAGGTTCTACGGATATGATTCAGATGATCAAACTAAGAGTCAAAATCAAGGAAGGTTAGTTCAAACTCTGATGCAAAGTGATCTAGAAACTCCAGAGACTCAAGAAATTAATACGGATGTTGAGGAACAAGCTCAAGAAATAGAAGCTCAAGCAATTCCCAAAACCCCCAAGTATGTAAGAATGAATCATCTTGAAGATCAAATCATAGGGGATAGAAACAAAGGTGTTCAAACTAGGAGAAGAGTTGTTGAAGATCAAGAAGAGATTTGTTTGATTTCAAGGATTGAACCTAAATCAGTTGGTGAAGCCTGCACTAATGAAAATTGGGTAAAAGCAATGGAAGAAGAATTAATGCAATTTGAAAAGAACCACACTTGGGATCTTCTTCCTAGGTTAGAGGACAAAAACGTAATTCGAACCAAATGGGTCTTCCAAAATAAACTAAATGAAGATGGTGAAGTTGTAAGAAACAAAGCAAGTTTGGTATGCAAAGGCTACTCTCAAGTAGAAGGAATTGATTTTGAAGAAACTTTTGCTCTGGTGGCAAGAATAGAGGCAGTTAGATTATTTCTTGCATTTGCTTCTTTCAAAGATTTTAAAGTGTATCAGATGGATGTTAAATCAACATTCCTGAATGGAGATTTGGAGGAAGAAGTCTACATTGAACAACCAGAAGGATTTTAGTTATCTAATCAGGGTGACATGGTTTATAGACTAAGAAAAGCATTGTATGGACTCAAGCAAGCTCCAAGAGCCTGGTATACGAGATTGGATAAATATTTTCTCAAGATAGGTTTTAGCAAAGGTACTGTTGATACTAATCTTTACTTCAAGATTAATCATGAGGACATCTTGATTGTTGAAGTCTTTGTTGATGATATCATTTTTGGTGGTAATGAATGTATGTGCAAAACATTTGCTGACCAAATGAAAAGTGAATTTGAAATGTTTATGTTTGGAGAGATGAATTTCTTCCTAGGTCTGCAAATTGTTCAGTCAGACAAAGGTATGTTTATATCTCAGTCCAATTATTTGAAATAATTACTAAATAAGTTTGGAATGGAATATTCAAAACTAGTAGGCACACCTATGGAAACCAGATGCAAGTTAAGTAAAGATGATGATTCACCCAAGGCAAATTAGAAAAGGTATAGATCAATGATTGGAGGACTACTCTATCTGACCCAGACTAGACCTGTCATCATGAATGTCATTGGACTTGTTGCTAGATTTCAATCTGATCCAAAAGAATCCCACATTGTGGCGGTCAAAATAATTTTAAGATATCTCAAGGGGACAATTGATTATGGATTGTGGTATCCAAAAGACAATGACTTTACTCTTCATGCATACACAAATGCTGATTGGGCAGGAGATGTGGATGATAGAAAAAGTACTAGTGGTGGTGCCTTTTTTTGGGAAAGAGATTGGCTTCTTGGATGAACAAAAAGCAAGAGGCAATATCTCTGTCTACTGTAGAAGCAAAATATATAACAGCAGCAAACAATTGTACTTAGGTTCTATGGATGAAGCAAATGTTGAAGGACATCAGAGTTGTGTTTGAGGAACCAGTCACAATCTTTTGTGATAATTCTAGTGCAATAAGTATCTCAAAGAATCTAGTGTTGCATTCAAAGACAAAGCTTATATCTATCAAATTTCATTTCTTGAGAGAGAAGGTAAATGAGAATGAAGTCAAGTTGGAGTTTGTGTCATCCAAAGATTAGATTGCAGATATCTTCACTACGCCTCTTCCCAAGGATACCTTTGAATAGCTCAGAGAGAAGTTAGGGGTCATTAACCCTCCAAATAAAAACTAAAATGCACTAAGGTGCATTAGTCTAATGGAATTCTCAGTCATATCTTGAGATCCAGATTGATGTTGAGAGAATACTACTCTAGGGAGTAGTTAGTATGTAAACATTGGAGATTAGTCTGAAATAAAAAAGGGAAGAGATGATTGCAAATATGTGCCCTTTGCCATTGATGTCAAAGGGGGTGAGAAGTCATGTGAAAAACTTGAAAGTAAGTAGTTGCTGGTGAAAGGGGGAGTAGTGAAGAAAGTGGTTGCAAGTGTGCTAAGAGAAAGGGGGAGAAGTTCTTGTCTTGATGGCTAAATTAGTTTTTCACATCATATGTTGCCATCAATGACAAAGGGGGAGATTATTGCAAATATGTGCCTGATGTGTTGTCATTGATGTCAACATATCCGTCTGTCAGAAATAGTGAAGACAATGCAGAGGAGTGATCAGTATTTCCAGTAAGGTGAAGATCAAATTTCACAGATTAAAGGGTTTGTATAGGGTTGCCTAGTGTTGCTCCAGTTAATATTTGAAAGGTCTGCATGAAGATTTGGCGAAGTTATGGCCCTCTGAGTAGAATAGGATTCTACAGCTATTCTATTATGATAGAGTGGCAAGAAGTTGGTCCGGTATGAGAATTTTGTGATCTGCAGATCTCAAGGCATGTCAGGGATGTTGGTGTGTTCCCTCAACTTGAGTGGTTCATGGTTTAGAGATCTGAAAGCAATCTTTCTAGTTTGACAGTCATGGCAGTGTGTATTCTTGAGGTTTAGTATGAAGATGCAAGTGATTTTGGTGATGCGAAGTGGTGTGGTTATTCTTGTTGACTTTTTTGTGCTTGTGGTGGTCTTTGGATCATGTGGCTATTGTGTTGGTGGTCCACATTGACAAAGGAGCTCGTGATTGAAGGTTTCCTCTTGGTTATTGTTGTTCTTCTTAGTCTTGCCCGACCGGATGTTCCTATCATGTTGTAGATGATCAAAAAATTATTTTATGAAGCATGGCATGTTAATGGAGGAAGATTCAAGTCTCAACTATGATTGGCCAATAGTGTAAAGATCCGCGTTAAGTTTGGCCGACCTTGTTGATCATTCCAAGATGGATAAATTGTATTAATACTTGTTGAAGAGTTGTAAAACATAATCCTTGTGCATAGTAGATAAAATCTGAATAAAGGATTAGAAGAAGAGCAGAGAAGAAAAGGTGCAAGAGCAGTATAGAGTATGAAGATAGTAAAAAAAAGGGAATCTGGGGCAAAGTAGAAGTTTTTTAGCATTCATTGAAACTAAACCAGGCATGAAATAGATGCTATTTCTTAGTTAATTCATTATGTTCTAAATTAATTTTGTAGGTAGTGAGCCTCCTCTTTTGAGAAATGAGCTCTGGGTAGTGCACCCGAAGGCATGTGCCTTCCATTTTTCTAAAGTACTTTTAACAGGGTACAAATCTTTGTGGGTTAACCCCCACCATGGTTTTTCCCTTAACCAGGTTTCCACATCAAAATCTTGGTGTCAAGTGATTTGATTATGTTTCTTCTCTTATGTTGTTGATCTATGCTTTAATGTTTACATCACTAATCTGGTAGTAAGATAATAAAGAAGGTTAAAAGTAGAAAAAGATTAAATTGTGTGACAACTGATTCACCCCCCTCTCAGTTGTCTGGTCTAATTCCAACACGCCTATGCATTTTCTTGTAGTGGTAGATGAAAAGATCATACCCCCTTATAGGAGTCTGCACATCTCCTACTTGTTTGTATTCATCCTCTAATTTCTCTGTGTTTGGATTTAATTGGGCATTCCTCTAAGATTTTTGCCTTGATTTTGGACATTGGTCATATTAAGTCCTTGTTCAGGTGTCTTTCGTTTAACTTTTGCCTTTTAGCCTTAGGGTTATCGGATGTTTCTTCCATGATGGAAAGCAAGATATTTTTATTAGATGTAATTTCAAATTAGAAAGATTAAGCTTCAAAATACTTACTTGGAAAAATGAACTGTATCAGTTGCAGATGCTTTCCCCAGCTCCTGTGCTTGCGTATTGAACCAAATATTTCAAGATTTCCCCATTTACTCTACTCTGATCATTAATGGCGGCTTTCAAATCATTGAGGAAACATTAAATTTTTGCAACCTCCTATCACCTCACCAAAATAATCATTTCATTTAAAGGATTTATTATTTCTTTATTTATCAGTACCTCGTTGTAGCTCAAATGGTGGTCTTTCTAAAATCCCCTCCTTTCAATATATGTGTCTTTCCTTAATGTTTTCTTAATTATCAGCATGTTCATTTTTTTGGCGAGACTGAATATGGACTCCCTTTGACACTTCAAAATATCGGTCGTTCGGTAGGACATATCTCTAAGTCACCCTGCCATGCTGAAATGGAATGTTACTTCTATATTTTGAAATCTCGTTGATAGGTTCCTTTTGGGTCAGAATGTTGAAGAGACCTTAGAAAGATTCATCCCAATACTCTGATATCTTTGTCTCTTCGAACTCGAAATGTTAGCTCTAAATACTTGTCAACTGTTCATGTATGCGGATATTGATTTAATTGTTTTATCAGTGTGACACATTAAAGGTGTCATGCCAATCTCCTGATCATCTTTTAACATTTTTCAGGGTGTCGAAGTGATTTTCTAAGAAGTCCTACCGATATGTCAAAGGTTCTTCCATAAAGACTAAGGCTTTGACACACCGTATATGAATTTTTCGTGGGTTGAAGGCGGATATGGTGGGGATGCTGATTAAATAAATGAAAAGTACATGGTGGGAAATGGATCTTATGGGTGAATTCTTTAGGGTTCAAATTTTTGTCCCAACACATCCATCAATACATAAAGGATAGAGGAATTTTGTCAGATGTTGTAGTTGTAGCTGCCATGTTAGATATGTATGCAAAATGTGGAAGCATAAACAAGGCACGTGAACTATTTGACAAAATGGCTCAAAGAAATGTGGTCTCATGGACTGCAATGAATGCAGGATATGCACAAAATGGATTTGTTGAAAAGGCTTTAGAAATTTTAAAGCAAATGCAATTGGCTAGTGTAAACCCAAATTCCACAACCTTTTCTACCATCCTCCCTACCTGTGTCAAAATGGGAGCTTTAGAATAGGGTATGGACATCCATCAATACATAAAGGATAAAGGAATTTTGTGAGATGTTGTAGTTGCAATTGCCCTGTTAGACATGTATGCAAAATGTGGAAGCATAGACAAGGCATGTGAATTGTTTGACAGAATGCCTCAAAGAAATATTGTCTCATGGACTGCAATGACTGCAAGATATGCACAAAATGGATTTGTTGAAAAGGCTTCAGAAATTTTAAAGCAAATGCAATTGGTTGGTGTAAAGCCAAATTCCACAACCTTTGCCACCATCCTCCCTGCCTATGTCAAAATGGGAGCTTTGGAATAAGTTATGGACATCCATTAATACATAAAGGATAGAGGAATTTTGTCAGATGTTGTAGTTACAACTGCCCTGTTAGACATGTATTCAAAGTGTGGAAGCATAGACAAGGCATGTGAACTATTTGACAGAATGCCTCAAAGAAAAACTTTTTTTGGTAAACACTACCAGATATGGGGGTAGCTCCCTATATTAAAATATCAAAAAAAAAGTTACATAGGAAGTTGAGGCATTACATCTAGTGATATATATAACCTATGCCTTTAGCAATATCCACCATACTAGCTATTACATTTTCATCAATCAGACCTGGGTTGGCTTCCAGGAATTTCAAAAACTCTCCCATGTTATTTTCTTTCTCCACACTATTTTTGTAGAGGGCCCAAGCTTTGTGTAGCTTCACCTTCTTCTTCTCCTCATTCAAGTTGAGGCTGGCAAGAGCAAATCCCTATTTGGGCTCCACTACCACACCATCAATGGTAGTCCTGACCATGTCCATCAGATCTTCCCTCACCAATCTCATCATAGCTCTTAGCCCCCAGAGACTTTCTCCCATAACTTGTACATAGTTCTGGAAAAAATGTTCCAGTACTTGTCCGTCATGCATGTGCCCTCCTAACCAAAAACCAACCCCGATCACTTTCAAGATGGCCACTTTTTCTCCATTAGAGGCTTTATTGAATAGGTACACAATCTATTGCCCTCTAGTTTCATCCTCCTCACAATGGCACTCCACTCTGAAATGTTGAGGCATCACTTCATTTGGACCATTCTTGAGAACAAATAGCATAATCTGCTTCAATCTCACCTTAGCTTAAAAAGAAGCCTGTGGGAAAGATCTCCCCTGACCTCCAATCTTGAGGATCACCATTCCATGCACAAGATTTTGCCACCTATGGGAAGGTGGTACATTCTCATCATTTGGACTGCCTCCATTTGTAGGTTTGTTCTTAGAGTCTGCCATCATATCCTGCTTGAGGATTCTCTTGCTTCTCCTACAGTGGCCTCTTGTTTTATAGAAGCCTTGAGAGGCTTCATCAAAGCATGCAGATCCCAAGGCTAGCAAATGAGCAGATGGACTATGTCGAGCCTACAACTCATTTGCACTTTAGTAGTACTTCTGCGCTCATTCCACCTACCTCCATTTGGACTCACCTCCATCCTTGCCTTCAAGAGATTGATGTGTGACAAACCTTGCACTAGTAATTGATAGGAACATCCTTTCACTTATGTTGTAGTGGACAATTTTGTGAGTCTCATGACATATGGTGCAATTAGGTATCTGTTGAGCAAGAGGGAAGTATATGGCATTAATAGCTTGAGCTCCCACCACTAGATAGTTTGTAGTTGTATGCCCCTTAGTGTGGCACTTTGTTCATCATAAATAGAAAAGGATAGAGGAATTTTGTCAGATGTTGTAGTTGCAACTGCCCTATTAGACATGTATGCAAAATGTGGAAGCATAGACAAGGCACGTGAACTATTTGACATAATGCCTCAAAGAAATGTGGTCTCATGGACCACAATGATTGCAGGATATGCACAAAATATTGAATCATAGACAAAAAAATGTGAGCTGTTTGATAGAATTCCTCAAAGAGATGTCATCTCATGGAATGCAATGATTACAGGATACACACAAAATGGATTTTGCAAGGACGTTCTCAAAATATTTGAATTAATTAGGCACTCTGGAACATATCCTAACATTGTAAGCTTTGCTTGTATTCTAGGTGCATGCAGCCATGCAGGTTTAGTGGATGAGAGTTGTACATACTTCAATCACATTTGTAACCCTTATTGCATTACACCTACAATTGATCATTATCTGTGCATGGTTGACCTCCTTGCTTGTGCTGGCTATCTTGAAGACACCCTAAACTTTATCTTTCTTTCTAAATCTCCAAATTTGCCCTATTCCCACTCACATTAAAGACCTATGAGTGGGAATAGGGATAACATTTTTTCTTTCTAAAATCAGCTGGATAAAGCCATATTGCTAACTTCATTTTTTTTTCAAACAAAATAGACCTTTATCTTAAGGCTACTCATGAACCTTAAGATAAATAATTATTGAAAAAAACTATGCGGTCCTTAATGACATGTAAGAGAATTTAATCAACTACTACTTAAAAACTCTTTAATGTTTCTATCTAATGCAGGTTATTAGATTAATAGTGAAAAGAACATACATGGACCAAGCAATTTATGGAACTTAAGGTTATGTAATAGAATTTACAGTTGATAGTTAAATTTATAACAATTTTTTTATGATCTTTACTAACATTTTTTAGAATTGTTGCAGGTTTTATATCATTGGAATGACATATTAGTTGTAACTTTTTTGAAATTTTATTATGGTATGTCCACTTTGATATGATGTAATATGATTATGGTTTCATTTCATATGTTGTAATATTAGATATATGACAGAAAAATAAATTGTTGCATGAAATAAATAATAACTTTTTATTTTAAATGTTTTTTTTTTGCAAAACATGGGTCTTTCAAAAGATCAAGATGATCCTCATGATAGAGATCTAGATTATGATGGTTCTAGTACATATCACATCGTAGAGGATGATGATGATGTAGATACAAAAGACACCGTGGCTGATGTTGATGATGATCATGATGATGATGATCATGATGGTGATGATGATGATGAGGTAGTTGCTGGTAGTAGCCAATGACATTCATTATCATATAGACTACATCATGGATCATTGTTGATATATCATTATGATGCCTCTTTTCATGGTCACTATCATATGTATCATTTTCATGGCCTGCAGTACCATATTAATGACTTGTATCATAAATTTATGTATCATTTTGACTTATATCATTTAGACATGTATCATCTTGACTTGTATCATTTTTAGTTACATAATTTATCATTTTTACTTATATCATTTGCACATGTATCATTTTGACATGTTATTGATCTATTGGCATATTTGACTTTCACTTGTTTTAGTTATATATGATGATGATCTTATCAGTATTGACTGGTCAATTTATATATATATATATATTAAAAGTGGTGGATAATTTTTGGATGGATATTTATTACATATGATGATTTTAATTTATTGCTCAGGATGGATGTTGTCAAATTCAATTAAATTATAGATATTTGGCTCACTTGTTTTAATTATAGATGATGATCATGTTATAATAATTATCTTGTTATTTAATCATATGAGTAAAATAATTAAATTACTTACTCTATAATCATATGAGTTATTTAAGAGGCATGATATATTTAACTAATTAAATTGAAATAAAACATATTAAATTAATAAATGTAAGCAAAACTAGAAGCAAACCAGAAGCAACCTTGGAAGCAAAACTTGGTGTTATCTAGGAAGCAAAAACAAAAGCAATTCAAGTAGCAAACAAAGAAGTAATAATGGAAGCAATTTTAGAAGCGACAAAATATGCAATAATAGTAGCCATATTAGAAGCAACAAAAGACACAAAAATGGAAGCAACAAGCAATGTTATATCATAAGTAAAATTGGAAGAAAAACCAAAAGCAAAACTGGAAGCAAAATTGGAAGCAATAGTGGAAGCAAAACTGGAAGCAAAATTGGAAGTAAAACTAGACACAAAATTGGAAGCCAAACTGGAAGTAAAACCGGAAGCAAAACCAGAAGCAAAATTGGAAGTGAAATTGGAAGCAAAATTTGAAGCAAAATTGGAAGCAAAACTAGAAGCAAAACTAGAAGCAAAATCGGAAGCAAAATTGGAAGCAAAACTAGAAGCAAAACCGAAAGCAAAACTAGAAGAAAAACCGGAAGCAAAACTAGAAGAAAAATTGGAAGAAAAACCAGAAGCAAAACCAGAAGCAAAATTGGAAGCCAACCTAGAAGCAAAACCAGAAGAAAAATTGGAAGCAACAGTGGAAGCAAAACTAGAAGCAAACCTAGAAGCAAAAATGGAAGTAAAACTAGAAGCAAAATTGGGAGGAAAACTGGAAGCAACACAAGAAGGAAAACTAGAACCAAAATTAGAAGCCAAACTGGAAGAAACAAAATATGGTGCTAATTTTGGTGCTAAACCTAGCACTAAAATCCAGCGCTAACTTGGCATTATAACCGGTGCTAAACCTGGCACTAAATCCGATGCAAAAGTGAAATGCAATTGGGCACCGAGTTTGGCACTGGCAGAAGTGTCCAATTCAAGGACTCAAATGCACTAAATTCTAATGCTATTTTAGGTGCTAATTGCCTATTTTGTTGTAGTGATACTATAGTTAATGCCATTACATCTAACACTAAAATAGAGAAATTGAGATGTAATGCTGAATTAGATAAACTTTTAAATTTGGAGAGTGGTTTGGGTAATTTTTTTAGGGAAATTAAAATACTATTAGATGCTAGATATACTGCTCATGTTGATCAAGTAGGAAAGATCTTGAGTCACAAGTGGCCCACTAAGGATGACTTTTCATTATGGGTTTAGAGGTATATGCTTTAAAAGGAAAAGAATTTAGGGATATGTGACAGGTGGTTAACCAGCAAGGCAGAGGATCAAATGCCATAATTATTCAATTACAACACACAATGCTAGAGAAGACATGACAAAAGGTTGTTAGCCTCTCCCCCATGGGCAGATCTTTGTTTTCAAATGATGCTTTTCTCAACATAATACAATTTTCATTGTTTTCTACATGTTTTTCCACGATGTAAGAGACCCCTTGCAATTATAAAAGGGATGTGTTCACTTGTATGAGGGGTTTGAGTTTTATGAGTCTTAAGTTTGGTAGATTGATTTGTATAGTGTCATTTCAAGGGAATAGAGAAAGTGTTATGTTATCAGATACTATTTTGTATGTCAAAGTTTTGATCATGATGGATAAATTTAGTACATGAGTTTTGATTTATTTTGTTTTCCATATGTTGTATTCAAACTCTTATCAGAATTAATCGAAAGTCTGATTAATTTCATTTCTATATCAAAGACATGGTCTGATTCTTTTTTCCTAGCATCTTCTTAAGGGGTAGATTAAATTTCTTTTAATAAGAATCAAGGGTTTTGAATATACTATTTTGGATCTTCAAGTAGAATTTATATTAGAACTCAAATTGGGAATGTCTACTACAAAGCATTGATGTTGAGAGCCTTATGATTGAATCTACTTGATATATTTGATGTCTGATATAGACTCTGTACCCTAGATAGGCACTAGTCAAGAAGTCATAACCCTACTAGAATCAAACCACCCTTTGAAAATCATCATGAATATCTTTTGTTTTAATGTATCCTCTTGTTTTAGAATGCATGATCTCTTGGCCTGTAATCCATAGTTATTAATAAGCCTTGCCAAGTTATTTTGAATCTTATGAATTCTTGATCTTAATTGGAGAGCATATTTGTTAGACAATACTCCATTTGTAAACTGGTGGAGAACTTTAAGTATTGTAATAGGGTGACCCCCCTTGGTTTCACAGAGCCAGAAGTGCAATGGAAAGTCATTGAATTGACTCCCGTTCATTGGCCACTACTCTAGAACCCTCCATATGAGTGCATGGCAAACCTTTAGAGGATTTTAGGTAATCGGTTGGAAACACCAATAGAGGGAAAGCCTAAGAAAGTTTGAAATTAGAGACATGGTGTTGTTTTGGAATGCCAGATCACATGATAAAGCAAAACATGGGGAATTTGATCCCATGTGGTTGGGTCCCATGATCATTGAGAATTCTTATGGTAAGGATTCTTGTTTCATTAATAGTCTTGATGGAGAATTATAGGAAATGCTAATGCATGGACAATTCTTGAAGAATTATTTATCTTGAGATTTTGTTCATCTTTTTCATGCACAATAGGTTTTAGTTTTCAAGACTTTGTGTCTTGTATTGTGCAACCATAGTTGTTTGTTCCCCATGGTGAAGTGTTTATATTTGTGTGTATGACCTGTATCTCATATTGCCATGTCCCACTAGAACATGTGTACTCGAACAGGAGCCACTATTCGAACTTATGTTGAAATTCCCTTTTATGCCTATTGCTGAAAATATTTGTTCTCTATATGTGAAGTTAGTATTTTCTAGTAATCTTGAGCCTGTCAAGTATACTTGCTTTAAAAACCCCTTAAAATGGTCCAGAATAACCAAAATTTTAAAAATAGCTAGAAAAAGCTAGATTGCTATTTTTAGAAAGTTTTCATGAGCTCATATGGACCTAACAATTTACCCAAATCTCTTGGAATGATAAACCTGCTTTAGTAAAAAGTTTCAATTGAAAATCATACACAAATAGCAAGTTATTAAACTTTTAAAATTCACATAAAAAAACTAAATTGCTATTCTGAAGGTTCAAATGATTGAATTTAGCTTCGAAAACTATCCAAAGTCATTGAAATTTACTAGAAAGTTTCTAGGTGGTAGACATCTTTAACCCTTTAGTTTTGAAAAATGGGAGCTCAAACAAACACCCAAATCAAAGGCTATGGCTCCTATAAGTTGTGCTACATTAGACATTTCTGATCAAAATTTCAAATTCCCATAAAAGCAAACTAAATGGTGGAAATTTTCAAAATCAAATGGAGGATGAAAATAGAAAATTCATAGCAATGTAATGTTTTAATTTTTCTAAAAAAATTGTAATAGTTGGCATGATATTTCAAGGAGCATTCTATATAATGTAATTATTTATCATTTGTAATGGTTCACAATATTCAAGGAAGAGAAATTGTTTGTAAAATTAAACTTTGTAATATTTTCTACGAAATAATATAGATCTTGAATTTGTTTTTATCATGTTTATTGTAATGGATTCACTTTGTCATAAAGATATGAACAAGAACTTGTGAGTTTGATTGTCTCCTTTATTGTGTTGGATTTTCATGGAGAAATATATGTTTTCAAGGGAAACAAAAAATCTTTGCCTGAACATTTGCTATGGGATTCGATGATTTGATTAGTTCATATTCAAGCAATGTGGTAAACCTTTTCAAGTCACAAAATGGGATGTGTAATTACTATGGAGGATTAGTTAGTAGATTCAGATTCATGCAAGTTATTTAGTGGGTTTAAATCATTGTAAGACAGTGATATTATTATTAAAACCTAGAGGTAGAATTTTATTATGATAGCATGTTGAATTGAAGTATAGACTGTGTGACTCCAAGGAACATGAACTAATCTTTTCTAGTAATCTAATCCACTCTCATAAATTTAGAAGATGAATAATTACACTTTGAGTATTGTACAATAGTCTTGATAGGTTTTCTAGGTTCATGATGTTGTGATTAGAAAATTGGTGAATACATTTTTAGGGGTTAGTAATTAATTGATTATCTTTGGCCATATCATGAAATCTGTCTACCATTAAAGTTGAGATATGCATAGCTAGTCTGCTAGTTTTACTATTTAAGAGATCTCAATGTAATACCCCCCTAAGTGAGGTAAAACTAAAAGAAGAAGACAAGGTTTTATCATGCCCTCTTAGCCATTGGCTTTTTTCATTAGAAAAAGAAACCAAAACTTTTGATATTAATCTTGACATTATTTAGCCTTTTAGACACCCTAAACATAGCATGACCATCTACACTTATATTCCACCATTCAATATTTTTTCCTTTAGATTAGGATGTTGGGTCCACATCTTTTCAAATCTAAATGGAATAAATTTCCTTTTACCCAACTTATTAGCATACATAACAATTAGAGAGTGATATGATCCTATCCTCATTCAAGAAGACAGAGAACAACAATATGAAGTAAACCAATCAAGAGTTATAAGAGCATGATGAAATCTTACCTATATAAGAGAAGCTCCAACCCTTTAATTTGACTAGGTATAATTAACACCTTCAAGACCCCAATCCATCAGAGCATTGTGATTGATAAAGTTTGCAAGGTCTTCCTAGCTATCCAACAAAATTTGAGATCCCCTTTTGTCTTATCTTCACTTAGAGGAGAGTTAAAGTCTCGAATAACTAGCCATTTCAAATTAGTATACATCCACCTAAAAGCAACAAGATAATTATAAAGACTTTTTCTAGCACTCTGATTGTTGAAAGCATAAATATTACAAATTATCCAAGAAATATTTTCATTTTTATGGTAAAAAGAACAACATGATTAGGATCTACATTAGGATTCCACAAGGTCACAATCTTGCCTGAGGCCCAAGCTCTATCAACACCTTGACAACCACATTTCTTGTAAAATCTATTCTAATTTTAACAACTATTCCAATGAGTATTTTAGTTTCTTGTACGAGCAAATATTTAGTTTATTTTGTCTAGATAAGTTTTCCAGAAGGTCATCCTTATGTGGGTTATTCAACCTTCTAATATTTTGGGATAAATTTTCATTTACTAGATTTTGGTGTACCCTTTGAGCAAATTGCCAAAATGGTTTTGTAGTTTCCATCTACTACATCATTTTTTGCATCTCTTTCTTTAATGTCCTTACCACTAGTTCTTCCATTTCCTTCTTGTTTTGGTCCACAATCAACTATTTTTTGCTTTTGGTAATCCTAACTTTAGATTTTTCCTAGACTTATCCTTGGATCCCTTTGATAGGATAGGAGAGCTAAGGACAATCTATGTTCCTTCAACAATTTTGTAGCCACAAGGCTCTCAAAAGCATCCTTTGTACCTAACTTTACTTCTATATCCTCAAAGACAGAGGAGTCATCTTGTCCAACCTGAAGTCCATCCTTCTCTTGGTTTGCATCCTCCTCCTTAGTTAATCTATTTCCCTTCAACATATCAACATGAGAAGTGTTTGCCTCTTTTTCAGTCTCTAAATTAGAATTAGCATATGTATTCTCCAATCTAATGTCAACCTCTTTCTTATTTCCAAAACATCCTATGATGGCAACTGGGAGCTTATGTCCTCATGACTTCGATTATTCTCTATAGACACTATTTCTTTAATTTTCTCTTGATCCTCTAATTCAATATCCTTTGACAAAAGGAGATCTATGATCTTAGTTTCTAAGAGGGTTTGGTCCTTGGATTCTCTATCCTAAATTTCTTCAAATTATTATCCTTTCCATTCACAAAGGTGTTCTCCATAGATTACCACAATATTTACCCTAGTCCTTTTGCATCCAAACCTTATTTACCTTGCTAAAAGGGGACTCCTTTTCCCAATGGCCAATTTCTTGCATTTAAAGCATGCAAAAAGAGATTTTTCAAAATCAAGATTCTATTTGCATAAACCATACTGAGAGGTGATTGAAATCTATTAAGGAAAATTAGTTTCTTGATCTATGGAAACATAGATCCTAGCATAAATAAGATGTCTCCTAGAAATTCTCACAGAGACAATGGCCATTAACTAACTAAAGGCAATAGCTATGCCTCTAAAGACTTCCTCTTCCCAAAAGTCCATGGGTGAATCAAGCATGTCTAAACTCATATAGTCCTGAGAAACATTGAAAGATTCTTTTGAAGGACCAATTCTAGGATACCACTTTTTGAAGACCAGAGATGCCTTCTATAGAAACCAAGGCTCCCCAACTAGGATATTGTAAAGGTACTCTTAACAAGAAATGGAGAAATAAACGAACCCTCTAGCCATTGCTACAATGTCTAGTTGATCTTGGCTTCACCACTTCTTCATGGCCCAGTATCTAACTAAATCAATATTTGGATGAGGGCCCATAAATTTACAAATGAATGTTATTTCCATCTTAGAAAGTCCTCTATCAACAATAATATCAGGGACTTGATTACAAAACTCACCTTTATTTGGTCTCACAACAATAGCAACTAGTGGGTTTGAAATGGCTCCTTTCCCTTTATAGCGATTACTTTGGCATTTTAGCCTAGAAGACCAACTTTGTTTTTGGACATGTAATTCCCCCAAAATAACTCCTAAAGTTTGTCCCATATCAATCTTACTTTACTCATGATCTTGGATACAATCTTCCTTATTTCCTTTGAGGTTGCCACAATCTACCTCAGACCTCCAAATTTCACAAACCTCCTTGGTTCCCCCCACCATAGTTGAAAGGAGACCCACCTTCTAGTGTATGCCATCCTATTGGCAAACATCTATAGGGTCTAGTTCCTTCTACTTCAAAATTTCAAACTCTATAGCACTATCTGCTTTCCTAGCGTCCACTTTCCCAATCACCATAATCTTCATTTTAGAGAGGGTGAATGCGGTTGTGCTTATGTGTGTGAGGACAATTATTTATTAATATTCCATTCTTGTTAATGTAATTGTAATGGAATTTAATTTAGGAGTTACAAAAGAGTTCATTCATGGAAAAGGTGGAGCACAACAATGGTAGTTATAAATCAATTAAAACTCATTAATGTCACTTTCCCCATTCTATGTGCTAGAGGTGGGGGTGGAGATTCTTGTTATAATGGATGGGACCCACATGATTTGTAACATCCATAGTGGAGCACTAGAATTAGAGATGTGAGCCATTTGGAGCTATTAGCTAGAGATGCCTTATGAGTTACATTTTCTATTAATGAATGCATAAATTAAGCACATGCGGGCATTGGGTTTTCTCGATACCATGATTTTAATGGTACATGGTTTTAGGAATCCACTTATGGTTTCCCCTCAATTTTCCTTTATAAATTGGATGCTTTGGATATAGATTTCATGGGTTATTTATATGTTCACAAGTGTTTTTTGAATGTTGTTGGATTGAATAGAGAAGTGTGTTGTATATGTACTTTTATTGTTAAAGATTAATATATATTCGAGCCTCTCTTTGATGGTGGATTTTTTCTTTGATAGGATTTATCCACATACATCTAGTGTTATGTGATGAATTATCTTGGTTTGCTGATTAGTGCTTCCACATTATATCTTAATGGGTAATCCAATGTTGCATTGTTAAAAATCATATTTGCATACTCCTTGGAGAATTAACATTTGTAGCACTTTACTTTTCTTTTACAACAAGAATGAGGTTGGGAATCGGTAGGAGAAGCAACTAATGAAAAAGGCTAGGTAGAGTGGGGGGAATGGGGGGTTGAATAGAAGAGATATGCTTAGATACATGTGTTTTAGGGGAAGGAATAACAACAAGACTGCATGGCTTTCACACATGACAATAGCTAATCAAGGGGCCATCTTGTCTACAATAAAAGTAGACATTTGGTTTATTAAAATAGGAAGTCACTTGATTTATTTCTAAACCATGACCAAAAAGAGAAATTAACTTTAGAAAAAGCTTTATTATGACTATTTCAATGCAAGCACAAGGACATACTCTCGTTCTAGCAAACTTGTAAGCATTATTCTTACACCAAATAACCGTACCTAGCTAAGCCACAATATCTTAAAGGAATGAACAAAAAGTATGGTTTAGGAATGGGAAGTTAACCTAGATTAGGTATTTTGATTTATAACATCCTTGAGGATGGAACTTAAAGTCCCATTCCTACATGTAGCAGACTTGACTATAAATCAGCCACGAACCATATTAAAGCATTGTCTAAGCATGCTTAGTGATTCCAATGGTGCAAGAAATATATTGTTTGCCTAAGCTCTTAATTGATTCGAGATTCTAACACTTGTTCTCCCAATTTGATTTTGCCCACCTATAGAATTCTAATTCATTTGAAATTCCTTGTAGGAAAAATAGAATGAATGTTCTAAGATGATATTCTACAATTACATCTTGGACATCATTAGGCAAATGTCATTCTATAGTATTACCATTAAAGCAATATCCCTGGTTAGATGGTACATTGACTATGAGCCTTGTCTCTTTAATGACTAGTAGATGTTAGTTGGATGGTACATTGACTATGAGCCTTGTCTCTTTAATTACTGGTGGATGTTAGTTGGCGTTCCATTTTGATGTACTTTGACCACCTCCACAATAGTAATACAAGGATGCAAAAAAGAGTATAAACTAAGGGATATGCACACTGATTGAAGGAGGAGCAAACTAGTGGCATGGTCACTTAACTTACTAGAATTGTTGGAAAAAATTTTGAACTAAAATAAAATATCCACTCTTGATTAAAATTATAAATGATTAGATCATGTTTTAGTGAATATGAAGATGAATCATATTTTTAGAGAGGAATGAGCTTAAACTTTAAAAGGTGATATGCGAAGCTCGGATCTAATTCTATATAGAGACATTTTATTCCCATTGTAGGAAAGCTCTTTATAGAGGAGTCACAGCTTGCTTAGTACCTTGGATCAAGACATTTTCTCAAGCTGAAATGCTCCATAAAATTCAATTTGAAGGATTTATATTGTTATTATTATTATTATATTTATATGGTTCTATGACAGCGCTTTCTCGAACAACACTCGTGTTAAGAAGAAAGGAACGTTGGTGCACATGGAACCATTTGAGCCACTCTACCCAATTTTACTTGGAAGTTGGATGCGAGACGTCTCTTAAAATATATTTGAGTAAGGAAAATTTTTAAAATCAGTGTTGGTTAAGAGCCTTTTGCGTCATTTCAGATGTCATTGTTTCACAAACTAACACGTGACAAAAAAATGACTTAAAATATGTGGCATAATTTTTATTATTCTTCTATGAATTTTGAGTTCATTTACAGTCGTGTTGGAATGGACAAGATTGAAAGGATTATTATTGGATTATTCTTGTGCATATATCTTATAATATAATTCTCATGATTTTATAAAGTGATTCTAACATGTATTATTATTTTGTGTATGTCTTTTCTAATTTTTATTTCATATATCTTGACTATAGTGTTTACTATTAATATCAAGTTTTGAAAAATTCTTTTTTATATTTGGGAAAATGCATCTAGAGTTGTGTTGAAATGGGCAAGATTGAAAGGACTACCATTAAATTAGTTGGAATAGGCAAGACTGATAGGACTACCATTGAATTAGTTGGAATAGGCAAAGACTGAATGGACCACCATTGAATTAGTTGGAATAGGCAAAATTGAAAGGACTACCATTGAATTAGTTGGAATAGGCAAGATTGAAAAGGACTACCATTCAATTAATCTTGTTCATAGATCTTATAAAGTGATTCTCATAATTTTATGAAGTGATTCTAAAATGTGTTATTATTTAGTGTAGGTGTCTTTTTTAAATTTTATTTCATATATCTTGACTATTTAGTGTTTACTCTTAATATCAAGTTTTATTTTTTTCTTGCATTTGGATAAATACATCTAGAGTTGTGTTGGAATGGGAAAGATTGAAAGGACTACCATTGAATTGGTTGGAATAGGCAAGATTGAAAGGACTACCATTGAATTAGATGGAATAGGCAAGACTGATAGGACTACTATTGAATTAATCTTATTCATAGATCTTATAAAGTGATTCTCATGATTTGATAAAGTGATTCTAACATGTGTTATTATTTACTGTAGGTGTCATTTTTAACTTTTATTTTATATATCTTGACTATTTAGTGTTTACTATTAAATAACAAGTTTTAAAAAATTCTTTTTTACAATTGAAGAAATACATCTAGAGTTGTGTTGGAATGGTTAAGATTGAAAATACTACCATCAAATTAGTTGGAATAGGAAAGATTGGAAGTACAACATTGGATTAATCATGTTCGTAGATGTTATAAAGTGATTCTCACAATTTTATAAAGTGATTTTAACATGTGTTATTATTTAGTGTAGGTGTCTTTTCTAACTTTTAATTCATATATCTTGACTATTTAATGTTTACTATTAATAGAAAGTTTTGAAATTTTCCTTTTTAGATTTGGAGAAATACATCTAGAGTTGTGTTGGAATGAGCAAGATTGAAATGACTACCATTGAATTAGTTAGAATAGGCAAGACTAAAAGGAATACCATTGAATTAATCTTGTTCGTAGATCTTATAAAGTGATTCTCATGATTTTATAAGATGATTCTAACATGTGTTATTATTTAGTGTAGGTGTCTTTTTTAACTTTTATTTCATATATCTTGACTATTTAGTGTTTGCTCTTAATAGAAAGTTTTAGTTTTTTTCTTACATTTGGAGAAATACATCTAGAGTTGTGTTGGAATGGGCAAGATTGAAAGGACTACCATTGAATTAGTTGGAATAGGCAAGACTGAAAGGACTACCATTGAATTAGTTAGAATAAGCAAGATTGAAAGGACTACCATTGAATTAATCTTGTTTTTAGATCTATTAAATTGATTCTCGTGATTTTAAATAGTGATTCTAACATGTGTTATTATTTAGTGGATGGGTCCTTTTTCCTTGTATTTTGGTTGCTATATTTTTTACTTTTTATTGTTTACTATTAATAGCAAGTTTTGAAATTTTATTTTGCTGCATTTAAAGAAATACATTTATAACTGTGTTAGTATGGACAAGATTGAAAGGGCTACCATTGAATCATTATTATCCATGGATTTAATAAAGTGATCATTAGATGTTGATCCTAACATGTAACTATCTAGTGTAGGTGTTTTTTCTCCTTGAGTGTTGGTCACTTTATCTCTTGACTATTTAGCATTAGTTATTGATAGCAAGTTTTGAGCAGTTGGTGAGATGAAAATATAAAATTTACTTTTCCACTTACACTTTTCACTATACCTTAACAAATTTTACTTTTGTATTTACTTTTATCATTTACTTTGATATTTTTAAAATTTTATTTTTGTTGCATTTGGATTTTTTTAAAATTGTCAAATTACTTTTAATATTCATGCAACCCCTACAATATTTTCACTACTATCCCTTCTAGTGGCCACATCAACAACAATAGATAGGGACAATATCAAGGTCAATGTAGTCTTAATACCATTGTCATGAAAATATCAAATTAAAGAATAAAATATGAAATGTGTTTTGGTCATGTGATTTAATACTAAGAGAAAAAGTTGGTTACTTAACTTATATAGCATAACTTTAGTGAAATAGAATAGGAAAAATTTCCTATAGATATTAAAAATTTTATTGAAGAAAAACTAACTCTTTTTAAGTAAAAAATATGTTATATTCATTTGTTTTAGTTTAATTTAAAATCTTGCTCTACATAAAAGTTCTGAAACATATCTAATATTTATTATAACAAGCCTTCTCAATTCCCCATATAGGATTTTGATACTGCACAAGTGAATAAAATTGTGAAATTCTAACATTAAGAGAAACTCTTTTATTCATGCATTGTTGAAATTAGTTCACAACACAGGAAGGAAAATATGATTAATCAAAAAAATAAACCAAATCACCCTTCTTTCATGGTTTTGTAGATTAATGGCATGTGGTAAAATCTTGAAAGGGTGATATTAGGAAGGATTCTACAAATTTAGATAATGTTCACAATGGTGTCACAAGTTCAAAATTTGTCTAATCTACACATCTCACTTTTATTCTCATTCCTATAGTATATACACATGCAAAACAATATATATGTAATCCTACAAAAGTAGGAAGATGTGAGTCTCCAAACAATGTTGACATAGAATTCCTACAAATTGTGACACCCACCCTTGTCTAACGGGTTTAGTCAAACTATTAGACTTGATTGTGGTTGTCACACTTGGAATTGGAATGTGGCATATGGACTTAAGATCCTATTATGTAGATGATATTGGAATCAAGGTTGGACTTAAATAGTTAATTTTATTGCTTATGAAGATGTAGACTTTAGAAGATAATAGCTTTGTTATTCTCAATTTGTGTGTGTAAGATACACATCTTGATTTGATAAAAAATATATTTTGTTTAACTATGATGAGGATGAATTAGTTAGGAGTGATTATGTTAATTCTCGATTGTATTGGAAAGATGATTTGCTTGCCTTTGTTGTTTCAATAATGTAGTGAATGAAAATTACCCATCTTGATTATTGCAGAATGATTATAATTGAAATATTAATATTCTAGTGAGATTGAATTGTTACAATGGATATCATAACACCTAAATTTGATGATTAGAAAAAGAATTGTGAAAAGGTTGAAATGAGATTATGTATTGATATTTAAACTTAAAGTGATTGTATTGGTGTTTGAAACACTTGGTTATTGAGTGACTCCATGTGTGTTTAATTCTTGTCATTTTGGCTATATATATGTGGGATATATTAATGTGTATGTTGGAATGTCTAGGTGTTTCCATAGCCAATGAAAATTTGGAGGTCTACTAAGTGACTCTTGTATTTAACTAGTAATACTAACCTAATCCCTAAGGTGGATTAAGGTTTGTGTTGAAATTGGAATGTTTGTAATGTGTTTTAATTGTACACTTTAATATATGAGTCTTATAAAGTTGTCAAGTGGTGAGGTGGATGATGAGTTGTCATCCAAGTGTGCATTTTCGTTCATGGGATTTTGAGGCATTTTAAAATGTGTTTTTAAAGTTTTTTATTGATTTTTGTGTGGGTTTAGGGACCCTATGTCAAGTACCTATGGTATAGGTATCTTTTGAGCCTCAAATCTTGGGCCTAAACCAAGATATGACCCCTCAAATTGACCTTGGAAGATGGGTGACGAGATTAGGTTTTGGCAAGAGGGATGGAGACTTGTCACCATTCCAATCCCAACCTCCTAAGCTCTTGGTTTGATTTGGGTGGCAGCCAAGGCTCTCACATGTGTGAGCACCCAATGTAAGAGCTCATGGGAAGAGAGCAATGTTGGCAACTTGTGTATGATGTATAAAGATGTTGTCATTGATGGAAACAAGAAAAGGAACAAGGTTAGAGTAGAAGTTTTGGTCCGGTGAAAAAGACAACCATTTTAGGTTAAGTGTTTGGTAGTATACTTAAGTAGAGACAAGGAAACAGTGTTTGCACCAGTACTGGTCCACAATAGAAGATCATATCATGTGGTTTAGGTATGTTGTTCATAGTCCTCAAATGATCATTTGTCCAAGGTTTCAGTCCTTGATGAGTACCAAAAGTCTATCTTCAAAAGTCCAAGTCTAGCAGTGCAGAGAACAGAGGAAATTAGAACAGAACACCCAACTGAATTGGTCCACATTTCTCTGCTATGGCATATCTTGTTGTGTAGTTTTGAGGTGTTGTAAAAATAAGTATGAAGCATCTAAATCCAGAGGTTCAAGTTTTGAACTTCACCGGATCTAGTCGTTATGAATGCCTAAGTATCGCTACTTGGGATGGTATAGTTTGATTGTGACAGAGCATGTGTTCCAGTGGTCTGCATTCTACCAAAAAAGGATATTTTTCTTTGTAGTTTTGGAGATATGATCTACGATATGTGAAGAGTCTCTAATATGGATTTGAGTAGGTCTTGTGGTCCTCAATGGAAGATGTTTTTTGATAGTTGAACTAAACCAGTGAATAGTTTGTGGTTAAGGCCGACATGACAGTATGATATGTGTGCGGTAAGTTTTGGTGTTTAGAACTTAATCCTAAGTAGTGAAACAATTGAGGCTGACATGTGTGAAGGTGTTTCAAATATTTTTTGGGTCCACTATAGATTTTGGAGAATGAATTTGGCTGACAAAGGACATAATGCATGACTACATGGTACACTTCAATAGGCCAACCTAATATGAAGAATTTTTTTGTTGCAGATATATATATATATATATATATATATATATATATATATATATATATATATATATATATATATATATATATATTGGATTGAATTTGATGTTTTGATGACAAGGTACGAATATAAATGTGTGAAATATATGTAGTGTAGAGTGAGTGACAAAGAGTAGAAGAAGAGAGATCTTGTTCAATATAAAAGTAGAGTAGTGCTATAGAGCAGTCAAGATGAAGAGTTTTGAGATAGTATTTTGAGCATTCATTGGAGCTACATCCATGCATGTGTAGATGTAATCTGAGTATTTCAACCTGGCAATGAGCCATTTCCTTTCTCCTTTCTTTCTCTAGGTAGCGATCCTTCATGTAGTGAGCACTTCTTTTGGGTAGTCAACCCTAAGGCAATGAGCCTTTATTGTAATTTGGTATTGTTCCTACATAATATATTGTGAGCTAACACTCACCGTGGTTTTTCCTAGTTTTGGGTTTTCCACATAAAAATCTTGGTGTTCATGTGTGATTGTTTGTGTTTGTTTCTTCTGTGTTTAATTTGCTTTATTATTGCATGCGGTAAATAGATTACTAACTTTTAATAAACAAGAAGTTTTATACAATGCCAATTCACCCCCACTCTTAGTATTTTAGGTGTTCAACAATTGGTATCAGAGCCTAGTTCTTTAGAAGAAGTCTAACATCTTGAGGAAGATCTTGGAGATTAAACACATGGCATGTAAAAAATGTCCTACTCCTCCTGAAGAAATTGATGCAACTAAGACTGAAGAAGAATGCACACTTGTAAATGAAGAAGAACTTAAACTTGCACTAGTAGATCTTGAAAAGGATGAAATAGAAAATAGGAATTTGAAAGATAATGTTAAGGAATAAGATGAGTGCATAAAGAAACTAACGGAGAAAGTCAAGAAGTTCAAGGAAAAATATAAGGAGGTTAGTGAAAAATTGATATCTACATAAGATACCTTGAGTAATCTGAAAGTAGAAGTTGTAAAAAGAGCAAAAGTAGAAGAAGAACTAAATCAGTTGGTGAAAAGTAAAACTGAAGACTGCACAAAGATTGAACAAGAAGTGAATCTGAAATCTGATCTGAAACATGCTTGGAGTTAGGAAGAAAAATTTAGAATAAGTGCTGCCCAACATGATAGAATACTTGCTAGTCAGAAAAGTTCTGATGATAAAGAAGGCTTGGGATTTGAGAAAGGTGAAAGTTCCAAAACCGGTCAAGAAAAGAATGTTGGGATCAAGAAGGACAAAGGCAAATGGATTTAGAATCAAAGGAATAGACCCAGAAGACCATTGGTTAGGAAACCAAATGCTCAAATGTACCCTTCTTTCAATGGTTATTGTAATGCATGCAATAAATTTGGTCACAAGGCTACTCAGTGTAGGAGCAGAGTAAATCAAAATGTTCCATCATTCTCTTGTTAGTGTTTTACTTGCAACAAAGTAGGTCACAAAGCTAATGAATGCAGAAGTTAGATAAGAAATAGTTACAACAATGGAAGGAATGTTCAAACTTTCAAAGGTAACTACTTTAATTGCAAAAGGTTTGGTCATAGAGCTAGTGAATGCAGAAGTCAGATAAGGAACAACTGTAATAATGGAAGGAATATTCTACCTTTCAAAGGGAATTGCTTTGCATGTAATAGATTTGGTCATGAGGCTAACTAATGTATATCAAGGATCAATGAAAGGAACAATGGACAAAGAAATATTGTATGCTTCAACTGCAATAGGCCTAGATTTTTTGCAAGATTCTGTAGGAACATGAATATGAAGAAGGATAATTAGGCAGAAATGAAGAAATTGGTACAAAAGGTAGATCTAGCAGAGATCAAGAAAGAGATGAATCAAATGTGGGTCAAGAAAGGAGTACAAGAGGTCAAGGATGAGTCCATACCGGACTCTGGTGCTGGTACTTCCTCCAGGAAGTAAATTGAGAGCTCCAGCTTAGGGGGAGATTAATGCAAAATCCTACTCCCCCAGCTAGAAATGTGGTGCTGATATCCAGGATGAAGATATGAGGTATAAGGTTGAACAACTGAGCTTCTAGAGAAGATTCTGGCAGAAAAGAAGCTGATTCGATACATTGTGAAGCAAACTTGGTCAAGCATGAGTAGCAGAGAAAAGGTTTCATAGATTTTTGAACAAAGCATTTATGGCAATCAAATTTTGATGACAAGAGAATATAAAGGATCCATTTGAAGGAAAAATCACTTTGCATTCATATTTTCAAGCGACTAAAAAGACCTGAGAAGCAAGCTAGGACAAATTCAAGCTTTTGATGAAGAAACCCTAACAAAGGTAAAAAGGTATTTACAACTCTCTCTGTTGAAAAATTTCATTTTTTGAGTTTGTAAAGATGAATTCCCCTCAAGTAGTTGAGATAATAGAGAGGTCCCACCCTAAGTTCAAGAAACATCCCTTTAAATCATTAATGACTGATCCAGATGTAGCATTTTCAGAGAATCCACATGGTGTTATGCACATAGAGGATGTTAGGGCATACATTCATGCAAACCTAAAGGACTATGATCACATAAAATTAGGGAAATTATACTTGGATGAGCTGACCACTATTAATCTTGCATTGAAAGAAGAATACAATCTCCTGCATGAGAAGAACTTGGATACCTGGTTAGATTTTCTGGTATTTTTAGATGATGCATGGGTTAGATATGTTCTAAGCTAAATTCATGATGAATTCATTTTCCTTGATGTACCCCACATAATAACAAAGGAATCTATCAAAGCAGTGACTGGCATGAGCTCTACCAGAAAAGTTCCAACCCTAAAAACCATGAAGAACAATGTAGTAATGCAGTTAACTGGTGCAAAATTTGATAAGAGGGCACTAACTGTGAATGATATTGAGAATCTGATAGTTATATTTGCATTGATGGTTATTGGGTATAAAGTTTATTTCTCCAATAGGGAGAATTTAGTGTCTACAACTACCATATACACAGCATATGATATGGTCAAGAATAACATAGACTATGACCTATGTGAGTTTCTTTGGGAACAATTAATGGAAAACCTAAAAAGAACAAAGGAAATAAAATATCCCTTTAAGTATGGAACTTTGATTAATTGTCTATTCTTTTACTTTCTGAAAGAGTTACCTTGTATGGACAATCTAGGCTAGTTTGATCATGCACTGAAGGTGCTCAAATTAGAAATCATTTGCACAATTTGGGAAATGTTGACAAACATAATGCAACTTTATGGGGTTAGTTCAAAAACTTCCAAAAGAAAATGTAGGCTAGGGCTAGAATCCCTGAGTCATTTGTAAAAAAGTATGAAAAGGATATTTTGTTCATGGTGGACAAGGACAAATTCTTCATGGAGGCTGTTGAACCTAGAATTGTATGGGTCCCAACAATGGGATATGAGGTCTTAGAGGAGGTTTTAACTGGTTTGGCAAATATTATCTTGAGAAAACCAAGAGACCCCAAGGAGGAGAGGTTTGATACTTTTGAGGAACTATCTCTCAAAGTACAACTAAAGCAAACACAATCAAAGACCCAAAGAAAGGTCAAGAAGTATGTAGAGGAAATTTCCAAGAAACATGGGTTCATAGAAGAGGAAATAAGTAAAGCAAGAGAAAAGGTAGAGGCATCAAAAGCTACAAGTACTCTGGAAGGGCAAACATCAAAAGCCCTGGAGAAGAAGGAAGAGGAGAAAATTGAAAAGGAGAAGCATGCATTTGGTCTTGCAAGAAGAACAAGAGCCTCCACCTCAACAGATGCTTCAAAGAGTTCTGGACCCTCTATTGAAAAGTCAAAGACTACAAGCATTGAAAAAGAGGTACCTAAGAAAGAGGCTAAGCCTGAAAAACATGTACTAGTGGAGAAAACTACAAAAGAAGAAGACAAGAAAGAAAATAAAGGAAACAAAAATAGTATGTGTAAGCCTGGGTGAAGGAGAAGAAGAAGAAAAAGTAGAGACAGATAAGGAAACTAAAACAAAATGGGTAAGAACAAAGGAAACCACTTCTAGTAAGAAGAAGAAGCCCTCAATAAAGACCAAGAAGAAGAAAGAAGATGAGAAGACTAAAAGTGAAGCAACGTTGTCCTTGGAAAGATTAGTTAATGCATTTTCTTAGCATGGAAATTTGAAACCCATAGATGAAATGTATGATGAAATATCTGATATAGACAAGATAATTATTGAAAACAACAGTCATTAGATATTTGGAAATGTTTAGTAAATATTTGATTGAAATTTTAGATCAATTACCATATAGCCTAGCTAGCATTATGTCAGCAAGGAAGTGGCTATGGCCAAAGAAGTGGAGATAGAGAATATGGCTTGTTGAGTCTTTGTCCAAACATAACAAAAGAAGAAAAAGCCAAAGCCACAAAGATTCTCAATGATAAATTCAAAACAAATAGAAGAGTTAATACACTTATGGTTGGTGACACTAAGAAGCTAGTTAAAGAGACAAAGGAGATAACACAGAGTGTGTTGCATGAATTGCAAATTACAACTATTGTAGATACTGATGGAGAATAACAAGTCAACAATGTTGAAACTACTAATGTTTCTCTAAAAGTAAATGTTGAGTAGAGCTTGGACCATGGTACAACCACTCCTCCAGAGAGTTTAGGAAAGGTTGAAGAAATGAAAGAAACTGAAGAAGAGAAGAAGTCTGAAGAAGCAAGGATAGTCCCTGAACATAATATCTCTAAGGAACAAGAAGAGAAAAGAGAAGAGGAAAATGAACAAATGAAGGACATTCATGCTCTGGTAGCTAAAAGAGATGGACAAGAAAACATTCAAGACCCTCTTCTGGAGAGTCAAGATACTGAAATATCTCAAGAGGAAATAAAAAGAGACACTGCTGACTCACTAAGGGAATTTCTATTAAAATAGAAGGAAGCTCAAATAGTAGATACATTTGAGCTATTGCAAGGTCAAATAAACTTGGCAACCATGTCTCCCCTGCACAAATTGAAGTTGTGTACAATGTTCCAAGCAACAACCCAAGAAGAAATAATAAAAGCTCACATGGAAGATAGTGAGCTACTTGGTGAAGCAATAAACATTTTTGAGAAGATTATGCACGACATTCAGAGAGATAGAACACTCTCTCCTACAGCACAAATGAAAAGACTTATGGAGTCGATGAATTCTAATTTTGAATCTTTTGAGCAGGCTACTGACAAAAAGGTAAGAGTTGAAATAGACAATAAGAGATTAGTTGAGCTAAAATATAAAGCTTCTCAAGACAAAATTTTGTTAGATAAAAGTATAGAATATGCATAGTTATCTCTTAAAGAAACCAATGAATTATATCAATTTTGTCTTACAAGGCTAGTTAAGACTAAGGATATAAAGGATAAAATAGATAGATGGGAAGGTTAGATAATGAAGATATCCAAAACCTATGACTCGATAAAAGATATTATTGGTAATCAAAGAGCACAAGTGGAAACTATTCATTCTAATATACATAAGATATAGACCCAAAGGGATATCATAAAGCATAGAATGAGTCAGCTCAGGGAGATAGCAAGTTTCAAAATTGCATCCCTAACCAAGTTGATAGCAACAGCAGACAAAACAAGGCAAATCACTGAAGACCCTAATACAATGAAGAAAGAAGAAGATTTGGTGTCCGAGATCAATGGGCATATACTAATTTTGAGCAATTCTAAGACTAGTTGGAATGAAGAACTGGTGCAATTAAAAATAATCTATAAAGATGTTCTTCCGAAACAAGAACAGCAAGCACTTTTGACATCACTTGTATATATGCGGTAAAGTAGAAAAACAAATTTGAGATTTTGGCAACTTGTACATATCCTTGTATTATACAACTTTCCCATTTATGTCAAAGGGTGAGAAGAAATGAATCATGTGAATTTAAACTTTTGAAAAATAATAAGGCATGAAGATAGGGGGTAGTGTATAAAGAGAAAGGAGGAGTTGTAATAGTTTTTCACATCAAGTGTTGCCATCAACGCCAAAGGGGGAGATTGTTGGAAACTTGTGTATGATGTCTAAAGATGTTGTCATTGATAGAAACAAGAAAAGGAACAAGGTTAGAATATAAGTTTTGGTTTGGTGAAAAAGAGCCATTTTGGGTTAAGTGTTTGGTAGTATACTGAAGCAGCGACAAGGAGAAAGTGTTTGCACTGGTACTGGGCCACAGTCGAAGATCATATCATGTGATTTGGATATATTATTCATAGTCCTCAGACATTCATTTTTCCAAGGTTTTAGTCCTTGATGACTAATGGAAGTCCATCTTCAAAAGTCCAAGTTTGGTAGTGGAGAGAACATAGGAAATCAAAACAGAACACGCAATTGAATTGGTCCGCATTCCTACGCTATGGCATATCTTGTTGTATAGTTTTGTGTTGTAAACACAAGTATGAAGCATCTAAATCCAGAGGTTCAAGTTCTAAACTTCACCATAGAGTCAATTCTGAATGCCTAAGTATCGCTACTTTGGATGGTATAGTTTGACTGTGATAGAGCATGTGTTCTAGTGGTCTGCATTCTACCACAAAAGGATATTTTTCTTTGCAGTTCTAGAGGTATGATCTATGATATGTGAAGAGTCTCTGATATGGATTTGAGTAGGTTTTGTGGTTCACAATGGAAGATGTTGTCTGATAGTTGAACTAAACTAGTGAATAGTCTGTGGTTAAGGCTGACATGACAATATGATATGTGTGCGGTAAGTTTTGGTGTTTAGAACTTAATCCTAAGTGGTGAAACAGTTGAGGCCAACATGTGTGAAGGTGTTTCAAATATTTTTTGGGTCCACTATAGATTTTGGAGAATGAATTTGGCTGACAGAGTACATAATGCATGACTACATGTTACACTTCAATAAGCCAACCTAATATGAATATTTTGTTTATTGTGGATATATATAATGGATTCAATTTGGTATTTTGGTGATGAGATACAAATATGACTGTGCAAAATATATGTAGTGCAGCGTAGGTGAAAAGAGAAGAAGAAGAGATATCTTGTTTAATGTAAAAGTAGAGCAGTGAAACAAATTAATCAAGATGGAGAGTTTTGAGATAGTATTTTGAGCATTCATTGGAGCTGCATCCATGCATGTGTAGATGCAATCTGAGCAGTTCAACCTGACAGTGAGCCATTTCCTTTCTTCTTTCTTTCTCTAGGGAGTGAGCCTTCTTGTAGTGACTACTTCTTTTGGGTAGTGATCCCTAAGGCAGTGAACCTTTATTGTAATTTGATATTGTTCCTACATAATATATTGTGACCTAACACTCACCGTGGTTTTTCCCAGTTTTGGGTTTTCTACATAAAAATTATGGTGTTCATGTGTGATGGTTTGTGGTTGTTGCTTATGTGTTTAATTTGCTTTATTATTGCATGTGGTAAATGGATTACTAGTTTAATAAACAAGAAGTTTTATACAATATTGATTCACCCCCCTCTCAATACTTTAGGTGTTCAACAAGCCCAAGTACATTCTTTTCTCGAATATCTCACACATGTGTGAGAGCACTTGTGGGAAGGTGTGCTTATGAAAGTGAATGGGAAGGTGACAAGTGTCACCTCCCCATTCAAGGGATTTAGATTTTCCTCCCTAATTATCCCTCCCTTTGATGAGAAGAAATGGATTTTTATCTTTTTGGATTTTTGGGAAGAGCTTGGGCTTTGGAGAGGATTTTTGAAGTGTTGGAGAACTCTTGAGTAGATCTTCTTCAACTCCATCATACTTGGAGAGATCGAGAGGTAAGCTCTCAAGAGTCTTCAAGATTTTAGTATTTTATTTATTTTCTTATGGAATGAATGTATTTGTATGTTCTTGTTTGGTTTTATCATTGTGTTGGGATGTGTTGTTTAAGAAAAATGCTCACCACTTGTGTGGTAGAGCTTGCCTTGTATTTGGGGTTTGGAAAGAGGTGAGAACCTCCTTGGGGAAAGCTCACTCCTTAAGAGGAGTTGTTTGGCTTGAGGCCTTATTTGAGTTTGTGGTTTTGTTTGAGAGGCAAGAGTGCCATCCTTATGATTATTGGATTAATAAAATGGTTAAGTTTGTAATATGAGATGATATTGATGAGAAAATGGTTAAGATGAGATATGAGAGAGTGGTGTTGAAAAAATGAGTGAGTTGCTATATGATGTCTTTCCCCTTGAGGAAAGTAGTCCACTCTCTCCACTTGTTTCAAATCCATAGTATGGATTTTGTTTTTTAAATAACCTTGGTTGGGAATGTGCTTATTTTTTGAGTGTGTGGTTGCATCCCTTGTACATGTGTGTATTTTGGGGTTACATGTAGACCTTCTAGCTCGAGAGAGGCTTGTGAGAAAGTCTATGGTTGGGTGGTGAGCATCTCCATTGGCTTTGTTGTGTTATTATGGTGTTTGTATGTTTTGGCTAAGAAAAGGGAAAGAAAAAGAAAGAGTTTCCTTGTGGATCCTAGGCTATGTTTAGAGCCCTAGAAATGTGTTAAGTCTTTGTAATTTAAGATTAGGTCAATGAGATTTGTAAAGGGAAGGGAAGAGAAATGCATTTACCATTTTGTGAATGTTGGGGTTAGTATTCTTATTATATTTATGAAAGGAAGAAAGAAATAAAGAAGTTTTCATTGATTGATTATATGGTATTAGTTTGTAAATAAATGTTTGGATAGATCTCCTTAACTCTCTCTCCTTCTCTCTCTATACACTTCAAAAGAAGGGCTATGCAAGAAATAAAAATAATCATTGTCAAAAGGAAAATTATTGCTTTTGCATTTAATATTTTGTTATAAAGTGTATTGTTGTTTCTTGAGAAAATAAATGAGGAAGTCTTTCCTTGCTAAGTGTAAATTTGTTTCAACAAAATCTCCCTCTGCATCTCTTTGAAGATAAATCTAAAGTTAGTTATAAGAAAAGAAAAGCGTGTATTTACATATGATAAAACATATATATATTTTCTTTATTTGTTTCATAGTTTTATTAAGTTGGAGCAAAAAATTATCCTTCTTTTTCATTTAAAAGAAAGGTATATTTGTGATATCATGTTTAAAAAAAAACATATATATGTTTATAATATTTCTATTTTCTTTAAGAAAAATAAACCATTAAATGATTTATTACCTTTGAAAGATATACATTTACTTGCAATTTATTAGATCAAGTTGAGTAATGGAAATATATATATATATAATGTTAATATACATTCATGAGAAAAAAATCTATTTATATATATAACACATATGATAAGAAAATAACATTTAAAATTTTTAAGTTTTTAAGTTTTAGGTTTTATAAAAAAAAAGGATATAAAAAAAAGTTGTGTTTTTAAATTTTTATTTAGGGTTGGGGGAAGGGCTCCCACTTCCCCCCTGACCGCCACTATTGCAACGGATCTGAGCAGGCCAATAACCCCCTCTTAGGGGCCCACACCCTGCTCAAGGTTGGCCCCCCTTTCAACATTTCTTTTATGAGTTTAAACCAAACAAAAAGGCCACCAAGATTTAAAATCTGATCTGTATTCATAAGTATATTTTTATGTATATATGTATGAGTTTATATATATATACATAATGTTGTGAATATACACAACACTATGTAGACACTTAAAATTGTCCATGCCTTGCTACTACGTTTTGTCCTAGGTCCTTGCATAATCCAACTTAAATCCCATTAAATCATTTTTCCAATTAACTAAATGAATCCCCTTTATTTAATTAATTCCCCCTTTATCACATATTCAAAACAATTCAAATAAACTATTTGAATTAAATCCCTCACTTTTATCACATTACAACATGTGTCACATGACTACAACTCTTCACACGCACAAATAATTTAAACAATTTTATTATTTAAATTATGAGACTCTCACTCATTCTATTTTTAGCCCCATTCATTGTGCACCATAGGCATCTTTTCCTCCAAAATAAATAAAAGAATCCCACTTATTTCCTCACATCCTAATTTTAGCCTCATGTCATAATCCACTTAATGTGCGTCATAGGCACTAAAATCAACTTTTAATCCTAGCCATACACATCACACATTTGACTTTTAATCTTGGCCATCCTATAAATCTAGCCTCACACAGGCCATTTGGGATCCATCTTCTTCTAGTATCCTCACTCTGCCAAAATTCCTCTAATCTTCTCATCTTCATCTATCTATTTTCCACTATTATCTTCATCTTATCATTATGATGAGAACATGAGCAATCAACATCAAATCAATCTTCATCAATCAATCATGCATGCATCTATCATTTGAGATATCTGAGGTATCAAAAGGTTTGGGTTGAGGTAATGCACTTGTATTGTTTTATCATTTTCATTTATCCAATTTTTTCATATACATTTTGGTGAACTCAGCGTGAACATGCTCCAAGGATCTAATCATTAGTTTTTGCAAGTTTTTGTTGCAAAAATTTTCATTTTTCTAGCCCTAGTTTGTCAATTTTGGGAGTAAATTGTTGCAGGTGACCTCCTGGGCTGAAATTGACATCACCATTGCGTCCGAGAGGCCGTTTCCATGAATTTTGACTATAAATTTGCCTAGTTTTGGTGACTAAAATTTTTGAAAAATTTTGAATTTTTTTTACTTCGTAGGCCATACCGTATAGATCCGTACAGAGCCATACGGCATGCGCAAGGATCCCTATGTGCAAATCGATTGTTATCACTGTTTTATGTTTCAGGGTTCATTTTTATGTGTTGCATGTTTAATAATCAAGCTGCAAGATTTATAGTTCGTGGTTTATACTAGTTGTAGGTTTAAACCTCTAAAATCCTATTGACCTCCCTATATATTGTTAGCCACATGCTAAAAAATCCTCTGTTTAGCCTTAAAACCCTAGCATTAACCCTAAATCTTAAGTATTTGCCATTTTCTCTAACCGATCCACCATTCTAAAGCCAGCTGACACTTCCCTTTTCTCGGTTGACACTTACCTTGTATCAGTCGCTATTGATTTTCCAAACCTACATCCCTCATCGACCCTTAAAATATTCCCTACCATGCATTGCAGTACCATTTCACATTGTGGTCGAAGCCCTAAGTCTCTGCACATCGCCTCCACACTCGTAGTCGCCACTGTATAATTATTGATCGCTGCCTTTCATTAAACTATCAACCACCAGCTTTTCTTCTATTACCACTTGAGGTTTTGTCTTCATCGCCACCAATCTTTATACCTTAAATATGTAGGATACAATTCAAAGTTGAAGTTTAAACAATGAAGGTCAAGAGTTGTTATTTATGCTCTGGTCTCCATAAATATCCTCATATCCATCATCTCTCCTTTCGACCTTATTGGTCAATGCTAAGTCACTATTGTAAGTCTCTAAGTCAAAGGTCACAATCTTAAAGCCCCTTAAGTCGCAGTCTTAAAACTCCTTGAGTTGTAGTCTATGTTTTGAGTCAAGGTTTTGAGTCTTTGGGTCGCGGTCATAAATATTGTGGTTGGAAGTCAAAAATCTTGTGGTCGATAGTCAAAAATCATATGGTCACAGTCTATATGTCACTGTCTATATGGTCTTGGTCGAACATTAAGACAATTTTTTTTAAAGGTTCAATATTTAAGTCTTAAGTTTAGGGTTTTGAGTCTTTGAATCCTAACTTTTTCTTCAAAGTAGGTGGGGCCTATTTCAAACTTTCAATACAAGACTGTAATCACAACATAAACATGCACATGTGAGAGAGAAAATTTTGCAAACCTTCAAAAAGTCAATAGTCAACCTTCGGTCAATCAAGTCACCTTTTGTCTTCTATATGCCATAAGGGTGGAGACTTTTTCTTTTCGCTATAACTGGAGCATATGGTATCAAAATCATGCAAACAAGGACTCATTGAAAATCTGGCTTGACGAAATTTGTAGTGGAGAAACTTTTATTAGGTGAATATGTCATTTTTAGGGTTTTTTGTAGTCAAATTCAAACTTGCATGCAAACTTCAAACGAACATATCTTGAGCAAAATTGATCCAATTTCAACAAAATCTTTCTTAAAAGTGCATGAAATCTTCTAAATTTTTTTATTACACAATTTATTTTTTTGTATATTCTCATCTTAATTAGTTTTTATTAGATTCATCATTTTTTTCATATCGCTTTCTGTGCAAGTTTACTTCTTTCTTTTTCAATTTTGTGACTTGTGTTAGGGTTAGCCAATAGAATATATCAACTAAATGTAAATAAAGATTAAACACAGGAATGAAAATACATAGAAATAATAACAACGAGAGATAATTTTAAAGTGGTTCACCCAAACTTGGGCTACATCCACCAACAGAGAGACCAATATTATTATCCAGTAAATCAAACCAATTACAACCAACAATCCATGCAACTCAATACCGCTACAAAATGCTACAATACATCATACCCTAACCCTTAGCCACTTTTATCAAGCCTTATGTCAGTTACAAAATAGGGTTTTTTTTTTATGTTGGCCAATAAAAAAATAACTTTCGGTGCCTTTATAAAATAATAAAAAACCATGTGAGGTTTCAAGGGTGTTGGCCCCGAGCCCCCATGGGGGCACTACTCCTCGACCCCACCCTATATCACAATAGGGAGCACACCAGGGGCATTGCCCCTAGACCCCAAAAGGGGCACTTCCCCTTGACCTTGTCTTGGGGGCACTGCCCCTTAACCCCATTAAATAATTTGGGGGGAAACTGCGTTGATTTAAGTGGGGTAAATTTAACCTCCAAGTCTGATTAGGCTCCATATAACAACAACTTGTAGGTGAATCAAAGGAGCTGGAGTAGCATTTGCAGCAGTCATACATAGCAACTTGGAATGTGAAAACAATCAGGTGCACACATTCCATCTTTCATCTCTAATCATTGTTTGATCACACATTTAGATTTTGGTGCTTAAAATGAATCTTGTCTTCAATCACACATAAAAAATTAGGTCTAAAACAGACAAGTGTCTTCCTACACATTTGGCTTTGGATCTAAAAAGAACAAGTGCTTGAACTGTTTTCCTCACATTTCATTTTCTAAGGTAAATTAACAATTGCCAATGTGAATCAAGTGTACCTCACTTGGTTTTCTTTTGTCATACCCTTCTTAGGAGGTCTTCTTGGAGACACACCACTCCAAGGGATGACCTCAATCAAGGTGTGAATCGAAAGACACCCTCCTTGGGAGTTGAAATATTGTCACTCTTGGTTAAGCCCCAAAGAACTTTATACCTTTGGGAAGTGAAGGTGAAGGGTGGGTTACCCTTGTCTCCTAGTTGTGTGGTAGGATTTCACTTTCATTTCATTTCCTTAGTCAACCTTGTGCAACCTAGATTAAGACCTATTTGGTCTGACTAGTTATAGGCTTGTTAATGTGTCATCCATGTGTGCTTGCTTAATCATCACAACATTTCAATTTCAAGTTCAAACTTAATTATGTGTCTTGCATGAGTGATTCATGTATGCATGTGTGTCATCCTTTGTTTGATCATTTCCGAATCAATCTCTAAACACAAGTCATTCTAAACTTTCTTTCCAACACAAGTATTATTGTCATATCCAATTAATTTCATTGTAATCACTCAATCACATCATTCCTCATCATCTTAATCCTAGTCAACACTTATCAAAATGGTCATGATCCTAAGAAAGCCTAATCCTAATCCAAATCCCAAGGACATACTTCAAGGAGTCCCTTTGCCTAGTCATGAAGACAACCTGAAACCTTACATACTCTGAGGTGACCCAAAATTTGTTTCTAGTGATGATGAGAACTTTGTAGATCCTAGTGATGATGAGGATCTTGTAGATTTTGAGGCATACTTGGAGGAACAAACCAAAATCCAAAGACTTCAATGTATATGTAACTCTATCCCAACACAAGAGAAAAAGATCATAGCGCAAGAACTCCACGACCTCATTCAAACACTTCACCAGGTACCCTAACCCATGAAAGGAAGCTAGGTGTGAGGAAATCGCTTCCTACACTAATCTAATGAGGAGAGATGAGTGCGAATTCTTTTTAACCCTTACAATTATAGAATGTTTAACACAACAATGGAGATATTGCAGCAATACACAACACAAGAATATAAGATATAAGTAGAGAGAGACAAGATATAATGTGGGAAAACCCTTATCAAATGAAAAATCCCACACTCCAAAACCTACACAATGTATTATCAAAACTATAATGGTTTACAATACACTTGCAATGCAAGCTCTTAGGAGTCTTTGACACTCATATCTGGAGACAATTTGATAGCATAATAGTACTTGTCAATCACTTACTACATCTCCTCTCAAGGTACCTATTTATATAGAAGTTACAAGGCAAAAATGAGCCTATCTTGAGATGGGCGTCCAACATGGCCTCATGGCCCAAAATCCACACCTAGGGACACTTATCCAACACTACAGGGTGTTCATGACACTTGTCATATCACCCCATCCCAAAGAAGTTGCCTATTCCCAAGTTGGGCTATGACAGATACTCTTACGACTGTCATAGAATCCATCATAACTATCATATCTTACAGTTGTAAGAGAATCTATCATACATAGGCTAAAAATAGCATATTCTCTTACAACATGTCATAACCCTCCTTGGGGCACCCAAAGATGCTTTCTTCCAAGATGCCTTGTGACACATGTCTTCACCTATCATAGAATCTTCCATTTACAACTCTTACGCATCATAGATTTGTCATAGGAATCTGTCATAACCGTTTTGGTGAATATTCCCTTAGACACTATCTAAGATGTTGACACATGGCAAAATATTCCTACCACCAAGTCAGATGCCTATCTCTTCATGTGAGGGCAAATTTACATGTGGTCACCTTCAACGTAGGATGACACATCACCATGCCAACTCCCACAAGATGATAATAAGGATTTGCATCCTCATTACAATAATAGGCAATAAATATATAAATACAATGAAATAATACAAGGAATTACCAAGGTTGGGACACCTTAATTCCCAACATTCTCCCACTTGTCGAACACCTTGTAAGAGCCAATGGAAATAATAGGATTTAACTGCTATAGGCCGAGAGGCCCATAGACTCTGAACACCATCTGAACTTCTTTGTGCCCACTAGTTTTGTCACTACATCTGCAACATTCTTCAAAGTGTCTACCTTCTCCAAATTTACCTTCCCATCCTCTACCATGTCTCGCACAAAGTGAAACTGTACATCAATATGCTTTGTTCTGGCATGGAAAGTTAGATTCTTTGCTAGGCAAATTGCACTCTGACTGTCACAACAAATCGTAATCTATCCTACATCAACACCAATATCTGAACACAACCTCTTAAGACAAATGGATTCCTTACAAGCATGAGTTTTTTCCATATACTCATCTTCTGTCATGGACAAAGCAACCACAAGTTGTCACTTAATCATCCAACTAATTACACCACCAAACATAGTGAACACATAAGCACTGGTGGATCTCTTGCTATCAATGTCACCCACCCAATCAGAATCCACGAATCCACAAATATAAATTAAATGTGGAGGTCCTATAGGATTACCATGATAGCATATGGAATACTTAGAAGTACCCCTCAAATATCTAAACACTCTCTTAACTGCATCCCAATGTACCCATTCAGGATTAGCCATAAATCGACTAAGGACTCCCATTGTTTGGGCAATGTCTGGTCTTGTGCAGACCATAGCATACATCAAACTACCAACAACACTAGGATAAGGTACTCTTCTCATGTCCACCTCAGTAGGAGATTTTGGACAATCATTAATAGACAACTTGGTCCCCAAAGAAATAGGAACACACAATGGTCTACAATCTACCATGCTGAACCTATCCAACATGGTCTTCACATACTTACTCTAGGTTAACCAAAGTTTTTTGTTAGCTCTATCTCTTCTGATTTCCATTCCCAGAATGTACCTGGCTGCCCCTAGATTTTTCATCTCAATCTATGCTGACAATTGAGACTTCAAATTAGAAATCATATTCTTACCATTCCCAATTAACAACACATCATCAACATACAATGCAATAATGAGAATGTGATCATTGTCAAATTTATAATACACACAATGATCTAATTTCTATCTCATAAATCCAACCGACAACACAAAGGCATCAAACTTCAAGTACTACATCCTAGGACACTGTTTCAAACCATACAAAGACTTTTTCAATTTGCAAACCAAATTTTCTTTACCTTTCTCTATGTAATGCTCTAGCTATGACATGTAAATCTCTTCCTCCAAATCACCATGAAGGAATGTTGTCTTCACATCCATCTGCTCCACCTATAAGTCATAAGTTGCTGTAAGAGATAACAGGAACTGATAGATGTTAGCTTTGCAATGGGAGAGAAAATTTCACCATAATCAATTCCCTTCACTTGTGAGTACCCCTTCGCAACCAGTCTGGCCTTGTACTTTTCAACATTGCCATCTGCACTAAATTTCTTCTTGAGAACCCATTTGTATCCAACAAGTTTCCATCCTTTAAGAAAAGGCACCAAGTCCCATGTTTTATTCTTTTCCAAAGAAGTCATTGCATCATCCATGGCCTCCTTCGAGGAATCTACATCTTTCATGCCCATAGCCTTTGTCACAGTTCTAGGCTCATCAGTATTAGTAAGCAAGGCAAAAGCACAACTAGAATCAAGCAATGAATAACCAAACCTATCAGGCTACTTCCTTGTTCATGTAGACCTCCTCAATGGCTAAGGTTGAGGTTCTACTTCTTCTGAACTTTCAGAGCTACTAGAGGTCTCCTCATCATTAAGTCTCATAGCGTCTGTCAATTCAGTCTTCTCAGGGGTAGAAGGAAACTGGACCACATCCTCTTTCTTTTCTATTTCTTCTAGCTGTAGAATAATGGGAGAAGGTGTTAGCTCTCTAAAAATAATACTTCTGCTAGACAACACTTTTTCAGCCGCAAGATCCCAAAGCTTGTATCCTTTCACATTGACACCATAGCCAATGAAAATACACTTAACATCCTTGTTCTCCAATCTAGACCATTTCTCCTTAGACAAATGTGCATATGCCTCACAACCAAAAACACAAAAATGTCTAACTGAAGGCTTCTTACCAAACCACACCTCCATAGGTGTCTTACCAACAAGAGCTGATGTAGGAGACCTGTTAATTAGGTAGCAAGCAGTGGCTACATCTTTAGCCCCAAATTTTTGTTCAAGGCTTGCTCCACTAAACATACTCCTAGCCCTCTGCATCAGTGTTATGTTCATCCTCTTTGCAACTCCATTTGTTGTAGGGTGTATGGAGTTGTCTTATGTCTTTCAATCCCTTGCTCTTTATAGAACTTATCAAACTCTGCCAAACAAAACTCACCACCATTATCAGATCTCAAACACTTAATCTTTTTACTAGTCTAATTCTCAACAAAAGATTTAAACTCTTTGAACTGACTAAAGACTTCAATCTTGCTTTTAAGAAAATAAATCCATGTCTTTCTACTGTAATCATCTATAAAAGATACAAAATATATGGATTTGGAAATCGAAGGAACACTAATAGGACCAAACACATCACAATGAATAAGGTCTAATACACTAGAAGACTTGTGAGAACTAGAGTAAAAATGAACATGGTTTTGTTTTCCATATATACAATGTTCACAAAAGTCAAACTTGAGATTACAATTATTTAACCCCTCAACAAGGTTTTTATTTTTCAGGGTTCTAAGACCCTTCTCACCAATGTGACCAAATCTCATATGCCATAACATTGTCTTTTCAGCAAGAAGCTTAACTTCCAAAGCATGAGCACCCTTGGGTACACAAGATGCACTACCATCAAAATTTGTTATAATAGATTTCTTCACTGCTTGTTTAAATGGTGGGGATGAAGTGACTACAGCTCTTTTCTTCAAGTTAGAAGAACTATTGCACTGTGAAGTGCATGCCTCTAGCTAAAACAAAGTGCATCTCTGAGTACCCTTCGCAAGCACCATAGATCCTCTAGTCATCTTGTATCCATCCTTCAAAAGGACAACTTACACACCTGCATCATTCAACATACTTACAGAAAGTAGGTTCTGTGCCAAGCCTGGGATGTGCATAACCCCAGTGAGCCCCCTCACTCATCCATTAGGGAATCAGATTGCGACCTTTCCACAACCAACAATCTTCAAATGAGAATTGTCACCCAGGTACACTCTTCCACCATCAAACTCTTCATACTTCATGAACCAGTTTCGATGCGAGGTCATGTGGAATGATGCACCAGAATCTATCAGCCACACATCATTAGATGCATGGGTGGCCAGGGCTACGATGAAGGCATCACCATCATCTTGTGACTTGTCAGAATTTGAATCTGGGGTATTCTTCTTCTTCTTTTTGTTTTCCTCTTTGCATTCCTTTTAGAAATGCCCAGTTTTGCCACAGTTCTAATAGAGAGCCTTGGAATTTCTAGGAGATTTGGATCTCCCACAAGATTTGTATATACCCTTCTCAGCTTTCTTGTCCTTCTTTTTCCCTTTCTCCTTGGGTCTTCCATGAACCACAAGAGCCTCTTTGGCTGCCTCAGAAGACTTTCTCTGCATCTCTTTAGATAACAGTGAAGATACCACGTCATCCATTTTGAATGTGGATGTGGTGCTCCCAATAGCCATAACAAGATGATCCCATGAGTCCGGCAAAGAACAAAGAAAGGTCATACAACGATCCTCCTCCTTCATCTTCACACCAATGGATGTCAATTGTGCAACTAACATGTTGAAAGCATTTAGGTGATCTGCAATAGATCCTCCATCCTCCATCCTCAAAGGATACAAGTTATTTCTTAGAAAAAGCTTGTTCACTAGGGATTTGGCTTGATAAACATCACCCAGCTTCTTCCAAAGGTCTTTCATGGTCTTCTCCTCATGGACATTTAACAAGATAGAATTAGCTAGACTGAGACTTATGAGACCCTTAGCCTTCCAATCCTTGAGATCCCAATCATCTTGTGCCATTATGGTTGGTTTTACACCGGATACGATTTCCCATAGGTCTCGATCAACAAGTATGTCTTCCATCTTAAGTTTCCATAACTCAAAATTTGTTCATTGAATTTCTCCACCTCTAATCTTCTGGATGTGTATGCCATCTCCTTCCTGCAACAAGATTACAAAATGCTCTACACAAAGCTCCCACTCAACCTAAGATTAGCTCAAAAAACCCCTACCCAACAACTAGGACCAAAGCTGATCAAGCTCTGATACCAACTGAAAGGAAGCTAGGTGTGCAGAAATTGCTTCCTACACTAATCGAATGAGGAGAGATGAGTGCAAATTCTTTTTAACCCTTACAATTATAGAATTTTTAACACAACAATGGAGATATTGTAGCCATACACAACACAAGAATGTAAGATAGAAGAAGAGAGAGACAAGATATAACATGGGGAAAACCCTTATCGGGTGAAAAACCCCACATTCCAAAACTTGCACAATGTATTATCAAAACTATAATGGTTTACAATAAACTTGCAATGTAAGCTCTTAGGAGTCTTCGACACTCATATCTAGAGACAATCTGGCAGCATAATAGTACCTGTCAATCACTTACTACATCTCCTCTCAAAGTAGTTGTTTATATAGAAGTTTACAAGGCAAAAATGAGTCTATCTTGGGATGGGCGTCCAACATGGCCTCATGGACCAAAATCCATGTCTAGCGACACTTATCCAACACTACAGGGTGTTCATGACACTTGTCATATCACCCCATCCCAAAGAAGTTGTCTATTCCCAAGTTGGGCTATGACAGATACTCTTACAACTCTTACAACTATCATAGAATCTGTCATAACTGTCATATCTTACAGCTGTAAGAGAATCTATCATACATAGGATAAAAATAGCATATTCTCTTACAATATGTCATAACCCTCCTTGGGGTGCCCAAAGATGCCTTCTTCCAAGATTCCTTGTGACACATGTCTTCACCTATCATAAAATCTTCCATTTATGACTCTTACGCATCATAGATTTGTCATAGGAATCTGTCATAACCATTTCAGGTAATATTCCCTTAGACACTATCTGCCGTCACATGGAAAAATATTCCTACCACTAAGTGGGAAGCCTATCTCCTCATGTGAGGACAAATTTACATGTGGTCACCTTCCATGTAGGATGACACATCACTGTGCCAACTCCCACAAGATGACAATAAGGATTTGCATCCTAATTACAATAATAAGAAATAAATAAATAAATATAATGAAATAATACAAGGAATTACCAAGGTTGAGACACCTTAATTCCCAACAACCCCTAGATCAACAGACCATACAAATACTCAAAGTCCTCATTCAAAAATTTCAACAAAACGAATCACTAAAAATACAACAACTCCTAGTCGAAGTCCAACAACTCATGCAATATCCATCTCCAAATCTTCCACAACATGAGCATTCTAGTACTAGTCACTCCTCACACCAAGATCAAGAATCCTAAACCATCTTAATGATATGCTTGACAAGGGAAGTACCATCTCAAGTTTGGAATCATACATCGATCCATCTACTAGTCCTCCATCATCATCCTATAGAATGCCTATACCAAAGCCTACTAGTCCTACACCAACATCACCATCAAGCTCTAATCCGTCAACCAACAAATCCTTGAATGATTTTCTCAAATAATTCTTTGCAAAATCTAAAAGCAAAAGAAAAGATATAGAATTATCCAAATCCACCAATCCATTAAATCCCTTTGACCCTCCATCCGACCAAAGTCCAAGCCCTAAGTCTAATACATCCTATACCCCTCTTATCCTTCCACCATACGACCTATCCACTAATAGTCCTAATCTACCTAATCATGAGCCTTCGACTTCCACCACCCCTCCACCTATAAAGGATGTGATCCAAGGGCCACTAGCAAGGAATAATCCATCCCCATGTCAAGTACGCATTGATGAGCCTACCAAAGAACCTTTGAATGCCATGTCTACTTCTTCAACCCCATCATATGGTCCACAACCCCTCGAGCCTATTAAAAATTTTCCTCCCATGAGTTCATTACCTTCTCATGTTATTGACCAAGAGCTTACCCAAGAGTCATCCACTTCCATTGAAACAAACCAAGAGGTATGTTAAGATCACAATCCTAAGCATGTGGAAATATCAAGCCCTCATCCAAATCAAGATCAAAGCATCTCTAAGTTCAACTCATCCATGACATATATGTTTTCTATGATCAAGATATTATTTGTGATTATTACCCTATTCATGAGTAAATTTATCCTATGTATAACACACTTAATCCTATTTTTGCTCCCATTTGTGATCAAGGTTCTATCTATGATCATGACAACCATGATGATCCTCTTAGCCAAACTTAATACATTTCATGATCAAGAGATTATCACTCCACCTACCCATGATCCCCAAACATCCACTTGTCATGAAGAGACACATGCCTCTCAAGCACACATTGAAGATCAAACCAATAGCTTGGATCTACATGCACATAATCAAGATCCTAATCATCCTTGTGTGTCCACTATCAACCCCATTTCCAATCCATCATCATATCCACTTGGTCTATCCACCTTCATTCATGAATGTTCCTCCCTAGGAACATAACAGCCTCTATCCACCACTTCACCTTCTTCACCTGATAAGGAGCTTGTGTCTAATGTTTAAACTACACCTAGTCCCATAGTCCATCACATACTCCAAAACATGAACTTCCATGGTAAAGGCTTAGGCCTTCATGAACAATTTATTTTGGAGCCTATACATGTCAATGTCCCTCCACGCTCATATGGCTTTGGACATACACCCCAAGGTAAACAATCTATAGACGTTGGTAATTCCTCCATTCCTCCTAAGTCCACCACTTTCCATCACAAATCTTATCATACTACCAAAACATACGTTGCCATTCCACCTCCATCATCTTACCAATGTAAAAAGCATGTGACCATACACCTTCCTCCATCCAATTTACCTCCACTTCTTCCAGCTCCTAATATACCACCATCCACTTTACCACTAGTGCTTCCAACACTTAATATCCCTATCATCCATAAAACCCCTTACATTCCTAATCATGACCAACAAATGCACATATTGTCTAAACATGAAGCTTCCACTCATTCCACCATGCGCATGGGATTCAAAAATAAACATTTGGATGCCTCTACCCATAAATCCAAAAATCCTAAGGGTACTAATGCCTTCTGACATCAATTCAAAAAGTAAAAGCAAAGTACATTAAAAAATCCATCTAAAAGGCTATCCAAGCCTATACCTTCAAAAGAAAAGGCTAAAATTAAAATGGTTTGGGTACCTAAACAAAAAGAAAGAAAGTCAAATGAGGCATCCACATCACAAAATCCCAACCATCCTCTTCCTTCCAAAAGTACCACTCCATTCAAAAGTTTCAAATTCCAAAATCCCATAAGCAAAACAAAAATCATAAAAATATTAAGTCTATGGGGGTACCTAAAGCACTTCATCATCCACCTCCTAAGAAAACGTCTCCATTGCTTCCTACACCACCTTCCAATCAAAAGCTATGTTTAACACAGTGTGTGCAACTATTGGTCATGGTTCCCTTCCATTACACAACTCCACATACCTCCATCACCCCATCTTTCAACTATGATCCTACATGTCTTCACCATCATCTTCCTATGGTCCATGCTTTTGGATAAGTCTTTCACCCATTCTTTTGTATAAGTCCTGCATCATCCACATCATAATCCACTATCTTTCCATGCATAAACCTTTCATAATCCACTATCTATCTACTCCATCTTCCTTTCATGCAATTCCCTACCAACATCTATGAGCATCGTGACATTTGACATGGTCCATCCAATGACATCCATCTCTAGAAGGACTATCGACTTTCATGGAACTAGACATTTGAGTCCCTCCTATCCTTCTCCTATCTAAAAATTAAAAAACAAGTCAAAAAAAAAGTAAAGAGAAATCATTTCATCCAATGGTGAAAACCACCCTTGGTGGCACCTTGGATAAGTACCATGATGAAAACTTGGAAAACAAATGTCATGTGTAGGTTTATCTTCTATGTCACTTACACTTGGGGGTACAATGTCTCATCTATCCAACCCATCATGTCATACCATTTCCATCTGACCTACCATCTTTAGCCATCATACATACCTATCATATTGAGTCCCCTTATCCACCCTTCTCCTTTTGATCTTGATGAAGACATAGGGGCAAAATGTTGAAACATGTTTTTGGGTATCTCTTGACATACCTCATCCTTTCCAATCCAATCTTATCACCACCCTATTGTCATAAGCATTGTCATGAAAAATCCTAAGTATTGTACCTAGAACGGGGCATGTTATTCCTATGTGACACAGTCCTTGGAGATCACATCCTTTCTCCTTTATGATGCCTACATCCCTTCCACTATCGCCTATACTTTTATCTATCCATTCATCATGAGCTTTCCATGGCCTATTTTTTTATCCATTCACCTATCATGAGCCTTCTATCCCATAAACTATCATTTATCCATTTATCTATCCATCTATACAATCCTTCTTTCATCCTTGCCTTGGTTTTCCCTTGTCATTGGTATGTAGCACAAAGGCTATCAAAATTGTCATCCAATGCCATCCCAAAACATATCAAAAACCAAAAAAATCAAATATTCCAAAAATCCAAAAAAAATCAAAATAATTTCAAAATTCAAAAAAAAAAATTCAAAATATTCTCAAAATCTAAAAAAAAATAAAAAACATTCAAAAATACAAAAAATCAAAACATTTTCAAAAATCCAAAAAAAATCAAAACATTTTCAAAATCCAAAAAAAAAATCTCAAAATTCAAAAATACAAAAAAATGGAAAAAGGTCCTGAAAAAATACAAAAAAATCAAAACAAACCAAAAATCCAAAAAAATACAACATTCCAAAAATCCATGCAATAAAATCAAACCAATCATCAAGACAAATCAATCATCCAAATCAATTCTTCCAGTCAAAACAATCTTTATCAAATCACTTCTTCTAATCAACTCAATCCAATCATCCAATCATTCCAAGCAATAAACTTAAATGCAAATAATCTTTAATCCATACCAATCAAGTCAATCAATCCTGCTAAATTATCCAATTACATCCTTGGTTTTGTTCCAATCTTGCTATCAACAAAATCAATCGATCAATCATCATCATAATCAATGGGATTTCATCCTCAATCCTAGTGTTGTTCTCAGGATATATCATTCCCATATCAACAAACACAATCCTCACGTTGTTCTCAGGATAAATCATTCCCACATCAAACAACATTATCAATTAATCAATCCATCAAATCAATCAATCAATCAATCAATCATTGGTTTACAACTTGATAGGGGCAATATCTTGTTTGGTTTTGAATCATTTGTGTATTGTGTGTGTTATCATTTTATCTTGCATTTGTATCATTCCTATCTAATATTCATATCATGTATCCAGACAAGGTTGTATTACATTAGGTGCACAAGGCACATCATCACCTTGGTCCTTATACCTTGGTGCATAATGTCTAGCACTATATCAAACATCATGGTTGTTCACTTTCATTGCAACATAACACATCATTCATTTCTTCTATCCATTCCCTTGTCTTTCTTTCTTGACCAGTCTATTTCATTTCGAGATTCTACTCGTGTTTGTCCAACCCACCTATCCTCTCGAGGGGGTATCATCATCCTATCCTCCCATCATTATTCTTTTCCTTTAGCTATACCTTTTCTTCTTTGAAATGATGTTACTCGACATAAATCTCATCATCTTGAACATCATCTCAAAAAGGTGCAAAATGTAGACACTTAAAACTATCCATACCTTGCAACTACACATTTTTTCCCAGGTCCTTGCATAATCCCACTTAAATCCCATTTAATCACCTTTCCAATTAATTAAATAAATCCCCTTTATTTAATTAATTCCCCCTTTATCACATATTCAAAAAAATTCAAATAAAATATGTGAATTAAATCCCTCACTTTTACCACATTACAACATGTGTCACATGATTACAGCACAAATAATTTAAATATGAGATTCCCACTCACATCCTATTTTAAACCCCATTCATTGTGCGTCATAGGCATCTTTTCCTCCAAAATAAATAAAAGAATCCCACTTATTCCCTCACATCCTAATTTTAGCCTCATGTCATAATCCACTTAATGTGTGTCATAAGCACTAAAATCAATTTTTAATCCTAGCCATACACATCACACATTTGAATTTTAATTTTGGCCATCGAATCAAATCAGCCCCATCCTATAAATCTAGCCTCACATGGGCCATTTGGGATCCCTCTTCTTCCAGTATACTCACTCTGCCAAAATTCCTCTAATCTTCTCATCTTCTATCTATCTATCTTCTTCTATCATCATCTCAACATTATGCTGCAAAAAATGAGCAATCAACATCAAATTAATCATCATCAATCAATCATGCATGCATCTATCATTTGAGATATCTGAGGTATTGAAAGGTTTGGATTGAGGTAATACATTTCATTGTTTTATCATTTTCATTTATCCAAATTTTTCGTATACACTATGTATATATAGTGTTGTGAATAGTATTGCGTATATATACAGTGTTGTGTATATTCACAAATATATATATATATATATTAAAACAAAAGGTGCAGATATATATCCTTCTTAATATATATATACCAATCAAAGAACTTTTAGTGGAAAACTATAAAATTGTAGTGAGGAAATTAGAACAATAACACATTAGAAAGCTTCTATAAAGAATTGTAGAAAATCTAATTATAGAAAACATTTACACAAATTGTACTAGGATAACTAGAAAATATAGCCATAAGGAAATAATCTCCCCCCTAAAGAAAGAGACTTCCTCATTTAGTCTCTTTTCAAACCTGCAAGTAAAAATGAGCTCTCTAGAAGACCATAGAAAACTTATAGGCAAATGTTAGGGTTTGAGAGTTGCCCTAATTCTTTTAGGCCACTAATTTGACTTTAAGTTTAATTAATCTCACTTTAGATTAATTAAAATACTTTAGTAACATTCTATAATTAATAATTAATCCGAGTCAACCTTAGGAAAATTTTATCTTCCCTATAATTTTAATTAACTTTTCCTGAGTTAGGAATTGAACTTCTAAGTGAATTTTAATACATTTTAATTGTCTTTTGATGGAGATTATTATCCCTTGTGTTAAATTGACTTTTGAGAAACCTTTGGTAGACTTAGTTGGACCTTAATTTATTAAGGTTACTAAAGGCTAGTTAATTGTTTTAAATCAAAATAAATAGTGTTAATTTTTTAATGTTTTTCTTTGGTGCATGTTTAATTCAATTGAATGTTTGAATTTAAATAATAACATTTTCCCATTATAATTAATTAAATCTTTAATTTAATTAATTAGATTTAATTTTTTTAACTAGGGTTTTAGGTCCTACTTATTTGGAAGAACATAGGGGAACGTCACCTCATAGTACGGACTCCCCTTAAGGCAATAAACATTGTGTAACCTAACCCTAACTAGGTTGCCTTCATAATCAAAGGGGTGTGAAAGGAGTTTCACACTACCCTTCCTACATGTCATTCTTCCCCTCCTTAGTGTGGCATACCATGCATACATTGCACATGCAACAATGTTAGGTGCATGTGTTCAACTTACACGCATGTTGCATGCGAGTTATGTGATGTTTATCATGTTGTTTTACAAAAAAAAAAAATTGTTGGTTGTGTTTCTTGTCCATGTGTTAAATTGTGGGCATGACACAAATCAATTTAATTTCCCTCATAATGTAATAAACAAAGATAATATCTTATATTAAGAGAAACCAACTAACCTTTAAAGTGTTACTTTTTGCAATATTGATGATATCCTAATCTTGTGGATCTTGCATTTCTCTCTCCAAATACACAAACCCAATTGTATGACTATAAACAAAAAATTCTTCTTGTAATTTCTATTATTTGTTCTTAAATGTATTAGCATACCTATTGAACCTTTGGCCATAATTACTAGTTACTAGGGGAATCAACAACTATGGCTATTCTTAAATATTTATTGATTCAATAGTCAAAAGAAAAAAATTACAAATAAAAATAGCATAACTATGTATCACTTTAGCATGTGGAGGAGGTATAAAATTACCATTGATTGTTTAACTTTCAAACTAGATTTAATGATCAAGTAGAGTGGGAAACTATCGTCCATCTCAATTATTAAAAATCTTAGGGTTAAATCTTGGGAGGCATACCCATATAAGGGTAATTATACAAAGATGGGGTGTTGAGAAGTGGCTCAAATATTATTTTAAGTTGTAATAGGGCGTGTGCATGAAGATAGGGGACCAAAATGTGGCCACCCCACTTTTTGGTCCAAGAAAATAACAACGTGATCACGTTTAGGCTCAGTAATACTGAGCCTAAAACATGATCATGTTATTTTCTACTAAATATAATAAAAAATAGACCCATGACCTTTTTGTTTCATAGTGATTTTAAAGAGAGGAGAAAAATGTGAGTAGAGTTTTAAAGAAAACATGATTTGAAAAATTTGGAGAACTCCATCAAGCAAGATGTCACTTTTCCATTCCCACTATGGACGAGTGCAACAAACTCAACAAACAAAAGTAGGTAGGGTTTATATCGTTTTTATACATTTCAAAATTAATTGAATTTATTTTTCATTGTTTTAATTGAATTTCTATTCTTAACTTTCAGTTAATGAACTAGTACAAAACCTAAACCTAGGGGGTCAAATTCCATGTGAGGAGGAGCCTCAAAACCCTCCTCAAACCTCTCCTTCACATCCTCTCCATCCATGTGACACACAAGAAAATTATTTAGGGAAAATCCAAGAAAACAAAAAATAGCTTGAATCCTTAGTTCAAGCATTAAAAACTCCAAATACAAGCACCAATTGCAAGAGAGCCCTTGATAGTTCATTAGAGGTGATTATTTCTCATATTGAATTAATGATAAACCAAATCACCGAATGGAATGACTATAGGGAGAGGTGTCAGTGATTCTATGGTTACAAATTATTGTACAAACAAGTTAAAGAAAAAAAATTATGAAATTTGAATTATGTGCACTTTTTATCAATCCTAAAACTAATCAACCACTACATGAGAGTTGCTAACAATTCTTGATTCATTGGTGTGTGTACGAGGGTATATCCCAAAACTTTTGGGATAAATGGTATATGTTATTTGATGACCTTCCCTATAATAACAATGAGGTCCCCCAATATTTTTTGTAGAAACTCTATTGTGAGTTCATCCACAACAAGATTCCTAACTACTTCAACATTCAAGAGTTCTAAGGTAGAGGTGGTGGCTCTACACAAGATAGACAGGGGAAATCATGACCAGAACCATCCACTTAGACCCCTCATGAGGCCACAACATATCTCACTCCCTTTGAATTTGAAGGAGAGTGTTGAGGTGGAGACACTACATTATCTGAGTTCCCTCACCCATTCTTTGGCACAACATAGTGGTGACTTACAGATGATGTTGTAGAATATTGCAGTGCACCTAGGATATTTTTATGTCAAATTCTTGAAATTTTGTTTGATGAAGACTAAATGGAATTTTAAAAATAATGTAATAAAGCCTACTAAAGGCATTAAATTGTAGTGGAGGCTTAGAATAGACATTTACTTTAGTGGAGTATGATGTTTCCTATAGTTTAGGATAGTCTATTTTGGGTGTCATGGTGGACAGGGTTTTTAATGCCTTCTTTTTTAGGATTTCCCATGATTTGGGAGTCTTGAAATCATGGAATTCATTGTAAACATATATAATTTACCTCTCACATGTCATTGAGATGGATTTGATGAAGTTTGAAAAGAAGAGAATAAATAAAATACTACTTGCTGCCCTGTATTTCTGATTTTTCTGTCTTATTACTATTTTTCTGTTGTTCTTTTATCTCATACTTGCCCGTACAATACAATCAAGGGAATAATTGACCAAAATGGTGTAGGGGAGATTCTTACCTCTCATTTGCATCTAATAAGAGGGAATGTCATCATAGTTTAGGCATTTTATCAGTGTTTTGTGCAGATTGATCTTAAACCCTTGTTTTGAGGGTTTTAGTGAGGTTTATGGATTACTAACCCATCCATCTATGTTAGAGGCCCAAAATGGATGGAATATGTTTAGGATGGTATGTTTTCTAATGGGTTTTGAGTACAGGAGCAAGGGACAAATGTAAGTGGGTGTTTGGAGCCATTGAGGCCTAATAGCTATATGTGTTGGGCTAACTAGCTCTGGTAGAGTGGAGATTTGATCATGGAATGACTTGGAGTGACCTTGGACTCCAAAAACTTGTGAAATATATCTATTTAAAACCTATTGGACACCTTGAAATAGCATTTGGAAGTTTGGAATGAAGTTTGTGAGCACTTTGTTTGTAAAACTAACTTAATTAGGCATAGTAGGAAACTGGTACAATCATGTTTTGAGCTTTGTGTTCCAAAGGACCCCCTATTGCATGTTTTATATGTTGAATAAATTAGAAATGGGTACTCAAAAAGCCCTTAACAATCTTGTTTGGAGGTCTGCAACAAAAGTTATTACTTGACAGTCCCTTTTTTAGGGCTACAAGGAAGTTGGAGCAATTGTGAAGGAAGGGGTACAAGGAGGTGCCTCCAAAGCATTTTGATGGTTTTGTGAGCATATAATAGTTAGACATAGGTGGTCTAGGGTCCCTAGAAAGTTTGGGAAGGAGCCCATGTGTATGAACCCAAAGGTGGTGCTGTTGTTTAGTGTTAAAACAATGGACAAAGAGAGGACAATCATGTCCAGCTTGAAGACAAATGGAGTAGCTAGGCCCACAAGGGCCTAAAATTCTTGTTTTCCCTACCATCCCCTACATCCTCTTCCCCTAAGTAGTTGGTTGTGACCCCTCAGTGGTGTTTGCTCTGCATCAGAGTAGTACATGTCATTGGTCCCTACATCTTTGTGGATCATGTGGGGCTTTGTGTGATTATGGGACCTAGGATGCTCCCCATGTAGATATTCTAGATGATGCTATAGAGTGTCAGGACCATGTGATGCAAGGGAAACAATGGGTGATGGAGACATCCTTATTGAATGATATTGTAGTGACAGATGAGATCTTGCAGGATACATTTGGTATTGATACCCAAGAAATTTTTAAGAAGGTTCTACAATTTAATATGTTTGTATTTGAAATCTCTATAATTAATTATATGAATAGATATTATATGTCAAAATTATAATATGTAATTGTCTGCACTATGAAATTCTAGGGTCATAGTATTCATCCTATGTATGTTAGTCATCCATTGTAGGGTTACGAGAGGAGGTCTAGTCGACAAGTACGTAATTTATCACAAGATCGTAAATATAGTACATGTAAACTTTTTGTCATATATCAATAGTAATCCTATTTAGTGAAATCTCATGATGAACAAGCGGATGTTGGAGATTCACCATCATAAGGATTTCCTTGGTCCCCATGTAGATGTAGTTTCACTGAGGTAAATTTTACCATTTCTAATCATTATACATTTAAATAATGTTATGTATCTATTTTGGTCAAATAAACTTGAACTTTATTTTTAGATGTTGACAAGTATGGTAGATACTCCTCCTCATCTTCATCAGATAGTCAAGGTGGGCATTGCTACATTTGTTTTGTTTACAAATCCTTTGAATGAGGTATGAGCTAGTAACATGTAAATGTCATTTTGTGTTTATTATTTTATCTTGACATCATTTAATGTACATAAATGATGTTCATGTTACTCAATTTTGGTTCTTCATGCTTCTCATAGGAGCTCATAACTCCAACACATCTAGTGACAAATGAAGAGAGACAAAAATGATCAAGAAGAATTACCAAATAGCAGTATGTGATTGATTACATATATCATGTTATATATTTTGAACATTTTCTATATTAATGTGGATATTGTTTGATTGTATTAATAGGTGGAACTTCAAAAATCTCTATCAAGGAGGTCTAGTCGATAGGTGAGAGAGGATGAGTCATTGGCTAGTTCTCCATCTTCATGGCTAAGCAAGGGTAGTCGATTATTTGATAGCAATCCATAGGAGATTTGATTTGGGGACATTTTGTTACATATGCATATTTGGCTTTGTAAACATACTTTTGTATGTTACCAATGTATATTGTTGTATATGTATGTATGGCTTTATTTGTACATGGCTATATGGCTTGATATATACACTATATGTTATTTTCATGACATTATGTATATATGAGATTATGTATAATTTCATGACACTATATTTTTACGACATTATATATATTTTCATGACATTATATATATGTTGATAGCATCCTTGAAAAATACATTTTGTTCATATCTTGCAATCATTGCACTCCAAAAGACTGCATTTCTTTGAAGCATCATGTCAAATAGTTCACACGCCTTGTCTATGCTTCCACTCTTTGCATACATGTCTCCCAAGGTAGTTGTAACTACACCATCTAACAAAATTCCCATATCCTTTATGCTTTGATGGATGTCCATACCTTGTTCCAAAGATCCCATTTTGGCATAGGCAAGGAGGGTGTTGGCTAAGGTTGTGGAATTTGGTTTTACACCCACCAATTGTATTTGCTTGAAATTTTCTTTAAAACCTTATCAAAAAATCCATTTTGTGTATATCGTGCAATCATTGTATTCCATGAGACAACATTTCTTTGAGGCATCATGTCAAACAATTCACGTGCATTGTCTATGCTTCCACACTTTGGATACATGTCTACAAGGGTAGCTGCAAATACATCTGATGAAATCCTATATCCTTTATTCTTTGATGGATGTATATACCCTATTCCAAAGATTCTAATTTGGCATAGATAGGGAGAATGCTTGCAAAGGTTATGGAATTTGGCTTTACACATGCCAATTGCATTTTCTTGAAGGTTTCTAAAGCCTTATAAAAAAATCCATTTTGTGCATATCTTGCAATCATTGCATTCCATGAGATAAAATTTCTTTGAGACATCATGTCAAATAGTTCGTGTGCATTGTCTATGCTTCCACACTTTGCATGCATGTCTACAAGGGCAGCTGCAAATACATCTGACAAAATTCTTATATCCTTTATTCTTTGATGGCTATCCATACCCTGTTCTAAATATCCTAATTTGGTATGTGCATGGAATATGCTTGCAAAGGTTATGGATTTGTCTTTATACGTGCCAATTGCATTTGCTTGAAATTTTCTAAAGACTTTTCAAAAAATCCATTTTGTGTATATCTTAGAATCATTGCATTCCATGAGATGGCATCTCTTTGAGGTGTAATGTCAAATAGTTCACATTCCTTGTCTATGCTTCCACACTTTGCATACATGTCTACTATAAGGGTAGATACAAATAGAACATCTAAAAAAATCCTATATCCTTTATTCTTTGATGGCTATCCATACCCTGTTCCAAAGATCCTAATTTGGCACAGGCAGGGCAGATGCTTGCAAAGGTTATGTAGTTTGGCTTTACATGTGCCAATTGCATTTTCTTGAAAGTTTATAAAGAATTTTTAAAAAATCCATTTTGTGCATATCTTAGAATCATTGCATTCCATGAGATGGCATCTCTTTGAGGTGTCATGTCAAATAGTTCACATGCCTTGTCTATGATTACATACTTTGCATACATGACTACAAGGGTAGCTACAAATACGACATTTAACAAAATTCCTATATCCTTTATTCTTTTATGGTTGTTGTTAGCAAGAAATGTAGAGGAGATACCAGTTCAAAGATCTGGTCTGAAGATCCGTTCCTCAGTCAAGTCTTCGTAGTTAGTTTATACACCAGTCAGGTAGCTAGAGATTGACAGTTCAAAACATAAAGAATCACAAAATAGATCATCTCATATGAATCACAATAAGATAACACACATAATTACCCAGTACTGGTAGACTTCCATATATATATATATATATATTAGCAAAAATTACATGTATACATCAATTATTCATCCTTCAGTACAGTTACATATATGACTTCTATGTCATGGCTTACATTAGAATATACTCCTATTCTCCTATCATGCTTACATTCTACTAACTCCTATCTTTATATATATTATATCTATTACATAGGGATGTGTCTTATGTTAGCTTTCGACCTCCTCATATTGTATAATCTCCTCCAGTCAACTCTGTTCTCTGTCAAGTAACCTTCTAACATCATTCCCCCCAAAAAATTATGTCTTGTCCTCAAGACATGTCTTTCTCTAGTTGATAATATTTCTTGAGTCTAGCACCATTGACATATTCGACTGATAGTTTACCCTCCATGTTCCTTAGTCTGACTACTCTGAAATCTACAAATGCTTCAATGTAGTATGATCTTGGCCACCTTGTCTTCAATTTTACTTGCTTCTTAAACTTGCTATCATACAAGAGTACTAAGTCACATTCCTTGAATGTCTTGTTCCTCAAGTTTCTATCATGCCAGGCCTTCTGTCTATTTCTTTCCAAGCTTATGTTATATGCTACCATCAACTTGTCCTCATACAATTTTTCCAATTCTTCAATCCTTTGAGTGAGATATTCTTCTTCACCCAATTTGAGAGTCCTTGCTATCCAAAAATTTGGCAATATGAAGTCTACCAGTATTTTGGCATCTAGTCCATATACCAATTCATAGGGAGTGAACTTAGTGGTTCTTTTGAAGGTTGTCCTATATGCCCATAGTATCATAGGTATTTTCAGGTCCCAATCTATTTTATTCCCACTGTACATCTTTGTTAATCCTACTCCAATGATCTCATTCAAGGATTCACTTGCTCCATTTGATTGTGGATGATATGGGGAACTCCTATTATGTGTTATCATGCAATTGTCTAGTAGCTCTGAGATCATCTTGTTTACAAAATATTTACCTTGATCACTTGTTATGCTTAATGGACAACTAAATCTGGTAATTATATTTTCATAGATGAATTTGGTAGTAGTTTTTGTTGTGCAGTCTCTTATTGGTTGTGCTTCAATCCATTTAGTTAAGTATTCTACTCTAGTAATGATGAATCTAGCTTTAGACTGCTTTATCAGTGGATCTATAGGTCCAATGAAGTCAATGGCCCATTTTTGAAAAGGTAAATGTGCTAAAATTGGTCTTAGTAGAATTTCATCTCTTGTAGTAGGTCTTCTTGTTCTCTAATAGACATCACAATTCTTCACATATCTCTTTGCATCTTTAAAAAGTGTAGGCCAACATAGCCAGAGTAGTTTGATTTTCCTTGTTATGTCTCTGACATTGTCCTCCGGCTATCCCTTCATGAGCTTACCATAGAATTTCTTCTATTTCATGTTCATATACTACCCTTTTGATTATGTCATCTTTTTCTTAGATACCTAGCTCTCCTTCAATTAATGTGTATGGAAAAGACTTTTGCATTAGATTTTGTTTCTCTTGTGATGGCATTTCTGTTGGAAATTCCCTTGTAGCCAGTAGGTATGCTATGTCTTTTAGTTCTTCTAGTACCATAGTCAGTCTGAATAGATTTGTGCTAGGTAGTTTCTCTTCTTGTTTCTCCAAATATTCTCCTATCTCAATTCTAGACAAATAGTCAAGTCCTTGATTGTGCTTCCCAAGTTTCACCATGATTGAGAATTCAAATTCTTGAAATAAAAGTAGCCACCAACAAATTCATCCTTGAATGATTGGTTTGTTGAGTAGGTATTTAAAGGGTTCATGATAAATATAGAATACAAAAGGTGTTGACAAGAGGTAATGTATGAACTTTTGTAGTGCATATACCATTTCTAGGGTTTCTCTTTTAGTTGTGGTGTAGTTCTCTACTTTTGATAGTTTCCTACTTGCAAATGTTATAGGGTGATCCTTAGAACCTCTTGGCTCGGTCAACACTACTCCTACTACAATTCCTGATGCATCCACATGAACATGGAATATGTTTTTCCAATCTGGATATATGAGAATGGGTGCTTCTGCTATCTTATGCTTTAGAGTGTCAAATGCCTTTTGATGCTACTTATTCTAGGTAATACTCTTGCCCTATTTTTTCTTTAATAGTTCTTCTATAGTTAAGGAGATGGATGCATATCCCTTGATAAATTTTTGGTGGCAACTAGTATACCCTAAGAATATTTTAACATCAGATGTGGTTTTAGGTGGTAGCAAGTACTAAGTAATGGTAACTTTTAGGGGATCAACCATCAGTCCTTCTTTACATATGATATGACCCAATAGTGTTCCAAATGTCTATTTCTTCAATTTTAGAGCAATTTGCATACTCCTACAGTTGTTTAACATCAATCTTAATGCTCATGTGTGATCTTTGACTAGTCCAAATATAGTTCAATCATCCAAATAGGATTCTAGAAAAGCATCTATAAACTCCTTGAATGCATTGAACATGATTCTATTGAATACTGTAGGTGCATTTTTCAATCCAAAAGGCATATCAATATACATGAAAGATCCTAATTCATATGCAAATGTTGTTTTAGGTTGTTCTTCCTCTCTAATTTTTACCTGGTGATATCTGGAGAACCCATTAGTGAAAGAATAGATTTCCCTGTTGATGACTAACTCCAATATTTCCTCTATAAATAGTATAGGGAAAGGATCATGAATACAAGCCTTGTTCAATTCTTTGTAGTCTCTACAGATTATGATTTCTCTTGTTTTCTTATTCTGTACTACCATTAGACTGATCCACTCTACTTCCTTCATTAGCTTTATGATCCCTACTTCTATCATCTTGTCAAGTTCTATTTTTACTTTTCTCTTCATGTTTGGATTCATCTAGTATGGCCTTTTCTTGATTGCTTTGTAGCCTTCCTTCTATTGAATTTTCATTGATCTAAGTTCCTCCTTGATTCCATTCATCTCTGTGAACTTCTTAGGGATTATATCTTCATACTCAAAAAAAATTTCTAGTACTTGTTGCACCTTCTTCTCATCCCAATAGTCTCCTATCTTGGCTAGCTTCAGATCTCCTTCTCTAGAAATGTTTTCTTCCCTTAGCCGGATAGGCTTGTTGTAGTAATTTTTCTTGATGTTTGTTAATTCCACCAACTCTCTTTCACCTTATCAATCCATTTTTATTTTTGGTTCTTTATCTTCTTCTTCTTCTTGCTATGATGTTCTGTAGCATTTGTGTTTCTCTTGATATGATTTTTTTTTCATCCATTCAATGACTTTCCAAATACCTTCTATTTTTGCTAGTAATGGGCTCTATTCTAATTTGGCTTCTTCTTCTTCCACTTCATGTTGAAAGGTGATCTCCTCGATTTTGATGAGTGTTGTGTGTATGTTTTTATTTAGATCAAAGAATGAAAAAGTATGAATGAAGTCTTTTTGCAACTCCTCCAGTATCTAGTTTTTTTCCTCCATTCTTGATTAATATACCATGTTTGTGCAATTGGTTATAGTGTCCAATAAAAGAAGTGGGTATATAGTACCTCATTTTATTCATTTATGTCTTTCCACAATACTATACACATGGAAAAATGTTCTTGCAGGGAGGTTTGACCTAAATACCTATGTATTATTGTTAGAACACAAGGATATACTGAGAGGGGGTGAATCAATACATCTCTAAACTTATTTCAGCTTAACATCAATAATCAAAACTTATAACTACTTTAACCAAAATATCAGCAAATTAGACCAAATAAAGCACAACACAAGCACACATCCACAACACCATATTTACTTGGAAAACCCAAGAAAAGAAAAACCACGATGAACAAGTTGCTTGGATCTACTGTCCAAATCTAGCCTCACAAAATAAAGATAAAACATGATTACAATATTATTTATGGGCTACAACCTAAAGAAAGTTTACAACTCCCTGAAATATAATGCAATGATACTTATAGAATGAGGCTTCAACCTTTGGATATTACATTCAATAGATTTTATTGAACAAACCACCTCTACATCATTCACACACTTCACTTTGTCACAAAACTTCACTTTCTCTACTCAATGAACACTGCTACCTCTAACACACCTTCACAAACAATCTCACATCTGTTGACACATTTTCACATCTCTCACTCACTCAAACTTTCCCCAAAAAACAAAATCTTTCATTTATACCTTCTGCAAATCCAAAAATCCTTCTCCCAAGTCAGCCAAGATGAAACGTGTATTCATGTAACATGCAAGGCCACACCAAGTTGGCATCAGAAAGATGTAGAAAATCAATGCAGTTCAAGCCAAGTGATAACTAGGACCTATTCTTTATTATCATATTCTTCCAAGATAGTGCACACTTCAAATCATATGGTGGGAACATTGAAAACACATGAAGTCAGCCCAACAAACACACATCCATCCACCTAATAGCTCTAGACCAAAAGTGGTACCAAAGGGATCAATTTACATCATGCGGATCCTCACACAAGCAACATAAGACTTACACAAATATTATCAATCAATCCTTCTTCTGAAATATATATTTTCTTTCTAGTGCAAGCAAACAAATATTGAGCCTGGTATCACAAACAAACATTGAACACATAGTCTTGAGATAGAGCATTGAAAACCCAACTTAGGGTGCACTTTAGCACTTGAAACCTGAATGGAATCATCTAACCAAATATTTAAACTCATAGATTCAAAACATCAAAGCCAAAAGATAAATTGTAGTGAAATGCGATGGCTTCTACTTTCTCCTCTAGTCAGACCTAGTTAGCAGCAAGATGTGTCTTTGTTTTGATGACCCAAGAGAATCTCTATGATACACATTAGCAACTAAAACTTGAATATTACCATATACTCATCTATCAAAGATCATCCTTGAAACCATAGAACCTCAACTTCAAAGATAGAGAAATGTGGAGCATTTCCCAGATGTATGCTAACTGCATCAGCTCTGAACAACTATCTTCACTCTGTGAGCTCTAGAATCTTCTGTGTTAATCTTCAAGCTCTAAAATATGGAACATACAATCTTCACACATGTCTCTGAGAAACTCCCAAACCACAATGTCTTACCATAAAATGTGGAGGAATGTGGATCATTCTCTCGAGCTTATTCTATGTAAACTTTAGTGCCTTGGACAACATGAATCTTTCTTTCAAAACTAAAGCAATGCATTTCCTTAGAAAATAATGAATATAGTATTTGCCACATTAGAGACTTCATTCTCAACTTCATACAACAACAACAAACTCTTTACTCAAAGCAATAATCTTCATTTTAGCACAATCTTTGTCTATACAACTTTAGGAGATATTGATGACATTCATTGTCTTACCATTCTCATCTCTAATCTATCTTCTTTTGTCTTCTTCTCTTATCATATTGCCATAGACTTCCTTTGACATTAACCTCTTGTTCACTTTAATTCTATCCTTATTCATTTCAGCACTACTAATAACACACCTGAATCTCACACTATTGACATCAATGACAACATAAGTGCAAGAATCTCCCCCTTTGGCATTGATGACAACACTTGACCTGATATGCAATTCTCTCCCCCTTTGACATCAAGGACAAAGTGCTAATGGTCTTCCTCTAAACTTCTCTTCTTGATTTTTCTTTCACTACTTCTCACCTGTTAGCTCCCCCTAACTAATCAAATCTTTTTATCCTTTAATACCTCTTGCCTACCTACTCCCTTTGAGAGGTAGCCACCATCAATATAGGGATGAAAATATGTCTTGAGTTGCTCCCCCTAGATAGATGCACCATCTATGCATCTAGTTAGAAGAGGGAGGGACAAAAACTGCTAACTTCTATCTAAGATACTCAAAGGTATCCTTAGGAAGTGCCTTGGTGAAGATATCTGCAACTTGATCCTTTGTAGGCACATATTCCTATCTAACTTCATGATCTACAACCTTCTCTCTCAAAAAGTGATACCTGATAGATATGTTCTTGGTCCTAGAATCCATCACTAGATTCTTTGAAATAATGATAGAACTTTTATTATCACAAAGAATAGGAATAGGCTCATCATATACAACCTTGATATCCTTCAATGTCTACTTCACCCAAAACACTTGAGTACAACAGGTTGTTGCAACAATATATTCTACCTCTACAGTTGATAAGGACATTGAATCCTCCTTCTTGCTAGTCCATGAGACTAGTCTGTCTCCCAAAAAGAAAGCTCCTCCGTTGGTACTTCTCCTATCATCAACACTACTAACACAATCTGCATTAGTATAAGCACTCAGAGAAAATTTATTTCCTTTTTGATACCACAATCCATTTTCTAGAGTGCTCTTCAATTATCTAAATATTCTTTTGACTACATTCACATGTGTTTCCTTAGGATCAACTTGAAATCTTGCAACCAAACATACAACTTGCATAATGTCATGCCTTGATGTTGTTAGGTATAGTAGGCCCCCAATCATAGATCTGTAATGAGTTTGATTAGCTTCAAATGACTCATCATCTTTACTAAAGTGACAATGGTTGCCACAAGAGTACTCACAGGCTGCAATATTCCATTCCACACTTCTTCAACATTTCCTTAACATACTTTTCATGAGAGATAAAGATGTCCTCATTTGATTGAGATATTTGAAGTCCTAAAAAGAATGACAACTCTCCTAACATAGACATTTAAAACTCTTTCTAGATCTCTCCTATAAACTTCTTACACATCTTATCATATCCACAAAATATTATATAATCAACATACACAACAACAATTAGAATTTGTTCATCTTCTATTTTGATGTAAAGATTACTATCTGTGGTACCTTTCTTGAAACCTTGCTGAAGTAAATACTTGTCCAACCTTGCATACCAAGCCCTAGGGGCTTGTTTGAGACCATACAAAGCCTTCTTGAGTATGCATGCCATGTTTGGATCTTTTGATAACTAAAAACCACCTGGCTACTCTATATAGACGTCTTCATCCAAGTCACCATTCAAGAATACAGATTTAACATCCATCTGATATACCTTGAATCCCTTATGTACTGTAAAAGCAAGAACTATTCTGATTACTTCCATTCTTGCCAACTGAACAAATGTCTCCTCATAGTCAACACCTTCAACTTGTGAATATCTTTTTCAAACCAACCTTTCTTTGTTCCTAACCACTTCTCCATATTCATTCAACTTGTTCCTGAAAACCCATTTTGTTCCTCACATTCTTGTCTATATGCCTTAGTACCAACTCCCAAGTCTGATTATTTTCTATCTAATTTAGTTTTTCCTCCATGGCTTGTATCCATCCTTCATCCTTACTGGCCTCATTAAAATTTTTATGTTCTATTTTTTACAACAAAGCAATGTTTTCTTGATCATTTGTTCTTGCAAATCTTCTTCTTTTTTGAACTCCTTCATTATTGTCTCCAATGATTTGATATTCTAAATGATTTTTCTAAACATACTTGGCAGGAATCTTATCAATCTTCTCTAGAGTTTCTTCCTTTTCTTCAACTTTTGTAACTTCCTCTATGTAGCTAGGTTCATCTAACCAACAATCCTCTTTCTCAAGTAAATTTTTATGTGATTATTCATCCACTTTTACATTTGCACTCTTAAATATCTTCCTTAGTCTTTTATTGTAGCATTTGTAAGCTTTGCTGGTTGTTGAGTACCCAAGGAAAATACCTTCATCTACCCTTGAGTCAAACTTTCCTAGACCTTCTTCATCTCTTATGATGTAGCACTTGCTTCCAAAAACTCTTAAATACTTGACTATTGTAGGTCTTCCATTCCAAAGCTCATAAGGGGTCTTGGTGTTGTGCTTTCTTAGTTGTCCCCTATTAAGAATATAGAGTGTGGTATGAATTGCTTCTTTCCAATATATATTAGGCAGTTTAGCTTCACTCAACATTGTCCAGGACATCTCTTGAATAGTCATATTCTTTCTCTCTGCAACACCATTCCGTTGAGGTGTTCTAGTAGCTACATAGTGCCTTTTGATTCCATGTTCTTGAAAAAACTCTACAAACTCATTTGAAGTGAACTCACCACCTCTATTAGATCTTAAGCACTTAGTTCTATCAATTATTTAATTTTCAACCATATTTTTGAAGATCTTGAATCTACTAAAATCTTCTAATTTTTCTTTCAAAAACATAACCCATGTCATTCTATAGAAATCATTAATGAGCAACATGAAATACCTCTCACCTTGTAGTTTTTTTTCCTAGTTGGTCTAGATAAGTCTATATGAACCAAATCCAAAGGCCTTGTAGTAGAAAATTCCTTAGACTTGAAAGTTATCCTTGTTCGCTTTCCAATCTGACATTCCTTGCATATTGTGTTTGTAGGCTTGATGATCTTTGACATGTCCCTTACTACTTTCATGGAACTAATATTCACTAGATTGTCAAAGTTGATGTGCTCCATTTTCTTGTGTCACATCTAGCATTCATTTGTTTTCCCTAATAGACAAATCCTCTCATTAACCCCTTTTAGATTATACAAGTTACCTTTTGTCTTAAGGCCTTCTACCACCAGTTTTTTAGACTTTACTCTCTTGATCTCACATCCTTGATCATGAAATGTAAGACTATATCCTTTGCTACACATTTGACTTACACTAAGAAGATTATGCTTGAGACCTTCTACATAAAGAACATCATGTGTCTAAGATTTTCTATCAAGGCTTATAGTACCTTTTCTAGTGATCTTTTTAGAAGAGTTGTCTCCAAACCTAACCAAGCCACTATTCCACTTTCCAAGATTAATAAATTACTTTTATCACCTATCATGTGATTTGTACATCCATTATCTATCACCCAAAGATTGGTTTGTCCTTGAGCATGAAATGTTGTTTAGACAATCATTGAGTTCTAAACTCCATTGTTACTTTCCTTGTCTTGCTCAGTGACATCAGTTATCTAATATTCTAAATTTTTTAGACCATTCCTGCAATACCTTGCTATGTGTCCAAACTTGTTGCAAATTTGACAAACCATATTGGCATCCACAAGATTTCTTTCATTCATTACAAACTTATAATCAATAGCCTTATGACCAAATTTATTACAGATAAAACAACAACCAAAGGAAACATGATTGAACCTTTTCATTGAGAATTTTCTTGCATGAAGAGATCTTCCTTTAGGCAAGATGAGATCTATACATTTTGTATCATCCGGACTTCCAGAATTTTCCATCTTCAAGTCCTTTTTGAGAAACTAAATTTCATTCTCAAGTTTTATACATTCTTGTGTCTTGGCTTCAATCATAGTTTGTTGTTCTTAGTTTTCCTTCCTTGCACAATCTGAGTCTTGAAGAGAAGAAACAAGTTCACCTTCAAAATCAACTTCATATTCTTCTTCATCTATAGTCTTGTCTAAATCATCTGATATCACCATGGCCATGAATAGATATTCTTCTCTATCTTCATCAGATGAGTAATGATCTGCTTCTTCTCTAGAGCTATAGTCTTCTTTTGAAAGAAGGTTCCTCTAAAAACTCTTTGTCTTTGTTAGAAATGAAGACACAACTACTCAACAAAAATCTAATTCAAATAAGTTTAATGATCTTCTAACAATGTATTAGAGAATGGAGATTGCAATAGAATATAAAATATGCAACATAAAAGCCACAACTCTTAAAACTGAATGCACAATGACACATTGTTTACATGGAGAAAACCCTTTTAGGTAAAAAACTCCACCAGGAAAGAGGCACAAGTTTGTATTAATCTCCAAAAGTGATACAATACATCAACTACATAGCTCCCACTTCTAGTCTTCAATCTGACAACATTCTTGCAACACTTGAGTACTTGTAAATCTATTATTCTACAACATTTAAATGACAATAGATATATAGAAGTGTTTTCCCTCCAATCTAGGCATCGACTTTCTTTCTCCTGAGAATCCCCAACATGCAAATATTAAATGCCTCCTTACAAGCTCGTGCCACTTGTCCAAAGTCAACCATACAAAGTTAGGTGCCCAAGGCCAAATAATATCTCTTACAACATCTAATAACACATCATAACTATCATAGATTCCACCAAAGAGTATCTTCCCAATATGGACACCTAGGGCTAAACATAGCAACTTACACATATAAGTATTTGTCATATGTCACTCCATAATTACCTTTGGTGAATCTATAGTTACTATTGCCAATGAAACTACCACATTCCCTTATGGGTAATTACAAATTACAAATAATAAAATGGAATAAATACAATATTGGGATTTACAAGGTTAATGGCACCTTATCCCAACATTCACCCACTTGACATTATACATTGTAAATTAGCCCATACGAAATCAAATGAAAATAATCAGGCACTAGAAATAAGGCCCATGGCCTCTTTGCACCACACAAATTTATCTGTGCTCATAGGTTTGGTCAATGAATATGCAACATTCTCTTAAGTGTCTATCTTCATCAGCTCAATTTGTCCACTCACAACCAATTCTTGAATGAAGTGATATTGAACATCAACATGCTTAGTTTGAGCATGATACATAGGATTCTTGGCCAAATAGATAGCACTTTGGTTATCACAACCAATCTGAATGACCCTACAATCAAAACCAATACATGTACATAGTCTCCTTAACCAAACTTCCTCCTTAGAGACATGAGTAGGAGCCATATACTCTGCTTCGGTGGTGGAGAGAGAAACTATGGGCTGCCTCTTACTCATCCAACTCACAACTCCTCCAAATAGAGTAAACACATAGCCATTAGTGGACCTTTGACTATCCAAGTCACCTACCCAATCTGCATCAACAAATCAATGTATGTCCAAAGTTTTATCAGCACTATTAGTATCAAAATAAACCAAACAATAATTAGGAGTACCTGTAAGATATTTAAACACCCTCTTCACATAAATCCAATGTTGTCTTCCATGGTTAGACATAAATTTGCTCAAAACTCCCACTACTTAGGCAATATCTAGCTTAGTGCAAACCATTGCATATATCAAACTCCCTATAACACTAGCATATGGCACATTAGATGTATCCTCAAAATCTTCCTCATTCTTTGGACACATATCTAATGAAAGCTTGTTACCAATGGATAAAGGTATTCTAATGGGGTTACAGTCCTGCATACTAAATCTCTACAAAATACTATTCACATACTTAATCTATGACAACCAAAGCTTTATGTTACCTCTATCCCTCTTGATCTCCATACCTAGAATATATCTAGCTACTCTAAGATCCTTCATATTGAATGCACCTGAGATTGGGCTTTCATCTCACTAATCATACCCTTAGTATTGCTGAAAAATAACATGTCATCAACATACAATGCAATGATTAGTATAGAATCATCGATACAATAAATATACACACACTGATCCTCCTCATTTCTAACAAAACCTAATTTAAACACAAATGAGTCAAAATTTTGATACCACATTCTAGGGGACTATCTAAAACCATAGAGAGACATCTTTAACCTGCAAATCCAATGTTCTTTCCCTTTTACCTCAAAACCTGTAGGCTATTGCATATAAATTTCTTCCTCAAGATCTCCATGCAAGAATGTAGTCTTAACATTGGTTTTCTTTATTTCCCAATCAAAAGATGCAACAATGGATAAAATAAATCTAATAGAAATCAATTTAGCAATAGCAGAGAAATTTTCACTGAAATCAACTCCCTCTCTTTAGGAGTAGCCCTTGGCTACCAGTATAGCCTTGTACTTCTCCAATGAACCATCTGCTCCAAACTTCTTCTTGAAGACCCACTTCCAACCTATGGCCTTTCTGCCTTTGGGAAAACAAACAAGATCCCAGGTGTTACAAGAGTCTAAAGCCATCATCTCCTCTTGCATGGCTAACTACCAAGGCTCACTATCATTTGTATGAATAGCTTCCATGTAGGATCTAGGTTCAAAGTCAGTACTCAAAAAAATAAATAAACAACAAAAATTTGGTGGGCTATACCTATGAACTAGATTTTGTTGTCTTGGGTGGAGTAAGAGTCTCAACTTATTCTTTTGCATGATCATATGAACCAGCTTCTTCTATTACAACAAATTCTTCCTCATTAGAACTACTAGAATCTTCTTCTTCTTCACCCTCCAATCCATTATTGTGTTCTTCCTGAGGTGCATCTTCTTGTTCTAAGTCAAAGCGCACTCTCTTCACCTTTTCTTTTTCTTTTGGTTACTCAGGTTCATAAATAGCTCTAAATTCCCTGAAAATAACATCTCTAGAGAAAACAATTTTCTGGTTAGAGGATCCCAAAGCTTATAACCCTTAACATTCTCACCATATCCAATGAAGATGTATTTCTATGCTTTTGGATCCAACTTAGATCACTTTTCCTTAGGCACATGAACAAAAGACTCATAGCCAAAAACCTTTTAATGTGAAAAAAAAGGTTTCTTACCTATCCACACTTCATAAGGTGTTGAATCAAGAGCCTTACAAAGAGATCTATTAATCAAGTAGAAAGTAGTACACACAACCTCTACCCAAAAACATTTTTCAAACTGTGAATCACTCAACATACTTTTAGCCCTTTCCATGATTGTTTAATTCATCCTTTCTGTAACACCATTCTGTTGTGGTGTATATGGAGTTATCGTTTGTCTGATTATACCTGCATGCTTACAAAAATCATCAAATTCCTTAGAGAAATATTCCTCTCCATTGCTAGATCTTAATATTTTTATCTTTAATCCTTATTGGTTTTCAACTAAGATTTTAAAATCCTCAAACTTAGTGAAAACTTCAAATTTGTGTTTCATAAAATAAATCCATGTAAATTTGGATACATCATCAATGAAGGTAAAAAAATAATGAGATTTTTTGATAGAGTCATTATCCATAGGACCAGACACATCTGAATGAATAATCTCTAACTTATCTTTTTCTCTATTACTCCCTAAAGGAAATGATGTTTTGTTTTGTTTTCCAAACACACAAGCTCACAAAAATCAAAGTGCTCATTAGAATAAGAAAAACCATCTAACAAATCTTTATTATTAATAGTTTTCAAAACATTATTACTTGTGTGGCCCAATCTACGGTGCTACAACATACAAGTGTTATCAGAAGCTTCAGAAACATAAGAGGAATTACAAACTATAGTGGCATCTAGCCTAAGCAAGGTTCTCATTCTGTTCCCCTTTGTTACCACCAAGTTTCCTCTCATCAATATACAACCATGCTTATCAAATGTTACATGTATTCCCAAATCATTCAACTAAGAAACTGAAATCAGATTTCTAGCTAATCCAGGAACATGTAAAACACTAAGGTTTTAATGGACTCCCATCACTAAAACACAACAATACCTTACCTTTCCCAACTATCAAATATGTAGATTTTTCCTCAACATACACTTTACCTCCATCATACTCTTCGTATGTGGAAAACCATTCCTTATGTGGGGTCATATGAAACAAGCATCTTGAGTTAACCAACTAGTGATCATTAGAAAAAATATTTCATGCAGAAAATAAAACATCTTTACCTGCATTTGAGGACTTATCAAAAGTAGACTTCCACTATTTCTTTGGGTTTCTACACTCCTTCACATGCCCCCTTTTACCATGGTTCCAACACTTAAATTTTCTCTTCTTTCCAGGAGTCTTAGAATGACCCTTTGACTTGTCTTTGGTCCCCTTCTGATCTCCTTTTGGTCCTCTTTTCTTAGACCTTCCCATGACATTGAGAGCATCCTCTGAACTATCTGAACTCTTCTTCCTCAATTCTTGTGCTAGCAAAACTACAACAAGAGCATCCATCTTCATATCCTCGAGGTCAGAAATGATAGCAAGGATAACATTCTCCCAAGACTCATGTAAATAATAAAGAAGTAAGATACATTTATCTTCCTCATTAATTTCAACATCTATAGATGCTAGCTGACTCAACAAAAAATTAAATGAATTTAAATGCTCTGCAATTGATTCACCCTCTTTCATTTTCATAGAGAATAGTTTACGCTTCAAGTAAAGTTTGTTTACCATACTCTTTTCTTGGTAGATCTCATCCAAACACTTCCATAAGCTATGTGCAGTCTCTTCCCTTGTGACATTCAATAGGATAGAATTTGTAAGACATAATCTAATTGTATCTTGTGTCTCCTTATCCAATCTATCCCACTCATCTTAAGAGACATCATCAGGTTTCTTCTCTTTTAGAACAACCAACCACTAGTTTCTTTCTTCCAGCAAATCTTCTATTTTCAACTTCCACAACTCATACCCTGTACCATTGAACTTCTTAATGTCCAGATGAGAGGTTGAAGCTACGGTGGCTACAAGCATAATAACAACTCAAGATCTGCAAAACAAATACAACCAAACATCCTACTATAGCTACATAGCCTTCACACTACCACCCAAGAGTCAAAGATGGCCAGGCTATGATACAAAATGTTAGAAATGAAGACACAACTACTCAACAGAAATATTATTCAAATAAGTTTAATGATCTTCTAACAATGTATTATAGAATGGAGATTGCAACAAAATATAAAATATGCAACACAGAAGCCACAAATCTAAAAACTGAACACACAATGACAATTTTTATGTGGAGAAAACCCTTTTGGGTAAAAAACTCCACTAGGAAAGAGGCACAAGTTTATATTAATTTACAAAAGTGATAGTGCTTGTAAATTTGTTATTCTACAACATTTACATGACAATGCATATATAGAAGTGTTTCCCCTCCAATCTAGGCTCCACTTTCTCTCTTCTAAGAATCCCCAATGTGCAAATATTAAATGCCTCCTTACAAGCTCCTACAACTTGTCCAAAGTCAACCATGCAAAGTTGGGAGCCCAAGGCTAAATAAGGTCTAATATTACAATGTCTTATGACACATCATAACTGTCATAGATTTCACCAAAGAGTATCTTCCCAAGATGGGTTCCTAGGGCTAAACATAGCAACTTACACATAATAAGTATCGATCATATGCCTCTCCATAATTAGCTCTAGTGAATCCAAAATTACTACTATCAGTGAAACTACCACATTACCTTATGGGTAATTACAGATTACAAATAATAAAATGAAAGAAATACAATATTGGGATTTACAAGGTTAATAGCACCTTATCCCAAAACTCTTGAACCCCTTGCTACTACTTTCACTTTCTCCAAAAGGATATTTAGAGGCATAATGACCAATTCTACCACATTTGAAATATTTGAAAGGTAGCTTACCTTTATATTTACGTGATCCTCTTTTCATCTTTCTTACAAAATTTACTTCTTCTTCCTTAGCTTCATTGCATATGTCAGATGTTCCTTCATTCTTCACAACATTGAAAGCAGCTTCTTTCTAGCATGGACCTATGAATTCATTTCTCATTTCATAGGTAGTGAGGGACCCAAACAATTCTACCGTGGTGAGTTTCTTCAAGTCTTTAGCTTCTATTGCAGAAACTTTTGAATCAAATTTGTGAGGGAGGTATCTCAGGATTTTGTTTACAACCATTGATTTGGCTATATCTTCACCCATACTTTTGATTCCATTCACAACTTCATCTATCTAGTGTAAGTAGCCAGCTATGTTTTCTTCTTCTTTCATCCGTAGATTCTCAAATACTATTTTATAGGATTACAATCTGGCTTCCTTTATGGTTTCATCTCCTTCATAGAGACCTTTGAGCTTATCTCATATCTCCTTTGTTGTCTTGCACTGCACTGGGCCTTAAAATTGTATTCTTGGTTCTAGCATTATCTTCATGGGCCTTCTTCACATTTGAATCTGTAATGGGATGACTCATTTCAACATAATCAGTCTCAATCACCCTCCAAACATCATACCCTAGTGAGATAAGATAGGCTTCTATCCTTACACTCTAGAAGTCATAGTTATTTCCATCAAACATAGGAGCTTTAGTAGAGGAATCCTTCTGAGCCATGTGTTCTATTGTAAGAACTAACTTCAATTGTTAGGTTGCACCAAGGAACCTTGCTCTAATACCAATTGTTAGAACACAAGGATATATTGAGAGGGGGTGAATCAATATATCTCTAAACTTATTTCATCTTAACATCAATAATCAAAACTTATAACTACTTTAACTAGAATATCATCAAATTATACCAATTAAAGCACAACATGTAAGCACACAGCCACAACACCAGATTTACATGGAAAACCCAAGAAGGGAAAAACCATGGTGAGCAAGCTACTTGGATCTCTTGTCCAAATCTAGCCTCACAAAATAAAGATAAAATAGGCTTACAATATTATTTATGGGCTACAACCCAAAGTAAGTTGCAACTCCCTAAAATATAATGCAATGACACTTACATAATGAGGTTGCAACCTCTAGATATTACATTTAATAGATATGATTGAACAAAGCACCTCCACATCATTCATACACTTCACTTTGTCACAAAACTTCACATTCTCTACTCAGGAAACATTGGTGCCTCCAACAGACCTTCACAAACAATCTCACATTTGTTTACACATCTTCGTACTCTCGCACTCTCACACTTTCCTCAACAAACAAGATCTTTCATTTATACCTTCTGTAAATCTAAAAATCCTTCTCCCAAGTTGGCCAAGATGAAACATGCATTCATGAAATGTGCAAGGTGACACCAAGTTGGCATCCAAAAGATGTAGAAAATCAATGTGGTTCAAGCCAAGTAATAACCAAGCCCTATTCTTTATTATCACATTCTTCCAAGATGGTGCACACTTCAAATCATATGGTAGGAACATTGAAAACACATGAAGTTGGCCCAACGAACACACATCCTTCTATCTAATAGCTCCAGACCAAACTAGTACCGAAGGGATCAATTTACATCATGCAGATCCTCCTACAAGCAACATAAGACTTACACAAATCTTCTCAATCAATCCTTCTTATGAAGTATATGTTTTCTTTTTGGTGGAAGCAAACAGATATTGAGGCTAGGATCACAAACAAACACTTAACACATAGTCTTGAGATAGAGCATTAAAAACCCAACCTGTGGTGCAATTCAACACCTGAACCCTGAATTGAATCATCTAACTAAATATCTAAACTCATCTTTCAATCATCAAATCCAAAAGATAAACTACGGTGAAATGTGGTGGCTTTTGCTTTCTCCTATAGGAAGACCTAGTTAGCAGCAAGATGTGTCTATGTTTTGCTGACCCTAGAGAACCTCTATGGTACACCTGAGAAACTGAAACTTGAATATTACCATCTTCTCATCTATAAAAGATCATCCTTCAAACTACAAAACCTCAACTTAAAAGATAGAGAAATGTAGATCATTTCCTGAATGCATCCTAACTACATCAGCTCTGAACAATTGTCTTCAATCTGTGAGCTCTAGAATCTTTTATGTTAATCTTCAAGCTCTGAAATTTGAAACATATAGTCTTCACATATGTCTCTAAGAAACTTAAAAACCACAAGGTTGTACCATCAAATGAAAAGAAATGGAGAGCATTCTCCTGAGCTTATTCTATGTAAACTTCAGTGCCTTGGACAACTTGAATCTTTCTTTCAAAACTAAAGCAACACATTTCCGCATAAAACAATGAATATAGTATTTTCCACATTAGAGACTTCATTCTCAACTTCATACAACAACAATAATCTCTTTTCTCAAAGAAAGAATATTCATGTTAGCACACTCTTTGTCTATACAACTTCAGGAGATATGGATGACATTCATTGTCTTACCCTTCTCATCTCTGATCTATCTTCTTTTGTCTTCTTCTCTGATCATATTTACATAGACTTCCTTTGACATTAACCTCTTGTTTACTTTAATTTTGGCCTTCTTCATTCCAGTACTAGTGAAAACACATATGAGTCTCACACTGTTGACATCAATGACAACATAAGTGCAACAATTATGTCATATTCTCCTTCCTCCAGAAAATATCTTGTCTTGATGAATGTCTTGAATAATGACCACTGGTCAATTGTGTCTTTATGTGTGTTCCGCCAATTTACAACATTGCATACTAATTTGTGTTATGCAACCTATAGTCTTATCTCCTCCTCTAAAAAAAATATCTCCATTTCTGCTAGGTATTTATGTAGGTCCTGCATGCTTGAAAACCAAGGCAAATTGAAATTTGAAATTCCTTTCAAAATGTGACTTACCCAGTGAGATCTTTGCTCCATGTCTTATCCTCTTTGAATGTGCTGTAGGTAATCTTTGGTGAGTTTAGATGAAGTGAGGAGGATTGTGGTATGTCTTCTTCATCCATCCTGATCGCGAGTATCCTCTGAAAACCAAGCATTTTCCTTGTTTTTAGTTTTGATTCTTCTTTCATCCAAGCTTCTAAAATCTCCTCACTATCTATACTATAGTGATTATCATCTATCTTTACTTCACCCTAGAATTAGGCTCTTCTATTGTCTCCTTTACATCCAACCTTGTGATTGTATAGAGGTTCTTTGCATCCTTATCACTATATTCATCTTGATTGATTTCTTCTATATATGCTTCCTCCATTGATGATCCTAAAGGGATGTCGACAACTTTGTTCTCATTGGCAAATGATAGCTCTTCTTTCTGGGACTTTATGACACCATTTACATCTACGAACCATCTTAAAACCAAAAGTACATTGAAAGCTTCTCCTTGATCCTTCATGGCTACCACAATGAAATCTAAGACATGTTTGATCCCCATTAGGTTAACTTTAGCTTTCTTCCATGTTCCCATTGTTTGTATGTTAGATCCATCTACCAAGATTATGTTGTAAGTAGTTTCTGATAGCTTAGGTCTTCCAAACTATTCCCACAACTTCTTTGTGATCATGTTGATATTAGCTCCCAAATCTATCATGACATTCTGGACCTTTTTGTGATTGATGTGAACACCCACCATCATTGGTTTCTATCTTTTCTTCCCATCCTCTAGAGTTGACTCCTTTGACCTTGTTCCCTTATTCTAGTACTTAGAGAACTGCTTCAGTTTCTCAATGAGTCTGTGTTGTGTTAATTGGGCTAACTTCTTGAGAGAATCCACTTCTTCTTCGGTGAAATATTGCTTGTATTGCTTCTCCTTTTATTGCTCCTTCCTTATAGTTTGTTTAGCCTCCTTCACAACTTCTTCATGTTGTTTCTTGGTTAGACCAAATTCTTTATCCTCTTCACTATCTTCCTCCTCTGTCTCAATGATATAATACCTTCTGGTATTTTTTCCTTGTCTTTTTACTACTACGGATTTCTCCTTCCTCTTTCTTCTCTCCTTTCTAGTATGTTTTGGTGTACTTCTCTAGTAGAACTCTTCTTCTTCTTATGTGGATTCAGTTGAAGATATGTCTATCTCCGCTATATTGTTCTTCCAGTAAGTTCTTTCTCCTTGAACTTTTGGTGCTCTTCTTGTGATCCTTTCTCCTTTTTGATTGTTTAAGTTTTGTAACTCATCACTCTTAGACTTGTTAAGAAAAGTGTCTAAACCTTGCAACTTCAATAGGTTACTATTCTTCCTATTTTTGGTCTTTTTGAATACCCTTTATCTTGAAGAATGATCTAGAACTTTCAAAGTTTCTAAAAGGGTTAAAAATGGTGGGACTTACTATTTTTAGTAACTTTACATTTGACCTCAGATTGACCTAAAATTTTTCCAGAAGGTGTGGAATAGCTAAGTGAACATCTCAGGTGAGTTTTGACTCAAGATTATACCTAGATCATGAGATATTAAAGTTTTTTTTATAAAAAACTATCGAAAAAGTTTCAAACTCAATTTTGAGGCACTTAGAGGTCCCTAAATGCTCTAAAAATTGTTGTAACCAATAAAATGTCTACAATGTGATATACCTCTTCACGATCTTTTTGACGCATCAAATGGTTTGCCAATCAGACACCCAGATCAAAATTTATGACCTCCGAAAGTTGGACCTCCTATTTTTGGGAAATGTAAAAATGTGTTGGAGATGAGATGTAAAGGGGAGAGCTACACATTTTGGACTATGTTTTGGCACATGACAAGGCATCTTTGATTGGATATAATTTATGCACCACTTTTGGGTGGTTTTAGCTCATGGTTTTGTAATTATTGATAACATTTTACTATATTGTATCTCCTATATATCAGGAGCTGGAGATGGAGGTTGTGTGTAAAAATCTTATAGATGTCGAGTTACCTCCTAGATCTCTAGTTAGATATACTCATGTAAAAGATTTCTCTACAAGTATATTGTAATCTTCTTAATTCTTGAATAATATATTGGGTGGCTTTGGAGTGTGAGGTTTTTTACCTGAAAGGGTTTTTCCCGCATATATCTTTTGTTGTGAGTTTTGTGTTTGCATTTGGAAGTTGTTATTATCTTCTGTAAATGTGCATCTTAATCTGTAACTTTAAAAGTAAAAATTTGCATAAATCCTTCCTTAGTAAATTAGTGTAGGAATCATTTCCACATACCTTGCTTCCTTTCAGTTGGTATCAAAGCTTGGTCACCTTTGGTTCTAGTTGTTGGGTCGAGGGTTTTTGAGCTAATCTTCATTTGAGTGGGAGCTTGTGTAGAGGATTTTGAAATCTTGTTCCAGGTAAGATATGGCGAGCACATCTGGGAGGTTTGAGATAGAGAAGTTTAATGGCAATAATTTTAGGTTGTGGAAACTCAAAATGGAGGACATGCTTGTAGATCAAGATTTATGGGATGTCATATCTAGTACAAAACCAATGGTAATGTCTCAAGAAGACTGGGATCTCAAAGATTGAAAAGCTAAGGTTTGATAAGACTCTATTTAGCTAATTCAATGCTCCTAAATATTCATGAAGAGAAGACTATAAAGGATCTCTGGAAGAAGGTTGGATATGTTTATTAAGCTAAATGCCTAGTAAACAAGTTATTCCTATGAAAGAAATTGTATTCTCTGAGGATGGAAGATGGAGGATCTATCAATGATTACCTAAATACATTCAATATGCTTGTTGTCTAGTTGACTTTTGTTGGTGTGAAGATGGAGGAGGAGGATCGATGTATGACATTACTATATTCCTTACCAGATTCATCAAACCACATTGTTATGGCCATTGGGAGTACCACTACCACCTTCAAGATGGATGAATTAGTTTCTTTGTTATTGTCTGAAGAGATGTAGATAAAGTCTTTTGAATCAGCTAAGGAGGCTCTTGTGGTTCATGGTAGATCTAAAGAGAAGGGAAAGAAAAAGGAAGATCCAAAACTCATGGGAGATCTAAGTCTCCTAGAAAGTCCAAGGCCCTATGTTGGAACTGCGGAAAACCTAGTCACTTCTACAAGGAGTGCAAGGAGGAGAAAAATAAAAAGCAGAAGAATTATGATTTAGATTCTGACAAGTCCTCTCAGGATGAAGGAGAAGTGTTTTTCGCTGCCTTGGCAATGCATACATCTGAGGATGTGTGGCTTATTGACTCTGGTGCATCTTTTCACATGACCTTGCATTGGGGTTGGTTTTCAAAGCGTGAAGAATACGATGGTGGAAAGGTGTACTTGGGTGATGATTCTCACCTAAAGATTGTCATTCATGGAAGAGTCTTGATTTGATTCCCTAATAGATGAGTGAAAGGAATCAATGGTGTTCTACGTATCCTTGGTTTGACATGGAACTTTCTTTCTATAAGTTGAATGATGTGGGTGTGCAGGTTGTTTTCTTGAATGGAGGATGCAAGATGACTAGAGGATCTATGGTGTTGGATAAGGGTGTTCAAATTGGCACTCTATTTTAGTTTGATGCATGCAGAGTTTAGTACAATATTGCCTCTATTTCAAACAAAGGAGCTTCAGAGTCTTCAACATCACCATTGGAACCAGCAACAAAGAGGATTGTTGCATCTACTTTTGATGGTCATGTTTTTTGGGTATCTAAGGGTGCTCATTCTATGGAGATGAAACTTCCAGTTGATAAGACAATGTTATGGCACCAAAGGCTTGGTCACATTGGTGAAAAGGGTTTGAGGACCTTGAAAAGTAAAAATCTTGTTGAGGGTATGAATGACTGTAAATTTGAGCTCAATTTCTACAAATATTGCATTTATGGAAAATAAAACCATGTTCAGTTTTATTCTAGTTTCTACAAATCTTCTGAGGTGTTGGACTTGATTCATCCTAATGTGTTTGGTCATGTTAATGTTCCTTCGATTTCAAAATCTTTTTACTTTATTTTATTCATTGATGACTACAGTAGAAGGACACAGGTGCATTTCCCTAGAAGCAAATCTAAAGTTTTTAATAGATTCAGAAAGTTCAAAGCTCTTGTAGAGAATCAGAAGGACATAAAGATTAAGTGCTTGAGGACTGACAATGGTGGTGAGTTTTGTTTAGCAAATTTTGACAAGTTCTGTAAATAATAGAGGATTGAGAAGCACAAGACAACTCCATATACCCCTCAATAGAATGGAGTTTCAAAGAGGATGAATAGAATGTTAATGGAGAGGGCAAAGAGTATGCTAAGTGGAGCTAGCCTTGAAAAAATGTTATGGGATGAAGTTGTTGCTACCGCTTGTTACCTGGTTAACATGTCTCCTACATTAGTGCTCATTGATAAGACACCTATGGAGGTATGGTCTAGTAAAAAGCCTTCATTAAGACACATTCAAGTATTTGGTTGTGAGGCATATGCACATGTGCCTAAGGAGGAGAGGTCTAAGTTGGAGAACAAGGCTATGAAGTATATCTTCATGGATGATGGCATCGATGTGAAAGGGTACAAGATTTGGGATCAAGTGGCTAAGAAAGTTCTATATAGTAGAACTGTGATCTATAAGGAGCTCAATCCTTCTTCTTTTCTCTTGCAGCCAAAGAAAGAAGAGAAGAAAGATGATGTGGTTCAACTTCCTTCCACCCTTGAGAAAGTTGAACCAAAAACATCTATTGGACTTGATAATGAGGAGAGCTCTAGTAGCTTTGAAAGTTCAGAAGAAGATGAAGAACCTCAACCTCAATCTTTGAGGAGGTCCACATAGATAAGGCAACAACCTAATAGGTTTGGTTATTCATTGCATGATTCCAGTTGTATTTTTGCTTTGATTTCTAACACTGGTGAGCCTAGAACTGGGAAAGAGGCTATGGGTATGAAAGATGTAGGTTCCTGGAAGGAGCCCATGGAAGAGGATATGGCATCTTTGGAAAAGGATAATACTTGGGACTTGGTGCCTTTGCCTAAAGAACAAAAACCTATTAGATGCAAATGGGTGTTCAAAAAGAAATTTGGTGTAGATGGCAGTGTTGAGAAATATAAGGCTAGATTGGTTATGAAGGGGTATTCTCAGGTGGATGGAATTGACTATGGTGAGATTTTCTCTCCCATTGCAAAGCTAACATCTATTTGGTTCCTGTTATCTCTTACAACAATGTATGATCTAGAAGTCAAATAGATGGATGTGAAGACAACATTACTTCATAGTGACTTGGAGGAGGAAATCTATATGTCACAACTAGAGCACTAAGTGGTGAAAGGTAAAGCAAATCTAGTTTACAAGTTGGAAAAGTTTTTGTATGGTTTGAAATAGTCTCCTAGGAGGGCGTTGCCATAATAATGAGTTACACTTTTTGGGACATCCTAATTTTTACTAAAATCACACATTTTTAGAAAATATAATGATTTAAGCCTTGAAAGGTTCCATTTAAAGGATTTTAATTGAAGAGGGCTTGATCAAACCCCCTTAGATTCAAACCCCCTTGGATAGAACCCTACTAGTTTTAAACCATACCTATAATGGAGTCTCCTCTACACTTATCAAAATGCTGATAAAAAACCACTTTTGATTTACCTTTTGGGGGATCAAATGAATTCATTTAAAATTTATGTTTTTTAAGTATTTAGTCCTTATTATAAGCTTCCCAAAAAGTATTGATGAGTGCCAAGTAGCACCCATAATAATACACCTTTTTACCTCTCTTTTCCATCCTTCTTATTCCATTGTCCTATTAATTGCACCATAGTAGACTGATAAGATTTGTTCTAATTATATTAATGAGAGATGAATTACCAAAAGTCATGATTTTTGATTGAAGGACTAATGTGCAACAATTTAATGGAAATATGCAAAAATTCTCTCTTTTTGAATTTACATGTGTAGATGTTCAAGAAAAGGCAATTTTGAGCATCTCTAAAGATGGTCCTAACAATCTCCAGAGCTAAGATGAAGGATATCACACTAGTCTCTAATTTTTTCCAATATGATTGGAGATATTTTGAAATAAGAGGACCAAGTGTAAATCATCTCTAGAGCAGGACATAAGTCATAAGCACATCTCTGGATCTGCAAACAAAAGTACACACCTTTGGAGCCCTCCTTAATACAATGCAGAGTTCCAACGTCGCTATCAGACAACACTTTCGGTGGCAATTAGAGTGCTCCTGGGATTACTTAGCCAAAACCTAAGTAATCGAGTGAAGATTCTAGTTAACTACTAGAAGTTTAATTCCTCTTTTATTGATTTTGCATGAGTTCTTGACAAACTGATTAAGTACCTATATTTTAGGGCCTCGCTGCCCAGTTGTTATTTGAAACTAAGACTCCATATTTAGTGGGACTATTGTTCTATTTTGATTACATGATTTTTCTCTGTAGTTAAACAGTTGATAGAATAAGAGTTTGATGCTATCTCATAGATAAACTGATAGTTAGAGTAAGTGATAACTTATCACTCAATTTGATATAGATATATAAGGTAGAAGTAGAAGAGGGATTTATAGAGAATTATTGTAATCTCAATTAGATAGATACTTTCTGAATACAAAAGCAGACTAATGGGATTAGATTGAAGAAGGATTGTGATATTATATTCATGTACTAATTTATTGCCTTAGTCTTCAGTCCTGAGGGTGAGGAGCAAGGGCCCACTCTTGCCATCAAGACAGGAGGCTAGTATTTGTTTATTATCTTGTTTCAGATTCTGCTTAGGAAAATAGGTATTGTTTTTTTATAGATAAATGCATGCTTCAGGTGTATAGATTAGAATAGGTTAATATTAGAAATTTACTATTTTAGCTTTGTTTTGAGTACTCTCAGAATTTACTTTCATAACAGATAAATCAGTAGCATTAATTTCCATAGCAAATAAGATTAGCATAATTAGTTTAATGGACTAGCAACTATAGGATTTCTAATTGCAGATAGCCAAGGACACGGCCCTAGATTTGACACATGAATACATGATTAAATGCCAAGGACCAATGACCCTTGTCATTTTTGGCGCGATTGCCGAGGATTCTATGTTAATTAGGAAAACTTAGTTAAAAGTTTGTAGGATAAATTGAATCTGTATGGTTAGATCTAAGGATTCAAGAGGAAGATACATAAAATAGACACCCCAACAACAAACTATAGGAGAAAGTAGTAGGGTGGCACTAGATCTTGTTGAAGAGAGGCAGCTAGAACCTACCTTGGAAATTGCACCCCAACTCAATAATTCCTCATATCCTCAAAGTCCTTCACTCTTTGAATATATCCAAGAATTGTAAGAAAGATTTAGGTAGATCCTTTGACAGAAACTAATTCCTCAGAACCCCACACTTAATCTCAAAGAGAAGAACCAGTATCAGACATGGATGATAATCATGATGAGGAGGATAATCAGGCTCCAAGAACCTTCTCATATCCCATCATTCTGGCTACCAGAGATAATGCCCCTATGAAGAACATTTCAACTTCACATTTGCCAAATTTTAGGGGTCTTACTTTTGAGGATCCAGATCAATTTTTGTTTGAATTCAAAGTGGTATGCCATACTTATGATTATGGGTTAGATAATCAAAAACTCAAACTTTTCCCCTCAACCCTAAAAGATTCTTCTATGAGATGGTTCATGGGTTTGTCCCAAAACTCTATCCATTCCTAGGAATAGATGGAGACATAATTTTTGGGAAAATACCAAGATTACTATAGAGTCCGTGATTAAAATGAGGAATTGTTCAAAATTAAACAAAGAGAGGATGAAACCTTAGAAGACTATGTGGATAGATTCAGCTTTGCTTTGAGAAGGTATGGCAATCTTGTGGCTCACTCTTTGGCCAGAACCTAGTTTGTAAAAGGATTAGACAAAGAATCAAAACATGCACTAGATCTGATGGGAAAAGGGAATATCAATAAAATGGATATGCCTACTATTGAAGAACTCTACAGGAACTATTCCAGAACCCAAGATGTAGTGAGAACACCCAAGTCTTTCAAAGGGAAGAATGAAATAAGATAGTTAATGGAGGAGATTGCAAATCTTAAAATAGATATTTTAGTCCAACTGAATACCACATTAGATGGGTTTCAGGCAAAAAGTAGAGCAACTAATCATAGAAAAACAACTAAACCACTCTCCATATATTGACCTAGGTGTAGGAACAAACACCTGTTGAGAGAATGCCCTTTAGATAAATTAGAGATCTATCAGATCTATGATAGGGAACATCCTACTAGTTAGTGTGATCAGCTCCCAGCCTTAAAAAGGCTGACTAAAAAGAATGCCATTATAGAGGAGGAGTTGAACTATGTAAGACAAAAACAAGTTGGGAATTCTCCTTATAATCAGTATCCAAACTAGGCATCTTATAGGGGCCCTTTGAACTGGGAAAATAATCAATGGAATCCAATGTGGCATGGGCCTCAGAATATTCCTACTTGGGGACCACAAGATTGGTTAAACCAACAATGGTAGAACCAACATTGGCAAAATCAGCCCTGGGGAAATCAACAATGACCACAACAGTTTGGATCACAAAACATGCAGCCTCATTGGGGTCCTCAACAGGGTTATAATCAACAATACCAGGGACAAGCTTGACGTTTCCAACCTCAACAAGCATTACTAACTAGACCCCCAACACATAAGGACAATCACAAAATGAGCTAGTTATCTAGCAACCTTTACCATCCCAACCTATACCAAACCCATGGAATAAATAAGGAGCAACTGTTTACATGATATAACAAGAAAACATAGCTAGTATTAACACCATATATTCCAATAATCTCTAGCTGCATTCTGGGAAAGCACTCCCAAGACCATCTCCTCCAAATATAGTTGAAGTAACCAATGATGTGGAACCTAAATATCCATCCACTCAACTTCAAGAGGAGATTACTATCGAAACTATGCTAAAAGAACCATCCTTAGATAACTTTGGAGTTCCTCTTAAAGGAACAACTCTGGAGAACACTCCTGGAAACACTTCTGCTAAGAACTCCAGAGTTTCTCTAGAGATAGAAAAACTAGCACCATATCCAGAACATCTCAAATAGCATGTCCCTCAGAAAAAGGTCCTACAAAAACAAGTTCAACCTACCCTGGAATCAGAACTTCTACAAGAAATTAGACAATTAAGCATTGAAATTCCATGCCTACAAGCAATTAGAGATGTGCTTGAACTGAACCAATTCATCAAACAACATTGTGTCAAGACCCAGGGTAGAAAGAAAAACTTTCTTGCCACCATCCAGGTGGAAGGGAAAGTAGTAGACCTCCTAATGGGAGAAATGTTCCTCCCAAAATATGGAGAACCTAGGAACCCTGTCATAACTATTTATATCTCAGGGGTGGAAATATCTAATATTTTGGTTGATTTGGGAGCAGCAATAAATGTAATGATAGTCCATACTATGGACAAATTAGCTCTAACAGGTATCCAGTCCACATCCACAATCTTTCAATTGGCTGACTAATCGGTAGCTATTCCAAAAGGGGTGATAACTGATGTACCATTTGTGGTAGAACCATGGGAATTCCCAGTAGACTTCCTAATATTATAACCTAGAAACCAACGAACTACATATCCATTGATATTAGGAAGGCCATGGCTAGCTACAACAACAACATCTATTGATTGTCGAACATGGGATATGGTCATTTCCAATGGAATAGATTTGAAGAAAATATCATTATATCCTCTAGCTAAACCATCAATACATTATTCAGGAAAAGTGTGGGTAGATGAGCCAAATAACATGGAAAATAGTGCCTCAATAGCTATGGTTTACCATCAAAGAACATTCAGGTGAGTTAGAAGAAGAAATCCACTATGATACAATAAAAGATATCACCCACATTCTTATTAACAAAGATATAATGGAACTAGCCCAAGATTCAAAAAGAGAATTTCTCACTTCTGCTCCTTGTACCCTAGCAAACATTATTCCTTGTGGAGAGACCTTTTATAGAGACTTAGCCACATTCCACATGTTGCTCTCACATTCTTGCCCCCTCAATACAATGACTCCAGGATATGGATTGAATACATCTATGGATCAGATCACAAAATAGGTCATGGTTTTACCTGGGAAAACACTAAATATCAACACCCAGTTACCAGAAAAATAGGAAGAAGCACTTCTTAAACTCCTAAATTCCCATTCAACAGCTTTTGCTTGGGAATACCAAGATATGAAGGGCATCTCTCCTAAGATCTGTACTCATCATATATACATTGAAGATGTCAAACCTGTCAGACAACCCTAGAGAAGATTTAATCTTGCTTTAAAAGATATTGTTAAGACTGAGATAGAAAAATTGCTACAAGCAGGGTTTATATATCTCAATGGGTCTCACCCCTAGTCATAGTGCCTAAAAAGAATGAGAAGTGGAGAGTGTTTATTGACTATAGAGAACTAAACAAAGCCACAAAGAAGGACTACTTTCCTGTACCATTCATTGACCAAGTGTTAGAAAACCTTATAAGGAGAAAGTACTTCTCATTCCTAGATGGGTTCAGTGTATATAACCAAATTCAAGTAGCACCTGAAGATTAGGATAAAACCACTTTCACTTGTTCTTGGAGAACTTTTGCCTACAAAGTTCTTCCATTTGGGCTATGTAATGCTCCAGCTACATTTCAGAGGCTTGTTTTAGCCATTTTTGTTGAATTAGCTAATGAGTGCATGGAAGTCTATATGGATGACTTTATTGTGTATGTGGACAACTTTGAAGAAGCTCTCATAAACCTAGAAAAGGTACTAAAATGCTATGAAAAAAACTAACTATCCCTGAGCCATGAAAAATGCTTTATAATGGTAGAGGAAGGAATTGTATTGGGACACCACATCTTAACAAATAGGATCAAAGTAGACCAAAACAAAATTGAAGTGATCAAATGGTTATCCTCACCTAAAAATTAGATAGACATTAGAAGTTTTCTAGGTCATGCAAGCTACTATAGGAGATATATAAAAAATTTCAGCAGAATAGTTGCTCCTATGTTTGCCCTACTTACCAAAGACACCGACTTCTTATGGATAGAGGATTGTCAATCAACATTTGAAACCCTTAAGGAGAAACTTACTATCACACCTATTTTAAGAGGGCCCAATTGGACTCTGCCATTTCACATACAAACTGATGCTTCAAATGAGTCTATTGGGGCAGTCCTAGGACATAAAGAGTAGGGAGAAGGTATGCATGTCATCTACTACATCAGTAAAAACCTTACCTCTATAGAAAGAAACTATACCACAACTAAAAAATAATTCTTGGAAGTCATATAAGCTATAAACAAATTCAGGCATTATATCACCAGATATAAAATATTTGTACATACTAATCACGCAACCATCAGATACTTAACGAACAAGCCAGTAGTAGGTGCAAGGATAATTAGGTGGTTATTGTTATTGCAGGAATTTGACATTACCATAGTTGATAATCTAGGAAAATTCAATTTGGTTGCTAACTTTCTGTCAAGATTGCATACAGGTGGAGAAAACCAACCAGTAGAGGACAAATTTCTAGATGAACAACTTTTTGCTATCTCCCCTATTGTACCTTGGTTTGCAGACATAGCTAATCTTTTAGTTATAGGCTTGTTTCCATCTCATTTTACCTCAAAACAAAAGAAGTGCTTACTAAAAGAAAGCTTATCTTACAAATGGTTAAATGGTTTACTATTTAAGTGTGGTCCTAATTTCATTTTATACAGGTGTCTAAAAGCTGATGAAATTTTTGATGTCTTAAGGGCACGTCATGATGAACCATTTGGTTGGCAATATTCATCACACAGAACCATCCACAAAATTTTGGGAGTTGGTTACTACTTGCCCTCTCTTCATAAGGATACCAAGAAGTATGTGCAGTAGTGTGATCAGTGCCAAAGGATGGGATAGCCAACCTTTGCCCAAGAAATGTCACTTCATCCTCAAGTAATGTTGGAACCATTTGAGCAATGGGGTCTAGAATTTGTGGGACCAATTTCCCTACCATCATCAGGCAAAGAATACATTCTGGTATGCACAGACTATGTAACTAAATGGGCTAAGGTTCAGGCATTAGAATTTGCAAGAGAAGAAAAAGTTGTTGATTTCCTCTATAATAGAATCTTCTTAAGGTTTGGAGCCCCCAGATCAATAGTTTCAGACAGTGGACCTCAATTCACTTCTCAAGTAATCAAAGCATTCACAGACCTATATCAAGTTAAATATAGGAAGTCTTCACCTTACCATCCCCAAGCTAATGGACAGGTGGACGTGACTAATAGGGAACTAGAAAATATCCTAAAGTAGTTTGGGCTTACAATACCACCTGGAAGTCCACAACCAAGTTCTCACCACATGAATTGGTTTATGGGAAGAAACCAATTCTGTCTATAGAATTTGAATTGCAGACACTCAAAACTTCATTAGATATCGGTCTACCATTATCTATAGCACAATAGAATAGGATTCTTCAACTCAATGAGTTGGTTAAAATCCGTAGAGAATCCATACAACAAACAAAACTTGTTCAATATCAAAGGAAACAATGCCATGACCAACACATCAAAAGGAGGACATTTCAGCAAGACGATTGGGTTCTCCTAAATAATTCTAAGTTCAAGGAGTTTAAAGAAAAGTTACAAACTCACTGGATGGACCTTTATCAAATAAGGGAAGTTTTTGAAAACAAAACAATTTTGCTAGAAGCCATTGATGGAAGCACAGATTCATTCTTAGTAAATGGCCACAGAATCTGAATCTATAAAAGGCCATCAACTAAGGAGGAATTTACCAAGGACTTGTGCTTGGCTACAGGGATCACAACCTCTATCATAGATTGAGACTAAAAAAAAAGAGGAAGGTTGAAAACCAACAAATGGTAGCCTTCTTGAAAAAAAAAAGGAAGGTTGAAAACCAACAAATGGTGGCCTTCTTGAAAAAAAAAGAAGAAAAAAAAGGAGGAAGATGGAAAACTAGTAAATGGTCATCTTTCTTGACCAAGGGGATTGAAAACCAATAAATGGTGGTTCCCTTCTTATAGGATTGCAATAATTAATCTACGGAGCCAATCAGATGCTAGGAGCTACTAAAACACATCTCCATAGCAATCTAGGAGCACCTCTGGCACTTCACTAATAAAGAATCATTTCAAGGAATAAAAACAAAGAGCAAACCCACCTCTCTAGGTAAGGGACATCATAGGATGAGGTCAGCATGACTCATCCTCCACTTTTTGACATAAACAATGATGAGGTCAGCATGCACATCATTAGCAATCAAAAGACAATTGCTTCAGCTTGCACAAGTCATCATGGATTTCTCTCCTTACGTCACTTGACATCATGTCATTTCTAGACCACTCAGTGGGAATAATTTCAGAACACATGACAATGAGGATGTTGATGCTAGTTCAAGCCACAAATGAGCTACACATGTGTTAGGTCACAACAAATCTCATCAAAGGTACAATGTTGTAGCCACGTACATCGGGCCATCATGACAAAAAGTGATTCAGGTAATTAGCTTGAATTAAATTAATTATTACTGTCTTGTCATTTCTATTTATAGGTGTAGTTATTGTGACACATTTCCCTGCCATTATTTCCCTTTTAACTCAGGCATGTCAACTTATTTTCCACACTGTCAACCTTTCTCCAGAGTGTCATATCACTTCCTACAATTATGACTGAACATGTTTAGGGTAAAATTGGGATTGTTTAGTTTATTGTTGTTAGATGTTTGAATCCTCCTTTCTGTTGGTTTAGGTCCGGACAACAAAGAGGGGGGGTGAATTAGTGGTCACATATTTTAATCTTTTCTACCATTGATCTTCCTTTACAACTTATTATCAAATTAATGATATAAACATTTCAATATCAATCAATAACACATGAGAAGAAACATAAACAACACACTTGACACCAAGAGTTTTGATGTGGAAACCCAGTTAAGGGAAAAACCATGGTGGGTGTTAACCCACAGAAATTAATACCCTATTAAAAGTATTTTTACAAATGAGAATGCACATGCATTTGGTCTCACTACTCAAATAGAGGCTCACTTCCTACAGAAAGATTACAAGAGAATAATAGAGATTTGAACTAATAAATAGCATCTACCCATGCAAGAGTTTTAGTTCTAGTTAAGTGCAAAAACTAATCTTACACATTTTATCTTTTCTTGCTCTTCTTATTGCTCTGCCTTCATTCGCTATTTAGATTTTGTACTCTTCTCATAATTAAATCACATTCACACACACACCAAATCATCTAATTCCATTTGATATATATATATCCACAAAATGATCTACAATCATTTTACCAGTCCACTTCAAGAAAATTTAGAACTTTGTAGACTACTCTACTCTGTCAGCTGGATCCATACATAATATGAGATGTAGATCAAAAATTGCACTTGTAAATCATCAATCATGTTGGCTATCATTACTTATCATCACCAATTGCCCAATAAATAACTTCTAGACATCTAGAAATAAGATTATTCACAAGGTCGGCATGTGCTTCTTCTATTTGTTCTATCAAACTGAAATATGATACTCAGAAGCTAATATCTTTTGACTCCTTCATCTCCAGAGGACAAAACTCTAGATTTAGAGTGTCTTGACAATGCTTACAACTACCTTAGATCCACATCAAGCCATGCCTTTCCACCGAATAGATCCAAACCAAGATACCAGACCCTGTCACCTACTCTGTTCCTGACTGCCCAGACTTAGACAAATTTTGATTCTGACTTCTGGTGTGAACAAATTGTGTTATGTGGATGATTAGGATGATCTTGGTTGCCATCAATGACAACACCTATCATGCTTAGTAGTGTCTCTTTCCAACAATCTCCCCCTTTGGCATTGATGGCAACACTTAGTAGAAAATGACTAAGTGTCAAAAGTAGCTCCCCTTTTGCTTGTGCTTCATACTACTTTTTGGTACTTCTCCTTAGCTGGATTCTTCATTTTTCATTGATCTTCACTCCCCCTTTGACATCAATATCAAAGGGTAGGGTCTACAAGCTAAGATTTTCCAAAAATTTGTAGATAGGACCGCATATGTATAATTAATCATTAAGTTCTATTTACATGAACTTGAGAATGTCTACAAAGCTGGTTTTTATTTGCATAAGTTTAGAGGCCCAAGTACTCTTCATTCCATCCAAAATAGAGATGTTCCCACTTAACAAAAATGAATATGCTTCTACCTTTGACAGATCTGATGGATCACTAGTCTAAACTACAATCTGAGCTTCAAATAGGGCATTATACATTGTCTCTAACTTAGGGGCAATCAATCCCCAAAGCTCACACATTCTCTTCATAATGTTGCTTTTCTCTTTAACAAGTCTCTTTATCTCATCAGTCAGGCTAATTACCTGACATTCCTAACTTATGGGTGAAATGGTTAGAGGATCAAAATCATTGGATAGATTTGACAATTTCATTTTTTGTTCCTTTATCTTCTTCTCAATATCCTCATTTACTTTGGGTTAGGATAGACAAAATTTATATACATCACTTCCATCACTTAGAAAATTTTGAACACTCTTTATACTGATAGCAAGTATAGTCCTATCATACCCTATTAGACTCTTAATTTCACTAAATCTCTTATCCAAAAACTCATTTTTGACTTTTGTCTCTGCAGACTTCTCAAAGGGCTCAAAATGAGTATTTACAAAACTTACAAGATTTTTTAGATGTCTGGAGGGGGAATCAGATGGACTCTTCTGGTAGGAAGGCATTAATTTTTTCAAAATCCTAGTTGCAAGCCCTAGTAGCTCATTGTCCTCCATGTGGAACTTTAACATCTTTTCTCTAGCCTTTACTTGGGTGAATGATGCAATTTTAATCAATTGAATTGGAGAGAGAGCATCTGGATTGGCTAGACCTTGGAGTAGTTCAGGCTCATCAATCTCAATCATTTATTTTTCAAGAAGACTTTTCACTACATCTGCAATGTCTCTTGCAACATTTTATGAACCATCCTTTGGTTCATTAGATTTCTCAGTATCTATTTTAGGTGCTTCAACATTTGTACCATCTTCTTCTGCTTTATCTTTCTTTCCTTTTTCTTCCTCTTTCTCTAATTTGCTTTTCTTTGTGTTCTCTGCAGAGAGACTCTTGTCTATTTCTTCACCACTTTCTACCTAATTTAGAGGGCTCTATGAAGTAGTAATATTATGTTCTTTTCCTGATGGGTCAAGTGGATTAGGAGTATCTCCTGCATCAACTACTTTATCCATCATTTTTGTATCATCTTGATTTACTTGTTCCACTTCCAAAAAAGTTGCTTCACCCAACTCAAATTGCTTCTCAATGACATTCTCTTCTTCACCATCTAGAAGTTCTTCTATGACTATGGGAAAATTATGCTTTTCCAATGCTTTCAAAAGAATTTCTTGAGTTTCTTTAATGAATTCACTTGTTTTGTCCAAGCATGAGTTTCTTCATTCTCCTTTTGCTTCTAAAGTCATCTTTGACTTCCTTGAATATCATATCTATATGATCAGGTGAAATCTAAGGATACAAATTTATTAGCTCATATTCCCTGACTTCCATGTCCTTGCTCTTGGCATTTTCTTTTCTGAACTCCAAAATATTTTCCAAACTTTGTGGCAACTTAGAAGTTATCTCAATCAGTGCCTTGTTGTAGATGTTGAGATATCTAACAGTTGCTTCCTCCAACACCCTTTTATCCACATCACTATATTCATCATAGAATTCAATCATGGGTTTTACATTACCATTTATAGTGAGAGACTTTATCACATCCTCTAGGGAAAGTGTGGGCTTCTCAACATATTCCTCATATGCTTTTGTCCTTTGCCTTTTACTAGCCCTTTTGCTTCTAGAGAACTTTTCTTTGGTTACTTTTGCAGCTTTTGTTCCAGTGGCCTTTATTCCTTGATTTCAATGTTAGAATATGTATCTTCTTCTTCTTCTCTTATGCTTTCATAGGTCTGAGTTGCTTTTGTTTTCTTCATTTTCTCCCATTTTCTAGATGATTTTGCTTCCAGTTTTGCAGTCTTGGAGGGAACAGGGGCAGCAGCAGAGCTCCTAGTAGTTCTTGAAGTGGAAGAGAATTCCATCGGAGCATTTGTTTGTTTCTTATCTTATTTCTCTTTCTCAGCCCTTTCAGTTCTTTCTCTGAGTTTCCTCATAGCCTCCTTAGTTAGGCCCAGATTTTTGGCTAACTACTCAACTTCTTTTCTTACTTTCCTATTGGTTTTCGGTTCTCTAAATTCAGTATGCAGTTTTAAATTCAGCTCCTCATAAGTTCCAAATCTTTCAACCATTGTGTCTTTAGGCTTTCTTAGAACATGTTGAGCATACATATTCAAGTTTTTTTCATCTACTTCATACCCCATGGGCATGATCCAAGCAGTTCTAGGTTCCGCTACTTCCATTAGACACTGATCAGTATCAACTGTGAAGCATATATCATTTTTGTACTTCTTAACAATTGATTTAGGGATTCTTTCCCTTAAGTGCATCATACTCTGAAAATTCTTGAAGTAACCCCATATTGCAGTTTTCTAAGCTTTGAAATCACCAATGCTACGAAGATGATCTCTGATCTGAATGGCAATTGGCTCATCCTTAGTCTAGTGCACACCTTTTACCCCAAGTACCTCATTCATAAAGTAAAAGAACAAACATAGAACCAATGTACCATACTTGAAAGTGTTTTTCTTATCTTTCTTGATTTTGTTTAAATTTTCAATCAATTGATTCTGTAGTAATTCACACTGTAAGTAATAATTAGTGTTTTACTTTAGCATCTTGTATGCAGCATATATGGCTGTTCTGGAAATAGAATTTTCTCTACTTGAGTGGTAGATCTTGTACCCAATCACCATGGAGGTGAATTTGACATCTGGTTCTATAATATCATTAATGGTCATTGCCCTTCTGTCAAACGTAGCACCGGTAGCATCAGTCACTATCTGGTTTTTCACGGCTTTCAGCATGGGCAATCCTTTAGTTGAGTTTAATCTAGTTACAATTTTGAGAGCATCCTTGGTAATCTTGAATGGTTTTAACAACCAAATGAATTCATCATACATCCAACTCAAAACCTATCAGACCCATTCATCCTCATCAAATGTTGGAAATCCTATAATCTGAATAAAGTGTTTATCTTGTAGTGCCCTATACTCAGGTTTAAGTTCATGATTTTCATCCCTGAGTTGTTTCTCAAACAAGTCTACATACCTTGAATCTACAAACTCATCTATGTTTGCATGAATATAAACTTTAATGTCTTCAACATGCAGTACACCATACATAACACTTGAAAAAGCACCTAACTGGTTAACTTCAATCGATTTGTGAGGATGCTTCTTAAATTTGGGTCGATGCCTTTCAGTAATATCAACAATATGAGGAGTAACCATCTCAATAGATTTTAGATTCAAATCTTTACAAAGAGGTACCTTTTTATTTTGTGAGGGTAGGGTTGATCAGTTGCCGGTTGAATTCACTCTTTGCCTCAATCTCTAGATTTGTAGCTCGAATGCTCTTCTTCTTGTTTCCTTTGAATGAAAAGTGATTCAAATGAGTGACCAAGTGACCTTTTATCTTTTGCAAAACCTAATTTGGAATTGTAATAAATACATTGCCCTAACTATATCCGGTTACTCTATTTTTGATAGTTCTTCATGAATCACTCCTCAAGTTTTTATATCAACATCTTTTCTTTTGGAAATCCTTCCAAAAGTTTTGGACAAATTCAAAATATTCTCTTTTAATGTGCCAGATTCAGGTACCCACTTACTGACCAAGGGGATTTTGATGTTCAATGTAGCTCCCCCTAAGCCAGAGCTCCTAACTTAATTCCTAGAGGAATTGTCAACACCTGATTCTAGTACGGACCCATCACCATTATTTATTGTATCTTTCTTTACCCATATCTTGTTCATTTCACTCCATATCTCATTCACATCAATTTTTCTTTTACCTTTGTCTTGTCTGTGTTCATCCAGTTTTCTATTTACTGGACCTCTTCTTCCATTGTTCCTACTTCTGCAGATTCTTGCAATATGACCAGATTTATTGCAATTAAGGCACATAGTATTTCCTTCCTTATGAACTTGATTTCTTCTTGATCTACATTGATTAGCCATGTGTCCAAACCCATTGCAAGCAAAATAGTAACCATTGAAAGAATTGCCAATTCCTCTATTGTTAGCATTATTCATTATCATACTTCTGCATTCATTTGATCTATGACCATACCTCTTACACTTGAAGCATTGACCGGAGAAGGATGAACCATTTTGTTCACTCTACTTCTGCACTGAGTAGTTCTATGACCAAATTTATTGCAATTGAAACAATTTCCATTAAATGATGGATATCTTTGAGCATTAGGATGTCTTACCAGAGGTTTTCTAGTTCTGTTTCTTTTATTCCTTCATTGAAAATTTCTTTGTCTAGATTCAAAGCTTTCACCTTTCTCATATCTAAGATCATGCTTGTCATCATCCTTTTTCTATTCTTCAATTAGGGTTTCAAGTTTAGCTGAGCTTATCTTGAACTTCTCCTTATACTCATTGGCAATTTCTAGGTCTTGTTTGAGAGTGATAATCTATCTCTCAAGTTTTCTCTCATTATTTCTACTTTCTTGTAGATTTGATTCTAGGAGACCAACTATTCCATCCAATCTGTAGCATTCTTCAGTTCTCTCCTTCAGATTTTTCTTCATTTCTTCTTCATTTTTCTTCCTATCTTTAATTTCCTTGGTTAGTCTCATTACCCTAGTTTCCATCTCATGTTTTAAGATAATAACTTCTTTAGCTAACTTTTCACATTCCTTTGTCTTTTCTTTCAAGGCCTTGTCTTCTAGTTGAAGAGGTTGCTCCTTTCCTTTTGCATTGGATTTGCTCAATTTTTCTTTTAAAATTTCAATGAAGTTTTTAGCCTTTTTGAGGTTATCTTGCAGTTCTTGGACCTCTGCCTTGGACTGCTCAAGATCATTTAGGGGAAGATTTAGTTGCCCTTCAAGGTTATATTCATCTATTTTTATTGACTTCCCAGATCTCCCTTAAGATATTAAACTTTTCAAAAGGAACCTTGCTCTGATACCAATTATTGGTTTAGGTCTAGACAACTGAGAAGGGGGGTGAATCAGTTGTCACATATTTTAATCTTTTCTACCATTGATCATCCTTTACAACTTATAATCAAATTAATGATATAAACATTTCAGCATTAATCAATATCACATGAGAAGAAACATAAATAACACAATTGACACCAAGATTTTTGATGTGGAAACTCAGTTAAGAGAAAAACCACGGTGGGTGTTAACCCAAAAAAATTAATACCCTGTTAAAAGTATTTTTACAAATGAGAATGCACATGCATTCAGGCTCACTACTCAAATAGAGGTTCACTGACTATAGAAAGATTACAAGAGAATAACAAAGATTTTTAACTGATAAATAGCATCTACCCATGCAAGAGTTTCAATTCTAGTTAAGTGCAAAAACTGATCTTACACATTTCATCTTTACTTTCTCTTCTTACTGCTCTTCCTTCATTCGCTCCTTAGATTTTTTGCTCTTCTCACAATTACACCCCATTTGTACACACACTTAAATCGTCCAATTCCATCGGATATATATATATCCACATCATGATCTACAATCATTTTACTAGTCAGCTTTAAGAACATTTAGAACTTTGTAGAGTACTCTACTCTGTCAGCTAGATCCATACATAATATGAGATGTGGATCAAAACTTGCACATGTAATCATAAATCATGTTGCCTATCATTACTTATCATCACCAATTGCCCAATACACAACTTCTTGACATCTAGAAATAAGATTATTCACAAGGTCAACCTGTTCTTCTTCTGTTTGTTCTGTCAAATTGAAACATGATATTCAGAAGCTAATATCTTTTGAGTCCATCTTCAGAGCACAAAACTCTAGATTTAGAGTGTCTTGACAATGCTTACAACTACCTCAAATCTGTAGAAATCCATGCCTTTCCACTGTATAGATTTGGACCATGATACCGGACCCTGTCTCCTGCTCTATTCTTGACTGACTAGACTTAGACAAATTTTGATTCTGACTTCCGGTGTGAACAAATTGTGTTATGTGGATGATTGGGATGATCTTGGTTTCCATCAATGACAACACCTATCATGCCTAGTAGTGTCTCTTGCCAACACATTGACCCTATACATTCAAGGATCTAGGGTTGAGTGGCAATGCACTATCATACCCTAGGTCATTGTGAGATGTAGGGAAGCTTGGATTAGGATGTTTAATTATCAGATTTCCTTCTCTTATACTTAATTGACCATTAAAACCTTAATTATACAAATATGACTGTGAATGGAAGAATAATAGAAAAATCTCTTGCAGAGGGAAGTAAAATATCAAATCATAGAGGACCTATTTTGGGGGTTCCAAAGTAGAAAAGTTAGGGACATTGGAGTGGGCACCCAAGTCCAAGGTACCAGTTTCTTTGTAGGATCCTAAACTCCTTCTAACACTAATCAACACTGTAACTTCTATTTCTAGAAATTCAACTATGGAGGACACAGGAGTAAGTACCCAAGTCTTGAAAAGGCTCTGGTGTCCTACTTCTCTTCAGATCCTGAATCCTTGATGTTTGTTGATCCTTCTTACAACTCTACTTTTTGTAGATGCAACACCTGTAACCTATAATCACAAAACTTTGGGAGGTGGTTATGGTGTTTAGAGGCTTGCCTCAATCAAGCCCCGGAGGACACTTAAGTTTCTAAGCACCGTTGTCAAATAGAGAGTGCATGCCTAGGGAGGCAGGGGCAAAAATCCAAATGGAATAATGATAAAAACACAATATAATGTCACCTTGTAGTGAAGATATCATGGGAGGAAGATGCCCTTCATTCCATGATGAAATGGATGCTCAAATCTACAACCACAAACACATAAACCACACAAATCTCCTCTTGCAATACAATGAAAGCCTTGAATCACCTTGAGAATGCCTTAAGTTCACAATGATCATCTTGTAATGCTCTAGTTTACAAATTAATGCCTAAACATGCTTTTATATGCAACTACAAACACTCCTACCAAGATTTCATAAATCCAAACTTACCGTGTTAGCATAGGACCCAAATAACAATAAAAATTTGAAACTTCAAATTTGGGCCTGACCTAAAATAGCGTAGGACTAGGGTGCGAGCGCCCAAGTCCTCCCCCCTATTTTGGGTAGGGTTAAGCTCAAGGGGTCCTCCTAGGTCCAATTTGCTAAGATACCTAGGGTTCATTCCATCAGGATGCCAAATTATGAAGTAAGATGTCCTAAATGCACACTAAAGACTTGGGAGCTAAATCTAAAGAGGGAAAAGCCCCAAGGAGACATTTTCTGATGTTACATTTAGCCCCCACTTTAATGTATGTATAAACGCAAGTCTAATACATGCATTAAATTAAGTCACAAACACAACAAACACACCAATGTGGAGAATACACACCAATCTTATAGAAGATAGTAACAGGCATGCAAAACATGGAGAAGATAGTTACAGTCACATAGAACATAGAGAAGATAGCAAGTGCATAGAAGACACATTATTGCATGGAAGACAGAAATGATTTCTTTTCTTTTCTTTTTCTCATATAGATGAAATGTAGATGCAAGTACTGGAAAGTAAACAAACCTCCCATAATATAGGATGCACTCATTGCGCATGTCTTTAAACTGCATATATGGGGTAACACACATTCAAGACACACCAAACCTCCCATAATGCAGGATGCACTCATTATATAGGTCTTTAAACTGCATATGGGGCAACAAACACACCAAACAAAGTAGGAACGCCAAACACACACACTTTGAATACACAGAGAAAACACGATAGAAAAGTGATGGAGTGTTCCTATTTCTAGGTTCAACACCATCTTAGGCACATTATAGGCACACACCAACAATTGGGCTTCGTCATAACAATCTCTGAAGACACACTTAAGGGTTGAGTTAGTCATAGAACTACTCCCTGCCTCTGCAGAGGACTTTTTTTTGAAAATGATAGGATGATGCAATCTTCTCTGAGAAATACACCATCCTTGCCTTCAAAGAGGGCTTAAGATAAAAAAGGATATACACAATATCCTGCCTCCATAGAGGGCTTACATGATTGATTGATTGATTACAAACAAACTCAAGATGCAGGATGCACTCATTGTGTAGGTCTTTGCACCTGAGGTCAAACACATTGCTAACATCTACAACAGACAACTTACCTTATATATGCCCCCACCTTAAGGTGGTTGATATCATGCATCAATATCAAGCACATTAAGGTAAGAAGAAAAAACATAAGGGAAGATAGACTTTTGCAAAGGCCCTGCCCCCAGAGGTGACATGTACTTTACGATCGCCAAATGTTCCCACAAACACATCCATGCAAGAAACATGTTAGTGTCTACAATATCATGATAAATAACAACATCAATGCATATGATTGGCCACACAAAGAGCCAAGGTTATACTATGAATTCAGAGTTTAAGGATAACCTTGGGGCTATATCATGAAGCTCTCTGAATCAAGCACCACCAAGGCTAGATTCAAAGAGAAACAAAGGTGCATAGAGCAACAGTATTGTTAAGGTTTGTAAATGTGATAGAAACATCATCAGATTCACTACACAAAAAGCACAAGTGCTTCTACTAGATAAGCATTAGATAAAATATACAACCCCATCGTCATATTAGGAACTAAGTCTATTTTTTTATTTCTCTCAAAAGGGACACTAGGTCCGCATCAGTATAAAGTTTTTCGTCATCTACCCGCTAGATAGAAACACTAGAGGAAGGGAAACAATAAATAAGAGAGGAGAAACAAATTTCCTAGGGACAATCACATAGGAGGGTGCCCCCAATGTCACCAACCACAATGCTATGCCCATAAGACACAACACATAATAATAAAATCAAAGAGAGACAATATAGAAGAATGATGATACAAATAGAAGGTTACAATAGAGGTGGTCTCCTGGTATCCCAGACCTTACAAGAGAATTAGGGGTCATCCCAAGAGGCCTAAACAACACATAACACATCACGAGGGAAGCAAATCATGAGATAAATAAAGTGTTAGAAATACTTACCTGGTAGCCTCATCATTAAGAACATACACATTTAGGATATTTCTCATGTTGTTTTAATATTGTATTAACATTAAGTTTAGGATTACAAGAGGTTTTGGTGGGTTTCAGAGAGTGGTATCTTATACCGGTTGTGTAGCTAATTCTAACAACTTGTAAAGGTACTCTAATTCCTTATTGATTTACACCAAAACCATTGCCTACATAGTCGTTATTTTTGTACAAGATTTGAAATCCACGACCATATAGAGAGTCCATTTCTTTAGAAGAAGGTGAAACCTCATAGGTATCATAATTTGTAGTATAAGTGAGGGTATTGTCTTTATTTTCAACCAAGGAAACTCTATTTTTCTGAGATGTTTCAAAAGATTGTTTAGATGAGATCGATGTGACTTTTGATGTGTTAGATTTATTAAATTTGTATTCCCCTGTGCTGCAAGGATTAAAATCTAATTAACCCCAATCATCACCAACAAGTTCATTCGATGGTATAGAATCTTTCACAACATCATTCGTGGCTAGAGGCTTTGATGAATTAGCTTGTAAATTGTTTAAACTCATATGATTGTAAACTGGTTTTTGCGTTTCAATATGTAAACAGTTATCTAGTTCAGGATCAACATGAATAGTATGAAGTTTACCTTTGAATATAAATTTGATTGAATGATGTAGAGTGGAAGGGACTACCCCCAATGCATGAATCCAAGGTCTATGAAGAATCATATTGTAAGATAAAGAACAAGGCATGACATGAATTTATTGGAATTAGACCAAACAACTAAGAGGGGGGAGTGAATCAGTTGTCCCAAAAATTAACCTTTTCTTCCTTTTAATCTTCTTTCACAATTTGCAAATTGATTAATGATGTAAACATTAAAGCATGAAACAATATCACATAAGTAGAAACATAATCAACACATTTGACACCAAGATTTTTGATGTGGAAACCCGGTTAAGGGAAAAACCACAGTGGGTGCTAGCTGACAAGATTTGTACCCTGTTAAAAGTACTTAAAAGGAATGGGAAGGCACTTGCCTTTGGGATCACTACCTAGAGCTCACTACTGAAATGAGATTCTTAGTGCCTACAAGAAATTTAAGTTTAACACATAAAGAATTAACTAAGAAATAGCATCTACTTCATGCCTAGTTCAGTGCCATTGAATGATCATAAAACTTTTGTTCTGCTTCCAAACTCTTCTTCACTAAGTTTTCACTCTATTCTACTTTTTCTCTTCTACTCCTCTTCTTTTCTCTACTCTTGATCCTTTCTTTGGATTTATTATTTTTTCTCAAGGATAATTTTCCGTGACTCAACTACACTCCTTTATATGCTTCATCAACCTTGGAGTAAACATCAAAGTTGGCACACCAAACATCTTACTTAATGCGAATCACTAATCTGTTAGCAAAACATTGCTAAGACTTGAATCTTCTTTGAAAAACACACCACATTCTAGAGAATTGCTTCTGGAATATCCACAATATGTTTGACTCATCTCATTGGCCAGGACTGGGAAGAACAACAACACCAAGAAGGAAATCCTCACCAACAAGCTCAAACTTCAATACAAACCTCCAACACAATAGTCACATGATCTAGAGACCTCCACAAGCACAATGAATTCAACAAAACATCTGCACTCCTCCAAATCACTAGGATCACTTGCATCTTCATCGGGAACCTCAAGAATACTATCTACCATGACTGTCATCTTAGAAAGATTTCTTGCAGACCTCCAAACCATAAACCACTTGAATGGATGATACACACTGACTTCCCAAACATGCCTCTAGATCTACAAATCATTATTTGACATATCTGGAAGGATCCAGACCACTTCTCTGTCGCTCTGTCTCTTCTGATACTGCAAAACTGGTTCTACTCAGATGGCCATAGTTTCTTCAAATCTTCATGCGGACCTCTCAAATCCTAACTGGAGCTACTTAACACAATCCTCTACTCTGTGGTATGATTTGCATCCATTGATCTTTATTAATTTTCTCAATATCCTCAACATTCCAGTCTTCTAGTCAGGCAATAAGATAGGATACAATTGACACCCATGGCAACAATAATATGTTGACATCAATGAAAACACTGATTAGGCACATATTTACAACAATCTCCCCCTTTTTCATTGATGGAAACATATGATGTGAAAAATTGATTCAACCATCAAGACAAGAGCTTCTCCCCCTTTCTCTTATCACTTCTGCAACCACTATCTTCACTGCTTCCCCTTTCACCAGCAACTAGTTTTTTTACGTGACTTCTCTCCCCCTTTGACATCAATGGAAAAGGGTACATATTTGCAGTCTTTTCTCCTTAGTTTTGTTTTATATCAAACTCAAAAATTGCATGTAGACTACTCCCCTTGAGTAGTGCTTCCTTAACATCAATCTAGATCACAAGATATGATTGTGAATTCCACCAGACTGATGCACTCTAGTGCATCTTAATTCTGATCAGGAGGGGTAATAACCCCTAACTTCTCTCTGAGATACTCAAAAGTATCCTTAGGAAGAGGCTTAGTGAAAATATCCACAATATGATCCTTTGAGGACACAAATTCCAACTTGACTTCATTCTCATTTACTTTCTCTCTCAAGAAATGAAACTTGATGGATATATGCTTTGTCTTTGAATTCAACACCAGATTCTTTGAGATACTTATTGTACTTGAATTATCACAGAAGATTATGACAGGCTCCTCAAACACAATTCTAATGTCCTTCAACATTTGCTTCATCCACAGGACTTGAGTACAATTGTTTGTTGCTACTATATACTCATCCTCTACTATAGATAGGGAAATTGCCTCCTACTTTTTACATAGCCAAGAAACTAATCTACTTCCCAAGAAGAATACACCACCACTAGTGCTTTTTTTGTCATCCACATCTCCTGCCCAATCAACATCTATATATGCATGAAGAGTGAAGTCATTATCCTTTAGATACCATAATCCATAATCAATTGTCCCTTGGAGATATTTGAAAATTCTTTTGATTGCTACAACATGGGATTCTTTAGGATCAACTTGGAATCTAGTGACAAGCCCAACTGCATTCATGATATTAGGTTTGATCTAAGTCAGATGGAGTAGTCCTCCAATCCTTTATCTATACCTTTTCTGATTTGCCTTAGGAGAGTCATCATCTTTACTCAACTTACATCTGGTTACCATAGGTGTACCTACTAGCTTTGAATCTTCCATTCCAATCTTCTTCAACAATTCTTTCACATACTTAGACTAAGATATAAAGATACCTTTGTCTGACTGATTGATTTGCAGACCTAAGAAGAAGTTTATTTCACCAAACATGGACATCTCAAATTCACTTTGCATTTGATCAGCAAATGTTTTGCACATACTCTCATTTCCACTAAAAATGATATCATCAACAAATACTTCAACAATGAAAATATTCTCATGATCAATCTTGAAGTAGAGATTATTGTCAGTAGTACATTTGTTGTAACCTAGCTTTAGAAAATACTTATCTAATCTTGCATACCAGGCTCTTGGAGCTTGTTTGAGTCCATACAATACTTTCCTTAATCTATAGACCTTGTCTCCTTGATCAGACAACTAAAATCCTTCTGGTTTCTCAATGTAGACTTCTTTTAACTCTCCATTTAGAAATGTTGACATGACATCCATCTGAGAGACTTTAAAATCTTTATAAGTAGCAAAAGTAAGAAATAATCTGACTGCCTCTATTCTTGCCACCAGAGAAAAAGTTTCTTCAAAATCAATTCCTTCCACTTGAGAATATCCTTTGCATACCAACCTTACTTTATTTCTTACAACTTCACCTTCATTTAGCTTGTTCTGGAAGACCCATTTAGTTCCAATCACATTTTTGTCCTCAGGTCTAGAAACAAGATCCCAAGTGTGATTCTTTTCAATTTGCATTAATTCTTCTTTCATTGCCTTTACCCAATTTTCATCTTTGCAAGCTTCACTTACTATTTTTGGTTCAATCTTTGAGATCAGACAAATATCTTCTTGAGCTTCAACAATTCTTCTTCTAGTTCAGACACCTTTATTTCTATCTCCTATAATTTGATCTTTAGGATGTTTCATCCTTACATACTTGGGGGTTTTGGGAATTGTTTGAGCTTCTATTTCTTGAGCTTGTTCCTCAACTTCTGCACTATCCTCTTAAATTATTGGATTTTGCAGATTAATATAGATCTGGATCTGAGTTTGTACGTGCTTTTCTTGACTTGGATTTTCATCTTGATCATCTAAATCATATCCTTAAGATATGGAATGTCCTTCTTTTGTCTCATCAAATCTGACATTAGCACTTTCAACAATCTTTTTCAACCTCTTGGTAAAGCATCGGTATGCTTTGCTTTGAGTAGAGTAAGCCAAAAGGATTCCTTCATCACTTCTTGCTTCAAACTTGCTTAGATCCTCATCTCTTTTGAAATAGCATTTACTATCAAAAACTCTGAAGTATTTTATAGTAGGAGGATGACCAAACCATAGTTCATAGGCTGTCTTACTAGAATTGCCTTTGATCTGTGCTTGGTTAAGAGTGTAGACAATAGTACTCACAACTTCTCTCCAATAAACTTGAGGAACATTTATTTCCATCATCATGGTCTTGGCAACTTCTTGAATGGTCCAGTTCTTTCTTTCCACAACTCCATTTTACTAAGGAGTCCTAGGAGCAGATATTTATTTTTTAATTCCATGCTTTTCACAAAATGAATAAAACTCACTGGAGGTAAATTCTCCACCTCTGTTAGATCTCAGACACTTTATCTTCACACCAATCTCATTTTCCACCATAACTTTGAATATCTTGAATTTGTCAAGAGCTTCTGATTTTTCTTTTAAGAAGGTTACCCACATCATTTGGGAGTAATCATCAATCAACAACATAAAATATTTGTCTCCTTGCACACTCCTAATTCTAGTAGGACCACATAGATCAGTATGCACAAGTTCCAACCATTCACTTGAAAATTGTTCTTTACTTTTGAATGAAATTTTGTTCTATTTGCCCAGTTGACATTCTCTACATATGTTATCAAGTTTCATAAGTTTTGGAAGATCTCTTACAGCTTGAGTAGAACTTATCTTGACAATGTTATCAAAATTTACATGACACATCCTCCTATGCTATAACCAACTTTGATCTAAATGAGCAACCAGAACTACTTAAATGAAAGATGTTAGCTCTAGTTTGAGTACCAGATGCAATTTCAATTTCAGAGCTTTCCAAGATTATGCATTTTCTATCCTTGAATCAGAGATCATAACCCTTATCAACCAACTGTCCAACATTAAGAAGATTATGCTTCAGTCCTTCCACATACAGAACATCATTAGTGTTATTCTTACTATCAAAAGAGATGGATCCTCTGCCATGGATTCTACTAGCTGAGTTGTCTCCAAATTTCACAATTCCACCTTCATATTTTTCAAAGCTTACAAACTTACTTTTATCACTAGTCATATGATGAGAACATCCACTATCTATCACCCATTAATCCTTTTCAACAACCTGAGTAGCCAAGGCACTTTCCACATTTGTATAGCTAGCAAATTCAGTAGATATGAATCTTCTTCCTTGATAGAAATGAACACCCAATCATCTTCAGTGGAACCTCCATGATCAGATTCATCATTTGTGACTCCTTCTCCAGCTTCTCGGACATAGTAACATTTTTTTGGCCTTTATATCTATTAGGGTTTGGTTTTGAGAACCTCTCCAGACATCTTGAGGCAAAGTGACCAATCTTATTACAAGCAAAACATTTGAGTGGCAACTTTCCTTCATATTTACTGAATCCTCTTGGTATTCTTTTAGCAATAAGAGCTTCAAGATTTGCAATCTCAATTTCATCATCTTCAAGATCCTTCCTTGTCTTCATAAATTGGTTTGATCTTCCTAAAGAACTTTCACCTGGATCATATCTTTGCTTTTGATACACACTAGCCTTAAATGTAGATTCAGACTTAGGGAGAGAATCACCAAACTCACTCATTTCAAATGCTGAAAGTTACCAACTAATTGATCCCTTGTGATAGTTGTTACTGTCCTGATTTCTTCAATGGCTACAAATTTATGCTTGTATGCTGCAGGTAAGGATCTGAGCACTTTGGCAACAATTTCTAATTCTTCTAATACTCCACCTACATTTTTGATACTAGTCACAAGTTCATTTACTTTCTGCATGTAGGAAGTAATGTTTTCATCTTCCGTCATTACCAATATTTCATATTTACCCTTCAGGCTTTGTAGCTTGGCAAATTTAACATATTAGTCACCTTCATACAGATTTTCTAGCTTTTTCTAGATTTCATGGGTAGTTTTCAAATCCAGGACATTTTCCAATTCTGTATCAGACAGGGCACTCAATAAAGCTTCTTTGGCTTGAATATTACATTTAGCTTCCCTGAGTTCATCTAGAGTAGTAGGGCCATTCTTTGGAATCTTATACTCATTCTTTGTTATTGTCTAAAAGTCATTACCAATACATTCCAAATGGCACTGCATGTGTACCTTCCAAAGGGAGTAATTTGTTCCATCAAATCTTAGACTTTCCTTCTTATAAGTTGATATCTTGGATCTCCTCAAGTGGTCAAGCTTCTTTTAGAGGATCTGGCTCTGATACCAATTGTTGGAATTAGACCGGGCAACTGAGGGGGGGTGAATCAGTTGTCCCAAAAATTAACCTTTTCTTCCTTTTAATCTTCTTTCATAATTTACAAATTGATTAATGATGTAAACACTAAAGCATGAAACAATATCACATAAGCAGAAACATAATCAACACATTTGACACCAAGATTTTTGACGTAAAAACCTAGTTAAGGGAAAAACCATGGTGGGTGTTAGCCCACAAGATTCATACCCTATTAAAAGTACTTAAAAAGAATGGGAAGGCACTTGCCTTCAGGCTCACTACCCAGAACTCACTGCTCAAAAGAGAGGCTCACTGCTTACAAGAAATTTAAGTTTAACACAAAAAGAATTAATTGAGAAAGAGCATCTACTTCATGCCTAGTTTAGTTCCATAGAATGCACATAAAACTTATGTTCTACTTCCAAACTCTTCTTCACTAACTTTTCACTCTATTCTACTTTTTCTCTTCTGCTCCTCCTCTTCTTTGCTCTACTCTTGATTCTTTCTTTGGATTTATTATTTTTTCTCAAGGATAATTTTCCACGACTCAGCTACACTCCTTTATATGCTTCATCAACCTTGGAATAAACATCAAGGTCGGCACACCAAACATCTTACTTAATGTGAATCACTAAGCTATCAGTGAAACATTGCTAAGACTTGAATCTTCTTTAAATAAAACACCATGCTCTAGAGAATTGCTTCTAGAACATCTACAATATGCTTGAATCATCCAGTTGGCCAGGACTAGGAAGAATAGTAACACCAAGAAGAAAATCTTCACCAACAAGCTCAAACTTCAATGCGAACCTCCAACATAGCAGTCACATGATCCAGAGACCTCCAAAAGCACAATGCATTCAATAAAAACATCTGTACTCCTTCAAATCATCAGGATCACTTGCATCTTCATCTGGAACCTCAAGAATACTATCTACCATGACTGTCATCCTAGAAAGATTGCTTGCGGACCTCCAAACCATGAACCACTTGAATGAATGATACATACTGACTTCCCAAACATGCCTCAAGTTCTATAGACCATTATTTGACATATCTAGAAGGATCCAAACCACTTCTCTATCACTCTATCTCTTCTGAATACCATAAAACTAGTTCTACTCATATGGCCATAGTTTCTTCAAATCTTCATGTGAACCTCTCAAATCCTAACTGGAGCTACTTCACACAATCCTCTACTCTGTCGTATGATCTGCATCCATTAATCTTTATTAATTTTCTCAATATCCTCAACATTCTAGGCTTCTAGTTAGGTAATAAGATAGGATACAGTTGACACCAATGACAACACCGATTATGCACATATTTGCAACAAAATTAGGGTAGGCACAAGCATAGATCCTACTTGTATAGGTAGAGTTATAGTGGCCATGGATTGTCATACAACATTATTAAAGCCATGAATGCTAATGCTATTTGGTGTGATTTGTGATGTGTCAACCTTGATTTTGTGTAGTAGGTCAATGCTACAAACATTAAGAGCCGATCTATTGTCAATCGTAACTCATTTTACCAATGATTTTTTTATTGTGGAAAATATTATAAGAGGATCATATTGGTTTTGAACTTCAATTGACGGTAATTCCTGTGGTTGAAATTTTTTGTCACATGCATATTATCCAATACGGATGAGCTACATCATTAGGCTTAGTAGTAGGTGGGACAATCACCTTCTATAAAGCTTCTTGGAGCATTCCATGATATGTAGGTGATGTTTGTATCAAATCCCAAAGAGAGATCTTAGCCAGAGTAGCACGAAGTTGTTCGACAAGATCATACTCTTGACCATTTTTAGGAGTAAGACGAGGTGGTGGAGGGAGCATCTATTGAGAACATGGAAGAGAAACAGGCACATGCGGTGCTTGGTTACTTTGTTTGTTATTATGGGTGTTGTATGTGTGAGCAATCACATTGTGATGTGGTTGTTGTAACACATTTTGAACACCTTGAACCGTAATCACCGGCTTTAAGCAAGAAGGTGCATTAGGTGCCCCCTACACAACCATCTTAGGAATAGTGCTACCAAGTCTATTAATAAGTATTGAATTAACACTATTTCCCTCTTGATTGCACCCAACATCCATACCTAAAGTATTTAATGTGAGAGACCTTTTCTCATCCACTATGCTACATGTTGGCTAGGGAGAGCAATGGGATGAGAGGAAGGTACATTATCATCATCATACTCTATGGTGGAAAAAGGCTTTTCACTTTCATCTTTCTCATGAATGTTCCTAGAGATGAATTTGGTTAACTCTTCTAATATCCAAGGATGTTCACTCATGAGGAATAAGAATTTGTCAAAATCAAGATCTTTGATAAATGCATGCAGATATACCATAGAAAAATGACATGAAGGTGCCATTGCATTGTTTTGAATGAAAAATCAATATTTAAAAGCTTTTCAAATTTTATGCAAAAGTCAAGTGCAAAACTATATGCAAAAATGACCTAGATGCTTGATTTTTTGTAATTTTTCAATGCCAATAATTGAAAAAAAGGTATTGTAAGGATTTTAGTCAAGGGAAATGAATTATATGTCTAATATCAGTTAAAAATAGAAATAATATCCTTCACAACACACTCTTGATGTGAATCTAAGATAATGTTAAGCAAAATATAGTGAAAATATGTCAAAATAGACACTTTTTTCACCAAGACTCAATGCAAAAGATCATAACAAAGGGTGTTGTGAGGAAAATGATGATATATAGTGAATTATATTAATAATAACAGCCACTTAATTTCAAAATTCCCAACACAACACACTTTTAGTGCCACTTAAGGTAAAACCCTAGAGAAAATATAGCGAAAATAAGCTATTTTTCACCATTTTTCAATTCCAAGACCTAGAAAATGGGTCTTCTAATGAATTTCAGGAGGTGAAGAAAATAAAATCAATGATATCAGTCACCTCAATCTATAAAATTTATCACAACACACTTGGAGTGCAAACTAGGTCAAACCCTAGGGCAAAAATAGTCAAAATGTGTAGTTTTTCACCAAATTTTCAATACAAGAGCTCGTTAAAAGGGTGTTGTGAAGATTTTTAGGAGGGAAAGAAAATTATTACCCTAATAATAGATAATTAATGCAAAAATACCCTTCACAACACACCTATAGTGCAACTTTAGAGAGTCGATAAGGACAAATTTAGTGAAAATCATTGTTTTTGAAGCCCTAGGTTTGAGATCTTGGGACAAAATGCTATATGAATGCCTTGAAGTCTTATTTATGATGAAAATTAAATACTCTTAGATATTAAAATGGATTCCAAGCTGTGATATGCAAAATGCCAATGCAAATCTAATGAAAATGCATGAAAATTGCTAGTTTTTTTGTTGAAATTTTCTATGCAAAAATGCAAATATTTTAATTCTAAATGAAAATTTACACTAATATGTAAGACTAAAGACAAATTATAATGTTAATGAGCCTATAAAATCAGTAGAAAAATCTGAAAGAAGATTTTGCCTACTAACCCTAGATTTTGGAATTACTAGGTTTAATGAAAATTGTCAAAATTTCTACAAAAGCCTAGCAAATTAATAATGAAAATGCAATGCAAAGTATTAAATTTTTGCATTTTTCTATATATTATATCAGATTTGATGCAAAAATCATGAATTAAGAACATTTAGAAAGAATTGATGCAATTTAGTAATCTATATGAAAATGCAAGCTAGGGTTTTCAAATTTTTGCAAAATTTTCAATTTTTTTTGTAGTTTGCTCAATGCAATAAGATGAAAGACTATATGAAATCAATCCAAATTTGAAGACACACACTTAGAAAGTTGCAATTTAAGTCCAAAAACATAGGTTCACCAAAATGTTTAGGGTAAAATTGGGATTGTTTAGTTTATTGTTGTTAAATGTTTGAATCCTCCTTTCACCCTATACATTCAAGGATCTAGGGTCTAGTGGCAATGCACTATCATACCCTAGGTCACTATGAGATGTAGGGAAGCTTGGATTAGGATGTTTAATTATCAATTTTCCTTCTCTTATGATTAATTAACCATTAAAACCCTAATTATGAAAATATGACTGTAAACGGAAGAATAATAGAAAAATCTCTTGCAGAGGGAAGCAAAATATCAAATCATAGAGCACCTATTTTCAGGGTTTTAAGGTGGAAAAGTCAAGGATATTGGAGTGGGCGCCCAAGTCCAAGGTACCAATTTCTTTGCGGGATTCTGGCCTCCTTCCAACACTGATCAACATTATAACTTATGTTTCTAGAAATTCAATTGCGGAGGACACATGAGTGAGCACCCAAGTCCCAAAAAGGCTCCGATATCCTACTTCTCTTTAGATCCTAAATCCTCGATGTCTATTGATCCTTCCTGCAACTCTACTTTTTCCAGATGTGACACCTATAACCTGCAATCACAAAACTTTGGGAGGGGGTTGTGGTGTTTAGAGGCTTCCCTCAGTCAAGCCCCAGAGGACATTTAAGTTTTTGAACACTATTGTTAGATAGAGAGTGCATGCCTAAGGAGGCAGAGGCAAAATCAAAATGAAATAATGATGAAAACACAATATAATGTCACCTTGTAGTGAAGATATCATGGGAGGAAGATGCCCTTCATTTCATGATGAAATGGATGCTCAAATCTACAAAAACAAACACATAAACCACACAAATCTACTCTTGCAACACAATGAAAGATTTGAATCACCTTGAGAATGCCTTAAGTTAACAATGATCATCTAGTAATGCTCTAGTTTACAAATTAATGCCTAAACATGCTTTTTATATGCAACTGAAAACACTCCCACCAAGATTTCATAAATTCAAACTTACCGTGTCAGCATATGACCCAAATAATGATCATAAACTAACACTTTAAATTTGGGCCTAACCAAAATAGGGCGGGACTAGGGCACAGGAACCCAAGTCCTCCCCCTATTTTGGTTAGGGTTAAGCTTAAGGGGTCCTCCTAGGTCTAATTCACCAAGATTCCTAGGGCTCATTCCATCGAGATGCCAAATTATGAAGTAAAATGTCCTAAATGCACACTAAAGACCCAGGAGCTAAACCTAAAGAGGGAAAAGCCCCCAAGGGGACATTTTCAAATGTTATAGAACAATCATGTCAAACTAATCTCAAGACACCTTCCCATAATCTAAGCAGTTGCAATTAACGGATCAAACCTGATTCAAAGATTGCAGAATTCTCTAAAACCTCTGGGATAATCTTCAAGTCTACTACCATAGTCATCATATGGTGAAAAGAAAAAAAAAAACTATAGAGGAAATCAAGAAGAATTTAACTAGAGGAGGTGAAATAAGACATGAAGATGGGAGTGAAGAAGAAGTCAGAGCTAGAGGATGTAACAGGCCTTCTGCAAGAACAAGCTTTAGTAGATATCTTAAGGAATGTTGGGTGGTTAGAATTTTTGGAGAAGTTTGAAGGCTTTCAGGAAGACATTGTGGATGATTTCCTATGCAACCTGAAGAATAACCAAACAATTGTGAGATGGATTCAAATCAATGTCTCTTCTAGCATTATCAGCCATATTTTAGGGCTACTAGAACAAGGTGAGAGGTTTTACCATCTAAAAACCCTGTATGCTGATTTGATTAAAAATTTCTTTGAAGAAGGTGAACCTAAAATACAATTGCATTTAAGCAAAATTAAAGTCAAAGGAATTGTTAAGACCTCACTTCCAAAACCATGGCAATCTCTAGCTATGTGGTTAATGAAATATTTTACATGTGATAGACAATTTTCTATAGTTTTAGGACTAATAATGAAAATGTTAATTTTTCTAAGGCATAGGCATGCCCATCCAGAATTTAGCATAAATATCCCAAACTTTCTATATTCTACCATTAAAGCCTCTGCAGACAAGCATCAACAGGGGAAGGGTCCCATGAAAAACCATAGCCTCATTTTCTTGATTGTAAAACATCACGTCTTGTTCCAAACTGATTGGGAGGCCTTATGGTAGACATTTTTAGAAAACAAACCATAGGATAGGACACCAAAAAGGGCACAAGGTATAGATGAGACTTCCTCTACTCAGCAGGATGAGGAAGCAATGCCTTCCACTTCCTCCCCAGCTACTAAAAAGGACAAGAAATAGAAATAAACAATGGAGGAAACTTCAACTTCTACCCCTATTACTGGCAACAAGAGAAAAGGGAAAGAAGTTTTGGGTGAAGTCTTAGCTGCCACAGAACAACTCAAAGAACCTGTTATAGAGAAACTCTCCTATATTGCCAACTCAGCAAAACAGAAGATGACCTTGGTTGAGGAGTCTATTCTAGCCAAGAAAATAGGGGAAGCAGTCATTATAGAAGAGGAAATTATGCTGGCCTCTACCCAGACTTCTGATGACAATAAGCAAAGGAAAAGAACAAGGCAAAGTAAGAAAACAAAAAGAACTTCAAAAACACCTGATTCTAGCAAACACTACTGGGCCAAGGAAGAATCTAATTATTTAGATGAAATTCCTTTGATTAGGAAAATGAAACAAAGAGAAGTAGTTAAGGAAGCTTCCCCAGAGTTGCCTGTTCATCCAAGTTCTTAGATTCTAGCACCACAACATTCTCATGCTCTAGAGATAGTAGACAAAGACACCTTCACCATTTCTTTGGACACTTAGGATAATGCACCTACTATAGAGACACATGCTCCACTTGTGCTATGGAGGAGCCAGAGAAAAAGATAGCCTACTCAAGCTGAAAAAGATATTACTCTCTTAGCTAAGGTTCTCTTGGGTTTCCAAACTTCTATGGAAGAGGCTGGGCCTTCATCAGCCTCAATAATAGTAGAAGAAAGTCAAGAGGAAGTTCAGGATAAGGAGATTGTAGGGGAAGATGAGAAGGAACAAGATGATGCAGCTGACAATGTAAAGCAAAGAGCTATGGAAACCCCTAAAGAGGAAAAGATAGACGGGGGAGAAACAAGGAGTTATTCTCACCCCTCTGATTAAGAGGATATAGAGGTTCCAAGGGAACATAAGTTTCTAGAGGAAATAGATAATCTAAAAAGATTATTGTGGGTGAAAAACTTAATCATTACTAACCTCAAAAAGATCATGAAAGAAAAAGAAATGGAAGAAAAGCAGATAATTGAAGGACTACAAGTAGAACTCTAGGACAAACAAAAGATAATTCAAGAGAAAGAGGTGGAAATCAGAACAAAGAAACAGAAGCAATCCAAAGTATCACAGAAAAAGAAGATGAAGTAGCACAAAATATTTCTGATATTATGAAAGCTTGAGACAATAGTCTCACATTAATTGCAACACTCATTGAAAAGGTACAAAGTCAAGCCAAACATTTGACATGGGCTAATAATAGGATAGATGATTAAGAAGAATACATTCATGAGTTGACTAGCCTAGTGGCAACCATGGAACAAGGGATTCAAATAGACCCATACTTAGGACCAATTCCAATAGATATTCCAATAGATATTCCTAAGGAAAGAAGATGTCAGGAATATGAGACCTCCAAACTAATGCTGCAATTGCAAAGAGTGGTGACTACCATGTCATAGAGAGTACAAACCTTCAAGGAAAAGGTCATTTAGGTAGCCTCCATTTTAGCTGAGATCATATCTTGCAGACCTCCCAGTGGTAGTTATGCTCTATTTTTGCAAGAACATATCCTCCAGAGAAAGATATCTTTAATTTTGTCTAATTTAACTAAGGACATAAAAATTGAGGCAGGCTTCATGGAGGCATACATTGAAGGTCCTGATGAGGATAAAGATTTCCTGTGTGAGCTGTATTTGCATGGTTTTTGCATCAATGATCATACCTTCCTTATCAACTACTTTGTAGGGGAATGCCAACTCAAGGCATTCACGTCACTAATGAGAAATCATCAAATTTGGAATGAAAGGATGGAGGCTTACACAAAGAAGGATGTAGAAACAAGCCTCTTCCTTAGGAGGGAATGTCCAAATCCCAAGGCTTTTGAGATTCATTTCAGGATAAACATTTACTCCCCTTTATATTAGAAACACCTGCAGGAATGTTCTATTGATTTTGGTCTCCTCATAAACAATTTATCTAATTAAATGCTTCCAGTGGCAAAGAGAAGGTGGAACACTTTAACTATAGAACAAAAGATGAGGGAAGTAGTGTCCCCTGCCAGCCTAAGGTTGTTTATGAGGAAGGCCAGGACAATGTCCAAATTGATGGATAAACACAAACTAGAGTGGATAAGTGGCCATTTTAGACCTCCTCTCATTATTGAGCCACTACCTATCCGAGTTGAACAAATGGAAGATGCCAGATTTCAAGAATGGTTCAAATAGGTTGAGCAGTTCAGGGGGAATGGCAATACAAACAACAATAGTTGGCCCACATATGTAGATGATTTCAATTTGACTGATGGAATATTCCACCTAAAATATTAGGAAGAGCAGGAGGACTTGCTAACCTTTAAGTTTGGGGGGATGATGAGTGCCAGGTAGCACCCATAATAATACACCTTTTTACCTCTCTATTCCATCCTTATTTTGTTATCCTCATAATTACACCATAGTAGGCTGATAAGATTTGTTCTAATTATATTAATGAGAGATGAATTACCAAAAGTCATAATTTTTGATTGAAGGACTAATGTGCAACAATTTAATGGAAATAGGTAGAAATTCTCTCTTTTTGAATCTATAGGTGCAGATGTTCGGGCAAAGGTAATTTTGACCATCTTTGGAGATGGTCCTAACAATCTCCAGAACTGACATGAAGGATACCACACTAGTCTCTAATGTTTTCCAATATGATTGGAGAGATTTTGAAATAAGAGGACCAAGGGTGAATCATCTCTAGAGTGGGATAGAAGACATAAGCACATCTCTAGAGCTATAGATAAAAGTACACACCTTCGGAGCCCTCCTTAATACAATGCAAAGTTCCAACACCACTATTAGTCAACACTTTTGGTGGCAATTAGAGTGCTCCAGGGATTACTCAGCCAACACCTGAGTAATTGAGTGAAGATTCTAGTTAACTACTAGAAGTTTAATTCCTCTTTTATTGATTTTACATGAGTTCTCGACAAACTAATTAATTACCTATATTTCAGGGCCCCATTGTCCAGTTGTTATTTGAAACTAAGACCCAAGACTTAGTGGGACTGTTGTGCCACTAAAATCTATTTCAATTGCATGATTTTACTCTACAGTTAAATAGTTGATAGAATAAGAGATTGATGCTATCTCATAGATAGACTGATAGTTAGAGTAAGTGATATCTCATTGCTCAATTTGATATAGATATATAAGGTAGAAGTAGAAGAGGGATATATAGAGAATTATTGTAATCTCAATTAGATAAATACTTTCTGAATACAAAATTAGACTGATGGGATTAGACTAAAGAAGGATTGTGATATTATATTCATGTACTAATTTATTGCCTTAGTCTTTAGTCCTGAGGGTGAGGAGCAAGGGCCCACTTCCGCCATCAAGATAGGAGGCTAGTATTTGTTTGTTCATTATCTTGTTTCAGATTCTGCTTAGGAAGATAGTTATTTTTTTCTCATAGATAAATGCATGCTTCAGTTGTATGGATTAGAATAAGTCAATATTAGCAATTTACTATTTTAGCTTTGTTTCCAGTACTCTCAAAATTTACTTTCACACTAGATAAATCAACAGCATTAATTTCTATAGCAAATAAGATTAGCAGAATTAGTTCAATGGACTAACAACTATAGGATTCCTAATTACAGATAGCCAAGGACACAACCCTAGATTTGACACATGAAAACATGATTAAATCCCAAGGACTAATGACCCTTTTCAAGTATAATTTTAAATATATTTAATTTGATTATTATATTTTTATTTTTATTTCTTGTGAATATAGGTTTTTCACCGAACATCAAGTTCTCTATTCTACACATGGAAAATTAGTAAATTAGTGAAAAAATATTCTAAAAAATATCTATGTCCTAGGTATTGATGTCCTTGTTTCAACAAAAAAAAGGAATTTTGATACATACAGAAAAAGTTATGTTTTACAGAATACGCCTATGTTTAAATTATAATTAGCTTGACTACAAAATTTAATTAAAAAAAATTAATAAAACATTATGAAATGAAATGTATTCCCTATATATCAATGTTACCAATCTAAATTCAAAAGAATCAGAATTTTATCCTTTGTAGAAAAAAAGTTATGTGCTACAGAATATGCATCACTTTAAAAATGTTTACTATTAAAAACTATTTATCGAAGGAGACACAATTTTTTTTACAATTTAACTCCAATTTTTTAAAAAAATATATATTTAGAATCTACAAACAAAATCTCACAAATCATTAGTTTGCATCATCTTCAAATTCCTAACAGTTTAGTGGCTATAGGTGTCAGAAAGTGAAGATTTAGTTCAAAATGTTGATTTCAATGTCAAGTTTGTCCAAAACATGTAACCCATTATTGTGGGATGACCCAGGATGTTGTACCAAAAGTTTGATGCCTTTGTGTTGAGTATTGGATTCTAGAGATTGAAATTAGATCATTGTGTTTATTACAAGTTTGACAATGATCACATTCTGATTATTGCATTGTATGTCAATGATATGTTACTCATTGGGAATGGTAAAAGTTTGATTTATGATTTGAAGTCTCAGTTGTCAGCACAATTTGAGATGAAAAATCTAGGGGTAGCTTAGTACATTTTGGGGATGGAGATCAGAAGAAACAATGAAAAAAGAAAACTTTGGTTAGGCCAGAGTAAGTATGTTAACACTATGTTGGAGAGATTCAACATGGTGGATTGCAGACCTTTGACTATTCCTATTACAATGGGGACAATGTTGTCTATTGCAGATTGTCCAAAGTCTCCTTCTAAGATAGAGGATATGAATAGAGTTCGTTATGCTAGTGTCGTTGATAGATTGATGTATGCAATGGTTTGTACAAGACCAAACATTGCCCAAACAGTGGGAGTCATTAGTCAATCTATGGCTAATCCTAGATGGGTATATTGGGATGTAGTGAAGGGAGTGTTTAGATATTTGTGGGGTACTTCTAAGTATTCCTTATGTTATCATGGTTATCCTATAGGACCTTAGCATTCACTTTGTATTAATTGATTTGTGGATTCAGATTGGGCAGGTGACATTGACAACATGAGATCCACCAGTTCTTATGTGTTCACTATGTTTGGTGGTGCTATTAGTTGGATGAGTAAGCAACAACATGTGGTCACTTTTTCCACTACTGAAGTTGAGTACATGACATAAACTCATGCTTGTAAAGAAGCCATTTGGCTTAAGAGATTGTGTTCTGATGTTGGGTTTGATGCAGGGAATATTACTATTTGTTGTGATAGTCAGAGTGCCATATGTTTGGCAAAGAATCCTACTCTCCACACAAGGACTAAGCATATTGATGTCTAATACCATTTTGTTCATGACATGGTAGAGGATGGGAACGTATACTTGGATAAATTTGATACTTTGACAAATGTTGTAGATTCCTTGACAAAACCTGTGAGCACAGAGAAGTTCAGATGGTGTTAAGAGTCTATGGGCCTCTCAGCCCCTAGAAATTAAATCATGATGTTGATACTCCCTTCACTCTTGCAAGGTGTTTGACAAGTGGGAGAATGTTAAGAAAAGTGTCTCAACCTTGCAACTTTTAAAGGTTACTATTCTTCCCAATTTTGGTCTTTTCGAATACCCTTTATCTCGAAGAATGATCTAGAAATTTTAAAGTTTCCAAAAGGGCTAAAAATGGTGGGACTTACTATTATTAGTAACTTTACATTTGACCTTGGATTGACCTAAAATTTTCTCAGAAGGTGTGGAATAGCTAAGTAAACATCTTGGGTGAGTTTCAACTCAAGATCATACCTGGATCACGACATACCAAAGTTTCTATTTTTTAAAAACTGTCAAAAAAGTTTCAAACTCAATTTTGAGGCACTTAGAGGTCTCTAAATGCTCTAAAAATTGTCATAACTAATGAAGATAGTTATAGGGTGATAGATCCCTTCACGATCTTTCCAATGCATCAAATGGTTCGTCAATCAGATACTTAGATCAAAAGTTATGACCTCTAAAAGTTGGACCTTCTATTTTTGGTAAATGTAAAAACATGTTGGACACATAAAAGAGCTACAAAGGAGAGAGTTACACATGTTGGTGTGTGTTTTGACACATCAAAAGGTAGATTTGATTGGAGATAATTTGAGCACCACTTTTTGGTGGTTTTGGCTCATAGTTTTGTAATTACCAATAACTTTTTACTGTATTGTATCTCCTATATATTAGGAGTTGGAGATGGAGGTTGTGTGTAAGAATCTTATAGATGTCAAGTTACTTCTTGGATCTATGGTTGGTTATACTCTTGTAAAAGCTTGCTCTACAAGTATATTGTAATCTTCTTGATTCTTGAATAATATATTGGGCAGCTTTGGAGTGTGTGGTTTTTTACCTGAAAGGGTTTTCCCCACATATATCTTGTGTTGTGAGTTTTGTGTTTGCATTTGGAAATTGTTATTATCTTTCTGTTAATGTGCATCTTAATCTGTAACTGTAAAAGTAAAAAAATTTCATAAATCTTTCCTCAATAGATTAGTGTAGGAAGCATTTCTACATACCTTGCTTCCTTTCAAGACTATGGTTGTGCATTCTAGAAGTATTGTTGTGCTCTCTCACAAGAAAATAGGTCATGCTATGTGCTATTACAAAATGAACATTGTGTTTTCTTTTTAGCCCAACATTCATTAGCAAAATGTCCTAACTTACCACAATTGAAGCATGTGGCATCCTCCCCCTTTCTTTGATTTCTTCCATGGCCTCTGCCTCCTTTGTACCTTCCAAACCATTCTTTGTCATCATTGTTATAGCTATTTCCATATGATGGACCACTACAATTTAAATTTTTTATTGCATTCATATTCCTCTGATTTCTCCAACTTGGCTATTTGTAATCCTAATCATATGAATTTCTTTCTTTCATGTATTTCATATTATTGCTCTCCACAGAGTTTATATTGTTTCCACCATACCATGCTTCATCTTCTTCATCAACAAAGTCTCTTTTCATCTTGAAGTTCTATGAGGGACAATCTAGCATGTCATGGTCATCACATTCTCTATATAATCCACAGTATACTAAATTGACTTTTTGTTAATATATTGTCATTGATGTCAAAGGAATTTGTTGGGGTGTAAAGATGTAAAAGTTTCTAAGGTAGATAAGAGATAAGAAGGAATAGTTTCTAAGTTCTCAAAAATATGGTTAGTTGGCAAACTGTTCAAAATGCAAACTGGTTCACTAGTTTTAGAATTCTTTGACTCATCGACAAAAGAGAAAGAGGAAGTGTTTTTTGATGAAGACTTAGAAGAAAGAAAAAGTTAAAGTCTAGGAAAAAGTTAAGTTCATGAGTTACGAAGTTCATTGGTTCATTGATTGGCAATTCACTAATGAAGGCATGCAAGAAGGAAGCTTAAAGATCAAAGGATTCATTATTAGTAAAACTTTTGTTTTGCAAACAAAGTTTGTAAGTTTAGAAGTTCAACATTTCTCTAATTCACTGATTCACCAACTGGGCAATAGAGGGATTAAGAGTAAGTTTGTGGTTTTCTACTTTTTCCAATAAAGAGAAAAGTTGGCAAAGACTTCATTGAAAGTTGTTTTTGGTTTGCAAAAAGCTTATTTAGATGACAACAAAGTTTGCTAATAGAACTTTACCAATAAGGGAGAAGGAGCTAAAGAAAAAATTCTTAAATAGATAAGTTTGCAAAAGACATAATTTGTTAATAGAGGCAAAGAAAGGGATAAGTTCATAAAAGAAGGGTTTCACTGATAAAGCTTTTAAGCAGATAGTTTGAAAAAGGGAGAATTCATCGATAGAATGGACAAAGGGCAATGTTTGTTAGAACAAGAATTTGCCGATAAAGAAGACAAAGGGATGAGTTTGTAAAAGATAGATTTCGCTAATAAAGGGCTAAAGGTTAAAGTTTGAAAAAGATATATTTCACTGATAAAGAATCTTAAGGCTAAGGTTAGTGAAATGTTAATTTCTCTGATAAAGGAGTTTAAAGCCAAGGTTAGTGAAATAATAAAATCACCGAAAGAGAAGGAAGATCGATGGATCAGGTTTAAAAGGTATAAACAACTATTTTTAGGCACATTAACAGGATGTTTATTAACTAATAGTGGATGCATGTCAATGATGGTATAAACAACATAAAAATAGATTTGTTGCATGGTGATGATGATGGATAAAATCACATAAAAGATGAGTTGTTGCATGTGCATAGATAAATATAGAACCATGACTATGGTTGTTTTTAATGATTGATAAACAATAGAAAAGTGGATTTTTTGCATGCATAAAGCAACACGCAAAGTGGATTTTTTGGCACTTACAGAATAGTTTTTATGTACATGCAAAATAGTGGGAGTGTAGACATGTAAATAAACTGAAGTGCGGACATGCAAATGAGCATATATATATAGCAATAAAATGTGAATGTATACGATGTATGTGTGAGAAGAATTTTTTGTAGAGAGAGTCTAGGTGAGTAGAGTGAGGAGAAGACTATATATGATTTAAATAGATGCATTTGAGGTTTTTGAAGAACCAAATGTTTGCATACTTGAATGTGTAAAGATTCAGTGAGGTTGTCGCCTCTTGTGGACTAAGTTGGTGCTCAGATCAGGGGTTTGTAGTCTCCTCAAAGTTGGTTCTCTTAAATTAGGAGTTTGGTGACTCCTTAGAGTTAGTACTCTTAAACATTGAAATCAATAGTTTCATTTGTGAGGCTGGATTAGGACGGTAGATCCTAGCAGCCTTTTCTCATCACAGTTTTTCCCATATTAGGTTTTCCATGTATCTCTAGTGTTCATGTGTGCATGCTTTCTTGTTATTGATGTTAATGTAGTTAAAGTTAATTTGATCTGCATTCTAGAGGATTGAAGTTTTAATAATTATTGATCTACTAATTTACCCCCCCTCTCAGAAGATTGCTTGTGTTCTAACAATTGGTATCAAAGCGGGTTCCTTAGAAGAAGCATAACAGCTAAAGGTTGATCTAGGAGATTGAACACATGTTGAGTCAAGAAGTATCTCACTCAAACAAAGCACCATTGTTTGATGGAATGAATTATGCATTCTAGAGTATAAGGATGGAAACCTACCTAACTTAAATAGGGTTTGATGTATGACAATCTGTTAAGAATGGTTATACTATTCTTGCAACTCCTCCAATAGACTAGGCAAGTAAGAAGGAATGTGAGAATAATGCTAAGGCTAAGAATACAATTCTATGTGGTTTAGCTAACTCTAAATTTGTGAAAGTGATTCAATGCATGTCTGTAAAAAAAATCTGGTATAAGCTTCAGAGCATCTATGAACGAGATACAAAGGTTAAACAAGCCAAGCTGTAGACCTTTAAAGGAAGATTTGAAAGCCTGAAAATGAGAGACGAATAAAAGATTGCTCATTACCTAGTCAAAGTTGATGAATTTGTGAATGCTATGAGAGGACTAGATGAAGAAGTAAAAGAGCCAGTGATTGTCAAAAAGGTACTTAGATCCTTACCTTCTAGGTATGATTCTAAAGTCTCTACTATAGAAGAAGCAAAAGATCTAGATAAAATAACTATTGATGAGCTACATGGTATTTTTACTACCTATGAAATAAGGACTGGTGGTACTGATATTTCCAAGAGAGAAGTTGCATTGAAGGCATCAAAGAAGTCAAAGAATGTAGAGCCTGAATATGAGATAGATGAGGAAGAAGCCAATTTTGTAAGAAGATTGAAGAGAGGATCTGGGAAGTATAAAGGTAAGTTACCTTTTAAGTGTTTTTATTGTGGAAAGGTTGGTCACTTTGTTACTAAATATCCCTTTGAAGGAAAATATAAAAGTGATGAATATGACAGTAAGAAAAGTAACAGGCAATTATTTTCGAAGAACAAGAATTTTCAGAAGAACAAGAAGAGTCTTTACATAAAAGGTGACAATAATTCCTCTAAGGAAAGCCCCATCTCAGAAGACAACAATAAAGGCATTTATGAGGCTAAAGAAAATGAATTCTTGTTTATGATAGTGGAGACTATTGATAAAGACTAGAACAATACTAATCTAGAAGATCCTAAGAATGAAGAAGGAGGAGAAGTAGATTTGAAGGAGAGCTGGTATGTGCTTTATAAGAAATTGAGAGACTTAGGAAGAAGAACTCCAAAACTGAAGCTACAACTTCAAGAAGATATGGTGTCTAATAAGCTTGTAGAATCAAAAGAGTTGATTGTTGACTTGACGACACAAGTGGAAGAAGCCAAGAGAATAGAAGCAATTACATAATGTGAATTGAAAGAAAAATCTAAAGAATGTCTGAAGTTCAAATTTGAAGTAGTGTCTCTAAGAAAAGAGTTAGAAAAAGCTAAGAATTGGATTAACCTAAGTATGAAGTTTGAAAAGAGTAGTGGCATGCTTGATGAAATGATTATCAATCAGAGATTTCCAAATAACATGGCTAGTTTAGGATTTGAAAAAGGCCATCATTCAAAATCCATTGATCCTCCTAAAAAGTTTGAAGAGAAGAAGCAGAAGAAGGAATATGATGGCTTCACAAAAGTCTAAGATCTAAATCAAAAGAGATATAGAAGTCCGCCTCCTACAAGATATTCTAGTATGATCAGGTTTCCCCAATCCTTTTATAGCTATTGTTATTCATGTAATTAATATGGTCATAGGGTTGCTGGTTGTAGAATTGTTCCTAGGAGAAGAACTAATTTTACTAGCAAAAATTCTATTGCACCTCTACGAGATTTCAGAATAATCTATTAGAAATGCAATGAATTTGGTCATATTGCAAAATACTATAGAACAAATTTGGTAAAATCTAACAAACTGGAAAGAAAGGAGAATGTGACTCCTAAGAAGGATAATGTATCAGACTCCCTTGTGAATAAGGAGATGAAAACTAAGAAAGTATGGAAGGAGAAGAAGGGTGATTAGAAGAAAGAAGGATCTTTGATAGTACAAATAGCATTTTATGCTATGAGACAAAATCCATGGGTGATAGATAGTGGCTTCTCTAGTCACATGACTAAAGATAAAAGTAGGTTTATGAGTTTGCAAGAATGGAATGGAGGTTTAATCAAGTTTGGTGACAACACATCTAAGAAGATCTACCGTAAAGGAACATTGAGTATTGATGGAAAATCCAATACTCACAATGTCTATTATGTTGAAGGACTAAAGCACAACTTGCTTAGTGTAAGCCAAATGTGTGATAATGGATATAATTTGACATTTAATGCAAAAGGTTGTGAGATTAGGAACACAAGCTCTAATAAGTTGGTTGCTGAGGCAAGTAGAACAAAAAATAATCTTTACAATCTCAAGGAGATTCAAGGAAGAGGTTGTTTGATGGGACATGTTAATGAAAGTTGGTTGTGACATAGAAGATTGGGACATTTAAATTTTGACAACCTTGTGAAGGTAAGTTCAAAAAGTGTAGTTAGGCACATGCCTAAAATCACCAAGCCAATAAATACAATATGTAAGGAATGCCAGCATGGGAAATAAAAAAGGTCTAGGTTTAAAACAAAAGAATACTCTACTTCAAGATTCTTCAAGTTAGTTCATACAGACCTAAGTGGTCCAACCAAGACACAATGACTAAAAGGTGAGAGATATTTTATGTTATTAGTTGATGATTTCTCAAGAATGACATGGGTAACCTTTCTTAAGGATAAGTAGGAAGCCTTTGAGAGATTTAAGACTTTTATATCTATGGTTGAGAAGGAGAGTAGTCTGAAAATCAAATGATTAAGATCAGACAGAGGTGGAGAATTCACCTCCAATGAGTTTGTGGAATACTATGAAAGACATGGCATAAAAAGACAATATTCTACACCTAGAACTCCACAGCAGAATGAAGTTGTGGAAAGGAAAAATAGAATTGTAAAAGAGATGGCAAGAACTATGCTAAATGAGGCAAAATTACCTGATGTTTACTAGAGAGATGCAGTACACATAGTAGTGTATATCTTAAACGGAGTGTAGTTAAGGGTAAACACTGATAAGACATGTTATGAATTATGGTATGGTAGACCTGCTTCTGTCAAATATTTCAAGGTGTTTGGTAGCAAATGCTACATTAGAAGAGATGAAGATGGCCTAGGAAGTGTTGGTGTTTTTTCTTGCAACCCTCAATCCTAAGGAAAAATAACATCAGACTGAGGACAAGAAAGGCCAATGAACAAGGCCAAACATAGCCTTTTACTCTTTGAGCATTGCCAAGCTTGGGAGGGTGTTCCCAGAGACCTCAAAACAATTTAGGAAACATATACATAGCCAGGGAGATCTCTAAATTTAGGGAATTAGATTCAAATGCTGCTAACATATGATAAGCTTGGTTATAATCCTTGAGAATGTACTCATTGACAACATCTTACAACACCATTAACCTAGGAGATTACGATATGCATAAGTCCTCTGAAGATTTGCACCAATTACAAGTTTCTTATGAGGTTTAACAAGGTTCAAAATACTAGACTTCATGAATAAGGGTAGGATAGATCTTAACTTATAAATAAATTATGGAAAAGGCTAAAATAATTTTCAAATTTGTAATGGGGTAGGGTTATACTTGACTTCCCTAGACCGGTGCCTAATCCCATGGCAATAGAGTCACACTTGGATCAAAATCCATAATGAAAAGGATAGCATACATTCAAATGAATTTAATTAGCTAGGTTTCTACCTTACAGAAATATTGAACCCTCAATTGCCCTCCTGCACTCAACACTACATCCATTCTTAGCTCTCCACAATGCACTAAAACATCCCAAATATTTGTCCATGAAAGCATGTTCACTTAGATATTTAAGTAAATATTAAAGAAAAACACTACTACTGTATCTCCTTGAAATACAAACTAACATAGATCAAATGGAGAGTGTAGCAAATGTACACCCAGAAACCCCTTAGATCCCCTGAAATACTCAAACATTGATGGAGACAGAGAAAAGTATTGACAACAAAAGCATGAACCTATATTGATTTATTGAAAATACTTCCGAATCCAATACAAAAATTCATACACAAGTAGACCTATTGCATCATAAAATAGATACCTAAATATTGTAGTAAAATAGAACCCTTGGATTGATCTTTATCTTCCAGACCTAGTCTGAAAAGACAACTTGGAACCAACTCTCAAAATGATACATAAGTTACAATTTAAGTAAGAAAGAGAGAAGAAGATGAAAACCCTAAAATCAACTAAGGCATGACACCTAGTACATTTGAGCCCCTTGATTTTGTAACTGATTTGCTTGTAGAAGATGCTCCTCATTCCTCATTTTCCTTCTACAATCTGTCTGCTTACCTTTGCAAATCCTGTGCATAATTTTACCATGCTAGTAAAATTAACTTCTCAACTACAATTTTACTTGGTAGGTAGAATTTTTACCCCTAGGTAGTTTCCCCATTTATTGGCAAGTAAAAACACATTTACTAAGAAATTTAACCTCCACATTTCCAATTGACATATGTATGATATTTTTATTCATTGTTGTCTCATTTTTGTTGTTGCTGGGTTCTTTGAAACCATACCAGAAGCATCAAATTTGTTGGAGAGGCATACAAGGTCAATGGAGCCATGTTTCTGATAATAGAGGGATGTTTTTCATTGATTCAAGACCCTTTCACCATGTTGGGCATGAGAAATAAATGGAATCACGTTTTTCCTTCTGCTACCACATTTTTCCACTACTGGGGTAGATTAAAATGCTCAAAATATCTTTGAAATTGCCCTCTAGTTATGAAGAATTCCCCAGGCTTGTTCTAGAAGTGAGAAAACTCATCTTCAACCTGTAAAAGCCCCAAAAAATAGCTTTAAACCAAAAAAATGTGATCACCATATTCTCTTGCACCATTCACAATCCTTTTCACAATTCTGCATTAGAATTTGGGTGTTTAGTTCTATTCTGTACGAAATGGTGGAAGATATATTAAAGCTTAATAAAGATTATCATAAAGCTTTACCCTTTAATTTTCATCTTTGCTGAAGATATTTAAAACATCTAAAATCTTTTATAAAACTTTTCATTGTTCCACACAACTACTATGCATTCTCTTTTTGCCTTCCGTGGAATGGGGGAATTTGCATACTTGGGGAAAGCAAATATTTAATAAGCTTTAAACTTTATAAAATTTGGCAAATATTTAATTTACCCTAAATGCTTCCTATTGTGTACACTTTCCTTTGCAAATATTTAAAACACAATAAAATGTTTTAAAAGAAATTGTATATCAAAACATTAGAAGATAAGGGAAATTTTAATTTCGCTTGTTGGCCAAACGACAGAAATTCATTGTGCATAAACATGGACCCATGGAGCTAAGATTTTATGTGAGTGACCATAATTAATTATTTAAAACATGGGTTTTAAATCAGATTTCTCCCAACAATAAAAAATTAGGTGCCTCCTTTGTAAACGGGATCGTTAGAGGTGTTCGCTGCAATTGAAACATATTAAAATGATGCATCATATGGACTCTATTTTTGATGAAAATGGAAATGAAGGTTTTTTAGACCAAAACGAGAAATGGGTTGCCTTCAAAATTGTGAAATTTGCAACTTTCCAAAACACCAAATTTAGCCTAGTCACAGTCAGAAAAACATTAAATAGCCGATCAAAACTCATCCAGGGAGCATAAAATTAAGCAGACGTACTACTGTATGTACCAAAAAAATATCTACCATACGGATTTTTAATATGACCTCTGAGTTGTAAAATTTTAATTAGCGAAGATGGGCTCCAGGCTAGATTTAGCAGTATGCTGCCCTAACCTCTGTTGACACATTGAAAGGAGATAAGCACTTCAAATTTGCAAAATTTGCAGGTGCCATAGGGAAGTTTTGATTCAAGATGTGATGAAGGCATATTTCTTGGATATTCTAGTAGATCCAAAACATATAAGTGTTACAATAAGAGATTGCATAAAATTGTAGAAAGTGCTAATGTCAGGGTAGATGAGGATCAGCCGCATCTAACACAAAACGAGGACAACTGCTTAGATGGATTAGCTATAACAGAAGAGGAATAAGATTCTACCATTGAAGAAGAATTTGAAAAGACAACCATTATGGCACCTTCTAAGTATGTGTAAAAAGATCATCTTGAACAACAGATAATATGAGACAAGAACGAAGGAGTGCAAACTAGAAGAAAACTTGCAAGGACAAATGAATAGGTACATTTCTCATTACTATCTAAGATTGAACCTAGAACATTTACTAATTCTAGTGAGGATGAAGGATGGATCAATGCTATGGAAGATGACCTCAATCAAATAGATAAAAAATAGACTTGGGAATTGGTTCTAAGACCTGCAAATAAGAACATGATAGGTACAAAATGGGTGTTTAAAAGCAAGATGAATGAGGATGGAGAAGTTGTGAGGAACAAGGATCGATTGGTTTGTAAAGAATATGCACAATTTTGATGAAGGGGGTAAATCATAAAACACACAACAATAGAAATTGCACATAGAAAATAGAACTTTCTTTATTGATTTGGACAACTTATTATATTATAGAAGCTTAAATACAATTAGAGGAATTAACCCTCCACAGGCTGCAACACATTACAGCTTCCTATTGCCAGACTCTAAAATCATCTACCTTCTGTAACCCCAAATCAGCTAGGGTTTCTATTTTCCCAACTATTTTTGACTCTACACTTCCCCCCTTAACTCTACTTCTACTCAGGGTTCCCAAAAATGGTTATTAATAGCCTTTTGGCAGCCAACAACCTAATTTCAAAATTTGCTTCTCCCTCCAAAAATAGGTCAACTTCCGGGAGCCATAACTTTTGATTCGAGTGTCTGATTGATGAACTGTTTATGTGTTAGAAAGCTTGTGGAGTGCTCTACGTGCTAAGGATTTGCTCTACTGGTTTCAACCATTTTTGGGCCCGTATGGGGCCGTTTAGTGCCTCAAACCTAAGTTTGAATAATTTTTAGGTGTTTTTTAGGAAACATAAACTTTAATATCTTTCAGCTCGCAAATGATCTTTGCATGATTCCTTCACCAAAGGTCTTATTTTTTAGTTATGAAACTTCCTGTAAAATTTTACTTCATTCTGTGCCTAAATGTAAACTTTCTAAAAATAGCAAGTTGCTATTTTTAGCAATTTAGAGAAACTAAAAGTTCTACATCATTATTCAAGTGATTATGGAACCAGAACCACAAATTTTGAAAAGAAATAGAAAGAACATCAACAATTTTGAAACACATCTTTTTTTGGGTGATACAAGATTGCCCTTACACCACTGGATGCTCCTGCATCAGACACCTAGGGTAATTTGAGAAGTGACCCTATCATGTCTCAGGTGTTTGTGTGAGAGAAACCCAAATGGTCAACCTTTGCCTTAGACAACCTAGAAGAATCTTCACTAGGCCTTCCTTTCTATTTCACCATATATTCTTCATATTGACTGTTCCAAGTACTTTTTCGCACACGGCTATCCAAGATCTCTTCTATCTCCTCTGTTGAAGTAGATGCCAGAATACTCCACTATTCTTCTGTTGGTCCATCCTCTATTCCACCTTCATGATATTCTAATAAATCAGTAATGTTAAAAATAGGGGAAATATTGATCTCACTCGGTAGCTCCACCTCATATGCATTTTTTGAATCATGTTTCTTCAAAATTTTGCATGGTCCAAATTTCTTCATTTTCAGTTTATTGTATGTTCCAATCAGGAACCTTTCTTTTCTCAAGTGAACCATGACTTCATCTCCTACCTGGAATTCTTTATATCTCCTCTTCTGATTTGCCTTAGCCTTGTACTAAATATTCATCTTATTAATGTGCTTTTTCACCTCTTCATGCAAATTCTTCATGTGTTCTACAAAGTTTTTAGCCTCGACACTTGTCTTTTCTCCTTTGTCCAGATTCCTTAACTCTAAAGCATTTCTTGGACTATTGCCACATACAATCTGGAAAGGTGATTTACCAGTACTCCTATTAATAGAATTGTTGTAAGCAAATTCTACCTGTGGTAAAATCAAATCCCATCCCTTGGGCTTATCTTCTACTAAGCATCGTAGCAGGTTACCCAAACTCCTATTCACCACTTCCATCTGTCCATCAATTTGTGGATGGTGTGCAAAACTAAACTTCAAATCTGTTTTCAACTTCTTCCACAATGTCCTCTAGAAATTACCAACAAACTTGGTATCTCGATCTAAAAGTATGCCCTTTGGTAGACCATGTAATCTCACCACCTCTCTAAAAAATAATTCAACAATATGGATAGCATAATTAGTCTTCTTACAAGGAATGAAATGTGCCATCTTCAAGAATCTATCCACCATCACAAAAATAGAATCATGTCCTCTCTGTGTCCTTGGTAAACCAAGATCAAAATCCATACCAATATCATCCCATGGCTTCTTTGGTATAGGTAGTGGCTGATATAGACCTTTATTCTGACTTGCTCCTTTCCTCATCTGACATACTCTACAACTTTGCACAAATTTCCTCACATCCTACTGCAACTACAACCAATAATATTTTTTACCAACAATAGCAATGCTCGTATCTCGACCAAAGTGTCCAACGAATCTTCCACTATGTGTCTCCTTAATTAGGTTCTCTCTCATGGAACTCCTCGAAATGCACAACTGGCTTCCTCTAAACAACATGCCATCTTGGATTATGAAATCCAACCATTTTGTCTTATCCAAAGTAACAGGTTTCAAACAAGCTTTCCAAGCCTCTACAAAATCTAGATCTTTAGGATACAAACTTTTGAGCTCATCAAACCCAACAATGTCTATCTTCATTTCTATCAACAAATTTTGCCTTCTGCTAAAAGCATCTACAACTCTGTTGGACTTCCCACTTCTGTGCTTCAAAACAAAATTATTGCTCTGCAAAAATCAACCCATTTTAAATGCCTTTGGTTCAACTTTCCTTGACTATTAACATACTACAAAGCTTGATGATCAGTATATAAAACAAACTCTTTTGGCAACAAATAATGTCTCCATTTCTTCAAAGCCTAAACTATTGCATAAAATTCCTGATCATAAATAGAATACTTTTTCTTGGCATCATTAAGATTCTCACTAAAATAGGCAATGGGCTTACCTTCTTGGCTGAAAACAACTCCTATACCACTACCACTAGCATCACAATCTACCTGAAATACCTTATTGAAATTTGGAAGTACCAAAGCAGGTTGTTCTATGACTTTTTGCTTTAATGTATCAAAGCTCTTGTCTGCTCTTTTAGTCTATCTAAACTCTTTTCTATTCCCTCTCATTGTCTCAGTTAGGGGTGCACAAATGCTACTAAAATTCTTGATAAACTTTCTGTAAAACTTGCCAAACCATGAAAAGAGCGTACCTCCATTGCACTCCTTGGCATAGGTCATTCATTGATAGCCCTTACTTTTTTTGGGTCCATCTTAAGACCTTCCTCTGAGACAACAAATCCCAAGTATACCAACTCCTTCTTTGTAAAACTACATTTCTTCAAATTAATCAACAACTTCTCTTCTCTTAGCTTCTCTAAAACTCTTCTAATATGCATCAAATGTTCATCCCAAGTCTTACTAAATATCAAAATATCATCCAAATAAACAATAACAAAACTTCCCAAAAATTCTTTCAATACCTCGTTCATGAGCTGCATGAATGTGCTCAAAGCATTGGTTAGCCCAAATGGCATGACTAACCACTTGTACAAACCTTCCTTTGTCTTGAAGGCTATCTTCCACTCATCTCCTTCTCTGACATGGATCTGATGATACCCATTCTTTAGGTTAATCTTCGTGAAGTACTTGGCTCCACTCAAACAGTCCATTATGTCATCCATTCTGGGCAATGGAAATCTATATTTGATTGTGAGCTTATTGATGGCTCAAGAGTCTATACACATTCTCCACTCTCCATCTTTCTTTGGTGCTAGTACTATAAGTACCACACATGGACTTAGGCTCTCTCTTATCAATCCCTTCCTCAACAACTCTTGAACTTGTCTGTTCAACTCTTCACTCTCTACTAGAGTCATTCTATGGGCGGCCTTATTTGGCAAACTGGTTCCTGGTATCAAATCTATTTGATGACTTATCTTCCTCACTAGTGGTAAACCCTCGGGTACATTATCAGAGATAATCGACATGAAGGAAATGGTAATCAATGCAAATCAAACACATGCAAACCTCATGTTGACTCACGATCCATTGATAAGGTTGAGAATGTTACACCCGAAGCACTCTAGCTTTACCCAAATAGATGAATGTTGGTTGCTTGATTCTACAACATAATGGTGAGATAGGGATTAGTAGATGGAAGATTGGATGAATGCAAGATAGCTATATGAGAGATTGAGAGGAAAATTTGGTAGAGTAAGGATTCTAGAAGAAGATTCCTTTTTTATCATGGCTCAAGAGAGGCTACCTTCATAGAAGAAGCAAAAAACGAATGGATGGTTGTGATTGAGAGTTATGTTGGAGGATATGGATGGTCAAGATTGATTAGGGTTAGATTAAGGTTTCCCAGTCAAAGAGGGATTGTAGTCACATGACAAGGTGTGATGGAAAATAAAGAGGAATCTAAATCAAATTTGAATTAGTTTGACATGTGAAGGCCTATTAAGTGGATGATGGAGACATGCGACATGTGTCACAATGTGATGAGGGGTAAGGGAATAATTCTAATTTTCAATTTGAATTATGTGAGACATGTGAAGGGGGATTATTAACTAAACAAATGGGATTTATTTAGTTAATTGGAATGTGATCAAGTGGGATTAATTAAATAAAGTGGGTTTATTTAATCAATCAGGAAGATGATTAAGATGGGATGAACCAGGACCTAGGGATAAATGGGACTAAGTGGGATGAGGTTAGATGAACTAGGATCTAGGGGACATATACGAGTTCATGTTGACAATGTGTTGTGTAACTAGGACCTAGGGCAAAGACATACAAGGTCATGTGTAAACAAGACTTAGACAATTTTTAGTGTCTACAAAGATAATCTCCTGAAATTCTTCCAACATATCTAAAACTTTTTCTAGTACATCTTCACATTTTTCTTGACTAATCTTAGGAATCAATGCAAAACAATGATGCTCATGCTTCATACCCTCAAAAAAATTTCTACCATATACCAAGCAAATTCTGGCAGTACTACATACCTTTTCTTCCACCTCTTTCAAGGGCTTCAATTTATGATGAACTCCATATTTAGTTAGGGAATATGTGTTTGCACAACCATCATGGACAACACTCCTATCATACTGCCATGGCCTCCCCAATAGAATATGACATGCATCCATTGGTATGATATCACACATCACCCCATCATGGTAGTCTCCAATCTTGAACTTCACTAAACACTACTCATTGACCAAAGCTCTATGGTCTTTCTGTAACCATGCAATCTGATATGAATGTGGTTGCTTTCTTCTTGTCAACTTCAACTTGTCAACCATCTCCTCTAAAATAAGATTATCAGTGTTTCCACTGTCAATAATAATACTACAACACTTACCTTCACATTTGCACCTTTTGCAAAATAAACTCTTCCTCTGATTTGGTTCTTTCTCCTCATTCAACAAGGTTCTTCTGACCACTAGGGTTTCTCTCCTTTCAACATCTTTAAAATGCTCAGATTGTGCATTTTCATCTACTTGTGCAACTCATGGATTACCTTCAAATCTTCTACTCATCCTTCCTTGATGTTGTGGACACTCGTATGCATGATGCCTTTTTTCTCCACATTGGAAATAGGTTCCTCTAAAACCTCCTCTTCCAGGTCCTTGCCCAGGTCTACCTCTTCCTCTTCCTCTTTTCTCACCATTGTTCTGATCACGAGGGCGGTAGGCATTATCTCCTCTTTGAATTGACTAGTGTTGGATTCTTCACTTTTCTTTGAATCTTCATTTTACACCCCATAGGGTCTTCCACCATCCTTCCGCTTTGACCTTTCCCCCTTTGCTTGTTGTCAAATCTTTTATTTAGCTTCTCTTCCACCTTCAGGGAAAATTGGTATGCATCTTCTATGGTGGTCATTTTGACTAGGCTCAGCTCCTCTTGAATACTCAGCCTCAACCCATAAATGTAACAGGCTACCTTCTCCTTGTTGGCCTCTGCATTACCTGTCCTAATAGTAATTTTATAAAACTCCTCTTAACAGACTTGTTGTCTTGCTTCAATCCTTGTAGCTTCTTCAACAACTCCATCTCATAGTCCACAAGAATGAACTGCTTCTTTAGTTTCTCCACCATTCAATCCCATCTAGTGATCTTTCCTTTTCCTCTTATATTCCTCTCTAACTGGACCTCCTTCCACCAAATACTGGCATGGCCCTTCAATTTTATTTTTGCAAACTTGACCCGATCTGGGTCTTCCACATCTTCATACTCAAAATACTCCTCCATGTCATTGATCTAATCAATAAGCTATTTCGGATTCAAATCTCTAGAATATGTAGAAACTTCAATCCTGGGCCTCTTTCCAATCTTAGAAATGGCCCTCAACAACCTAAATTCTATAGGATCTCCTGTAGCTTCTTATTCTTCCTTAGATAACTCTTCTTCAACTTCATCTTCACTTTCTTCTCTTATTCTTAGATCAAACCCTCTTTGTAGCTCCTCTTGCAATGCATCGATTTGCCTTTGTAGGGCTCTAAAACCCTCTTCCATCAAAACATTCCTCCTAATATGATTTCTTCATGGAGCCATCTTGATCTCCATAGTAAACCCACAACCTCAGGTCCCGATGCAAACTACCTCATGGTCCACGATTTGTCTACACACTTAGGAACCCTTGCTCTGATACCACTTGATGAAGAGGGTAAATTATAAAACACACAACAACAAAAATTGCACATAGAAAATAGAACTTTTCTTTATTGATTTGGATAACTTATTACATTACAAAAGCTCAAAGACAATCATAGGAATCAACCCTCCACCAGCTACAACACATTACAGCTTCCTATTCCCAGACTCTAGAATCATCTGCCTATTGTAACCCCAAATCAGCTAGGGTTTCTATTTTCCCACCTATTCTTGACTGTACACATCCCCCCTTAACTCTACTATTGCCCAAGGTTCCCAAAAATAGTTATTAATAGCCTTTTGGCGGCCAACAACCTAATTTCAAAATTTGCTTCTCCCTCAAAAAATAGGTCAACTTCCAAGAGCCATAACTTTTGATCTGGCTGTCCGATTGACAAACCATTTTATGCATTAGAAAGCTCACAGAGTGCTCTACGTGTTAAGAATTAGTTTTGCCAATTTCAACCATTTTTAGACCCATATGGGGCTGTTTAGTGCCTCAAACCTAAGTTTGAATAATTTTTAGGCATTTTTTGGGAAACAGAAACTTTAATATCTTTCAGCTTGCAAATGATCTTTGCGTGATTCCTTTGCCAAAGGTCTTATTTTTTAGTTATGAAAATTCCTCTAAAATTTTACTTCATTCCGTGCCCAAATGCAAACTTTCTAAAAATAGCAAGTTTCTATTTTTAGCAGTTTGGAAAAACTGAAAGTTTTACATTATTATTCAAGTGATTATGGAACTTGTTGGTGCTTGCATAGACATTTAGGTTTCAGACTTTCATCTATAGGCACCTTTCATAAAAACCCAAAAATTTCTAAGTCACTTGGCCTTATTTTATGTATATCGGGCTTTGAAAAGTGCAAAAAATAGTTGTATGCATGCATCTTTGTATATACGTGGCCATTTATATATACATACGGGTTTAAATGTACATTCGGGCATACAAGGTGGTTTGTATGTTCAATCAGCTTCAAAGGGTGTAAAAATAGTTTCTTGTATGTTGCAGATTTTGGGAATATTCCTTGCTTGTATGAGAGGGTTTGCATGTATATTTGTGTTGTATGTTTAGATATACAATGACTAGAGACAATGGAAACATGCAAAGAAAAGATACATTGGCGGCATACAAGTGAAATGTGCAAGTGACAATGTACATCACAAAGATACAAAGGTGAATGTATGTCTGACATACATTGGGAATGTACATTGCAGATATACAAAGGGGGCACGTATATGTTCGCTACAGTGCAAATATACAAGGGGCCTTGTATATTCGGCAATATACAAAGAAACAAAGATACATGGGGTGGGGTCCACCTCACATACAAAGTAGAATGTATATGCAGTATACATTTGCTATATGCAAAGAAGAAATGTGCAAGGGTCAACATGCAAAGTCAAACGTATGTCCAATATACAAAAGGAAATATACAAATTAACAAGTGCAAGGTGGACACGGCAAGATAGTTAATTGCATTTGTAAAGCAGGTGGTGTCCGCGCATTGTATGTTGGGTTTGTATGTTCCCAACATACAATCGAAACATGCAAAGGGAAAAGATACAAACAGTGGGACCCACCAATTACACATACAAGTGGAACATACATTCTAAAGATGCAAGCCGGACCTTATTCAAAAGTCAGATTTGGCTAATTCAGTGTTGGCGTCTGCGGCTTGTACGTATATGGCGTTTGTATATGCCAATATACAAAGGGATGAGATACAAGACCCGGATTTGAAAACTGTCCCAATCTGTTTCATAAAATTTGAAATCCGCTGCGTGTATATTGCATTGTATGTATGCAATATACAAAGTGGGAAGATGCAAAAGGAGATACAAGCCAGACACGAGTAGAATTTCAATTTGTTCTATATAGTTTTGGGGTCCGCCTTGTATGTTAAACAGTTATATGTATACGCATTGGCATATACAATGGATTTGAAAGGCAAAAAGCTGGCAGTTGTATATGCATTTGAATATGCATATACATGGCGAAAAGGGAAAAATGAAAGGAGGAAAAGTCTGTGATAGGAAAAAGACACCTACGTGGCACGATATCGTTGGCCGTGGACTTTTCAGTGTAGTTTTAGGCCGCAGATCTCAGCGATGTAGGAAGGAATCGATGGCCACCCTTCAAATTTTTAGGCGTAGGGGGTTTTGTATGTCTACAGTTGTGTTTTGAGTAGGAAGGAGCTTCAGGGGCACATGAACCAGTGGGCTGCGGGTAGTTGGCATTGATGGCAGATGTGCAGAGGGGTATGGGTCGAGATAATTGGCCAGCTACCACATTCAAGGATGAAAATCTCTAGACGGTGGCACACTCCCCAATTTCACCTACTCCCTTCCTTCTCCCTGTCTAGAACATTCAATGATTTGAGCGCCATTCTGTGGTGCGCTGTATTTGGTAGGAATTTTGAAATGTCATGTAATTAATGCTGAGTACACATTTCTACTATATATGAAGGACTGTGTTACTCATTTTCAAGGTTGTTGAAGACTTGGGGAAAAAATAACAAAAGACAAAGCATTTTCTTAGCTATTTTATCTCTGTTGGAGTTTATGAGTTGCATTTGAGTGCACCTTGCACATATGTTTAGTTTCTTGTCATTTTATATGAAAAATGCATTATTGCATGTGTTTATTTGTCTGTCTCCATGTGTTGTATGCATTCTCTTCTTTTGAATCTAGTTGCTAAGGGTTTCTCAAATTCTAGGGTATAGATTTGTGTATCACATGCTTAATCTTTAACTTCCATTCAAGGAGTGGATTAAATTGTTTTAGGTTGAGTATGGAGAAGATTATATGTTAGCTGGGATGTATGTAAGTAGAGACAGCTAAGTACTTATCCTTGGGTGGTGTTTGTAAGGAAAATACCAGTCCTAACCCCTTGAAACTTGAATGCTAGTTGCAAGCCATTCTTTTGTATACATCTAGTTGACTCCTTGCCCTAAGATAGGCACCAGTTTGCTCCTTGTGTAGTAGTTATGATCCAAAACCCTCTGTCTTACATCCAAAATATAAATTCAAATCATTTATTTATTCCAACTTGTTTGTGTAGGATTAGAAATAGGACCCCTACATACTCTCATACCCAACTAGCCAGATATGTCCAAGAAAGTTGCCAACCTTGTGATTTATCACCCAAACCTTGGTGAGAGTATTTTGCCTGTTATTGTAAAGCCAAATCTTTCTATCATTGGATGAGTCAAATGTCAAATCTTTAGCTATAGGGATACCCCCCTTGGTGTGGCAGAACTAGAAGTGAAGGGGAGGCAGCTCATGCAACCTCCTGTATTAGTTGGCCGAATCTGCCTATGCATCAGAACGAGCAAACACTGCCAATTCATGCTCCAACATAACTGTTGACCTATTTTCCTCTGTCTAGAATTAAATAGTTCACCTTGTATATTCCTTGAATATCCTTTAGAAAATGACCCTACAAGGCTTAAATCCTTCAAATACTCATGCTATACCTTGTCAAAAATCCCAAACTCTTGCCTGGAGAATCCTTGAAGAAAACCAAGAAAAACCTAGAAATCTTTTGTCTTCAAGTGCTTTCTATCATAGAGATTTCTCAATTTTATACTTAGCCATTTTTCATGTATATGATGATGACATCATCCTTGTTTTGGGTTTGTATCTTTTGGTCGAATTGTATCTTAGATACAATTGTATATTGTATCTTGGCCATGTACAAAAGTAAGTGTACATCAGGTTACTTGTATGTATATTGTATTGCATATACAATCGCATATACAATTGTGTATACAATGGATTTTCGGTGTGACAATGACCATCGGCAACTCAGTTTGAGATCTCTCCGATAGGCCCATGTAGATGCAAGGGTCAGATGCAAGGTGATATACAAACAAATATACAAAGGGTCATCGATGAGACAAGCCTTATTAGTAGCCAAGTCCAAGGTCTCCCCGATGGTCTGATGTATTTGTAGATGCAAGGCAAATGATACAAAGGAAAGATGTAAAGTTCAGGATACAAAGGTGATTGTATATCAGGCAATTGTATCTCATATACAATTGCATATACAAAGCAACAAATAAAAGAGATACAAAGGGTGGGGTCCATCAATTGTATGTATATGTGATTGTATCTTTGCACATACAATTACATATATAATGGCATATGCATTTCTGAGATACAACCTTAGACCTGAAAAGATATGCAATTTGGTTGATAAAGGCACAAGTGATTGTATGCATCTTTTGTTTGTATGTTCTTATTGTATGTAGGCAATATACAATGGCAAATGCAAGTCAAATGTGCAAAGGGCAGGTACAAGTTCAGATGCATGTTTGTATGTATAGGTTTGTATGTAGTTTTTGTCTGTATATTTTGCATTGTATATGCGATATACAAAGGTTAGGTACAAAGGCAATATACAAGGTGGACCTAACTGGGAAATGAAAATTGGCAAACTTGGCGGTGGGGTCCGTAGTTTGTATGTTGAAGTGCATTGTATATGCCGATATGCAAAGAAGAAAAGATACAAAGGTTGGACCTGTTCTAAAGTTCCAATATAGTTGATAATCTCATGAGTTCCACATTGAATGTATATGCGATTGTATCTCATATACAATTGATATACAAAGGGTTGCATACAATGGATTTCGACGAGACTTAGTGCATCGGCGGCTCAGTCTATGGTCTTTCCGACAGCCAATAAAGCATGTAAATGTTCAACGATGGGTCTTAAGCAAACTTAGCGACCAATGGAGTGATGACATGTGGCAAGGGTGAAAGATGCAAAAGGTGTTTCAAAAGGTAAAGATCCGCGATTGTATGTTGGTAGATGCAAGGTGATTTGAATATGCAAAAGGAGGGAAGTCGCATAAATACGTAAAGTGAACCTAGCAGTCAAAGTGCAGTTGCAGTTGTACATATAATTGCAAGATACAAGCATATACAAAGGTAGATGCAAAGTGATAAACAGATACAAGACGCGTTGACCATAACTTTGACTACCCATATCTCCCTCATCCTAGCGAATTTCAACATGCTTCAAAAGACAAATATGCTTGTTTTTGCCTCCTCTTTCATCTGACAGGCTTTATGGAGGATATTTTCACTTTAAAATTTGATGTAAGTCTGCAGGCTCAATCGACTGGATGTTTTAGCGACCAATTTGGCATATATAAATGTAGATATTTGTTGCATTAATGGGTGCAGGTCAATGATTCAATAGCTCACATTGAAGATTCAAAATATATTCCATCTGCCCCCATTCTAGATATCTCATGCCATAAATTCTTGCAAGTGGATGTCCTTTCAGAGGAACATATTTCTTGACAGAGCCCATGGGGCGAATTCATTGTAACTGACTTAGGTCAAGATGCAAAGACTATATATCATATGAAAAAGACATAAAAAGGGTTGGAAATTTTTAGTATTCTATCTTTCTATTTCTAAAACAGAGCTTTCCTCTACTATAACTATACTTTTTTATTGAATATATGCAAGTTATTTTACCTCTTTTACTAATTTTTAGTTTAGTGTGAATCTACATATGATTGTCTGTGAATATTATTGTTCCTCTCAACCATTTTGTTTGTCACCTCTGCTAGAATCATCTAAATCTATGTATATCTACTTGCTATATTTGGTTGTGTTGTGCATTTTCTCAGTTCTGTGAAGATTCTTCTATTCAACTTGGTGAACACCCTTTATTTTCAAGTTTTATTGTTTCATCTTTTATTTTAAAAGCATTCCCTCTCCCTTTTCCTCTGCAAATTCAATAGATTTTAGGTGATAAATAGTTAAGGAAGCCAACCTTCTCTGAATGTCTAATCTCAGTTCACAAGGTCCCACACTTCGAGATAATTCCCATGTTTCTCTAGATTTCTAAGTTTTATAACTCAACAAGGGTGCAAATATGAGAGACAACAGTTTCTAGCATGCCTGGTGGTACTCTACTATCATATTGTTGGTTATGATATGCTACCAACATTATCAGTCTTTTAGGAGGCAGTTTTCTGCATATTTGGTGACTCATACTAAGGAAAGACAAGTAGATCAGTATTGTTGTTACATTTTATGAGAAAAATACAAACTCAGAGTTCAAGTTCATTTGATTACTTGCAGCTATCTCCGCCTAGAAGACAGAGTAGAGCTGTGGTAAGGACTCCAGTTTCCAAAAGAATAAAATCAACTCCACCAAGTTTCAGGCCAGCAGTACCTGTAGTTCCTGTACCGGTTCAAGTGAACCTACCTCTAGTTGTTCCAATGGCAAGAAATTAGCCATTTGTGGCTTTTGATGGGGGCATCCCATTGTATTTGATAGTGCATGATAATATACTCATGGCATCTTTGAAGAGCCTACTCTATTTCACAGGGGAGGATCAAACTACCCCAATTGAGCACATTAGAGATGTAGCTTCTCTATGTGGATTTCATGTAACCCTAGAAAATATAGCCATCAGGTTGCTGGCTGCCTCATTTAAAGGAAAAACATTACAGTGGTTTAGGAGTTTACCAGTGCAAACCATAGGAACCTAAGATGATCTGGGTGATAAGTTGAACAAACAATTTCAAGATAAGTCAAATAATTTATCATTGGTAGAACAGCTAACTACAATAAAGAGATCTCCCTAGGAGCAAATGATGGATTTCAATTTCTGGTTTTAGAAGACATGGGACATAATTCCTGCCCTGGTAAGGCCTCCATTAGAGAATGCTTTTTTGTATTTTTTAAAAGCTCTAAATGGTGATATTTCAATAATGATACAATCCTTGGGAGGTACAAGTTTACCTGATGCATATGAAATAGCTATTAGAGCAGAAAATAGCACCTAGACCACCAGTGCCCATTTTTCCTGAGATTCAATCTTCAATGCCTTTGCTGATCCCATATTTTGCTCATTTACCTATTACAACAACATTGCCAAGTACTACCAATCCTGAGACTGTTGTTTCTAGCTCATCACAAGAGTTAAGAGAGATAAAAAATAGACAATAGAAAATAGAGAATATCTTGCAAACTTTTGGGAATGAACTGGTGAACATCAAAAAGTAGCAGTCCTAGAATAGACAACCTTATCAACCACACAGCCAAGGGCAAAATCAGCCTTATCAAGGGCAAAACCAGACATACCAAGCCAACAGGCCTCCATGTCAAGGTACTTACCAAGGTACCAAGTAGAATGTTAACCATAGGCCTTTCCAGCCTTACAATGTCGTACCCATTAATGCAATTAGGGACCCTGTCCCTGTTCAGAATAACCTTACAGCTAAGTATCATGTAACCTATTCAAATGGAGTGATAAATCAGGCTCTAATGGTGCAAAATGTTACAGTTTCATAGCTAAACACACCAAATGATGGGCTGTATAGTAAGAAGAACAGCCTCAGAATGATACTGCCTTCATAAATTGGGAGGGAGATGAATTTTGTGGCGTAAACAGAGATGATACCTCAGTTGCAACAAATACCAGAGCTAAAAAGAGGGGTTATGAGATAGATCAAGCAACACAAAGAAAAGGACCTGCTAATCCTTCTGCATCCCAGATTCCCCATATTTTGCAAAGGAATACTCAAGCAACTGTCAGGGGACATTCTCATTTGCAGGATGATATTGCTGTTGCAAAGTCACATCAGAAGGTAAACATCACTCCACCTTTTAATATCATTAAAAATATGAAGAAGATGAATGTGACAATATCTATGTGGGATTCCCTAGCCATCCCAGGCCAAAAGGATAGGTTATAATCTACCTTGTCTAATTCAAAAGTGTCAAATGATGCAACTGTTGACCCAACTAGGGTTGTTCTTACCAATTCATCCTAGGACAACATTAAATAGCCACATAAGAATGCTAAACCACTTCCATTTTTTGTGTCATTAATAATTGGAGACAGGTTAGTACATAACTACATGGTGGATAGTGGTGCAAGTAGTTATGTAATGCCAAAATAGATTGCAGACCAATTAGGATTGAAATACTAGCCCCTTGAGAAGGGTGTGCTCTAGCTAGATGGAACAGCTATTAACATTGTAGGTGTGATGAAAGATCTAGGTCTCACTTTGCATACCTGTCCAAATGTTTCCATCTCTCTAGAGGTGTTCATCATAGATTTACCTCCTCATTTTGCTATGTGTTTGTCAAAAGAGTTCACAACCAAGATAGGAGGATATTTATCCTTAGACTGGTCCCACATGTTCTTTAGGACCCGATATGGCACAAAAGTGACCCTAAAATCTGAATTGTTTTTTCAAATATCACATAGAACCTTATGTCCCAAGTCCTATTAATGCAAATTGCATTATTTTTGATGATCCTAAGCTTGTTGCTGCTCAAGAACTGCAAGCTGAAAGTATACCAGAGGTGCTGTTAAAGGAGTGGGCCTCAGAAAATATTGTAGATGATCCTGAAGGACACATTCAAGAAACTGGTATGGGGGTTTACATACTGCACGAACCTGAAACAAAAATTCCAAACTTGGTAAAGAATGTAGAACAATAGATAGAACAACAAAATGAAGTATGGAAAATGTACTTTGTGGCTCTAGGAATAGGAATGGATCTGGTGGTGGTGCAATGCTTGTGTCTCCACAAGGTGACAGATATTATTTTGCTTTCCGTTTTGCTTTTTCATGTACAAATAACACTGTTGAATATGAAGGGTTGATTCAAGGTTTGCAGTAGGCAAGGAAGAGGAAAATTGGTTGTTTGCAGGCATATGGGGATAGTGAACTTATTGTAAATCAAGTGAGGGGACCACATGCTACAAAGAATGATTCTTTAAAATGCTATAAACATAGGGTATGGGATATGATTGAGGAGTTTGACGCTTTCAATCTAATCTCTATTTTAAGAAATCAGAACGATCATGCAGATAGGTTAGCTGTGGTTGGGGCTTAGTTTGATATCCCCAATGATATTTGAAGAGAAAAGGTACAACCTCATGTGAAAATAGTTGATAGGCCCTCTATCTCTAACAATAACATTCATTGGCAGGTTTTTGAGAGTGATGAGTAGATTCTGCGTTTCCTATTAGAAGAGGGTGAGTTTTCTATGATCAATCAGAACAAACTCAAACAACAATATGATGATGATCAAGTTGTTTAGTTAAGGATTAATAAGCTACCCAGAGGATTGGTAACCTTGGAATCCATTTTTGGTACTGATGATCATCTAAAAAAGAGCAAAAATGACATGTAGGTCAAAGAAGAACATTATGAGGAGCTGAAAATTTTTAAAGGTAAGCTTCTTAAATTTAGTAAAATCTATTCACCTAAGGATAGGAAAGCTTTTATTGATCTTTGTCAAGAGTTTGAGGTAGTGTTTGCTTGGGAATACTCAGACTTAAGGAAGTTTGACCCTCATATTGCCCAGCATACTATAGAGTTAGAACCAAGTGTGAAACTTGTGAGGCAGAAACAAAGACCTTTAAATCCAAAACTTGAGCCTCTAATGATTAAATAATTAACCAAGTTGATCAAGGGAAAAATCATTTTTCCAATCAAGCACACGTCTTGGGTCTCGAATCTTGTTTCTGTGAGGAAAAAGAATGGAGAGATTAGGCTATGTGTTGATTTTAGAGACCTTAATAGAGCCTCCCTGAAGGACCACTACCCACTGCCCTCAATGGAGTAAATTCTACAAGTAGTGGCTGGTTCAGAAAGATTCTCCTTACTTGATAGATATTCCAGTTATAATCAAGTGTTAGTCAAGGAGGAAGATCAGTTTAAAACCGCTTTTACTACCAAATGGGGCACCATGGCCTACAAAAGGATGCCTTTTGGTCTATCAAATGTTGGCTTTACTTTTTAGAGAGCTATGGATATGGCTTATAAAGGTTTGCTTTATAAATTGGTACTTGTGTACCTTGATGACATCACAATTTTCTCTAAAGATGTAGTTGAACATTTATTACACTTCAGGCAGATATTTGAGAGATGTAAAGAGTTTAGGATATCTCTCAATCCCAAGAAATGCATTTTTGTTGTACATGAAGGCAAGCTTTTAGGACACATTGTGTCAAAAGAGGGAGTTACCATTGATACAGAAAGAGTAAGGGCTATTTTGGAGCTGCCTTTACCCATTCACAAGTAAGGACTGCAAATTTTTATTGGTAGAATTAATTTTCTGTGAAGATTTATACGTAAAATTACAAATTTATTGAAGCCATTAACCTCTATGTTAAAGAAAAATACAATTTTCAGTTGGACAAAAGAGCCCAAACTCAGCTTTGAGTCCATAAAAGAAGCATTATCAGTTGCACCAACTTTGGTAAATCCTAATTTTTTAAAATATTTTATTTTTTATGCTTATGGTAGTATAGATACAATTTCTTCAATTCTGGTACAGCAGCAAAGTGAAGGCTTTGAGAAGCCAATCACTTTCTTTAGCCAAGGACTGGAGGAATATGAACAGTGGTATAGTTTCATTGAAAAGCATGTCCTAGAAGTGGTAAAGAGTCTCAAGAAGTTTAGGCATCTTATTTCTAACAATAAGGTACATTTGATGGTTTCCCACCCTGGCGTAAAGGAGTTCCTGTTAGGTAAGGATGTTAATGAGAAAAGGGCTGGTTGGATTACCAAAGCCATGGAGTATGATGTAGATATCAAGATAACCAAGCTTATTAGAGGTAGAGGACTCAGTGAACAACTTGCTACTAGGTCTGCAAATGAAACAGAGAAAGAAGAGGAGGTGTTTCTAACCATTGAAGATGAACATCAGGATGATACAGCAGTGGTGGGTACAAGTTGGGTTAATAACATGACTCATTTTTTGCAAGCTGGTGAATGTCTAGCAAGTTTAGATAGAACCAAGAGAAGATATTTTAGACTGCAGTCTATTCCATATGTTTTAATAAATGATATCCTTTTCAGAAAAGATTTTAATGGTGTGTTGTTAATATGCATTGATAGTGATCGAACTGACAAGGTGCTGCATGAGTTTCATGATGGAGCAGGATGGGGTCATTTTTCCCCAAAGACTACTACTTGGAAAATAATGAGAGCTGGCTATTACTGGCCCAGCTTATTCAAGGATGCCCATGCATGGGCCAAAAAGTGTGTAAAATGTGCCATTTTTGCAGGCAAAGAAAGGCTGCTAGCTTTACCTCTGCAGCTGATTCAAGTAGAGCAACCCTTCATAAGATGGGGCATTGATTTTATAGGTCCCATTAACCCACCATCAAGTGCAGGCCATAGGTGGCTACTTATAGCAATAGATTATTTCACAAGGTGGACTGAAGCAATGGCTCTGAAGGAAGCCAATGAGAATGTTGTTTTGAACTTTTATTATGATTTGGTATCCAGATTTGGAGTACCTGAGTCAATTATCTCTGACAATACTTTAGCCTTTGTTGGATTGAGGATAGCTGATTGGGCTATGAAGAATGTAATCTATTTGAATACTTTATCAAATTATTACCCACAGGGTAATGGATTGGCTGAATCCACAAATAAGAATCTCATAAGGATTATCAAAAGATTAATGGGGGACAACCAAAGAACCTGGCACACCAATCTGAAATCTGCCTTATGGGCAGATAGAATAACTCCCAAGAGGTCTATTGGAAACTCCCCATATATGTTAGTTTATGGAAAAGAGGCAACATTGCCTGTGTCTGTGGAGCTGCCAGCACTAGATATCATGAATCAGCTGGAGATGTTTGAAGGAGAAGACCCCATGGTTGTCATATATGCTCAACTTATGGAGCTTGAAGAGATTAGAGATAAAGCTATGAAAGCTATGGAGTATCATTAGCTTCAGGCAAAAAGAACTTTTGATAGGAAAGCCACTCCCAGAATTTTTAGGGAAGGTGATATGGTGCTCAAATGGGATGAGTTGAAAAGCAGGCCAGGGAAGCACTCCAAGTTTGACAGTTTCTAGAGTGGCCCGTTTACCATTACTAAATGCAAGGGGCACAATGTATTTCAGTTATCAAACATGGATAGAGAAAATTTGCCTATCCCAGTCAATGGGATACACTTGAAGAGGTGTTTTGAGGTATGAGTTGCATTGTAAATCAGTAGATTAGCTTTCTTTCTTTCAATAAGTGCTATTGCACAATAGTTTAGATCCATTTTATTTTCTCTAAGTGCTATCTAGCAAAGTTAGAGGAGTTGCTTTCAGCATTTTTGTTTTGTTTTGGTCTTCCAGTGTTCTTCATTGTTGATATACTGAGTTACTAAGGTCAGGATTGTTTGTCAAAGGTATATTTTGAATCTCTGTGTGACTCCATACCCAATGGATGCTTAGGGCCACTAGTCTGAATGTTTAGGCAAACATCCCTAAGAAGTCACCAAAATGTTGACCTATTTTCCTCTATCTATAATTAAATAGTTCACCTTGTATATTCCTTGAATATCCTTTAGAAAATGACCCAACAAGGCTTAAATCCTTCAAATACTCATTCTATGCCTTGCCAAAAATCCCAAACTCTTACCTAGAGAATCCTCGAAGAAAACCTAGGAAAACCCAGAAATATTTTGTCTTCAAGTGCCGTCTATCATAGAGATTTCTCAGTTTTATACTTAGCCATTTTTCATGTATATGATGATGACATCATCCTTGTTTTGAGTTTTCTATCTTTTGGTCGAATTGTATCTTAGATACAATTGTATATTGTATCTTGGCCATGTACAAAAGTGAGTGTACATCGGGTTAATTGTATGTATATTTGGAGAGACCTCAAATTGAGCCGCCGATGGTCATTGTCACGTCAAAAATCCATTGTATACACAATCACATATGCAATTGTGTATACAATGGATTTTTGACGTGACAATGACCATCGGCGGTTCAGTTTGAGGTCTCTCCAATAGGCTGATGCAGATGCAAGGGTCATATGCCAGGCGATATACAAATGAATATACAAAGGGTCATTGGTGAGATAGGCCTTATCAGTAGCCAAGTCCAAGGTCTCCCCAATGGTTTGATGTATTTGCAGATGCAAGGCAAATGATACAAAGGAAAGATGCAAAGGTCGAGATACAAAGGTGAATGTATATCAGGTGAGTGTATCTCATATAAAATCGCATATACAAAGCAGCAAATAAAGGAGATACAAAGGGTGGGGTCCACCAATTGTATGTATATGTGATTGTATCTTTGCACATACAATCGCATATACAATGGCATTTACATTTCTGAGATACAACCCTGGACTCGAAAAGATATGCAATCTGGTTGATAAAGGCACAAGTGATTGTATGCATCTTTTGTTTGTATGTTCACATTGTATGTAGGCAATATACAAGGGCAGATGCAAGTCAAATGTGCAAAGGGCATGTACAAGTTCAGATGCATGTTTGTATGTACAAGTTTGTATGCAATTTTTGTTTATATATTTCACATTGTATATGCGATATACAAAGGTTAGGTGCAAAGGCAATATACAAGGCAAACCTGACTGGGAAATGAAAATTGGCAAACTCAGCGGTGGGGTCCGCAGTTTGTATGTTGAAGTGCATTGTATATGCTGATATGCAAAGAAGAAAAGATACAAAGGCCAGAGCAGTTCTAAAGTTCCAATATAGTTGATAATCTCCTAAGTTTCGCATTGTATGTATATGCGATTGTATCTCATATACAATCGATATACAAAGGGTCGCATACAATGGATTTCAGTGAGACTTAGTACATCAGTGGCCCAGTCTGTGGTCTTTCCAACAGCTGATAAAGCATGTAAATGTTCAACGATGGGTCTCAAGTTCAACTCAATGACCAATGGAGTGATGACACATGGCAAGGGCGGAAGATGCAAAAGGTGTTTCAAAAGGTAAAGACCAGTGATTGTATGTTGGCAGATGTAAGGCGATTTGAATATGCAAAAGGAGGGAAGTTGCATAAATATGTAAAGTGAACCCAGCAGTCAAAGTGCAGTTGTAGTTGTACATACAATTGCAAGATACAAACATATACAAAGGCAGATGCAAAGTGATAAACAGATACAAGACGCAATTGACCATAACTTTGACCACCCATATCTCCCTCACCCTAGCGAATTTCAACATGCTTCAAAAGGAAAATATGCTTGTTTTGCCTCCTCTTTCATCTGGTGGGCTTTATGGAGGATATTTTCACTTTCAAAATATGATGTGAGTCTGCAGGCTCGATCAATTAGATGTTTTAGCAACCAATTTGGCATATGCAAAGGTAGATATTTGTTGCATTTATGGGTGCAGGTTGGTGATTCAGCAGCTCACATTGAAGATTCAAAATATCTTCTATCTGCCCCTATTCCAGATAGCTCATGCCATGACTTCTTGCAGGTGGACATCCCTGAAGAGGCAGATATTTCCTAACACAGCCCATGGGGCGAATTCATTGTAACTAACTTAGGTCAAGATGTAAATACTATATATGCATATGAAGAAGATGTAAAAAGGGTTGGAAATTTTTAGTATTCTATCTTTCTATTTCCAAAACAGATCTTTCCTCTACTATAACTATGCCTTCTTATTGAATATATGCAAGTTATTTTACCTCTTTTACTAATTTTAGTTTAGTGTGAATCTGCATATGATTGTCTGTGAATGTTATTGTTCCTCTCAACCATTTTGTTTCTCACCTCTGGTAGAATCATCTGAATTTGTGTATATCTACTTGCTTTATCTGGTTGTGTTGTGCATTTTCTCAGTTCTGTGAAGATTTTTTATTCAACTTGGTGAATCACCCTTTATTTTCAAGTTTTCCTATTTCATCTTTCATTTTAAAAGCATTCCTTCTCCCTTTTCCTCTGCAAATCTAGTAGATTTTAGGTGATAACCAGTCAAGGAAGCTGGTCTTCTCTAGAGGTCTGATCTCAGTTTGCAAGGTCCCACACTTCAAGATCATTCTCATGTTTCTCCATATTGCTAAGTTTTATAACTCAACAAGGGTGCAAATCTGAGAGACAACAGGAACCAGAACCAAAAATTATGAAAAGAAATGGAAAGACCATCAACAATTTTGTAACACATCTTTTTTTGGGTGATGCAAGATTGCCCTTACACCACTAAATGCTCCTACATCAAGTTTGAAGGCATAGATATTGAAGAAACATTTGCACCTATAGCAAGATTGGAAGCCATTAGGATGTTTTTGGCATTCTCTGTCTATATGAACTTTAAAGTTTACCAAATGGATGTTAAATCTGCATTCATGAATGGGAACCTTAACGAAGAATTTTATATTCAGCAACTTGAAGGATTTTAGTTGTCAGTGAAAGAAGATGTATACACCTAAAAATGACATGACTCGGTCTAAATAAATATTCTTAATATTTATTTCATTCTAATTCTTCTATCAATAAATAAATAAACAAATTTATTTATTTGATTTATATTCTTCTAAATTAATTAAATATCGAAATATTTAATTACCTCTTCTAAAGTCAAAATTAAATAAAATCCTTTATTTAATTAAATTCTTCCAAACAATTAAATAATTTTTAATTATTTAATTAAGTCATAATCATTCTTCCAATTTTAAATAAATCAATCAAATTTATTTAAAACCTCTCAATCTCCAAAGATAAAATACAATCAAATATTTTATTTATTCTTCCAAATCATCCACAAACAATTAAATAAATTTATTTATTTAATTTGCTTTCTTATCTACTAATTCTTCCAAAATCATTCTAAATTAAAAAATGTCAATTATTTATTTTTTTCTTCCAATAATATCTTCTCTAAATTTAAATAAATCAATTATTTATTTAAGCTGTCTATTTCTTCTAAATTGAGTTATCTCTAAATATAATTCAATCCTTGTGCACATGCAATTAAATATTCTAAATATTTGATTGAGTTAAAATATCTTCTTATCCTTATGCAATTTCCATTCTCTAGTTCTATTCAGTCAACTCTTTTGTTTGTTTTGCTAATTGATTTATCTCTTTAGTTAACTCATTCTTCTATTTTGTTAATTCCTCTCATGCAAAATATAGCAAGACACATGTCTTCTTCCTATTCATGCACGTTCCTCAAGGTTTCTATACCGTTGATCTTATTTCTTCTATACCATTGATCTTTTCTCTCTGAAGTCTATAAATTGAACCCTATTCTTCCATTTCATTTATCCAAGCTTTTAGTATTATTACATTGCAGGAATCACAGTGCACCTTTGGTACCCACATCATTCCTTTTGCTTGCAATCAACTTGTTACCATGTCACTACCATTGTTGTGAAGCTCATCTTCATTACAAAGCATTATCATAGCCATTCTCCATTGACAATGTTGGAATAGCAAGGAAGAGCACTCTCTGAGGACCTTATTCATACATGCAAGATCGTTTGAGATAGGCAACCAATGGAAGCTATGAAGTATTGAGGTTTGCAAAGGTTTTATCTTTTATTTGTTTGATCTTGATTATTTCCCTTTTCATTGAGTTTTGGGTATTATTAATATTGATATATTGATTATTCATGTTTAGATCCAATTTTCTCTTAACATTTTTGGTACCCACCATGGGGCCTAGCCCCAATTCAACCCAAAAACTAAGTTTTTGTGTTTTAGAAAGTCATACACAGGAGGAAACTATGCCTCTAACACATCCTAACATGCATCTACTATCTATTATGGCGCATATGTTCCTTCGATGCATATAGTCTCTGATCTGGCGTACCTGGTGTCTGTTCTAGTGCATCTATCAATTCAGCACATATACACTTATTTCCTATGCTTTTGAGCTCTGTCTTAGTGCATATGTACTGCGGCACTTCCAAGCTCTATTTTTGCACATTCAGTCTCTAAAGATGTGCATCTAATCTAGGCAGTGATTTTTAAGGTTTCGTTGAAGTTTTCACTAACACTGACATCTTTTTCCAGGAACATTCTTGATCTATCTGCAGGCTAGGTACTAGTTTAGAATCATATAGTTGCACTTGTTAACTCACACTTCAATTTCTAACGAGAAAGTAAAATGGATGCTCATACAAATCTCACATAGTCTTAACTAGGAAGGCGGTAATTGAATCATTGCTATCTTGCATATCATTGATTCATCACTATACTGCTATCTTTCAAAGTTAAACTTATTCCTATCTTGGTAAAACTAGACCATTGCTATCTTGTTATCACTTCAAAGTTAACAACTCATTGCTATCTGGGCTAAGATTGAACACATCATTGCTATCTTGGTAAAATTGGACCTGCTATCTTATTATCACTTTAAAGTTATCAATTCATTGCTATCTGGGCTAAAATTGAACACATCATTACTATCTTAGTAAAATTGGACCATTGCTATCTTGTTATGACTTCAAAGTTAACAAAGTTCTATGCTTGCCCAAGTAGATAGCTCGTCTAGTTTTTCTCATTTTAACTAGGGGAAAAGAACCACTGTCTTCTATGTTTTGGGAATGATACTAGGCTTATGCTTTCCCCTATCTTAGGTGACCAAAATGCTAGACATATCATTTTCACATGTGTTTTTCCTTTGTAGGGGCCTGCTCTTGGATATCGTTCATCCAAGTAGGAATGACCCTAAGTGGTAATAGGCTAGATGCCAAGCCCTACCAAACCACTATAAATAAATTGTGTTTGGAGTGAAAACTTCAAACAATGAGTGCAATTGTGTTATACTGATAGCCAACCTCCCCCAAAACCCTCCAAGGCGCAACCCTTGTAGGTTGGGAGACTCCATAACAGAGAGTAGTGTTGTCGCATGTATAACCACTCAAACGGTTGCATTTATTAAACACATTTGTCTTAGTGGCCAAAAACCCCTATAAGCCAGTGTAGGGAAGGGTGATTATCACCTCCTGAAGATGCTTCACTAAAGATAGTGAGAATTTGGTTTATACTATCCTTTGAAACGTAGGATTGTACTTGCTTTCTTTTAGTCTAAAAAAGAGTCAAAAAAATTACAAAAAAATAAAAAACCATAAAAACATTCTTTGTGTTTGCTATGTCTTCTTGCCATAATTATAGAAAATTAGATCAAAGAGACCATCTTGCAAGAAAAGAAACTAAAAACATCAAAAAAATTGCCAAAAATTTACAAAAACACTAAAAAAACTAGAACTACACATTTGTTATCTGAAGTTGCACATCTGTCCTGACTTGCTACACATTTGTACCAAATTGTTGTGCTTATATCGCTTGTTACTGCACATCTACTTTTTACCAATGCTATGCATTTGTGTTAATTTTCTACACTTGTATCCTCTACTACTACGCATTTGGTTATGTGCATCCGTAACAGTGAGCATTTTTGCATCTTTTTAGAGCAAAAATTTAGGTTTTCTAAGTATCCATTTCAGTCTTGTGTTAGTTTCTATTGAAATGACAAACTAATTAGAAGTAATTGCTCAAGAACTCCAATATCTGCAAGAATAATTAAACTTTGATATCTTGCCCCAAGATCATATAGCAATTGCCCAAGAACTCCAAGTGATACAACAAGAAATGACAATCTTATAGGCTGAACCAGCTAGTACTAGCTACACCTCACCCAAAAAGCATACATCCTTTTCTTGCTTTCATGATACTCTTGACAAGGCACGCACCACCTCAAGCTAGAAAACATATACCACTCCATCTACTAGTCCTCCTTCACCATCTCCTAGAACACATGGCCCAAAGCATACTAATCATACCATGGAGAACTCCAAATCCATCCATCCATTACCTCATTCATCTACCCATACACCTACACAAGATGTGATCCAAGGGCTACTAGTAGAGAGTCAACTATGTCCCCAAATTCTGGTCCTTGACCTTATCAAAGAGTCTTCAAACATGTCAAATCCTACAACCCCTTCATGTAACCTGCAACCCCTTGAGCATATTGAAGAACCTCCTACCATGCACTAGAGTCAAGGTCCATCGCACCTTCATGTTGTTGACCAAGAGCCTATCCAAGAGTCTTCTACCTCAACTTTAATTCAAGCACATCAAGAGTTATGTCAAGAGCACACTTTAGAACATGTGGAGACATCAACCCCTTGTCTAAATAAAGATAAAAGCACTCCCATCCATCCCTTACATAACCTTTATCTTTTCAATGATCCTATACCTATACATGAGCAAGAAGTCCAATTTCAAACCATTCATAACCTATATATTTTCCATGATCAAGATACTACCTTTGATGAAGAAGCTATCCATGAGCAACTTGATCCTATACATGAGCTAGAGATCTAATTTTGGCCCCTCCATAACCTCTATCCTTTATGTGATCAAGATATTATTGTTGATGACAAACCTATACAAGAGCACCTTAATTCCACCACACTAAATCCTATCTATGATCAAGATCCCATCTATGATCAAGAGCATAGCTATGATCAAACAGACCATGATGATCCTCTTAGTCCACTTTATGCGTTCCATGGTCCTGAGTTTATAACCCCATCTAGTCCTATCCATGATCCAACAACTTCCACTTCCCTTAATGAGACAGTTGCCTCCCAAATAAGCGTAGAAGATCAAACCAAAAATAATCCTCCACCATCCATTATCGACTATGCTACAAATCCCCCACCATACATCTTTGGTCTTACTTCCTTCATTCATGAGTGTTCCTCCTTAGAACACTAGCAACCATTATCCTATATATCATCATCTCCATCCAATAAAGAACTTGTGTCTAGTGTTCCACCTACACATAATCCCATTGTCCACCACATACTCCAACGTATGAACTATCAAGGTAAAGGCTTAGGCCTTCCTGAACAAGGTATTTTGGAGCTCGTCCATGTCAATGTTCGTCCTCCTTCATGTGGCCTTGGATACACACCCCAAGGTGAACAATCTCAATATGTTGGTACTTCCTCCATACCCTCTAAATCCACCACTTTCCATTGCAAACCCTATCATATCCCCAGAACATATGTTACCATTCCACCTCCATCATCCTACAATTGTCAAAAGCATGTAACCATACATCTTCCACCATCCAATCTACCTCCGCTACTTCCAACTCCTAATATCCCTCCATGTATTTTACCACCACTTCTTCCAACACCTTATCCATCCATCATGAATCTTCTAACAATCCCAATCATGACCAACAAATGCACATGTTGTCTAAACAAAGAACTTCCTCAAACTCCACTTCTACCATCTCAAGAGAATTCAACCATAAAAATCTAGATGCCTCTACCTATCAAGTCAAAAATCCTAAGAGTCCTCATGACCTAGGATACAAAAGCCAAGAATCAAAGAAGTCTTCTTCTCAAGAGCTACATACACCCACACACCTATATGCCAAACTGAAAAAGGTGTGGGTCCACATCCAACAAATGAATACCTCTGAAGCTACATAAAAACTATATACACCCAAGCCCATACCTTCACAGGTACTATCTAAAAGCAAAATGGCTTGGGTACCTAAGCAAAAAGCTATCAAGTTACATGAGGCATCCACCTCTCAAGAATCTCAACCATCCACTTTTTCCCATTCCATCCAAAAGTCTCAAATTCCTCCATCTCAAATGATGAGCAAAGCTCAAAAAAATACTCAGTCTATGTGGATCCCTACATGGCTAAGTCATTCATCCACAAGAAAAAGTCTCTGTTGCATCCTACACTACTTTCCCATCACCAGATTCAATGTTTATCATGGTATGTGCAACCATTGGTCATGATTCCCTTCCATCCCACAAACATTTTCATATACCTCCATCTCCCCTTCCTTCCACTATTATCCTACATATCTTCTCCATCCTACTCCCGTAGTCCATGCTTTTGCATAAGCCTTCCCTCCATAATTCTACATCATCATCCACTATCACACCCTCTAGAATCCAATATCTCCCCTTCTCCATCTCACTTTCATGCAATCCCCTACCAACATCAATGAGCGACACTTGACATGGTCGATATGATAGCATCTATCTAGCGGGACTATCACCTTTCAAGAACTAGATACTTGAGTCTCTCCCTTCTGTATCCACCTTCTCCTATCCAAAAAAAAAAAAGAAAGAAAAAAATTAAAGAAAAATCCCTTCATCCAATGGTGAAAATCTGGCAAACAGGTGCCTTGGATAAGTACCAGGATGAAAACCTAGCAAACACGTGTTGTGTGTAAGTTGATCTTCTATGTCACCTACACTTGGGGGCACCTTGTTTCATTGGCATATCACTCTTCTCCTATTAGTTCCCTTCCATACCATTCCCTATCCTATCCTTCTATCCATTACATACCTATACTGTCCAGTCTATCTATCCTAATTTTCCATTCCTCTACTTTCTTTGGTCTTGATAAAGATTGGGGGCATAATGTTGACAAATGTTTTAGGTGTCTCTTGACATACCTTATCCCTCCAAGCCACACCAATCCTTCATTATCCTCTCATCCTCCTATCGTCATAAGCATTTCCATGAAAAGTCCTAAGTATTTACCTACAATGGGGCATGTTATTCCTATGCGACATAGTCCTTGGAGATCACATCCTTATTTCCTTCTACCTACCCATTCCATTCTTTATCACCCATACATCAATCTATTCATGGTGTTTCCTTGTCATTAGTATCATCCAATCCATGTCTGATCCATATTCGTTCCATATCTATTCCATATTGTGTCTTATCTGATCCATATCTATTTCATAACGTGTCTTATCTGATCCATATCTGTCTCATATCATGTCTCATCTGATCCATATTTGTTCCATGTCTGATCCATATCTGTTCCATATCATTTCACATCTGATCCATATCTTAGGTCCATCAAAATCAATCCATGAACTACATTGCCTCTGTGTCATCATGTAGGCAAGCCCATTATTAATGGACCCCCGAGGCTTCCCCGTCCATCCCATATCTTGTTGTCTATCCTCTAGTCCATCCATGGTCCAAGTCCATGAACTACGTTGCCTCTGCGTCGTCACGTAGGCAAGGCCATTATTCAAATGTGCCCTGGAGGCTTCACTCACCCATCTATCCCATGTCTAGTCCTTCTATCTATCTAAGTCTGCATCACTTTCTATCGCCTAGGTCTTAGGTCCATTAGGATTCACCCCGAACTATGTTGCCTCTACATCATCACATAGGCAAGGCCATTTAGCAATGTGCCCCCGAGGCACTAGAATCCCTTAGGGTCCATTTTACTAGGCATGCATGCAAGCACAAGCAAAAGCCACTCCGAAAGTAGAAATCTTGATGCAAGGCATCAACCTAGCCAACGCAAAGCAAACACAAGCATAACGCACTCAAACTGATTCTATCTAACTTATGGCAAGACAAACACATCTAAAATGCAAGAATGTTTTGTGTTAATTAGGTTAACTTACAGTGTCTTGATTTTGTTATCATGTCTTTCTATGCTACTCAAGGATGCCAAAAGCTAGAGATGTTATGATGGGGGCATGATTATTTTCTTTGTTTGCTGTTTGTGGATTAATCTTTAGTAATGTGAAGCCTTGTCTAACAATGTGATCAGAAAAGATCATCGAGGACATCAAAGGTCTAACATGAAAGGGAGCAATCCTTGTCTATTGATATGCAAGAAATACTCAGGTCATCTCGATTCAATTATACCTAGATGCTTGTATTAACTTGCTAAATCAAAATCCATGTAAGCGATGCTCAGGTCATCTTAGTTCAATTATACCTAGATGCTTGTATTATCTTACAACATTTTAAAAGCCCAATCATGATTTAAGCACTTCAAAATACTTGCACTATCAAGATAGAAAAACTATTTGCATCCACTTGTATATGTATCTATATCTAATTGCATTTCACATCTATATCCCATGCAGTACAAATTCTATGTAGAGTATCAAATGTTTACAAATAAAAGCTTGTGATTCCTTCTATCGAGTCATTCTTCTATCAGTCAACTTTCTATCTATCATTGTATCTCTCATCTCAATCCAGTCAGTCTAAGAAATGATCCAAATGCAAGTCTATCCTTAATCCATACCAATCGAGTCAAGTAAATCTTGTCAAATGATCTAATCACAATCAGTGGTCTTGATCCTTGTCTAGTTGTAAACCAACTTGATCAATTATAATCAAACACTTGTCTTATACAGGATATCACATTTTTGAAATTAGACCAATACATGCATCTTACATGACATGTTTCATTTCCTAAAACCAGACACTATCCTTCGTGTTACTCCAAAGATCTATCGTTCCCCGCCATGACAACACGCGTGCCATGTTGGTCTAGGGATATATCGTTCCCCACCATGACAACACTATCATATATCATTATCAATTAATCGTTGGTTTACCACTGGACAGGGGTAATACCTTGTTTGTTCTTGTATCATTTATTCATACTTGCTTGCTTGCTTGTGTGTGTTATCATTCTATCTTGCATCACATATCATTCAGCTCTTTCTTTAACCAATTTTTTCACCAGAAGCCAATTTCTTCAACCCTAACCTAGTTATTCCTTCTTCTTCATGAGATTGTTCATCTCTCATCCTTTTGCCATCTTTCCATCCAATCTCCCGAGGGGGCATCCTATCATCGTTAAACCTATACCAGGGGCAAACTGGGGCATGTATCATTATCAAAAAAATTTATTCTTTGAAACAACGTGATAAAACACATTGCATCAAAGAGGAGCAAAATGTATATGCCTAAAAATGACACAACTCGGTCTAAATAAATATTCTTAATATTTATTTCATTCTAATTCTTCTATCAATAAATAAATAAACAAATTTATTTATTTGATTCATATTCCTCTAAATTAATTAAATATCGAAATATTTAATTACCTCTTCTAAAGTTAAAATTAAATAAAATCCTTTATTTAATTAAATTCTTCCAAACAATTAAATAATTCTTAATTATTTAATTAAGTCAAAATCATTCTTCCAAATTTAAATAAATCAATCAAATTTTTTTAAAACCTCTCAATCTCCAAAAATAAAATACAATCAAATGTTTTATTTATTTTTTCAAAATCATGCACAAACAATTAAATAAATTTATTTATTTAATTTTCTTTCTTATCTACTAATTCTTCCAAAATCATTATAAATTAAATAATATCAATTATTTAATTATTTCTTCCAATAATATCTTCTCTAAATTTAAATAAATCAATTATTTATTTAAGTTGTCTATTTCTTCTAAATTGAGTTATCTCTAAATATAATTCAATCCTTGTGCACATGCAATTAAATATTCTAAATATTTAATTGAGTTAAAATATCTTCTCATCCTCATGCAACTTCCATTCTCTAGTTCTATTTAGTTAACTCTTCTATTTGTTTTGTTAATTGATTTATCTCTTCAGTTAACTCATTCTTCTATTTTATTAATTCCTCTCATGCAAAATAGAGCAAGACACATGTCTTCTTCCTATTTGTGCACGTTCCTCAAGGTTTCTATACCGTTGATCTTCTTATTTCTTCTATACCATTGATCTTCTCTCTCCCAAGTCTATAAATTGAACCCTATTCTTCCATTTCATTTATCCAAGCTTTTAGTATTGTTACTCTGCAGGAATCACAGTGCACCTTTGGCACCCACGTCATTCCTTTTGCTTGCAATCAACTTGTTACCATATCACTACCATTGTTGTGAAGCTCATCTTCATTACAAAGTATTATCATAGCAATTCTCTACTGACAATCTTGGAAGAGCAAGGAAGAGCACTCTCTGAGGGCCTTATTCATAAATTTAAGATCGATTGAGATAGGCAACCAACAGAAGCTATGAAGTATTGAGGTTTGCAAAGTTTTTATCTTTTATTTGTTTGATCTTGATTATTTCTCTTTTAGTTGAGTTTTGGGTATTATTGATATTGATATATTGATAATTCATGTTTAGATCCAATTTTTCCTTAACAGAAGATTATGTTTGTAGACTAAAAAAGGTTTTGTATGGTCTAAAATAGGCCCCTAGGGCTTGGTATTCTAAGATGGGTAGTTACCTCCAACAACAAGGATTCAGAAAAGGATGTGCAAATAGCAACTTGTACTTCAAATTAGAAGGTGAGGACATGTTGATTATTGTTGTATATGTTGATGACATCATTTTTGGTGGTAGTGATGATAGGATGTGTAAGGAATTTGTTGATCTGATGCAAATAGAGTCTAAAATATCCATGCTTGGAGAACTTTCTTTCTTTCTTGGTTTACAAATATCACAATTAAACCAAGGTAAATTTATATCCCAAACCAACTATGCAAAGGAAATGCTCAATAAGTTCAAGATGGAAGATTGTAACTATGTTAGTACTCCCATGATGATAGGATGCAAGTTGAGAAAGAATGATGAATTACTAGATACATATCAGACGATGTATAGATCTATGATAGGTAGCTTATTATACCTTACTACATCTAGACCAGATATCATGCAAGAAGTATGCATGATGGATAGATTCCAAGATACTCGTAAGGAATCTCATGTTCAAGTTGTGAAGAGAATCTTTAGATACCTGAAAGGTACTGTGGATTATGGATTATGGTACCCTCAAAATAATGATTTTACTTTGATAGCATATATAGATGTTGATTGGGAAGGAAGTAAATATGATAGGAGAAGCACTAGTGGTGGAGCTTTCGTCCTTGGTGATCATAGGTTAGTATCATGGCTCAATGAAAAGCAAGATTTAGTCACATTGTCCACTGCTGAAGCAAAATATATTGTTGTTGTTTCATGTTGCACACAAGTTTTATGGATGAAGTAGACTCTCAATGACATAAAGGTAGATTTTAATGTTCCTATTTCCATTCTTTGTGATAATACAAGTGGAATCAATATATCAAAAAAATCCTTTGATGCATTCAAGAACAAATCACATCTCCATTAAATATCATTCCTTGAGGGAAAAATTTGCAAATCAGGAAGTAAAATTGGAGCATGTCCCCACACAAGATCAGATTGTAGACATTTTCATGAAGCCACTTGCCAAGGATACTTTTGAATATCTCAGGTGGAAGCTAGGAGTTATTGCTCCTTATTTTCTCAAGTAGAAGTACAGCTGTAACAACTATCCAGGGAGAGCAACTAAAGGCATATCATTCATCCATGTTTTGACAGTGACTATCTCTCAGGGGGAGCAAGTAGATAGATGGAAGTAATGGTTATTGTCATAAAAGAGGTTGATTACCACCCTCTACCATTTATGACAAAGGGGGAGAGAAAGAGTAAGGGGGAGTAAATGCAAAAGAGCTAGAGAAATGTTATTGTAGAAGAAATAGAGCAGCACTAAAGATAGATTTTGCATAAGTGTTGACATCAATGAGAAAGGGGGAGATTGTTAATATATTGTCATTGATGTCAAAGGAATTTGTTGAGGTATAAAGATAAAAAAGTTTCTAAGGAAGATAAGAGATAAGAAAGAACAATTTCTAAGTTATCAGCAATATGGTCAGTCGGCAAATTTTTCAAAATGTGAACTAGTTCACTAGTTTTAGAAGTCTCCAATTCACTGATAGAAGAGAAAGAGGAAGTGTTTTTTAATGAAGACTTAGAAGAAAGAAAAAGTTGATGTCTCAACAAAAGTTAAGTTCATGAGTTATGAAATTTGTCGGTTCGCCAATTTGGCGATTCACCAACAAAGGTATGGAAGAAGGAAGCTTAAAGATCAAAGGATTCATTATTTGCAAAAATTTTGTTTTGTGAACAAAGTTTGTAAGTTCACAAGTTTGGCATTTTGCCAATTCATTGACTGGGTGATAGAGCACTTAATAATAAGTTTGTGGTTTTCTACTTTTGCCAATAAAGAGAAAAGTTGACAAAGACTTCGTTAGGAGTTGTTTTGGTTCGCAAAAATCTTGTTTAGCTGACAATAAAGTTTGCCAATAGCTAACTTTAGCGATAAGGAGAAGGCACTGAAGACAAAAGTCTAAAAGAGATAAGTTCACAAAAGACATAATTTTCCAATAGAGGCAAAGAAAGGGCTAAGTTTGTAAAAGTAGGGTGTCACAGATAAAGTAGTCAAGTAGATGGTTCAAAAAAGAAAGAGTTCACCAATAGAATTGACAAAGGGCAAAGTTCATCAGAACAAGAATTTGTCGATAAAGAAGACAATGGGATGAGTTCGTAAAAGACAAATTTCGTCGATAAAGGGCTAAAGGTAAAAGTTTGAAAAAAAATATTGTTGATAACTGAGAGGGGGGGTGAATCAGTTATCATAATTATTTCTTCTTTTTGAACTTTCTTATTAATCAATGCAGCATTAATTCAAACAAACAAACATAACCATGAAATGGAGATACACATGACATAATATTTTTGACTTGGAAACCCTATTAAGGGAGGAAACCACGGGGTGATTAAGCCAAAGATTATTCTCTATTAGAAGAATAAGGAAAAACAAAATGGCACTTGCCAATTAGGGCTCACTGCCCGAGCACACTGCTCACAAGGAGGCACACTGCCTACAAGAGACTCACTGTCTACAAAAGGAATGTAATACAATACATGAACTGATATAGGAGCATCTATATATGCTGAAGTTCAGTTTTGGTTAGGCTCAGTACACTGATCTGTTGCACTTCATCTTTCTTCTTCTCTTATGCTACTTTCTTTACATACTGGATCTTCCTTACTACTTCTGCTCTGTACTTCTACTTTTATTCACACACCATTGACACATTGAACACGTCTCACAACTAAATCCATTGTGCATATATAACCGCACAAGTGATTTCATCACCTTTTAAGTTGGCATCCGGAATAGTCAATCTTTTCACAAATTCTAATCTGTCAGCTGAATCTTGCACATCAAGTAATGCGGATCAAGCATATACTTGTAGAAGTCATCAGACATGTTAGCCAATCATAACTTATGTCTTAATTACCTTTACCAACATCAAAAACACATCTGGAATGATGTCTGATGCTCTGCCAGACAGTTCTTCCTTTGTTCATACTGTTACTTGGAAACTCGACACTCAAGCATTCATATCTCTTGGTCCTTTCCACACCGGAGGCTCAGACCCTGGAATCTATCAATCAAGATAGTCCTCTTGACTTCCCCAAGTCTGCACTTCACCAAGATACTTCCTCTGAGAGATCTAGACCTGTCTATCGGACCTTGCCACATGCTCTGTTCTTGTTTACCGGACCACAATATTCTTCACTTTGACTTCCGGTAGAGACACACCATGTCCTGCGGATGTGTGGGATGAATTTTGTTGCCATCAATGACAACATTCATGAATCCATATAGTGTCTCTTGCCAACAAATATTTCACTGATAAAGTAGCTTAAGGCCAAGGTTATTGAAATATTAATTTCACTGATAAAGGAGTTTAAAGCCAAGGTTAGTGAAATAATAAAATTGCCAATAGAGAAGGAAGATGGTGATGATGGTGTAAACAACATAAAAATAGATTTGTTGCATGGTGATGATAATGGATAAAATTACATAAAAGCTGAGTTGTTTCATGTGTAAAGATAAATATAGAACTATGACTGTGGTTGTTTTTAACAATGGATAAATAACAAAAAAGTGGATTTGTTGCATGCATAAAGCCACATGCAAATTACATTTTCTAGCACTTATAGAAGAATTTTCTATACATGTAAAAGAGCGGGAGTGTAGACATGCAAATAAACTGAAGTGCAAACACACACACACACACACACACACACACACACACACACACACACACACACACACACACACACACACACACACATATAAGCAATAGAATGTGAATGTATATGATGTATGTGTGAGAAGAATTTTGTGCAGAGAGATTCTAGGTGAGTAGAGTGAGGGGAGAAGACTGTATATGATTTGAATAGATGTATTTGAGGTTTTTGAAGAACAAAATGGCTGCATACTTGAATATGTAAGGATTCAGTGAGGTTGGTGCTCATATCAGGGGATTGTAGTCTACTTAGAGTTGGTGCTCTTACATTAGGGTTTTTGTGACTCCTTATAGTTGGTGCTCTTAAACATTGTAATCAATGGTTTCATTTTCGAGGCTGGACTAGGACGGTAGATTCTAGCAGCATTTTCTCCCCATGATTTTTCCCATATTGGGTTTTCCATGTATATCCGGTGTTCATGAATGTGCATGCTTTCTTGTTATTGATGTTAATGCACTAAAAGTTAATTTAATCTAAATTCTAGAGGATTGAAGCTTTAAGTTTTATTGAGCTATTCATTCACCCCCCTCTCAGTAGATTGCTTGTGTTCTAACACTTTTTTCATTGGTGCTTTGGTATCTACTTTTATTGTGGCAGCTTGTAGTTCACCTTTTAGTCTAGGGCATTCATTTCTCAAGTGGCCTTCTCTTGTACAGTATGAACACCAAATATTAGGTCTTTCCTTCTATGTATTCCACTCCTACTTAGCTAATATCTTTTGCCTCAGTTTCAAACACTCCAATTTCAACTTCAACTTCTCCAATTCTAGGTTTTCCTTCATCTTATCTTGTCTGTGCTAGGATTGAGACTCTATCTAGCAAGCTAATGTCATTGCTTCTGCATATGTTTAAAAAGTCTTTCCATCTAGGGCTGACTTTATTTCAGGGCTTATTCTAGGAATAAACCATTCTATCTTCTACTTCTCATTCAATGGTTCCAGTAATCTCATAGTTGTCTCTTTGAACCTCTTATCAAAATCCTTTATTGATTCCTTCTCCAATTGCATCAAATCTCTCATCTTACTTACTCCTTCTGTTGGAACCTGTACACTCAAAAACATGACTCAGTGGCCTAGGGTACTGAATCAGCTTTGGCATGTACATGAACCCTCTCTCCTTGCCATGGGGAGAACCTCTATGTCACTCTTGCTCTTGTGGACATATCCAGTCGAGAGGAGGTGAGACACAAGGGCAGTCTGGCTCATTTGAGTGTTGGAACGCATGGAGAGTGGTTGGCAAGTCCTAGGGCCTTTCTTGTGTGTTTGTTCAAATGTGATGTTATATGACCATTGTTAAAATAACTATATGACCCGAAGGGTCACTAGTCACTGTTATTTTGTTTGGATTTCTAAGGTTCCAGCATTATGTAGGTTGACTTTTGTTTTCATTGATATAGTTCTTTCAAGTTGGCATTGTTGTTCAAACTGTTAGATGATAGTCTATATTTGGAATGTCCTAAACCTTTCTTATTGTTGTTGAATTATCTATTGGTCTCGCTATTGTCTAGGGTGGATCTCCTCAATCTCGTCAAGGATTGCCCTCACCCACTCACTTCTAAGTCCAGGGCACATTCATGAGCCTAAACGAAGAGAGAGATGATTAAAGCTAACCTTGATTTGACCTAGGGTTTCAACTTAGGGTTTTTTGACCTAAGGTTTGACCTAGTTTGACATTGTGTTGTGATCAAGGGTTTTGTCAAAATGTTGATCAAAGTTGACCTTATGTTGAAATCAAGGGTTTGCAAATGATCTATGATGCTAATGTTTTTGTTCTTTTCAGATTTTGGATGCATGAAAGCCTATATGAGTGTAAAACAATTTTTTATGCTTTTTTTTATTTATGGAAACAAAAGTGCTTTTTTCTATTCTACAAATTAGAAAATATATGCAAAATAATATGAGATTACCTAATGCAATTAAATCTTTTTTTTGGTTTGTTTTTTGAATATGTAGAACATTTTACTCTAGGAAAGGGAAAGTACTTTTAAATGAATATAATCTATCAAATTTTGAGAGTAAAGTACTTTAACAATGCAAGATCTACCTAGCTTATCAAGGAAAAAACAACATGCATTTACTATTTGCAAGAGCAAATCTGATATTCTAATTACTATGAAATAAAAAGCATGAAGGAACCTGGAATAAAGAGATGTGTGAGCCTCCACTACCCTCAGAAATACTTGTATGGGAAACCTCTTATCCTCTTGCAACAACCGGGTGATCCTCTTGGTAACAATAGAAAAGAGATGCAAAAAGAAGCTTTTGAAAGCTTGTATGAGAGCTCAATCTGAGATTAATGAGCACTATTGCTTGTGATGTGGCCAGTGTATCAATGCTAAATGAGCTTTTAGCAAAGTTAGATATGACAAAAATAAAAAGCAAAAGGCTCTGACGTCCTATATGAGCATATGGATGCTAGATTGGAGAGCAACAACCTGCAAGAACTGTGTGCACAAATGAAATTGCCTCCCTTTGTGCTTGAGGGAGGGGGTATTTATAGGTTTGAAGAAGGCATGAGAGGTGGAGAGGATGAAGAGTTAAGTCAATTTGATTGAAGAGTCAACTTGGAAGACACAAGAGTGATCCAGGCTAAAATTGGAGTGATCTAACCAATTATAGTTTCTCACTCAAGAAGAAATGGAGAAAGAGAATGCATGAGTTGATAACTAAAGATAAAAATGAGCTAAATATGTATGGGTGGGTGCATGAAATAGTTAACTCTATCTTTAGGTAAAGATTCCATGCAAACATAAGAAAAAATAGGTGAAAATGAAGCTATTTTTGGTTAAAAACTAGAGTTATTTCAAGTTGGGAAAGATGGTAGGGTCGCCACCTAGTCGCCCCTTTTACTAGTCAGTGTCACTCGAGGGCAACCCATGGGTGACCCTTAGAGGAGGGGTCCTGGGTGAAAGTGTAGGATGGGAGATGAAAGAGGAGGAGAAAAGAAGGTGATCTGCCTCCAAAAATTGGTCAAACAGGGGTCAAAAACTAAATCTCCACTTGTAAATGTAGGATCTCCCATGGGATATCTAGAAATTATAGGGGAAGATTTGTACTAGTTGATTAAAATTAAAAACTAAAAGTGGGACATGACTTGGGAGGTCCTCTAAAGGGCTCCTAGGGGTGATAGTGGATGAAAAACACTAGGGATAGGTAAAAAAACAACAAATGGATGAATATAAATCTTAGGGACAAAGTCACAAGAACGGGAAACACAAATTGACAAGTGTCAAAAGTAGGGAAAGAGGGAGAACAACAAAGGGGAAACAATAAAAGGAAGAAGAAACCATATGCTAACAAGAGAATTTCTGCTAAGAGGGCATTATTCCACACTTACATGTACATGACAAGGATTGTGAGTCATCATCAAAGTCCTCATGGAGGATGTACATGAATTTTTTGCTTACATATTTGTCCCCTCTAGGATAATAATCTACATGAAAGGTAGGTACCATTTCCGTAATAGGCCTTACCTATTGTCATTTTTTCCACAATTGTACCTACTATAACCAATATTAGTCTGACATTTGAATATATCAAAACAAGTGATGACCACTAAAATGATGAATATACCATAGATCGTGTGAATTTGACTAGTTGTTCTCCTTTGTCGAAGAGACCTGTAGGATGAAAGAATGTAAAATGATAGCACAAAAGATGCATAAAAGCAACAACTAATCTAAAAATGCATAATGCAAACTAAGCTAAGGGAAGAAAAGAGTGAAGAAATTAGTGAAATTGGAGTGAAATGTTGATGGAATCAATCACACAAGTAGTCGTTGGGAAGGTATTGCCGAGTAGATCACAAAGATGGCTACCTCTTCTTCTACCACTAAGAGTCAGGTGCACAATCAGTCAAAAACCATTCTCTAAACCCTAGTTTTTGTTTTATGAAAAATCTCTTGAAATTGTCTATTTTTGTTGATTTTCTCTATTTCATTATGTTTGTTTCATTGTTTAGAGTGAAAATGGCTTTTTGTTTGTCAAAATTGATCAAAAATTGAGGATTTTAGAGCATTTTTTTAGCATGTGGGTAGGCAAATAGGGGTTTCCCTTTTTCTAGTCTAGGTCACATGGGGGAGATCTGGTTGTGTAATAGGGTCACCGGGTCAAGATCTTTATGTACAACAAGGTCGCTCGGGGGAGATTTGTCTATGCAATAGGGTCACCTAGGGAAGATCCTACTAAACATCTGGGTCACCCAAGGGAGATCTAGTTTGATGAAAGGGGTGACCCTGATAGATTGATTCTGACTAAAATTTGATGTTTTTTAGTATTTACTTCACTCTGTTTCAGTCTAATTTGACCACTAAATATGATTGTAATTTTGAAGGTTTAGATGCTTTTTTTGTGAAATTTTCACAAGTTTATACAATTTTTAGGTATTTTCTGAGTTGATGAGATCTAATCGAAAGTTCTTTTCTGATTGGTAGGATATGTGCATCTATTGGAATGCCAATCAAGAGCATTTGTGGCTCTGTGAGATGTATGATTCATTTCCTTTTTATGATCTTGCTATCCTGAAGAGGACAAGCTTGGCTAGGATTTGCCATGTACCAGTTGTTCATCATGTCTCATATATTTGATGTGACATTATGACCTATTGGGATGCCGACAGGAACACTTTTAGATTTCTATAGCTTTTAGGGGAGTGGACCATTACTCTATATCTCTATTGCATTCTTGGGGTTCCTGTGAGAGGGCATCCACTTCTTTCACCTTCTAGCAAGTCCTTTAAGTACAAGGCATATTGGGCTTAGATCATGGGGGATTGTCATCCTGAGTACCAGACTGGCATTTAGCTTACTTCAATACCACAACTTCACATTCCCCTCTTAAGGAAGTTCTTGATTGGACTGATTTCTTAGAGGCTGTCAGGTGACAAGGCCTTGGCTCATCTGCGATGGTGATGGGCACCCATCATTCATGACATTGAGCAGGGTACTATGATCACATGGGGACCAAACATTCTTGCTATGGATTATAGAGATTTCTATCAATGTATTTCTTGACTCAAGGCTCTTGCATTTAGCCACTCTTCTCTAATCATGACCTAGATCTTTGAGCATATCAGGCCCTATTAGGAGGTTCCTCTTCCTAATTGTAGACTTCCTAGAGCCACTATATGGACTCGTGTGGGCCACTTTGATACTTCCTTGCATGTTGTGGACACTCTCACCAATGCAAATATGATTTCTAACCTTTATATGGACATGGAGGGTGCTTGGTCTTATGATAGGTAGACTAGATAGTATTATTACAACATATTAGAGGTTTTAGACCATAATGGTCTCATCACATTGAGTACGTTCTACAACAGCTAAGTGATGGCTTTCTTGAGGACATGCCCCCAGTCCCTACATGCTACCAATCTATCCAAGAGATGGGTGAGGTTCAATAGAGACCTGTCATTTGGACTCCTTTGACTCCTGGGGTTTTGATTACCAAAACCTCTAGGACACCAAGAGGTGGATAGAGGGGAGGGAGAGGAGATCCTTCCTAAGGACTCATTGTCATGGATGATTTAGATTCTATAGATGAGGACTACATCCTAGAGGGAGAGGATTTTTCAGACAAGGGAGTAGTAGGAGATGCATAAGGAGGTTGATTTCAATGAGGGGGGAGATACTAGAGGGTTCTTCTTCAAGGCCTAGACCTCCTCATTTTGATGAGGCTATGCAGTGTTTTGATCCCTCCTAATAGCCTCACAATCCTCATAAGTCTACTTTTGTTTTCTAATTTTGCATTGTCTTTCTTTCCTTAAAGTTTATGAATCATCACTTATTTTACCTCTACTTTTTAGGTAGTGTTAAGGAGTGGAGGGATTTTATTTATGAGGTTAATGTTGATTTGATAATACCCTTCATTGGTTTGACATGAGAGAGACTTCTAGCCAATCCTAGTGTGCCTCCTAGAGTTGGCTGACACACTAACATTTTTGTTCCTACCCACCATGGGTGCCAAGAGAATGCTTCATTGAGGTCAGAGGTTCTCATCCTTAGGGGTGAGAATGTCATTCCTCATGATATGGCCTGCCTTGGGATTTGGTGTCTAGAATCTAGCACTTCAAGTCCTACCTATTCTCAAACTTGGAGCGGGGTTCCTCATTCCCATGGATCTCATGGAGACACTAGTACCACTATGAGGCAAAGGATTGTTGGTGTTTCCAACTGATTACCTAAAATCCCCTAAAGATTTGCCAAATACTTATGGTTGAGGGTTCTACAGCAATGGCCAACAAATGGGAGTCAATTCAATGATAGTCCCCTACTCTTTATGGCTTTGTTAGACAAAGGGGGTATCCCTATTCACAATACTCAAAGCATTCCACCAGTTTACAACAAGAGTGCTATATGATAGATCTACTCTTCTTTTTGATGTCAAGAACTCATGAGATTCAAGACAATTTGGCAGTGTTTCTTGACAACTAATGGATTACAAGCTCCGAGAGCAAGTGTTCTTAAACTGGGAAATACATAAAACTAAAGATATTATGATGATCTCTTAAAGAATGGATCAATTTTGATAGGGTGATAACTTCTTGATCAGTGCCTATCCAGGGTATAGAGTCAAATTTTAGATACCATATACATCTAATTTATAAAAAGATTCAATCACTAAAATCCCAATGTAAATGTCAGGCATTACATATCCTATTATAGATTCTAATCTAAATTCTACTTAATGATAAACAACATTATACTTAAACTCTTGATTTTGTTAACAATAATTTAATCCACTTCTTAAGTAGATGCTAAAAATAGAAATCAGATTGAGCCTTTAACACATATATGAAATTACAAGATTTTCCATTAATTCTAGAAGAGCTTAAGTACAATAAATGGAGACAAAATAGACTAGAAATCATGTATTTTATTTTCTCTGATCAAACTTAGATTATAAAAAATGTATCTGGTACTTCAAAATATTCCTATTTCCCCTAAAAATAACACTACAGATCAATATGATAAGACCACTAATATAGAAAACTTTGAACCACTAAGATAGAATGAGAACACCCTTTTATAATTCAAGGGGTCTCTTACATCATGGAGAAAACACGTGAAAGAATGAGAAACTGTATTCAGTTGAGAAAAGCACCATTTGAAATTTCAAATCATTACCCAAAGTGGAAAGGTTAACTTCTTTTGTCTTGTCTACTCCAATCTTGAGCATGGAAAATGAGCAATCATACCATTTGATCCCCTTTTGACTTAGTTGGACACATGTCACACATCCTCAATACTTGCTCATTTAGAACATACATTTCTAGTCCTATAATGCAAAATCTTCCTTGGTTGGCCACCTGTGACTCAGTACCTATTCTACCCATCCAACATTGACATTATATCTAGCATCCAATAGCACCTTAATTTTCTTAACAAATGTACCTAAACTTCTTTCCAGATTCAAAATCTTATATACTTTAGGATTACACCTTAACTACTCTATTAAGATATCATATGTAATTGTATTGATTGTAACAGGTACAATATTCCCAAATTCCATCTTCCATTCTTCTAAACTTTTCTCTGACCCTTATTCTTTTTATCAGAGAGTGAATAAACCTTTAGAGAATTAAATGAATCTATTTTTGCCTTCAAAGTTACTTCAAGTTTGCTGTGAAAGGTGGACACATCATTTAACAAATTTATGACCTATAAAGTATCAACTATATTAGTTGGTACCTCTGACTCATTAATAGCCTTTCTATGGAAGTGTGCTATCAAGGCAACCCATGGAAACCAATCACTTAAGATCTCCTTAAGCCGAGATTCATTTTAGGAATAGAAAACATATGCTCTATTCAAGTTCCCATAGAAAATCAATACATCATCCACATTCTTCAAAACCTTACTCATCTGATGCTCTAGGAATCCTCTAATCAACACAAACTTTTCATTCATCAGTTCATTCCTTAGCTTTTCCTCCCTGCTAGTACCTTGCTCCAATCTTGTCTTGAGTTCATTGATAGTAGTTGCATTAGTTTCTTGTCCAAATGAACTCACTAGTCTAGGAATACAGACATGTGAGGGTGCTTCAATACCCATAGGAGGCACTAGGAGCTTTAGTTTTTTACACTCCTACATCAACCTTAAATTATCTTCTCTCAATTTAAATACCTTTGTGTGAAGCTTCTTTGTTGCTTCCTCAGTAAACTTGGCAGTAGCTATGGCCAATGATGTAGATTGAGGGTCGTTGTGTCTGATAATCTGCTCACAATAAGATTACCCATGAGGTCATTCAAATTCTTGGCAATCTGGGGCTTCCTACCTATAGCGACCATGGCCCAAATTGCCAAGGCTTCATGGTTTGTGTTGAATCCTTCTCCAAAATCCTGTTCAATCTGTTCCTCAGTCAACTCATCATCAAAACCTTTTTTCCTCTTGATAGTGTCCATTACAATAGCTAAAGAAATATCCCATCCTTCCATAAAAAAATACCACTATCCTTAACCATTTGTCTTGCTTCATTAGGGGTAATCCTCCCAACATCCATATCCACTTCCTCCATTACCTTCTTTGCTATTTTGCTTTTATCTTTGTCTTCCATCTTGCCCTACTCTTCATTCATCTTATCTATGAAAACATCTAATTTATTTTGTAGCAAGAAGGCTATAAACTCCTTAGTCTTGATGAAATTATCATCACATAAACTCCTGACAAGACACAACTCTTAAATCTTCAGTTGCGGCATTGCTTTCTTGCTTACTCATTAGAGTTCTAGTTGGAGGGGGGATTATAATTTCATCTTTCCTAGGGAGGCTTATCTTTTGCTATATCTCATCTAGATTCTCCTGGTTTCCACCGATCTCCTTTGATATTGCATAGTCAACCAGGCATTCCTTCGTGGTGTTTTTTACAACATTAAGGAGAGTCTCCTAAGCATCCCTTGCTCTATCTCCACTTTCTGAGACTTGAGTTTCTTCAACCTTAGGGGCTTGGCTCTCTCCTACCATCTCCTCTATTCCTTTTGTTGTATCCTCTATACCTCTAGACCCCTAATTAGAAGAATCTTGTTCAATATCCTTCTTTGGAGTAACCTTTAATTGGTCGACATGGTCTAGTAAGATTTGGATTTTAGAAATAGGATCGGTAATATGTGGGAATCCTCCAAGGTATGAGCTATTTGATCACTTTCTTTGCCTCTCTCCCATCAAGACCAACCCATAGGTTTGCCTTCTATTGAAAAATCCTCCTAAGGACAAACCATTTCTAAGTAGATCCTCTTGTTCATCAAAGTAGTGTACAAAGCTATCTTTCTATTTATCCCTTTTGACATTGTCTATAAAGTATTCAGGGTCATAATTTCTATGATCTATATAGGGCAATCTATACACTGACAACTTTAATCCACAAATCTCATAGCCCTCTTTGGAATGAATTGTAAAGTGAGGAAAAGATAGAGGAAGAGGTAAGAAAGTCCCCTTCTTGTTAGATTTGAGATGGAACTTATCAGATTCATTGAGATGCCATACAATCTCTAAGAAAACAATCTTGTGTGGCACATTAATAGGAAACAAATGGGGTTTCATATTTTCCCCATACACTCTGATGATTGTGGCCTCAGGTTATAAAAACTAATCACCCCAATTATGGTTCCATCTATCTTCAGGTATTTACTCAGAAGGCCTAAAGAAATCCATTATCTCCTTGGATAACATAGGTGTATTCCATCCTTAGAGTTCAAATATACTATGTACAAAGAACTTATCAAATCCTAAATAACTAGCACTGGTACAATAAGTATCCCACAAATACATCATTCATTGAATAGGAATGGGCTCACCATCCTTTGTTACATAAAAAATTGATAGAGCCTTGTTGCATTGTTTTATCCCACAAGATAGAAGAATGTGAGACAATAATGAATACCTCTTGAAAGTGGGAGAAAGTTTTGTCTATTTAAAATTCACCAGATCATCGTGTAACTCATGTGCCAAGTAAGAGGCAAAATCATACCTTTGAAGTCATACTTGTTCTCGAGGTCACAAATAATAACTAGCATATAGTCTAGGCTATGGATATCAAAGTCTATGCCTAGAACTGACATAGAGCTAGGTAAGTCATTACAAAATAATCTTCAAATATATCAATGTTGAATGGCTCAATGTTTCTGTCCCTGAATGCTATATTTTTTCCCATACTTCTCTTGTAGTGTAGAGGCAACCTATGGTTCCCGAAACCATACCTACCCACCTTATATTATCTTTTCAATGATGCACTATCTATCTTCTTGCTAGTAGCAGGGGAGAGGTTGAAAACCTTGATGATCAACTCTCTATCCAATTAGAATAATAATTTACCCGCTGTGTTGGATAATGTCTGATTTATTGGATCATAGCTGTGATTAATGGCTCTAACTAGGTCTGGGTTCACAAATACATTTGGGAATACTAGCTTGCCAAGGTCAATATCCAACAAGTGTGATATTGGTCTCTAATCATCTCAACAGTAATAGCCAAACTCAAATATTACCCAACCCCCATTAGGTAAGATTGGATCTCTTATAATCCTATTAAAATCAAACATCTTTCTTATTGTCTCACCTATGTCTTGAGACAACCTACCCCTTTTAGACTGTCATGAGGTAGCCTAATTGGCCTCTTGGGTTAAGTCCCTTATTAGAATACACCTTCTACTCAATTTTGGACCCATGTTTGATTATAAAGTAAAGTGGTCTTGAATAGAAAATTGCTAGATGGTATGTGCAAGAAATCAATTAAACACCTTAAAATTTTGACTATAGACATTCCTACTTACTTTATTCAATTATTAGGAAAGGACTTGACTACATACCAATTCAGATTCTCAATTCTGGACTAATAGAAAAAATATGTGTTTAACTCCCCACCACTGCTCACTTCTAGGGTTCTAAACCAGTCTAAAATTTTTGAATAATATTCAATCAGCAGAGAAAAGCCTTAAAAAAACTCCCAACTTCTATATTAATGGTCCTTAGGGATGTCATCCTAATTTGTATGCCATCAATAGTCACTTCATTCAAATCTGCATCATCGGATCATCACTAAGAGAAATCTATGGTTAGTGCACTACATAAACCCCTACTTCAAACCCTTTCTATGAAATGAACAATGTGCAAATTGTTAGATCTAAAGATTAAAAAAACACCATTGGATCAACTACAGAGGGACGACACATGTCCTCATAGCACATCCATGCATTTCCACTTTACACATCGCTTGGAAGTTATGCATAAAGTGTGAACTATTGGATCAGCTCGAATGAAAGAGATTAAGTTGTAGTCGTTGATCGTAACTTAGACTTGAGGGATAGGTGATGTCATCATGCATCTATGTGATCTTAGAATGCCTTAATATAGAAGTATATGCGCAATGCATTCTTTAACTCCATAGCTAGCAAGATCTAACCACGTGGCATCCTGTGAATTGAGGACCCACATGTGAATCTTTTATTGCCAACAAGATGCTTCCACTTTTTGACATATGATTTACTGATGAGACATTGGGGATGTACACTTTCACAAAAAGGAAGATAATGCTAGATGTTAAATTAACACAGTTGCACAAAATATAAAAGGAAGACAATAAAGTAGATGTGCTGCATGCAATATTGAATAAAAGGAAGACACTTGGTACACAATTATTTGCTTTGGTTTCATACGCACAACCAAATGGGATAACATACAGGGAACAACTGGTTCATCTAATGACAAAGGGCTAGTTATCAATGAGGATGCAAGGGATAAGTCACAACTTAATTCACTAGGTGACCAGATAGGGAGGTCATCGACAAATCATACACAGGATCATTAAAAGGCACAAAAAGGGCCTAGGGTTTTAGGAATAGCATTTACTCAAGAAAAAACACACTAAAACCCTAGAATTTTAATTAGTGCCAAAAATGGCTCTACTTGGTGATGACTATTTGACAAAGTAGTGAGAGGAACCAGATACTCCAAGGAAAGCAGACCATCAAACCAAACCAAAAAACACACACAAACAAAAAGTAGGGAAATAAAATAGGACAAAACCTATATACAAAATTTACAAATATGCATGGATATGATTTTTTCTTAGGAAAAATACCATTTTAGGAATTGTCCATGCATTGGTAACTCTTTAATTTCTTCACTTAATCTCTACAAAAAATATGAATCTTATCCATGTAACTTAGTAATGATATATGGGCCTAACTAGAGAGCCTCAAAATTTCCATGTTTGCCCTTATCCTGAGATCTCCCATTCCAAAGTAGAACCAAGTCATCAACCCTTAACTTCCTTTTAGTAGCTCTCTTATCAAATAAATACTTGACCTATTGTTGTCTTCCTAAGTTGACCTTTTGTGCTAGTCTCCTAGTTTCATCCAACTCAATTAGTTGGTTTATTTTGTTTTCCATAGGCTTCATTATTTCATCATCATGCTCTTGAATAAACTTGTGTACTGGAAGTAAGTTATTTATTGGGAGTCTTGCATTAGCTCCATAAACTAATTCAAATGGAGACTTACCAGTGACCTTTTTTATGGTCACCCTATCTTCCCATTATGCTAGCCTAAGTTTTGAGTCCTAGGCCTTCTTATTCTTTTCCAACATTCTTTTGATGATCTTCAATAGACTCTTATTACTAGAATCTGCCTGGTCATTCCCCTGAGGATGGTAATGTGATGATTATGATATATTAATGCCATAAGTATTACAAAAATTATCAAATTCTTCAGATCTAAACACATTCCATTGTCTACAATCACCCTAACTCACACTCCAAATCTGGTGACAATATTATTCAAAATAAAATCCACAACCACCTTGCTTGTTGCTTTCCTTGTGGGAATAACTTCAATCCATTTAGTAAAGCAATCGGTGGCCACCAAAATCCACTTGTACCCCCCACTTAACTTCTCTATTATTTCACCAATAAAGGCAATGCCCCATTGATGGAAAGGGGCTTTAGTCTGCATGGGTCTAAGAGGCAATGATCCTGAATATTTGAGCTTTCCTCAAAACTTCTAATAATATTCACATTTCCTTCCTATTTTCTATGTGTCAAAAAACAAGGTAGGCCAATAATAGCCTTTCTAAGGATTTTGTGAGCAGTGTTTTTCATAGTGAAATGTGCACCACAAACTCCACCATGCAATTCATTTAAAACCTTGTGTGCTTTATTCACATCTAAATATAATAGAAGGATTCCATTTCTATCTCTCCAATACAAATCTCCTTCCATGAATTTGTATCTTATTGCTTGCAACTTCAAAGTTCTCTTTTGATTATTAGTTAGCTCTGCAGGAGAGTTCATATGTTTCAGATAATATATGATACTAGTATACCATGGAGTCATTTCTAAGATATGTATCATGTCTTCCCCCCTTGGATAACACTCACTTAAGTAGTCTCAAGGTTTGTTTCAGCCATAAGCTTTGCTAGACCATGTCCTCTGACTACTTTGGTGATTTGGACATCAATATTCAACTCCTAAATCTTGTTTATCCATTGGCATCTTCTCCCAATAACCTTTTGTTATACAAAGATATATTTAACCACTGTATGGGGTACATAGGAAACTATAACTACTCGTATGAAGTAAGACCTAAACTTTTTCATAGCCATTACCAATTTATAAGATTGTTTCTCCATAATATCATACTTCAACTCTGTAGCCTACAAAGATTTGGTAAAAAATGCAATTGGTTGCCGATATCTCTCATCATTCTTTTGCAAGAGCACTGTAGCTATAGTATGGAAGGATGCAAATAAAAATAGTTGAAAGGGTTTAGAAAAGTCAGGTGACTTTAATACAGGTGCCCTTTTTATGCAATCCTTAATACCTTTAAATGATTTTTTTGCATCATCACCCCAAGAGATAGCTTATCCCTTCTTCAACATCTTTGAAATGTGCTTTACAGTTTCTGTGAAGTTAGTGACAAACCTTCTAACAAAGTTTATCTACCCAAAGAAAGATTGAATTCCCTTGACATGCTTAGGAATCAGTATTATATCAATGTTTGCAACTCTTTTAGGATCAATCTTGATCCCATCTTTAGATATAATATGGCCTAGCAGTTTTCCTTATACTACCCCAGACACACACTTCTTGGGATTTAGGGATATGTCAAATTCCATGCTTCTTTCAAAAATTCATTCCAAATGGTTGCAGCGACCCCCCTCCTTCTTTCAATAGGCAGTCATATCATCCTGATAAACTACAATTATTACATTAATAAGGTCAGAAAAAGATACATCCATAGCCTTCTGAAATGTAGCTCCTGCATTGGTAAAACCAAAGGGCATTATGATATACACATAAGTACCCCATGGAGTAGTGAATGTAGTCTTATATTGTTTGTTTAGACTCCTTGACCATCACTTGATTATAACTAGAAAAACCATCCATCATTGATAGGAGCTCACATCTAGTTACCCTCTGCAAAATGGCCTCCATGTTAGGTAAAGGACAGTTATCTTTTAATGATGCCATATTCAAGTTTCTAAATCTACATAGAGTTAGATATCCCCATTCTTCTTTCTAATAGGGACTAAATTAGACACCCATGTTGAATGCCTAATGGTTTTGATAATCTCCCCTTCACTTAACTTAGCCAGTTCTTGTTGCATTTTAGGTCTTAAAGTGGGGTTTATGGACCTTTATTTTTTCCTAAAAGGTTTTTCATCTAGTTTCAATGGGATTTCATGTTGGAAGAGGTCTTCCTGATATGCCTTAAGATCATCATAAGACCATGCAAAGACCTTTTTATGTTTCCTGAGAAAAGAAATCAACATTGTCTTAATCTTGAAATTCAATTTCTTACCTATGTAGACATACTATGGCTAGGATTCAGTTCCAAGATTTACCTCATCTAGATCATTCTAATGTACTGGTGATGTCTTGGCAATCTTCCTATCATTACTATCAAACACTCTTTCCAAATCCACCAACCCTCTTAGAATTTTGTTGGTTTTCAACTGGATGATCTCATTTCCAAATATAGTTTCCTTTCCATCCACAATCTCAACAAAACTTTGGAATGCAATCTCCTATGCCTGGTACTCATCAATGCAGTTCATGAACTTGTACAGGTCTTGATCATCTTTAAAAACTTGTCAGTGGCACACATTGTTCTAGATAGTAGGCCTACTCAACATCTCAACCTTTGAGATTCATGCTAGGGTCAAGTCCTCTAATCTAACTATAATGTTATCCAGAAAATCAATCATTACATTTTTGTTTCTCTCTACCCATTCAATAGAGAAAGCATCAAACTCCTCCATGTGTCCAAAATAACATTTATGTACTGCTTTAGTCTTTTACTCTTAGTAGCATACTTGGATCTGATTTGTGAAACAACCAATTCAAAATTGCCTAGGAATTTGAGCTTCTTAACTCCATGCTTGATGGCCATTTTCAATGCCAGGAGCAGGGTTCCATACTCAGCAATATTTTTGGTGCATTCAAAACCTAGCTTGAATGATGATCTAAATGTTTTTTCAAAAGGGGAAACAAGTATAACCCCAGCTTCGAAACCTTCTCTAGAACAAGATCCATCAAACTGCATAGACCACAAACCATCACTATCAAGGTTAGTCTAGATGCTCTCATATTTGTGCTCATTCTGATTAGTTTTGAGTGCATCAACTCTGAAATTATCCATGTCAATATCTAGGAAGCACACCTAATCATCACCTTGCTTTATACCATCAATTATTTGAGGTGTCTTCTTCTCTCTATCAAGCCTTACTTCTTTACCATCCATTTGGATCAAGGTATAGGAAGAATCTATTTGAATACTGGCTCCAATAGTAGAGGCCCATTTTCTTGACAACAACATTCCATATTGAGGTGGAATATCCACCACTGTGATATTCATTTTGTACTTCTTGTGTGGATAAGCCACCAATCTTAAACTATATCCTTGATGACTCTAATGACATGAACTTCCCTAGAGTCCATAGAAAATACTTCCCATAAGCCTTTCTAACTTATAAGCCTAATACTTCCATTACTCCAAGTGGCATTATGTTAGTAGAATCCCTTGAGTCAATCATACAATTCTTAACAAATCTCCCCTTTATTATCAGGGTGACAAAGAAAGGGTCTACTTGGGATGGGCATTTATTTGAAGTAGTCCCTAAATACACCTATAGTATTTTGGAACTCTATTTATTGACCTCTAGTGATGTATCTTCTTTCTTATCATACTGCATTATGTTCTCATTATTTACCCTTGATACATTGGGGACATCCTCTTCAATCACAAAAAATCCCTATCCTTATGCTCTAGGATTCTCATCATTTCTAGTAAAGGGACTGTTACTCTAATCTATCTGAACACATGAGCCATATCCAAAGAAATATACATAGGCATAGTATTGATATGAGTTGCATCAGTGTTCACAACAGGGGTCTAAGGTGCATCTCCCTTGCCTTTAGTATGGCTACTCTTAACAAGGGTTCTCTTAGCCTTATCCTTCTCAGTGGATACCTTAGCCTTAGGATGTGGATTATGTTTCACCACTAGTTCCTTCAACTTGCCATGGGTATCAGCATCTTTCTTGGGGTTAGGGGCATTTTGTTTCTCCTTAACAAAAATGATGCTTGTATTTTATTTAGTGATACTTTCCCCTTGAGTCTTTTTACTCCTTAAGTTGTAGTCACTTTTTACCTAAGAAATCGTAGCAGCAATTAAGGATTTTATTTCCTCATCAGAGGGTCTTCTTAGTCAGACATTGGAATCCTTGAAGTCTGACTGAAAAACATGTTCCTTATCTTCACTCCTACTGAGCAAAGGCTATTGTTTACATGAACCTATCAATTGTTCCTTACTTGCAACATTTTCATCCACATTGTCTTCTTCATCATAAGTAACATATTCTTTAGCCATTAATTCATGAAAAAAAAAACATGTTTATATTTTGGTCCTTAGAGTCCTCCATGCCATTATATTCGTTACATGAATTACCATGGTCAATCATAGAGATGGCCATTACACATGAGGTAGAGGAATGAGGAGCCTAGTACACCAGACACTAGAGGCTATCATCCATAGAATGCCTTCCTTTCCTCAAAGGATTAGGGGTTTCTTTTGAGAAATTCCCTTTGTTGTTAGGTGGAACTAGCTTTCTATTTTTCTAGTTAGTATGGTATGGTTGATTTGATAGCCTAGGCATCCTTTCTTGTCTAACAAATGGAGGCTTATCATTTGGGGATCTCTTTTTACCCCTGGCCATGGAAATATTCATTTCTTTAACCTCCTTTCATAGCTTTTCACACTCATCTACAGCAAGGACCCTGCTGCCTTGTCCTCTATCTTGAGTGGTGAGCTTCAAGTCACTCCTCTTGTGGACCTTCCCTAAGGCTTTTCTATTATTTTCAATATGAAAATCTATCTTGAAAGCATCTCTCAGGGTTTGTGGCTTCCTATTTCTCAACTCATATCCCATTTTAGGGTCATAAGCATCTTGATAGATCACAAGACACATATTCTCATTGGGTCTCATGTATGGTGGAATTTTATTATAGACCTTCATGAATCTAGTATTAAAGTTAGGAACAACTTCATTATATCCCTTCTGGATGTTGGTGAATTCATTAAAAACAAATCGTGGGTCAATGTTGTCACCATATTGCTCCTTGAAGACTCTCATAAACTTATTCCAATAGTCTATGCTTTCTTCTAGAAATCTTTTGTACCAATCTCTTGCATCTTCTAATAGTGACTGCATAAACAACTTCATCACCATATCTTTAGCTTCCACCTTAAAGTTATCAATAACATTCATAAATGTCTTTAAGTGATCTTCACCAGACATAACATGACTCCTTGAAAATTTATGGATTGCATTCCTCACATCATTCTCAATATGATTTGGGTAACCAAGTATACCTATGAAATCCAGTTATCTGTATCTCTCCAACTACATTAGTCTCATAGAAAAGGGCTTTACTAGTGGTTTCTAACCTTGATTATTTTGGTTTATTAGAGGATGTTGTGGGATTTGCAAATGTTGTTGATGAGGTACATTTTGGTTTTGGTTATTTGGCTATGCAGTGAAGTTTTAGGCTACTTGAGGACCTGGGTATTGTACCCCTCCCTAACTTGCATAAGGGTTGTACCCCACTTGTTGATGAGCCATTTTTGCATTTGCATTTTGTGGGTATTGTTGCCTCTGGAGCTGACATATGGGTACTAACACGGTAGGATTATTCATAAGGGTAAATGTAGCTACATCATTTGTAGGAAAGATCCTCTACTATGGTAAAGATGATGTCATTTGTATTACGGGATCTTGTTGGATAGTGGGTAAAGGTTGTGACAAGTGTTGCCTACTAGCGATAGAGGCACTAGAGTTTCCATAACTACTAGTAACATTGGAATTACTCATGGATTATATTCTTATGGATTATATTCTCAATAGAAAGTCTTCCTTTCTTTTTAAAGCTTCCATCCTAGCCAATCTGAGACCCAAATCAGTGACCTCCCTTTCTAATTCTTCATCAGTTTGGTATTGTGTGTTAGAAGTAGAAGCTATATTGGGTATAGAACACACATTTACATTGGTAAACATAGCTTTCCATATGAAGGGGAATTCAACCTATCATTAGGTGGCAGGTTTTGAGACTCAAGTACAAATTGGACAACAAGGATGGCAACTGATTGAGGAAGCTTTTGTAAGGGGATGGTCATACTTTGAGGACCACACATAGGTTCAAAATAATACATATCTCCTTCAGAATCAACCTTATAAACATGTACATTATGGGGAATAGAATGACTAGCATACTTAATTTTTTTATCTCCTACTTGAGAATAATTTCTACTACCACTCAAAAGGGGTGTACTCATAGTCATAAGATCAATAACAGGAGGAGGAGTAGACTCACCCAATTCCTTATCCATCCTCTTCTGATTTGTAAGTTTTGAGCTTACAGGCTTGCTGGCATGCCCCTGATGGATCAACCTTCTCCCATGCATCCTACTACTTTGATGTATATTTTCCTTTCATCGGCTTGGAGATATGTAGAGTCACCACCCAAGAATGGGAAATAGAATAATAAGTGCATAGAATGGTACTTGTTATATAGATAACAAGTGAAACTCTCAACTCTCACATAAACTAGATATAATAGATAGATTGAAACCTTGAAATGACTCAAAATTACTTAAGGATAAAACAATATTTAGCCAACTCCCCAATAGAGTTACCAATCTATTGGCGTTTCCAGTTGATTACCTAAAATCCCCTAAAGATTTGCTAAATACTTATGGTTGGGGGTTCTAGAGTAGTGGCCAATCAATGGGAGTCAATTCAATAATACTCCACTACACTTTATGGCTCTATTAGACCAAAGAGGGGTCACCCTATTCATAGTACTCAAATCTTTCCACTGGTTTACAATAGGAGTACTGTATGACAAATTTGTTCTTATTTTTGAGGTCAAGAACTCATGAGATTCAAGACAACTTGGTAGTGTTTCTTGACAACTAATGGATTATAGGATCCAAGAGAAAGTGTTCTAAAACTTGAAAATACATAAAAGAAAAAGATATTTTGATGATCTCTTAAAGAATGGATTGATTCTGATAGGATGATAACTTCTTGATTGGTGCCTATCCAGGGTACAAAGTCAAATTGTAGATACCATATACATCCAATTTATAAAAAGATTCAATCACTATACTCCTAATGTATATTCTTGGCATTACACATCCTATTATGGATTCTAATCTAAATTCTACTTAATAATCCAAAACATTATACTTAAACTCCTAATTTTGTTAACATCAAATTTAATCCACTTCTTAAGTAGATGCTAAAAATGGAAATCAGACCAAGCCTTTAACACAGAAATGAAATTAAAAGATTTTCCATTAATTCTAGAAGAGCTTAAGTATAATAAATGAGACAAAATAGACTATAAATCATGTATTTTATTTGCTTGCTCTGATGAAACTTAGATTATACAAAATGTATCTAGTACTTCAAAATCTTCCTATTTCCCTTGAAAATAATACTATAGACCAATATGCTAAGACCAATAATACATAAAACTTTGAACCACTAAGATAGAATCAGAACACCATTTTACAATTCAAGGAGTCTCTTACATCATGGAGAAAACACATGAAAGCATGAGAAATTGTATTCAGTTGAGAGAAGGACCATCTAAAATTTCAAATCATTACCCAAAGTGGAAAGGTAAACTACTTTTGTCCTATCTGCTCCAATCTTGATCGTGGAAAATGAGCAATCATACCATTTGATCCTCTATTAAGATAGTTGGACACGTGTCACACATCCTAAATATTCCCTCATTTAGAGCATATATTTCTGGGCCCATAATGTAAATTCTTCCTTGATTGGCCAACTGTGACTCAGCACCTATTCTACCCAGCCAACATGGGCATTATATCTAGCATCCAATAGCAAGTCTTGATTTCCTTCACAAATGTACTTAAACTACTTTCCAGATTCAAAAGCTTATCTAGTTCAGCATTACATCTTAACTGCTCTAATCGGGTATTATATGTAATTGTATTGATTATAGAAGGTACAATATTTCCAAATTTCCTCTTCCATTCTTCTAAAGTTTTCTCTAACTCGTCCTTATAATTTATATCAGGCAATGAATAAACCTTTAGAGAGTTAAATGAACCTATTTTTTCCTTCAAAGTTACTTCAAGTATGTTTTGAAAGGTGGACACATCATTTAACAAATTTATGACCTGGAAAGTATCAAGTATAGCAGTTGGTACCTCCAACTCATTAATAGCCTTGCTATAGAAGTGTTCTATTAGGGCAACCCGTGGAAACTAATCACTTAAGATCTCCTTAATCCTAGACTCATTTGGGAATAGAAAACATATGCTCTATTCAAGTTCCCATAGCAAATCCATACATCATCCACATGCTTCAGAACCTTACTCATCTGATGCTTTAGGAATCCTCTAATCAACACAACCTCTTCATTCCTCAAATTTTCCTCACTACTATTACTTTGCTCCAATCTTGTCATGAGTTCATTTATAGTAGCTGCATTAGTATCTTGTCTGGATGAACTCACTAGGCTAGGAACATAGACATGTGAGGGTGCTTCAATACCTATAGGAGGCACTAGGAGCTTTAGTCCATTACACTCCTACATCGACATGAAATTCTCTTCTCTCAATTTCAATACCTTTGCATGAAGCTTCTTTGCTATTGCCTCAGTAAACTTGGCAATAGTTATGACCAATGAGGTGGCTTGTGCAGTCATTGTGTTTGATAATCTCCTCACAATAAGATGACCTGTGAGCTCATTCACATTCTTGGCAATCTAGGGATTACTACCTACAAGGGCCATCATTGAAATTTCTAAGGCTTCATGGTTTATGTTGAATCCTTCTCCAAAAGCCTATTATATCTACTCCTCAGTCAACTCATCATCAAAATTGTCTTGCCTTTTGATAGTGTCTGTTACAATAGCTGAAGAAATATCCCATCCTTCCGACAACAAAACAACACTCTCCTTAACCATTTGTCTATCTTCATCAAGGGTAATCCTCCCTACATCCATATATGCTTCCTCCATTTCCTTCTTTACTATTTCACTTTTATCTTTGTCATCCATCTTTCCCTATGTTGTGATGTTCACAACACGCCCCATTTTGCTCCTTAGCAAAATGAGGACCCCTACTGTTGCTTTGCTTTTTGCTTCTGCTTGTGTTGTTTTGCTTGGTGGTAAAGGGAAAAGAGAGTTCAATTTGCAAACCTTGTTAAAAATATGGAAAAATGCATTTTCAGTACCCTTGCATGATATGGTTGGATTCCTTGTGAAAAATGAGCTAGGGTTGCTTTTTGAACCATCTTAAAATTTGCCATATTTTGCAAGTTATGATCATTTTAGTAAAATGTTCATTCAGGTTTGTCTATCGCTTGGCATATACAAAGTCCTTTGTATATGCAAAGTTATATTTTTTTATGCTTGGTTGCTTTTGTACATTCGGGCTTGTATATTCTAACATACAAGCAAAATATACATTGCAGAATATACATAGCGGACCCAAAATTATTATCAAAAACTCAAAGGTCGTTGTTTATTCGGGCTTGTATATTTTCATATACAAGCGGAATATACAAGCGGACATACATAGCACTATTCACATACAATGCACTATTCACATGCAAGTGCGAAATATACAATCAAAATGTACAATGACGGAATCGAGGAGGTTATGAATTAGAGTTAATCGCTTGTATATTCGCGTTTGTATATCGCGATATACAAACGCAATATACAAATGCTATATACATTGCGGGGAGAGAGGACTTAGCTGAAATGTGAAGGAAGGGAAGACATCGGCAGGAGTCATGCCGATGAAGAGACATCGATATAACAAAGAGCATCGGCGGAGGAGATTTAGAGTTCACCGATGGCGAATCTCTCACCGATGAAGGGAAATACATGCCGATAGAGGATGAATGAAGCAAAGAGGCCATCGGCCAAACCATAGTGATCGGCGGAGAGGTTTTTTGTCACATTGATAATGTAAGACATGTCGATGGAAGGAAACAAAGGAGGAAATAAACAAAAGAGAAAGGCCATCGGCCAAGTAGCGAACATCGGCACGAGTATTTTTTGGACGTGCCAATGGACAGTTTCACGCCGATGGGCAGGAAATGGAAGGCGGTGGGAATTTTAAATGATTTTTTTTGGCGCCTGTGGCATTTTTCGGTCAGTGATAGTTGACCTGATAATTTTGAGCAGTCTGTATGCGTTTTTGAACGTGTTTTGAGAGTTTTTTGGACCTGATTTCCACATTTTTGTGCAGTCACCTTGATTTAAACGGATATTTTAGTTTCTTGCTGTTTATTTGATAAATTGGTACTTATTGCTTGTCTTGTCTTACAGGCTTGCAGTTGAGGAAGCAGCTGGAAATTCAACACAGTGACATCATGGAGGAAGAAAATCTGATCTTAGGAGCAAGAAGATAAAGATGAGGTGCGAGGAAGTCAAGGCCATTCAAGTGAAGGACAAAGTTGCAGCTGAGAACATTACTGCAATAGACAAACATAAGTTATTGCTGAGCTGCTGGAGCTTCTCAGAAGGGGCAATATTTCGCCCAGATTTGACACTGCTCAAAGATATTTTGGAGGACTGGTTCATCTGTATTTTTTGCTGTAACCAGGGTTTTGAACCAAGGGTTTAGTTAGGTTTTTGCTGTAGTGAGGACAATCAGAAAGTCTTTATATTGTGCCTCTCTACACTGTAATACTTTACAACAAGGGCTACAACAGGGATTTTAGGAAAACACAGGGATTTTTAGAAACATATAGCAAGTTAGCTTAGTTTAGATTAGAAGTAGAAGAAGGAGGTCACCTGTTGTCTATAGTAAGGTGTGCGTGGAATGTCTGGCTTCCTTACTGTATCTATAAAGCTTGTAAGTTCTCTGTAGTTTGATCAATGAAACTAAGAGTCATTCCTACATTGTAAATCATGTATGACTATTTGTTTCTATACAATAGAATCTGGAGTTCTGCATCTATCTTCTAAGTGTTCTCCTGCTCTTCTTTGTGTTTTGAAATATTATCTTTGAGAGCTTGCAATTTTAAATGTATGTTTGTGAAAATGCTCAGAACTTACATTTAAGGTTTTTACTGTGGATTTGATCAAATTACTGTAGTATTTACATAGTGCATAACAGAACAATTAGATCCTTCGGTAGATTAAATGAGGTGTAGATTAAATCTTTCTAACTTTTCCCAACCCATCTGAAATATTTAGCTGAAAACGTAGAAATCTAAAGGAAATTGTCTCAAATTTGAAGAAGCATGCATAACAGAGTTAAAAGTAGACAATTTTCATAAATGTATAAAGGAGAAAGCTGCAATAATTCAAGAAAACCATTTAGAATTTGCAGCACAGTAACACTTGTATGCAAATGAACAAAATACTTGTTGAAATCTATGATCTTTTTGCATAATCTTAGTCTAGTAAACCACCAAACAACCCTAAATTACGTAAGGCCCCTTGAACATTACAGCTTCACATTGACCAACTGAACTTGACCAACCGAACCATTGTAGACTTGGGATTAGTTGAATCTTAAACGATTCCTTCTTATCTTTCAAGTATAGTTTCAGTTCATTATATGTGAATTTTAACTTATTGTTATGATTGCATCAAAACAATCATCAACAGTTTTTTGGCGCTAGAAGGAGGGCCTGATTTGATTTAGGGTTAATTTTCTGAGTTTCAATGCTATATTTTGAGATATGTTAGATCTTATAAAATTTCAAAAGGCCTAAAAGGATGAAAAGAGGGTCCCATTTTCAATGGACTCATATGGGGACAGTTTTCAAGTTAACAGTCCTTTATTTCAGGGAGCTTTGAATGAACAGTTTTATTCTCAAAGTTTATCTAATTTTTGTTTGTCCAGTTGTTGCAGGATACACCGGACTATTGAACACAATGAACTTAAATGTTTAACATTCCTCACTAGGATAGATTCATATTTGAAAGGACTAATTATTTTTTCAGATGTGTTCAGGGCTGAAAGCTGGCAGGAAAAAGAAATTTTGCAGCAACAAGCTAATACAACACTAAAAACTAATAGGTGGTTAGAAAATACAATAGAAAAATCAATTCTGGAAGGGAATGATAACAGAGCATCTTTTCTTAGGTCATATTATGGTGGGATTGGTAGTAGGTCTCTACTTCCTAATACAAGAAAAGGGGAGTGCAAGTATAAATCTTTTAAATCTTGTAGAGAGGAAACCATTTGTCAGGATAAGGTTTTTATTACTGATCCTAATGCTTTTGGTAAAGACAGTAAAACGTCTTTCCTTGAGTCATTTTATGGAAAGGATAAATATGGGCAAATGAAAAAATTAAAGTGCACTAAAATTGATGAGATCCCTACTATAGAAACTAGTGAAGTCATAGAGGAGAAAGTAAATCCCAATCCCATGACTGACTTCTCTGAATTGAATGACCAAGTTCAAGATTGTTGCAGGTTAATAGAAGCAGACTCCACACTGGATGATAAATGTGAGTCAGTTGATGACCAAATCTTAAAAATTGAAAATACAGAAGATTTTGGAGCTGCTGTGCATAATCAGACACCACCCCCATGCCATGTTGAAAATAAAACAGGGGAGTACTCCTATCAATCAAAGCATGTTGTCCCACCTTTACTCTCAAGTGATTTAGAAATGATTAATTTTTGTATGTCAGATTATGATGATGAAGATACTTACTTAAGTACTGATGTGCAGGAAACTAATGAGAACATTGAGAGGTTTGCTAAATTTGAGGGTAAACTGAACATCCAGAATAAAGGAACAAGGGTAGATGAAGATGAAGAAATGATACATCTAGAGTCATTCATCTTTCAACTTGAAAAAGGACCAGACATAGAGCTGGGCAACGAAAATGCAGAGCTAAATGAAGAGCCAGCTATCAATGAACAAGCGTGTTCTACGGAGCTAAAGGCACATCAGGTTGTCTCTTTCCTTTCCTTAGTGAATAATGATAAATGCTATTTTGATTATGGAAATTCAAGAGATAGGACATGCATATGGATTAGTCATAAACCTGATGAGCTGCCTCAGTTACTAGTTAAGAGCTATTCTGATAAACACAATGAATCTAGAATACCAGATTTTTTTTCAGAATTCAAAGATAAATCTGCTAGGATGAGAACCATAACCAGTACCCTGTTACTCCTGCACAATCTAAAGAAATATGCAAGTAGGGGCATTCTTGGGTCTTTCCCTGGGTTACTATTTGCCTTGTAGAGGCTTGTATATAGTTTGGTAGGGTAGTTGTTTTTGTTTTCTTTTCTTCTTTTGTTGTTTTCTTTTTTTAGGTTAGCTATTTGTATAGTTCCTTTCTATTTTTTTTTCTGTTTGTTTTGGTTCTGTTTGTACAGTGTTGTTTGTATAGCCTGTTTGTACAAATTTTTTCTGCTTTTTTTGCTTTTTGTACAGCCTATTTGTATAGTTTTTCTATTTTTTGTGTTGTTTGTATAGCCTATTTGTTTGGTTTGTTTGTTGTCTCCTCAGCAGGGATCTTTATTTTACTTTAGAGTATTAAGGAGCAAAACTAGCAACCATTCAAAACAGTATAAAATTTAGGATATTCAAGTTAATCATTTGCAATTTACACATAACTTGTTACTGTCATGAATGTAGAGAATTGTTTATCTTCTGAAGTTTTGTATTCAATAAATGTGATTGAGAATTCGAAGCAAGTTTCTCACGATGACACACCTAAAATCCTTGGGTTTGTTGAACTTACCAGTGTAGATATTAGGTGAAAAATCAGAGGTTACCCTTGCTACCATTACAATTCTTAGCTTAATTTCAGCAAGTGTCCACTCCTTGCATCATGAAGTTACAAATTGCTATATCTTGTGAAATTTTTCAAAAAAAAATAAAATAATAATAATAATAATAATAAATAAATAAATAAAGTAGATTATACTAAAAATTTAGATTAAGCCATCTAAGTAACTCTACCGGGGCTATAGACGCTCGCTGGCAGTGGGGCTCTACTTAGGAGAATTGTAACGATAACCTTGCCAGGGCTATGGACGCTCGCTGGCAGCAAGGCTCTATCTGGTCAACTATGAGGGAATATCCTCACCTACATAGGCTAATGTCAGTCACTGGTTTGTTAAACCGATCTTTAAGATAAGGATAATTAATCACGTGCACACAATTAAACTGAAAATGGAAATTCATGCACCCTTATTGAATGCCTTAAGTCTCAAGCTAAATAGTAATTTGCAGGAAAGATAGTCGGAAGTTATGGATTCATTTCATTTAGTTTTCTTGAACACTTTGAATTTAATTGTTTTTTTTGGTTGCTAGTTGTTGTGATGTTCACAACACGCCCCATTTTGCTCCTTAGCAAAATGAGGACCCCTGCTGTTGCTTTTGCTTCTGCTTGTGTTGTTTTGCTTGGTGGTAAAGGGAAAAGAGAGTTCAATTTGCAAACCTTGTTAAAAATATGGAAAAATGCATTTTTAGTACCCTTGCATGATATGGTTGGATTCCTTGTGAAAAATGAGCCAGGGTTGCTTTTTGAACCATCTTAAAATTCACCATATTTTGCAAGTTATGATCATTTTAGTAAAATGTACATTCAGGTTTGTCTATCACTTGGCATATACAAAGTCTTTTGTATATGCAAAGTTATATTTTTTTATGCTTGGTCGCTTTTGTACATTCGGGCTTGTATATTCTAACATACAAGCAAAATATACATTGCAGAATATACATAGCGGACCCAAGATTATTATCAAAAACTCAAAGGTCGTTGTATATTCAGGCTTGTATATTTTCATATACAAGCAGAATATACAAGCGGACATACATAGCACTGTTCACATACAATGCACTATTCACATGCAAGTGCGAAATATACAATCAAAATGTACAATGATGGAATCGAGGAGGTTATGAAATAGAGTTAATCGCTTGTATATTCACGTTTGTATATCACAATATACAAGCGCAATATACAAACGCTATATACATTGCGGGGAGAGAGGACTTAGCCGAAATGCAAAGGAAGGGAAGACATCGGCAGGAGTCATGCCGACGAAGAGACATCGATATAACAAAGGGCATTGGCGGAGGAGATTTAGAGTTCACCGATGGCGAATCTCTCGCCGATGAAGGGAAATACAAGTTGATAGAGGATGAACGAAGCAAAGAGGCCATCGGCCAAACCATAGTGATCGGCGGAGAGGTTTTTTGTCACGCCGATAATGTAAGACATGCCGATGGAAGGAAACAAAGGAGGAAATAAACAAAAGAGAAAGGCCATCAGCCAAGCAGCGAACATCGGCCCGAGTATTTTTTGGATGCGCCGATGGACAGTTTCACGCCGATGGGTGGGAAATGGAAGGCAGTGGGAATTTTAAACGATTTTTTTTTGCGCCCGTGGCATTTTTCGGTCAGCGATAGTTGACCCGATAATTTTGAGCAGTCTGTATGCATTTTTGAACGTGTTTTGAGAGTTTTTTGGACCTGATTTCCACATTTTTGCGTAGTCACCTTGATTTAAACGGATATTTTAGTTTCTTGCTATTTATTTGATAAATTGGTACTTATTGCTTGTCTTGTCTTGCAGGCTTGCAGTTGAGGAAGCCACTGGAAATTCAACATAGTGACATCATGGAGGAAGAAAATCCGATCTCAGGAGCAAGAAGATAAAGATGAAGTGCGAGGAAGTCAAGGCCATTCAAGTGAAGGACAAAGTTGCAGCTGAGAACATTACTGCAACAGACAAACATAAGTTATTGCTGAGCTGTCGGAGCTTCTCAGAAGGGGCAATATTTCACCCAGATTTGACACTGCTCAGAGATATTTTGGAGGACTGGTTCATCTGTATTTATTGCTGTAACCAAGGGTTTGAACCAGGGGTTTAGTTAGGTTTTTGCTGTAGTGAGGACAATCAGAAAGTCTTTATATTGTGCCTCTCTACACTGTAATACTTTACAACAGGGGCTACAACAGGGATTTTAGGAAAACACAGGGATTTTTAGGAACATACAGCAAGTTAGCTTAGTTTAGATTAGAAGTAGAAGAAGGAGGTCACCTGTTGTCTGCAGTAAGGTGTGCGTGGAATGTCTGGCTTCCTTACTGTATCTATAAAGCTTGTAAGTTCTCTGTAGTTTGATCAACGAAACTAAGAGTCATTCCTACATTGTAAATCATGTATGACTATTTGTTTCTAATACAATAGAATCTGGAGTTTTGCATCTATCTTCTGAGTGTTCTCCTGCTCTTCTTTGTGTTTTGAAATATTATCTTTGAGAGCTTGCAATTTTAAATGTATGTTTGTGAAAATACTCAGAACTTACATTTAAGGTTTTTACTGTGGATTTGATCAAATTACTGTAGTATTTACATAGTGCATAATAGAACAATTAGATCCTTCGGTAGATTAAATGAGGTGTAGATTAAATCTTTCTAACTTTTCCCAACCCATCTGAAATATTTAGCTGAAAACGTAGAAATCTAAAGGAAATTGTCTCAAATTTGAAGAAGCATGCATAACAGAGTTAAAAGTAGACAGTTTTCATAAATGTATAAAGGAGAAAGGTGCAATAATTCGAGAAAACCATTTAGAATTTGCAGCACAGTAACACTTGTATGCAAATGAACAAAATACTTGTTGAAATCTATGATCTTTTTGCATAATCTTAGTCCAGTAAACCACCAAACAACCCTAAATTACGTAAGGTCCCTTGAACATTACAGCTTCACATTGACCAACTGAACTTGACCAACCAAACCATTGTAGACTTGGGATTAGTTGAATCTTAAACGATTCCTTCTTATCTTTCAAGTATAGTTTCAATTCATTATATGTGAATTTTAACTTATTGTTATGATTGCATCAAAACAATCATCAAAACCCTACTCTCCATTCATCTTAGCTATAAGGGCCTCTAATTTCTTTTGTACAAAGAAGGCTCTATACTCCTTAGTTTTGATGAAATTATCATCAAAAATAAGCCACAACTCTTACATCTTGAATTGTAACACTACTTTCTTGCTTACTCTTTAGAGTTCTAGTTGGAGGGGGGATTATAATTTCATCTTTCCTAGGGAGGCTTATCTTTTGTTGTATCTTATCTAGATCCTCCTAGTTGCCACTCCTCTCCTCTAATAAAGCATAGTCGACTAGGGGTTCCTTCATGGTGGTTTCTGCAACATTAAGGAGAGTCTCTCAAGCATCCCTTTTTCTCTCTCCACTTTTTGAGACTTGAGTTTCTTCAACCTCAGGGGTCTAGCTCTCTCCTACCATATCCTCTATTCCTTGCACTGTATCCTCTATACCCTCAGACCCCTACTTAGGAGAATCCTACTCAACAACCTTCTTCTTTGGAGTAACCTTTAGTTGGTCGACATGGTTCAATAACATTTCCATTTTAGAAATAAGATCGGTAATATGTGGGAAAGCTCCAGGGTATGAGCTATCTATCCGATCAAGACCATCAAGACCAACCCATAGGTTTGCCTTATGTGGAACAATTCTCAACAAGATAAACTATTTCTAAGTAGATCCTCCTATTCATCAAAGTAGTGTACAAAGCTAGCTTTCTATTTATCCCTTCTAACTTTGTCTATAAAGTGTTCAAGATCATAGTTTCTATGATCTATATAGGGCAATCTATACACTGATAGCTTTGATCCAAAGAGCTCATAGCCCTCTCTAGAATCAATTGTAAATCCAAGAAAAGATAGAGGAAGAGGTAAGAAAGTCCACTTCTTGTTAGATCTTGAATGGAACTTATTAGATTCATTGACCTGCCATACAATCTACAAGAAAGCAATCCTATTTGACATGTTAATAGGTAACAAATTGGGTTTCACATTTTCCCCATACACTTTGATGATTGTGGCCTCAGGGTATAAAAACCAATCACCCCAGTTATGGTTCCATCTACCCTTAGGTATTCTCTCAGCAAGCCTAAGGAAATTCATTATCTCCTTGGATAACCTAGGCATATTCCATCCTAGGAGTTCAAATTTACACTATACAAAGAACTTATCAAATGCCAAATAACTAGCACTGGTGCAATAAGTATCCCACAAATACATCATTCCTTGAATAGGCATGGGCTCACCATCCTTTTTTACACACTAAATTCTCAAAGCCTTATCCCATTGCTTTATCCCACGAGATAGAAGAATGTGACACAATAATGAATACCTCTTGAAAGTGGGAGCAAGTTTTTCTTGTTTACACATTGCCAGATCATCATGCAACTCCTATGCTAAGTAAGAGGCAAAATCATACCTTTTGAAGTCATACCTATCCTAGAGGTCACAAATGATATCCAACATAAAGTCTATGCCTAGAACCTGACATAGAGCTAGGTAAGTCATTACAAAATAATCTTCAAATATATGAATGCCAAATGGATCCATGTCTCTATCCCTGAATACTATATTTTTTCCCAAACTTCTCTTCTTGTGTAGAGGCAAACTATGGTTCCTGAAACCATACCTACCCACCTTATATTCTCTTTTCAATGCTTCTATGTCTATCTTCTTGTTGGTAGTAGGGGAGAGGTTGAAAACCCTGATGATCAACTCTCTATCCAATTGGAATAACAACTTACCCTTTGCGTTGGATAATATCTCATTTATTGGATCATACCTGTGACTAATGGCTCTGACTATGTCTAGGTTCACAAATACATTTGGGACCACTAGACTGTCAAGGTGAAGATCCCACTAGTGTGATATTGGTCATTGATCATCCCTGCAGTAATAGCCCAACTCAAATATTCCAAACCCCCATAACGCAAGATTGCATCTCTAATAATCCCATTGAAATCATACATCTTTCTTGTTGTCTTACATGTGTCTTGAGACAACCTACCCCTCTTAGACTATGATGAGGTAGCCTCATTGGCCTCTTGGGTTAAATCCCTCTTTAGAGTATTCCCTCTACCCAATTTTGGACCCATGTCTAATTATAATGCAGAGTGGTCTTGAACAGGAAATAACTTGCTGGAATTTTACCCCTTTATGTGCATGAAATCAATCAAACACCTTAAAATTTTGACAACAGACCTTCCTACTTACTTTCTTCAATTATCAGGAAAGGACTTGACTACATACTAATATAGATTCGCAATTCTAGACTAACAAGAACAATTTATGCTTAACTCCACATCATTGCTCACTTTAGGGTTCTGAACCAGTTTCAAATCTTCAAACAATATTCAATTAGCAGAGAAAAGCCTTAAAAAACCTCCCAACCTCTATATTAATGGCCTTGAGGGACATCGTTCTAGTTTGCAAGTCCTGAATAATAATTTCATTCAAATATGCATCGTCGAATCATCACTGAGAGAAATTGATCGTTAGTGCACTGCACAAAACCCCTACATAAAACCCTTTCTACCAAATGCACAATGTGCAAGCTGTCAGATCTAAAGATTAAAACACCACCATTAGATCAACTACAAAGGGAGGATAGTGTCCTCACAATGCATCTATTGTTTCCACTTTACACATCGCTTGGAAGCTATGTTCAAAGCATGATCTATTGGATCTTCGTGAATAAAAGAGATTAATTCATAGCTATCAATCATAACTTAGACCTGAGGGATAGGTGGCTCCACTATACATCCACGTGATCTTAGAATGCCTTGATATAAAAGTATATGCATGATGCACTCTTCAAATCCATAGCCAATATGATCTAACCATGTGGTGTCATATGAATTGAGGACCCACATGTGAATCTTTTATTTCCAATGAGATGCTTCCACTTGTCAACATATGATTTACTGATGAGACTTTGGGGACTTCCACAAAAAGGTAAATTATACCAGGTGTTAAATTAGCATAGTCATGAAAAATATAAAAGGAAGACAATAGTGCAAATGTCCTGTGTGCAATGTTGAATAAAAGGTAGACACTTGGCACACACTTATTTACTTAGGTTTCATAGGCACAACCAAATGGGATAATAGACAGGGAACAACCGATTCCTCTAACAACAAGGGGTTGGTGATCAACAAGGACACAAGGGATAAGTCATAGCTTAAGTCACTGGTGACTGGCTAGGGAGGTCATCGACAAATTAGATGTAGGATCATTAAAAGGAACACAAAGGGCCTAGGGTTTTAGGAATAGCATTTACTTCAAGAAAAGACACACTAAAACCCTAGAATTTTAATTAGTGCCAACAAGGAGTAGGAGTCCTGATGGTTCTTGTTAGATGGGGTCACCCATGAGACTTTTGTCTACTTGTTTTGAAACTATGGCCCCTTGCATGGAGAGGCTTACTTTCATTTTGAGAGAAATTTTTTTCTAGCTCTTGTACTCTTGTAAAACTCAAACTTTTGATTTATCTATGAAAAATTGTCTCTTTATGGTTTTTGCTTATTGTATGAATACTCATCTCTTGTACACTTTGGAAGTTTTTAGAAATCTTTGATTATGTTTAGACCTTGAACTCTAAGAATGCAAGTATGATAACGATGACATGTTTCTGATTCTTATTTGGAATGTATATATGAATGTAGGGGATGATATGCAAATGCAAGAACACAAGCGATGTTGAAATAAAACTCTACTTCTATGGAATGTCATGAGATATGACATTGACTTTTATTTCTTTGGAACTCTTTTTTTGATTTGGTATGAATGCATTATGGAACAAATTATATGACTACTCTTTAGTATGATTTTCAGTCTAGTGGATTGCAAGTTATACTAATGTTAGAGACCTATTCAAGTTTATGTGATAGGATTTAGAACTCAAGTGGGGAATGGGAAGGAGATGAAGTGCTTATGAATTTTAGGCTTTGCTAAAGGGTAAACACTGATCCTTATCTAGATAAGACAATCTAACAAGCTTTCAACTTAGACGAGAAACAAATTTTATTAGTGTTCACTAGACTTAGATTATAGATGGCAAGGAAGATAGACCTGGGGTAAAGGAAAAATGGGAAAGAACAAGGGTTCCTAAGAAGAAAATGGCCCTCAAGACTATTGGACTCTTGACTTTTCTCAACTAGTGCCTATGTGTGCTCTATTCCTTTCCCTCTCACTTTATTTGGTAGAATGTCACCCTTGAAGCTTTGAGCTTAGACTTATCTCCAGCCAAGGGTATAGACATTCAACAATCTTCTCTCTATCACTCTTTTTTTTTGTAACTCTCCTTTTTTTTTCTTTTTATCTTGTTTTGTATTTTCTAGAATGCCTCACTTGATTTTCTCATTTTTTTGGATTTTTAACTTTTATTGAAAGGAATGCTTTTGAACTTTTTGAGTACTTTGGATATGCAATAATTTGATTTATTAATTCTCACTTTTCTCATCACTCTTATTTTTTTATCACTCATTTTTTATTCATTCATATTTTAGATTGCTTCCTTCAAAGTTTTGATCCTCCTGACGTTTTTGGCTAGGAAAGATAAGGAGCTAAGCACCACCAAAAGTTTTCACAGTCTAGTTGGACTTCCTTTGTACTAGGGAAGAATTGGCAAGGTCTACTTGAAAGCTTTTGTTATCACAACATGTGAACAATAACATCAAACAACTAATCAGCCAATAACTCAATGGAAATTGATGTAAATACAAGTAAACCAAAAATATACATTTGAAGACTGTTTTACCTCTATACTTCCATTGTTCACCTATCTGTTCTTGATCTTGATAGTAATGGAGCTCTCAGAAGTGTGCACTTCCTTTTTGTTGTGAAGATGACAGGAGTAGAATGGCTATGATATGGAATGTGTAATGAAGACTACAATACAATGCAAATATAATGGATATGGGTGATTGATGGAGACATGTTGATGATAATGGATTTGTAATGCAAATGGAGATGACTTTGCCAAAGGCACACTATAATGATTCCTACAGAGTAAGGTTTCTTAATCTTAGATGGATATGAAATGGGTATGAAGACCTTGCTTATATAGGTTGAGGGAAGACCAAATCTAAGTGTCAATAGATCCATGATTGGAGCAATTACCTGTAAGGTGTATGAGAGAGAAGACTTGAGGGAATGTGAACGAATTAGGAGAGAACAAGTCTCCAAGTTCATTTCATGAGTTATGGGAGTTAACAGAATAGATTGAGGAGTTAACTGAGAGATTTGATTAGTTAACTATGTTGATTGGGGAGTCAACAGAATAGATTGAGGAATTAACTGAGATGATTGATTAGTTAACTGGGTTGATTGGGGAGTCAACAGAATAGATTGATCAGTGAACTCAATTGACTAATTAGTTAATAGATTTGATTGATGAGTTAACTAATTAGATTGGAGGAGAAATAGGACACGCGGGTGAGGGAATATTAGCTAACTAAATATTAAAATATTTAATTACATGTGCAACAAGGTGAGGTGGAAAGGTGATGTGGATTGGTGATGTAGATTAGTGAGGTGGATTGGTGATGTGGATTTATGGAATTTGGACTTTGGATAGAGGAATTTAGGATTATTTAATCATGTGAGACATTAGAATAATTTAGGCATTTTAATTAAATAAATTGATTTTTATTTAACTATGGGAGGGTTGTGAATCATTTAAATAAATTAGAATATTTATTTAATTTGACTTAGCCATTTTTAGGTGTATACATTTTGCCCCTCTTTGATACAATGTGTTTTATCACATTGTTTCCAAGAATTAATTTTTTTTTGTGATTGATACATGCCCCAGTTTGCCCCTGGTATAGGTTATGACATTAGGATGCCCACTTGGGAGATTGGATAGGAAGAATGTGATGATAGGATGACTAACAATCTCATGATGAGATAGGCTTGATTTATAGGTTAGGGTGAAGAAATTGGTTAATGTAAGATAAGGGATGGAATGAAAGAGCTGAATGACACACTATGCAAGATAAAATGATAACACACACAAGAAAGAAAGCAAGTATGCACAAATGATACAAGAACAAACAAGGTTTATTATGGAATGAAATGTTATTTTATATGTATGGATGTGGATTTTGTGGTCTTTGTATATGCAAGTATTTGAAGTACTTTGTTTCATCATTGAGATTTTATTATGTTGTAAGAAAATACAAGCATCTAGGTATAAATAAACCATGATGACCTAAGTATCTCTTATGAGGATTTTGATATCACAAGTTAATATAAGCATCTAGTCAAAATTAAATCTAGATGACCTGAGTATGCCTTGCATGTGTCAATAGACAAGGATTACCCTGTTTCATTTTTGGACCTAGAACATCCTCAATGATCTTTTGCCAATCATGTTAGACAAAGTTGTCACATTACTAAAGATTGATCCACAAATAACAAACAAATAAGATAATTATGCCCCCATCATAGCTCCTCTAGTTTTTGGCATCCTTGAGTAGCATAGAAAGACATAATAACAAAAATCAAGACTCTTTGACTTAAACCTTTTTAATAAGCACAAATTTTCTTGCCATAGTTATGTTTTCTTGCAACAAAAAAAGATACAATAATCATGGTGGTTGAGGTCCATTGTGTCTTGTTTATATGTCTAGTTCTTGTGTCAAGCATTTTGTTGGAAAAGTGTGTTTGTAATGCTACCTGATGCCTGGTGATAGTATCACGATCCTTATTGGTATCCTCTGAGGGTTGTGACATTCCATAATCCAATTCTCCAGCTAGGTCAAAGATTTTACCCCAAGTCCAAGGAAGGGATTGATTTATTGTAGATGAACTAGCAATGGTCATGAAGAAGTGGGCCCTAAGGGACTGACCTAGTGCCTTGGGGGTCATTGATAACTGGCCTTGCCTACATGATGACGCAAAGGCAACATAGTTTGAGGTGTGGACTTTGTGGTCCTAAGACCTAGGTGATGGGAGATGGTGTAGATTCAAATGGGCAAAAGGATGGGTGATATGGGATGGAATGGATGGGAAAGGAGCTTTAGGGTCACATCAATGATGGCCTTGCATACGTGATAGCTCAGAGGGGACATAGTTCAACAAATGGTACTAATGATGGGGTTGCAAATGACTTGATGTTTTTGGGATTTTCTGGACTTTGCTAATGTTTTGATGTTTGTGGGATTTTTGGATGGTAATTTGGATAGCCTAAATGCTAGATACTAATGACAAGGGAACACCATGGATAGGTAAATGGATGTGTGATAATAGATAATGGATGGGTAGGTAGAAGGAAATACAGATGTGATCTCCAAGGACTATGTCGCATAGGAATAACTTAGGATTTGACATGACAAAGCTTATGATGGAGGATGAGAGGATTGGATTGTTTTGAAAGAGACAAGGTATATCAAGAATTTTTCCAAAGCATGTTTCAAAATTTTACCCCCATATATTTATCAAGATCAAAAGAGGAATGGAGGATGGATGGACTCAATATGATAGGTATATGTAGGATAAGGATGATAGGAGGGTATGGTAAGACAAGAGGGAAAATGATAGGGTCGATGAGACAACGTGCTCCCAAGGGTAAATGAAATGGATAGGGACTGACATAGACTTAGTATTTTTCTAATTTTTGCTTGCCATGTGGGATGGAATGGGATTTTTGGATGGAAGAGGAGAAAATGGATGGTTGGGATTCTTGAGAGGTGGATGCCTCATTTAACTTGATGGCTTTTTTCTTAGGTATCCAAACCATTTTGGTTTTAGACTTTACTTGTGAAGGTATGGGCTTGGGTATATGTAGCTTTTGTGTAGCTTCTAAGGTTAATACTTGTTGCTTGGGGACCCACACCTTTGTCATTTTTGGTTTGAGGTGTGTGGGTGTATGGAGCTTTTGAGATAGTTTTTATTTGATTTTTTGGAATGATTTCCTAAGGTATTATGACTATTAGTATTTTTGACTTTATGAAAGGAGGCATCCCAATGTTTATTTTTGAATCCAATAGGTTTGGTGGAATGAGTGGAAGCTTCATGTTTAGATAATATGTGCATTTGTTGATCATGATTTGAAATGTGAGGAAATGTGTAGATGGATGGATTTGGCATTGGGAGAAGTGGAAGAAAAGTGGATGGAGGGATAGTAGGAGTTGGAAGGAGTTGACGTAAAGTGGATGGTGGAAGGTGTATGGTCACATGATTTTGACATTTGTAGGATGATGGAGATGGAATGCCAACATATGTTTTGGGAATATGATAGGGTTTGTGATGGGAAGTGGTTGATTTTGAAGGCATGGAGGAAGCACCAACATCATGAGATTGCTTTTCTTGGGAAGTATAACCAAGTCCATAAGAGGGTGAAGGGACTTCGACATGGATAGGCTCCAAAATACCTTGTTCATGAAGGCCTAAGCCTTTACCTTGATAGTTCACATTTTGGAGTATACAGTGGATAATGGGATTATGGGTGATTTGGATACTAGATGTGAGCTCATTATTTGATGGGGAAGGTAAAGTGGTAGATAACAATTGCTGATCTCCTAAGGAAGAACATTCATGGATGAAGGTGGTGAAACCAAGGGGATACGATAGGGGATTTGCAACATCGTCGATAATGGATGATGGAGGATTATTAGTATCTTGATTATCATAATTCTCACTAAGTACAAGTTATTGGTTTGATCATCTATGTGCACTTGGAAGGCAAGTGTCTCATCAAGGAAGGTGTGTGTTGTTAGATCATGGATAGGACTAGGTGGAAGATGGATAGGAGTTGTAGACACCCAAAAATGTCCACTTGTCGCAATGTTGCATCACTTAGTCATCTTGTAGCATTTCTTCCATAAAACACCCATATTATTTCCTAATCTAGCATCTTCCTCTAACAAATTAAATAAATCAAATATTTATTTAATTTATCCCATCCCCTTAACATTATTAAATAAATAAATTTTATTTATTTATTTAGTCCACTTTTCTCTTAAATTAAATAAAATAAATATTTTATTTAATTTATCACTTTATCCTCACATTTATTATGATTTAAATAATATTAAATTACTTAAATTATTAAGTCCACCTTCCATTTCTATCTCACCCACCACTCAACTCATCTCACCTACCTTCCAATTTCTTCTGCACTCATCACTCCACTCATTTCACTCACTTCCTATTTATTTGTTGAGATGAATTAACCACTTTCTAATTCATCTCCTATATCCCTCTTACCTTCCACTTCCTATTTCCAAGTTGCATAGCAACTTTCCAATTCGACCATCACTTGCAAAATGGAAACTTTATCCTTCCATTTTCTTAGAAAATCTATAAATTCACCCATTTTCATGCCATTTGGCATGGATGCATCTTCTCAAGCATCATCATTCTACAAAATTTTCTTCCCAATCTCTCATCCATCAACCTCCACCTATCTTTTTCTCGTCTATCAATCTTCATCTTCGTCATTGTGCTGCAAGACATGAGCAAACAACAAATCATAATTGAACCAAGGAATTGAAGCATCTAGGTAATCTTGTTTATGTTGCATGTTGTTTTAATCACTTAGGTTTGATTTCTTGAAGGTATCTAGGTTTTTAATCTTGATTTGCATGGTGTGATCTAATAATGGATTTTTCCCTGGTATATAGGAGTAATGGAGGTTTCTTGCACATAGAGGCCTGGGCAGACTTCCTACAGATTCCCTATCAGGTGTGGATGATGAGATGAGAGGTGGTTGATGCAGGGATGACATAGAATTTTGAGGATTGGTTTGACACATACCCGTTCCCTAGGTATTTGGGTCCGGGAGAATTAGCTCCTCGTTTGAAGGAGGTGAAGTTGGAGGAGGAGGTAGAGGAAGAGTAAAGGAGGAGATGGAGGAGGAGGAGGTGGAGAAGGAGGCAGTCGGTCGAGATAGCGGTAGAGAGTGGGGCATGCCCCACTCCAGCAAATGGCACAATAGGCAATACCAACAATTGTTCCACAATTACCGCAAGTACCTGATCAACCTAACCCATAGCAATAGGTGCAAGGGGATGCAGTAGCCTTGTGGTCAGGTTAGCTAAGAGCCACTAAGGCTTGGATATAGGAAGATGCAGGGATTATTTCTGGCATCACTGTAGAACGACATGCCATACTGGCCAGGGTATAGGTCTTGACAGGGGAGAGGGATGTAGCAGTAGCCAGAAATGTTATCAGAAAATGTGAACAATAGCATTAAATAACTAATCATCTAATAACTCAATGGAAATTAACGTAAATACAAGTAAACCAAGAATATACCTTCGAAGACCATTTTACCTCTATGCTTCCATTGTTCACCTATCTACTCTTGATCTTGATGGTAATGGAGCTCTCAGAAGTCTACACTTCCTTGTTGTTCTGAACATGACAGGAGTAGAATGGCTATGATATGGAATGTGCAATGAAGACTACACTACAATGCAACTATCATGGATATGGGTGATTGATGGAGACATGGTGATGATAATGGATTTGTAATGCAAATGCAGATCACTTTGCCAAAGGCACACTGTAATGATTCTTGCAGAGTAAGGTTTCTTAAGCTTAGATGGATATGAAATGGGTATGAAGACCTTGCTTATATAGGTTGAGGGAAGACCAAATCTATGTGTTAATAGATCCATGACTGGAGGAATTACATGTGAGGTGTATGAATGAGAAGAATTGAGGGAATGTGCATGAATCAGGAGAGGAAAAGTGTCCAAGCTCCTTTCATGAGTTATGGGAGCTAAAAGAATAGATTAAGGAGTTAACTAATAGGATTGATCAGCTAATTGGGTTGATTGGGGAGTCAATGGAATAGATTGAGGAGTTAACTGAAATGACTAATCAGTTAGCTGGGTTTATAGGGGAGTCAACAGAATAGATTGATCAGTGAACTCAATTGACTAATTAGTTAATAAATTTGATTGATGAGTTAACTAATTAGACCAGAGGAGAAATATGACATGTGGGTGAGGGAATATTAGCTAATTAAACATTAAAATATTTAATTACATGTGCAACAAGGTGAGGTGGAAAGGTGATGTGGATTGATGGAATTTGGACTTTGGATAGAGGAATTTAGGATTAATAAAATAATTTAGGATTATGTCATTATGTGAGACATTAGAAGAATTTAGGGATTTTAATTAAATAAATTGAATTTAATTTAATTATGGGAGGGATTTGAATCATTTAACTAAATTAGAATATTTATTTAATTGATAGGAGAATGAGAATAAAATAAATATTAAAATATTTATTTAATTTGACTTAGCCATTTTTAGGTGTATACATTTTGCCCCTCTTTGATGCAATGTGTTTTATCATGTTGTTTCCAAGAATTAAAAATTTTCTACGATTGATACATGCCCCAGTTTGCTCCTAGTACATGTTATGATCTTAGGATGCCCCCTCAAGAGATTAGATGAGAAGAATGTGACAACAAGATGACTGACAATCTCACGATGAGATAGGCTTGATTTATAGGTTAGGGTGAAGAAATTAGTTGACGTAAGCTAAGGGATGGAATGAAAGAGCCGAATGACACGCTATGCAAGATAAAAAGATAACACATACAAGCAAGTAGGCAAGTATGCACAAATGATACAAGAACAAACAAGGTATTGCCCCTGTCAAGCAATAAACCAATGTTTAATAGGGAACGATATATCCCTAGATCAATGCAAAGACGTGGGAAAGATATATCCCATTGATAATTATGATTGATTGACTTGGTTTATGACAAGATTAGCATCAAGACCACTGATTGCGATTGGATAATTTGACAAGATTGACTTTACTCTATTGGTATGGATTAAGGATGGACATGCATTTGGATCATTGCTTGGATTGATTGGACAAGGATGAATAGATCACATGGATAACTAGAAGATACAATTGGATAAACTGTCAGAAAGGACTTGGATCTTAAGACACTTAGAAAAGGTTTATTATGGAATGAAATGCAATTTGATATGTATAGATGTGGATTTTGTCATCTTCGTATATGCAAGTATTTGAAATACTTTCTTTCATCAAGATTTTATTATTTTTTAAGAAAATACAAGCACCTAGGTATAATTAAACCATGATGACCTGAGTATCTCTTATGTGGATTTTGATATAGCAAGTTAATACAAGCATCTAGTCAAAATTAAATCTAGATGATCTGAGTATGCCTTGCATGTGTCAATAGACAAGAATCAGCCTGTTTCATGTTTGGACCTAGAATGTCCCCAATGATCTTTTGTCGATCATGTTGTTAGACAAAGTCATCACATTACTAAAGATTGATCCACAAACAACAAACAAATAAGATAATTATGCCCCCATCATAGCTCCTCTAGTTTTCAACATCCTCAAGTAGCATAGAAAGACATAATAACAAAAATCAAGACTCTTTGACTTAAACCTTTTTAATAAGCACAATTTGTTTTTCCATAGTTATGTTTTCTTACAATGAAAATAGATACAATCATCATGGTGGTTGAGGTCCATTGTGTCTTTTTTATAGGTCTAGTTCTTGCATCAAGCATTTTGTTGAAAAAGTGTGTTTGTAATACTGTCTGCTGTCTAGTGATAGTATCACGATCATTATTGGTATCCTCTGAGGGGTGTGACATTCTAGAATCCAATTCTCCAACTATGTCAAGTATTTTTCCCCCAGTCCAAGGAAATGATTGATTTATTGTAGATGAACTAGCAATGGTCATGAAGAAGTGGGCCCTAAGGGCCTGACCTAGTGCCTTGGGGCTCATTGATAAATAGCCTTTCCTACGTGACGACGCAGAGGCAACATAGTTTGGGGTGTGGGCTTTGTGGACCTAAGACCTAGGTGATGGGAGATGGTGCAGATTTAGATGGGCAAAAGGATGGGTGACATCGGATGGGAAAGGAGCCTTGAGGTCACATTAATGATGGCCTTGCCTACATGATAGCTCAAAGGTGACGTAGTTTGACAAATGGTACTAATGATGGGGTTGTAGATGACTTGATGTTTTTGGGATTTTCTAGACTTTGCTAATGTTTTGGTGTTTGTGGGATTTTTGGATCACAATTTGGATAGCCTAAATGTTGGATACTGATGACAAGGGAACACCATGGATAGGTAAACGAATGGGTGATAATGGATAATGGATGGCTAGATAGAAGGAAACAAGCATGTGATCTCCAAGGACTATGTCGCATAGGAATATCTTAGGATTTGACATGACAAAGCTTATGATGAAGGAGGATGAGAGGATTGGATTGTTTTGAAAAAGACAACGTATGTCAAGAGTTTTGACAAAGCATGTTTTGACATTTCTCCCCCATATCTTTATCAAGATCTAAAGAGGAATGGAAGATGGATGGACTCAATATGATGGGTATATGTAGGACAAGGATAATAGGAGGGTATGGTAGGATAAGAGGGAAAATGATAGGGTTGATGAGACAATGTGATCCCAAGGATAAATGACATGAAAGATCAACCTACACATGATGCCTATTTGCCAGGTTTGCATCATGGTACTTATCCAAGGTGCCACCAAGGGTGGTTTTCACCATTGGATGAAGGGATTTTTGTTTACTTTTTTTATTTTTCTTTTTCTTTTTCTTTTTTTAAAACATTTGGATGGGAGAAGGTGGATATGGATGGGAGAGTCTCAAGTGTCTAGTTCCATGAAAGGTGATAGTCCTCCTAAATGGATGTCATTGCATGGACTATGTCAAGTGTTCTCATATATGTTGATAGGAGATTGCATGAAAGTGAGATGGAGAAAGTATATAGCAGATTATGTAAGACTTATGCAAGGATGGAGGAAACGTTTATGCAAAAGTATGGACATAGGAATAGGATGGGGAAGAAATGTAGGATAATAGTGGAAGGAAGGGGAGATGGAGGTGTGTGGAAGTGTCATGGGATGGAAGGGAACCATGACCAATGGTTGCACATACCACGATAAACATTGAAGCTTCTGATGGGAAGGTGTTGTAGGAAGCAATGTAGATTCTTGCTTAGTGGATTTATGATTTAGGAATTTAGGGACCCACATAGACTTAGCATTTTTTTGATTTTTTCTTGTCATGTGGGATGGAAGGATTTGAGACTTTTGGATGGAATAGGATTTTTGGATGGAAGAGGAGAAAGTGGATGGTGCAGATTCTTGAGAGGTGGATGTTTCATTTAACCTGATGGATTTTTTCTTAGGTACCTAAACTATTTTACTTTTAGACTTTAATTGTGAAGGTATGGGCTTGGGTATATGGAGCTTTTGTGTAGCTTCTGAGCTTAATACTTGTTTCTTGGGGACCCATACCTTTGCCATTTTTTCTTTTAGGTGTGTGGGTGTATGCATCTTTTGAGATGGGTTTTTCTTTAATTTTTTGGAATGATTTCCTAAGGTATTAGAACCCTTAGGATTTTTGACTTTATGAAAGGAGGCATCCCAATGTTTATTTTTGAATCCCATAGGTTTGGTGGAATGAGTGGAAGCTTCATGTTTAGACAATGTGTGCATTTGTCAATCATGATTCAAAATGTGAGGAAATGTGTAGATGGATGGATTTGGCATTGGGAGAAGTGGAAGCTAAGTGGATGGAGGGATAATAGGATTTGGAAGGAGTGGAGGTAAAGTGGATGGTGGAAGGTATATGGTCAGATGCTTTTGACATTTGTAGGATGATGGAGTTGGAATGGCAACATATGTTTTGGGAATATGATAGGGTTTACGATGGGAAGTGGTGGATTTTGAATGCATGGAGGAGTACCAACGTCATGAGATTTCTTTTCTTGGGGAGTTTAACTAATGCCATAAGAGGGTGGAGGGATTTCAACATGGATAGGCTCCAAAATACCTTGTTCATGAAGGCCTGAGCCTTTACATTAATAGTTCATATTTTGGAGTATGCAATGGATAATGGGATTAGGGGTGATTTGGACACTAGATGTGAGCTCATTATTTGATAGGGAAGGTGAAGTGGTAGATAACAGCTGCTGCTCTCCTAAGGAGGAATGTTCATGGATAAAGGTGGTGAAACCAAGGGGATACAATGGGGGATTTGCAAGATGGTCGATAATGGATGATGGAGGATTATTAGGATCTTGATTATCATTATGCTCACTAAGATCTAAGTTATTGGTTTGAACATCTATGTGCACTTGGGAGGCAAGTGTCTCATCAAGGAAAGTGTGTATTGTTGGATCATGGATAAGACTAGGTGGAAGATGGATAGGAGTAATTGAGGTTTCTTGCTCATGGAGGCCCGGGCAGACTTCCCACAGATTCCCTATTAGACATGGCTGATGACGCGGGAGGTGGTTGATGCAGGGATGATGCAGGATTTTGAGGATTGGTTTTTCACGCACTTGTTCCCTAGGTATTTAGGTTTGGGAGAGTTAGCTCCTCATCTAGAGGAGGTGGAGTCGGAGGAGGATGATGATGGAGGTAGATGGAGGAGGAGGCAAACGAGGAGAGGAGGAGATGGTGGAGGAGGAGTGGAGGAGGAGATGGGGGAGGAGGTGGTCGGCTAAGACAGCGGTAGAGAGTGGGGTAGATGGCATAACAGGTAGTACCGGTAGTTGTTCCACAAGTACCGTAGGCACCTAATTAGCCTAACCCATTGCAGAAAGTGCAGGGGGATGTAGTAGCCTTGTTATGAGGCCATTTGAGACAATTGAAAGCATAACTAAGATCCACCGAGGCTTAGACAGAGGAAGATGCGGGGATTATTGCCAGCATCACCATAGAGCAGGATGTCACACTGGCCATGGTACAGGTCTTGACAGGGGAGAGGGATGCAGCCATAGCTAGAAATGTTATCAAAAAATGTGAACAATAGAATTAAACAACTAATCATCTAATAACTCAATAGAAATTGATGTAAATACAAGTAAACGAAGAATATACCTTTGAAGACCATTTTAGCTCTATGCTTCCATTGTTCATCTATCTTCTCTTAATCTTGATGGTAATGGAGCTCTCAAAAATGTGCACTTCCTTGCTATTGTGAAGATGACAAGAGTAGAATGGCTATGATATGGAATGTGCAATGAAGACTGCACTACAATGCAACTATAATGGATATGGATGATTGATGGAGACATGGTGATGATAATGGATTTGTAATGCAAATGGAGATGACTTTGCCAAAGGCACGCTATAATGATTCCTGCAGAGTAAGGTTGCTTAAGCTTAGATGCATATGAAATGGGTATGAAGACCTTGCTTATATAGGTTGAGGGAAGACCAAATCCAAATGTTAATGGATCCTTGACTAGAGGAATTACCCATGAGGTGTATAGTTGAGAAGACTTGAGGGAATATGCATGAATCAAGAGAGGACAAGTGTCCAAGCTCCTTTCATGAGTTATGGGAGTTAACAAAATAGATTGAGGAGTTAACTAAGAGGATTGATCAGTTAACTAGGTTGATTGGGGAGTCAACAAAATAGATTGAGGAGTTAACTGAGATGATTGATCAGTTAATTGGGTTGATTGGGGAGTCAATAGAATAGATTGATTAGTGAACTCAATTGACTAATTAGTTAACAGATTTGATTGATGAGTTAACTAATTAGAATAGAGGAGAAATAGGACATCTGGATGAGGGAATATTAGCTAATTAAATATTAAAATATTTAATTACATGTGCAACAAGGTGAGGTGGAAAGGTGATGTGGATTAGTGAGGTGGATTGGTGATGTGGATTTATGGAATTTGGACTTTGGAATTTGGATAGAGGAATTTAGAATTATTAATTATGTGAGACATTAGAAGAATTTAGGGATTTTAATTAAATGAATTAATTTTTATTTAATTATGGGAGGGATGTGAATCATTTAAATAAATTAGAATATTTTTTTTGATTGATAGGAGAATGAGAATAAAATAAATATTAAAATATTTATTTAAGTTGACTTAGCCATTTTTAGGTGTATACAGCTTCCTTTGAACACTGTAGGTTTGAATACTGACTTTGCTTAGACTCAACATCATGAGTTATTAAGACCGGGATTGGTTTAAAGCTAAGAGCTAGGCTTTGATTAGAATCATTGAGAATGAAGGGGGGAAATGGCGATTGTGAAAATAGGGGAAATCTCAAACCTAAAAGGATCACCTACACCTAGGCAACCTCAGACTCCTTACTGAAATGAAAATAATACAAGAGCAAGTCATTCCCTGAAATGCAAGATGGACAAAATGATGCTGAAATGCAAGAAATAATTTTTTTGATATTTTTGATTTGTAATTTTTTTAATTTTTGGAATATTTAATTTTTTGTTTGTTTTATGTTCTATGATTTTTTATGATTTTCAGACATAGTATTTCTTGAGGTGAAAGGCATTGGCTGTCTAACCAAATTCATCACCTTCCATTATGCACAAGAGATAGGTACTATTACTAACATCCTCCTATTGCAAGTATGAGGATAACCAGTGTTGTCATTGATGTCAACATACTCATATTGCATTAATGAGAAAGATTGGATGAGCTGTGTGCTGAGGATATTGAGAAAATTAGCCTCAATTAGGAACAGTAAAGAAAAGTGATGACATTAAGGTAAAAGTCCAATATAAGATGAATATCAGAGGATGCGGTTTAAAGGGTTTTTAGATATGAGTCTTGAGATGCTCCAGTTAAGATTTCAGAGGTCCGCATGAAGATATGAAGAAGTTATGGTCACTCTAGTAGAACCGGTTCTGACAGATGTTTAGTGGTGACAGAGTGTCACATATTGGTCCGGTGAGCTCCGGAATTGCATGTTATCTCATTCTACGGATTGGAGGGAGTGTTGAAGAAAGCAGTGTGAAGTGACAACTAGATTTGTTCATGGTTTGGAGGTCTGGAATCACCTTTTTCAGTGTGACAGTGGCAATAGACTGTGTTCTTGAAGTTTCAGATGAAGAAGAGAAGAATTCTAGTAAGCTGATAAAGTGCGGATGTTCTTGGTGACTTAGGAAAGGTTTTGGTGATCTTTGGATCATGTACAATTCTTATTGGTGGTCCGCATTGAAGTTAGAGTTTGCATTTGAAGAATTACCACTAGGTATTGGTGTTCTTCTTGAGACTGGTTGACCGGATGTGTTACACGTCTTGCGAATGATCTTATAGGTATTTGCCGACTTAGATGATTGTTCCTAAGTCGATGCCTTGTATAAATAAGGGATTGTGAATTCATTTTGAAGAGGGTCTGCGAGCGGATAAGTGTGGTATAGCGAAGAGAAGTGCGAAAGGTAGAGCAGGAGTTTTTAGGCTTAAATGGAACTGATCCAAGCATGGTAAAGATGTCAATCTCCAGTTCAATTTTGTAATACTTGTTACTTTGTAGACAGTGTGTCTCTTATAGGCAGTGTGCCTCTTGTGAGTAGTGTGCTTGGGCAGTGAACCCTAATTGGCATGTGCCATCTATTTTTCTTATTCTTCTAATAGAGAATAATCCTTGGGTTAATCACCCTGTGGTTTTTCCCTTGAACGGGTTTTCCACATCAAAATATTGGTGTCTCATGTGTTGATGTGTATCTACTCTGGTGTTTATGCTTTATGCTTTCATGAATGATTAATTGATATACTATTAAATAACAAAGAGGATTTAAGGGTTTGAATTCAGAAGCAAGTTTTGGACAACTGATTCACCCCCCCTCTTAGTTGTCTGTCCTGAATCCAAAAATTGGTATCAGAGCCAAGTTCCTCTGAAGGAGCTTAACCGCTTGAGGTGATCCAGGATGTCATCATACAAGAAGGATAGTCTGAAGCTTGATGGAACCAACTTCTCTCTTTGGAAAGGTCGCATGAAATCTCACTTGGAGTGTATGGGAAACGCATACTTGTCCATGGTCACAAAAGCATGTGTACCTCCATAGGGTGGTCTGACAACTCTAAATGAAATCATAGATGCTGAAAACAATCTGCGGACCAAAGAGGCTCTTCTAAGCGCATTGACTAACTCAGAACTCTCAAACGTTATTGACCTACCAACTGCCTATGAGATCTGGATTAAACTGGAACTTCTACATGAAGGAGATGAGTATGTTAAGAGTGCAAGGTTGCAAAGTCTCAAAGGGAAATTTGAAAGACTCAAGATGAGAGATGATGAAAATATTACTACCTTTATGCCAAGAGTAAATGAGCTGGGGTGTGGAATTAGGAATGCTGGTGGAGTTTTGGATGAAAATGAGATTGTTGGCAAAATTCTTAGATCCCTTCCTGCTATCTACAAAATCAAGGTTGCTGCCATTGATGAATTCAGAGCCCATACAACTGTCACAAGAGACCAATTGGCTGGGAAACTAGCTGCATTTGAAATGACCGAATTTGGAGATGATCCCCCCAAAACTAAATCTGCATTCAAAGCCAATGCCTTTGTGAAAGGTAAACAAAGATTTGATCTAGGAGAAAACTCTTCAAGGAAGCTATCATGGTATGGTCAAGCAAGAAGAGACTTGGAAGAGGAAGAAGCAGAAACAGCTCAACTTGAAGCCCTCATTGCAAAGAGACTGCCAAGAGGATCTGGTAAGTATGAAGGAAAATTACCCTTTAAGTGCTTCAACTGCAATAAGATTGGTCATTTTGCCTCAAGATGTCCGGAAAGATCTACAAGGTCAAATTCTAATACACAAAGGTTCCAAAAGAATTGTTATTATGTTCATGAAGATGATGATAATGAAGGAGTAATAGATGATGAATCAGAAAGAGGAAACAAATCCAGAAATGAATGGGTGTTTATTGCCATCAAGGAAGAAGATCCAATATCCTCTGAATCTGTCAATCATAAGGTTGTAGAAAGAGCTTTGGCTGCCCAAGTTGAAGAAAAGGATGATTGGGTTATTGACAGTGGATTCTCTCACCGTATAACAGGTGACAAAAACAAGTTCTTAGACTTGGAAAGGTATGAAGGAGGAATGGTAAAGTTTGGTGATAATTCTGCTGGTAGAATCAGAGGAAGGGGAACTATTTCTTTCAATGGAAAAAGCAAAACTGGTAACGTACTATATGTTGAAGGATTGAAGCACAATCTTTTCAGTGTTGGACAGTTGGTGGACAAAGGTTATGATCTCCGGTTCAAGAATGGAAGATGCAGGATCTTTGAGAGCTCTGAAACTGAGATTGCATCTAGTACTCAAACAAAACGTAATATCTTCCATCTAGTTGGTTCTAATAAAAGTTGTCTATTTGTTCAAGTTGATCAGAGTTGTTTATGGCATAGAAGGTTGTGTCATGTAAATTTTGATAACATCATCAAGATAAGCAATACTCAGGCTGTAAGAGATCTTCCAAAATTGGTGAAACATACAAATAATTTGTGCAAAGAATGTCAGCTGGGTAAATAGAGTAGAGTCTCATTCAAAAGCAAGGATCAGTCATCTACCAGATTATTGAAATTAATTCATACTGATCTATGCGGTCCAACAAGAATCAAGAGTATGCAAGGTGATAGATATTTCATGTTACTGATTGATGACCATTCTCAGATGATGTGGGTTACCTTTCTGAAAGAGAAATTAGAAGCTTTTGAGAAGTTCAAAATTTTCAAGGCTATGGTAGAGAATCAAACTAGATTAAAACTGAAATGTCTGCGATCTGATAGAGGTGGTGAATTCACATCCGGTGAATTCATAGACTTTTGTGAGAAGCATGGTATAAAGAGACAGTTATCTACTCCTAGGACTCCACAGCAAAATGGAGTAGTAGAGAGAAAGAACCAGACCATCCAGGAAGCATCCAGGACAATGATGATGGAAGCAAATGTTCCCTAGATGTTTCGGAGAGAAGCTGTTAGCACTGCAGTCTATACTCTCAATTGAGTTCAAATCAGAAGCAATACCAGTAAGACTCCTTATGAACTTTGGTTTGGTATAACTCCTACTATGAGATATTTTAGAGTATTTGGTAGCAAATGTTACATTAAAAGAGATGAAGATCTAGGAAAGTTTGATGCTAGAAGTGATGAAGGAATTTTCTTGGGTTACTCCACTCAAAGCAAAGCATACCGATGTTACAATAAGAGACTAAGAAAGATGATAGAAAGTACAAATGTGAAGGTTGATGAAAGAATTGAGAAGCCCTCAAGTTTTTATGAAGATGATCAGAATGGTTCTTTGGTTCAAGGAGCTCAATCCTCCTCTGAAAGTCAGATTCAGACTAATCCGGTAAATCAGGAAGAAGAGGTTGGTCTGAATGAGCCTGATCAAGAAACAGAAGTGCAAGAAACTCCCAAAGTTCCAAGGTATGTAAGACTGAACCACTTTGAAGATCAGATCATAGGTGACAAAAGAAAAGGTGTGCAAACTAGAAGGAAATTTGCTCAAAATTCAGATGAATGTTGTCTGATTTCAAAGATTGAACCTAAGACAATAAATGAAGCCTGCAATGATAAAAATTGAACCAAAGCAATGGAGGAAGAGTTGATGCAAATTGAGAAAAATCACACTTGGGATCTTGTTTCTAGACCTAGAAACAAGAATGTGATTGGAACCAAATGGGTCTTCTAGAACAAACTAAATGAAGTTGGTGAAGTAATCAGAAACAAAGCCAGATTAGTCTGCAAATGCTACTCTCAAATAGAAGGGACTGATTTTGAGGAAACCTTTGCTCCGGTGGCAAGAATTGAAGTAGTCAGACTATTTCTTGCATTTGCTGCCTTCAAAGATTTTAAAGTGTATCAGATGGATGTCAAATCTGCTTTCCTGAATGGTGACTTAGAAGAAGAAGTGTACATTGAACAACCGGATGGATTTCAGTTATCTGAACATGGTGATATGGTCTGCAAATTAAAGAAGGCACTGTATGGTCTAAAGCAAGCCCCAAGAGCATGGTATGAGAGGCTGGACAAACATCTTTTGAAGATTGGTTTCAACAAAGGTACTGTTGATAGTAACCTATATTTCAAAATTGATCATGAAAACATTTTGATTGTTGAAGTATTTGTTGATGATATCATCTTTGGAGGAAGAGATAGTATGTGTAAAACCTTTGCAAATCAAATGAAAAGTGAGTTTTAAATGTCAATGCTCGGTGAAATGAATTTCTTCTTAGGTCTACAAATTAAATAAAGGAATCTTTATCTCTCAAACCAAATATGTGAAAGAATTGTTGAGGAAATTTGGAATGGAAGATTCAAAGCCAATGAACACTCCCATGGCAACCAGATGTAAGTTGAGCAAAGATGATGACTCTCCTAAGATAGATCAGACTAAGTACAGATCAATGATTGGAGGATTATTGTATCTCACTCAGACTAGACCAGATATAATGCAGGTTGTTGGTCTTGTGGTAAGATTCTAGGATGATCCCAGAGAATCTCATGTCATGGCAATCAAAAGAATTTTTAGGTACTTAAAAGGAACAATTGAGTATGGCCTATGGTATCCTAGAGATCAAGATTTTTCTCTTCATGTATATACAGATGCAGATTGGGTAGGAGATGTGGATGATAGGAAGAGTACAAGTCGAGGAGCATTCCTTTTGGGAAAAAGGTTGGTTTCTTGGCTAAGCAAGAAACAAGAGGCAATATCCCTATCTACAACTAAAGAGAATAGATTGCGCAGCAGGAAGTTGCACTCAACTTTTGTAGATGAAGCGGATGCTAAGAGATATTCAAGTAGAATATGAGGGGCCCATCACAATTTTCTGTGATAATTCAAGTGCAATAAATATTTCTAAGAATCCAGTGTTGCATTCTAAGACCAAGCATATATCTATCAAATTTCACTTTCTGAGAGAGCAAGTGAACAAGGGTGAAGTCAGATTGGAGTATGTGCCCTCCAAGGATCAGCTTGCAGATTTTTTTACTAAACCTCTTCCAAAGGACTCTTTTGAGTATCTCAGGGAGAAGTTAGGGGTCATTGCCCCTCCAGTGATGAACTAGGATGCACTGATGTGCATCAGTCTGGTGGATATCATAGTCATATCTTATGATCTGGATTGGTGATGGGGAGCTGCTACTCAGGGGGAGCAGTTGGTATGATTCTAATGTGTTAAAGTTGCAAGTATGAGCCCTTTGCCATTGATGTCAAAGGGGGAGAGAAGACATGTGAAAAATAAGTGGTTGATCAAAGGGGAGCAGTAAAGAAAGAGAAGACATGTGAAGAGTTGTTGCTGATAGGGGGAGCTATGACAGAAAGGAGAAGTTCTTGTCTTGATGGTTTTTCACATCATATGTTGCCATCAATGACAAAGGGGGAGATTGTTACAAGTATGAGGATAACCAGTGTTGTCATTGATGTCAACATACTCATATTGCATTAATGAGAAAGATTGGATGAGCTGTGTGCTGAGGATATTGAGAAAATTAGCCTCAATCAGGAACAGCAAAGAACAATGATGACATTAAGGTAAAAGTCCAAGATAAGATGAATATCAGAGGATGTGGTTTAAAGGGTTTTCAGATATGAGTCTTGAGATGCTCCAGTCAAGATTTCAGAGGTCCGCATGAAGATATGAAGAAGTTATGGTTGCTCTAGTAGAACCGGTTCCGATAGATGTTCAGTGGTGACAGATTGTCACAGATTGGTCCGGTGAGCTCCGGAATTGCATTATCTCATTCTGCAGATTGGAGGGAGTGTTGAAGAAAGCAGTGTGAAGTGACAACTAGATTTGTTCATGGTTTGGAGGTCCAGAATCACCTTTTTCAGTGTGACAGTGGTGATAGACTATGTTCTTGAAGTTCCGGATGAAGAAGAGAAGAATTCTAGTAAGCTGATAAAGTGCAGATGTTCTTGGTGACTCAGGAAAGGTTTTGGTGATCTTTGGATCATGTATAATTCTTATTGGTGGTCCGCATTGAAGTTGGAGTTTGCATTTGAAGAATTACCACTGGGTATTGGTGTTCTTCTTGAGACTGGTTAACCAGATGTGTTACACGTCTTGCGAATGATCTTATAGGTATTTGCTGACTTAGATGATTGTTCCTAAGTTGATGCCTTGTATAAATAAAGGATTGTGAATTCATTTTGAAGAGGATCTGGGAGTAGATAAGTGTGGTATAGTGAAGAGAAGTGTGAAAGGCAGAGCAAGAGTTTTTGGGCTTAAATAGAATTGATCTAGGCATGGTAAAGATGTCAATCTCCAGTTCAATTTTGTAATACTTGTTACTTTGTAGACAGTGTGTCTCTTGTAGGTAGTGTGCCTCTTGTGAGCAGTGTGCTCAGGTAGTGAGCCCTAATTGGCATGTGCCATCTATTTTTCTTATTCTTCTAACAAAGAATAATCCTTGGGTTAATCACCCCATGGTTTTTCCCTTGACCAGGTTTTCCACGTCAAAATCTTGGTGTCTCATGTGTTGATGTGTATCTACTCTAGTGTTTATGCTTTATGCTTTCATGAATGATTAATTGATATACTATTAAATAACAAAGAGGATTTAAGTGTTTGAATTCAGAAGCAAGTTTTGGACAACTGATTCACCCTGCCCCCTCTCAGTTGTCTATCCTAAATCCAACACCTCCTTAACCTGTAGGGACCTATCCAGTTGGGTATGAACTTGTGTCCTTCACCAGTTCTTTTATCGATTAGATTGTCAATCTTGAGTATAAAGTCTCCCACTTGAAATGGTCTTGGGATTGCTTTCTTGTTATAGTGCTTCTTTACCCTTGCAAGGTAGGAATGATGTCTTTGCATAGATCTTAGTCATCTTTCATCCATCATTTCTAATTCGACCAATATTACAACTCAATATTCTTCATTATCCAACAAACCTTGCAATGACACTCTCAGACTAGGTAACTCTACTTCCAATGGTAGAATTTCTTCTAACCCAAAAGTGAGGGCATAAGGTGTGGTCCCAATTTGAGTTTGTATGCTTTTTCTATATCCCCAAAGAGCTAGATATAATTTTAGATGCTAGTCTAATTTAGTGTCTTTCACAATATTAACCAATATTGACTACAATGTTTTGTTTGTCACCTCTACTTGTTCATTCCCTTGAGGATAGTAAACTGATGTGAAATTGTGATTCATATGAAACCTCTCACACAATTCTCTTACTTGTGGATTTTTGATGATGATGCATTGTCCATCACTATTACTCAGGGAATCCAAAATCTAAATATGATCTAATTTAGTATGAACTTTGCAATTAATGTCCCTAAAACCATAGTCAGAGGCATGGCCTCTACCCATTTAGTGAAATATTATGTTGTTGTGATGATAAATAGATGTCCATCCATTGATGGTGGGGAGATCTTTCCTACCAAATTCAAGCCCCAAGTAGAAAATGGCCAAGGGGTAACTATGAGTTGTAAATATCTCATTCATGTATGATGAACATGTGTGTTTGGACAACTTTTGACAAACTTTATTGCATTTCCTTCTAAATATGGCTAGAAATATCCTATCTAAATTATCTTTCTCACTATAGCATGACTGCCAGAATGTCCTCCACAGATCCCACTATGGCATTCTTCTAAAATTTTATGTGCCTCTTCCTTATTGACACATTGAAGTAACATGGCATTTAAAGCTCTCTGATATAACACGTCATTGATTAAAACATATCTTGTAGTGAGGACGTGTAAATGCCTTTTCCCTAATAGAGTCATGTTCTCTAGATAGGTTTTGTTTGCTAGATAATTTATGATATCTCTATACCAATACGAAGTAGTGTACTTCTCAAGATCGATCACATAAATATCTTCGTCAGTGAAGTTTTCATTAATGGGATCCTCTTGAGGAGTTGGGTTGTTTGCTAGCCAATCTACTATTACCTATCCTTTGATTGATTTTTGATTGACATAAGTTAATCCAAACTCACTTAACAATGTCACAAATTGACCCACCCTTCTTGACAACATTGGTTGGTTTAAGAATGTTGTCAACTATTCAAATCGTATAATGACTATGATTTCTTGATTTAGCATGTAGTTTGTAGTCTCAAGGTTGCAAGAATTATGGATAAACACTCCTTTTCGGCCTAAGTATAGTTCTTCTCATACTCTAACAAGGTTTGACTTATGAAGTATATTGTTCTTTCCCTTCCATCATCATCCTCTTGAGCCAACATGCATGCTATAGAGATCTCGATAGCTCTGAAATATAAGATGAAAGATTTATCATGTCTCGATAGCATTAACATAGGTGGAGTCAATAGGAATTTCTTTACTTGTTCAAATGCATTTTGACAATCGACTATCTAGGTTATTCCAACTTGCTTTTTAAATAGTTGATTGATTGGGTGAATCTTGAAAGTCATGTCTGGTATGAAATGCCTGATTGCACCCAATTGTCCCAAAAAGGTCCTTGCCACCATCTCACTTGTTGGTAGGGTTGCATTTAAGACTACTTTAACTTTTGTTGGATCTACATCAATTCCTCTTCATGAAACTATGAAAACCAACAATTTACCTGAGCTAACCCTGAAAACACACTTTTTAGGGTTTAGTCTTACTTTGTATTCCTAAAGTCTATTAAAAATCTTGCGAAAATCTTCCACATGTGTTGATCTTTCCTCAAGTTTAACCAAAAGTTCATCAACATAATTTTCCACTATCTTGTGAATACAGTCATGGAAGATGTGTTTCATTGTCCTTTGATAAGTAGCCCTTGCATTTTTCAACCCAAATAGCATAACTACGTAACAGAAGGTTCCCCAAGGGGTTGTGAATGTTGTCTTGTTTTGATCTGATTTTAGGATCTTGATTTGGTTGTATCTGGAGAACCCATCCATGAGGGAGAGTATTTTGTACCCTGTGGTCGAATCAACAATTGGATCAATGGATGGTAAGGGTAATTTTTTTTTGGACAAGCTTGGTTGATGTCCCTAAATCAAGGCATATCTAAATTTTTCCATTCTTCTTTAAAATTGGGACAATGTTTGACACCCAACTCGAATAGTCTACTAGTTTGATAAAGCCCACATTTAGTAGCTTCTTCAATTCTTTTTTTACCATTTTAGCCCCTTGAGGCTTTATGGGTTTTGTGTCAAGCTTGGTTGTACTAAATTGTGCACCACAATTTTTAGGTCTAGCCTAGGCATGTCTAAATATGTCCAAGAAAAGACATCAAAATATTTGATAAGAAACTCAATGTATTCTTCCAATTCCTCATCATTCAATTCTCCTCCTAAATTTAGCATTTTTGGCTTCTCATGGGTTCCTACATTAACATCAATGGTGTCTTTGGTTAGCAGCATATTCCCCTCTTCAAATTTCTCAAGTGCAAGTGGTAAATCTGAATTTCTCTCGATCTGGAGGATTTCTTTCTTTCTCCCAAAATAATCATTTGGATGAGGAAGAAGCATGTATCCTCTCTTGTGGTACAATCTTGGAGGCACATCATAAGCATGCAAATATTCTAGGATGGCCTTATCATTCTCAGCATAATCTTAGGTTGGCTTCACCATTTGATTTGTGACATAATATAAAATTCTTGGTAGCTCTTCACTTTCCAACATCAATTCTCCATGAATCGATACAATGAACTTTGAATTCTGAAGTTGAGTGTGAGGTGAAAATAAGGTATCTGAGGTGGCCATTGAGTCTGCCACTTGGTTCTCTTCCCTGGGTATGGCTCTTTTGGAAAAGAAGTCAATGAATTGAACCAACTTTCCAATAGTTTCTTTGTATGGACGTAATCATTCTGATTTTGTTTCGTAATTTTTTGTGACTTGATTGATCACAAGATGAGAGTCTCCAAAAGTAGAGTTCTTTTTGATTCCCATCCTCATGGATAACATAACTCCTAGGGATATGGATTTGTATTTAGCAATGTTATTTGTACAAAAGAAATCCAATCTAAATGTGAAAGGGAGAACTTTTTCTTTTGGGGAGGTGAGGATTATCCCCATTCCTACCCCCATTTTACAACTGGCTCTATCAAAGTGGAGAGTCCACAAGTCTTGAATGTTTTGTGATTGGGAAGTTTCTCTAAATTTGTAAGTTGATTTTCAATTTTCCTCCTTTTCCTCCCCCTCTTTGATGATTTATATTGTCCCAATTGAGAGGTTCTTAATATCATACTTGTCCATGCAGGGGATGGATGCTATGCCAAATTAAGCATGAGACTTGGTTGTGTGGGGATCAAAGGGTAATTCTTTGAGATGACTCATGTTTTGATATGATATGTTAAGAGAATTTGTGTTTGGTTAAAGGTTCTGAGTCTCTTCCTTTGTTTTCTCTTGTGTGTTTAACTTTTTATCCTTTTCTTTCTATTCCTTCCTATGGACACTGAAAGGGTTAGGATCTGACTTCATGATGTGTGTTTTTCCCATATAATGGAAATGGATTTCTTAAAACAATGTGAAGGATATGGACTTCATCACATGAATCCAAGGTCTTCTGATGATCATATTGTAATTGGTTTCTTTATTGATAATGTATAAGTTTGTAAGAACTATTTTAGACATTAAAGTGAGTGGCAAACTGATTTTCCCAATTGTTTGAATATCTTGACTATTATATATTTTTAAGGTGGTAGCATGTTGCTTTATGCCTATTTTATTATATCCCATCCTTGATAGGAAGGAAATTGGTAAGAGGTTGATTGTTGATCCCTCATCCACTACCACTCTCTTTATGATGACCTCTTTAACCTAAACCTATAAGTATAATGGTGAATCCTTATTCTTATTTCCCTCGTCTTTTAGGAGTCTTGAAATGTTGAATGTGAGAGGGGTTTGTCCTTCTTGTGTTGAGAATCCCACTTATAATACTTCTAAGAATATTTTTCAATGTGAATCAGATGCTTTCAATAGGGTTACTACTTGCAAGAAAACATTTTCTGTTTGGTCAACTTGTTCCTCTTCTTGGATTAGAAACACTTCTTGAGTTAATTCCACAGGATTAGAATTTTTTTATTAGTATTTCCTTTTCTATTCTGGGGTTCCTTCTCCTTTCTTTGGGATTGTAGGAGAATGAGGAAATTTTGTTGTTGCTCCTGGGTAAGCTTCGAGATAGCTTTGTTGTATCCGTAACAAGTTTTCGTGTCATGACTTTTTGTTCCATGGAACCAACAATATGTGTCAGGATCATAAGAGAAATGACCTGGTCCTTGATTTTTTATGACAATTATCATTATTGGGTGCAATCTTTATGACATTGATGTTTTTATCTATTGATACTTTTGAGGCATTCTTCTCAGCCCCTTTTGAGACTTTGAGTTTTCCATTAGTGTCATAAATTCTTTGGCCACTATCAATGGTTTCTTGGTCAATCTGTAAGGAAATTTCCAAGGCTTCTTTATAGGTCTTGTAGGGCAACCTTTGGATCTCTTCTCTTATATCCCTACAAAAGGGATGCAAGAAGAGATCAAAAAACTCATGATGATCCATGTTTGGAGTTCTTGTCAAAGAATACATAACTTGTCTACAATGAGTCATGAAATGGGCCACTAATTCATTTTCAGTTCTTGTTTCATGGTTAAGAATTCTGAGATACCTATCTTCACAAGTTTGTTCATGTCGAAAGGGATGAAAAACTCTTCTATTAATTTCATAGATGAGTGTATGGAGGCCTTTGGTAGGTGATAATACCAATCGAGGGATATCCTTTGAGTGTCTTCAAGAAGATTTTGGCAACAACCCCATCCGAAGGAAGGTCTCTTATAGCAGTTGTGTAAGCTTTAATATGCAAGTTTGGGTCTCCTTCTCCTTTGAACTTTGGGATATTTGGCAATGGTCGAGGTAATAGAACACTCCTTATATCCATGTCAAGTGGCTCCTTTAAATACTCCAAGTATGTGCGTAAAAAGGCACTTTACAATTATGGAGTTGATAGCATTAGCCCCATGGGGGTTTTGATAACCCAATGCTATTGTTTGATTTTCTTGATTTCCCTGTATTGTCTGATTGTTTTGAATGGGAGGGTTCCCATTGGGGAATGTGTCATTACTCCCATTTCATGATTAGTAGTTGAGATAAGGGGGATTCTAATATACCCCCTGGTTTTGTTCAATTCTCATATGTTCATGCAATTTTTTTCTTTCTTTCTGGGACATGTTGTTCTGCCTCAAGGGTCCTGATTCTTTATACTTGTAACATTAGAAAATGTCCCCTTGGGGGTTTTTCCCTCATAAGGTTTCGCTCCTGGGTCTTTAGAGTGCATTTAAGACATTTTAGTTCATATTTTAGCATCCCAATGGAATGAGACCTAGGTCCTAGGGAAATAAGGACCTAGGCGGACCCCTTGAGTTGTACCCTGCCTAAAATAGGGGGGAGGACTTGGGTGCATGCGCTCTAGTCCTTCCCTCTTTTAGGGCAGCCCTAATTTTTGGGTGTCATTTTATGACCATTAGTTGGTTATTTTGCTGACACAATAAAGTTTGATTTTTAAAATCTTGGTGGGAATGCTTGTAGGTGCACATATAAGCATGTGTAGGCATTCATTTGTAAACTAGATGATCATTGTGAACTCTAGGTAATCTCAAGGTGATTCAAGGCTTTCTATTGTATTGCAAGAGCAAACTTGTATGTTTTATGTGTTGATATTTGTAGATTTGAGAATCAATCTCCTCATGGCATGAAGAGCATCTTCCTCCATGAGAGCTTCACTACAAGGTAACATATCATTGTGTTTTTATCATTGATTCCTATGGTTTTTGCCTCTCCCTCATAAGGGCACACACTATTTGTCTAACAATGGTGTTCGAAGACTTAAGTGTCCTCTGGGGCTTGACTGGGGTGAGCCTCTAAACAACACAACCCCCAAACCAAGTCTTGTGATTGCAGGTTACATTTGTCACATTTGGGAAAAGTGCAGTTGCAAGAAGGAGTGGCGGGCATCAAGGATTTAGGATCTAAAGAAAAGTAGGACAAAGGAGTAATTCTAGGACTAGGGGGCAGCAAAAGTGTCTTCCACAGACAGATTTTAGAAAATAGAAGTTACAGGGCTAATCAGTGTTGGAAGGAGGTCCAGATTCCCTAAAAAAGAAGGTACCTTAGACTTGGACACCTGCACTAGTGTCACCAACTGTTCCACCTCGAAACCTAAAAAAATAGGTATTTTGTGATTTGTTATTTTACTCCCATTTGTAAGAGCTTTTTCTATCTTTCGTAAATTTGTTGTTTATCATGATTTTGTAGACACTAACATGTTTCTTGCAAGAATGTGTTTGTGGGATCATTTGGTGATCATAAAGTACATGTCACCTCTGGGAGGCATGGGCTTTGTGAAATCTTGTGTTCCCTTGTGTGTTTTCTTCCTACCTTAACATACTTGATATTGATAAATGATATCAACCACCTTAAGGTGGGGGCATATACAAGGTAAGCTATCTTTTATAGATGTTAGCAATGTGTTTGACCCTAGATGGAGAGACTTGCACCCCAGAGTAGTCCATCGTGCATCCTGAGTTTGTTTGCAAATCAATCAATCAATCATGTAAACCCTCTGTGGAGGCAAGATATCAAGCATATCCTTTTTCTTAAGTCCTTTGTGGAGGTAGGGATGGTGTATTTCTCAGAGTAGATTGCATCATCCTATCATTTTCAAAAGTCCTCTACGAAGGCAGGGAGCGGTTTTGTGACTAACTCAACCCTTAAGCGTGTCTTCAGTAATTGTTATAGTGAATCCCAATCGTCAGTGTGTGCCTGTAATGTGCCTGAGATGGTGTTGGACCTAGAAATAGGTACACTCCATCACTTGTTTGCCATGTTTTCTCTATGTCTTCAAGTGTGTGTTTTGGCGTGCTTATTTTATGTGGTGTGTTTATTGACCCATATGCAAAGACCAGTGCCTTTGAGTAGTTCTTCATGCATTTTGGGTGGTTTTGCATGTCTTGCATGTGTGTTGCCCCATATATACAGAGACCAGTGTCCCTAAGTAGTGCTTCATGTATTATGGGAGGTTTGTTTACTTTCCAGTACTTGCATTTGCATTTCATATATATGAGAAAAAGAAAAGATATCATTTCGGTCTTCCATGCATTAATGTGTCTTCTATGTATTGACTGTATTCTCTGTGTTCTGCGTGACTGAAATTGTCTTCTCCATGTTTTGTGTGCCTATTATTGTTTTCTATGTGATTGGCATGTCTTCTCCGTGCTTGGAGTGTTTGTTGTGTTTGTGACCTTACTTCAATGCATGTATGGGCCTTGTGTTTATACATACATTAAAGTGGGGGCTAAATGTAACAATGGAAAATGTCCCCTTGGGGGCTTTTCACTCATACGTTTAACTTTTGGGTCTTTAGAGTGTATTTAGGACATTTTAGTGCATATTTTAGCATCCCGATGGAATGAGACCTAAGTCCCATGGCAAATAGGACCTAGGTGGAGCCCTTGAGCTATACGCTGCCTAAAATAGGGGGGAGGACTTGGGCACCTATGCCCTAGTCCTATCCTATTTTAGGGTAGCCCTAATTTCTAGGTGTCATTTTATGACCGTTAGTTGGTTATATTGCTAACACGGTAAAGTTTGATTTTTAAAATCTTGGTAGGAATGCTTGTAGGTGCATATATAAGCATGTGTAGGCATTCATTTATAAACTAGATGATCATTGTGAACTCTAGGCATACTTAAGGTGATTCAAGGCTTTCTATTGTGTTGCAAGAGTAGACTTGTATGTTTTATGTGTTGATATTTGCAGATTTGAGCATCAATCTCTTCATGGCATGAAGAGCATCTTCCTCCTTGAGAGCTTCACTACAAGGTGACATATCATTGTGTTTTTATCATTGATTCCTTTGGTTTTTGCCTCTGCCTCACAAGGGCATACACTCTTTGTCTGACAACAGTGTTCAAAGACTTAAGTGTCCTCCAAGGCTTGACTGAGGCAAGCCTCTAAACACGACAACCCCTAAACCAAGTCTTGTGATTACAGGTTATGGGTGTCACATTTGATAAGTGGAGTTGTAGGAAGGAGTGGCAGACATCAAGGATTCAGGATCTAAAGAAAAGTTGGACAAAGGAGCACTTCCAAGACTAGGGTACCCACAAAAGTGTCTTCCATAAACAGATTTCATAAAATAGAAGTTACAAGGCTAATCAGTGTCGGAAGGAGGTCCAGATTCCCCAAAAAAGTAGGTATCTTGGACTTGGGTACCTACACTAGTGTCCCCAACTATTCCACCTCAGAACCCTAAAAATAGGTATTCTGTGATTTGTTATTTTACTCTTGTCTGTAAGAGCTTTTTTTGTCTTTCATCAATTTGTTGTCGTATTTTCATAATTAGGGTTTTAATGGTTAATAGGACATAAGAGAAAGAAAATTTGATAATTAATTACCTAATCCAAGCTTCCCTTCATTTGCAAGTGACCTAGGGTATGATAGTGCTTGCCACTTGACCCTAGATCCTTCAATGTTAGGGTGAAAGGAGGATTTAAACATCTAAAATCTAGAACATTAACAAATCCAATCTTACCCTAAATAGTACTAGTGTTGTGATAAGGTCTGCAGGTGTAGGACCTCTAGGCACTTCCTCATTTCTAGGGTTTTCATTGTGAATGTTGTCATGATTTTGCATTTCTTCTTGTATAGCATTTTCTTGTTACTCTTCTCGTATGGCAACTTTTAGGGCGTCTTGAGCATCTTTTTCTTCTTGTAAGTTTCTTTCAAGCCTTCTTACTTCATCATCAAGATGAGTGCTTGAGTGGTTTGTAGAGGGTTGATCTACATGATCAACTTTTGACCTCATTTATATTCTTCTCACTTTGTGAGGTGTGTTTGGTATGACAAGATTATGCTCCCATGTAAGATTGTTGAATGATAGAGAACATCTAGGTTCTCTTCTATTTTGTTCATAGTTATAATAGTTTGAAAGTAGTACATTTAGATTAGGTGGCACATACCTATCGAAAGAGGGAGTTTCTGGTTCCCTTGAGGGAATGTTCCCTAAGTTTAAGTCTAGTTCTGTCATATTCAAGGGTGTTAGAAACACCACAAAATAAATGGAACGAGCGAAGGTGAAGGTGGAAGTGGCAAAGATGGTCATGAAAATGAAAGTGACAATAATTGAATTCTTTGAAGTTTTAAGATGCAAACAAGTGACAATGATGATGAAAAATGGATTCAAGTAATGGGAACACAAAAAAATAACCAAGAGGCTTTAGCCTTTCATGTCGGGTTCACCAAAATATGTACACTCAAAAACATAACTCTATGGCCTAGGGAAGTTGATTCAGCTTTGGAACACACATGGACCCTCTCTCCTTGCCGCGAGGTGAAGCTCCACATCACTCGCACTCTCGTGGAAGTAGCTAGTTGAGAGAAGGTGAGACATGGGGGCAGTCTGGCTTGTTTGAGAGATGGACTTCATAGAGAGTGGTCAGCCAATCTTGGGGCCTTTCTTGTGTGTTTGTTTGAATGTAATGTTTTGTGACTATCATTAAAATAACTATATGATCCAAAGGGTCACTAGTCATTGTTCTTCTGTTTGGATTTCTAATGTTTCAACATTGTGTAAATTGATTGTTATCTTCATTGATAGTTCTTTCAAGTTGGGGTTGTTCAAAATGTTGGATGATAGCTTGTATTTGGAATGTCTTGAACCTTTCTTGTTGTTCTTGAATTATCTGTTGGTCTTGTTGTTGTCTAGGGTGGATCCCATCTATCTCATTGAGGATTGCCCTCACCCACTCACCTCTAAGTTCAAGGCACATTTGTGAGCCTAAACAAAGAGAAAGATGGTTAAAGATAACCTTGATTTGACCTAGGGTTTCAACTTAGGGTTTGTTTGACCTAAGGTTTGACCTTGTTTGACCTTGTGTTGTGATCAAGGGTTTGCCTGAAACATTGACCAAAGTTGACCTTGTGTTGAAATCAAGGGTTTGTGAACTCTCTACGATGCTAATGTTTTTGTTCTTTTTTATTTTTTGGATGCATGCAAGCCTATATGAGTGCAAAATATTTTTTTGTACTTTTTTCTATTTATGGAAATGAAAGTACTTTTTTTCTATTCTAGGAATTAGAAAATGTATGCAAACTAATATGAGATTACCTGATGCAATTGAATCTATTTTTTAGTTTTTTTCTAAATATGTGGAATAATTTACTCTAGGAAAGGAAAATTACTTTTAAATGAATCTAATCTATGAACTTTTGAAAGTAAACTACTTTAACAATGCAAGATCTACTTAGCTTATCAAGGAAAAAGCAACATGCATTTACTATTTCCAAGAGAAAATCTTATTTTCTAATTACTATGAAATAAAAAGCGTGAAGGAACCTAGAATAAAGATATGCATGAGCCTCCACTACCCTCAACAATCCTTGTATGGGAAAACTCTTATCCTCTTGCAATAGTAGGGTGATCCTCTTTGTAACAATAGAAAAGAGATGCAAAAATAAGCTTTTGAAAGATTGAATGAGTGCTCAATGTGAGCTTTATGAGCACTATGGCTTGTGATGTGGGTAGCATATTGATGCTAAATGAGCTTTTAGCAAAGCTATATAAGACAACAATAAAAGGAAAATGGCTCTAATGTCCTATATGAGCGTATGGATACTAGATTGGAGAGCAATAACCTAAAAGAACTATGTGCACAAATGAAATTACCTCCCTTTGTACTTGAGGGAGGGGGAATTTATAGGTTTGAAGAAGGCATGAGAGGTAGAGAGGATGGAGAGTTAACTCAATTTGAGTGAAGAGTTAACTTGGAAGAGACAAGAGTGATCTGGGCTAGAATTGGAGTGATCTAACCAATTATAGCTTATCACTAAAGAAGAAATGGAGAAAGAGAATTCATAAATTGATAACTAAAGATAAAAATGAGCTAAATGTGCATGGGTGGATGCATGAAATAGTTAAATCTATCTTTAGGACAAGATTCCTTGCAAATAGAAGCAAAAATAGGCAAAAATGGAGCTATTTTTTGGTCAAAAATTTGAGTTATTTCGTGGTTGGGAAAGACAATAGGGTCACCACTTGGTCACCCCTTTCACTAGTCAAGGTCACCTAGAGGCAACCCATCCAAGAGACCCTTAGAGGAGGAGTCCTAGGTGAAAGTGTGGGATGGGAGTTGAAAGAGGAGGAGAAAACAAGCTGATCTGCCTCCTGAAACCAGTCAAACATGGGTCAAAAAAAAATCTCCACTTGCAAATGTAGGATCTCTTGGGGGAGATCTAGAAATAATAGGGGGAGATTTATACTGGTTGACTAAAACTAAAAACCAAAAGTGGGATATACCTTGGGAGGTCCTCTAGAGGGTTCCTAGGGGTTTGAATGGATGAAAAACATTGGGAAAAGGTGAAAACACAACAAATGGATGAATACAAGGCTTAGAGACAAGGCACAAGCACACGAAATGCAAATTGACAAGTGTTAAAAAGTGTCAAAAGTAGGTAAAGAAGGAGAATGACAAAGGGGAAACAACAAAAGGAAGAAGAAACTACATGCTACTAAGAGAATTACTGCTAAGAGGGCATTATTCCACACTTACATGTATGTGACAAGGATTGTGAGTCATCATCAGGGTCCTCATGGAGGTTGTGTGTGATTTTGTTTCTTACAAATCCTTTGAAACTCCAAAGTTCTCCAAGAATAACTTCTTGATATCATCACATTCCTTGTCATTATTTGGACATGTCTTCCTATACCACTTCAATGCTTCATTCTGCAAGGTGCCTATGAAGTCAAACAACTTAATTTCATCCCTTGTTTCTCCCTTTCAGTTTGAAATAGACTCCATGACAAAATATGCTCAGTTTCTTTAGTAGCATCCTTCTCAAATATAGGTAACTTAATTGGGGTATTCATGACTGCTTTCCTCCCACTCTCTTGTACTTTGCGGTAGCATTCCTCTTGTATACTTCTCTGGTTCAACTGTCTTCTATCAACTTGCTTTCCTAAAGCCTCTGCAAAATTGCTTCAGATCTCTGCTATTCTCTCCGCTTCTTTATTTTCTAAAATATCTTCCTTCTCAAATGAAATTATCTTGATTTTATATGGCACTCGGGGTGGCTCATGGTCCAAGGGTTGTGTCTTGTTATAATGTCTCTTCAAATTAGGAGATACTCTTCCATTTGTGAATGACATCATGTCAGCATCCAGTGATGATTGAAATACTCTTCCAAAAAACTCCTCTCAATATTTACCACATTTTCTCCTCCTCTTATCTCCTTTATGCTTCAACAAATTAACTCCTCTATATATTCCTCATCTATCTTCAAAAATTTTAGTGTTAACTCATATGTTCTAGCAGTCTGCAGCATATACCCTAATTTGCCTATTTCTTCTCTTTCTCTTCTACATACTTCTCTAACAACACCCATAGTGGCACACTCCACATTCTTCATAATGCCTTCTATGCCTTCATCATTTTCTCTCCTTTCTTAGGTAGTGCCCTCCATGGTGTGCTCAGCAACATCCTTTATGATGCATTTGTCCTCTTCCTTCCTTCTGGTAGCACCCACAGTGGCATGCTCTTCAAATTCTCTTGTCTTTTCTTCTAAACTTTCCAATATCCTTCCTTCCTCCATCATTTGTTCCTTTTCCATTCTTCTGCGGTAATGTTCTTGTCTCTCCTGAGTTTGCTTCAATCTTTCTTCTTCACTTATCTCCATTCTGGTTCTTATTTCTTCACCAATCTCTCTTTTCCTCTGCTTTTCCCCTTTCTCCATGGGTTTGTTGGATTTGGTGTTCCATTAGTCCTTATAAACCCCATGGAATCATTATTTGAAGAGTCACACCAATTGAAAGGTCCTTCTAGACCCTACCACCTTCCCACTTGCTATCCTCTTAAGTGCCTACCCCTCTCTCACAGAGGTAGAAACTTAATGAGATGTGAGTTCCTCCACAATTTGAAAAATTTTCCCACCAACCTCACCTTTCCTCCTTTCTGGAACTCTGCACTACTTCTTCAGATGTTTTTCCCTTTCAATATTTAACTACTCTCTTCCAAGGTCCCAACAATGGAACCAAATGTTAGCAAGAAATGTAGAGGAGATACCGATCTAGAGATCCAACCCTCAGTCAAGTATTTGTAGTTAGTTTATACCCCATTCAAGTAGCTAGAGATTGATAGCAAAACATAAAGAATCACAAAATAGATCATCTCACATGAATCACATTAATATAACATACATAATTACCCAATACTAGTAGACTTCCATATATATTAGCAATAATTACATGTATACATCCATTATTCATCCTCCGCATAGTTACATATATGACTTCTATTTCATGGCTTACATTAGAATATGCTCCTATTTTCCTGTCATGCTTACTTACATTATGCTAACTCTTATCTTTATATATACTATATCTATTACATAAGGATGTGTCTTATATTGTCAGCTTCTAGCCTCCGCATATTGTATAATCTCCTTTGGTCATCTTTGTTCTCTGTCAAATAACCTACTAAAATTTGTCCATACCCTATTCCAAGATCCTAATTTGGCACAAGCAGGGAGTTTTCTTGCAAAGGTTATGGAATTTGTCTTTACTAGTGCCAATTGCATTCAATGAGATTGCATCTCTTTGAGGTGTCACATGTCAAATAGTTCACATGCCTTGTCTATGCTTCCACACATTGCATATATGTCTACAAGGGAAGTTGCAAATACAACATCTAACAAAATTCCTATATCCTTTATTATTTGATGATTGTCCATACCTGTTCCAAAGATACTAATTTGGCATAGGCAGGGAGGATGTGTTAGGGTTTAGACAAATTGGAGCAATAAACACTAACAATTATATGCAAATTAAATAACCCAAATATAACAATGAAGAATAACACAAAAGATATCAACACAAAATTTTAATGTGGTTCACCCAAAATGGGCCCTACATCCACAGAAACTCAGCCATCCAATGATCTAATTAACTAGTATAAAATAGATTACAATCTTGCAAATTCCACACCCACAACATACATACCAACCACTTATAACAAAATTTTTGGAATCTTCTAGAATTAGGGTTTTACAAAGTCATTTTTCTTTTATCGGTTAATAAAAATTAACTACTAACCCTGAACATGCAAAAAAAAAAAAGGAAAAGGATACATTACAAGTGTACAGTATTTGCATGATCAGTCACCACATATCAACAGGATGCTTCCAAGGCTTATGGAATTTGGCTTTACACATGCCAATTGCATTTTCTTGAAAGTTTCTAAATCCTTTTAAAAAATCTATTTTGTGCATATCTTGAAATCATGGCATTCCATGAGACAACATTTCTTTGAGGCATCATGTCAAATAGTTCACATGTATTCTCTATGCTTCCACACTTTGCATACATGTCTACAAGGGTAGATGCAAATACAACATCTAAGAAAATTCCTATATCCTTAATTTTTTGATGACTGTCCATACCTTGTTCCGAATAGCATGTCAAATAGTTCACATGCCTTGTCTATGCTTCCACACTTTGCATACATGTCTACAAGACTGGCTGCAAATACAAAATCTAAGAAAATTCCTATATCCTTTATTTTTTATGACTGTCCATACCTTGTTCCAAATATCATGTCAAATAGTTCACATGTCTTGTCTATCCTTCCACACTTTACATACATGTCTACAAGGACAGTTGCAAATACAACATCTGAAAAAATTCCTATATCCTTTATCCATGCTATAATGAAGCACAACATGATGAAATAACAAGATGCATATTTACAACACTTAAGAATATGTAGTACTATTGCTCATGTCATCAATACATGTTATTGTTGGCAAGAGACACTATATGGATTCATGGTTGTTGTCATTGATGGCAACAAAGGTCATCCCGCATATCCGCAAGTCATGATATATCTCTACCGGAAGTCAGATTGAAGATTGTTGTGGTCCGGTGAACAAGAACAGAGCATGTGGCAAGGTCTGACAGATTGGTCCGGATCTCTCAGAGGAAGTGTCTTGGCACAGTGCGGATCTGGGGAAGTCAAGAGGACTATCTTGAGTAGTATATTCCAAGGATTTAGCCTCCGGAGATGGACAAGGAAAAAGATATGAATAGTTGAGTACCGGATTCCTGAGAGACAGTGAAAACAGAGGAAGAACTGACTGACTGAGTATCAAACTACTTTCCGGATGTGTTACAGATGATGATAAAGGTTGCGGAGGCATGAATCATGTTTGGCCGACATAATTGATGATATCTACAAGTATATGCTTGATCCGCATTGCTTGGTGAGCAAGGATTCAGCCGACAGAACTAAGTTTGTAAGAAACTAGACTGTTCCGGATGCCGACTAGAAAGATGATGAAATTACTTGTGCGGATATATATAGAGGATGGATTTAGTTGTAAAGGGTGCGAATGTGTGAGAGGATATGCGAACAAGTCCAGAGTAGAGCAGAAGTAACAAGAAAGATCCGGTATGTGAAAGGACAGCAGACTAAAGAACAGAGGAAAGATGAAGTGCAGCAGATCAGTATACTGAACCTAACCGGAACTGAACTCCAGCATATGCAGATGCTTCCAATCAGTTCAAGACTGTGATTCTAATCACTTTGTAAGACAGTGTGTCTTCTTGTAGGCAGTGAGCCTCTTGTGAGCAGTGTGCTCGGGCAGTGAGCCCTAATTGGCAAGTGCCATTTTTGTAATTTCCTATTCTTCTAACAGAGAATAATTCTTGGGTTAATCACCCCGTGGTTTTCTCCCTTAACAGGGTTTCCACGTCAAAAATACTGTGTCATGTGTTTCTTATTTCATGGTTTATGCTTTGTGTTTGATTTTATGCTGCTTCAATTAAAAGGAAAGTTTAATAAGGGAAATAATTAGGATAACTGATTCACCCCCCCCCTCTCAGTTATCAACAATTGGTATCAGAGCCAAGTTCCTCCCAATAGATCCTAACAGCTTGAGGAAGATCTGGGATTTCAAATGGATGCATATGGTTTAAGGGAGCAACTCAAGACTGCCCTTGAGGATCTTGAACAGTCAAATTCTGAAGTCAGTGAATTAAAGGAAAGACTCAAACAGGCTGATGAATTCATGAGAGAATTAAAAGACAAATTAAGTCTCTCTATAAAAAAGAGAAAGGAGCTGCTTCAACAGTTGGCAAGACAAAGTGAAGAAAGCAATACAAGTGAGGAATTGACTGAGCAAACCAAGTTATGTGAAAAGTTATCAAAAGAAGTCATTATGTTAAGACATGAAATGGAATCAGGAACTATAAAGTTTACTCAAGAGATTGAAGAAAAAAGAAAGGCTGAAGACAATCTAAGACAATCTCTTAAAGAAAAATCAGAAGAATGCCACCAGATGGACAGGATTATCAGACACCTTGAATCTGATCTTGAAGATTCCAAAGATAATGAAGGAAAACTTGAGGATCAAATTGCCTCTCTCAAAAGAGACCTTCAAACAGCAAATGAATATAAAGAGAAATTCAAGATAAGTTCTGCTCAACTTGAAGTTCTTCTTGGAAGTCAAAAGAGGACAGATGACAAGTATGGCTTGGGATATGAGAAAGGAGAAAGCTCCGGATCCGGTCAGAAGAATCTTGGATCAGAAAATCCAAGGAGCAGGCCTAGAAGACCTCCGGTAAGACAGCCAAATGCTCAAAAATATCCATCCTTCAATGGATACTGCCACAGCTGCAACCATTTTGGTCACAAAGCTAATCAGTGCAGAATGAGAATGAATCAGATTAATTCATCCTTCTCCGGACAGTGCTTCAACTGCAAAAGGTATGGACACAAATCCCATGAATGCAGAATTATGCAAGTAAACAAATCATTCAAAGGTAGATGCTTTACATGCAATAGAGTAGGTCATATGGCTAATCAATGCAGATCAAGGGGATATCAGTTAAATATGCAAAGAAATGTTATTTGCCAAATCTGCAATAGGTCCGGTCATAATGCTAAAGTCTGCAGAAACAAGAATCAGGACAAAAGAGGTCCGGTGTATAATCAGAATCAAGACAAGGGTAAACAAAAGATGAGTGCGGATGAAGTTAGGAATCAGATGAGCAAGATTTGGGTGAAGAAAAACTCAGAGAATGTAGAGGTTGGATCCGCACCAGATTCTGGTGCTGATATTTCTTCCGGAAATTAAAAGGTGAGCTCAGGCTCAGGGGGAGACTCAAAGAAGATTCTGTTCCCCCAGCCAAACAAGTTGTGCCGGATGTGGCACAAGATGCGGATTAAAGGGTTTGTAGATATAAGTCCTGAGATGCTTCAGTCAAGTTTTCAGAGGTCCGCATGGAGTTATGAAGAAGCTGTGTTCGATTAAGTTAGACCTGTTCAGGGAGGTGCTCCGGTATGATAAAGGATTACAAAAGGTCCGGAGAGATCCGGAAGTGCACGATCTTGTCTTGCGGATTGGACAGAGTGTTTGGGATGTTCTTGTAATATGTTACCTAGATTTATTCATGATTTAAAGATCCGGATGATATTCAGTGATCAGGACTAATCCGGGATACTCCAAGCTGTCCAGACATGGTAAACCGGAATAATGCAGGTGAAGCATTTATTGCAGACAGATATTAGGGTTTGCGGAGCAATATAAGGGATTTCTCAAAAGTTATCTGCTCATTCTACACTTGAGAAGAAGTGAATAGTGGAGCTCTGCAACAAGGTTCATCAAGCACACCAAGGATCTCCTGCCGAAGCTATTGCATAAAGAAATCAATCCAACCACTCCGTGCAAACCGAAGGCGCATAAGGTATTCTTCGTTTTTCATTGCCTCACTGCAAATCCTTGAAAAATGGCTACTCCAAACATAGTTAAGATCTCTGATAGACCTCGCCCCTCATTCAAGAAACATCCCTACAAATCATTGGAGGTAGATCCACTAGGAGCCTTCTCTAGTGTTCCCCACGGAGTCTTACATACTGAAGATATTAGGGTTTACATACACGCAAACATTGAGGAATTTGGGGAATTCAAATTAAGAGACCTCTATCACAAGCAACTGATAGACAATGCTTTTGAGCTCAAACCAGAGTATAAGGGTATCCAGAAGAAACAATTTGAGCAATTCATTCATTTCCCTAGCTTTGAAGAAGATGAATGGGTCCGGTATGTACTGAGCAGGATGCATGACAACTTCCTTTGGCTAGATAGACCCTGTAAGATCACAAAAGAAGCAATTAGAGCAGTAACTGGTCTATACTCTTCCGGGGGGGTACCTATCCTCAAATCTGTCAAGAACAACGTTGTAACTGAGGCCACCGGATCAAAATATGATAGGAGGGCAATGACCATTGAAGATATTTCGGATCCGGATATCAAGTATGCATCAATGATAATAGGATACAAGATCTATCACTCCAGCAGGGAGAATTCTGTATCCGGAACTGCAATATACACAGCATATGAAATGCTAAGAAAGAATGCAGATTATGATCTTTGTGAACTACTACTAAGCCAATTGATGGAAAATGTACAGAAAATCAAGAAAGACAAGAAGAACTCCTTTAAGTATGGTACTCTCATTGTATGTCTATTCTTTTACTTCATGAATGAGCTACCCGGAACAAGTGGATGGATATGGCAGAATGACAAACCTGTTGCAGTCCAGATAAGAGACTATTTGCATGGACTTGGGGATGCAAAAGCGAGAAATACAGCTCTATGGGGATACTTCAAAAACTTTCAGAGCATGATGCAAGCAAGAGAGAGAATTCCCCAGTCTCTCATTGAGAAATACAAGGACTCAGTATGTTTTATGGTTGACACTGATCAGTGCCTAATGGAGGCAGTGGAGCCAAGGACTGTCTGGATCATGCCCATGGGGTATGAAGTTGATGAACAGATAGTAGAGCTGCATGTTCAACACATGCTAAGTCAGCCCAAAGATCCTAAGGCAGAAAGGTTTGGAACCTTTGAGGAGCTGAGCGTGAAATTACATGTAGAACTCAGGGAACCTGAGATTAAGAGAAAAGTGAGAAAAGAAGTAGAGCACATTGCTCAAGGCCTAGGCATCTCAAAAGAGGCACTTGATGCCAGCCGGGAAAAGAGGAGAAAGGCTGAGGAGGAAGAGAAAAGCACAGAAAGTGCTCCGGTTGAAACCCCCACCCGGACCAGATCATCAAAGAGATCTGCACCTTCCACAACCAAAAGCTCAAAACCGGAAGTCCAGGCATCCGGTAAAAGATCCAAGACAAAAGCATCAAGGGCTTATGAAAGCCAAAAGGATGAAGAGGAAACAGAATCAGATAAGGAAGTAAGAGAAGTAAAGAAACAGAAGAAGAAAGGATCCGGTAAGCCCTCCACAGGCCAAGACAAGGATGAAATGGCAGAGGTAACTGTTGAAAAGCCCACTCTGTCACTAGAGAGCATAATCAAGTCGGTCACGGTGGATGGAAACCTTCAACCAATGACTGAATCCTATAATGACTTCAGTGAGGCAGACCAAAAGACTCTGCAGGAGGCCACAGTGAAATATCTCAACATATATAATAAGGCTTTCATTGAAATAATATCTCTTATTCCTAAAAGCCTAGAAAAGGAAATGGAAGTGAGGAAAAATAATGCTCATGCTAAAGATCTTGAGATCCGGGAGCAGATAGCTATTCAGCTATATCCTCAAATTGATCCCAAGACAATGAACATGATCTTCAAGGACTGCAAAGATGAGTTCAGAAGTAAAGCCAGGATGAATCAGCTCATGCTTGGTGAGACTGACAAAGTGGCACAAGAGACAGAAGAGATCCTCCGGAAGGCCTTCAAAAGGTTCAATCTTCCTGTTGTAGAGGACTTAGGTGCAGAAACAGCTGCTGACTTGGAATCTTCTGTTCCGGAAGAAGTGAGCCCTGAACAGACAAGTGAGGACTTGGGACCCTCTGCTCCAGAAGAAGTGACCCATGAACAAGCAAGCATCTCTCCTCCGGTTTCCCCTACAGTCTCCGGATCCAAAGAAGAAGAGCAATTGCAGGAGAAGGAAGCAGTGGTGACAGACAAAGAGGTTGACAGTTCTAAGACTGCAGAAGAAAAGAAACATCTGTCTCCGGCAAGAGACACTGCACAAACTGTTCAACAATTTTTGAGCAAAGAAACTCTAGAGATTGATGAACCGGAGCTTCTAAAAGGTCCATTTGATTTTGACTCTCTCTCTCCGGTACAAACAATGAAGATAGCTTCATTTGCAAATGCCAAGGCAAATGAAAAGCTCCTGAAGTCTCATATGGAAGACTGTGAGTTGATAGAGGCTGCTTCCGGAGTACTTGTAAAGATCATGCCATCAATCCAAATAGATCCGACTGCCTCCACTTCCGGTAATCTAAAAACCTTAGTCAGCAGTATTGATACACATTTTAATTCTCTAGAAAAATCAGCTGAAGACAAGGTCCGGAAGGAATTTTTGGATAAGAGATTTTCTGAAATATTAGAATTAATCTCTAAGGATAGGAAGATTGTAAGCATTGGAATAAAGAGCTTAGAAAATGCTCTTAAGGATGGCGGTGACATCTACAAATTTTGTATATCTTGGTCAAAGGCAACAACAGCAATTGACAAGAAAATAAAAGAAGAACAGGACAAGCTTCAAAGCTTATCTCAAAGTTTTGATCCTCTCTCTTCCTCTATAATAAATCAAGAATGTCAGACTATTGCAGTCTTGAATGAAATAAAGAATCTTGAGAAGGAGAGGAAGAACATTACCAACCGGATGGGAGAACTTAGAAGGATTATAGTCCCTAAGTTGGAAACGATGCATGAGGCCATCAGTGATGCCCAGACCACCGCCCATACAAAAGATCCGACAGATCTCAGGCGGGCAGAAGCTTTTGCATTTTTGTTGAGTGGTCACATTTCAATCCTGGACAGAATGAAGCTTAGTTGGGCTACTGAAATGGTTCAACTGCAGACATCCTTTGCAGACATTCTGCAGTATATGTGAGTATGTAAATATGCGGCTATATATAGAAAATTTTTGAGAATTTTGGTGTGCGGACCCTACCCTTTGCCATTGATGTCAAAGGGGGAGTGAGGAGCAGTGAAAAATGAGGAATCCAACTCAGGGGGAGTTCCGGAAATTGTATATAAAGACAAGAGCATCAGCAAAGGGGGAGCATAGTGTAAACACTTAGTCATTTTTCACTAAGTGTTGCCATCAATGCCAAAGGGGGAGATTGTTGGCAAGAGACACTATATGGATTCATGGTTGTTGTCATTGATGGCAACAAAGGTCATCCCGCATATCCGCAAGTCATGATATATCTCTACCGGAAGTCAGATTGAAGATTGTTGTGGTCCGGTGAACAAGAACAGAGCATGTGGCAAGGTCTGACAGATTGGTCCGGATCTCTCAGAGGAAGTGTCTTGGCACAGTGCGGATCTGGGGAAGTCAAGAGGACTATCTTGAGTAGTATATTCCAAGGATTTAGCCTCCGGAGATGGACAAGGAAAAAGATATGAATAGTTGAGTACCAGATTCCTGAGAGACAGTGAAAACAGAGGAAGAACTGACTGACTGAGTATCAAACTACTTTCCGGATGTGTTACAGATGATGATAAAGGTTGCGGAGGCATGAATCATGTTTGGCCGACATAATTGATGATATCTACAAGTATATGCTTGATCCGCATTGCTTGGTGAGCAAGGATTCAGCCGACAGAACTAAGTTTGTAAGAAACTAGACTGTTCCGGATGCCGACTAGAAAGATGATGAAATTACTTGTGCGGATATATATAGAGGATGGATTTAGTTGTAAAGGGTGCGAATGTGTGAGAGGATATGCGAACAAGTCCAGAGTAGAGCAGAAGTAACAAGAAAGATCCGGTATGTGAAAGGACAGCAGACTAAAGAACAGAGGAAAGATGAAGTGCAGCAGATCAGTATACTGAACCTAACCGGAACTGAACTCCAGCATATGCAGATGCTTCCAATCAGTTCAAGACTGTGATTCTAATCACTTTGTAAGACAGTGTGTCTTCTTGTAGGCAGTGAGCCTCTTGTGAGCAGTGTGCTCGGGCAGTGAGCCCTAATTGGCAAGTGCCATTTTTGTAATTTCCTATTCTTCTAACAGAGAATAATTCTTGGGTTAATCACCCCGTGGTTTTCTCCCTTAACAGGGTTTCCACGTCAAAAATACTGTGTCATGTGTTTCTTATTTCATGGTTTATGCTTTGTGTTTGATTTTATGCTGCTTCAATTAAAAGGAAAGTTTAATAAGGGAAATAATTAGGATAACTGATTCACCCCCCCCCCTCTCAGTTATCAACAGTTATATCCCTTACTTTCTCATGCAAATGGATAAACTATGTTTGTAGCTTCACATACATGGCTTACAACATGTGACAATAAATGTTTACAAGTTGTATATGCACTTAACAACAAGTATACATGTGATGCAACACCCCAAACACATGCAATAGTGTTGTACATGTTTCCCAACTTGTTACTACTTCATGCAACTATGGATACTACATATTCGTAAAACCCAAATGACCAATGTACATACATTAGTGACCAATTTACTTTAACACATAGGGAGAGAGACATAGTTTAACACATGTTTGACATTATATCCTCTTTTCACCTTCTATAGGTTTAGCATACCCTCATTTCACCTTCTATATGGGTTATGGACACACAAAATATTAGGAAGAGAGGAAGAGAGAGAGAAATATTTGGCATGATTCACATATCCTCATTTCACCTTCTATATGGTTTCCATTAGTTGCATATCCTTATTTCACCTTTCTACATTTTCTTTACACCCGCAACTTTGCATACAAGTCTACTAGGGCAGCTGCAACTACAACACATTGGGGAACACATTGGAGAACACCTTTGATTAATACCCTATAACACATTGGATCAAGTGAGAACACCATTTTGACCTAAGGAGAGTAGATGAAAGACCTAAAAATAGAGATTACAACATAGCTTTTAGTTTAGTTTCCTCAACTAGAAAGGTGCTCAGAGCAAAATTTTGCATTACATACCTCATGGGGTGAAAATAATTGTTCCAGTGCATCGGAATGGGTGGGTGAGTGCTAGGGGAGGTGTCATTTTGGTGGCAAATCCTCCTTCTCATTATCGGCTACATCAAACAAAGACAGACTCTTAAGAGCCCTAAGACAAAAAAGGTGTCAAATTTTGGACCAGATGTTCTATCAAACCATGACACCTATGAATGTCTTCTTTTCATGTATGGGTGCATGTTAGGTCCACCTAGAAACACTTGTATTAGTTTTTTTAATCAATTTCATTTGCCTATGGTGGAAATGAATGTATTTTTCCAAAATGCTTTAGTTTCATGTAGTGGAAAGGTGCTAGGAGTGAAATTTTGCATTCCACACCTCATGGGGTCAAATGGGCTATGCCAACACATTGGGGTGGATGGATAAATTCTAGTGGAGGTCTCATTTCATGTGCTAAGTGTCTTAATTGTTTCGGGCTATACGCTTCTATCAAGGGATCTTAAGTGACTTTATCAAAAGCCTGTAGACCAGAATGACTAGGACACTTGGTGCATGAAACAAGACCTCCCCTAGAATTTAACCACCCACTCCAACATGTTGGTGTAGTCCATTTGGCCCCATGAGGCATAAAATGAAGAATATGGCTTATGGCAAGGTTATTTTGAATGCCACTGATGCATTTTATAAGAATGTATTTAATTTCGGCATGGTCAAATAGATTGGAGTTGATAAAAACCAAGAGAGGTTATTGTGGAGGGACCTCACATGCACCTATAGGTCTAAATAGAACATTCCTAGGTGCCACAAATTCTAAGAACAATTTCATCAAAGTTTGGTAGTTTTTTGCTCTTAGGCATCTTAAGTGACTTTGTCGGAAGCCTATAGCCTGGAATGACTGGGACACTTGGTGCATGAAACAAGACCTCCCTTAGCATTTAACCACCCACCCCGACATGTTGGCATAGTCTATTCAGCCTCACATGGTATATAATGAAAAATATGGGTTATGGCAAAGTTATGATGAATGTCGCTAATTTATTTTGCAAGAATGCATTTAATTTCAGCATGGCCAAATGGATTGGAGTTGACAAAAACTGACAGAGGTTATTATGGAAGGACCCCATGTACACCTATAGGTCCAAATGAAACATTTCTAGGTGCCACAAATTCTGAGAACTGCTCCATAAAAGTTTGGCATATTTTTTCTCTTAGGGATCTTAAGTGACTTTGTCATAAGCCTGTAGCCTGAAACAATTGGGACACTTGGTGCATGAAATGAAACCTCCACTAGAATTTACCTACCTAGCTTGATGTGTTGGCACATTCCATTTGGTCCCATGAGGTACAAAAATTTAAAATATGGTTGATGGCAAGGTTATGTTGAATGCCACTAATGCATTTTGAAAGAATGCTTTAATTTCAACAATGGTCAAATGGATTGGAGTTGACAAAAATTGAGAGGGGTTATTGTGAATAGACCTCACATGCACTTCTAGGTCCAAATGAAACATTCCTAGGTGTCACTAATTCCAAGAACTTCTCCATCAAAGTCTGGTAGTTTTTTTCTCATAGGGATCTTAAGTGACTTTGCTAGAAGCCTATATCTCAGAATGATCAGGACACTTGGCACACAAAATGAGACCTCCCCTAGTATTCACCTGCCCACCACAATATTTTAGCATAGTACATTTGTCCCCACAAGGTGTGGAATGCAAAATTTTAGTCCTAGAACCTTTCCACCACATGAAACTGAAGCATTTTGGAACAATGTGTTCCTTGCCACCATGGGAAAATGAAATTGATTTTTAAAAAAAGGAGATAGGTATTTGTAGGTGGACCTTCCATCTACCTATACATGGAAAGAAGACATTTGTAGGTGTCACAATTTGATAGAACATCCAGTCTAGAGTTTGACACATTTTTTGTCTTAGGGCTCTTAAGAGACTATCTCCATCTGATGTAATCGATAGTGACCAGGAGGCTTTGCCATTGAAAAAACACCTCCTCTAGAAATCACCCACCCACGCCAACTTGTTGGCATAGTTAGTTCAACCCCATGAGGTACGGAATGCAAAATTTCACTCCTAGCACCTTTCTAGTTGAGGAAACTAAACTAAGTGTTGAACTTGGCTATTGATGAAAAAGTTTGATAGTTGGTTCTTTGGCATGACCATACTATAAAGGTGTTCTCACTTGATACAATGTGTTCTATGGGAATCAATCAAAGTTTCTAGGTAATCAAGTAGAAAGGTAAATGGTATTTATACTCAAGTACATGTAGTTTTGTTTCATTAAAAAACTTAACATAAATTAATCAAAAATTAACATGAAATCACATTCAATGTTTATCAATTCTTAGCACCAAATGCGAAGAAACACATGACAGTTTGTAAGATGGAACCCTTGTCAATAAAACTCATAGTAACATCATGGTATTATGGTCATAATCTCCTCATAGGATACGACAAAGCTGGTTCAATATGACCTTTCTATGATTTCATTTTGCAAAGATAAGTTTGATGCACAATTTTCAACTTTGGTTTCCATGAATGAAACCATGTAATTAAACATGATGAAATATTCTTTGAAGGAACCCCTATCACTATGATGCATGAAGAACTTAAGGAACTGCACCAAACAACTGAGAGGGGGGGTGAATTTGTTGTCCTATAACTTTTAACCAAATATTATCATCAACTTATCAATTACTTATATTTAGATATAACCATGAAAGCATTAAATGAGAAGCTCAACACAAAAGCATAAGAAACACAAGAGACACCAAATTTTTACGTGGAAAAACCTAAAAGGAAAAAACCATGGTGGGTGTTAGCCCATAGAAATATATAAGTTCTATCAATACCAAAAAATAGAGGCTCACTACCCAAATTGCTCACTCCAAAGAAAGGCTCACTACCAAAGGGTGGCTCACTACCAAAAAAAGGCACACTGCCAAAAGGGTTGAGCTAAGATAACATCATCTACTTCATACCAATATTCAGTTCCATTGATGTACAAACACCTCTACTATGCTCTACTACTTTACTTTACTTTATCTTTGCATATTCGCACTTGGATACTTTTTCACAACTCAATTATAAGTATTTGTATACTACATCAACCTTGGAATGATCATCAAGGTTAGCATTACATTCATCAACCATTGGAACAATCTCCAAGGTCGGCATTACAATCATACATAAAATAGTCTAGAGCTCACACAAATTTGTCTAAGAAAAATATGTAAGAATATATGTGGATCACACCATGCCTTAGTTGGGACTCAAACACAATCTTCCATGCTACAACACATTATCACAATCTTCGATGCATCTTTGCAAGTGATGAATTCAACCAGATCGGCCAAGACTGATGTTAACACAAGTATTCTCAAGAACTTGCTTCATGCACAATCTGAATTACACCTTGTAGACCAATCTAAATGTAGGAGCATGTTCAGGAGATGTCCACAAGCACATTATAATCACCAGAAACAACCACATGATCTCTAACAATTCTATCAACAAAATTCTTCAAACCAAAGCACAAGAACAACACTGCGAGCCAATGTCATGAGTAAACGATAGGTTGCAGACCACCAAATCATGACCCATTACACTTGAAGTCATTTAACATCATTACATACTTACTTCCAGTACCGCAGACCAAAATACTTCAATGTGGAGGAATGCGGAGCAAAACACTTTCTCCCTATCACCACCAAACACAAAGAAAGTTGTTTTCACTCTGGTGAACATATCTCACTCAATTCTTCATACCAGAGGCTCAAACTCAGAATATAACATCTTCAGACAGGCTTCTAAATAACATCCAATCTATAGGTAAATATATTTATTCTACAAGAAATGCAAAGCATTCTTCTGGACTATTCTTCTGCATGTAATGCACTATTTCTACTACAACACATTATTATCACTAGAGGGGCTAATTTCCTTAATATGCTCAACAAAGTAAGAGCATAGTTGACACCAATTACCACATAGATATGTTGACATCAATGACAACACCAATTAGGCACATCCTTGGAACAATCTCCCCCTTTGTCATTGATGGCAACACATGATGTGAAAAACTGAAAAGATCACTAAGACAAGATTCTCCCCCTTTCTCTTTACACAACTGCATTCTTTCTCCCCCTAAGTTTTTCACATGATTTCTCTCCCCCTTTGACATCAATGGAAAAGGGCACATATTTGCACGTTGCTTCTCTAATCCATTTACTTTACTAGAAACATGTAGCTACTCCCCCTTAGAGGTAGCCTTTAGAACATCAATCCAGATCAAGGAATGACACTTTGAGCTCCACTAGATTGATGTATTCTTATGCATCCTAGTTCAGGACATGAGGGGTAATGATCCCTAACTTCTCTCTGAGATACTCAAAGGTATCTTTAGGCAAAGCCTTAATAAAAATGTCTACAATTTGATCCTTTATGGACACATATTCCAACTTTACTTCATTCTCTGTCACCTTCTCTCTCAAAAGTGATGCCTTATTGATATGTGCTTTGTTCTTGAGTGCATCACTAGATTCTTTGAATTGTTTATGGAACTTGTATTGTCACAACAGATTGCAATTGGATCTTCATACACAACTCTTATATCCTTCAAAGTCTACTTCATCCATAATACTTGAGTGCAACAACATGCTGTTGCAATATAATCTACTTCTACAGATGACAAAGATATTGAATCTTGTTTCTTTCTCAACCATGAGACCAATCTATTATCCAAGAAGAAGGTACCTCCACTTGTACTCTTTCTATCATCAACATCTTTGGCCCAATCTACATCTGTATAAGCACTGAGAGTGAAATCATTGTTCTTTCGATACCATAAGCCATAATCCAGAGTACCTTTCAAATACCTCACAATTCTCTTAATTGCCATCACATGTGATTCTCTTGGATCAACTTGAAACATTGCAACAAGAAAAACTTCATGCATAATATCAGGTCTAGTTTGAGTTAGATAAAGCAATCCTCCAATCATGGATCTATATTTTTTTTATCAGCCTTAGGTGATTCATCAGCTTTGCTCAACTTACAACTACTCACCATGGGAGTACATACTGGTTTAGAGTCTTCCATCCCAAACTTCTTCAACAACTCTTTCACATACTTAGACTGAGATATGAAGATTCCTTTATCTAATTGATTAATTTGCAAGCCCAAAAAGAAATTCATTTCACCAAACATGGACATTTCAAATTCACTGTTCATCTCACCAGCAAACTTTATGAACATACCTTCATTTCCTCCAAAGATAATGTCATCAACAAAGACCTCAACAATCAAGATCTGATCATGATTGATTTTGAAGTAAAGATTTCTATCAACAATACCTTTACTAAATCTCAATTACAATAAATACCTATCTAACCTTGCATACCAGGCTCTAGGAGCTTGTTTGAGTCCATACAATATTTTCTTCAACCTGCATACCACATCACCTTGATTTGACAATTGGAATCCTTTTAGTTGCTCAATGTATACTTCCTCTTCTAACTTAGAATTTAGGAAGGCAGATTTCACATCCATCTAATATACCTTAAAATCTTTGTGAGTTACAAATGCCAGAAACATTCTAATTGCTTCAATCCAAGCTACTAGGGTAAAGGTTTCTTCAAAATCTATCCCTTCAATTTGAGAATATCCTTTCCATACAAGTCTTGCTTTATTCCTTACAAGTTCTCCATTTTCATTCAGCTTGTTTATGAAGACCCATTTAGTTCCAATAACATTTTTGTCAGTAGGTCTAGGAACTAATTCCCAAGTTTCATTCTTCTCTATCTGTAGTAGTTCTTCCTCCATTGCCCTTACCCAATTTTCATCATTGCATGCTTCATTCACATTTTTTGGTTCAATCTTTGAAAGCAAATAGTAATTGGCTTGTTCCTCTGCAACTCTTCTTCTTGTAGCACACCTTTGTTCTTGTCACCTATAATCTAATCTTCATAATGATTGATCCTTACATACCTAGGAGTCTTGACAACACTTTCCGGAGCCTCTTCTTCATCCTGACTATCGGTTTTCTCATCTTTCTCTTCAATTTCTAGTCATAGGTTCATCTAGTTCATAACAACTCAAGTATGATATTCTTTCTTTGTCTTCATATACCTTCACATTTGCACTTTCAACAATCTTTTTGAGCCTTTTGTTGTAGCATCGGTAAGCCTTACTCTTGGTAGAGTATCCAAGAAATATTCCTTCATCACATCTTGCATCAAACTTTCTCAAATCTTCATCTCTCCTAATATAACATTTGGTTCCAAAGAATTTGAAATATTTTACTGTAGGAATTCTTCCATACCACAATTCATAGGGAGTTTTAGTACCATTACCTTTCACTTGAACTTTGTTTTGAATGTAGACAATAGTGTGAATAGCCTCTTTCCAAAAAAAACTTTTGATAGACATTCTTCCTTCATCATTGTCCTAGCAGCCTCCTGAACTGTCATGTTCTTCTTTTCTACAACTTCATCCTGCTGAAGAGTCCTAGGTGTAGACAGTTGTCTCTTTATTCCATTCTCTTCATAGAAAATGTTGAATTCATTTGATGTGAACTCACCTCCTCTATTAGACCTCAAGAATTTGATCTTCAAATCTATTTCATTCTCAACCAGTGCCTTGAAATATTTGAACTTCTCTAGGGCTTTTGGTTTATCTCTTAGAAAAGTAACCCAAGTCATTCTACAATAATCATCAATAAGCAACATGAAGTACATGTCACCTTGTAGACTTCTCACCCTTATAGGACCATAGAGATCTGTATGCACTAGATCCAACAAACTGGAAGAAAATTGTTCTTTACAGATTGAAACTTGTCCTTATCTACTTTCCCAACTGACATTCCTTACAAATTGAGTTGGAGGGTTTCACAAGTTTTGGTAAATCTCTCACAACCTGTCTTGAAATAATCTTTAGTAGACTATCAAAGTTTATATGACACATCCTTCTATGCCATAGCCAACTTTCATTTGCCCGAGCCAATAAACAATAATCATTAGTTCCTCTCAATTGATAGATGTTACCTTTTGTCTTTTTACAGGTAGCAATCACAATTCCAAAACTTTCCATGATCTTGCACCCATTATCTTTGAATTTCAAATCATATCCTTTGTCACACATTTGACCAACACTCAAAAGATTATGCTTCAAACCCTTCACATAGAAAACATTGTTAGTATTATGCTTTCCATCAAATGAAATGGATCCTTTTCCACAAATCTTACTAGCTGCATTATCTCCAAACCTAACTAGTCCTCCATCATAATTTTCCAAACTTACAAACTTACTTTTGTAACTGGTCATGTGATGTGAGCATCCACTATCAATAATCCAATCATCCTTATCTTTCTTAACCTAAACAACCAAAACACTTTCTTTTACTAGTTTTTCATCTTTCACACAACTAGCAGAATTAGTAGACATAGGATCTTTTTTAATAGAAATAAACAAGCATTCATTTGCACTAGTGTTAGCATCATCAGATTCATCATAAATCACCCCTTCATCATTAAAATCTCTAACATAATAGCATTTCTTTGGGACTTTAGGATTGCTCTCATGTTTCTTCCTATTTTTTTCAATTCTTTCAGGACCTCTGGAAGCATAATGACCTACTTTACCACAAGAGAAACATTTGAAATGTAATTTACCTTTGAACTTACTGGAACCTCTTTGCATCCTATCAACAAAGTTAGCTACAATTTCATCAAAGTCATCATCTAATTTATATTTCTCAGCTCTGGAAATCTTTTCTAAAGTACTGGCTTTGAAAGTTGATTCAACTTTTGGAAGAGCATCACCAAATTCTCTCATCTCAAAGGTTGTAAGCTTTCCAAGTAACTTACCTCTGTCAGTAGTTTTCACAATCATTAATTCTTCAATAGTAGCCACCTTGTATAGGATTTTGATAGTAATCTAAGAATTTTCATCACAACTTCTTTATCAGTGAGAGTTCCTCCCATGCCTTTTATTCCAGTGACAAGTTCATCAACTCTTTACATAAAGGTTGTTATGTTTTCATCTTCATTCATATTTAAACCCTCATATTTTACTTTTAGGCTCTATAGCTTGGTTTCTCTTACAAAATCATCTCCTTCATGCAAATTTTTTAGCTTCTCCCATACCTCATTTGTAAATTCAAGGTCCACAAATTTTGTCAACACTGAGTCACTTAAGGAACTTAACAGAGCATCCTTTGCTTTGACTTCCAACTCATATTCTTTGATATCATCTTCAGTTGTCAAACCACCTTCAGGCATGACAAATTGTGATTATGTAGCTAGCCATACTTTATAACCAAGATAGAGGAGATGGCTTTTCACCTGTACCTTCCAAAGAGCATAATTTGACCCATCAAACTGTGAAGCTTCCATCTTATAAAACATCCTAGATTTTCCTCAAGCTGTTAGACTTTCTTTCAGGGAACTTGGATCTGATACCAATTGTTGAATTGCACTAGGCAACTAAGAGGGGGAGTGCAATTAGTTGTCCTAAAACTTTTAACCAAATATGATCATCAACGTATCAAATACTTATATTCAGATATAACCATGAAAGCATTAAATGAGAAGCTCAACACAAAAGCATAAACAACACAGGAGACACCAGATTTTTACATGGAAAACCTTTGATGAAGGGGGTAAATCACAAAACTCACAACAACATAAATTGAACATAGAAAATAAAACTTTATTTTATTAATTTGGACAATTTATTATATTACAGAAGCTCAATTACAATCATAGGAATCAACCCTCCACATGTTGCAACACATTATAGCTTCTTCCCGCAAGACTCTGGAATCTTCAACATTCTACAACCCTAAATCAGCTAGGGTTTCTATTTTTCCACCTATTCTTGACTCCACACTCGCCCCCTTAACTCTACTACTAACCAGGGTTCCCAAAAATGTTTATTAATAGCCTTTTTGGTGGCCAAAAACCTAATTTTGAAATTTGCATCTCCCTCCAAAAATAGGTCAACTTTTGGGAGCCATAACTTTTGATCCGGGAGTCTGATTGATGAACCATTTTATGCGTTAGAAATCTCGCAGAGTACTCTACATACAAAGAACTTGCTCTGCTAGTTTTGGCCATTTTCGGGCCTGTACGGGGCCCATTAGTGCCTCAAACCTGAATTTGAATAATTTTCAGGCATTTTTTGGGAAATGAAAACTTCAATATCTTGCAGCTCGTAAATGATCTTCGCATGATTCCTTCACCAAAGGTCTTATATTTTTGTTATGTAACTTCTTGTAAATTTTGACTTTAATCTATGCCCAAATGCAAACTTTCTAAAAATAGCAGGTTACTATTTTTAGTAGTTTGGAAAAACTGAAAGTTCTACATCATTATTCAGGCGATTATGGAACCAAAACCACAAATTTTGAAAAGAAATGGAAAGAACAACAATAATTTTAAAACACATCTTTTTTTGGGTGATGCAAGATTGCCCTTACACCACTGGATGCTCCTGCATCAGACACCCAGGGTAATTTGAGAAGTGACCCTGTTACGTCTCAGGTGTTTGTGTGAGGAAAACCCAAACGGTCAACCTCTGCCTTAGATAACCAAGAATAATCTTCAACAAGTCTTCCTTTCCATTTCACCAAATATTCTTCATATTGCTTGTTCCGAGTACTTCTTCCCACATGGCTATCCAAGATGTCTTCTATCTCCTTCGTTGAAGTAGATGCCAGAACACTCCATTATTTTTCTATTGTTCCATCCTCTGTGCCACCCTCATGATATTTGGTTAAATCAACAATGTTGAACATAGGGGAAATATTAATCCCACTTGACAATTCTACCTTATATGTATTTCTTGAATCATGCTTCTTCAAGATTTTGCATGGTTTAAATTTCTTCATTTTCAACTTGTTTGTTCCAATTGGGAACCTTTCTTTTCTCAAGTGAACCATGAATTCATCTCCTACCTGGAACTCCTTATACCTCCTCTTCTGATCTACCTTAGCCTTGTGCTTAATATTCATTTTATTAATGTTCTTTCTCACCTCCATTCTTTAGATGTTCTGTAAAGTCTTTAGCTTCAACACTTATCTTTTCTCCTTTGTCTAGCTTCCTTAACTCAAAAGTGTTTCTTGAGCTATTGCCATATACAATCTGGAATGGTGATTTACCAGTACTCCTATTGATAGAATTGTTGTAAGCAAATTCTGCCTATGGTAAAATCAAATCCCATCCCTTGGGCTTATCTCCTACTAAGCATCATAGCAGGTTACCCAAACTCCTATTCACCACTTCCATCTGTCCATTAGTCTATGGATGATGTGCAAAACTAAACTTCAAATCTGTCTTCAACTTCTTCCATAATGTCCTCCAGAAATAACCAACAAACTTGGTATCTTGATATGAAACTATGCTCTTTGGTAGACCATGTAATCTCACCACCTCCCTGAAAAATAATTCAGCAATATGAACAACATCATTAGTCTTCCTGCAAGGAATAAAATGTGCCATTTTCAAGAATCTGTCTACCACCACAAAAATGGAATCATGTCCTCTTTGTGTCCTTGGTAAACCAAGAACAAAATCCATACTAATATCATCCCATGGCTTCTTTGGTATAGGTAATGGTTGATATAGACCTGTGTTCTGACTTGCTCCCTTTGCCATCTGACATACTCTGTAACTCTGCACAAATTTCCTCACATCCTACTACAACTATGGCCAATAATAATTTTCACCAACAATAGAAATGGTCTTATCTCTACCAAAGTGTCTGACCAATCCTCCACTATGCTTCTCCTTAATCAAGTTCTCTCTCATGGAACTCCTTGGAATGCACAACTGGCTTCCTCTAAACAACACGCCATCTTGGATTATGAAATCCAACCATTTTGTCCTGTCCAAAGTAACAGGTTCCAAACAAGCTTTCTAGGCCTATACAAAATATGGATCTTCAGGATACAAACTTTTGAGCTCATCAAACCCAACAACCTCTATCTTCATTTCTGTCAACAAATTTTGCCTTCTGCTCAAGGCATTTGCAACTCTGTTGGACTTCCCACTCCTGTGCTTCAAAACAAAAGTATAGCTCTATAAAAACTCAACCCATTTTAAGTGCCTTTGGTTCAACTTCCCTTGACTATTAAGATACTACAAAGCCTAATGATCAGTATATAAAACAAACTCTTTTGGCAACAAATAATGTCTCCATTTCTTTAAAGCCTGAACTATTGCATAAAATTCCTACTCATAAACAAAATTCTTTTTCTTGGCATCATTAAGCTTCTCGCTAGAATAGGTAATGGGCTTACCTTATTGGCTCAAAACAGCTCCTATACCACTACCACTAGCATCACAATCTACTTAAAATACATTATTGAAATTTGGAAGTGCCAAAACAAGTTGTTATATGACTTTCAGCTTTAATGTATCAAAGCTCTTGTCTGCTCCTTTAGTCCATCTAAACTCTTTTCTATCCCCTCTCATTGTCTCGGTTAGGGGTGCACAAATGCTACTAAAATTTCTGATAAACTTTCTGTAAAAACTTACCAAACCATGAAAAGATCTTACCTCCGTTGCACTCCTTGGTGTAGGCTGTTGCAAGTATGAGATGAACCAGTGTTGTCATTGATGTCAACATACTCATATTGCATTAAAAAGAAGGATTTGATGACCAGTGTGCTGAGGATATTGAGAAAATTAGCCTCAGTCAGGAACAGTGAAGAACAGTGATGAGAAGAAGACAAATGTATTGTATAGGATGTGAACTAGAGGATGCGGATTAAAGGGTTTATAGATATGAGTCTTGAGATGCTTCAGTTAAGATTTCAGAGGTCTGCATGAAGATCGGAAGGAGTTGTGGCTGTCGGTGTGGAACCGGTTCCGGCAAGTGTTCAGAGGTGACAGAGGATCACAGAAAGGTCCGGTGAGGTTTGAAATTGTATAATCCTAATCTACAGATTGGAAGGAGTGTTTGGGATGTCCTTGTGATGTTTCATCTAGAGCTGCGTATGATTTGGAGGTCCGGAAGTACCTTTTGCATTGTGACAATGGCGACAGACTGTGTTCTTGAAGTTCCAGATCAGGAAGAGAAGAGATTCCAGTATGTAGAGAAAGTGCGGATGTACCTGGTCATTCAGGCAAGCTTGTGAAGGTTCTTGGATCATGTTGAGGTTGTGTTGTTGGTCCGCATTGATAGTAGAGCACAGAATTGAAGATATTCTTCGGGATGAAGTTCTTGTTCCGACTAGCCGACCGGATGAGTTGTTTATTCTGTGAATGTTCTTGTGGTGGCTGACCGGATGTGTTATTCATCTTGCGGATATTCTTATGGTTGATTGCTAACTTAGATGATTGTTCCTAAGTCGATGTCTTGTATAAATAAAGGTTTGTGAGTTCATTTTGAAGTGTGGATTGTGTGGATGAGAGTGGTGTAGCGAAGAGAAGTGTGAAAGGCAGAGCAGAGGTTTTGGGCTTAAATGGAACTGATCCAGACATGGTAAATATGTCATTCTCAGGTTCAAGACTGTGATTCTTATCACTTTGTAGATAGTGTGTCTCCTTGTAGGCAGTGGGCCTCTTTGTGAGCAGTGTGCTCGGGCAGTGAGCCCTAATTGGCAAGTGCCATTCCTTTTCTTATTCTTTTAATAGAGAATAATCCTTGGGTTAATCACCCCGTGGTTTTTTCCCTTAACCGGGTTTTCCACGTCAAAATCTTGGTGTTTAATGTGTTGATGTTTATCTACTCTTGAGCTTGTGCATTTTACTTTCATGGATGATTAATTGATATGCTGTTAACTAACAAGATGAATCAAGTGTTTGAAAAAGATAAGAAAGATTTTATACAACTGATTCACCCCCCCTCTCAGTTGTATGCCCTAGAGTCAACAATCGGTATCAGAGCCAAGTTCCTCTGAAAGGAGCTTAACCGCTTGAGGAGATCCAGGATGTCGTCATACAAAAAGGATAGTCCGAAGTTTGATGGAACCAATTTCACTCTCTGGAAGGGTCGCATGAAATGTCACTTGGAATGTATGGGAAAAGCATACTTGGCCATGGTTTCAAAACCATATGTACCTCCACAAGGTGGTCCGACAACTCTGAATGAAATCACAGATGCTAAAAACAATCTGCGGACCAAGGAAGCTCTTCTAAGCGCATTGAATGACTCAGATCTCTCAAATGTTATTGACCTACCAACTGCATATGAGATCCTGACTAAACTGGAACTTCTGTATGAGGGAGATGAGTTTGTCAAGAGTGCAAGGTTGCAAAGTCTAAAAGGGAAATTTGAAAGATTGAAGATGAGAGATGATGAAAACATCACTACTTTTATGCCAAGAGTGAATGAACTTGTGTGTGGAATTAGAAATGCTGGTGGAACTTTGGATGAAAATGAGATTGTTTGCAAAATCCTCAGATCCCTTCCTACTGCCTACAAAATCAAAGTTGCTGCAATTGATGAATTCAGAGCCCACACAACTGTCACAAGAGAACAATTGGCTGGCAAGCTAGCTGCATTTGAAATGACCGAGTTTGGAGATTATCCTCCCAAGACTGAATCTGCTTTCAAAGCCAGTGCCTATGTGAAAGGTAAACAGAGATTTGATCCGGGAGAAAACTCTTCAAGGAAGATGTCATGGTATGATCAAGCAAGAAGAGACATGGAAGAAGAAGAAGCAGAAATAGCTCAACTTGAAGCCCTCATTGCAAAAAGACTACTAAGAGGATCCGATAAGTATGAAGGAAAACTGCCCTTTAAGTGCTTTAACTACAATAAGATTGGTCATTTTGCTTCAAGATGTCCGGAAAGATCTGCAAGGACTAATACCAACAGACAAAGGCTTCAAAAAAACTGCTATTATGTTCATGAAGAAGATGACAATGAAGGAGTAACAGATGATGAATCAGAACTAGGAAGCAAATCTAGAAATGAATGGGTGTTTATTGCCATCAAGGAAGAAGATTCAATACTCTCTAAATCTGTCAATCACAAAGTTGTTGAAAAAGCTTTGGCTGCTCAAGTGGAAGAAAAGGATTATTGGGTTATTGACAATGGATTTTCTCACCATATGACTGGTGATAAGGATAAGTTCTTGGATTTGGAAAGGTATGAAGGAGGAATGGTAAAGTTTGGTGACAATTCTGCTGGCAGAATCAGAGGTAGGGGAACTATTTCCTTTGATGGAAAGAGCAAAATAGGTAATGTACTATATGTTGAAGGATTGAAGCACAATCTTCTCAATGTTGGTCAGTTAGTAGACAAAGGCTATGATCTCCGATTTAAGAATGGAAAATGTAGAATCTTTACAAGCTCTGGAACTGAAATTGCATCCGGTACTCAGACAAAAGGTAATATCTTTCATTTGGTTGGTTTAAATAAAAGTTGTCTGTTTGTTCAAATTGATCAGAGTTGGTTATGGCATAGAAGAATGTGTCATGTAAATTTTGATAACATCATCAAGATAAGCAATACTCAGGCTATAAGAGATCTTCCAAAATTGATGAAACCTACAAATAGTTTGTGCAAAGAATGTCAGCTAGGTAAACAAAGTAGAGTCTCCTTCAAAAGCAAAGATCAGTCCTCTACCAGATTGTTGGAATTGATACATACTGATCTCTGTGGTCTGACAAGAATCAAGAGTCTGCAAGGTGATAGATATTTCATGTTGTTAATAGATGACCATTCCCGGATGATGTGGGTTACCTTCCTAAAAGAAAAATCAGAAGCATTTGAGAAGTTTAAAATCTTCAAAGCTATGGTAGAGAATCAAACCGGATTGAAACTGAAGTGTCTAAGGTCTGATAGAGGTGGTGAATTTACATCTGGTGAGTTCATTGACTTTTGTGAGAAGCAGGGTATAAGGAGACAATTGTCTACTCCTAGGACTCCACAGCAGAATGGAGTAGTTGAAAGAAAGAACCGGACCATCCAGGAAGCTGCCAGGACAATGATGTTGGAAGCAAATGTTTCTCAGATGTTCTGGAAAGAAGCTATCAGCACTGCAGTCTACACTCTAAATCGAGTTCAAATCAGAAACAATACCGGTAAGACCCCCTATGAACTCTGGTTTGGCATCACTCCTACTATGAAATACTTTAGAGTATTTGGTAGCAAGTGTTATATTAAAAGAGATGAAGATATAGGAAAGTTTGATGCTAGAAGTGATGAAGGAATTTTCTTGGGTTACTCCACTCAAAGCAAAGCATACCAGTGTTACAATAAGAGACTGAGGAAGATGATAGAAAGCACTAATGTGAAAGTTGATGAAGGAATTGAGAAGCCCTCAAGATTTTATGAGTTTGATGAAGATGACCAAGATGGTGTTCAGGTTCAAGGAACTCAATCCTCTCCGGTAAGTTAGAGTCAGCCTGATCTGGTAAATCAGGAAGAAGAGATAGCTTTGAATGAGCCTGATCAAGAAGCAGCAGTGCAGGATACTCCCAAAATTCCTAGGTATGTAACACTGAACCACTCTAAAGATCAGATCATAAGTGACAGAAGCAAAGGTGTGCAAACTAGAAGGAATGTTGCTCAATATCAGGATGAATGTTGTCTGATTTCAAAGATTGAGCCTAAAATAGTAAATGAAGCCTGCAATGATGAAAACTGGACCAAAGCAATGAAAGATGAATTAATGCAAATTGAGAAAAATCATACTTGGGATCTTGTTCCCAGACCTAGAGACAGGAATGTGATTGGAACCAAATGGGTCTTCCAGAACAAATTAAATGAAGCTGGTGAAGTAATCAGAAACAAAGCTAGATTGGTCTGCAAAGGCTACTCTCAAATAGAAGGAATTGATTTTGAAGAGACCTTTGCTCTGGTGGCAAGAATTGAAGCAGTCAGATTATTTCTTGCATTTGCTGCCTTTAAAGACTTCAAGGTATATTAGATGGATGTCAAGTCTGCCTTCCTAAATGGTGATCTGGAAGAAGAAGTTTACATTGAACAACCGGATGGATTTCAATTGTCTGACAATGATAATATGGTCTGCAAGTTAAAAAAAGCATTGTATGGATTAAAACAAGCCCCAAGAGCTTGGTATGAAAGGTTGGATAAGCATCTTGTGCAAATTGGATTTAGCAAAGGTACTGCTGACAGTAACTTATATTTCAAAATTGATCATGAAAATATTTTGATTGTTGAAGTGTTTGTGGATGATATCATTTTTGGAGGAAGAGATAGTATGTGCAAAACTTTTGCAAATCAGATGAAAAGTGAGTTTGAAATGTCTATGCTTGGTGAAATGAATTTCTTCTTGGGTCTACAAATTACTCAAACAAAGAAAGGGATCTTCATTTCTCAGACCAAATATGTGAAAGAATTGTTAAGGAAATTTGGTATGGAAGATTCAAAGCCAATGAACACTCCCATGGCAACCGGATGTAAGTTGAGCAAAGATGATGACTCTCCAAAGGTAGATCAGACAAAGTATAGATCAATGATTGGTGGATTGTTGTATCTCACTCAGACCAGACCAGATATAATGTAGGTTGTTGGTGTTGTGGCAAGATTTCAGGCTGATCCTAGAGAATCTCATGTTATGGCAATCAAAAGAATTTTTAGGTACTTGAAAGGAACAACTGAGTATGGTCTATGGTACCCTAGAGATCTAGATTTCTCTCTTCATGCTTACATAGATGCATATTGGGCAGGAGATGTGGATGACCGGAAGAGCACCAGTGGTGGAGCATTCTTTTTGGGGAAGAGATTGGTCTCTTGGCTAAGCAAGAAACAAGATGCAATATCTCTGTCTACAACTGAAGCAGAATACATTGCAGCAGCAGGTAGTTGCACTCAAATCTTATGGATGAAGCAGATGCTAAGAGACATTAAAGTTGAAAATGAGGAGCCTATCACAATTTTATGTGATAATTCAAGTGCAATTAATATTTCCAAGAATCCGGAATTGCACTCTAAGACTAAGCACATATCTATCAAATTTCACTTTTTGAGAGAACAAGTGAACAAGGAAGAAGTCAGGTTGGAGTCTGTTCCCTCCAAGGATCAGATTGCAGATATCTTTACTAAACCTCTTCCCAAGGACTCTTTTGAATATCTCCGGGAGAAGTTAGGGGTCATGGCCCCTCCGGTGATGAACTAGGATGCACTGATGTGCATCAGTCCGGTGGATATCACAGTCATATCTTGTGATCCAGATTGATGATGGGGAGCTGTTACTAAGGGGGAGTAGCTGGTATGACTCTGATGTGTTAAAATTGCAAGTATGAGCCCTTTGCCATTGATGTCAAAGGGGGAGAGAAGACATGTGAAAAACAAGTAGCTGATGATCAAAGGGGGAGCAGTAAATGAGGAGAAGACATGTTGTTGATAGGGGGAGCTATGACAGAAAGGAGAAGTTCTTGTCTTGATGGTTTTTCACATCATATGTTGCCATCAATGACAAAGGGGGAGATTGTTGCAAGTATGAGGTGAACCAGTGTTGTCATTGATGTCAACATACTCATATTGCATTAACAAGAAGGATTCAATGACCAGTGTGCTGAGGATATTGAGAAAATTAGCCTCAGTCAGGAACAGTGAAGAACAGTGATGAGAAGAAGACAAATGTATTGTATAGGATGTGAACTGGAGGATGCAGATTAGAGGGTTTGTAGATATGAGTCTTGAGATGCTTCAGTTAAGATTTCAAGGGTCCACATGAAGATCGGAAGGAGTGTGGCTGTCGATGTGGAACCAGTTCCGGCAAGTGTTCAGAGGTGACAAAGGATCACAGAAAGGTCCAGTGAGGTCCGAAATTGTATAATCCTAATCTGCAGATTGGAAGGAGTGTTTGGGATGTCCTTGTGATGTGTCATCTCAAGCTGTGTATGATTTGGAGGTCCGGAAGTAACTTTTGCATTGTGACAGTGGCAACAGACTGTTTTCTTGAAGTTCCAGATCAGGAAGAGAAGAGATTCCAGTACGTAGAGAAAGTGCGGATGTACCTGGTCATTCAGGCAGGCTTGTGAAGGTTCTTGGATCATGTTGAGGTTGTTTTGTTGGTCCGCATTGATAGTAGAGCCCAGATTTGAAGATATTCTTCTAGATGAAGTTCTTGTTCTGACTAGACGACCGGATGAGTTATTCATCCTGCGAATGTTCTTGTGGTGGCTGACTGGATGTGTTATTCATCTTGCGGATATTCTTATGGTTGATTCCCGACTTAGATGATTGTTCTTAAGTTGATGTCTTGTATAAATAAAGGTTTGTAAGTTCATTTTGAAGTGTGGATTGTGTGGATGAGAGTGGTGTAGCGAAGAGAAGTGCGAAAGGTAGAGCAGAGGTTTTGGGCTTAAATAGAATTGATCTGGACATGGTAAAGATGTCATTCTCAGGTTCAAGACTATGATTCTTATCACTTTGTAGATAGTGTGTCTCCTTATAGGCAGTGGGCCTCTTTGTGAGCAGTGTGCTCGGGCAGTGAGCCCTAATTGGCAAGTGCCATTCCTTTTATTATTCTTTTAACAGAGAATAATCCTTGGGTTAATCACCTCGTGGTTTTTTCCCTTAACCGGGTTTTCCACGTCAAAATCTTGGTGTTCAATGTGTTGATGTTTATCTACTCTTGAGCTTGTGCGTTTTACTTTCATGGATGATTAATTGATATGCTGTTAACTAACAAGACGAATCAAGTGTTTGAAAAAGATAAGCAAGATTTTATACAACTGATTCACCCCCCCCTCTCAGTTGTATGCCCTAGAGTCAACATAGGCCATTCAATGATAGCCCTTACTTTTTCTGGGTCTATTTTAAGACTTTCCTCTGAGACAACAAATCCCAGGTATACCAACTCCTTCTTCGTAAAACTACATTTCTTCAAATTAATTAGCAACTTCTCCTCCCTTTGCTTCTCTAGAACTCTTTTGATATGCATCAGATGCTCATCTCAAGTCTTACTAAAAATCAAAATATCATCCAAATAAACAATAACAAAACTTCCCAAAAATTCTTTTAGTACCTCATTCATGAGCCGCATGAATGTGCTCGGTGTATTGGTTAGCCCAAATGGCATGACTAACCACTCATACAAACCTTCCTTTGTCTTGAAGGCTATCTTCCATTCATCTCCTTCTCTGATACGGATCTGGTGATACCCACTCTTCAGGTCAATTTTTGTGAAGTACTTGGCTCTACTCAAATAATCCATGATGTCATCCATTCTTGGCAATGGAAATCTATACTTGATCATTATCTTATTGATGGCTCGAGAGTCTGTACACATCCTCCATTCTCCATCCTTCTTTGCTGCTAGTACTGTAGGTACCGCACATGGACTTAGGCTCTCCCTTATCAGTCCCTTCCTCAACAACTCCTAAACTTGTCTGTTCAGCTCTTCATTCTCTGCAGGAGTCATTCTATGGGCTACCTTGTTTGGTAAACTAGCTCTTGGTATCAAATCCATTTGATGACTTATTTTCCTTACTGGTGGTAAACCTTCTAGTACATTATCAGAGATAATGTCCCAGAACTCTTCCAATATATCTGAAACTTCTGCTGGTACATCTTCATAGTTCTCTTAACTAATCTTAGAAATCAATGCAAAGTAATGACACTCATACTTCATACCCTCCAAAAATTTCCTACCATCTACCAAGAAAATTCTGGCAGGACTACATACCTTTTCTTCCACCTCATTCAAGGGCTTCAACTTATGACGAACTACATCCTTTGTTAGGGAATATGTGTTTGCACGGCCATCATGGACATCACTCCTATCATATTGCCACGGCCTCCCCAATAGCATATGACATGCATCCATTGGTATGATATCACACAACACCTCATCATGGTAGTCACCAATCTTGAACTTCACCAAACACTGCTCGTAAACCAAAGCTCTATGGTCCTTCTGCAACCATGCAATCCAATATGGATGTGGATGCTTTCTTCTTGTCAACTTCAACTTGTCAACCATATCCTCTGAAACAAGATTATTAGTGCTTCCACTATCAATAATAATATCACAACACTTACCTTCACATTTACACCTTGTGCGGAATAAACTCTTTCTCTGATTGGGTTCTTTCTCCTCATTCAATAAGGTTCTTCTGACAACTAGGGTTTCTCCCCTTTCAACATCTTCAGAATGCTCAGAATGTGCATCTTCATCTACATGTGCAACTCGTGCATTGCCTTCAGGTCTTCTATTTGTCCTTCCTTGATGTTGCAGACACTCATATGCTTGATGCCTTTCTTCTCCACATTGGAAACAAGTTCCTCTGAAACCTCCTCTTCTGAGTCCTTGCCTAGGTCTACCCCTTCCTCTTCCTCTTTGCTCACCATTGTTCTGGTCACGAGGGCGGTAGGCGTTATCCCCTCTCTGATTTTGACTAGTGCCAGCTTCTTCATTTTTCTTTTGATCTTCATTACAGCCTCCATAGGGCCTTCCACTAGTCCTTTCGCCTTGACCTCTTCCCTTTGCTTGCTATCAAATCTTTTATTCAGCTTCTCTTCCACCTTCAGGGAAAACTGGTATGCATCTTCTATGGTGGTCATTCTGACTAGGCACAACTCCTCTTGAATACTCGGCCTCAACCCATTAATGTAACAGGCTACCTTCTCCTTGCTGGGCTCTACATGACTAGTTCTGATAGTAATCTTATAAAATTCTTTTGTATACTCCTTAATAGACTTGTTACCTTGCTTCAATCCTTGCAGTTTCTTCAGCAACTCCATCTCATAGTCCATAGGAATGAACTGCTTCTTCAGTTTCTCCACCATCCAATCCCATTTGGTGATCTTTCCTTTTCCTCTTCTGTTCCTCTCTAACTGGACCTCCTTCCACCAAATATTGGCATGGCCCTTTAATTTTGTTTTTACTAACTTGACTTGATCTGGGTCTTCTACATCTTCATACTTGAAGTATTCCTCCATGTCATTGATCCAATCAATAAGCTGTTCTGGATTCAAATCTCTAGAGTATGTAGAAACTTCAATCCTGGGCCTCTTTCTGATCTTTGAAATGGCCCTCAACAACCTAACTTCTGCAAGATTTCCTGTAGCTTCTTGTTCATCCTTAGATAGCTCTTCTTCAACTTCATCTTCACTTTCTTCTCTTGTTCTTATCTCAAACCCTCTTCACAGCTCCTCTTGCAATGCATCAATTTGCCTTTGCAGGGCTCTAAAACCATCTTCTATCAAAGCATTCCTCCCACTATGATTTCTTAGTGGAGGCATCTTGATCTCTGTAGCAAACCTACAACCTCAGGGCCTAGTGCAAACTGCCTCACGGTCAGCGATCTGTCTACACACTCAGGAACCCTTGCTCTGATACCACTTGATGAAGGGGGTAAATCACAAAACTCACAACAACATAAATTGAACATAGAAAATAGAACTTTCTTTTATTGATTTGGACAACTTATTATATTATAGAAGCTCAATTACAATTAGAGGAATCAACCCTCCACATGCTGCAACACATTACAGCTTCCTCCTGCAAGACTTTGGAATCTTCAGCCTTCTGCAACCCTAAATCAGCTAAGGTTTCTATTTTCCCACCTATTCTTGACTCCACACTCACCCCTTGAACTCTACTACTACCCATGGTTCCCAAAAATGGTTAATAATAGCCTTTTTGGCGGCCAACAACCTAATTTCAAAATTTGCATCTCCCTCCAAAAATAGGTCAACTTCCGGGAGCCATAACTTTTGCTTTGGGAGTCCGATTGATGAACCATTTTATACCTCAGAAAGATCACGGAGTGCTCTATGCACTCACAACCTGCTCTTCTAGTTTTTGCCATTTTCTGGCATGTACGAGGCCATTTAGTGCCTCAAACCTAAATTTGAATAATTTTCAGGCATTTTTCAGGAAACAGAAACTTTAATATCTTTTAGCTCGCAAATGATCTTCGCATGATTCCTTTGCCAAAGGTCTTATATTTCTATTATGTAACTTCCTATAAATTTTGACTTCAATCCATGCCTAAATGCAAACTTTCTAAAAATAGCATGTTACTATTTTTAGCAGTTTGGAAAAACTGAAAGTTCTACATCATTATTCAGGCGATTATAGAACCAGAACCACAAATTTTGAAAACAACTAGAAAGAACAACAACAATTTTGAAACACATCCTTTTTTGGGTGATGTAAGATTTCCCTTACACCATTGGATGCTCCTGCATCAACCTTAAAAGGGAAAAACCACGATGGGTGTTAGCCCACAGAAATATATAAGTTATATCAATACCAAAAAATAGAGGCTCACTGCCTACAAGGCTCACTACCCAAATTGCTCACTACAAAGAAAGGCTCACTGCCAAAAGGGTTGAACTCAGATAACACCATCTACTTTACGCCAAGGTTCAGTTCCATTGAAGCACAAACACCTCTACTCTAATCTACTACTTTACTTCACTTTATTTTTGCATCTTTGCATTTGGATACTTTTTCATGACTCAATTACAAGCATTTATACACTACATCAACCTTTGAATGATCATCAAGGTCAGCATTACAATCAGCAACCATTCGAACAATCTCCAAGGTCAGCATTATGATCATACATAAAATAGGTTTGGACCTAATACAAATTTGGCTAAGGAAAAGATGTAAGAATGTATGCAGCTCATGCCACGCCTTAGCTGGGACTCAAAAACAATCTTCCAGGCTATGACACACTATCACAATCTTTGATACATCTTTACAAGTGATGAATTCAACCAGGTTGGCCAAGACTGATGTTAACACAAGTATTCTCAAGAACACGCTTCATGCACAAATTGAATTACACCTTGTAGACTAGTCCAAATGTAAGAGCATGATCAGGAGACATCCACAAGCACATTATAATCACTAGGAACAACTGCATAATCTCTAACAACTCTATCAACAAGATTCTTCAAACCAGAGCACAAGAACAACACTGCTAGCCACTGTCATGAGTAAAAGATAGCTTGCGGACCACCAAATCATGAACCATTACACTTGAAGGCATTTAACATCATTACAGACTTACGTCTAAAATTGCAAACCAAAATACTTCAATGCAGAGGAATGTGGAGCAAAAAACTTTCTCCCTATCACCACCAAACACAGAGAAAAAGTTGTTTTCACTTTGGTGAACATATCTCACTCAATTCTTCATATTGGAGGCTCAAACTCATAATATATTATCTTCAGATAGGCTTCTAGATAACTTCCTATCTACAAGTAAATATACTCATTCTACAAGAAATGCAAAGCATTCTTCTGGACTATTCTTCTGCATGTAATGCACTATTTCTAATGCAACACATTTTTATCACCAGAGGGGCTAATTTTCTCATTATCCTCAACAAAGTAAGACCACAGTCGACACCAATGACATTATAGATATGTTGACAGTAATGACAACACTGATTAGGTACATACTTGCAATAGAACCATGGCTGCTCCCAAGCCTCATGGAGGATATTTTGGCCAAAAATGGCCCCATTGGTACTATGAAACCTTTAAAACTTGAGGGCCTGCAAGACAAATGAGAACAATCATCAAGTTGATTCCAAAGGACATAATGGCATGACCCTTCAAGAAAACATGACCCTTCAAGCATAAATAAGAGTCATACCATGCTAGGTTAGGGATGCATAAGGAGTATGCCTACCTTAATTTTATTCCAAAACTAACTGCATAAGGATTATGCCTACCTCCATTATACTCAAATCATACATGCAAATTTAATTGCACTATTTAGCCAAAATTAGTACACCAACATGATGAAATGAGACAATACCATCAAAATCTCCCCACATATGCCAAGAAACTAGGTGAAAACATGAAACACATCCTCAATCTAGAGAAGTCCCTTCAAGAAAACATAATGGCATGAGAAAATAGTTAAATTAGTTTGATCAAATGAAGCTAATCAACCAAGACCAAGGAGCACATACAAGAAGGTAAGAAAAACGTCAAAAATATAGAAGGTGAAATGAGGATAGAAAAGAAAAATGCAATCAAATAAAAAATAATAATAACTGTACACATAACATATCTTTGTGTCATTCCACTAATTCAATCTAATGAACAATTTGGATCTACTCTTCTCTTTATGGTGTCAAGTGTTGCTTCATGGTCAAACTCACAACTTTCCACAAGTTTATATTTAATAGTCTACCCCCATATTATATCAAATAAACATTTAATGCTAGAAAATGGTTAGAATAATGAAGAATCTTTCTATGTGTGTCGAAGTCCTCAAACAATGACACATAAGACTTCTTCACTAAATACCTTCTAAGCCATGTTCCAATAACAACCACTGATCCTGTAGGATACTTGATATTTTCTCCATCTATGATAGGGGTTGTCAATTTCTTTTTTTTCTCAACATAATGACATAAATAATAATCCATTCCCTCATCATTATCTTCATCTGGAATAATTGCATATACATGGCCTACATTAAATTGCACAAAAAATATTAAAATTTAATAAATGATAAAAAATACATCATAATCTAAAATATATATTAATTTTCATTAGGTAATATATTACCTGGTTCAACTAGATTTGAAATATGGTCAAAGTCAATTGATGATTCCAACTGCATGAGTTGTAGTGCTTTTGGAAGTTGATACGTCTAAAGTGGGCTTAAAGATCTAGCACACCATTCATTGATCCATTCTTCTGACTCACAATCATTCTAAGAAAAATCCATACACAATGAACAAAAACATACCATCTGCCTCAAATAAATAGTCCATGAAACTACATTTGAGCTTGTAAAATAGTGGAACTCACTTGATCTTGTCATTGAACAACAATCTTCATGTTTTGCAATGTTAGCTTCTTCTATCAACTAAAAGAATATACAAACTATAGACTTACCTTCATTACCTGGATCCATCGTAGAGTTGCACCATTTGACAATGGATGTTGCATCTGTCAACTTTGCATTGTCTTTGTACTTCAATTCTTCTCATGCTAAGGCTCTTTTAATACATTCTCTAGAACCATCATGCTCCCCTTTTCCATGCCAAACCTCAAAGAAATTCCATATATGTTGAAAACCACTGAATATATGCATCCTACTCAACCAATAGAACATTCACGAATTCTTAAATTGTGATGCACAATTATCTGACCATATGATATGCTGATCAAACATGATGTTCTTACTACTCAAATGGCCATAGAACATTTGAAAGCAACCATGCACAAACTCTATAGAATGTGTGCAATCATCACTAATATAAAAATGATACTCCCTTAATATACTTTTGTCTTCCTCTGTACTGTCGTGTGCATGAATGGATGCTATATGCACAAATATATCAACCTAAGTAGAGTTGTAGTACTGTGATTAAACCTCATTTTGTGGTTGTAGTGTATAATTCTTTGCAAAGTCCACAATTGACACAATTGTAAGAAGAGGAAATATTTCCTTGCATAACTTGAATTGTAAGTCCAACATCAAGCTCTGTGTGTATGCCTTGCATACGCATAAACTATATTTTCTTGAAAAATATGCATAAATGTAGATACTAATATTTCTTCACTAACGAATTCACACCTTTTTTCTTCTCTACCATCTTTTAGACTATATGCCAATATCTTATATTTTCCAAAATTTACTAATTCATTTCCAACTACATATGCATTCTCCATGTGTACACAAGTTCTCAAACATTGCAAACCAACACAATTATCACATGTTCCATCCAAACATGACATCTTATAAAACATTTGTCCATCTACTATTTCATAAAATATGCTTGAAATTAAATGTCTTTCTGATTTAGGTGGATCCTCTATCATACACTCTTGAAAAACATCGTTAGTATGTAAAGATACACATATTTGTTGATAAACATCATAATGCATAGAAAATTTCATGTGAACTCTACAACAACAAGTGCATGTGTGACTTATTTTGACATAAAAAGGTTTTTCCATTTCAAAATACCTTTGACTAATTTGAATTTTAGGATAACCAACTACAAATCTAGAGAAAATTTGTGTTTGAGTCATATCTAAAAATGCTTTGGATGTGGCTCACAGTTATGACAACCAATTCTCCTTCTTACAACATCCCTTTTATTAGGAGATACCCTTGTGTTATTTCTCCAAAATTTGTCATGTAGGGATCTTAAGGCTTCAACTATGGCTTTATCTTTTTGTGGGAGTCTACAAGAAAATGCCCATAGTTCATTGCTATTCGGGTCCTCAATTCTTTCACGCCTCCTAATGCTTTCATCAATATTTTTCTACTTATCTTTAATGCTTGACTTGTTTTTCTTATCGAGCAAGATTTATTTTTTTAATTTCTCACAATAGTGGATGTAATGACACGTCATGTAGCATTACTAACTTTTGTGCATGAGGTGGAACCAATCATATTATATGCATTGACTAGATTTATTACAATAGATTTTTCACTATTAGCACTTGATGTTCTCAACCCACAAATCTTCATGATTGGCCTAAACTTAACATTTCTCATCATCTCAACAAAAAATTGACATCTTTTGGTTTTACTTATGTTTTCAAAAAACAAGTTCCATATCTTATTCACATTTCTTATACAAGTATGCTCAAGAATCTTGTCAACCATCGGTTTTAGAATATTCTCATCAACCTCAATAAAAAACATAGGCTTTCTACACAAAATTCTAGGAGGTGTTCTTATTGGAAAACTTGAATCATAACATAATTTTGGTCACTCAACACTTAATCAATTGGTGTATCATCTACTACAACATTTGTGAATGCACCATCATTTTCAATTGGAGATTGAATATTTTCTACAATATCAATTTGAGATGGCAAAGATGACATACCTTCAACTCCACATTTGATTTCTTACTTGCACGATGTTTTTTCATTTGTTCCCTTTATTTCTCCAATTCCTTCTCTCTCTTCAATGCTTCATAATCCAATTCAATTGACAAAGAGGGTTGACCTTCATTTGTGGAGTTCAATTTCTTATTGTCACTAAGTTATTTCATTTGTTCTCTTTTCTTCGCATTCTTGGCTTCATGCTCCTCGGATGTTAGAGTTTTTTCTTGTTTCCTTGGCATTCTATTGAATTCTATATCACTCTAAAACAATGGTCAAAAGAACACAAAAAATATCTCATAATTTATCAAGTTATAATAGAAAACATGCACAATTACAATGTTTTTTGTCAATGTAAAACAAAAAACTAGTTAATTTGTTCAATCTAGTGTTGCAATCCCTCAAAACATGAGAAAAATATTTTCCAATATCAAATTTGAATTTAAAACATGCAATTGGAATTTTGTGCATCAAAATAAGAACAACAAGCACATTAATTTTGTCAACTAATGATGGGAGAGCCTAAAAAGAATTACAAGTCTCTATCAATGTCAGAAAAAGCATAAAACAGGGAATAAAATAGAGCATGCTCACCAAAAGTCATATGACATGCCTTTTCCAAGTCATTAGTCATCATTTTAACTACTTCAAAATGCACTCGTGCTATAGCATAAGTGTGTTTTAAACTACCTAAAATGTTAACTCCTTCTCTCTCTCCCTTTCTATCTCTCCCTAAACCCTAAACCCTAAACCCTAACCCCTAAACCCTATCTCTATCATCTGTCTACCTCTCAACCTCTCTCCCTATGTCTCTAGACATCTCCCTCTCTCTCTCTCTCTCCCCCTTTCTATCTCTCCCTAAACCATAAATCCTAACCCCTAAACCCTAAACTCTATCTTCCTATCTCTACCCTATCTCCCTATCTCTATCCACTACAACAAATCCCTATGATTAGCTTCCTTTTTTGCTTCCACCCACTATTTTAATGTATTTTTCTCCAATTTTTTGAAAAAATTGATGCTATTTATCAGGATAGCACTATTTTTGGCATTTTATGCACCGATCAAATCAAGTAGGCACTAATTCAAGCGCTAATTAGCAACTACTTGAGCACCCAATTTAGCACCTACTTGAGTGCCTAATTTGGCACCCAATTTATCACCTACTTTAGTGCCTAATTTAGCACCTACTTTATGCTTGATTTAGCACCTGATTTAGCGCTTGATTTAGTGCCTAACATAGCGCATAGGTTAGCAACTAATTTAGAGCCTAATTTATGGTTACTTGGGTTTAGGAGTATTATTTAGGGTTTAGGGTTTATGGTTTAGGGTTTAGGGTTTAGAGAGAGATAGAGGACCAATAGGGAGATATAGAGGAGATTGAGAGGAGAGATAGGAAGATAGAGAGTGAGGGATATGGCTAGAGAGATAGGGAGAGAGATTGAGAGGCAGAGGGACAAAGGTGATAGGGAGAGAGGGGAGAGATAGGGAGATAGAGGTTTATGGTTACTTGGGATCAGGGTTTAGGGGTTAGGGTTTCAGGTTTAGGGTTTAGGGTTTATAGAGAGAGGGATGATAGGGAGATCTAGAGGAGACTGTGGAGAGAGATAGGGAGATAGAGAATGAGGCACATGGCTAGGGACATAGGGAGAGAGATTATTGAGAGGTAGAGGGATGATAGAGATAGGGAGATAGGGGAGAGATGGGGAGATAGATGTTTAGAGTTTCTTGGATTTAGGGTTTAGGGGTTTGGGGTTTAGGGTTGCTTGGGTTTGGAGATAGTTAGATAGAGAGAGAGAGAGAGAGAGAGAGAGAGAGAGAGGGGGGGGGAGAGAGATAGGGAGATATACAATGAGTGAGATATCCAGAGAGATAGGGAGAAGGATTGAGAGGTAGAGGGATGATAGAGATAGGGAGATAGGGGTTTAGGTTTTCTCAGGTTTAGGGTTTAGGGGTTAAGGTTTAGGAGAATTATTTAGGGTTTAAAGTTAATTAGTGTTTAGAGGTTTAGGTTTTAGTGTTTAGAGAGAGAGGACCAATAGGGAGATATAGAGAGTGAGGTACATGGCCAGGGACATAGAATGAAGACAGGGATATGGAGAGTGAGGGACATGGCCAGAGACATAAGGAGAGAGATTGAGAGGTAGAGGAATGATAGAGATAGGGAGATAGAGAAATAGAGGTTTAGGGTTTCTTGGGTTTAGTGTTTAGGGTTTAGGGGTTTGCTGGGGTTTAGGATTTAGGGGTTTAGGGTTTCTCAGGTTTAGTTTTTAGGGGTTAGGGATCAAGGCTTAGGGGCATTATTTAGGGTTTATATATGTTTTAGGGGTTAGGGGTTAGGGTTTAGGGTTTAGGGGCATTAAGGTTTAGAGGTTTAGGGTTTAGGGGCATTATTCAAGGTTTACAGGTGCATGTAAAAAGAAGTCTCTCTCTCTCTCTCTAAATCCCTCAACCTTAAATAATGCCCCTAATCCCTAATCCCTAACCCCTAACCCTTGAACCCTAAACCTCTCTCTCCCTATCTCTCCCTTATCTCCCTCGACGCTCTATCATCCATCTACCTCTCAATGTCTCTCCCTATCTCTCTAGACATCTCACTCACTCTCTATCTCCTTATCTCTCCCTCTGTCTCCTCTATATCTCCCAATCTATCTCCTCTCTAGTCTCTCTACCTATCTATCTCTCCTATCTCTTGCCTCTCTCCCCCCTATCATTCCTCTATCTCCCTATCTCTCTAGACATATCTCTAGTCACTCTCTATCTCCCTATCTCTCCCCTCTATCTCCTCTATCTCTCTGTATCTGTCTTCTATCTATCGACTCTCTCTACCTAGCTATCCCTGCCTATCTCTCTATCTCTTGCCTCTCTCCCCCTATCATTTGACCTATATATATCTTCCTATCTCTCCCTTAATCTATTAATTCTCCCTCTCCCTTATCGATGAAGGAAATGAACAAGAAAACTAGGACTCTCTCTCTCTAGTATCTTCCTCTTTGCCTCTATCCATCTCCCTTATCAACAAATCAAATGGAAACAAGAAAACTAGGACATGAAAAGAGAGATGAGGATATAAATTAGAAAGATGAAATGGAAACAAGATAAAACTAAAGTTCATTGGATGGGAAGAATGATGAGAGGAGAGGTGAAAAATAGTAAAATAGGGAAAAATTGGTGGGATCTAAAGAGAAATTGGAAAGGAAAAGGAAAACTAGCTAGGAAAGCTAGGAAAAGTATTTAACTAGGAGGTAGATAGGTCAGAGAGAGAGAATTCTTTTTTTCATAATGCATTAGTTAATCACACACTTCATATTTCACATCATGCTAAGAAGATCAAATAAGTTTTGTATTTCTTCTCAACTATTTCATTTCTCTATATTAATTACTTAATATTTCAATATTTTATTCTACTCTCAACTCCTTATACTTTAAAGTTTAATTAAATCTAGGATTGGACTTAAATCTTCTATTATGGGTATGATTTATTTCCCTACATTTTTTTGAACTCGTAATTTCCATGGCTATGTTTAGAATAAAAAAAGATAGATTTTTTATTTTGAGATTTTTGTGGTTTGCATTTGTTGGAAACAACCCAATGCCTTTAATTTTGCATTCCTAAGAAACATCTAGGATCCTTATTCTTGTATATATTTCCAAAATCTAATTTTCTTTTTATGTTTTAGGAGTAGGGTTTAAAGATTTATATAAAACATTAATCCATTGTTATGTTCTTGTGTTAATGGTTTGTTGCCAGTTGTCGATCCTTTAAGTCACAACCTTAAGTCTTGATGTCCATGGGTTGATCGGCCCCTTAGCCTAGACATTACCTATTCCCACTAGCAATTCCTAGAGTCTTATAAAATGAAAATCACACTATCGTGGATCATGTCAAGATGACATCATACCCGGCTATGACACCATGACAGACTGCCACCTGTCTATGTAAGCTTTGCCTGTGAAGTTTCTACCTCAACCAATTATCCACCACCACCTATTGAGTGTTTAGATCCAATGGTTGTGTGCCAGTGTAGGGGAATCTTTTCAGAAGGAATATTCACCACGAGATGGCGAGATAGCGACATGTGGCATCCACTGATTAAAAAGTAAGTGTCATAAAGGTGCATGGGTACTATGTCGCACCATCGCACATAGGTATATGGTGGGTCCTCCTCGATTGTGATGTCGTGAAGAGGTGACATGCATCCATTCCATGCTAAATATTTGGCTCATTCCCAACTTGAATGATGACTTGTCAACCAAGATGACTAAGATTGTCAAATCTAGTCAGTAAATCAAATCCGTAGATTTTAGAAAAGGTAATGAAAGATCAATGGTTCAAATTTAGAAATGCAAACAATGAATATTTTTGAACGACTATGGCATGAGTAGAGTTATGGTTGCCGCGACCTCCATTAATATATAGAGTGGTATAGGAATTTGATGTTATAACAGCATAATTCAAGTTATTTCTTGTCATTCTTCAAGAAGCAATCATATTTAGAGTTGGAGAATCATCAAAACAAGAAAAGAGAAGAAATTCAAAGATTCTATGATGTCTAAAACTAGTAAGTCATTATCTCTCCCCTACACTTGGTTTTCTATCTGTAAGAATTCTCTAAAACATTTAGGGAAGCCATTAATTGCATAAACCTTAGGTTGCCTGCATAAAATAAAAATGAGTAAGTCCAGTGAAGCTTCAACCTCCAAACGCAACCTTGATGAAGACATCATGATTCAGTGTCCTAGATCATCTAAAAGACCTTTGACAAATTTAGGAGAGGTTGGTAGAAATGATAAAATATAAGACCTTTGTGTAGATTGTAGAGATGTTAGGCTAATTGTGTCTACTTGGAGTCTATTTGAGCTTTGGCACAAATGAAGTGACTACAGAGCCCCGATTTGCCATGCTTGGACATTAGACTTCACCAAATTGATATGCCCTAATGTCTTCATAAACACAAACTTAGTGAGAGCTGTAGCAACTAGGTATGACCCTAAGACCATTTCTGTCTTGTCTGGAAATGGTAGTGTTATCATTAGATTCACAAAGGCCTACATTGCTACTATCTTGAATCTTAAGTCTACTACTGGTATACCTATAGACTTGAATTCTTTTAGATAAAAATATAAAGGTCTTAGGTATGCATACAGATCTTACAACTTGTCCAAGCATAGATTGAAGGGGGTTGATGGAGCTCTGATCAAAATCCCTGTCACAGAAGAGGAACCTCTCTGATGTAGCCTCTTCATGGAATATTTTGTTAAAACTTATCATAGCTTGTGTCATGTGCTTGGGAGAGATGCATCAGATAGAATGTCGGTGCCTCTAATGATGATGGCAGTATATATCCAAGATTATGAAGCTAACAAGCCATATGATTATGAAGGGTACTTGTCAAAGAAGATGCATGAATAGATGATGGCCATTAAGAACAATATGTATACTCTAGGCCCCCATGTAAGGTTCACTTGGTATTCATTAATGTGCCACATGATTTTGTTTTCTTTGTCTAGCCATTGGGGCAAGGAATTGTTGCAAGGTATGGTCCTTGGTCTCCTTGTTTAGCGCTGCACTGCGGTGGTTTGTGACAAGGGCTTAACGGCCTCCCGTGCTTGTTAAGTCAAGTGGTTGTATCAGGCATTAATAGGTCAATCTTTTGGTACAATGGCAACTAACAGTTGGTATCAGAGCCGAGGTCATGGGTTCAAACCGCGTGCTTGTGCTAGGGGGGATTGTTGAAAGGTATGGCCCTTGGTCTCCTTGTTCAGCGCTGTGCTGCGGTGGTTTGTGACAAGGGCTTAACCACCTCCCATGCTTGTTAAGTCAAGTGGTTGTATCGGGCATTAATAGGTCGATCTTTTGGTGCAATGGCAACTAACAGGAATTGCATTTGAGAATGACTAATGCAGAAGGCAATGCCATGCCAATTTAGATGTGGACCTGCATGCTAGACATACACTTCAAATATGCTAGTTATGTCACCTTTGAGGAGCATTTAGTGAGGAAAGTATTGGGATTCCTGGAGCCTACTGTAAAAAGGATACCAAAGGAAATTAAGGACTTTCTAAGACCAATGGAGAGAACCCCCATCTGAATATCAATCACAATTGGGGAGATTGGTTTTTACATGAAAATACAACCTATATTAGAATCTATGGGTGTGAGGCACCACCCTATTCCTTACAAAAATTTGTGCCTAGAAGAATAGGTTTTATGGAGATCATCAGACAGCTGAATGTAGTAGATAAGAAATATTTTAGAAAGCATAAGAAGGGATCTCTTATCCCAAGATCTTTGAACCTTCATGATTTTATTACAATTGACAAGAATGGTTTAGACCAGATTGGTTTCATATTGCAATGTTATAGGATGAATATGGAGGCAATAAGGCTCTTTCATCATGAAGGATTTATTCATGACACAAGGCATAAAATTGGTAAGCCTGAGTATCCACACCATGTCTTTCTTGATGAGCATATTGTCAGAAATTGTGAATCAATGTAGCAAGTGTTTTTCTTGAGAAATAAATGGAAATTGATAATGGATGCAGAGAAAAGGAAGAAAAATGCTAACTCTGCATATCAAGGATCATTCATTGAAATTCAAGACCCCATTGAAAGAATCAAAATGTTCTTTCAAAAGGGAGATGAATTGATTGCTAAGGCACCTATTGGAGAGGAAAGGCCCACTTATCAACCGAGCAGTTCAATGAGCAAATATATTAAGAAAAATTCCCCTGACTCCCCTGATGCCCCCTGTCCCAAAAAGAGCAAAGATAATTAATCTCGAGACAAAAGAAAAAATGGAAGTTGTGAATTTGGAGCAAGAGGTGGCAAAAGAACAAGATCCACAACCCCCACATCAAATGCATTCTCCCCTGAGGATAGCACCATATGCCTCCCTAGAGAATAGGTTGATAAGGTCCATAGTCAACAATGAGGTGGACACCGAAGATGTGAGGGAAGTGGCATGCAATCAATTTATCTCTAATGATGCATTCATTGCCACCCCAGAATTCAAATCCTTTGTGTTGAGAACAAAGAGTGAAGAGTTCCAGAGAAGGATAGAAGAAGAAAAATGTGGTGCAAACCCTTTAGAATATGATGCTATCACAAGGAGGGTTTTGGGTGAGGTGAACAAGGATATCTATGCCATGACTCCTGAAGAAGGGAGAGAACTTGTGAAGAAAAGAAAAATATTACTATTGCCACATTGGACATTATCAGATGCTATCACATTTGATACCATTACCAGGGATCATGCAAATGTAAGTGGAAAATAGACCAAGAGAGCATTGCAGGGTGCTGACTTTGACCCTAAATTTCATACCTTGGATATCTAGGCATTGGCCCCAAATGATAAGAAACCAAAGGTAGGCTTGGACGAATTAATTGGTAATGTGATCATCAAGAGGGTGTCATACACCCCTGCTCCTTAGGCAGCCAACTTGAATGTACAGACAACACATTTTGCAGAGGCAGCAACACTTAAACTATAGAAATATTACAATGAATTATTGGGGAAATACACAAAGGCAATGGCTAGGCTTAGTGTCTATGAGAGTCAACCTCAATTGGAAGCTGGTCCATGCCAAAATTCCCCATTCATACAAACTGCAAAATCATTACCAGTGGACACACAACCCCTGCTTCAAGAGATAAAGGAATTGAAAGAAGAGAGTAAGAAGTTGAATGAAGGAATGGAAGGTAAAATGAAGGATATGGCCACAAATTTAGTTACGTATAGAGTTAACAAGATATTGGCTAGGTTGGAGGAGACCCATAAGTCTTACTCCCTATTAAGGATAGCACATCAAAAACATGAGTCAGACAAATAGAGGCTATCAACTATGAAGACCAAGTGGCTACCAAGGACTGGGAAAATCAGTGAATTTCTTAGGTGTTCTAGATATGATTCAGAGGCTCCTTCTGAGATGCAGTTGGTAGTAGGAATGCTGGAAAAATTTAAGGAGGTGGTTGCTTATCAACTCAAATTGAATACAATATTAAAGGATAAAATGTAGGCAGTTGAAAAGATGGACACAAAATGGTTGCCTCATATTTTAGAAGCTGATGGGACTACAAAAGACTTGCATAAGTGGAGGAAGTAAATCATTGATAATGGTAATTAGTTAATTCTAGCTTGCTATGATAAAGGAGACCCAGCTCAGCATGTGTTAAGTTGGACACTTGAAAGACTGCACATGGTAGACATTACATTTGACTTATTTGGTAAAAGTGTTAAAGGTATCCTAGATGCACAGTATGTCAGCCATAATGGTAAGATAGAAGAAATCATCTCATTTCCTTGGTTGGCTGAAAGAACATACGGTGGGTGGGAGGACATATATGGTTCTAAATAATGACATCTTGGTTATCATCTTCCAACCACAACAATGCAAATCCTCAGGTATCTCCTGATGTTTCTCAAGGCCAACCATTCCTTCCTTTCTATTTCCTTCGGTGCAATTAATGTTTCTCCAATGCCTTTAGGTACTTCTCTGTATTCATTGAATTTGAAAGATAATGTATTAATTACTGAGGGTACACATTCTTGTTATATAATGGAACTGTATCACTCATTTCTTGTTGTTGAAGACTTGGAAAATTTTGAAGAATTAAGGAAAATGCAAAGCTTTCTAGGTTGTTCTATTCTCTTTGCTATGAGTTTATGAGTTGTATGTTCATTTATCTATCTTAATTACTTAATATCTCAATATTTTATTCTAATGATGAAGAAGAATATTATGATCATGATGTCTTTATTAAAACTGTTGAAAGTAAATAGAAACATGAGATCATTGATAAATTGAAATATTTGTGCAATCAATTAGCTAATATAGATGATAGTATGTCCACTTCATTTTTCATTGATGGTCTTACTCAAGTACTTATCACAATTAGATAACAGGGCATAGATACAATTAAGGATATATATGAAAAATAATTAAAGATAAACAAATTCCTCATGTGGCAAGCACTGGTCATTCTCTTTTGAAAATCATTCCCTTGTATATATTTTCAAAATCCAATTTTGTTTTTCTATTTTTGATCAAGGGGGAAAATCATAAAACACACAATAACAGAAATTGCACACAAAAAATAGAATGATATTTTATTAATAGGGGAAAAACATTACATTACAGAAGCTCAAATACAATCAGAGGATGAATCCCCTACAGGCTGCATCACATTACAGCTCCCTCCCTCAAAACTCTAGAATCTCCAGCCTTCTGTAATTCCCAAATCAGCTAGGGTTTCTAATTTCCCACCTTTCTTGACTCTACACCTTCCCCCTTAACTCTACTACACTAAGGGTTCCCAAAAATGGTTATATATAGCCCTTTTTGGCGACCACTAGCTTAATTTCAGAATTTGCATCTCCCTCCAAAAATAGGTCAACATCGTAGGGCCATAACTTTCGATCCGACCATTGGATTTTCAATTATAATACCTTTTTAAGAGAGCTTTTGAAAAGACGATGGTGCGACTACTTGGGTTTCCCACCAAATTTTAGACCCATTCGGAGCCTCTAAATGCCTCAAATTTGACTTTGAATATTTCAATAGGATTTTTGGAATTTGAAATTTTAATATCTCACAAATGACAAATGATATTGAAGTGATTTCTTCACCATTAGCTTCAATTCACCATTCTAGAGGTCTGTGTAAGATTTTGTATCCAACTGTGCACAAATGCAAACTTACTAAAAATAGTAACCCTGCCAAATTTAGCCCTTATTGAAAAGAAACAACATTTTTTTTTTGGTTGATGTAAGATTGGTCTTACACCCTAGATGCTTTTGCATCAGACACCCGGGGTAATTTGAAAAATGACCCTGTCACTTCTCATGTGTTAGAGGGAAACCAAAACGATTAACCTCAGTCTAAGATAACCATGATGAATCTTTAATAGGCCTTCCTTTCCATTTCACCAAGTATTCTGTATACTACCTGTTTCTTGTACTCTTACCCACACGGCTATCCAGAATGCCCTCTATCTCCTCCTTCTCTGAAGTAGATGCTGGAATGTCCCACTACGTTCCTTTATCAAGTCCATCATCGTGATACTCTATCAGATCTGAAATGTTGAACACTAGTGAAATATCGATGTCATCAGGCAACTCTACCTCAAATGCATTTCCTGAATCATGCTTCTTCAGGATTCTACATGGTCCAAATTTCCTCATCTTTAGCTTATTATATGTACCAACTGGAAATCTTTCTTTTCTCAAGTGAACCATGACTTCATCACCCTCCTGAAACTCCTTATGCCTCCTCTTTTGATTGGCCTTAGCCTTGTACTGAGAATTCATCTTATGGATATGCTTTCTTACCTCTTCATGCAAATTCTTCATGTGCTCAGCAAAATTTTCAGCTTCGGCACTACTCTTCTCCCCCTTATCCATCCTCCTCAATTCAGAAGCAGTTCTTGGGCTACTCCCATATACAACCTGGAATGGAGATTTACCTGTGCTCCTATTGACAGAATTGTTGTAAGCAAATTCTCCCTGTGGTAAAATCAAATCCCATCCCTTGGGCTTATCTCCTACTAAGCATCGTAGCAGATTACCCAAACTCCTACTCACCACTTCTATCTATCCATCAGTCTATGGATGGTGTGCAGAACTGAACTTCAAATATGTCTTCAACTTCTTCCACAATGTCCTCCAGAAATAACCAACAAACTTGGTATCTCAATCTAAAACTATGCTCTTAGGTAGACCATGTAGTCTCACCACCTCCCTAAAAAATAACTCTGCAATGTGAATAGCATCATTAGTCTTCTTGCAAGGAATAAAAAGGGCCATCTTTGAGAATCTATCCACCACCACAAAAATGGAATCATGCCCTCTCTGTGTACTTGGTAAACTAAGAACAAAATCCATACTAATATCATCCCATGGCTTCTCTAGTATAGGTAATGGATGATATAGACCTGTATTTTGACTTGTTTCTTTTGCCATCTGACACACTCTGCAACTCTGCACAAATTTCCTCACATCTTGCTGCAATTGTGGCCAGTAATAATGTTCACCAACAATAGCAATGGTCTCATCGCAACCAAAGTGTCTAGCTAATACTCCACTACACTTCTCCTTAATCAGGTTCTCTCTAATGGAACTCCTCGGAATGCACAACTAGCTTCCTCTAAACAACATGCCATCTTGGATTATGTAATCCAACCATTTTGTGCTATCCAAAGTAACAGGTTCCAAACAAGCTTTCCAAACCTCTGCAAAATCTAGATCTTCAAGATACAAACTTTTGAGTTCATCAAACCCAACAACCTCTATCTTCATTTCTGTTAACAAATTTCACCTTTTGTTCAAGGCATCTGCAACCTTGTTGGACTTCCCACTCCTGTGATTCAAAATGAAAGTATAACTCTACAAAAACTCAACCCATTTTAACTACCTTTGATTTAACTTTCCTTGACTATTAAGATACTACAAATCCTGATGATCAGTATATAAAACAAACTCTTTTGGCAACAAATAATGTCTCCATTTCTTCAAGGCTAGGACTATTGCTTTAAACTCTTGATCATAAATAGAATACTTTTTCTTGGCATCATTAAGCTTCTCACTAAAATAGGCAATGGGCTTACCTTCTTGACTTAGAACAGCTCCTATACCACTACCACTAACATCACAATCTACCTGGAATACCTTATTGAAATCTGGAAGTGCCAACACAGGTTGTTCTACGACTTTCTGCTTCAATGTATCAAAGCTCTTATCTGCTCCTTTAGTTCATCTAAACTCTTTTCTATCCCCTCTCGTTGTCTTAGTTAGGGGTGCACAAATGCAACTGAAATTCCTGATAAACTTTTTGTAAAAACTTGCCAAACCATGAAAAGATCTTACCTCAAAAGCACTCCTTGGCGTAGGCAATTCAATGATAGCCCTCACCTTCTCTGGGTCCATCTTAAGACCTTCCTCTGAGACAACAAATCCCAAGTATACCAAATCCTTCTTTGCAAAACTACATTTCTTCAGATTGATCAACAACTTCTCCTCCCTCAGCTTCTCTAAAACTCTTCTGATATGCATCAAATGCTCATCCCAAGTCTTACTAAAAATCAAAATGTCATCTAAATAAACAATAACAAAACTTCCCAAAAATTCCTTCAGTACCTCATTCATGAGCCGCATGAATGTGCTCAGGGCATTGGTCAGCCCAAATGGCATGACTAACCTCTCATACAAACCCTCCTTTGTCTTGAATGTTGTCTTTCATTCATCTCCTTCCCTGATTCGAACCTGGTGATACCCACTCTTCAGATCAATCTTTCATGAAGTACTTGGCTCCACTCAAACAATCCATTCTGTCATCCATTCTCGGCAATGGAAATCTGTACTTGATTGTGATCTTATTGATGGCTTGGGAATCTGTACACATCCTCCACTCTCCATCCTTGTTTGGTGCTAGTACTGTAGGTACCGCACATGGACTTAGGCTCTCCCTTATCAGTCCCTTCTTTAACAGCTTGTGAACTTGTCTGTTCAACTCTTCATTCTCGGCTGGAGTCATTCTATGGGCTGCCTTATTTGGAAAACTAGCTCCTGGTATCAAATCCATTTGATGACTTATCTTCCTCACTGGTGGTAAACCTTCTGGTACATTATTAGAGACAATATCTTAAAATTCTTCCAACATTTTCGAGACTTCTGCTGGTACATCTTCACATTTCTCTTGACTAATCTTAGGAATCAATGCAAAGCAATGATGCTTATGCTTCATACCCTACAAAAACTTTCTACCATCTACCAAGCAAATTCTGGTAGTACTACATAACTTTTCTTCCAGCTCCTTCAAGGGCTTCGACTTATGACGAACTCCATCCTTTGTTAGGGAGTATGTGTTTGAACGGCCATCATGGACAACGCTCCTATCATACTGCCATGGCCTCCCCAATAACATATGACATGCATCCATCGGTATGATGTCACACAACATCTCATCATGGTAGTCACCAATTTTGAACTTCACTAAACACTGTTCATTGACCAAAGCTCTATGGTCCTTCTGCAACCATCCAATCCAGTATGGATGCGGATGCTTTCTTCTTGTCAACTTCAACTTGTCAACCATCTCCTCTAAAACAAGATTATTAGTGCTTCCACTATCAATAATAATATCACAACACTTACCTTCACATTTGCACCTTGTGCATAATAAACTCTTCCTCTAATTGGGTTCTTTCTCCTCATTCAACAAAATTCTTCTGACAACTAGGGTTTCTCCCCTTTTTGCATCTTCAGAGCGCTCAGACTGTGCATCTTCATCCACATACGCAACTCGTGTATTACCTTCAGGTCTTCTATTTATCATTTCTTGATGTTGTGGATACTCGTATGCTTGATGCCCTTCTTCTCCACATTGGAAACATGTTCCTCTGAAACCTCCTCTTCTAGGTCCTTCCCTAGGTCTACCTCTTCCTCTTTGCTAATCATTATTCTGCTCATGAGGGTGGTAGGTATTATCTCCTCTCTGATTTCAACTGGTTCCAGCTTCTTCACTTTTCTTTGGTTCTTCATTTCGGCCTCCATAGGGTCTTCCGCCAGTCCTTCTGCCTTGACCTCTTCCCCTTTGCTTTCTTTCAAATCTCTTATTCAGCTTCTCTTCCACCTTCAGGGAAAACTGGTACGCATCTTCTATGGTGGTTATTCTGACAAGGCTCAACTCTTCTTGAATACTTGGCCTCAACCCATTAATGTAATGGGCCAGCTTCTTCTTGTTGGCCTCTCCATGGCCTGTCCTGATAGTGATCTTATAAAAATCTTTTGTATACTCCTTAAAAGTTTTGTTAGCTTGCTTCAATCTTTACAGCTTCTTCAACAACTCCATCTCATAGTCCACAGGAATGAACTGCTTCTTCAATTTCTCCACCATCCGATTCCATCTGGTAATCTTTGCTTTTCCTCTTCTATTTCTCTCTAACTAGACCTCCTTCCACCAAATACTAACATGGCCCTTCAACTTTGTCTTTGCAAACTTGACTCGTTCAGGGTCTTCCACATCTTCATACTCAAAATACTCCTCCATATCATTGATCCAATCAATAAGTTGTTCCAGATTCAAATCTCTAGAATAGGTAGAAACTTCGATCTTGGGCCTCTTTCCGATCTTTGAAATGGCCCTCAACAACCTAACTTCTGCAGGATCTCTCGCAGCTTCTTGTTCTTCCTCAGATAGCTCTCTTCAGCTTCATCTTCGCTTTCCTCTCTCCTTCTCGGCTCAAACCCTCTTCGCAGCTCCTCTTGCAATGCATTGATTTGTCTTTGCAAGGCTCTAAAACCCTCTTCCATCAAAGCATTCCTCCCACCATGATTTCTTCGTGGAGGCATCTTGATCTATGCAGCAAACCCACAACCTCAGGCCCTGGTGCAAACTACCTCACGGTCGGCAATTTGTCTACACACTCAGGAACCCTTGCTCTGATACCACTTGATCAAGGGGGTAAATCATAAAACACACAATAACAGAAATTGCACACAAAAAATAGAATGATATTTTATTAATATGGGAAAAACATTACATTACAGAAGCTTAAATACAATCAGAGGATGAATCCCCTACAGGCTGCAACACATTACAGCTCCCTCCCTCAAAACTCTAGAATCTCCAGCCTTCTATAATTCCCAAATTAGCTAGGGTTTCTAATTTCCTACCTTTTTTGACTCTACACCTTCCCCCTTAACTTTACTACCCTAAGGGTTCCCAAAAATGGTTATATATAGCCCTTTTTGGTGACCACTAGCTTAATTTCAGAATTTGCATCTCCGTCCAAAAATAGGTCAACTTCACGGGGACATAACTTTCGATCCAACTGTTGGATTTTCAATTATAATACCTTTTCGGAAAGCTTTCGAAAAGACGATGGTGCGACTACTTGGGTTTCCCACCAAATTTCAGGCCCATCTGGAGCCTCTAAGTGCCTCAAATTTGACTTTGAATATTTCAATAGGATTTTTAGAATTTGAAATTTTAATATCTCACAAATGACAAATGATATTGAAGTTATTTCTTCACCATTAGCTTCAAATCACCATTCTAGAGGTCTGTGTAATATTTTGTATCCAACCGTGCACGAATGCAAACTTACTAAAAATAGTAACCCTGCCAAATTTAGCCCTTATTGAAAAGAAACAACATTTTTTTTTTGGTTGATGTAAGATTGCTCTTACACCCTAGATGCTCTTGCATCAGACACCTGGGGTAATTTGAAAAGTGACCCTGTCACTTCTCATGTGTTAGAGGGAAACCAAAATGATTAACCTTAGTCTCAGATAACTATGATGAATCTTTAATAGGCCTTCATTTCCATTTCACCAAGTATTCTGTATACTGCTTGTTTCTTGGATTCATACCCACATGGCTATCCAGAATGCCCTCTATCTCCTCCTTCTCTGAAGTAGATGCTGGAATGTCCCACTGTGTTCCTTTATCAAGTCCATCATCATGATACTCTATCAGATCTGAAATGTTGAACATTGGTGAAATATTGATGTCATTAGGCAACTCTACCTCAAATGCATTTCCTGAATCATGCTTCTTCAGGATTCTACATGGTCCAAATTTCCTCATCTTCAGCTTATTATATGTACCAACTGGAAATCTTTCTTTTCTCAAGTGAACCATGACTTCATCACCCTCCTGAAACTCCTTATGCCTCCTCTTCTGATCGGCCTTAGCCTTGTACTGAGAATTCATCTTATGGATATGCTTTCTTACCTCTTTGTGCAAATTCTTCATGTGCTCAGCAAAATTTTCAGCTTCGGCACTACTCTTCTCCCCCTTATCCATCCTCCTCAATTTAGAAGCAATTCTTGTGCTACTCCCATACACAACTTGGAATGGAGATTTACCTGTGCTCCTACTGACAGAATTGTTGTAAGCAAATTCTGCCTGTGGTAAAATCAAATCCTATCCCTTGGGCTTATTTCCTACTAAGCATCGTATCATGTTACCCAAACTCCTATTCACCACTTCTGTCTGTCCATCAGTCTGCGGATGGTGTGCAGAACGGAACTTCAAATATGTCTTCAACTTCTTCCACAATGTCCTCCAGAAATAACCAACAAACTTGGTATCTTGATCTAAAACTATGCTCTTAGGTAGACCATGTAGTCTCACCACCTCCCTAAAAAATAAATCTGCAATGTGAATAGCATCATTAGTCTTCTTGCAAGGAATAAAATTGGCCATCTTTGAGAATCTATCCACCACCACAAAAATAGAATCATGCCCTCTCTGTGTCCTTGGTAAACCAAGAACAAAATCCATACTAATATCATCCCATGGCTTCTCTAGTTTAGGTAATGGCTGATATAGCCCTGTATTTTGACTTGTTCCTTTTGCCATCTGACACACTCTGCAACTCTGCAAAAATTTCCTCACATCTTGCTGTAATTGTGGCCAGTAATAATGTTCACCAACAATAGCAATGGTCTCATCGTGACTAAAGTGTCCAGCTAATCCTCCACTATGCTTCTCCTTAATCAGGTTCTCTCTCATGGAACTCCTCGGAATTCACAACTGGCTTCCTCTAAACAACATGCCATCTTGGATTATGTAATCCAACCATTTTGTCCTGTCCAAAGTAACAGGTTCCAAACAAGCTTTCCAAGCCTCTGTAAAATCTAGATCTTCAGGATACAAACATTTGAGTTCATCAAACCCAACAACCTCTATCTTCATTTCTGTTAACAAATTTTGCCTTCTGCTCAAGGCATCTGCAACCCTGTTGGACTTCCCACTCCTGTGCTTCAAAACAAAAGTATAACTCTGCAAAAACTCAACCCATTTTAAGTGCCTTTGATTTAACTTTCCTTGACTATTAAGATACTGCAAGGCCTGATGATCAGTATATAAAACAAACTCTTTTGGCAACAACTAATGTCTCCATTTCTTCGAAGCCTGGACTATTGCATAAAACTCTTGATCATAAACATAATACTTTTTCTTGGCATCATTAAGCTTCTCACTAAAATAGGCAATGGGCTTACCTTCTTGACTTAGAACAGCTCCTATACCACTACCACTAGCATCACAATCTACCTGGAATACCTTATTGAAATCTGGAAGTGCCAACACATGCTGTTCTATGACTTTCTGCTTCAATGTATCAAAGCTCTTGTCTACTCATTTAGTCCATCTAAACTCTTTTCTATCCCCTCTCGTTGTCTCAGTTAGGGGAGCACAAATGCTACTGAAATTCCTGATAAACGTTCTGTAAAAACTTGCCAAACCATGAAAAGATCTTGCCTCAAAAGCACTACTTGCCGTAGGCCATTCAATGATAGCCATCACCTTCTCTGGGTCCATCTTAAGACCTTCCTCTGAGACAACAAATCCTAGGTATACCAACTCCTTCTTTGCAAAACTGCATTTCTTTATATTGATCAACAACTTCTCCTCCCTCAACTTCTCTAAAACTCTTCTGATATGCATCAAATGCTCATCGCAAGTCTTACTTAAAATTAAAATGTCATCTAAATAAACAATAACAAAACTTCTCAAAAATTTCTTTAGTACCTCATTCATGAGCCGCATGAATGTGCTCGATGCATTGGTTAGCCTAAATGACATGATTAACCACTCATACAAACCCTCCTTTGTCTTGAAGGCTATCTTCCATTCATCTCCTTCTCTGATTCGAATCTAGTGATACCCACTCTTTAGATCAATCTTTATGAAGTACTTGGCTCCACTCAAACAATCCATTATGTCATCCATTCTCGGAAATGGAAATCGGCACTTGATTGTCATCTTGTTGATGGCTCGGGAATCTGTACACATCCTCCACTCTCCATCTTTCTTTGGTGCTAGTACTGCAGGTAGCGCGCATGGACGTAGGCTCTCCCTTATTAGTCCCTTCTTTAACAGCTCGTGAACTTCTCTGTTCAACTCTTCATTCTCGGCTAGAGTCATTCTATGGGCTGCCTTATTTGGCAAACTAGCTCTTGCTATCAAATCCTTTTGATGACTTATCTTCCTCACTAGTGGTAAACCTTCTGGTACATTATCAGAGACAATATCTTAAAATTTCTCCAACATTTATGAGATTTCTGCTAGTACATCTTCACATTTCTCTTGACTAATCATAGGAATCAATGCAAAGCAATGACGCTCATGTTTTATACCCTCCAAAAAATTTCTACAATCTCCCAAACAAATTCTGGCAGTACTACATACCTTTTCTTCCACCTCCTTCAAGGGCTTCAACTTATGACGGACTCCATCCTTTGTTAGGTTGTATGTGTTTGCACGGCCATCATGGACAGCGCTCCTATCATACTGCCACGGCCTCCCCAATAACATATGACATGCATCCATCGGTATGATGTCACACAACATCTCATCATGGTAGTCACCAATCTTAAACTTCACTAAACACTGTTCATTGACCAAAGCTCTATGGTCTTTCTACAATCATGCAATTCGGTATGGATGTGGATGCTTTCTTCTTGTCAACTTCAACTTGTCAACCATCTCCTCTAAAACAAGATTATCAGTGCTTCCACTGTCAATAATAATATCACAACACTTACCTTCACATTTGCACCTTGTGCGGAATAAACTCTTCCTCTGATTGGGTTCTTTCTCCTCATTCAACAAAGTTCTTCTGACAACTAGGGTTTCTCCCCTTTCTCCATCTTCAGAGCGCTCAGACTGTGCATCTTTATCCACCTGTGCAACTCGTGCATTACCTTCAGGTCTTCTATTCATCCTTCCTTGATGTTGCAGACACTCGTATGCTCGATGCCCTTCTTCTCCACATTGGAAACATGTTCCTCTGAAACCTCCTCTTCCAGGTCCTTGCCCAGGTCTACCTCTTCCTCTTCCTCTTTGCTCACCATTATTCTGGTCACGAGGGCGGTAGGTATTATCTCCTCTCTGATTTTGACTAGTTCCAACTTCTTCACTTTTCTTTGGTTCTTCATTTCGGCCTCCATAGGGTCATCCGCAAGTCCTTCTGCCTTGACCTCTTCCCCTTTGCTTGCTTTCAAATCTCTTATTCAGCTTCTCTTCCACCTTTAGGGAAAACTGGTACACATCTTCTATGGTGGTCATTCTGACCAGGGTCAACTCTTCTTGAATACTTGGCCTCAACCCATTAATGTAACGGGCCACCTTCTCGTTGTTGGCCTCTCCATGGCCTGTCTTGATAGTGATCTTATAAAAATCTTCTGTACACTCCTTAACAGACTTGTTACCTTGCTTTAATCCTTGCAGCTTCTTCAGCAACTCCATCTCATAGTCCACAGGAATGAACTGCTTCTTCAATTTCTCCACCATCTGATCCCATCTGGTAATCTTTGCTTTTCCTCTTCTATTTCTCTCTAACTAGACCTCCTTCCACCAAATACTAGCATGGCCCTTTAACTTTGTCTTTGCAAACTTGACTCGATCAAGGTCTTCCACATCTTCATACTCAAAATACTCCTCCATATCATTGATCCAATCAATAAGTTGTTCCAGATTCAAATCTCTAGAATAGGTAGAACCTTCGATCCTGGGCCTCTTTCCGATCTTTGAAATGGCCCTCAACAACCTAACTTCTGTAGGATCTCCCGCAGCTTCTTGTTCTTCCTCAGATAGCTCTCTTCAGCTTCATCTTCACTTTCCTCTCTCCTTCTCGACTCAAACCCTCTTAGTAGCTCCTCTTGCAATGCATCGATTTGTCTTTGCAGGGCTCTAAAACCCTCTTCCGTCAAAGCATTCCTCCCACCATGGTTTCTTCGTGGAGGCATCTTGATCTATGCAGCAAACCCACAACCTTAGGTACTGGTGCAAACTGCCTCATGATCGGCGATCTGTCTACACACTCAGGAACCCTTGCTCTGATACCACTTGATCAAGGGAGTAAATAATAAAACACACAATAACAGAAATTGCACATAGAAAATAGAATGATATTTTATTAATATGGGAAAAATATTACATTACAGAAGCTCAAATACAATTAGGGGATGAATCCCCTATAGGCTGCAACACATTACAGCTCCCTCCCTCAAAACTGTAGAATCTCCAGCCTTCTGTAATTCCCAAATCAGCTAGGGTTTCTAATTTCCCACCTTTCTTGACTCTACACCTTCCCCCTTAACTCTACTACCCTAAGGGTTCCCAAAAATGGTTATATATAGCCCTTTTTGGCGACCACCAGCTTAATTTCAGAATTTGCATCACTCCAAAAATAGGTCAACTTCGCGGGGCCATAACTTTCGATTCAACTGTTGGATTTTCAATTATAATACCTTTTCGGAAAGCTTTCGAAAAGACGATGGTGCAAGTACTTGGGTTTCCCACCGAATTTCGGGCCCATCCAGAGCCTGTAAGTGCCTCAAATTTGACTTTGAATATTTCAATAGGATTTTTGGAATTTGAAATTTTAATATCTCACAAATGACAAATGATATTGAAGTGATTTCTTCACCATTAACTTCAATTCACCATTCTAGAGGTCTGTGCAAGATTTTGTATCCAACCGTGCACAAATGCAAACTTAATAAAAAGAGTAACCCTGCCAAATTTAGCCCTTATTGAAAAGAAACAACATTTTTTTTTGGTTGATGTAAGATTGCTCTTACATCGTAGATGCTCCTACATCAGACACCCGGGGTAATTTGAAAAGTGACCCTGTCACTTCTCATGTGTTAGAGGTAAACCAAAACGATTAACCTCAGTCTCATATAACCATGATGAATCTTTAACAGGCCTTCCTTTCCATTTCACCAAGTATTCTGTATACTGCCTATTTCTTGTATTCTTACCCACATGGCTATCCAGAATGCCCTCTATCTCCTCCTCCTCTGAAGTAGATACTGGAATGTCCCACTGTGTTCCTTTATCAAGTCCATCATCATGATACTTTATGAGATCTGAAATGTTGAACACTAGTGAAATATTGGTGTCATCAGGCAACTCTACCTCAAATGCATTTCCTGAATCGTGCTTCTTCGGGATTCTACATGGTCCAAATTTCCTCATCTTCAGCTTATTATATGTACCAACTAGAAATCTTTCTTTTCTCAGGTGAACCATGACTTCATCACCCTCCTGAAACTCCTTATGCCTCCTCTTCTAATCGGCCTTAGCCTTATACTGAGAATTCATCTTATGGATATGCTTTCTTACCTCTTCGTGTAAATTCTTCATGTGCTCAGCAAAATTTTCAGCTTTGGCACTACTCTTCTCCCCCTTATCCATCCTCCTCAATTCAGAAGCAGTTCTTGGGCTACTCCCATACACAACCTGAAATGGAGATTTACTTGTCCTCCTATTGACAGAATTGTTGTAAGCAAATTTTGCCTATGGTAAAATCAAATCCCGTTTCTTGGGCTTATCTCCTACTAAGCATCATAGTAGGTTACCCAAACTCCTATTCACCACTTCTGTCTTTCCATCAGTTTGTGGATGGTGTGCAAAACTGAACTTCAAATATGCCTTCAACTTCTTCCACAATGTCCTCCAGAAATAACCAAGAAACTTGGTATCTCAATCTAAAACTATGCTCTTAGGTAGACCATGTAGTATCACCACCTCCCTAAAAAATAACTCTACAATGTGAATAGCATCATTAGTCTTCTTGCAAGGAATAAAATGGGCCATCTTTGAGAATCTATCCACCACCACAAAAATAGAATCATGCCCTCTATGTGTCCTTGGTAAACCAAGAACAAAATCCATACTAATATCATCCCATGGCTTCTCTGGTATAGGTAATGGCTGATATAGCCCTGTATTTTTACTTGTTCCTTTTGCCATCTGACACACTCTGCAACTCTGCACAAATTTCCTCACATCTTGCTATAATTGTGCCCAGCAATAATGTTCACCAACAACAGCAATGGTCTCATCGCGACCAAAGTGTCCAGCTAATCCTCCACTATGCTTCTCCTTAATCAGGTTCTCTCTCATGGAACTCCTCGGAATGCACAACTGGCTTCCTCTAAACAACATGCCATCTTGGATTATGTAATCCAACCATATTGTCCTGTCCAAAGTAACAGGTTCCAAACAAGATTTCCAAGCCTCTGTAAAATCTAGATCTTCAGGATACAAACTTTTGAGTTCATCAAACCCAACAACCTCTATCTTCATTTCTGTCAACAAATTTCGCCTTCTGCTCAAGGCATCTGCAACCCTGTTGGACTTTCCACTCCTATGCTTCAAAACAAAAGTATAACTCTGCAAAAACTCAACCTATTTTAAGTACCTTTGATTTAACTTTCCTTGACTATTAAGATACTGCAAAGCCAGATGATCAGTATATAAAACAAACTCTTTTGGCAACAAATAATGTCTCCATTTCTTCAAGACCTGGACTATTGCATAAAACTCTTGATCATAGACAAAATACTTTTTCTTGGCATCATTAAGCATCTCACTAAAATAGGCAATGGGCTTACCTTCTTGACTTAGAACAGCTCCTATACCACTACCACTAGCATCACAATCTACCTGGAATACCTTATTGAAATCTGGAAGTGCCAACACAGGTTGTTCTATGACTTTCTGCTTCAATGTATCAAAGCTCTTGTCTGCTCCTTTAGTCCATCTAAACTCTTTTCTATCCCCTCTTGTTGTCTCAGTTAGGGGTATACAAATGCTACTAAAATTCCTGATAAACTTTCTGTAAAAACATGCCAAACCATGAAAAGATCTTACCTCGAAAGCACTCCTTGGCGTAGGCCATTCAATAATAGCCTGTACCTTCCCTGGGTCCATCTTAAGACCTTCCTCTAAGACAACAAATCCCAGGTATACCAACTCCTTTGCAAAACTACATTTCTTCAGATTGATCAACAACTTCTCCTCCCTCAACTTCTCTAAAACTCTTCTGATATGCATCAAATGCTCATCCCAAGTCTTACTGAAAATCAAAATGTCATCTAAATAAAAAATAACAAAACTTTCCAAAAATTCCTTCAGTACCTCATTCATGAGCTGCATGAATGTGCTCGGTGTATTGGTTAGCCCAAATGGCATGACTAACCACTCATACAAACCCTCCTTTGTATTGAAGGCTGTCTTCCATTCATCTCCTTAAATGATTCGAATCTGGTGATACCCACTCTTCAGATCAATCTTCGTGAAGTACTTGGCTCCACTCAAACAATCCATTATGTCATCCATTTTCGACAATGGAAATCTATACTTGATTGTGATCTTGTTGATGGCTCGGGAATCTGTACAGATCCTCCACTCTGCATCTTTCTTTGGTGCTAGTACTGCAGGTAGCACACATGGACGTAGGCTCTCCCTTATTAGTCCCTTCTTTAATAGCTCGTGAACTTGTCTATTCAACTCTGCATTCTCAGCTAGAGTCATTCTATGGGCTGCCTCATTTGGCAGACTAGCTCCTGGTATCAAATCCATTTGATGACTTATCTTCCTCACTGGTGGTAAACCTTCTGGTACATTATCAGAGACAATATCTTGAAATTCTTCCAACATTTCTGAGACTTCTGCTGGTACATCTTCACATTTCTCTTGACTAATATTAGGAATCAATGCAAAGCAATGAAACTCATGCTTCATACCCTCCAAAAACTTTCTACCATCTACCAAGCAAATTCTGGCAGTACTACATACCTTTTTTTCCACCTCCTTCAAGGGCTTCAACTTATGACGGACCCCATCCTTTGTTAGGGAGTATGTGTTTGCATGGCCATCATGGACAGCGCTCCTATCATACTGCCATGGCCTCCCCAATAACATATGACATGCATCCATCGGTATGATGTCACACAACATCTCATCATGGTAGTCACCAATCTTGAACTTCACTAAACACTGTTCATTGACCAAAGCTCTATGGTCCTTCTACAACCATGCAATCTGGTATGGATGCGGATGCTTTCTTCTTGTCAACTTCAACTTGTCAACCATCTCCTCTGAAACAAGTTTATCAGTGCTTCCACTGTCAATAATAATATCACAACACTTGCCTTCACATTTACACCTTGTCCGTAATAAACTCTTCCTTTGATTGGGTTCTTTCTCCTCATTCAACAAAGTTCTTCTGACAACTAGGGTTTCTCCTGTTTCTGCATCTTCAGAGTGCTCAGACTGTGCATCTTCATCCACATGTGCAACTTGTGCATTACCTTCAGGTCTTCTATTCATCCTTCCTTGATGTTACAGACACTCGTATGCTCGATGCCCTTCTTCTCCACGTCAGAAACATGTTCCTCTAAAACCTCCTCTTCCAGGTCCTTGCCCAGGTCTACCTCTTCCTTTTCCTCTTTGCTCACCATTATTCTGGTCATGAGGGCGGTAGGTATTATCTCCTCTCTGATTTTGACTGGTTCCAGCTTCTTCACTTTTCTTTGGTTCTTCATTTTGGCCTCCATAGGGTCTTTCGCCAGTCCTTCCGCCTTGACCTCTTCCCCTTTGCTTGCTTTCAAATCTCTTATTTAGCTTCTCTTCCACCTTTAGGGAAAACTGGTATGCATCTTCTATGGTGGTCATTCTGACCAGGCTCAACTCTTCTTGAATACTTGGCCTCAACCCATTAATATAATGGGCCACCTTCTTGTTGTTAGCCTCTCCATGGCCTGTCTTGATAGTGATCTTATAAAAATCTTCTGTACACTCCTTAACAGACTTGTTACCTTGCTTCAATCCTTGCAGCTTCTTCAGCAACTCCATCTCATAGTCCACAGGAATGAACTGCTTTTTCAATTTCTCCACCATCTAATCCCATCTGGTAATCTTTGCTTTTCCTCTTCTATTTCTCTCTAACTGGCCCTCCTTCCACCAAATACTAGCATGGCCCTTCAACTTTGTCTTTACAAACTTGACTCGTTCAGGGTCTTCCACATCTTCATACTCAAAATACTCCTCCATATCATTGATCCAATCAATAAGTTGTTCCAGATTCAAATCTCTAGAATAGGTAGAAACTTTGATCCTGGTCCTCTTTCCAATCTTTGAAATGGCCCTCAACAACCTAACTTCTGCAGGATCTCCGACAGCTTCTTCTTCTTCCTCAAATAGCTCTTCTTTAGTTTCATATTCACTTTCTTCTCTCCTTCTCGGCTCAAACCCTCTTCACAGCTCCTCTTGCAATGAATCAATTTGTCTTTGCAGGGCTCTAAAACCCTCTTCTGTCGAAGCATTCCTCCCACCATGGTTTCTTCATGGAGGCATCTTGATCTATGTAGCAAACCCACAACCTCAGGTCCTGGTGCAAACTGCCTCACGGTCGGCGATCTGTCTACACACTTAGGAACCCGTGCTCTAATACCACTTGATCAAGGAGGTAAATCATAAAACACACAATAATAGAAATTGCACACATAAAATAGAATGATATTTTATTAATATGGGAAAAATATTATATTACAGAAGCTCAAATACAATTAGAGGATGAATCCCCTACAGGCTGCAACACATTACAGCTCTGTCCCTCAAAACTCTAGAATCTCCAGCCTTCTGTAATTCCCAAATCAGCTAGGGTTTCTAATTTCTCACCTTTTTTGACTCTACACCTCCCCCCTTAACTCTACTACACTAAGGGTTCCCAAAAATGGTTATATATAGCCCTTTTTGGTGACCACCAGCTTAATTTCAGAATTTGCATCTCCCTCCAAAAATAGGTCAACTTCGCGGGGCCATAACTTTTGATCCGACCGTTGGATTTTCAATTATAATACCTTTTTGGAAAGCTTCCGAAAAGATGATGGTGCGACTGCTTAGGTTTCTCACCAAATTTCAGGCCCCTTTGGAGCCTCTAAGTGCCTCAAATTTGACTTTGAATATTTCAATAGGATTTTTGGAATTTAAAATTTTAATATCTCACAAATGACAAATGATATTGAAGTGATTTATTCACCATTAGCTTCAATTCACCATTCTAGAGGTCTGTGTAAGATTTTGTATCCAACCGTGCACAAATGCAAACTTACTAAAAATAGTAACCCTGCCAAATTTAGCCCTTATTGAAAAGAAACAACATTTTTTTTGGATTCATGTAAGATTTCTCTTACACCTTAGATGCTCCTGCATCAGACACCCGGGGTAATTTGAAAAGTGACCCTGTCACTTCTCAAGTGTTAGAAGGAAACCAAAACGATTAACCTCAGTCTCAGATAACCATGATGAATCTTTAACCGGCCTTCCTTTCCATTTCACCAAGTATTCTGTATACTGCCTGTTTCTTGTACTCTAACCCACATGGCTATCCAGAATGCCCTCTATCTCCTCCTTCTCTGAAGTAGATGCTGGAATGTCCCACTGTGTTCCTTTATTAAGTCCATCATCATGATATTCTGTTAGATCTGAAATGTTGAACACTGGTGAAATATTGATGTCATCAGGCAACTCTACCTCAAATGCATTTCCTGAATCGTGCTTCTTCAGGATTCTACATGGTCCAAATTTCTTCATCTTCAGCTTAATATATGTACCAACTAGAAATCTTTCTTTTCTCAAGTGAACCATGACTTCATCACCCTCCTGAAACTCTTTATGCCTCCTCTTCTAATTAGCCTTAGCCTTGTACTGAGAATTCATCTTATGGATATGCTTTCTTACCTCTTCGTGCAAATTCTTCATGTGCTCAGCAAAATTTTCAGCTTCAGCACTACTCTTCTCCCCCTTATCCATCCTCCTCAATTCAGAAGCAGTTCTTGGGCTACTCCCATACATAATCTGGAATGGAGATTTACTTGTGATCCTATTGATAGAATTGTTGTAAGCAAATTCTGCCTGTGGTAAAATCAAATCCCATCCCTTGGGCTTATCTCCTACTAAGCATCGTAGCAGGTTACCCAAACTCCTATTCACCACTTCTGTCTGTCCATCAGTCTGTGGATGGTGTGTAGAACTAAACTTCAAATATGTCTTCAACTTCTTCCACAATGTCCTCCAAAAATAACCAACAAACTTGGTATCTCGATCTAAAACTATGCTCTTAGGTAAACCATGTAGTCTCACCACCTCCCTAAAAAATAACTCTGCAATGTGAATAGCATCATTAGTCCTCTTGCAAGGAATAAAATGGGCCATCTTTGAGAATCTATCCACCACCACAAAAATAGAATCGTGCCCTCTCTGTGTCCTTGCTAAACCAAGAACAAAATTCATGCTAATATCATCCCATGGATTCTCTGGTAAAGGTAATGGCTGATATAGCCCTGTATTTTGACTTGTTCCTTTTGCCATCTGACACAATCTGCAACTCTGCACAAATTTCCTCACATCTTGCTGCAATTGTGGCCAGTAATAATATTCACCAACAATAGCAATGGTCTCATTGCGACCAAAGTGTCCAGCTAATCCTCCACTATGCTTCTCCTTAATCAGGTTCTCTCTCATGGAACTCCTCAGAATGCACAATTGGCTTCCTCTAAACAACATGCCATCTTGGATTATGTAATCCAACCATATTGTCCTATCCAAAGTAACAGGTTCCAAACAAGCTTTCCAAGCCTCTACAAAATCTAGATCTTCAGGATACAAACTTTTGAGTTCATCAAACCCAACAACCTCTATCTTCATTTCTGTCAACAAATTTTGCCTTCTGCTCAAGGCATCTGCAACCCTGTTGGACTTCCCACTCCTGTGATTCAAAACAAAAGTATAACTCTGCAAAAACTCAACCCATTTTAAGTGCCTTTGATTTAACTTTCCTTGACTATTAAGATACTACAAAGCCTAATGCTCAGTATATAAAACAAATGCTTTTGGCAACAAATAATGTCTCCATTTCTTCAAGGCCTGGACTATTGCATAAAACTCTTGATCATAAACATAATACTTTTTCTTGGCATTATTAAGCTTCTCACTAAAATAGGCAATGGGCTTACCTTCTTGACTTAGAATAGCTCCTATACCACTACCACTATCATCACAATCTACCTGGAATACCTTATTGAAATATGGAAGTGTCAACACAGGTTGTTCTACGACTTTCTGCTTCAATGTATCAACGCTCTTTTCTGCTCCTTTAGTCCATCTAAACTCTTTTCTATCCCCTCTCGTTGTCTCAGTTAGGGGTGCACAAATGCTACTGAAATTCCTAATAAACTTTCTTTAAAAACTTGCCAAACCATGAAAAGATCTTACCTTGAAAGCACTCCTTGGCATAGGCCATTCAATGATAGCCCTCACCTTCTCTGGGTCCATCTTAAGACCTTCCTCTGAGACAACAAATCCCAGGTATACCAACTCCTTTGCAAACCTACATTTCTTCAGATTGATCAACTACTTCTCCTCCCTCAGCTTCTCTAAAACTCTTCTGATATGCATCAAATGCTCATCCCAAGTCTTACTGAAAATCAAAATGTCATCTAAATAAACAATAACAAAACTTCCAAAAATTCCTTTAGTACCTCATTCATGAGCCGCATGAATGTGCTCGGTGCATTGGTTAGCCCAAATGGCAATACTAACCACTCATACAAACCCTCCTTTGTCTTGAAGGCTGTCTTCCACTCATCTCCTTCTCTGATTCGAATCTGGTGATACCCACTCTTCAGATCAATCTTTGTGACATACTTGGCTCCACTCAAACAATCCATTATGTCATCCATTCTCGGCAATGGAAATCTGTACTTGATTGTGATCTTGTTGATGGCTCGGGAATCTGTACACATCCTCCACTCTCCATCTTTCTTTGGTGCTAGTACCGCAGGGACCGCACATGGACTTAGGCTCTCCCTTATCAGTCCCTTCTTTAACAGCTCGTGAACTTGTCTTTTCAACTCTTCATTCTTGGCTGGAGTCATTCTATTGGCTGCCTTATTTGGCAAACTAGCTCCTAGTATCAAATCCATTTGATGACGTATCTTCCTCATTGGTGGTAAACCTTCTGGTACATTATCAGAGACAATATCTTGAAATTCTTTCAACATTTCTGAGACTTCTGCTGGTACATCTTCACATTTCTCTTGACTAATCTTAGGAATCAATGCAAAGCAATGACACTCATGCTTCATACCCTCCAAAAACTTTCTACCATCTACCAAGCAAATTCTTGTAGTACTACATACCTTTTCTTCCACCTCCTTCAAGGGCTTCAACTTATGACGGACTCCATCCTTTGTTAGGGAGTATGTGTTTGCACGGCCATCATGGATAGCACTCCTATCATACTGCCACGGCCTCCCAAATAACATATGACATGCATCCATCGGTATGATGTCACACAACATCTCATCATGGTAGTCACCAATCTTGAACTTCACTAAACACTGTTCATTGACCAAAGCTCTATGGTCCTTCTGCAACCATGCAATCCGGTATGGATGCGGATGCTTTCTTCTTGTCAACCATCTCCTCTGAAACAAGATTATTAGTGCTTCCAGTGTCAATAATAATATCACAACACTTACCTTCACATTTGCACCTTGTGTGGAATAAACTCTTCCTCTGATTGGGTTCTTTCTCCTCATTCAACAAAGTTCTTCTGACAACTAGGGTTTCTCCCCTTTCTGCATCTTCAGAGCACTCAAACTGTGCATCTTCATCCACATGTGCAACTCATGCATTACCTTCAGGTCTTCTATTCATCCTTCCTTGATGTTGCGGACACTCGTATGCTTGATGCCCTTCTTCTCCACATTAGAAACATGTTCCTCTGAAACCTCCTCTTCTAAGTCCTTGCCTAGGTCTACCTCTTCCTCTTCCTCTTTGCTCACCATTATTCTGTTCACGAGGGCGGTACGTATTATCTCCTCTCTGATTTCGATTGGTTCTAGCTTCTTCACTTTTCTTTGGTTCTTCATTTTGGCCTCCATAGGGTCTTCCACCAGTCCTTCCACCTTGACCTCTTCCCCTTTGCTTGCTTTCAAATCTCTTATTCTGCTTCTCTTCCACCTTCAGGGAAAACTGGTACGCATCTTCTATGGTGGTCATTCTGACTAGGCTCAACTCTTCTTGAATACTTGGCCTCAACCCATTAATGTAATGGGCCACCTTCTCCTTGTTGGGCTCTCCATGGCCTATCTTGATAGTGATCTTATGAAAATCTTCTGTATACTTCTTAATAGACTTGTTACCTTGCTTTAATCCTTGCAGCTTCTTCAGTAACTCCATCTCATAGTCCACAGGAATGAACTGCTTCTTCAATTTCTCCACCATCCAATACCATCTAGTAATCTTTGCTTTTCCTCTTCTATTTCTCTCTAACTAGACCTCTTTCCACCAAATACTAGCATGGCCCTTTAACTTTGTCTTTGCAAACTTGACTCGTTCAGGGTCTTCCACATCTTCATACTCAAAATACTCCTCCATATCATTGATCCAATCAATAAGTTGTTCCAGATTCAAATCTCCAGAATAGGTAGAAACTTCGATCCTGGGCCTCTTTCTGATCTTTGAAATGGCCCTCAACAACCTAACTTCTGTAGGATCTCCCGCAGCTTCTTGTTCTTCCTCAGATAGCTCTTCTTCAGCTTCATATTCGCTTTCCTCTCTCCTTCTCGACTCAAACCCTCTTCGCAGCTCCTCTTGCAATGCATCGATTTGTCTTTGCAGGGCTCTAAAACCCTCTTTCGTCAAAGCATTCCTCCCACCATGGTTTCTTCATGGAGGCATCTTGATCTATGCAGCAAACCCACAACCTCAGGTCCTGGTGCAAACTGCCTCATGGTTGGTGATCTGTCTACACACTCAGGAACGCTTGCTCTAATACCAATTGATCAAGGGGGTAAATCATAAAACACACAATAACAGAAATTGCACACAGAAAATAGAATGATATTTTATTAATATGGGAAAAACATTACATTACAAAAGCTCAAATACAATCAGAGGATGAATCCCTTATAGGCTGCAACACATTATAGCTCCCTCCCTCAAAATTCTAGAATCTTTAGCCTTCTATAATTCCTGAATTAGCTAGGGTTTCTAATGTCTCACCTTTCTTGACTCTACACCTTCCCCCTTAACTGTACTACCCTAAGGGTTCCCAAAAATGGTTATATATAGCGCTTTTTGGTGACCACCAACTTAATTTCAGAATTTGCATCTCCCTCCAAAAATAGGTCAACTTCGTGGGGCCATAACTTACGATCCAATCGTTGGATTTTCAATTATAATACCTTTTCAAAAAGCTTTCTAAAAGACGATGGTGCGACTACTTGGGTTTCCCACCAAATTTCGGGCCCATCCGGAGCCTGTAAGTGCCTCAAATTTGACTTTGAATATTTCAATAAGATTTTTGGAATTTGAAATTTTAATATCTCACAAATGACAAATGATATTGAAGCGATTTCTTCACCATTAGCTTCAATTCACCATTCTAGAGGTCTATGTAAGATTTTGTATCCAACTGTGCACAAATGCAAATTACTAAAAATAGTAACCCTGCCAAATTTAGCCCTTATTGAAAAAAAACAACATTTTTTTTTTGGTTGATGTAAGATTGCTCTCACACCCTAGATGCTCTTGCATTAGTTTTAGAAGTAGAGTTTAAAGATTTATAGAAAACATTAATCTAAATCATATGCCAGATTGGGTTAAGTGAAGTGGATGATTTAATTGACAAAATTACATAAGCTCCTTAATCTGTTCTAAAGTCACTAGCAAACTTGAAAGTAAATTGTCATTGGTGAAACAAGGTAACACCCACCTAGGCTTAAACAAAGCCTAAAGTACAAAGAATTTTTATTAATCTGAGTAATTCTATTAGTTGGCCAAATTCACATATAAAACCTAATCATAAGATTTGGCATATCTTTAGGTTGATATACATTAGCAACAAAAGCAACTGCTCTTAATGTTCATACTACTATGTTTACTCATGTTGTTATGAAGAAGTTAGAACAAAGGCTACAAAATTATGAGAAAACTCAGAAAGTAATGAATTATGAAGTAAACAAATTGTATTTTGAAAATGTGAAATTAAAAAAACAATTGCAAGATAGGAATGGATAAGAAATAACTCAAATGAAAGTGGATTATGCTTGATTTCTCCTATGACATCCTTTGATTACTAGGGGTAATGCATCAACTTTACTTTGCATCTCATCAATTATTTTAAGGATGACATCTATGTTGGAAGGATGAACATTAGGAGTTATGATTAAAATGGGAGTGGAAGTGGCAACATGAGATAATACATGGAGTGTCTTTTTGTAGTAACATTATTGCTCAAATTCGTAAAGGTTTGATATAAGTATTTGTGTAGTAAGATTCATGTCTTGCCTATCCATATGTGAAACATGTACATCATGATGAAAAACATCTTCCCCATTAAAATATGTAGTAGTCATCAAATCCTCAATCATAACTTCCTCACAAAATGAGGATTAGGTTGAGACCATGACATTCAAGAAAAATATAAAGAAATGAAAAGGAAATTGCATCCAAGTAATCCTAATTTTTTCTGCCAATAATTCATACCAAAGATTGAACAATTTAAGGATATTGCAATAGTAATTTGTATTGACACAAATAATATTCTTGAAGCATTTCAAAGTTTAGGCCATAAGAATCATCCCTTTTTAAACATGGATTGCAAATAATTCTAAAAATTTAGAAGTCTTGGTCATTAACATTATGGTCTGCTACAATGTCATCTAGTGTATCATTGTCATTGTTCATATGTTCTTTCAAGTATTTAATATTATCATCATCCTCATCTTGACCTGCATCATCTTCATCATCATTGAAATCTAACTGTAGACCATCTATATTGTTACCAGATGTATTTGGATCATCATTTTGTATACCATCCATATTGTCGTCTTCCATAACATCATCCAACTCTAGATTGTTGTCTTCTTGTGCTTGAACATAACCATCTTCAACATCATCATGGATGTCAATTTCTTCAATGTTCTCTAATCCCTCTCTCTCATTTTGTTGGCCATCATTATTTTTCTTAGTATCCACTAATGCATTGTCAAATACATGCCTTAATCTTGGATCATAATGTATGACAAATATCCATTTTGGGTCCAAAATATCTTCATAAAAAAATACCTGCACATGAATGACATACATATATTAGATGAATGGTATAACAATTTTATTGATTAATAAACACATGTATATATTCACAATAAACTATGAATTAATAGATTAATGATCACTACCGCTTCTTGTTTGAGTTAAAGAAATACCTACTCACAATGAATTGGTAGAACATAAGGCTCCTTATCCTCCAGTTGGAAACATGAGGAATCTATAGAAACTAATCCACTATGGCTATCATGTCTTCATGTCCTCTCAAATGCTTCATACCATCTACACTTAAAAATACAACATTTAAAAGAGCGGTAATCCAACTCAATAATTTCTTGCATTTTCCCAACATATTGTAGATTCCCTTCAATTATATTCTTATCTTTTGAGATTGATTGACTGGATTGCTTGAAGTCAACCACGATGCCACAATCGAAGGATCGTCTCTTTACATCTACACTTTCTACACGATAATGTCGACCATATGCCCACATTGCTGGATATTTCCTCACCCATGAAAGAACATTTATTTCAGTAAAAACAAATATAATGATGAATATTAAAATAGTTAATAGTGTTAAAACTGTAAGGAAACAACATTTTGTAAAATCCCAACTGTACCTTTCTTTCACATCCTCTAGACATGTTCATTCATCTTCCATTATGTTTGAATCTATACCTGCATCTTCTATTTGATTTTGAATTTGTTTAGTAACCCATTCTAGTGTGCAATCTTTGCCCCATTCCCCAAGCAGATTAGTGGGAAGTGGAGCATTCCTTAGGTTTGATCTCCTAAATTGTCTCCTTGCTTCTAACACTTCTCTCTTTTTATCATACAGATCAATCCATTTGTTCATAAAGTCCATGTGGTATAGAATGAAACATGTTAAGTATAGCACTTTCATCTACACCTATTACATGTCAACATGTTTATTTCAAACTTCAAATGTCATGCTGTTAATTTGACAAATAAATTATAGAGTAAATTAATGATTGCAAGAAAAACAACCACAGTGATCATAAATTTACTTACTAATTTCTACTTGAACAACATTAGATTATGGTTTTTCTCCATCAATAATATCTGATGCTCATTCTTCATCCCAGAAGCATGGCCCATCTTCAAAATCCTTACCAGGGAATTCACACAAGAAGAAAAATGCTTCATTCAATACATACCCTTCAACCATGCAACCCTCTAGATGTTCCTTTTGTCAGACATATCTTTTTAGCGTTTTCATATACCTCTCAAAGAAAAACATCCACCTCGTTGATATGACACCCGCCAATTTAATGTCATTGACTAGATGTATAAATAAATGGACTTGTAGGTCCATGAAACTTGTAAGGAGCTCCTTCTCAAATACACATACAATTTCTACAATTTCCTTCTTCCATTTTGGCATTTCACATTTGTGGATCTCCTTGGAGGTCACCCACCTAATATATGAATAGTAAATTAGTATGAACTTTTAGTCAAAAATTAAAATGCAATATAATATCTCTATGTCTCTCACACATGAACATTTCATATAACCACATACCTTGTAAATGTTGACAATCGACTTATGGCATTCCTTAAGTCAACTGTAAGATAGAAATCCCCCCTAATTGCCAATGGCATGATATTCTATCAATCACATTTATGAAAAGGTCATTAGTAATTTTTTCTCACACAACAAAATATCAAAATATATTTAGTACTTAATCAATGTTACTAGTAAATGTTAAATAATGATATATAATACCTTCATAAAATTATGAAAATCATGTGTTTTAAATCCTGTGATATGTCCATCAACTGTAAAAGCTTTAGCCAATGATGACCCATACCCAGTAGTTGTCCTTATTGAACTAATGACATTTTTTAGTTGGTCTAGCTCTTTTTTTTTTTCAAAATCCATGGAGCTTCTGCATATGTTTCATTTTCCCTGTTTGGCCATAAATGTTTTCTATCAATTTTGGTATGCGAAAGAGTAATATCTCTCCTCGAAGACAAGGTGTCATTCTCTTTGCCTAATATATGTCAAAATATAGAATCTAGGACATTTTTGAAGACGTGCATAGGATCTAATAGGTGTGATATTAATAGATCCTTCCAGTAAGGGAGCTCATAAAATATGGATTTCCTTTTCATTTCTTCTGGCATATTAACTACAACTTGTTCTAGTTCTTCAATTGAATCATCCCAATCAAAAAAATCCTCCCAATCTTTCAATTCAACATCTTCATACTTCTTAAGCCAATCGCTTGGACCCATAATCATGGGAGGGCCTCTATTTTCAACTTTTCCATCAAATTGATTCTTCAGGCGATTTTCTAAACTTATGATCTAGTGGTAGAAAAACCCTGTTGTTTGTGTAAATAAATTTATGTAGATCTTTAGAATACCACCCTTGAAATTGTTCTGCACATCTTGGAAATACAAATATCCCCTTTGTTTGAAGCCCTGCAATTCAATAAGTAATGTTAATAACATCAAAAAAAAGTATAAAACTAAGTATGAAAGTTGGGATGAAAATAAATTATGAGTGTAAATATGTAAATATTTTATCTTACCAGAGCAAACACCAAGTCCTGGGAAATCATGAATAGTCCAACATAGCACACCGTACAACATGAAGGACCTATTTGATGGGGGATGTGATATGTCATACATTCTTATGCGTTTTCATAGCAGTTGCATCTCATCAATAAATGGCGTAAGATAAACATCCATGTTTTTAACTTGATGTTTTCTTGGAACAATGAGAGTCAGAATAAGGTGCTCCTTTCTAACACTCATCCATGGGGGATTATTGTATACTATCAATCCAACTGGCCAAACACTATAATTTGTGCTCAAGAAAGATAATGGGCATACTCCATCAATTGCAAGACCAAACCTGATACTACAAGGTTCATCTTTGAATTTTCCTGGCTATTTTTCCTCTATGGGTTTCATTGTTTTGGAGTGGGCTAGAATTCATATGAATCCATCTTTACTCCTATTCTTTACATGCCAATCCATCAATTGTACAAGTGACTTGCAACGAAACATTCGTTGAAGTCTAGGTATAATTGGCATGTGACGTAAAACCTTCTTTGGAACTGTAGGACCTTGTACATCTGTATGATATCTCTTCTCTTTGCATATAGGGCATTCTACCTTGTTTTGATATTCATCTCTATATAAAATGCAATCATTTTTACATGAATGAATTTGCTTATATTTAATCCCCAACTCAACCAACAACAGACTCCCCTCTCTGTAAGTTGATGGCAACACATTCTCTTCAGGGAATATTTTAGTTTTTAGTGCCCTGTAAGATTGCCAGAGATTAAATCAATTGAATGTTTGACTTATGATGAACATGTTTGATATGTCAATCTATACTAGGATTGTTTATATACAATATATGGTTTTAAAATCCCCTTAAAGAAATATAAACAAAGTTGATGAATGTTTATGAATTATGTACACCAATTGACAATTGCAAAATAAGAAATAGATTTCAACTCACTTTAGTAGGGCAGTGAATCCTTTATCTGACCAACCAAATAGTGAGTTGATTTCTAATAATATTAATGTGCATGCCTATTTTGAGGTTCTACTTGCACCCGATTTGAACACGGGTGTCTTCGCTACTTGCTTGATGGAGTCTTTCAAGTTGTTATCATCAACATTATGTTAGTGGTAATTACCCCTGCTATCATCATTACTTTCAACCATATGATCATTATTGTCATCATTGTTTTCATCCCCAAAGAAATCTGTATGCATTTTCACTATCATGATCATCATCATTAAGGCTAGGTGGCATGTCATCAGTGTATGCGGATCTCATCAGATCTTCTAATTTCTTAGTTGGTAGTATTCTCTTCAATAATGCTCTTTTTGCCATGGTATTATTTTAAAAATGGTTTGGATCATCCCATCCAAATCTTAATAACCTAGTTGGACCTTGGGTATTAGTATGTGTTTCATCAACATCTTCTACCTATCAACAAATGCAAGCATTATTTAATGTTTGGCAATAATTGGATAAATCATAAATGTATCAATTTCAAAGAAATATAATTAAATATTGCTTAAAAAATAAAAATATAAATTGTATGAACATATATACATCAATTGAATAATGGAACATTATTTTATAGACTACCTTTTTTATACAATAATTTAATTAAGACACAATTTTGACAACATAGTTTATAAAACATCAGTCCACACTCATTTATTGTTCTTTGGTTTTCTGTCCTTAAGAACATCCTTAGGGAGACCCTGTTCTTCCCTCTTCTTTCACATAGGAGTGTGTTTTAAGAAGGGGTAGTCAATCAATAACTCATCCCAATGGTAAGGTTCATAGTAGCCTCAACCATTATCAATCTATCAACCTCTCTTTCCATATCTCCATCTTTATCATTTATAACCTCAACAAATTGACAATTCGGTCTTACAGTAGGGTCCCTTCCCTTACTGCCATTTATAAATCCTATAATTTTTTTATGTGTGTATGCATGTCCATCTATATACATAAGATGACCTCTATTCATTTCTTTTCCACTTCCCAATTGGAGACAATGTGTATACATATTCAAATTTAGACCATATGTTGACATGCTAGGCTTATATTATGCTAGCCTTCTCCATTCACCATTGTAATATGATGGACCATAATATGGCATTGATCTCCTAGTGGTTTGTTTTGAATTGTTTCTATGTTTAGATCTCAATGTACATTTTGGACAATAAAGAGACCTAGATTCGCTCCATGAATATTGGAGGGTCATATCATGTAGTTGTATCCCCAAAATTGAAACACAAACACCTCATACACTCTAGGTAGTTGTTGATCACTAGGCCAAGCACAATATAGTCGATGATCAAATGTCTCTTTGTAAATTGATCTCAAACTTAGAGGCAAGTCATCATCTCCATCACATTCATTCTCATAGGTATGTAGTCCACCTCCCCCTTGTCTTTAAGCAAATTATGCATCTTTAAACCGATTCTTGTTTTGTTGCTTGTTTTCATCAATTCCTCATCTTCCAAGTGGTATATTGGCACATATTTTTGTTAAATGTATCATATGATAAATGATCATTGCCCTCTAGGCTAGAAGTCATTGATCCAAGAAACTTTAAACCAAGAACTTTATCCTGCAAGTATCCATTAAGAAAAAAATTAGTTATTTAAATAATATAAAACAATGTTTAAACGAAGTATACATGTTATTTATATCAATTTGAAAAATTCCTTACCATAATTCCTATTGGATTTGAATGATTGTAGGAGGCATACTATCGACTAGAAGCTCATCATAAATGTAATGTCTTTGTACAATCGCTCATTTGAATTGTTTCTTTCCACGACATACAGAACATCCACAAACAATAATTTTCTCAAAGTATTCATCCCATGTACTATAGTCCTAACCAACCTCTTGTTCAGTGAAATCATTTGTTGTGTCTATAGGATCCACTCTTATATCCTCTTCCACCCACTGTCATCTACATGATTTAATAGTTTTAGGTCCACATCCATGTACATATCTTTTTTGTTTGCTAGTTGAACACTCAGGCTCTGTGTTTGCTCCAATCTCCATCTAAAATAATCAACAACATGCATTAATTTATGTCAAGATTGAATAATACATTATAAATTTCAATAATACTATGAAAAAAGATGGACATATCACAAAATGCCATCAGATCATTTTTTCCTAATGAAATTGGATTTGAGTACCTGATTTTCCGCTTCATCCATTGTGTCCTCATTTGATATGACATGATCTGTCATCGTGGCGTCGTCTGGCCCCTATAATACACAACATAGTAAATAATGTTTAGTACACCAATTATATCATTTCAACAAATATGCTATCCAACGCAAAACCTCACTTTAGTCATATATTTGACATATTGATATCATGTTTAGGCCATCCTAATTTTCAAACTTTTCCCTTGATCATAGAATCACATTTAATCACCATTCTTGTGCATTTTCAACCAATAAGTTTGACCTTAGAGGCCTCGTGAATAGAAAAATGACTTTATCTCCTCTATGTTGTAGCATTTGTGAATTCATAAACACCTTCCTCTTTTCGTTGAGGTTGCTTTCTCTTCTTACTTCTATTGTATCTGCAGATTCTGTTGTCATATCTATTTCCACCCACTTTCCTCTCTACAATTTAGTAGTTCTACGCCATCCACGTCCTCTCTCCATGGCCTCTTGTGGATCCTGTAATACACAACAATGACAATAGTCACATAACAACTGTGCACCAAGAGAATATTCTTGAATTTATCTTGTTAATACACTTTCTTTTCATTAAGACACACTATGAAAAACAAAATAGGACATTGCAACATTTTGCTCTTCAAAAAAAGTTTACATGCGAAATTTTGACAACTAGAGCTCAAATGTTATGATTACAAGATGACTACAAATTCACATCAAAAAGACATTTATTTCATATTTGACTCCCCTTTTTCTTTTATGGGTCATTTTAATGCAATCTATATCTCTCCAAGTGGCCATAAAACCCTCAAAACTATCATAGAACCCTCAAAACAGTCTCAAAGAGTCTTTGTTACCAAAATTTTAAATTCTTGATGAGGGGAAGGATAATTTGGATGTTAATTTTGAAATCACATCGTTAGATCTTTGTTAGGTTAATCATAGCCATTGGATATTCTTTAATTATAGGGACTTTATGTTATATTTCACCATTACCTTTCACTCCAAAATTAATGGTTTCCTTTGAAAAGAAAACCCTCCATTAGCTATCATAACCCCAACCACCTGTTGAAGTGAACTTAAACATTATGTGCAATTGTCATTGCTCATATTAAGAACCTACCCTCCTTCTTAGTGGCCCCACATGTGTGATGTATGCGAATGAGTCATATAGTACCTGTGCTACATGTTTAAAGTTTGAATTTTTCTCATATTGTTGGAAAAAGGCCCAAAAAGACCTTTGATTTTTGAGTTTTATACTCTATAACATGCATCTCCTTGATCTTTTCATCTAATCTATGATTTGTTTCTATTCTTTCAAACCATATATGCAATAAGTCATTAGTTCAAGAGAGGGAAGTTTTGAGTTACCATGAAATCCAACATTTATTCTAGTTTTTTTCCCCTCAAATGTGAGAGTTTTGTCACCTAGGGTTTGATATTTTGGAGTTTTAGTAGAGGGTTTGATGTTATAATTTATGTATAGATATATTGAAATACTTCATGATCCCTTATTTTGCTTGTAGGGTTTGTAACAATTAAGAAGATTAAGGGCATGGTGTAAGAGAGAGGCAAAGATCCTTTGAGTATCAAGATTTGATTGCCTAATGGGTAATCCATCAAATCTTGGTAACATGCTTTCTTAGGTGATGAAATTATGAGCCCTTAACATTGATGTGAGAAGCATGTGATCTATGTCACAAAGGATGGAGAAGTATGCAATCATGGTAGGAAAGTGAAATTACAATGAAATTTTGATATGATTGAGATGTAGTTGGGGTATTTAGGGATGTTGTCATCATGCCTTAAGGATTAACAAGATCTAAGGAATAACTAGATGTATAAATAGGACTATCATAGGTATGTGAGGAAGTGGAAGGTTGTCAAATAGTGAAGGAGATAGTTCATGGCCTCTTAAACCAGGCCTCAAGAGTATAGTGAAGTCACATAGTATAAACAAATATTGTCATGACTTAGCTAAGATGTTGTCAATCTCCTATCACATATCTTAAGGTTTTCCTTAATCCCAAATCCAACTCTCAAATGTTAGATGGAAGGTCATGGCTCCAACTAAAATAATTGGTGTCAAAATGATAAGTCAGGAGACCATCATAGTGTTGATCTACTATTGTAGTGGGATCATGAGGATTAACATTGTAGAGGTTGTCATACCATGAGGCATAGGTAACAACCATAGGAGGTTTAAAAGAAACACTAGAAACATTAAATTATTGTCATAGTACACCTAGGATAGCTAGGTATGCATCCATAGAGTTATTACTATAAAATTGTCTCATTAATCTTGTGACCAGGTTAAGTCACTATCATAGTAACAATATAGTTAGTCATCAATCAACATGTTGTCTTTTCATTTCAATGAGATCAATTCTTGAAAAATGACAACCCATAGGTTAAAGAGACAAGTTGATACCTTACCTAAGTTTTCATGTTCTTGAAACCTTGTCACTATAAAGAGGAGATATCTAGAGAGTAATGTCACAAGGACATAACCAAGGCATGCACTATCATGAGCCATAGGGACAACTTACTACACCATCCAAAACTCCATTTGAACTAGCTACTATCAATAATTCACATTATTGAGGATTGTCATGAAGAAAACACCATGCATAGGACTGTCATAGCCAAAGTGGAGAGGATTGTCTAGTCATTGTATGACTATCATAATAGCTAGTGGGTTAGTTACCATGCTTCAACCTAAAATAGGTTAATGAGAACATAGAAATGAAAATCACAATACCATAAGCACACTCCATAAGCTACCAATATAGTCCCAATATCATGTCATCATGATAGTAAGAGAAGAGTTGTTTGGTTTTTCCTAAGCCATATCACTTGCATAAGGATTGTCACCAACCATCTGTGTAAGGTCATGAAAGAGTGAGTCATTATGGAGATACTCATAAGAGAAGCATGAAGTCAAAATACTATCATGGAAACAAGATATAGTTACTTATTATAAGAACAATCCAAATTTGGCGAGGTTACTTTTTTATCAAATTCCAAGCAAAATACATTATTTTGTATTAATTGGTGCTAAATTAGGCGCACTTTGCACCACCTTTTGTGCCCCCAAAAGATTACATTTAGGCCTAAAAGTTGGTGCTAGAGTCAGCAGTAACTACTCCAACTATAGCACCGACTACTGGATCAAAAAAAATTTAAAAATTCCCACCTACACATACCCCAAAACAAAAAAAACAAAACAAAATTTTATTGATTTTTGGTGTTCATTTTTTGTTTGGAGATCGAGCGTTTGGGTTTTTTGTGTACACCCTTATTTTGGCAATGGTAGGACCTATAAATGAAAAATAAAAAATAAAAACTTCCCACCTGAATTATATGAGAAATTCAATAATTACAGGAGAAAAATGCCACGTGAATTAGAGGAGAAAAAAGAAGAAAAATGCCATGCGAAGACAGGAGAAAAAAGGGAAAAACAAGAAAGTAGATGAGAAATTTGATTTAGTTTGCGACACCATAGGTAAGGTTACAATTACAATAAAAAATTTTCATTCCCAAAAATATTTTTATTTCGATTAAATGGAGAGGATTGTGAAGAAAGGGTTGTGATTATTGTTTTGTTTACAATCGAATCATTCAAGTCTCATGTGGTTGTAAAGGAGGGTAAAATTGTAGACATTGCATTATTTCCTCTACATCTGAGAGCAGTGAATGTTTTTTCAAACCCCAATGACTAGGTTCTCTTATCACTCCCATCAATACCTTTCTCTGAAGATAACTTTCTCACTTCCTTCCTAAAAAAGTAGTTGAGTGCTTTAAGACAAGTTGATTATGAGCAAACTAAAATTAGGGCTTTTGAGACAAGGGTGAGTTGTTGGTAAGAAACACTACTAGTAATACTAGGTGTTGTCATGATGGCAACTGAATCTATCTTACACATCCGTATTGTATCATTTGATCATATTGAAAGTCAGATTGCAGATTTGTCTAAGTCCAAATAGACAAGAAAAAAGCATATGACAGGGTCCAACATTTTGGTCCATATTTCACCACAGGTAATCATATTGTACTGCAGATCTGAGGGTATGTTAAGGGATGTTAGGGCTACCTAAATCTAAAGTTTTAGCCTCTAGTGATGAAGGGATTAAAAGTTGCAAGCTTTTGAGTATCAAGTTTTGGTTAGACAGTTCAGTCCAATGAAGAACATGTCGACTTGGTGTTTGATCCTTGTGTGGATTAAGAAAAGTGGTTGGTTGAATAATTTATGATATCCAGTGGTATTGGCTGATAGGTGTGGTGACTTGAATTCATAAGTTGTGGTCTGCATTGATGTTTGTGCATGGATTCAGCCAACAGAACATTGATCTTGAAAAAGTTTCTAAGTTTTCTTGAGGCTGACTGTAGTTGATGTGATTTCATGTTGCGGATATATATGATCAATGGGTGCGAGCATTTTGGGGTATGGATATGTGCATATGAGATAAGAGGTGTGAATTAAGGTAGTATTAGATCATGGAAGAACAGTAAAACAGGGCAGTGAGAGATGAAGTGTGTGAAGTTAGTATATTGATCCTAACCGGAATTGTAATCTTGCATTATTAGATGTTATTCTTTAGTTCAAGTATTCTAGTGAACTCTTTGTAATTAATCTTATAGGCAGTGAGCTCTGGGTAGTGTGCTTGAAGGCATGTGCCTTGCCATTTGTAATACTTTCAATAGAGTATAAAATCTTGTGGGTTAACCCCCACCGTAGTTTTTCCCTTAACCAGGTTTCCAGGTAAAAATCCTGGGGTTCATGTGTGATAATTTTGTTGTTGTTGTTCTTGAGCTCATGTTCTTTCTTTTGAATGTTTATGGTAAATTAATAAAGGAACAAGATAATATTTTTTGTCGAACACTGATTCACCCCCCTCTCAGTGTTCCTTAATTTCAACAATTGGTATCAGAGGTTGGTTCCTTGGAAGAAGTTTAACAACTTGAGGAAGATCTGGGAAGGTATTTCAATGGGTTCATCTAGGTATTCTGATGGCATCAATGAACAACTACAAGTTACTTTAGAAGATCTTGATTAGTCTAGAGCTAAAGTCAAAGAACTAAAATAGAATCTTAAAGATGTTAAGGATTTCATTCAGACTTTAAAAGGGAAACTGAGTAAATCCATGGAAAAGAGGAGGGAGCTACTTTAGCAGTTAGCAAATCAGAATGAAGACAATGGCATGGATGAGGCTCTAAAGGAAAAATCAAAGGAATGTGAGAAGCTAGCAAAAGAAGAAATTGTATTAAAACATGAAATGGAATCCAGAATGATGAGGCTAACTAACAAAATAGAGGAAAGGAAGAAGAATGAAGAAAACCTAAATCAGTCTTTGAAAGAAAGAACAGAAGAGTGTTGTAGAATGCATAGAATAATTGGCCATCTAGAGTCTGATCTACAAGAAACTAGATATAATGAAGAACAACATGAAAAGCAAATTGTCATTCTCAAGCATGACCTAGAAGCTACAAATGAATACAAAGAAAAGTTCAAGATAAGCTCAGCTAAACTTGAGGTACTACTTGATAGTTAGAAGAAGGAAGATGATAAGCATGGTCTAGGATATGAGAAAGGTGAAAGCTTTGGATCCGGTCAAAGAAATCCAAGAAGGAATCCTAGAAGGCCTTGGGTAAGGCAACCTAATGCTCAAAGGTATCCATCTTTCAATGGAAATTGTTTCAATTGCAATAAATTTGGTCGTAGAGCTACTCAGTGCAGAAGTAGAGTGAATCAAAGTGGTCCATCTTTCTCTAGTCAATGCTTCAATTGTAAAAGGTATGGTCATAGATCCAATGAATACAGAAGTATGATAATGAACTACTCTAATAATAGATGAAATGTCAATTCTTTCAATGGCAACTATTTTGTATGCAATAGAATTGGACAAATGGCTAATCAGTGTAGATCAAGAGTAAATCAAGTAAATGAGCAAAGAAATGTTGTGTTCTTTAATTGCAATACATCTGGTCATATTGCAAGATTTTGTAGAAGCAAGAATGATGATATAAAAGGTCTGGTAAACAGAAACCAAAACATGCAGAGACAAGATAAAGGTGAGGGTAAAGCTGATGTGAATGAGATCCAGAATGAAATGAACAAAACATGGGTGAAGAAAGGTGAAATGAATGATGGCAATGGGTCCACACCAGAATCTGGTGCTGATAATTCCTCTAGGAATTGAAACAGGAGCTCTGGCTCAGGGGGAACTGCATTAGAAATCTAATTCCCCTTGCCAGTAAGTGGGTGCCTAAACCTGGCATGGTGAATGAAGATAAAGAAGCCTATTGTAGATTTGTTGAAGAAAATTTTGGAAGAAAGAAATCTAATATAATTGATTGCGGAGCAATTGAAGATTGACTGTATGTCGAAACAGTGTAACCGGATGTATTAGGGAAAAGCATTTATTACAACGGTGAATTAGGTTTTGCAGAGCATAAAAGGTCATTTACTCAACATTTGAATCACTTTGCATTTGAAGAGAACAAGGAGAAGAGTGCCTGAGCTAAGATTTCAAAGATTTGAAGTGCGAAAAGTGAATTCGACAGCTAACCCTAACTGGCAAAACAAGGTATTCTCTATGATAAATTTGCAATCTTTGGATATGTCTACTCTATTGGTTGTTGACATCACTAAAAGGCTTCGACCCAAATTCAAAAAGCATCCACACAAATTAGTAGAGGTTGATCCATTAGGTACCTTTTCAAATGTTCTACATGGTGTTTTGCACATTGAAGATATTAGGGCTTATATTCATGCTAGAATAGATGAGTTTAGGGATTTCAACTTAGTAGATTTGTTCAAGAATCATCTGAGGGATGAGATGCATGGTCTTAAACCTAAGTATAAGGTGTTGAAAGTCAAACATCTCATTCAAGTTATTGGGTTCCCATCCTTTAGTGAAGATGAGTGGGTCGGGTATGTACTAAGTTGGATGCATGCCGAATTCATGTGGTTGATGAAACCCTTCAAGATCACCAAGGATGCCATCAAGGTCATAACAAGATTGAACTCATCCAGTGGATTACCAATGCTGAAATGAGTAAAGAATCAGACTGTAACTAAAGCTACCAGATCAAAATTTGATAAGAGGGCAATGACAATAAATGATATAACTGATCTAGATGTCAAATTTGCATCTATGGTGATTGGGTATGAGATATACCACTCCAACAGGGAAAACTCTGTATCTAGTACAACCATTTATGCCACCTATAAGATGTTAAGATAGAATGTTAACTATGACTTGTGTAAGCTGCTGTAAAACCAGTTAATAGAGAATCTAAACAAGATCAAAAAGGACAAGAAGAATACATTCAAGTATGGTGCGTTGGTATTGTGTTTGTTCTTCTATTTCATGAATGAGTTACTTGGCAAGAAAAGCATGTGTTGGACTAGTGATAAGCCTGTTTCCATACAAATAAGAGAGCACTTGAATAATATTGGTGACTCCAATGCCCAAAGGTCTACTATTTGGGGATATTTCAAGAATTTTTAGAACATGATGCAATCAAGGGAAATAATCCCCACATCTGTGTTGGAAAAATACAAGGATACAATTTGCTTCATGGTGGAAATAGATCAATGCTTGATGGAAGCAATTGAACCGAGGACTGTATGGATCATGCCCATGTGGTATGAAGTTGATGAATGAATACTAGAAATGTATGCTCAACACCTTCTGAGCAAACCAAAAGATACTTCAGTTGAGAGATTTGGTACATATAGTGAACTTAGTGTGAAACTACATGTTGAGCTCCAGAAACCTAAATCTAAGAGAAAAATACAAAGGGAAGTTGAAATGTATGCAGAAAGCATTGGCATAACAAAAGAAGCTATGAGACAAAATAGGGAAAGGATAGAGAAAGTTGAGAAGGAGAAGCAGGACAGGGAATAGGGAACAAGGAAGTGTTTCGTTAGAATCCTCTTCTAAGCCAAGGACTACTAGGAGTACAAGTTTAACCTCCAGTGCATCACCTTCTCCTATTGTAGATAAATCCAAAGAAAAATCTACTGGTAAGGAAAAAGGACAAAAGTAATGGCCAAAAGGCATATGTCAATGTGGAGAAGGAAGATGAAGAAGAAACTGAGTCAGATGGTGAGGTTAAAGAGTTGAAGGCCTCAAGCACTAAGGCTGCTAAAGTGTCTAAGGAGAAGCCCTCTGAAAGCATAAAATTAGAGAGAGCAAAAACTTCAAGGGTTGCCAATGACAAGCCCTCCGGAAGCATAAGGGTGAGCAAAAGACAAAAGACTAAGACTCATGTTGAAAAATCAACCCTGTCAATTGAAAACATTGTAAATGCAATAACTGTTCATGGGAATTTGAAGACCATAACAAAATATTATGACAAATTTTATAAATCCAACAAGAGAATTTTGGAGGATGCTACTTTTAAGTACTTGAATACATTCAATAGAGTGCTTATGGAAATTTTATCTGAAATCCCTAAGAGTCTAAGTGACATAATGGAGATGAGAAAAGAAGTTGCTAAAGCAAAGGATTTGGAGCTGACAGAACATGTGTTGTCCAATCTCTGTTTGATAATCTCTAAAAGGGAAGCAAATAAAATTTTCAAAGAAGTTAAAGACAAATTCAGGAGCAAAATCAGGATGAACAAGCTAATGCTTGGAGATATTGATAATGTGGTCAAAGAAACAGAACAAATTCTAAAGAAAGCCCTGGACAAGAATAAGTTCTATATTATCACTGAAGAACTTGTTGACACTAATGATACATCCATTTTGAATGATGAAGAGTTGCAAAAAAATGAGCAACAAGCTGAAGTAGATGATGTCTCTATTCTGGAAGAAGAAACATTGAGTAAAGGAGATGAAGAGATGATGAAGTTAATGTTGAGTATGCAGAAGATACTCAAATTCCTCTAGACCAATTAGGTAAAGAAAATATAGAGATGAATATGGAGATAAATGCTCCTACTAAAGGTGATTCTAAGAAAGAGTGGAAAGCAAAAGGTGTTAAGGACAAGGAAGATCAAGGAAAAGAAACTGATGATGGAATTGATTCCTCCATTCCAGATGTTGAGGAATTTGATAATGCTGCTGATGAGGATACACAAAATCCTCCAGAAAGGAATGCAAAAGACATTTCTGATAAAGATGAAAGGAAGGATGCTTCTGATGATGATGTAGAGAAAGCAGAAGTAGAGAAAAAGAATGACAATGATAAGAAAGACAATGTGGCTGACTCTAAAAAGGGAAAAGATGCAGGCCCTTATGAGCATAAAACTAAAACATCACATTGGGCAAGAGATGCTATAGAAGTAGTGAAAGAAATTTTGGAGAAAGATAAACAAGTTGCAAAAGATCTGGATATAATACAAGGTCCAATCAATTTTGATGCTCTGTCACTGGTACAAAAGATGAAGTTGGCCTCTTTTGCACAAGCTAAGGCTAGAGAGGAAATCCTAAAGTTTTATATAGAAGATAGTGAGTTGCTTGGTCTTGCATCTGGCATTTTGGAGAAAATCATGCCTACATTTCAGAAGGATTCATCAGCATCCCCTCCGGTTAGTTAAAGAATCTAATAAACTCTGGAAGTACTCATTTTGAAACTTTTGAGAAGTCAGCAAAAGTTAAAGTTAGAAATGAATTTAATGAGAAGAGATTTGCTGAATTAAAGAGAATAATTAGTTATGATAGATCAGTGCTTTATACTATTGTAAAGAGTATTCAAAATTCCCTCTCTGAAGGTGTAGAGATTTATAAGTTTTGCCTAGCTTGGTCTAAAGTTGTTGAAGATATTGAGAAGAAGATTAAGGACCTAGAGCTTGAATTGTCTAATATATCTTAGTCCTATAGTCCCTTAACTAAGTCTATAATAACTAGAAAATGTCAAATAGTGAGTTTGCTTGATGAATTGAGCAATTTGGAGAAGGAAAAGGTTAAAGTTTTGGGTAAATTGGATGAAATCCAGGGACTGATTTCTCCTAAATTAGAAACAATGTTCAATGCACTAACAGAAGCCCAAGTTGTTGCTTTGACAAGTGATCCCACTAATCTGTAGAAGGCAGAGTCATAGGCATTTTTATTTAGTGGTCATATTTCAATTTTGGATGGCATGAAGAAAAGTTGGGACAGTGAATTGACACTATTGAAAAACATTTTTGGTGATGTGTTTAAGTTTATGTAGACAAGAGGATTGTTCGTACATATGTGGAAGTATGAATATAGAAATTTTGTGTGAATTTTTGGATCCAAACCTCAACCTTTGCCATTGATGTCAAAGGGGAGTGAAAAGAAGTGAAAAATGAGGAATTCATCTAAGGAAGAGCATTGGAAATCACAAGTACATAGTAAGGGGGAGCTATTCTAACACTTAGTCATTTTTCACTAAGTGTTGCTATCAATGCCAAAAGGGGAGATTGCTAGCAAGAGACACTACTAGGCATGTCAGGTGTTGTCATTGATGGCAACTGAATCTATCTTACACATCTGCATCATATCATTTGATCATACCAAAAGTTAGATTGCAGATTTGTCCAAGTCTGGATAGACAGGAATAGAGCATATGATAGGGTCCAGTATTTTGTTCTACAATTCTCCATAGGTAATCATATTCTATTACAGATCTGAGGGTATGTTAAGGGATGTTAAGGCTATCTAAATTAAATTTTTAGCCTTTGGTGATGAAGGGATTGAAAGTTACAAGCTTCTAAGTATCGGGTTTTGGTTAGACAATTCAATCTAGTGAAGAACAGGCTGACTTGGTGTTTGATCCTTGTATGGATTAAGAAAAGTGGTTGGTTGAGTAATTTATGAGATCCAATGGTATTGGTTGGTAGGTGTGGTGAATTGAATTCATAAGTTGTGGTCTACATTGATGTTTGTGCATGGATTCAGCCGATAGGACAGTGATCTTGAAAAAGTTTCTAAGTTTTCTTGAGACCAACTACAATTGATGTGATTTCATGTTATGGATATATATGATCGATGGGTGTGAGCATTTTGGGGTATGGATATGTGCATATGAGATAAGATGTGTGAAATAAGGTAGTATCAAGTGTGAAGCAGAGATCTGAGGCTCAGATCATGGAAGAACAGTAAAATAGGGTAGTGAGAGATGAAGTGTGTGAAGTCGGTATATTGATCCTAACTAGAACTGTAATCTTCCATTATTAGATGCTATTCTTCAATTCAAGCATTCTAGTGAGCTCTTTGTAATTAATCTTGTAGGCAGTGAGCTCTAGGCAGTATTCCCAAAGGCATGTGCCTTCCCATTTGTAATACTTTTAATAGAGTATAAAACCTTGTGGGTTAACCCCCACCGTGGTTTTTCCCTTAACCGGGTTTCCATGTAAAAATCTTGGTGTTCATGTGTGATGATTTTGTTGCTACTGTTCTTGAGTTCATATTTCTTTCTTTTGAATGTTTATGGTAAATTAATAAAGGAACAAAATAATAAGTTTTTTCAAACATTGATTCACCCCCCCTCTCAGTGTTCCTTAATTTCAACATGACCAAACTAAAATAGAGGTTGGTCAAGACAATATGAGGAGATATGGATTTTGAGATGAGGGAGAGCAAACTAAAATTAGGTCCAAAACTATAGATTCCCTCCCAAGGCACCAATTGATTCATAGGAAAATAGCTTCATGATTTTCTCTACAAAGTAAAGGTCAAAAATCTTGAGGAATATAGAAAAAACTGGACGAAAACTTCTATACCTGGTAGTGTGTACTTCGTTTGCTTGCATAGACTGAACAAAAATAATTTTCCCTAGGTCACGTCAAAATGTCAAGCAATAGAGGGAAGAGAGTAAAGGGAGCAGACTCTGGCCACAATGAGGTAATTCATTGTCAATTTATAGATTTGTAAATGTTTCCATTATTTCTTTGATTTTTAGTTTTTAGTTTTTTATTTTGAATTTAAAAGGAGAAATTTAATTTATATATATATAGGGACATGAGACTGACAAAGATAAAGAGGCATTGGCTTCCATATTGGGAGTAGAAGCAGTGAACAAATTGGATGGTGTGGACTTGACAATGCTTGCTAGATACATAGAAAAATGATCTAGTAAAGCCCCTAAAACATTACAACGAAATCAATAGTGTCAAATGGAATCAATTGATTCCCCAACTAGTCCTAGATCAAGAAAAAGATCCAGGAGGAAATCAATAACAATAACCTCTAAGAATGTGGAACAGGGAACAAAGGCTTCCAATGTACCACCCACTCCTGGGATAGAGACTTCTTCAACCACCATGCCATGTTTTGTATCTTGCATTGGTACCTAGGATACCAACATAGAATACGATGTGGTTTTAGGGGAATTCTGAATGACAGATACTAGAAAAATGTTTGTGAATAGGTTGAAGGAATCATGCCTTCAACAATTCAAAGACCATCCACATTTGCCATTCTCAAAGATACCCATGCACCTGCAAAAAGCAATTATCCAAGACATGGAGACTGAATTTGGCACAGGTTGGTCTGTAAAGAAGATAAAGCTATGAATGTCTCAAAACTACAAGAGATTTTGGTGCAACCAAAAAAAGAAGATAAAAGAACTCCCTCCCAAGCTAAGGCTCAGAAAAGGCTAATTGATGTATGTTTGAAAGTATGAAAAGAGCTTGTAAAAGCATATGAGAAGTCTAATGCATGGAGGAAATATGGTGAGGAGAGTACGTAGGTATTTGAATTTTCTCATAAGATTATATCAAATTTATTAAACAATTTTTAAATTTTATTTGTGCATAGTTAAATTGAATTAGTATATGTTTCAAGACAAGGCCACCAAGGCTAGGCTTAACAAACATCATGCCACGCATCACAGTGGCCAGAAAGGTTTACAGGCCTTGATCTATACATTTGTAAGTATATTAATAAGTTAAATGATATTTTTTTTTATTTCCTAGGAAAAATTAAATGATTGCATATTAATTAGTTTAACTAGTCCATGTGCCATGTTTTGATAGGAGGAGAAATATGGCCGGCATCCAAGCCAATTTGAAAAGGAAATGTTAAAAAGAAAAAAGTGGACCAATTTTGTAATTTGGATGGAGAACGAGGTATCAATAGATGACCTTTAGTAACTTAGTTGCATATTGTTGTGTTAATATGTCAATTTTCATTTCTTGTGTTGAGTTGTTTATTGATGCATAGGATGAGTTCTAAAGTACTTCTCTATTGGCCCTAGCACCCTTAAATGTAAGATTTATCTTAGATGACAAATGATTACTCTTATATCTTTGGGGATGCTTCTTAGTGCCATTAGGATCATAATGAGTATACTAGTCTTGTGCTTGCTTACAAAAAGTGGTTGCAATTAACCTAATCTTGTGGTCATTATCCACAACATTTTGTGTGTGCCATGCTATCTCATATGCTTAAGTTTAATGGGCTAATAATGAATAAAAAACCCTTGTTTGCCTACCTCCAACTAATGGACTTGTTGGAACCTAAAATTTCCTACCATTTTTTGTAAAAATTTTAGGTTTCCATGATGAAAATTCTAATTGCAGCACTCAGAAATGCACCTATACAATATACTCTAGTAGCCTACTTTGAAGGGTTATAATTCAAAACCTATTAATTTTTATGCCAAACCACTTGGTAAGCATACTTATCTATCATATGTGAGTGTACATGCTTGATTTTAGCTTCCCACAATTAGATTGAACAAGGTTTTGCAGTGCCAAGTTAAAGGGTTCTGGTGGTATCTAGTGGTACCCACCTAGGGTTAGGGTTTTAAGTTGAGTCTGTAAGCCTATATTTTTATTCCTTTAAACCACTTAAGGCCTTAAGTTTTCTTGTCCTTTGGCCTCTTGCACTTTATCTTTTAAAACTGCATTGAATTCTTGTATTAAAGGGCAATTGTCTTGAGCTCTTCTTAGAGGGGTGATATGTGACTAGGGTATGAAGACTAGGACTTTGTATGTAATCTTAAGCCCTCCTTTTGGATTTGTTGGAAGCCTTCTTCACTAATACATAAGGACTTTCAAGAGTCCTATGATAGTGCATTAGAGAGGCATTGAAATCATAAATGAGATAAATGTTATTAGGCCATCACCTAATGGAGAAGGGATCGTCACAAAGAGCATGACAGTGTTACCTTGTCATAGTCACAAAGGGGATAGTCTTTGTGGTGGTAATTAAAGTCACTAAGTTTACATTCACCTTCCTAGGGTCTGCGGAAAAGCCTAAAGTTGAATATGCCTATTTTAAAGATCTTGCCATGAGTATTTTCCATGTTTTTACAAATGGAGACCTCCCTAATCCTCATCTCAAGTTTCAAATGCACAATGAAATGGAGGACAATCATAACTAGATCATAATAGTACATTGGCATTTTTGTTCTCACGGTGGCCCTTGAGACTGCCAAGGGGATGGATATAGAGTTGGGATTATGGTTTTCATTTAAAAGCCTTGTGTCATTGACCTAATATTTGTTTGCAGCAAGGATCCCAATAGTCTAAAGATTACAAATTCTTGTCAAGAAGGGACTATCATAGTTAAGTGTGGTACAATGATACAATTTCATTTTGGTTGAGTATTGTATAAATCTCAAGCTATTTAGAATGCATGGGGTATTGGGGTGTGGTATCACTATATAGGTAACCATCAAGTGATTTCTTCAACCCAATCTTGGCCTATATAGTACCTAATGTGAAGAGAAAGATAGTGTTGTCCAAGAACCTTGTTACGGTCACAAATGAGGGAAGTCTTAGCTATTGTAACCATATTTGGAATCCCTTGTTGTTACCATAACATACGTGACCTAAAACCATGACTCTATGAGTATGAGTTGTTTGAAAGCCAAATTCCACAACCTTTGCCAGCATCCTCCCTGCCTATGTCAAAATGGGAGCTTAAGAATAGGGTATTGACATCCATCAATACATAAAGGATAGAAGAATTTTGTCAGATGTTCTAGTTGCAACTGCCCTATTAGACATCTATGCAAAATGTGGAAGCATAGACAAGGCACATGAACTATTTGACAAAATGCCTCAAAGAAATGTGGTCTCATGGACTGTAATGACTACAGGATATGCACAAAATGGATTTGTTGAAAAGGCTTCAGAAATTTTAAAGCAAATGCAATTGGCTGGTGTAAAGCCAAATTCCACAACCTTCGTCACCATCCCCCCTACCTGTGTCAAAATGGGAGCTTTGGAATAGGGTATGGACATCCATCAATACATAAAGGATAGAGGAATTTTGTTAGATGTTGTAGTTGCAACTGCCCTGTTAGACATGTATGCAAAATGTGGAAGCATAGACAAGGCACATGAACTATTTGACAGAATGCCTCAAAGAAATGTTGTCTCATGGACTGCAATGATTGTAAGATATGCACAAAATGGATTTGTTGAAAAGGCTTTAGAAATTTTAAAGAAAATGCAATTAGATGGCGTAAAGCCAAATTCCACAACCTTTGCCAGCATCCTCCCTACCTTTGTCAAAATGGGAGCATTGGAATAGGGTATGGACATCCATAAATACATAAAGGATAGATGAATTTTGTCAGATGTTGTAGTTACAACTGCCCTATTAGACATATATGCAAAATGTGGAAGCATAGACAAGGCACATGAACTGTTTGACATAATGCCTCAAATAAATGTGGTCTCATGGACTACAATGACTACAAGATATGCGCAAAATGGATTTGTTGAAAAGGCTTCAAAATTTTTAAAGCAGACCAAATTCCACAACCTTTGCTAGCATCCTCCCTGCCTATGTCAAAATGGGAGCTTTGGAATAGGGTATGGACATCCATCAATACATAAAGGACAGAGGAATTTTGTCAGATGTTGTAGTTGTAATTGGCCTATTAGACATGTATGCAAAATTTGGAAGCATAGACAAGGCACGTGAACTGTTTGATAGATTACCTCAAAGAAATGTTGTCTCATGGACTACAATGACTGTAGGATATGCACAAAATGGATTTGTTGAAAAGGCTTTATAAATTTTAAAGCAAATGCAATTGGCTGGTGTAAAGCCAAATTCCACAACCTTTAACACCATCCTCCCTGCCTATGTCAAAATGGGAGCTTTGGAATAGGGTATGGACATCCATTAATACATAAAGGATAGAGGAATTTTGTCAGATGTTCTAGTTACAACTACCCTATTAGACATGTATGCAAAATGTGGAAGCATAGACAAGGCATGTGAGCTGTTTGACAGAATACATCAAAGAAATGTGGTCTCATGGACTGTAACGACTGCAGGATATGCACAAAATGGATTTGTTGAAAAGGCTTCAAATATTTTAAAGCAAATACAATTGACTAGTGTAAAGCCAAATTCCACAACCTTTGCCACCATCCTCCCTCCCTATGTCAAAATGGGAGCTTTGGAATAGGGTATGGACATCCATCAATACATAAAGGATAGAGGAATTTTTTTGGATGTTGTAGTTGCAACTGCCCTGTTAGACATGTATGCAAAGTGTGGAAGCATAGACAAGGCACATGAATTGTTTGATAGAATGCCTCAAATAAATGTGGTCTCATGGACTGCAATGACTGTAGGATATGCACAAAATGGATTTGTTGAAAAAGCTTTAGAAATTTTAAAGCAAATGCAATTGGCTAGTGTAAATCCAAATTCCACAACCTTTGCCACCATCCTCCCTACCTATGTCAAAATGGGAGCTTTGGAATAGGGTATGGACATCTTGTTAGGTCTAAAAAATGTTGGTTATTAAACCATAAGAAGGTGCCAATCTCTTAATACATTTTTGGCTAATGAAACAGGGTTTATGTAATTGAAAACCCCCTACTCTTTAGGCTTTGCAAACCTAGGCGGGTGTACCTGAATGATAAAGCAGATTTTGAAATCCTAAAAGTGATTCTGATTTTGAGCAATCTACTCACTATGAAACATAGGTGTGAGGTAGATGTAGAGGTTTACCTATTAGTTCCTAATGAAAGTGTTTGAAGTTTGAAAATTATCAATAGGATTGTGAAATGATATTTGTGATGACTAGTGCTTTCATCTAGTGGGCAATAGAGTCAAAAGTTAATGGTATATAGATCCCTATAACTGGTTTAACTTAGATTACTGGGCACTTAGGTGAATCTACACCTTGTGTAGATGTGCAAAGATGTTGAGTTGTAAGGTTCTTCTTGTTAGGGTAAAATACGGATTAATCAATTTAACAATAATAAACCCAAACATCAATAGAATAATGAAACTAAGAAAGATTGAATGAAATGAAGCAATGAATAATATAATGCAAACCTTCCTCGAATCAAAGCTTCTATTGTTTACCTATTAAAACCATCCTTGCTAATATGAAGTAGGGCCCTCAGTGAGTGCACTCCTTTTGCTGTGTTGTAGGATGTCGGTAGTAAACAAATGTGTTGATAGATATGCTATGAAGAGGAGCTTCAAAGCAAATGGTGATCTCAAGTAGATTGTATTGGGGGTGCCAAAGGCGTACTGGTGAATTTCTACAGAGTAACAATACAAATAACTTGGATGAATAGAATGGAGGGACGAGGCTTCTTTTATAGATTAAGAAGAATGAAAATCAACGGTTGAGGAGAAGTATGATGATCAATGGTTGAGGAATGTACAACCAATAGGGATATGACAAGTGTCCCACCTCCATCATGAAAGAGGGGATTTGATAGAATTGATTGGTTAGTTAACAGTTTTGATTAAGAAGTTAACTAATTTTGATTTAGAGAAGAAATAGGACATGTGGGTGAGGGAATATTAGGTAATTAAATATTTAATATATTTAATTACATGTGCAACATGGTGAGGTGGACAAAGGTGAGGTGGAAAGGTGAGGTGGAAAGGTGAGGTGGATTTATGAATTAGGACTTAGGATAGAGGAATTTATGAATAATTAAATAATTTAGGATTATTTAATTATGTGAGACATTAGAAGAATTAGCAAAATTTAATTAAATAAACTGGTTTTATTTAATTACAGAAGAGTGAACTGATTAAATAAAATTAGAATATTTATTTAATTGATAGAGGAAGGTAATAAATATTTAGAATATTTATTTAGAATGGTAGGAGAAATTCAAAAGGGAAATAAATATTAAGAATATTTATTTAGAATGAATCGTGTTATTTTCAGGCATATACACTTCTCACTGATCCCAATGATATTTTCTTAAATCATTGTGATCGTAGGAAAGGATTTTTATTCAAGTGGAAAGGAAACCTATCAAGATGACCAGTCTTAAAAGATTTTTAACTCTTAGGTAGAGACCAATAAACACAAGCAACTTTAGTAGGAATTAAATCAACTTTCCACAGAAAATAATCAAATTGATCACACATAAAAAACAATTGTGCTCTGACAAATTAAACATACCCTTGATATATTAATTTGAACTAATTTAAGAAATCATTCTAGAGACAACCACACAGCTCATAAACATGAAATTCCACATAGCAATTGAACACCAAAAATATAATCCACCTAATAACTTCTATCCATTTGCATTAAATTATAAGTTCTGAGCACATGAGAATATAACATAACAAAAGTATTGTAGGTTTTAGATTTGCATATATATATTAAAGAGTCTTGTAATTGTTCTCATGATTTGAAGCGGCCTTGGTATCCCTTATTTATGGGATGCAAAACAAGCTTCAAACCAAAAGGACATGCATTTTCATAAACATACTCCTAACTAATGCAATGATTAAGAAAATAAGAAAATAATTTGCAGATACTCAAGGTGATCAATACTGTGCTCGGTTATTCATCGGAGGTAAACTCGTGACCCATAGGTCTGGCAAAGTCATCTCTTCAGGATTAGTTTTGACATGTCCAAGGTATCTTCTCAAAAATGTATCTCCACACTCCTGTATATTCACTGTGTCCTAGTTATAAACATGTTTACTCTAGCCAGGTGATCAATGTGCTCCTATTCAACACATGTATCTCAAGCAATTATATCACTTATCGCAAATTCTAGGGAGAATAGCTTCTCGAGGTACTTATAGGTATTATCCAATACTTCTTCTTCATCAACCTGCAAAGTATGCCTTCAAATTCCATATATCTTTAGCCAGAATAGAGAAGAAGCACCCATACATGAGAACTCTTAAAAACATTTTCCTTGACTTTAGTATCAAATTGCAAAACCAACTCCATCATGTGTCAGTGTAGCAAATATTAACTTGTTGATCCATTGACAAGAAGATGCAAAGAAAACTACTCCATCAGTGGAGTAAACAAACAAATTTCAACTTGCCTCTGAAAGTTTAACAATACCCTTTGAAAATCATGAATGCACATTCCCTTGAATGAAAACATATCGAGGTCACCATTTGGGGCATATTGCCATAGCTAAGAAATAATTAGCATGAGACAACACAAAATATTTCATGATAGACCAATTTTGAGGTAGAGGTACTTTGAAATTATGAAATGCATGATAGGACATACTTGAGCAAACACTCATCATACAAAATGTGAACTAATATCCTGGACAACATTGTATTTATTAGAAGCTCAAACCTTCATACCTTCCACAATAAAATGTAGAGGAGACAGGAAAAGTTTAAAATTGGCCAGTTTGAAAATTGGACAACAAAACGCGATCACGTTTTTCACTGCTTTGGGAAGTTCCAACCCTAAGGGTTGGATTTACCTTGGGCATCCAACCCAAAGGGTTGGAGGTACCTTTTGGATGCTAAGGATGTGTTTTTAACAAAAGTTAGAAAATTCAACCAAATATCATGTGTGCTCCCCCTATGGTTTATACATTTTTCAATGTTAATACATTTTTTAATTCTAGACTCAATTCTATACACATTGAAAAAAACTTTGATTTTTTATTAGTTTTTTAAAAAGTTAGGGGAGAACAAGCTCAAATTTTCATTTTTTAGGATGTTTCCACTTTGGAAATTCATAAAAAATTCACATATTCATAAAAAAAATTAATGGAAAAAAAGGCATAAACTACATAGTGTTATTTAATTTTCCACTAAAGCGGTTTTTCTAATACTTTAAAAAAGTCAACATTTTAGGGGGAGTATACCAGACACTATGTTATATTTTTCTGATAAAAACAAGAGCACTTTGTGTGCTCCCCCAATTGAACCTCTTAATTTCTATCATTTTTAGAAAAAAATACTAGTTTTAAAACTAGACTCGAAGAACTACAAAACTTGTTCTTATCAAATCTTCTAATTTTGAGCATGGCTATCTTTAATTTCTCATTCAAGATCAGTTTTTTATGATTTCAGAAAAAAAATGGCCACTTATGACCCCCTTTTGGTCCCCCATTTCCATGCACATAACTAACATGTATACAATTCTAAAAGTGTGTAAGAGCCATAACACATATGCATATGGATTTATATTTACCAATCCATAACATGTGCCATGTTATATTGCATTTTTATCTTTCTTATGTTTTAATTAATGTTTACACATTATATAACACACTTAGGTTATTGTGTGTGTATGTGTGTGCACCATGTGCATGTGCATGTGTATGTGTTATGCATACTATAATTAAAATTATGAATTCAAATGAGTTGTGGTCAAATTAGTAGGGCCACTTGGTTCTAATGTTGGACATCAAGATTGAAAACTCTACAAGTGACATTTTAGCACTAGTAGGCATGCTTAAGTAGTAATCCTGCTTTAGTTAGATGGTAGACTAGTCGCCCTCTAGGTGAGACTAGTGGAGAACACTAAAGTTGGAAGAATGGAGGGAGATGGTGGAGAGAAGTAGGGGAAATAGTCCTATAAAAGAAGCTTGATGAGTAGCAAAGCTAAGTGGTAGTTCTATAATAGGAGCTAGTGGAGTAAAGGAAAGTAGTAGTCCCATAAGAGAAATGGGTTTAATATTCCTACAAGGATAAAGGGGAAACTAGGGAGTAGTAGTATCGCAAGAGGATTTGGTGTATCGAAGTACGAAAGTAATAGTCTTGCAAGGAGAAGAAAGAGGAGATAAAGAGTGGTAGTCCCATAGTAGTAGGAGCTAGTGGAGATGTTATAGAAGGTAAGAAGGAGATGAAAGTGGTATCCCCATAGGTTGAATTGTTAGAAAGTAGAATCCATGTTAGTAGAATTATAAGGAAAGTAATATCCTTATTCTAGTAGACCTATAGTTAAAAGTGATACCTCTATTGATGTAAATGTTTGAGGGCTCGGTAACCAACCCTCACTAAATATTTTTCAAAAATGAATTAAATTATAAAATCCTTCCCATTAGGCTTGGAATTCCAAGCCTAAGGGTTGGACCTCCATTTTTGGTCCCAAATTTATTTTTGGCACATCTAATAACATATTTCAAATTCATCCTCAATAGTTTTATGTGTTTTGCAACAAAATTCAGTGAAACCACCACCAAAATGTCAAGCTACTCTTTAGATTTGTGCCCATTTATATATAGTTTAAATAAATTAAGATACTTATTTTAATTTTATTTCAATGATGCCTTCATGTGCCTCAAATATGTATATATTATTCTTTCATATTTTTGATTTATTCATCTAAATTTTAAAAAAATATGATATTATTCTACATGTTATTCTCTACACATTAGAAAAGTTACATTTTTATCTCTTTTAATGAAAATTGGGTGACATGCACGTGCTTAGTGATCAATTTTGTTTAGGATGCATCCAATTATAAAATTAAGAAAAAATTTCAATAAAAAGGATATAACTTGTAGTACACGCTCTTATCTATCTTTCACCAATTTGTTTAAAAAATACTTAATGAAGATGGAGAAATGGGGCAGGTGTACATCAGATGCTATGTTATATTTTAATGATAAAAATATGAGTAATTTTATGTGAATTCAACATTGACCTCTTAATCTTAAGCATTTAAAAAAAATATTTAGTATTTTATAAACTAGACTTGATGTACTATAATTATTATTCTTATCACATCAAATTTTGAGTGTAAGCATCTTGATTATCTCATCAAAGGGGTCACTTTAGATCCCCTTTACCCCAATTTCCACATAGATATCAATAAATCCTAACACATTTTTTAGCTATAATTGGTAGTCATGGGGTTCATAATGAATTCAACTATTATTGGGTCATTTGCAAACACTCAGTACCCTCAAATCGATCTATCTAACCATGAAAGAAAGGATAAAGTGAAGCTAAAGAGTACCATTTTCTTTGTGTTTCCAAATCTAGAAATAGTATAAATTTCAACATTGATCTTACTTTTACAAATCAAGAAATTAAAAATTGCTTTAAATTTGAATTAAGACAAATAAAATTGTTCTTTGGCCTTTGAAAATTTAAAATGATAACTATAGATACTTCATATTACTTTAGAAAAGTAGTATGTTTACTTAGAATATGTGTCTTCATAAATATTATATTTACATTGAGGGACATAGTTATAATGACAACAAGGGATGGATTGTAATTGTATGAGTTTTTTCATAAAAACTCCTTAACATAAATTTGACTACTATTTACACATCAAATTGTGTGTGTATGTTAAATGTTTAAATTAAATCTTTCACATTATGAACTCTATTTAAATAATATTTAATTGAATTGTAATTTTTTAATATATTAGAGAAATCAATAAGTATATAAATAAAATTGATGTATTATATTTATTTTATTATACTGATATCTCTTGTTATCTTTTAGATAAATGTATTTAAGATAGCTATACTAATTTTTACGATATAAAATATTGTTCCATGAGTTCAAAATGTACTACACTCCCACATGTTAGAAAATACATTGAGAGGAAAACATATTCAATTTAACACAAGTGGTCTTTTGTAATTGGAGCCTGTTGGCAACTTGGTGAACATCATTGGAGACACTATTGGTATGAGTTGGATTGGCATGATGTTTGATGGTGTTGTCATTGATGGAAACAAGAGTTCAATAAGGATTCAACTAGATTGCAACAAATTTTTTGGTCTGGCAAGAAGACTTAAGGATTTTGGCTAAGTGTTGATAGAATATAGAGATGACCACAGTGAGACAGTATTATGATCAACATTGCTCCATAGTTGAAGATCTAGTCTTACAGATCTAGTAAGATGTTTCTAATCCTTAGATGATCCTAAATCCAAAGTTTCATCTTTTGATCATCTCTAAAAATGTACGTTCAAGAAGTTTAAGTTTGGCATAGCAAAGAACAACGGTAATCAGTGTAGAACACCTACTTGTTTTGGTCTGCATTCCTCTAGTAATAGATATTTATTTCTACAGTTTTGAGGTGTTGTAGACACATGTCTGAAGTCTCAAAATCTAATGTTACAGAGATTGAAGTTCAGCAGTAAGGTAGTTATGAGCATCTAAGTATCGCTACATGCTTAGACAGTGTTTGACAATGACACAGTGCAACTTCTAATGGTCCACATTTCACCTCATGATTATATTATGCTATGCAGTTCTAAAGGTAAGCTTGTGATGTAGGGACTTCCGAAGGTCATAACTTTTGACTCAGATGTGGGTTTTCTATGAAATTTTATAGGTGGATGCGTTATGAGGTGACCAGTGGTTTCCCAATGGCCCTAGCAGATTGGACCTTGTCTTGGCACTTTTTCAGGGCTTGAAACTTTCATCTTGGCCCTCAAAATGACAATTTTGTGTTTTTTTCTAGATTTTTAAAAAGTTGCTTTTGTAATAACTTGAAACTCATGTTTTGAATTTAGAATATTAGTTGACCTTTCATCCTACCTTAGTTTTAGGAAGATTTTGGGAAAAAGCTAGATTCTCAAGATATGATTGTAAAATTACCTAAAATGGCAAAAATTTGACAATTATCGAAATCTGCCAAAAAAGGAATTTTTTGTTTTCTTGGATATAAGAGAGTTTTCTCTCATTGTAGTGGCAGAATTGATGAATAGAAGTTTTTTTTATGTTCCAGCTTCCAAATCTTTGTCTCTCATATGTTTAATGGCACAATTCTATTGAGTGTATATTGTGTGATGCATCAGCTTGGGGATGCTTAAAGAGTCTTAGCTATAATTTTGGGCAAGTTTTGTGGTCCATATCTAAAGTTGTGTTATGACAGTTAAAATGAACCTATGCTAGTCTGTGTACGAGGTCGGCCTGATACTTTGATCTGTGTGTGGGTAAGAGCAAAAAGATGGGAGGCCAAAAAGTGGCCAAAAAATTTTCAAAAAAATTGAAGGCATAATGCGAGCGCGTTATAACGCGCTCGCGTTATAAAGTGCTATATATAAAAAAAAAACCATTGTCATTTTATTTCAATGTGAGTTTTTCCTCTGCCCGCGGCTTAAAACCCTTCAAAAATGCGCTCGCATTCTACAAAACGCCATTCAACACAAAAGACTTGTCGATTCATCGCCGAAATGCCGCCGCGACGTCGAGTATGCCAAAGGGGTGAGTTATCTTTGTTTTTTTGTTTGAATTTATTCCTAAATAGGTAGGTTTTTGTTGATTTTTGATGTATATTTTATTAATTGTAGGAAATGTTAATGCACCTCCTCCTCCTCCTCAAAATCCACAAAATCTTGAGGAAGAAATACCTGCAGAACAACAACCTCCTCCATTCATTCCTCGACATGCCCCTGGAACACAAGATAATATAATGGGGGAAATTGAAAACAACAAAAAACAAATTGAAGATATAATTGCAAGGTTGAAAGATCCTTCCACTTCAACCTTGCATAGGTCCACGCTTGCCGAATCTCTTGAGTCTATGTTATCAAATGTAAATTCAATTAGCAAGCAAATAACTAGTTGGACCAATAAAAAGAGAGAGTTTAGAGATTACTATGCAGATAAATTGTCATACCAAGATGTCAAAAAATTACAAATTACAAAAGTAGACTTGTGTTCAATTTTCACAAACCCACAAACAAATCAACCTCCACCCATTACATGCAAGAGGTTCCCTATCCATTGGTGCAACAACCAAGCGATAAGGGACAATTTCGGGCAGAGGTGGTGGATGGTTTTTGACCATCCTCCATGCAATAACAATGAGGTCCCGCAATACTTTTTGAGGAAACTCTACTCCGAGTTTGTCCTCAATAAAGTGCCAAACTATTTTGATATGCGGGACTTCCAGGGTAGAGGTGGGGGCTCAGCACAGGATAGACTAGGGGCACGTCTTGACCCACAGCAGGTAGTGAGACGAGTAATCAGCAGACCAGCCCACGAGCATGTTTCTATCCCTTCCATTGTGAAGGAGAGTGTTGAGGTCGATACACTAAGGTCGATTAGTGCCTTGACCCAGAGCATCATAGAGCATGCCAATCCTACAACACAGAGTGGGTTGGGAGATAGTGCGAGGAGTAGGGTCCCACCGCATACTTGCCAGGCTTGCGGGTCAGCCTGTGGTTATGACCCCATGGACAGTCAGGACGCAGGTGCACAGGCTACATCTGCAGCTGAGCAGATGGTGATGACAGATACCCTCCTAAGTGAGACTTTCGGCCTTGATACTCAGGTAAATATTAGCAAGTTTATTGAATTTAATTTATTAAATTTTATTTTTGAAATACAAGATTAACTAATTTAAATTGAGGATTTTAATGAAATTTCAGGGTCATAGCATCGATGCAGTTTTCAGTGGTTCTCCACCTACATTTTTCACTAGATCATCTACTGTCAAGGTATGTAACTAGTAAACAGTTATAAATATTACATGTGAATAGCATCATTATATGAATGGTATTCTAATTTCTGATTTTGGATGTTGAATAGGTTAACACTGTAGATTTCATGGCAACACCTGCCAGCGGTGGTGGACTTCAAAGCTTTACGGAGGTAATAAAATAAATAGTTTAATGAATGAATTGTACTTACTAAATTTTTGTATGTGATTTGTGTGTTTTATTGTGTGTACTTCCATGTTTAGATGAGCGTGTGTGTATGTTAGGAGCCATGATTTGCATCACTATTATAGTTTTCATAATTGAATAATGTTGTTTTATTTCCAGATGATGTAGGCTGCGGATACACCTCCCCATGTTCATAGGGCAATGAAGCAGGGTGTGGCCTCTGCGATTCATAGCTCTATGGCATTGACAGGGGTATGAGGCAGATTAGTAAATTTCAATTTACATTCATTGTTATAGTTGTCTATTTTTGAAAAATCAAAAGATTATTGATTTGAAGTTTAATTTCTATCTGGATGGTTTCTATAGGACATGACATCACTAGGGCCTATTCCTGCTACTAAGGCAAGCGAGGAGACAGATTATATGTTAGCGGTAAGTGATTATTTTGTTAAATGTTTCTTTTTTTATAACATGTAATTTCTATATATTAATATCTATACTTTTTTTTGTAACAGGTAAAGGTGCAGGAAGAACTAAATAGGAGGAGTAGCCCTCGGGTTCGTAGTAGACCACCCACATGCATGTTTCCATCCCCTAGAAGATCAAAGGCTGCTCGTGATTTATTCTCTTCACCAGCTAGAGGGGAATGACTTTTTATTGTGTTCCTCTGTTGTATGCCTATATGGCATTTGTGGACATATATTTTGTATTGTACATAGTTGACATTGTATGCCTATATGGCATTCTTGTAAGCCTATATGGCTATTTTGTATATATGTTATACTTATATCGACAGATATTGATGTATGCGTATATGGATATTTGGTTAATACAAATCTTTTTTATTGATGGCGTCCATACTTGCATTATAAATCCACTTTTGAATGGATATTTGTAGATGGCTACTTCAAATATTTAAAGTCTGATTGTATTACATAGGATGTTTGCATTTTCTTTGATAAGCTTGATAGGCCATGGATTACATGATGGTGTTTGATGGAAAAGTATGGTACTAAAAGACTCTAGTTCATTCTTAATAGGCTTGTGATTGATAATATCTTTGCATGATTGCACTTGATCTTGGATCATGGGCATGTTGTTAGGATTTTGATTGCATTGTGATGTTTGATGGATAGGCATGGTGTAAGTGTAAGATACCCAACTAGTTCTAGGAAAAATTTTCCTTACTTAAACACTTTTACTTGCTAACAATTCATCAACTACTTCAATAACATAAAGATAAACATCAAGATAACTATTTGAATGAAACAACATTAGAGTTGGGTACTTGTCTTGTTACTTGATTCAATCAACTTGCAATGTCTTATTACATGGAAAATGCTTTCAATAGCATGAAGTACAACTCATTCAATGGAAATACAAGGACAGGCCTTGAAGCCTTGATGTTACAATGTCTTCCTTACTTGAGCAACATTTGAAGATTTGGAATGTTCAACTCATCACCTCACAAGGTAGGCGCATATTTGAAGGATTTACAGGTTTTTCTGACTTGGGTGCCAAGTTGAGGTGACCTCCTCCTGAAGTTGCGCCTTGTCAACATTAGGTGCCAATTAGAGTTTATGGATGCTCTAGATTGTTTCCAAGAGTAGGCGCCAAAACATCATCATTATGAAAGTGTTTTAAATGCTAGGCACCCAAATGAGCCCTCTGGAGTCTAGGCGCTCCTTTCATGCATTCTGTGTTCTAGGCGCCAATAGAAAGGAGTGGAGAACAGGGCAAGCGCCTTCCAAACTAGGTGTTTCCTTGAGGTGACAATGACTTAGAAAGTGCGCCTAAGGTGAGCACCTTGAGTGAAAAGGTCTAACAAACATCTTTGAACCCCCTTTCAAGGTTAGGCGCATTCTGGAGGTGGAAACAAGTAGAAGGTGCGCCTTAGCTTCCTTTGTCAATTCTTGCAAGTCTTTGTTGATTAGGAAGGTGGAATGCTTCATTGTAGAATGAGCGCCTATCTTTTAATGTCCAAACTACTTCTTCTGGCTCACTCTGTGGCTAGGCGCCAAAGCTAAACTGTTCACACAAGGGAGTGCGCCTAGACTCACTTGATATTTTCTTACTACTTCAACCCCTGGAAGATGTTCCAAGGTGTTCCCTTTTACAAGCACCTGACCTCCCAAGTTCCTTCATGTGCTATTCCTTGAAGGCGCCAAAACTGAGCTCCAGTGCCATGGGATTGTGCCTAACATCTTTGAAGAGTTTCTAAGCCTTTTGCAAGTTGATATCCCAAACTCATCTTCTAGGCGCAACAGGAGCTTTCCAAAGGAGTTTCCAAGTTTTATACGCCAAGCGAGGTCATGGGTGAATGGAACTGCGCCTTAGGAGATGACTGGATCCTAAGTGTCAGTCTGGAGTTACAGTGGAATTGATATGCGCCTCAACTAGCTTAGGCGCCCATTTGAAGTGATTCCTTTAACACTTCTCTGTCAATCTCAACTGCAAGGATGATCTCCTAATCCAATTTTGATCCTCTGGAGATGCAAATAGCTTTACATTTCACTAGGCGCCATCAATGATGATCATCAACCAAAGCACATTTCAAAGGTGAGATAGGCAAGTGAGGCGCCAAACTAGTCCTTAAGACTTATCTCCTTCTATCAAGTCAATTTCAACTATGTGAGAGAGTTCTATTCTAGGTGCAAAATGGAAATGTTTCATCAATTGGTGCATCTTACAAAGCTCCCAATTCTAGGCGCCAGAGCCAAAGAGTTTTTCCCAACACATGCACCTGGGATAGGAATTCACCTAAGAGACATCACTTAGCTTTAAAACTTTCAATCTATAGCCATCTGGGCTAGGCACTCCAATGGAGGATCCTTGAACTCATGCATTGGCGCCTTCTAGTTCTAGGCACCCATTTTGGATGATTCATCCTGATACTAGCACCCAAAATGACTAGACTCTCTTCATCATCCAATTCACTTAGAAGACTCAAGTTGGAGACTTAGTTGTCTATCCATGTTCTCCGGAAGATTCATTGTACCTCTATGCACTTAGGCGCCCTAGTTGATGTGATTAAAGTGCTTCAAAGCTCCATGATTCTTGGTTAGGTGCACATTTGACATTGAGCAAGCAAGAAAGTGCGCCCTGACTCTAGGAGTCCTGCCTTAGTCAAGTTTAGCATCCAGACTTAACTAATTTCAAGTTTCTGACTTTGTTCCTGCAAAAAACAAAAGTTAAGTTAGTCAAAAACCAATTCATTCCCTCATTATTTCGAATTAGCCTCCAGGAATGAGGAATAGGCTAACTCATTCTTCATTTGATATTCCTCGGAGAACTTGAAGTTACTTGTAAGATATTCCTCGGAGAACTTGAATGGATAGATGCCTTGAAATTTCAACATGACATTAGTGATGAAGAGTATTGACATGTTGGACTTGATGTGACCTTGCTGAAGGCACATTTTCTTTCTTAGCATGATCATCCCAAACCAAGGCGCCAACTTGGAAAACCCTATGAAGGTACCACTATCTAGAATTTCTTCCAAGGTGTTAAAACTTGACATCTTTTCTTCTCTAGGTACTATCTCCTTCAAGGTGCTCCTTAAAATCATTGGAAGTGCTCAGGACTTACCTTAGTCCAAAGTGCCACAATCCATTCCTTAAAGCACAAAGAATTCTCAAAGGCGCCCCTATTTACCTCTAAGCACTCAAATATCATTTAGATTCAAGGCGCACATTTAGCTCCAAAATGCAAATTTCCATCATCAACCCATCAAGGTGCATCATCTTCCCTTTGTATCCCCTTCAAGGCGCAGACATTCACTTCTTCACACTCAAACTCACTCTCTGGTGCCAGAATAGGTGTATAACTTCAAATAAAGCGCTAATCTTAGGTTTCTAAGTACTTAGTTTGATCTTAAGGCTATCCTTCCTCTAAGCACTCTCTTCAACTCCCTCACTGAAGGCCCTCTGTAAGTTTGGGCGCATTTCATCCCAAGGCACTTCAACATCATCCAAGGCACAAATTCACTCTCCAAGACAAGGTGCAAAAAACCCTATCCTAAGGTGCTCAAATCTTGCTTCTAGACCTAGGCGCACAAACATGAGATTGTGACTTCAATCATCATTCTTGGCTAAGGAACACAAACTCTCATTCAAGGCGCATATCTTTCTCCAACAAGGTGCATATATTCCTCCAACAAGGTGCATATTCAATTCTAGGCACTCTATCTTGGATTAAATCAAGGTATCTCCTCAACAAGGCGCTCCAAACCATACCAAGGCGCTAAAACACTTAATGCAAGTTCTTCAAGTGCTTATCCAACTTGATTCCTCCAACACAGGGCGCTCAATCTACTTTCTCAAACTTTCAACTCAAATCCTCACCTTATATTCTCCAAGGCAAAAAGGTGCAATTTGATTGAGGGCGCTAAAACTCTTAGGTGCACTTATCTCCTTGAACTTACCTCTCTTCTTCCCTAGGCACCAGAAACACCTCTTTATCTGAACTAGGCACTTATCTTCTCTAGGCGCACATGGTCTTCAAGGCGCATTTCATCCATCAAGGCACCTATCTCTAACAATCTCAACACTAAAAGGGACTCAAAATTCATCTGGACACCATCACTTCCCTAAAGGTGCAAAATTGGTGTAGATACATTCCATTTATTAAGGATCATTCTGGCACCCAAATCTTGTCAAAGCAAAGGATCAATAGGTTCTCTCTAAGGCGCACTCCAGGGTTTGATCTTGCAAGACTTCTAACGTCAAAATTTTGACCAAGACACTCAAGGCACTAGTCTTTATCATCTAACCCTACAGTGCACTTACTCATTATGATATACTCCTCAACTTTGTATTCAACCTTGCCCAAGGCGCATATTCACTATAAGGCATTCTCACTTTGTCAAGGCTCAGAGGGCTTCAACTTGCTAAAGGGTAGAGGTCTAGGCGCATATCTGACTTGAAGCTCAAGGCGCTCCAACCCTCTTGCTCTAGAATTCCTTCTAGGCATTAAGTGACTTCTCTAATTCCTTGAAAACATTTGAAGTGTTTTACCTTCTCAATGTGCTCCTTCGAACTTGACTCCAAGGTGTTATAATCTCAAAGGTGCTGACATCATCTCAACCAAAGGCACTTAATGATTCATCCCATATCTAGGCGCTAAAACACTTAATCAACCAAGTCATTCAAGGCGCCATTCAGTAAACTCATCTTCCATGATATTCCTATCAAGGCGCATATAACTTCTCTCATGGGCTTTAGGCGCTCAGTTGAGTGTTTCAATACTACTTAGGTGCCAAATTCATTTTAATGCACCAAACACAAAGAGCTTTCAAACATTGGGCACTCACAAAGAGTCTTCCAACCTTGGGCTCTAAATTAGGTCTTTGCAACTATCCAAGGCACATATCTTCGTTTGAACAACTTATGGCGCCAAGACAACTTCTCATTAGGGCGCTCAAAACACTTGTGTTTACATTTGAAGTGCTTTACCTTCTTAAGGTGCTCCAGACTAACCTAACTCCAAGGCGCTCCATCATCATCCTTAAGGCGCTAAAAACATCATCTCCACTCTAGGCAAAAACATCATCCAACTCCTTAAGGCACTTCACTATCAAAGTCTGAAGGCGCTCTACCTAGACCTTTCCCCTAGGTGCCAGAACTCCTAAGTGCTCACCAGATAACTCTCTTCTTCAAGGTGCAAATCTTCCTATACTATGATTGCCTCTGAAACACCGATTAACGTGATGTGAGGGTGCAAAGGCTACTCCAATCCTCAGTGAGCGCCTAGTTTAAACTCTGAAGAAGGTAATGTCAAAGGCCATCATGAAGGATCACTTCATCAACTTCAAGTCCTTCAAGTTCAAGTCCTTTCACCTAGCAAGTCCAAGAGAGATTTCTACTCCGATTCATGAAGTAAGCTTATATCATCCTTATCTACTTTGCAAGAAGAAGAAACATTACAAAGTCAATCAAATGACTTACAAGTACCATACATCCAATTGCAAGGAGTGAACCACCTTAAGGAAAAATAGTTCTCTTGAAGTTACTTGAAATGTCAAAAGGTTTAGTGCCTCCAAGTAAGGTCAGAGGTGAGGTTAGAGGTGAAATGCACCTTTGGACCATCCTGGCGCCTTGGATGAAGAACCTATATCTTGAGCCCAAGAGGTAAAATTTGCGCCTTAGTGGATTTGGAGAGTTACAGAGATTAGAGAAAAGCACCTTGAAGACAGAGTTGTTCAAGGCGCATGTGTGATTTGGTCAAAAACATGTGCCTAGAGTGAATAGGCTTTCATCCTGACTTAATACACTGCCTCCTTCTGACGATTTTTGGGGCAGCAGAAAACCTTTCACCATGGGCAAATTCCTCAGAGCTATAAAAAATTGAGAGAGGTTATTGTAGAGGCACTCTATGTGATCCTATTGCCTTAGATGGAATGTTTTTAAGTGACACAATTTTTGAGTAACATCTCGTCAAAGATTGCTGCCTTTTTGCACTTTAGACTCTTCAGGGATATCGTCGGTACAATGTAGCTCTGACTGTTTCGACATGTTTGGGTGAAAAATAGGACCATGCCTAGCATAAATGTACCCATTCGGATGCGTTGGAACAGTTAGTTTGGTTGCATTAGGAGCAGGACGAAAGTTACACCCCTTTGCAACTTTACACTGCCTCCTTCTGACGATTTTTGGGGCAACAGAAAACCTTTCACCACGGGCAAATGCCTCAGAGCTATAAAAAACTGAGAGAGGTTATTGTAGAGGCACTCTAAGTGATCACGTTGCCTTAGACAGAATGTTTCTAAGTGACACGATTTTCGAGTAACATCTCGTCAAAGATTGCTGCCTTTTTGCACTTTGGACTCTTCAGGGATATCGTCGGTACAATGTAGCTCCGACTGTTTCGACATGTTTGGGTGAGAAATAGGACCATGCCTAGCATAAATGTACCCATTCAGACACGTTGGAATAGTCAGTTTGGTCGCATCAAGAGCAGGATGAAAGTTACACCCCTTTGCAACTTTACACTGCCTCCTTCTGACAATTTTTGGGGCAACAGAAAACCTTTCACCACGGGTAAATGCCTAAGAGCTATAAAAAACTGAGAGAGGTTATTGTAGAGGCACTCTACGTGATCACGTTACCTTAGACGGAATGTTTCTAAGTGACATGGTTTTCGAGTAACATCTCATCAAAGATTGCTGCCTTTTTGCACTTTGGACTCTTCAGGGATATCGTCGGTACAATGTAGCTCCGACTGTTTCGACATGTTTGGGTGAGAAATAGGACCATGCCTAGCATAAATGTACCCATTTAGATGCGTTGGAACAGTCAGTTTGGTCGCATCAGGAGCAGGACGAAAGTTACACCCCTTTGCAACTTTACACTGCCTCCTTCTGACGATTTTTGGGGCAACAGAAAACCTTTCACCACGGGAAAATGCCTAAGAGCTATAAAAAACTGAGAGAGGTTATTGTAGAGGCACTCTACGTGATCACGCTGCCTCAGACAGAATGTTTCTAAGTGACACGGTTTTTGAGTAACATCTCGTCAAAGATTGCTACCTTTTTGCACTTTGGACTTTTCAGGGATATCGTCGGTACAATGTAGCTCCAACTGTTTCGACATGTTTGGGTGAGAAATAGGACCATGCCTAGCATAAATGTACCCATTCAGATGCATTGGAACAGTCAGTTTGGTCGCATCAGGAGCAGGACGAAAGTTACACCCCTTTGCAACTTTACACTGCCTCCTTCTGATAACTTTTGGGGCAGCAGAAAACCTTTCACCACAGGCAAATGCCTCAGAGCTATAAAAAATCAAGAGAGGTTATTGTAGAGGCACTCTACATAATCCCGTTGCCTTAGATGGAATGTTTTTAAGTGACACAGTTTTTGAGTAACATCTCGTCAAAGATTGCTACCTTTTTGCACTTTGGACTCTTCAGGGATATCGTCGGTACAATGTAGTTCCGACTGTTTTGACATGTTTGGGTGAAAAATAGGACCATGCCTAGCATAAATGTACCTATTCGGATGCGTTGGAATAGTCAGTTTGGTCGCATCAGGAGCAGGACGAAAGTTACACCCCTTTGCAACTTTACACTGCCTCCTTTTGACGATTTTTGGGGCAACATAAAACCTTTCACCACGGGCAAATGCCTCAGAGCTATAAAAAATTGAGAGAGGTTATTGTAGAGGCACTCTACATGATCACGTTGCCTCAGATGAAATGTTTCTAAGTGACATAATTTTTGAGTAACATCTCGTCAAAGATTGCTACCTTTTTGCACTTTGGACTCTTCAGGGATATCGTCGGTACAATGTAGCTCTGACTGTTTCGACATGTTTGGGTGAGAAATAGGACCATCCCTAGCATAAATGTACCCATTCGAATGCATTGGAATAGTCAGTTTGGTCGCATCAAGAGCAGGACAAAAGTTACACCCCTTTGCAGCTTTACATTGCCTCCTTTTGACGATTTTTGGGGCAGCAGAAAACCTTTCACCACGGGTAAATGCCTCAGAGCTATAAAAAATTGAGAGAGGTTATTGTAGAGGCACTCTACATGATAGCGTTGCCTCAGACGGACTGTTTCTAAGTGACACAGTTTTCGAGTAACATCTCATCAAAGATTGCAGCCTTTTTGCACTTTAGACTCTTCAGGGATATCGTTGGTACAATGTAGCTCAGACTATTTTGACATGTTTGGGTGAAAAATAGAACCATGCCTAGCGTAAATGTACCCATCCAAATGCGTTGGAGTAATCAATTTGGTCACATCACGAGCAGGACACCAAAAATGCAAAAGTTGCTTTGTGCAACTTGACAACATTGACACTTTTTTGCAACATGACTCAAAGACTCAAACTAACCCCAAATGACTCAAAGTGACTTAAAATCACCTTGATTATAGAGGTCAAGGTGCTCCTTATCATTCATTCATTATGAGCGCCTTGGGAGAATGGTATATAGGTCATCATCATGATTGGGCGCCCTGGATCCAGAGTGTTGGAGAGATCATCAAATGGTGTCTAGTAGGGTGAGTTATGAGTTTGGTCGCATCAGGAGTAGGATACCAAAAATGCATAACATGATGATGTAAAAATGTGTACATATGTGTAAAAATGCAGGAGGAAATAAAAAAAGACAAACCTTACAAATTAATGTGCATACTTACAACTCAATGTAACATAACTTTACAAAATCAATGTGAATACTTACAAATTAATCTAATGAACCATCTGGATCTGCTCTACTCTTTATTGTGTCAAGTATTGCTTCATGGTCAGACTCACGCACCTTCCACAATATTTTGTTCAAAGGTCTACCCCGATACTTTATCAAATGAACATTGGATGCCACGACAAGGTTCGAGTAATGAAGAATCTTTCGATGCATGTCAAAGTCCTGAAATAGCCAAATATTAACACTCTTATGTGGGTACCTTCTAAGCCATGTTCCAGTAATAACCACTGATCCTGTAGGGTATTCGATGTTTTCTCCATCTGTAACAGGGGCCTCCAATTTCTTTTTGGCCTCAACATAATGACATAAGTAATAATCTGTTCCCTCTTCATTATCTTCATCTGCAATAACTATATATACATGTCCTACATTGATATGTGTAGCAAATTAGATTAAATTAGTCAACATTACAAAAACACTACAAAGTAAGATTACATTACCTGGTTGAACTAGATGAAATTAGATGCATATACGTGCCCTATATTACTTGGTTGAACTAAATCTAATATGTGGTCAAAGTCAACTGATGATTCCATCTGTGTTAGTTCCAGTGCCGTCGGGGGTCGATACGTGTCAAGTGGGCTAAGATAACTTAACTGCCATTCGTCAACCCACTCCTTTGACTCGCACTCATCCCAGACTTGAATTGTACAGGAAGAACAAAAGCATGACATCTTTCGTGTATGGATACTCCATGAACCTGCAATTGAGCTTCTGAAAGAGTGCATCTCATTTGATCCTATCAATGTACAACAATCCTCATATGGTGCAATGTTAGTATCATCTATCAACCAAAAAAATCTATGAACTAAAGACTTACCTTCATTACCTGGACCCATGGAAGCATTACACCACTTGACAATCAATTTTGCATCTGTCAACTTTGCATTGTCTTTATACTTTAACTCTTCTCGTGCTATGGCTCTTTTGATACATGCTCCTGCACCATCATGCTCCCCCTTTCCATGCCTGGCCTCACAAAAGTTCCACATATGTTGAATACCTGTAAAATTATGCCTCCTACTCAGCCAATAGAAATTTCATGAGTTCTTGAATTGTGATGCACAATTATCCGACCATATGATATGCTGACTGAACGATATGCCCCTTCTAGCCAAATCATTGTAGAACACCTGAAAGCAACCTTGCATGAACTCTGTAGAATGCATGCAATCATCACTAATATAGAAATTATACTCCCTTATGATCTTTCTATCATCCTCTGTACTATCATTCGCATGAATGAATGCGATGTGCACAAATATAGAAACCTGTGTGGAGTTGTAATATTGTGATTGCACCTCACGCTGTGGCTGTAGACTATAGTTCTCTGCAAAGTTGATGACTGAAACAATGCTACCAACCGGAATGTGTCCTTGCATAACTTGAATTGCAAGTCCAACCATCGAGCTCTATGGGCATGTCTTGCATACTCATACACTATGCTGTCATGAAATATAGGCATAAACTGATACACTGGAATCTTTTCAATAACTAATTCACACCTCTTTGCTTCTTTACCATCTTTTGTATTGTATGCCACTGTTTTATACTTGCCAAACTCTACTAGTTCATTTCCAACTGCATGTGTTATTTCCATATGTTCACATATTGGCAAATGTTGCAAGCCACCGCAACGATGACATGTGCCATCCAAGCATAATTTCTTGTAGAATATTTGACCTTCCTCTCTTTCACATAAAATTCTTGATATGAAGTCTCTTGAAGATGTTGGTGGGGCACATATGGCACAACCCTGCAAATCATTGTTAGTATGCATATCTAAACATATAGACCTATAAATATCAAAATGGTTAGAAAATTCAATATGTAATCTACAACAACAAGTAGTGCGTGTGTGATTTATCTTAACATAGAAAGGTTTTAGCATTTCAAAATATCTTTGACAAATTTTAATTTGAGGATACTTCTCTAGAAATTTACCATAAAACTGTGTTTGAGTCTCATCCAAAAAATGCTTTGGATGTGGCTCGCGGTTTTGACTACCAATTCTCCTTCTTACCACATCTCTTTGATTCAGAGATACCCTTGTGTAATTCTTCCAAAAGTCTTCAATTAGTGATCTCAATGCTTCAACAATTGGTTTATCTTTTCGTGGTAGTCTCCCCAAGAACGCCCATAATTCATTGGCATTAGTGTCCTCAATTCTTTGGCGTCTTCCAACAGCTCTTGATAAAGTTTTCCTATTAATTCTCAATTCTTGACTTGTCTTTCTAATGAGACGAGCTTTCCTCGTTTGACTACTTACTATAGTCGATGTAATCACACGCCGTGTTGCATTACTATCTTTTGTGCATGAGGTGTTACCCACACTCTCATACGCACTCATTAGATTCTTGACAATAGATTTTTCACTTGAAGCCTCTGATGTTCTCAACCCAAGAATCTTCATGATAGACCTATACTTTATACTTCGCATCATTTCAACGAATAGTTGACATTTGCAGTCTCATTTAACTTTTCAAAGAACAATCTCCAAATCTTATTAGCATATCTTCTACAAGTGCATTTTGGAATCTTACCTTCCATTGGCTGTAAAATATTCTCATGAATATCAATCAAATACTTTGGCTTTCTATGCAAAATTCTAGGTGGTGTCAAGTTAGGTAAATTCATCTCAACATTAGGAATTTCATCAATATTTAAATGAGATGGGTTAGATGGCATACCTTCGATCGAAGATGGAATAGATGGCATACCTTGAGGTTGAGGTGGGAACGATGGCATACCTCCTTCATCACATGTGAGTGATGATGTACTCTCAACTTGAGATGTGGTAGATGGTGTCCCTACATGTTGACTTGCAGTAAAGGATGTGTCTCCAACTATGGTATTCAAATCTCTCGTACCACAAAGTTTTTGCATTCGTTCTCTTTGTGCCGCCAATACCATATCTCTTTGTGATGGTTGTGGTTCCTCTTCAATTGGTATGTCTTCATTTATCGTGTCCAATTTCCTTTTCTCACGAAGTTCCCTCATAGCCATTGCTTTCTTTGCATTCTTAGCTTCTATCTCTTCCTGTGTTGGTTTAATTCTTGATCGTTTCCTTGGCATGACGGAGAATTTGTCTGTAGCATGATAAAGAGACCAATATTAGTTCCTAAGAAATGAATACATGATAATAGTGGGATTGTATTTTTTTTATGTTGTAAGGACTTATTCTTGTATAGTTTGACATCATGGTATGAACTAAGGTTTGTTTATTAGACATAATTATTAAAGAGCCCAAGTGTAGAAAATATACATGGCATCATGTGAGATTGTAGGTTGCTTTCTCGATTGGGAATGTGTCTATTTTAAACATGTATGATAAAGCATGATAAAGTAATTCAATCTGAAATAAGGAAAATGTAAAGAACATGCATGTAAAGACTTGACATACCTAAAAAATGAAGATTTGAATGGAGAGAGTACCCAATTATGCAGTGTTTTTATCTTCTTGCATCAAACTCCTCAACAATTTGAGTTTTTCACCACTTGCTTCCTTTTCAATGTTAAATTCTTAAAATTGAATCACAATTAACATTGCAATACTAGAAAAATTGAAACTTGAATAGATATATATCAAACTTGGTTTGAAAACTATGTTATTTCCTCCTTCTCAAGTTGGCAAAGCAGAAAAGGTGGTGGAAAGATCATGCAAAGGTGGTACAATGTGTCAAATGTGCATGTGAACTTCCCAATAGCATGAAAGCACTTCTTTTTTGTCGGAGCATGCGCAGAATCAGTAACAAAACAGAGCATGTGGGCCTGGATCATGGGGGTAACCACTTTTTTACCGTTTCAGTAGAAATACAAAACGCGAGCGCGTTATAACACGCTCGCATTTTGTCCTACTATAGATCCCTAATCCCTAAACCCTCAACTCTAATCCCTTGACCCTCAACCCTCAATGTCAAATCCTAATCCCTCAACCCTCAACGTCAAATCCTAATCTATCAACCCTCCAACCCTATCCCTAATCCTTACAACCCTCAACCCTTAACTCTGATCCATCAACCCTCAACACTATACCTTAAACCCTAATCCCTTCAACCTCAACCCTATCCCTAAACCTTTGACCCTCGAACCTCAGCCTTCGACGTCAAACCCTAATCCCTCAACCCTTAACTCTGATCCCTCATCTCTCAACCCTAACCCTAAACCCTCAACCCTCAACCCTAATCTGTCATCCGTCATCCCTCAACTCTAATCCCTCATTCCTAAACCCTAAATGCTATCCCTATTCCTAGAACCTCAACAGGCTCGATACTATACCTTAAACCCTAATCCCTCTACCATCAACACTCTTATTTAACCCTAATCCCTTGACCATTAACCCTATCCCTCAACATCAACCCTCAACCCTCAACCCTCAACCCTCAACTCTCAACATTAAACCCTAATTCATCAACCCTAAACCCTAATCCCTCAAACCTAAACCCTATCCCTAAACCATCAACCCTCAACACTATACCTTAAACCCTAATCCCTCAACCCTCAACCCTAAACCTTATCCCTAAACCCTAATCCCTCAACCCTCAACCCTAATCCCTCATCCCTCAACTCTAATCCCTCATCCCTAAACCCTAAATGCTATCCCTATTCCTAAACCCTCAACAGACTCGATACTATACCTTAAACTCTAATCCCTTATCCCTAAACCCTCCAACCCTATCCCTAATCCTTATACCCTCCACACTCTACTTTAACCCTAATTCCTTGACCCTCAACCCTATCCCTAAACCCTTGACCCTCGAACCTCAACCCTCAACCCTCAACATCAAACCCTAATCCCTCAACCCTTAACTCTGATCCCTCGACCATCAACCCTAATCCTAAACCCTAAACCCTCAATGCCAAATTCTAATCTCTCAACCCTTCACTCTAATCCCTCAACCCTAAACCCTATCCCTAAACCCTCAACACTATACCTTAAACCCTAATCCCTCAACCCTAACCCTAAACCTTGTCCCTTAACCCTCAACCCTAATCTGTCATCCATCATCCCTCAACTCTAATCCCTCATTCCTAAACCCTAAACGCTATCCCTTTTCCTAGACCATCAACAGGCTCGATACTATACCTTAAACCCTAATCCCTCTACCATCGACACTCTTATTTAACCCTAATCCCTTGACCATTAACCCTATCCCTCAACCTCAACCCTCAACCCTCAACCCTCAACTCTCAACATTAAACCCTAATTCATCAACCCTAAACCCTAATCCCTCAAACCTAAACCCTATCCCTAAACCATCAACTCTCAACACTATACCTTAAACCCTAATCCCTCAACCCTCAACCCTAAACCTTATCCCTAAACCCTAATCCCTCAACCCTCAACCCTAATCCCTCATCCCTCAACTCTAATCCCTCATCCCTAAACCCTAAATGCTATCCATATTCCTAAACCCTCAACAGACTCGATACTATACCTTAAACTCTAATCCCTTATCCCTAAACCCTCCAACCCTATTCCTAATCCTTATACCCTCCACACTCTACTGTAATCCTAAATCCTCGACCCTCAACCCTATCCCTAAACCCTTGACCCTCGAACCTCAACCCTCAACCCTCAACATCAAACCCTAATCCCTCAACCCTTAACTCTGATCCCTCAACCTTCAACCCTGATCCTAAACCCTAAACCCTCAACGCCAAATTCTAATCCCTCAACCCTAAACCCTATCCCTAAACCCTCACCACTATACCTTAAAACCTAATCCCTCAACCCTAACCCTAAACCTTGTCCCTAAACCCTAATCCCTCAACCCTCAACCCTAATCTGTCATCCGTCATCCCTCAACTCTAATCCCTCATTCCTAAACCCTAAACGCTATCCCTATTCCTAGACCCTCAACAGGCTCGATACTATACCTTAAACCCTAATCCCTCTACCATCGACACTCTTATTTAACCCTAATCCCTTGACAATTAACCCTATCCCTCAACCTCAACCCTCAACCCTCAACTCTCAACATTAAACCCTAATTCATCAACCCTAAACCCTAATCCCTCAAACCTAAACCCTATCCCTAAACCATCAACCCTCAACACTATACCTTAAACCCTAATCCCTCAACCCTCAACCCTAAACCCTAATCCCTCAACCCTCAACCCTAATCCCTCATCCCTCAACTCTAATCCCTCATCCCTAAACCCTAAATGCTATCCCTATTCCTAAACCCTCAACAGACTCGATACTATACCTTAAACTCTAATCCCTTATCCCTAAACCCTCCAACCCTATTCCTAATCCTTATACCCTCCACACTCTACTGTAATCCTAATTCCTCGACCCTCAACCCTATCCCTAAACCCTTGACCCTTGAACCTCAACCCTCAACCCTCAACATCAAACCCTAATCCCTCAACCCTTAACTCTGATCCCTCAACCTTCAACCCTGATCCTAAACCCTAAACCCTCAACGCCAAATTCTAATCCCTCAACCCTTCACTCTAATCCCTTAACCCTAAACCCTCAACACTATACCTTAAACCCTAATCCCTCAAACCTAACCCTAAACCTTGTCCCTAAACCCTAATCCCTCAACCCTCAACCCTAATCTGTCATCTGTCATCCCTCAACTCTAATCCCTCATTCCTAAACCCTAAACGCTATCCCTATTCCTAGACCCTCAACAGGCTCGATACTATACCTTAAACCCTAATCCCTCTACCATCGACACTCTTATTTAACCCTAATCCCTTGACCATTAACCCTATCCCTCAACCTCAACCCTCAACCCTCAACCCTCAACTCTCAACATTAAACCCTAATTCATCAACCCTAAACCCTAATCCCTCAAACCTAAACCCTATCCCTAAACCATCAACCCTCAACACTATACCTTAAACCCTAATCCCTCAACCCTGAACCCTAAACCTTATCCCTAAACCCTAATCCCTCAACCCTTAACTCTAATCCCTCATCCCTAAACCCTAAATGCTATCCCTATTCCTAAACCCTCAATAGACTCGATACTATACCTTAAACTCTAATCCCTTATCCCTAAACCCTCCAACCCTATCCCTAATCCTTACACCCTCCACACTCTACTTTAACCCTAATCCCTTCAACCTCAACCCTATCCCTAAACCCTTGACCCTCGAACCTCAACCCTCAACCCTTGACATCAAACCCTATTCCCTCAACCCTTAACTCTGATCCCTCATCTCTCAACCCTAACCCTAAACCCTAAACGCTCAACCCTCAATGTCAAATACTAATCCCTCAACCCTTACCCTATCCCTAAACCCTCAACACTATACCTTAAACCCTAATCCCTCAGCCCTCAACCCTAAACCTTATCCCTAAACCCTAATCCCTCAACCCTCAACCCTAATCTGTCATCCCCCAACTCTAATCCTTCATCCCTAAACCCTAAATGCTATCCCTATTCCTACACCCTCAACAGAATCGATACTATACCTTAAACCCTAATCCCTTATCCCTAAACCCTCCAACCCTATCCCTAATCCTTATACCCTCCACACTCTACTTTAACCCTAATTCCTTGACCCTCAACCCTATCCCTAAACCCTTGACCCTCGAACCTCAACCCTCAACCCTCAACATCAAACCCTAATCCCTCAACCCTTAACTCTGATCCCTCGACCCTCAACACTATACCTTAAACCCTAATCCATATCCCTCAACCCTTAACCCTTAAAACTTAAACCCTATCCCTACACCCTCAACACTTGACACTATATCTCAAGCCTTAAACCCTCATCCCTAAAGCCTCAACCCTCAATCCTTAAACCTTCAACCCTAAACCCTATCCCTAATCCCTCTACCCTCGACACTCTAACCCTAACCTCGACATTAAATGCTAATCTGTCAACCCTAAACCCTCAACCCTCAACCCTCAACACTATACCTTAAACCCTAATCCCTCAACCCTCAACCCTAAACCTTGTCCCTAAACCCTAATCCCTCAACCCTCAACCCTAATCCATCATCCCTCAACTATAATCCCTCATCCCTAATCCCTAAATGCTATCCCTATTCCTAAACTCTCAACAGACTTGATACTATACCTTAAACCCTAATCCCTTATCCCTAAACCTTCCAACCCTATCCCTAATCCTTACACCCTCCACACTCTACTTTAACCCTAATCCCTCGACCCTAAACCCTATCCCTAAACCTTGACCCTTGAACCTCAACCCTCAACCCTTAATGTCAAACCCTAATCCCTCAACCCTTAACTTTGATCCCTCGACCCTCAACCGTAATCTGTCATCCCTCATCCCTAAACCCCTAAACCTTAAATGCTATCGCTATTCCTAGACCCTCAACGGGCTCGATACTATACCTTAAACGCTAATCCCTTATCCGTAAACCTTCCAACTCTATCACTTATGCCTTAACCCTCATGATTAATAGCCTTGAACGTAAAAAAATTTGAGTGGGACATAACGCGAGCGCGTTATAACGCGCTCGCGTTATTTTTTGCTTTGGGAATCCCAAGCCTTGGGCTTGGGATTTGCTTTGGATTTCCAACCCAAAGGCTTGGAGTGCCTTATGAACAGTCACAGATGTGTTTTTCTATATTCTTCAAAATTTCACATAATTTCGTTCGTGCTAACCCTCAGATTTGCACGTGTTTCAAGGTTGAACAAATCAAACACATGGGTAATGTTAGGCTTTCTCTTAGCTATTTGACGATGTGATTTTTTTCACATTTTAACAATGTTAAGCCTTTCATCTTTAATTTCTTTTGTTTGTGTGTCCATTTTTATGCAAAAACCACTGTTTGGTCTTTTTTTCATTGTAAAATAACTATTCATTCAAATTTCAAAAAAATTACATATTTAGAAACTAGACTCCATTCTACAAATATTAAAAAAAAAATGATTTTCAATTAGTTTTCAAAATTTATAGGGGTAGCACGGCCAAAATTCATTTTTTTAGGATGTGTCCACTTTAAAAATTAGTAAAAAGTCAAATATTCATCAAAAAATTATCAGAAAAATCAGGCATAAACTACATGCTATTAGCTAATTTCTCATTGAAGCGATTTTAAAAATACCAAAAAAAAGTTGACCTTTTGAGGGAGCCACAAAACATGCTATGTTATGTTTTTTTGACAGAAACAACACCAATTTCTGTGGCTCCCTCTTTTGAACCCCTTAATCTATGCCATTTTCAAAACAAAATAGTAGTTTAGAAAGTAGACTCAGAGCACTACGAACATTGTTTTGGTTGCATCTCTAAATTTTGAGTGTAACTATGCTCAATTTCTCATCCAAGGCCAGTATTTCCTGATTTCAGAAAAAAAGTGGCCACTTAAGACCCCTTTTTGGCCCCCCATCTTCTTGCACTTACCCATGTAGTAACATCTATTTATTGGAATCATATCCTAAGTGGTTCTATAGTTGAAGATGACATGTATGAACATGTTTCAAGTGTTGAATTGGCTCGCAAAGTATTTTGGTGAAAGGATTAGGCCGACAAGTTACACAAAGCATAACTACATGCATCTTCTTTGTAGGCTGACCTAATTTGAAGATTGCAAGTGTTGTGGATATATATATGAGATCCATTTTGGTGTTTTATATGGGTCATCCCACAAAAATGGGTTACACTTTTTGGCCAAACTTGACATTGAAATCAACATTTTGAACTAAATCTTTACTTTTTGACACCTATAGCCACTAAACCGTTAGGAATTTGGAGATGATGTGAACTAGTGATTTGTGAGATTTTGTTTGTAGATTCTAAATATATTTTTAAAAAAAAATTGGAGTTAAATTGTAAACCTTTTTGCATCTCCTTTGATAACTGGTTTTTAATAGTAAAAAATATTTTTTTAAAGTGATGTGTATTCTGTAACACAACTTTTTTTCTACAAAGGATAAAATTCTGATTCTTTTGAATTTAGATTGGTAATACTAATATATAGGGAATGCATTTGGTTTCATAATGTTTTGTTGAATATTTTTTTTTAAGTTATGTTTTGAAGTCAAACCAATTATAATTTAGACATAGGCGCATTCCATACAGCATAACTTTTTCTATATGTATCGAAATTCAATTTTTTTTTTTGTTGAAACAAGGACATCAATACCTAGGGAATAGATATTTTTTAGAATTTTTTTTCACTAATTTTCTAATTTTCCATGTGTGTAGAACATAGAACTTGATGTTCAGTGAAAAACCACATTCACAAAAAATAAATATAATAATCAAATTAAGTATATTTAAAATTATACTTTTTGGGAAGCTTATAATAAGGAATACATACTTACAAAACATAAATTTTAAATTAATTTATTTGATCCATCGAAAGGTAAATCAAAAGTAGTTTTTTATCAGCATTTTGATAGGTGTAGAGGAGACTCCATTATAGGTATGGTTTAAAGCTAGCAGGGTTCTATCCAAGGGGGTTTGAATCTAAGGGGGTTTGATCAAACCCTCTTCAATTAAAATATTTTAAATGGAACCTTTCAAGGCTTAAATCATTATATTTTCTAAAAATATGTGATTTCAGCAAAAATCAGGATGTCCTAGAAAGTGTAACCCATTATTGTGGTAGCACCCATATAGAAGTGTGCGAATATAAATTTGTGTGTGCGACATGTGATGTTTTGTGATTTTGTAAGGGTGACAAGTCCAGACGAAGAGATCTTATTTTCATGTAAGAGCAGAGCAGTGTAATAGACCAGTTCAGGATGAAGAGTTTTGAGACAGTTTTCTAAGCTACATTGGAGCTATATTCATGCATTTGCAGATGCAACTATAGCAGTTCATTTTGGGAGTGAGCCACCCTTTCTTTCTTTGTTTTCTTTTGGCAGTGAGCATCCTTTTGTGGACAATGAGTCCTTAACGACAGTGAGCCCTACGTAATGAGCCTCTTTGTAATTTGGTATTCTTACTACATAATATATTGTGAGCTAACACTCACCGTGGTTTTTCCCTTTTGGGGTTTTCCACACAAAACTCCTAGTGTTCATGTGTTATGGTTTATGGTTGTACTTTCTATGCTTGATTTTCTTTACTGTTATTGAATGTGGCAAATGGCTTAAAGTTGTAATAAGTGAATGGTTTAATAGAATACTGATTCACCCCCCTCAGTATTCTAGGTGTTCAACAATTGGTCTCAGAGCCTGGTTCCTTGGAAGAAGTCTAATAGCTTGAGGAAGATCTTGGAGATTGAACACATGGCAGCTAGAAAGTATCCTACTCCTCCTGAAGAAATTTGTTCAACTATAATTATAGAAGAAGAATGCATGTATGTCAATGAAGAAGAACTCAAAGTTGCTCTTGAAGATCTTGAAAGGACTAAAGAAGAAAATAAGGATCTAAAGGAAAATGTTAAGGAAGTAGATGAGTGCATCAAGAAGTTGAGGAAGCAAGTCAAGAAGTTCACAAAAAAGCATAAGGAGGTTAGTGAACAATTGAGATCAGTAAATGAAATCTTGGATGATCTGAAAGTGCAAATTGAAGATAAGGCAAAAGTAGAAGAAGACCTAAATCCATTGGTGAAAGGAAAATCAGAAGAATGTACAAAGTTTGAAAATGAAGTTGGGAACCTAAAGTCAGATTTGGAGAAGGCAAAGAGCTATGAAAAAAAGTTCAAGATAAGTACTGTAAAACTTGATGAGATGCTTGCTAGCCAGAAGAACCCTGATGAGAAAGAAGGCTTGGGATTTGAAAAAGGTGAAAGTTCAAAAACAAGTCAAGCAATGGATGTTGAGAATAAGAAGAACAAAGGCAAGCAAATCTAGAATCAAAGGGATGGACCTAAAAAACCACTGATCAGGCAACCAAATGCTCAAAGGTACCCATCTTTCAATGGTTAATGTAATTCATGCAATAAGTTCAATCATAAGGCTACTAAATGTAGGAGAAGAATGAATCAAAATGTTCCATCTTTCTCTAGTTAGTGCTTTACTTGCAATAAAGTTGGTCATAAAGCTAGTGAAAGTAGAAGCCAGATAAGGAATGGTCATAACAATGGAAGGAATCCTCAATCTTTTAGAGGTAACTAATTTACATGTAAGAGAGTTGGTCATAGAGCTAGTGAATGTAGAAGTTAGATAAAGAAAGGATATAACAATGGAAGGAATGTTCAATCTTTCAATGGTAATTGCTTTACATGTAATAGATTTGGACATAAGGCTAACCAATGCAAATATAGAATGAATGAAAGGAACAATAGTCAGAGGAATGTTGTGTGCTACAATTACAATAGGCCAAGACATATTGCTAGGTTCTGCAGAAGTAAGAACATGAAGAAGGATAATCCAATAGAAAAAGAAGAAACCAGTGCAAAAGGGTGATGCGGAAGAAATCAAGAAGGAGATGAACAAGATGTGGATTAAGAAGGATGTTATTGAATCCAAGAATGAGTATGTGCCATACTCTCGCGTAGACACTTCCTCTAGGAAGTGAATTGGGAGCTCTAGCCTAGGGGAGCTTTAATGAAATATCTTGTTCCCCTAGCCAAAAAAGTGGTGCTGACATCCAGCATGAAGATATGAATTGTAGAATAGAATAACAGATCTTTTGAAGAAATTTCTAGTAGAAAGGAACCTAATGCAGAAGATTGTGGAGCAATTCGGATTGATTGTGTGTGACAGAGAAAGTGTTTGGCATCTTTTTGGAAATGATAATTTATGTTGATTAGATTGTGATGAAAATGGTTTATAAGCAATCTCATTCAAAGGAAACTCACATTGCACTCGAACTCTTAAGTGACTAAGGAGATCTAAGCAATGAAGTTAAAGGGAATTCAAGTGTTTGGCATGAAGAAACCCTAACCAAAAATCAAAGAACAAGGTACTTACAATCATCCCTCTAAGAAAAGAATTTCATTGAGCAATAATTATGTCTACTCCACAAGTAATTGAGATCATTGAAAGGCCCCGACCCAAATTTAAGAAGCATCCATTTAAATCCCTAGAAATAGATCTTGATGGTGCATTTTCCAAAGTGCCCTATGGTATAATGCATAATGAGGATATTAGGGCTTGCATTCATGCAAATATGGAGAAATATGATCATGTAAAGTTAGGGAAAGTGTATTTGAATGAGTTGATGGATTACAAACTTTAATTGAAGAAAGAGTATAGTACTCTGCATGAGAAGAAATTGGATACATGGTTAGATTTCCCATCTTCTATGAAGATGTTTGGGTTAGGTATGTCCTGAGAAGAATCCATGAATTCTTTTGGTTGAATGTGCCTCATATGATAACTAAGGATGCCATTGAAGCAGTTATAGGTTTGTGTTCCACTGAAATAGTTCCTGCACTCAAATCAGTGAAGAATGATACAATGATGAAGCTAACTGGTACCAAATTTGACAAGAGGATGTTAAGTATCAATGATATAGAGGATCTAGTAGTTAGGTTTACCTCTATGGTGATTGGATATAAGGTGTACTTCTCCAATAGGGAGAATTATATTTTAGCTACTACCATCTACACTACATATGAGATGGTAAGGAAGAACATTGACTATGACTTGTGTGAGCTGCTCTAGAACCAACTGGTGGAGAATTTGAAGAGGACAAAAGACACCAAATACCCATTCAAATACGGTACTCTTATCATCTGTTTGCTATTCTATTTCCTGAAGGAATTACCAGGCATGAGTAATATTGTTTGGTTCAATCATTCCTCTATAGCAATACAAATCAGAAACCATTTGCAAAGTATTGGAAATGATAATGCTTAGAGTGAATCTCTATGAGGATACTTCAAAACATTCTAGGGTAGAATGCAAGCTAGGGTTAGAATCCCTAGAAAAGTCTAGTAGAGAAGTATAAAGATGATATTATTTTTATGGTGGCCAAAGATCAATGCCTCATGGAGGCAGTGGAACCGAGAATAGTGTGGGTCCTAGCAATGGGATATGAGGTTATGTTCGACTAGTTTGGTAGATTTGATGCCGAGAAAACCTAAAGACTCCAAAGAAGAAAGGTTTGGAACTTATGAGGAGAAGTCCCTCAAAGTTCATCTAGAACAAAGACAACCTAAGACCAAAAGAAATGTAAGGAAATGGGTAGAAGATTATGCCAAGAGCCAAGGCACAAGCCTCTAAGGTGGCAAAAGCTCTGAAAGAGAAGACTGAGCAAGCAGGTGCTCTGGAGAAGCATGAAGTGAAGACTAAACCTGTCAAACCTTCTCCCAAGACAAGGAATACTAGGACATCCTCCTCTGCTGCAAAGACAGAGCCTTCTGAGAAGAAGCATAAAAGAAAGAAAACAAAGGCCACCGACAGAATATATGTGAGCCTTGGTAGTGGAGAAGAAGAAGAAGAAGAAATAGAATCTAATGAAGAGATAAAGGCAAAGAGGGCAAAAACAGATGAAGCCACTATAAGCAATGAAGTGAAGCCCTCCAGAAAGGATGAAGGCAAGAAGAAGAACAAGAAAACTAAAATTAAGAATGATGAGGATACAATGACTTTGGAAGCCACAATTAATGCTGTTGTTGAGCATGGGAACTTGAAGCCAATTGTTGATATGTATGTTGAATGCTCAGATGCTAACAAGGTAACAATTGAAGCAGTTGTGGTAAGATTTTTAGAAATGTTCAATAAAGCATAAATAGAAGTTGTAGATGATTTACTGGATAGTCTACCCAACATCTTAACTACAAGAAAAGAAGGGTCTATGGCTAAAGATGCCGAGTTAAAGGAATATGTCTTGATGAAACTTTGTCCAAATCTCATCGGTGAAGACAAAGTTAAGGTCACTTAGAAGCTCAATGAAGAATTTAGAACCAAGAGGAGAATTAAAACTCTATTGTTTGGGGATATTGAGAAATTGGTCAAAGAGACTAAGGAAAAAACTCTGAGTGTACTTCATGAACTTCACATCCCAACCATGCAAGATACAGATGAAGAAGAACAAAATGTTGATATTGATAATTCTAATGTTGTTCTAGAAGTGAATGTTGAATAGAGTGTGGATCAAAGTGCAATAACTCCTCTGGTGAACTCTAGGAAAGATGAAGGAATGAAAGACTCTGCAAAGGCAAAGAACACTGAGGAAACAAGAATGACATTTGAGGGACAAGATGAATAAAGATAAGAATCCAATGAGCAGATAATTGATGATTTAGCTCCAGAAATAGGGGGTAATGAACAATAATTTGTTCAAGAAGATCCTTCGGAGGGTCATGATGCTGAAGTGCCTCTTGGTGAAGGGAGAAGAGACATTATTGGAGAAGATTAATTTGACTCTTTAAGAGAGTTTTTGGAAAAGCAGAAAGAAACTCAAATTTTGTCTACACCTAAGTTATTACAAGGACCAATAAACTTGGCTACAATGTCTCCATTGCAAAAACTAAAGCTTGGGTCAATTTTTCAAACAATAGCCCAAGAAGAGATCTTGAAGTCTCACATGGAGGATAGTGAGCTTATGGGAGAAGCTATGGAAATATTTGAGAAGATCATGCCTAGTGTAAATAAAGACACCTCCTTGACTCCTATGGTACAAATGAAGAAGCTTATGGAGTCAGTCAACTCTCATTTTGAGTCCCTTGAACAAGCAACTAAAAAGAAGGTAAGGGCTGAGATTGACAGTAAAAGGTTAGTTGAGCTCAATGATAAATACTCTCAAGATAAAATTTTATTAGATAAGAGTATAGAATATGCATAGACAACCATCAAAGAAGCTAGTGAAATATATCAATTTTGTCTAACATGGCCTAAGATAACTAAAGAGTTAAATGAAATGATAGATGGATGGGAAGCCCAGTTGATTAAAATTTCTAGGACCTATGATCCAGTAAAAGATGCTATTAGAAATTAAAGAGAAGAAGTTGAAACAATTCATTTTGACATAAATAAGCTACAAACCCAAAAGGAGGTCATAAAACATAAAATGAGTCAGCTCTGGGAGATTGTAATTTTTAAGATTGCATCCATCATAAGGCTTGTAGCAATAGTAGATTGGATAAGGCAAATCACTTAGGCCCCTAGTACTATGAAGAAGGTAGAAGATTTGGTGTCCCAAATCAATGCACACATACAAGTTTTGAGTCATGCCAAGGTTAGGTGGGATGAAGATGCAATTCAACAAAAGAAGATCTACAAAGATATTCTCCCTTCAAGCCAGTAAGCTATTTGATTTCACTTGTATATATGCAGATAAATACAAACATTTTTTAAGTTTTGGTGTACACACAGAAATTACTTGTACATATACCTTTGCCATTGATGTTAAAAGGGAGAGTAAAACATGTGAAAAAACACAAAAGAAAAATAACTAAAAGCATGTAGTTAGGGGGTGTGCAAAAAGTAAGGAGGAGCAGTGTGATGGTTTTGCACATCATGTGTTGCCATCAATGCCAAAGGGTGAGATTGTTGACAACTTGGCAAACATCTTTGGAGACACTGCTAGTATGAGTTGGATTGGCATGATGTTTTATGGTATTTTCATAATGGAAACAAGATTTCAACAAGGATTCAACAAGGTTGCAACAATATTTTTGGTCCAGCAAGAAGACTTAAGGATTTTGGCTAAGTGTTGGTAGAATATAGAGATGACCACATGAGACAATATTATGATCACCATTGGTCCGTAGTTGAAGATCTGGTCTTGTGGATTTGGTAAGATGTTTCTAATCCTTAGATGATCCTAAATCAAAAATTTTATATTTTGATCATCTCTCCAGAAGTGTACTTTCAAGAAGTTTGAGTTCGGTATAGCAAAGAACAATAGTAATCAATGCAGAACACCTACTTGTTTTGGTCCGCATTCCTTCGGTAATAGATATTTATTTTTATATTTTTGAAGTGTTGTAAACACATGTCTAAAGTCTCAAAATCTAAAGTTATAGAGCTTGAAGTTCACCGATAAGGCAGTTATGAGCATCTAAGTATCACTACATGCTTAGATAGTGTTTGACAGTGACACAGTGCAACTCCTGATGGTCTGCATTTCACCACATGATTATATTATGCTATGTAGTTTTGAAGGTAATATTGGGGGTGCCTAAAGAGTCTTATCTATGATTTTGAGCAAGTTTTGTGGTCCACATCAAAAGTTGTGTTCTGATAGTTAAAATGAACTTGTGATAGTCTATGTATGAGGCCGAACTGATACTTTGATCTATGTGTGGTAAGATCTATTTATTGGAATCATATCCTAAGTGGTTCTATAGTTGAAGACAACATGTATGAACATGTTTCAAGTGTCAAATTTTCTTGCAAAGTATTTTGGTGAAAGGATTAGGCCAACAAGTTACACAAGGCATAACTACACGCATCATCTTTGTAGGCTGACCTAATTTGAAGATTGCAAGTGTTGCAAATATATATATGAGATCCATTTTGGTGTTTGATATAGAAGTGTGTGAATATGAATTTTTGTGTGTGCGACATGTGAAGTTTTGTGATTTTGTAAGGGCGACAAGTCCAGAAGAAGAGAGTGTTGGAATTAGACTAGACAACTAAGAGGGGGGTGAATCAGTTGTCCCACAAATTTAAACTTTTCTTCTTTTAAGCTTCTTAATTTACTTATTATCATATTAATGATGTAAATATTAAAGCATGAATCAACAACACATGAGAAAAAACATAAACAACACACTTGACACCAAGATTTTGACATGGAAACCCAGTTAAGGGAAAAACCATGGTGGGGGTTAACCCACAAAGATTATACTCTGTTAAAAGTATTACCAAAGGGGGAATGCACATGCATTCGGTGTTGTTATATGGAGTCTAATCAGATTCGGAAGTTAAATTTACCCCACTTTTATCAGCGTGGTTTCCCCCAAATTCCTACGGGATCAAGGGGCAGTGCCCCTTGCGAGGGTTTGGGGGTAGCGCTGGGAGTTATTTTTTTATTGACCGACATAAAAAAAACCCTATTTTTGTAATCGACATAAGGCTTGATAAAAGTAGCTAAGGGTTAGGGTTTTTGATGATGTATTGTAGCATTTGTAGCAGTATTGAGTTGTAGGGATTGTTGGTTGTAATCAGTTTGATTTATTGGATAATACTATTGGACTCTCTGGTGGATGTAGCTCGAGTTTGGGTGAACCGCATTAAAACTTATCTCTCATTGTTATTATTTCTATGTATTTTCATTCCTCTGTTTAATCTTTATTTGTATTTAATTGATATCTTTTGTCGGCTAACCCTAACAAGTGGTATCAGAGCGGGTTGTGTTCGATTATCATCTGTAAGGTCTCATGGTTTAGTGGGAGCAATGGAGGACGAGGGTAAATTGAAGGTCGATAAATTCAATGGGTAGAACTATCAGTTATGGAAGATGCAGATGGAGGATTACCTCTATCAGAAGGATTTATGGAGGCCATTGGAAGGAGTATCCAAGAAACTGACATGAATGATGGATGAGGATTGGGAACTTCTAGACAAAAAGGCACTGGGAACCATTCAATTGTGTCTGGCACCATCTATGGCATTCAATATAATAGAAGTGAAGACAACAAGTGAACTGATGAAAGCTTTGGCTAAATTGTATGAAAAATCCTCAGCCTCAAATAAGGTATTTCTCATGAAGGGTTTGTTTAATCTGAAAATGATTGAAGGTGGATCTGTGACAAATCATTTAAATGAGTTTAATATGATTGTCAATCAGTTAACTTCTATAAAAGTGAAATTTGATGAAGAGGTGAGGGCTCTCTTAGTTTTATGTTCTTTGCCAGAAAGATGAAATAGCTTGGTAATGGTTGTAAGTAACTCTATCTCTGGTTCAAACACTTTAAAATTTGATGATGTTGCTCGTGTTATCCTTAGTGAGGAAATGCAACAGAAAAGCTCAGGAGGGTCCACATTAGGTAGTGTTTTGAACGCACAAAGTAGGGGCAGATCAAAGGAGAGAGGAAAAGGTTTTGGAGGTCATGGGAAGTCACAAGAAAAATCAAAGGACAAGAGATCCCAATCTAGAGGATAGAAGGATTGTTGGTACTGTGGGAAACTAGGTCATCTAAAGAAAGATTGTTGGTCTCAAAAAAATACAGGAGACAAACAATAAGGAAATAAGGAGGCAAATGTCGTAAGTAATAAGTCTAAAGATGATGCTTTGATTCTTTCCCTAGATAATGCTAATGATTCATGGGTTTTAGATTTAGGGACCTCATTTCATGCTACGCCCCATAGAAGTTATTTTCTTGATTATGTCCAAGGGGATTTTGGGCTAGTTTATTTGGGAGATAATGAACCCTGTCAAATTGTTGGAAAGGGAAGAATTAAGATTAAGTTAGAGAATGGGAATCATTGGCTACTACAAGAGGTAAGGCACGTTCCAAGGCTCAGTAAGAATTTAATTTCAGCAGGGCAGCTAGCTGAAGAAGGTTGCATTGTTATATTTACTGATAAAAATTGGAAGGTTTCAAAAGGTCCCTTAATAGTAACAAAAGGTGTGAAAGTAGGCACCTTATATCTTTGTACAGGTCATGTTGTTCCTTCTACTTTAGTTGTTGCAAAGAAAAAATAAATAGGTTCAGGAACAATTCCTGCAAGTTCTGAGACAACGATGTGGCATAACAAACTTGGGCATATGAGTGAAAAAGGTATGAAGGTACTTCATTCTAAGAAAGTTTTACTAGGTCTGAAATGTATTAATATGGATTTCTGTAAAAGTTGTGTGTATGGCAAACAAAAGAGAGTTAGTTTTCTCAAGGATGGGAAACAAAAGAAAGATGAAAAGTTGGAGCTTGTGCATATAGATGTATGGGGACCAACTCAGGTATCTTCTCTCTGTGGCTCTCGGTATTATGTTACATTCATAGATGATGCAACTAGGAAGGTATGGATTTATTTTCTTAGGAAGAAATCTGATGTATTTGAAACATTTAAGAAATGGAGAAGCTTGGTTGAGAATGAGACGGGAAAAAGATTAAAATGTCTCAGATTTGCTAATGGTGGTGAGTATTGCAGCAAAGAATTTAAGGATTATTGTTCCTTTAATGGAATTCATAGGTAGAAAATAGTTCCAGGGAATCTGCAGGAAAATGGAGTGGATAAACGCATGAATAAGACAATAATGGAGCATGCAAGGATGATGAGATTGTATATTAGGCTACCTTTAAACATGTGGGTAGAGGTTGTCAACACTATTGTATATTTGATTAATAGAGGTCCTTTAGTTCCTTTGGGTTGTGGTATTCTAGAGGAAGCATGGACATGTAAGAAGGTGAGTTATTCTTTTCTCAAAACCTTCAGATGTGAAGCATTTGCACCTGTAGATTCTGAAAATAGAACTAGGTTGGATGCAAAATCAAAAAAATGTACTTTTGTTGGATATGGCATTGATGAATTTGGTTATAGGCTTTGGGATTTTGAAAATCAAAAAATTGTGAGAAGTAGGGATGTTGTATTCAATGAGAAGGTGTTGTACACAGATCAGTTGCAGTAGCATGAGAAGAAAGAAAAAGATTATGTGGTGCTGGATGATACTTCAAATAGTGATGTTCCAATGGTTCCTCTGCTCTACAATAGCAACCAGAAATACCACAAACTCTAATAAATGTTAGATGGTCAACAAGGCTAAGTAGACCTCCTGAAAGGTTTTCTCCCTCTTTGTATTCTATTTTGTTAACAGATGCTAGTGAACCAGAAGGCTATGATGAATCTATGCAAGTGGATACATAGGTTCAGTGGGAGCTTGCAATGAAAGAAGAAGTGGACTCCTTGCTGAAAAATCAGACTTGGGAATTATGTAAGTTGCCTGTAGGTAAAAAGGCTTTACCAAACAAATGGGTTTATCGGCTGAAAGAGGAAGATGGAGGTAAGAAAAGATTTAAAGCTAGGTTAGTTGTAAAAGGATTTGCACAGAAAAAAGGCATTGATTTTGATGAGATTTTTTCTCCAGTTGTTAAGATGACTTCTATTCGCACTGTTTTAAGTATTGTGGCTGCTAAAGATTTGCATTTGGAACAGCTAGATGTGAAAACTGCCTTTCTCCATGGTGATTTGGAGGAGAAGATATACATGGAACAGCCCCATGGAGTTGAGGTCGAAGGTAAGGAGAAACTGGTCTGCAAATTGTAGAAGAGTTTGTATGGACTGAAACAAGCACCTTGGCAATGGTATTTGAAATTTGATAGTTTTATGGCTGAGCAAGGCTATAGTCAGTGTAATTCTGATCATTGTGTTTATTTTAAGAGGTTGGATAATGATAGCTACATTATTTTATGTTTATATGTTGATGACATGCTTGTAGCAGGGTCTAACATGAATCACATAAGAGAGTTAAAACAACACTTAGCATAGTCATTCGCTATGAAGGATTTGGGGGCAACAAAACAAATCCTTGGTATGAAAATTTGTAGAGATAGGAAGAACATAAAATTGACTCTATCTTAGGTTGATTATGTTGAAAAGGTGTTGCAGAGATTCCATATGAAGAATGCAAAAGTTGTTAGCACACCTTTGCCTAGTCATTTGAAATTAACTAAGGAGATGTGTCCTAAGACATAAGAGGAGGAAGAATAAATGTCCAAGGTACCATATGCTTCAATTGTAGGAAGTTTAATGTATGTCATGGTATTCACAAGACTGGATATTGCACATGCTGAAGGAGTTGTCAGTAGGTATATGAGTCATCCTGGATTGGAGCATTGGAATGCAGTAAAATAGATTCTTAGATATTTGAGAGGTACATCCAATAAATACTTATGTTTTGGGGGCTCTAATACAGATTTAGTGAGTTATGTAGACTCAGATTTGGCAAGGGATATTGATACCAGGTAGAGTACTATAGGTTATGTCTTTATTATAGGTGGGATAGCGATAAGTTAGATTTCTAGGTTACAAAAGGTGGTTGCTTTATCCACCACAGAGGCAGAATATGTAGCTGCAACAAAGGCAAGCAAGGAGATGATATGGCTGCAATCTTTCATGGAAGAATTGGGCAAACAACAAGCTAACAGTTATTTGTTTACAGATAGTTAGAGTGCCATACATCTTGCAAAGAATTATGCCTTGCATTCAAAGACCAAACACATACAGTTGAGGTATCACTTCATTTGGTTAGTTTTGGATGATGGACAATTAAGGCTAGAAAAGATACATACATATGAAAATCCAACAAATGTGTTTACAAAGGCAGTGACAAGGGAGAAGCTAAGCTCCTCTTCAGCTTCAGTTAGTCTTCAAGACTGAAAATAATAAAAATAGAAGAACAGAGTCCAGGGTGCTTATTTCTAGTGGGAGCTATAGGGTCAGCAGTATTATGATCAGTCTCCAAGTGGGAGATGATATGGTGTGGAGTCTGATCAGTATCCAAGTGGGATATTATTACTATATGGAGCCTAATTAGACTTGGAGGTTAAATTTACCCCACTTTTTTAAGCATGGTTTCCCCAAATTCCTATGGGGTCAAGGGGCAGCATGCAGTAATTAACTGGAGAGATCCACTGACCAAAATATGGAACTCTACCATATACCGTGTTCTTGTCTATCCAGACTAGATAAATCTTGGAACTAACTTTCGATATGATCTAATACTACACTATGGATGTGTGGAATGGACTGAGTTGCCATCAATGACAACACATGGCATGCCTTACAGTGTCTCTTGCCAACAATCTCCCCCTTTGGCATTGATGGCAACACTTAGTGAAAAATGACTGTCATGAGTGACTCCCCCTATTGTGTACACTTATATATTCTTCCACTGCTCCCCCTTTGATGGATTCTTCATTTCCTTTCATTTTTCACTATCTCTCACTCCCCCTTTGACATCAATGGCACAGGGTAGGGTCCACAAATCAAAATTTCCACAAGAAATTTGTTTATAAGGTCGCATATGTACAAATAATCCATGTATTATATTTACATAAACTTGAGGATATCTTCAAAACTATTTTTCAATTGCACAAGTTTAGAGGCCCAACTACTTTTCATGCCATCCAAAATTGACCTATGTTCTCTTAGTAGGAATGCTTTTGTTTCTGCTTTCTTAAGATCTAAAGGATCACTTGTCCAGACTGCAAGTTGAGCTACTGATAAAGTAGAAAACATTGTTTCTAACTTGGGGGCAATCAATCCCCTGAGCTCGCACATTCTCTCCACAATATTGCTCTTTTCTTTAACAAGCTTCTTTATTTCATCAGTCAAGCTGATTGCTTGACACTTCTGACTTACCAAAGAAATTGTTAGAGGGTCAAAATTTTGAGATAGATTTAGCAATGTTTGTTCCAGATCCTTTATCTTCTTCTCAATATCCTCAATAACTTTGGGCCAAGATAGACAAAATTTGTATACATCACCTCCATCATTGAGAGCATTTTGAATACTTTTTATACTGATATCAAGTATCCTTTTATCATTCCTTATTAGGCCCTTTAGCTCACTAAATCTATTATCCAAAAATTCATTCCAAATTTTAATCTTTGCAGACTTCTCAAAGGACTCAAAGTGTGTGCTTACAAAATTTACAAGGTTCTTGAGATGACCAGAGGAAGAATCAGATGGATTCTTCTAAAAGGTTGGTATTATCTTCTCCAATATACCGGATGCAAGGCATAACAGTTCACTATCCTCTATGTGGGATTTCAGTATCTTTTCACTTGCCTTAGCTTGTGTGAAAGATGCTATCTTCATTATTTGGACCGGAGAGAGAGTATCTAGGTTGATTGGTCCTTGAATTAGTTCTATTTCATCAAACTCTAGCATCTCTTTACTCAAGAAACTCTTCATTACATCTATAGTGTCTCTTGTCACAATTTTTGGACTACCTTCCTTTTCTTGTGTTTTCTCAGTATCAAGACTATTTTGTTTGGGTGCATCAATATTTGTACCATCTTCTTCTGCTTTATCTTTTTTACCTTTGACTTCTTCTTCTTTCTTTGCTTCACCTTTCTCTGTGTTATTTGTAGGAGGATTCTTTCCTTTGTCCTCACCGTTTGTAATCTATTCTAGAGGATCTTGTGTAGCAGTAGTATTCTCAACATGGTCTTCATTACCAGATTGATTAGGAAGAGTTAGAGTATCTCTTGCATCATTAGTTTTATCCACCATCTCTGTATCTTCCTTGTTTATTTGCTCCACTTTTGAAACTGAGGAGTCATCAACCTTGGTCTGCTACTCATTAGATTTTATTTCTTCAATATCTAGGATGGATGAATCAATCCCATCATTAGTCTCTTCTTCAACAAATGGAATATTATGTCTCTTCAATGCACTTAGAAGTATTTCTTGTGTTTCTTTAACTATTTTGTCTAATTCACCAAGCATCAATTTGTTCATTCTCTTCTTGCTTCTGAATTCATCCTTCACTTCTTTCAATATCATATTCATTTGAACTTGAGTGATCTGAGGGCATAGTTTTATCAATATATGTTCTCTAAGCTCTATATCCTTGCTTTTTGCATTTTCTTTCCTCAACTCCAAAATGTTTGCAAGACTTTGAGGAATCTTAGAAGTTATTTCAATCAGGGCTTTATTATAGATATTCAAATATCTAACAGTTGCTTCCTCTAACACCCTCTTATCTGTATCACTATATTCATCATAGAATTTAGTGATGGGTTTCAAATTTCCATCTATGGTGACTGATTTTATTGCATCTTCCACAAAAAGTGTGGGCTTCTCAACATATGTATTTGTCTTCTGCCTTTTTCTTTCCCTTTTTCTTTCGGAGGGCTTCTCCTTAGTCACCTTAGTAGCTTTTGTTCTAGAGGCTCTCAACTCCTTTACCTCAGCATCTAAATATGTTTCTTCTACATCAACTTTTGTGCTCTTATAGGTTCTTGTGGCCTTTGTTTTTACTCTTTTCCCTTCTTTTCCTGATGATTTTCCTTCCAATTTCTCAAGATTGGTAGGTTTTGGGGGAACATGGGTAGCAACAGAGCTTCTAGTAGTCCTTGATGTGGAGGAGGATCCTACCAAAACACTTCCTTGTTTCTTATCCTGCTTCTCATTCTCTATCCTTTTAGTTCTTTCCCTGAATTGCCTCATGTCTTCCTTTTTGAGACTTAGATTCTCGCCAACTGTTCAACTTATTTTCTTACTTTTCTATTGGTTTTAGGTTCTCTAAGCTCAACATGCAGTTTTAAACTTAGCTCCTCATATGTCCCAAATCTTTCAACTGTTGTGTCTTTTGGATTGCTCAGAAGATGTTGAGCATACATACTCAAGATTTTTCCATCTATTTCATACCCCATGGGCATGATCCAAACAGTTTTAGGTTCCATTGCTTCCATTAAGCACTGATTAGTGCCAACCATAAAATGTATTTCATTCTTGTACTTCTCAACAATCAATTTTGGGATTCTTTCCCTTGAATGCATCATACTCTAAAAATTCTTGAAGTATCCCCATATTGTAGTTTTCTGAGCTTTATAACCACCAATGTTGTGTAGATGATCTCTGATCTGAATGGCAACTAGCTCATCATTAGTCCAGTGAACACCCTTTACTCTAGGTACTTAATTCATATAGTAGAAGAACAAGCATAGAACCAATGTACCATATTTAAAAGTGTTTTTCTTATCTTTCTTGATTTTGTTCAAGTTCTCAATTAGTTGGTTCTGTAACAGCTCACATAGGTCATAATCTACATTCTCCTTCAACATTTGATATGCTGCATATATGGCAATTTTGGAGATAGAATTCTCCCTACTGGAGTGATATATCTTGTATCCAATCACCATGGAAGAAAACTTAACATCTGGTTCTATAATGTCATTGATGGTCATTACCCTCTTGTCAAACTTTGCACTGGTTGCATCGGTAACAATTTGGTTTTTCACAGATTTCAACATGGGTAATCCACCGGTTGAATTTAACCCAGTCACAATTCTGATAACATCCTTGGTAATCTTGAATGGTTTTAATAGCCATATGAATTCATCATGCATCTAACTCAAAACATACCAGACCCACTCATCTTCATCGAATGTCAGAAACCCCATAATCTGAATAAAATGTTTATCAAGTAGTGCCTTATACTCAGATTTAAGGTCATGATTTTCATCCCTGAGATGACTTTCAAATAAATCTACATACCTTGAGTCCCCAAACTCATCTATGTTCGCATGAATATAGACCCTAATATCTTCAACATGCAGCACACCATACGGAACACTTGAAAATGCACCTGATGGGTTGACTTCTACTAATTTGTGTGGATGCTTTTTAAATTTGGGTCGAGGCCTTTCAGTAATATCAACAACCAAAGGTGTAGCCATTGCAAAGATTAAAAGTTCAAAGCTTTGCAGATAAATACCTTTTCCACAAAATTAGGGTTGGTGGATAAATGCGTCAGTCGCACTTCAAATCCTTGGAATCTCAGCTCAGATGCTATTATGCTTGCTCTCTTCAAATGTAAAGTGATTCAAATAAAGAGTGAACGGCCCTTTTAAGCTCCACAAAACCTAATTTACCTTTGTAATAAATGCTCTGCCCTAACACATCTAGTTACAATGTTTCTATAAACAGTTGACCTTCAATTACTCCATAAATCACCATATCCACTTCTTTTCTTTCAGAAATCCTTTCACATGACCTGTAATAACCCAAATTATCATGTCTCATCATGCCAGATTTAGGCACCTACTTACTGGCTGGGGGAATTTGATTTTTAAAGTAGTTCCCTCTAAGCCAGAGCTTCTAATTTAATTCCCAGAGGAATTGTCAGCACCAAATTCCGGTGTGGACCCATTAATATTGTTCATAACACTTTTCTTGACCCATGTCTTGCTCATTTCATTTTGGATCTCATTCACCTCAATTTTGCCCTTGCCTTTGTCTTGTCTCTACTCATCCAGTTTTAAATTTGTTGGACCTCTTCTTTCATTATTCTTTCTTCTACAGGTTCTTGCAAAATGGCTAGATCTATTACAATTAAAGCACACAACATTTCTTTGCTTATATACTTGATTTCCTCTTGATCTGCACTGATTAGCCATGTGTCCAAATCCATTGCAAGTAAAGTAGTAACAATTGAAAGAGTTGCCATTTCCTCTATTGTTATTCATTATCATACTTATGCATTCATTTGATTTATGACCATACCTCTTACACTTGAAGCATTGACTGGAGAAGGATGGACCATTTTGATTTATTCTACTTCTATACTGAGTAGCTCTATGACAAAATTTATTGCAATTAAAACAATTTCCATTAAATGATGGATATCTTTGTGCATTAGGTTGTCTTACTGGAGGTCTTCTAGGTCTGTTTCTTCCATTCCTTGGTTGAAAATTTCTTTGTCTGGATCCAGAGCTTTCACCTTTCGCATATCCAAGACCATGCTTGTCATTAGCCTTTTTCTGTCCTTCAAGCAATGCTTCAAGTTTCACTGAGCTTATCTTGAACTTCTCCTTGTATTCATTTGCAACTTCTAGGTCATGTCTAAGAATGACAATTTGCCTCTCAAGTTCTTTCTCATTGTCTCTACTTTCTTGTAGATTAGACTCTAGGAGGCTAGCTATTCTATCTAATCTGCAGCATTCTTTATTTCTTTTATATTTTGATTTAGGTCTTCTTCAATTTTCTTCCTATCTTCAATTTCCTTGGTTAGCCTCATCACCCTGGATTCCATCTCATGTTTTAGGACAATAACTTCTTTAGCTAACTTCTCACATTCCTTTGCCTTCTCTTTCAGGGCTTGATCCTTGTTGTTGTCTTAATAATGATTTCCCAGTTGAAGAGGTTGCTCCTTCCTCTTTTCATTGGATGTGCTCAATTCTTCTTTTAAAGTCTCAATGAAGTCTTCAACATCTTTAAGGTTCTCTTGCAGCTCTTTGACTTCTACTCTGGACTACTCAAGATCTTCTAAAGCAAGTTTAAGTTGTCCTTGAAGGTTGTATTCATCCATTTTACCACCTTCACAAATCTTCCTCAAGTTGTTAAACTTATTGAAGGAACCTTTCTTTGATACCAATTGTTGGAATTAGACCGGACAACTAAGAGGGGGGGTGAATCAGTTGTCCCATAAATTTAAACTTTTATGCTTTTAACCTTCTTTATCAACTTACTATTAGATTAATGATGTAAATATTTTAAAGCACGAATCAACAACACATGAGCAAAAACATAAAAAACACACTTGACACCAAGATTTTGACATGGAAACCTAGTTAAGGGAAAAACCACGGTGGGGGTTAACCCACAAAGATTATACTCTATTAAAAGTATTACAAAAGGGGGAATGCACATGCATTCGGGCTCAATGCCTAGAGCTCATTGATCAAGAGAGGCTCACTGCCTACAAGAATGTTTACAAAAGGATTACAAATTTTTGAACTAATAAGTAGCATCTTCCAATGCAAGAATTTAGTTCTGGTTAAGCAAATAATACTAATTTTACACACTTCATCTTTATTCTACCCTATTTACTACTCTACCATAATCTAGACCTTAGATCTCTTCTCTTTCACACTTTTGTCTGCCTTTTTCACACTTACTCCATATTTGCATCACTATCACACACACAACATCACTCAAATCCATCAGTTATATATATTTGCATCAACAAACTCAATCACTTATCGGTCAGCGTTATGAAGAACTTAACAATACAAGTACTCTGTTTTGTTGACTAAATCCATACATCAATATTGATGCGTATTAGAAATAACACTTGTAGGTCACCATTCATGTTGGCCACTAACATTATATCCCATACACAACTCACAAAAACATTTCTACTAGATCCGCACAAGGATCTAACACAAGTTGGCATGTTCTTCACTGAACTGTCCTGTCATATTAGGACCCGGTACTCAAATGCTCATAACTTTTAATCCCTTTGTCACCAGAGGCTGAAATCTTAGATTTGGATTCTTCTGACATTCTTCTACACTCCCTTAGATTTACAACATGCAATAATCAATTGGAGAGATCTGCTAACCAAAATATTGAGCTCTACCATATATATCTATCCGGACTGGATAAATCTTGGAACCAACTTCCGGTATGATCTGATACTGCACTACGGATGTGTGGAATGGACTGAGTTGCCATCAATGACAACACATGACATGCCTTGTAGTTTGACTTGCCAACAAAGAGATCTTATTTTCATGTAAGAGCAAAGCAATGTAATAAAGCAGTTCATGATGAAGAGTTTTGAGACATGTTGGTCATGATGTTAGTCATTCGCAAACATAGAATAAAAGTTACACAACAACCTTTACTCATCTTGAAAGATACGATGAATTCAAAGAATTCATGATCCCAAGTCTCCGTTGATTAGGTCTTAATCTACTGACGTTACTCAGTGGTTGATGTGTGTTGCTGTTTTCCATTCAGGGGCCTTACGTGTTTCTGCACTGTTCATCATCACTATCCTCAAATATCCTGCTCTGGATGTTTGCTCTGCATAAGTCTCCAACAATTCTACCTCTGCACTGTAAATTTAGTCAAATAATGTGCCTACAGGCTGATATTTGCATGATTTCTACCATTATTTATGATTCCTTGCATGATATTTTCAATAATACATGCAATTAACTCAAATATGCTAATGATCTTCAGTTACGTACGGGATTTCAGCATATTTCACTGTTTCTGCTTGTTATTTATCATGATTTGTAGTTATGGTGATGAATTTATGAAATTGAAAAAAAGGAAAAGGGTTAAAGAATGAGATTCCCAAAACTACTGGACTTAGATCACTGATTCACATACAAGCTCCCATACATGCAATGAAAAGAAGGAAAACTAGAAATCATACTTCACCAGGACATTCCACAAATCCGCATGATCTAGTGCAAATCTTCAAAGGAAAAGTTGACAACAACATGTAATGAAATGAAAGCGCTTCCAGTTGAACACAGCATTCACCAGTACATATCCAGAAATCAACAGAAAGATTACGCAAAATTTACAATTAGGATGTAATCTGGAACTTCATATCCATTCAGTATGCTCAAGAACAGGTACATTTACAGTGATCTGAAGAAAGAACCTTGACATTTCAACAATTCTATCCTCATTAGTCTCAGTAATCCGATCTCCTAATTGATTCTACAGTAATTGACTTTTTGCACCAGATGCGTCTATGTATTCTAATGTATTCCTCCCCTTTGATGACAAGCTCTGGCTCTTATATAGAGCAACTGCCAAAAAAACGGTTACAACGATCCAAGGATCAGGATCCTCTCACAACAAACAACGGTCCAGATGAAAAGCACATACTCCGTCAGTTGGCAAATGCACAGCTGGCACAAAATATTCCAGCATCTTCAACTTGATTCGGTCTCCAGCTGGCGAACAGCATACTTGACAATATCCTCCTCATTTCTGGCTCATGTTGCCTCCATGCGCAACTTTGTAATGCTCAGCTTCAGCAGCAGCATCATGACTTCAATGCTCATCTTCAGCAGCAGCATCATGACTTCAATGCTCATCTTCAGCAGCAGCATCATGACTCCCTGCAAGTAAACAGACAAACATTAAGTTCATCATCATGTGGATAAACAACAGGAAGTAAACATTTTATTAAACATACCTCCCAATGTGCAGCTACAGGCAATCAGGCTTTACCTGTGGAAAATATGCACTAAATGCATAAACAGCATAAAACAACCAGGTCAACCCTCGTTGACCAAAATCAGGCAGTCGGGCTTTTAAATTTCTATCATCTCAAATTTTCCCGCCCATTTCCATGTGTATCGGGTTCAAATATGATCATGCATGTCAAAATATACAAGGAAATAACCGTCCTTAGCAAATTACTTCATACCTGGCTTTGCATGCTCTGTTTGTATGTTTCGGGTCATCATCATCATGTTCGCATCGGTGTGACCACATATGATCAGGTTGACAATATTAGACTTGGCCGACGGCAACAGTTATACCTACTCCAAAAATCATGATGATGCCCAACTCTATGTCTTGTATCTAGTCGCAGGATATCATGAACTATGATGCTCCTCCTTTCCGAATGCTCTGATGAAAAGCACATCAGGATGTTTCACTTTTGCATACTAGGAAAGAAAGACATCGTTGTCATCATCATGATGAAGACAAACAGGACGGTTATTTCCTTGTATATTTTGACATGCATGATCATATTTGAACCCGATACACATGGAAATGGGCGGGAAAATTTGAGATGATAGAAATTTAAAAGCCCGACTGTCTGATTTTGGTCAACGAGGGTTGACCTGGTTGTTTTATGCTGTTTATGCATTTAGTGCATATTTTCCACAGGTAAAGCCTGATTGCCTGTAGCTGCACATTGGGAGGTATGTTTAATAAAATGTTTACTTCCTGTTGTTTATCCACATGATGATGAACTTAATGTTTGTCTGTTTACTTGCAGGGAGTCATGATGCTGCTGCTGAAGATGAGCATTGAAGTCATGATGCTGCTGCTGAAGCTGAGCATTACAAAGTTGCGCATGGAGGCAACATGAGCCAGAAATGAGGAGGATATTGTCAAGTATGCTGTTCGCCAGCTGGAGACCGAATCAAGTTGAAGATGCTGGAATATTCTGTGCCAGCTGTGCATTTGCCAACTGACGGAGCATGTGCTTTTCATCTGGACCGTTGTTTGTTGTGAGAGGATCCTGATCCTTGGATCGTTGTAACCGTTTTTTTGGCAGTTGCTCTATATAAGAGCCAGAGCTTGTCATCAAAGGGGAGGAATACATTAGAATACACAGATGCATCTGGCGCAAAAAGTCAATTACTGTAGAATCAATTAGGAGATCGGATTACTGAGACTAATGAGGATAGAATTGTTGAAATGTCAAGGTTCTTTCTTCAGATCACTGTAAATGTACCTGTTCTTGAGCATACTGAATGGATATGAAGTTCCAGATTACACGTAAGGCCCCTGAATGGAAAACAACAACACACATCAACCACTGAGTAACGTCAGTAGATTAAGACCTAATCAACGGAGACTTGGGATCATGAATTCTTTGAATTCATCGTATCTTTCAAGATGAGTAAAGGTTGTTGTGTAACTTTTATTCTTCATCATCACTATCCTCAAATATCCTGCTCTGGATGTTTGCTCTGCATAAGTCTCCAACAATTCTACCTCTGCACTGTAAATTTAGTCAAATAATGTGCCTACAGGCTGATATTTGCATGATTTCTACCATTATTTATGATTCCTTGCATGATATTTTCAATAATACGTGCAATTAACTCAAATATGCTAATGATCTTCAGTTACGTACGGGATTTCAGCATATTTCACTGTTTCTGCTTGTTATTTATCATGATTTGCAGTTATGGTGATGAATTTATGAAATTGAAAAAAAGGAAAAGGGTTAAAGAATGAGATTCCCAAAACTACTGGACTTAGATCACTGATTCACATACAAGCTCCCATACATGCAATGAAAAGAAGGAAAACTAGAAATCATACTTCACTAGGACATTCCACAAATCCGCATGATCTAGTGCAAATCTTCAAAGGAAAAGTTGACAACAACATGTAATGAAATGAAAGCGCTTCCAGTTGAACACAGCATTCACCAGTACATATCCAGAAATCAACAGAAAGATTACGCAAAATTTACAATTAGGATGTAATCTGGAACTTCATATCCATTCAGTATGCTCAAGAACAGGTACATTTATAGTGATCTGAAGAAAGAACCTTGACATTTCAACAATTCTATCCTCATTAGTCTCAGTAATCCGATCTCCTAATTGATTCTACAGTAATTGACTTTTTGCGCCAGATGCGTCTGTGTATTCTAATGTATTCCTCCCCTTTGATGACAAGCTCTGGCTCTTATATAGAGCAACTGCCAAAAAAATGGTTACAACGATCCAAGGATCAGGATCCTCTCACAACAAACAACGGTCCAGATGAAAAGCACATGCTCCGTCAGTTGGCAAATGCACAGCTGGCACAGAATATTCCAGCATCTTCAACTTGATTCGGTCTCCAGCTGGCGAACAGCATACTTGACAATATCCTCCTCATTTCTGGCTCATGTTGCCTCCATGCGCAACTTTGTAATGCTCAGCTTCAGCAGCAGCATCATGACTTCAATGCTCATCTTCAGCAGCAGCATCATGACTCCCTGCAAGTAAACAGACAAACATTAAGTTCATCATCATGTGGATAAACAACAGGAAGTAAACATTTTATTAAACATACCTCCCAATGTGCAGCTACAGGCAATCAGGCTTTACCTGTGGAAAATATGCACTAAATGCATAAAACAGCATAAAACAACCAGGTCAACCCTCGTTGACCAAAATCAGGCAGTCGGGCTTTTAAATTTCTATCGTCTCAAATTTTCCCGCCCATTTCCATGTGTATCGGGTTCAAATATGATCATGCATGTCAAAATATACAAGGAAATAACCGTCCTTAGCAAATTACTTCATACCTGGCTTTGCATGCTCTGTTTGTATGTTTCGGGTCATCATCATCATGTTCGCATCGATGTGACCACATATGATCAGGTTGACAATATTAGACTTGGCCGACGGCAATAGTTATACCTACTCCAAAAATCATGATGATGCCCAACTCTATGTCTTGTATCTAGTCGCAGGATATCATGAACTATGATGCTCCTCCTTTCCGAATGCTCTGATGAAAAGCACATCAGGATGTTTCACTTTTGCATACTGGGAAAGAAAGACATCGTCGTCATCATCATGATGAAGACAAACAGGAGGACTTGGAATATGATCCTGCCGCTGAGGAAAGGAATATCATGGTGACATCATCCTGATATTCGGGCTTCAATAAAATGCAAAGGGATGATGTCACCGTCATGTTTCGTTAAGATCAGGAGATAAATGGAATATCGGGTCACCTCCAAGGAAGATGATCAGGTGGTGCATGTAAAATGACCCCTTCGCGGCCAAGGTGATCCTCTCAAAAGATCAGGATGATGATGATCATCATCATCATATTCACACTGGGTGATCTAAAATATGATCCTGCTGAATGTCCAGATGACGTCATCAGGATATCCGCAGCCCTTGTTAATCTTCGAACATGACGTCATCGTCATCATCATATTGACGAACAGGATCATGCCTTGGAAAATATCTTGCCGAAGGAGAAAGGTGATGGTGACGTCATCGTCATCATCATATTTGCAAAAGGTTATACTTCTCGGCAGGATGATATTACGAACTGTCGGGTAGACGAACAAGATTATGATGATCTCGACAACATGACAGGAATGAAATAACACCCTCCACTTCGGAAGATAAGGTGATCATCATGATCACGCAAAAGGAGATCAGGAGGATATTTCGAAAAGTGATCCTGCCTTGAAATATCATGATGATGATGATCACCAGGACTGTCGTGCGCGCGCAAATTATGCAGATGGTGAATTTTCTAAGTAGGGTGATGATGATCATCAGCATGATATTATCACATCGGGTGATGTTAGAATATCATGATGCTCACGATGTGCCCAAGGTTGCTTGACGGGAAAACACACTATCACTTAAGATTGACGTCCGGATGTTTCGGGACTGCATGATTTTTATCAGGTGATAGAGTAAGATCATGATGATGACCTTTCGCGATACAAAAAGACCGCTCGACGGGAAAAGATTACTATGACTTAAACTTGACGTCCGGATGTTTCGACCTCAGGATATTATTGGGGGGCTTTTCAAATATCATGATGATGATGTTCATCATACAGCAATTATCAGGTTTGACCAAAACTTTGACTGCTCATAACTCCTTCATATGGACGAATTTTCGAGTGATGTAAAAGGCAAACCTGCATGGAATTTCAAACTCTTTCTAACCATGAAGTCATAGAAACAAAATATGAACTTTGACAAACTAACCTCATGATGATGACCTACCTCATCCTGACCTTCATGATGATGATGCACCTGACCTATTTTTACCAAACCGCCAGAAAGCAGACAACACAAACCAGAACAAAAGTTGGGTCCCTGTTTTGCCAAGTCAAAATGGGGCGTGTTGTGTAACCACACAACAAGACAGTGTTCTGAGCTACATTGGAGCTATATTCATGCATTTGCAGATGCAACTATAGTAGTTCATTTTGGTAGAGAGCCACCCTTTCTTTCTTTCTTTTCTTTTGGTAGTGAGGCTATATGCAATGAGCATCCTTTTGTGGACAGTGAGTCCTTAAGGGCAGTGAGCCTCTTTGTAATTCGGTATTGTTACTAAATATATTGTGAGCTAACACTCACAGTGGTTTTTCCCCTTTTAGGTTTTCCATGTAAAACTTTTGGTGTTCATTTGTTATGGTTTATGGTTGTACTTTCTATGCTTGATTTGCTTTACTATTATTGAATGTAGAAAATGGATTAAAGTTTTAATAAGTGAATGGTTTAATAGAATACTAATTCACCCCCTCTCAGTATTTCAGGTGTCGAACATAGCCTTTATTAAATGTGGACATATAATAATATTAACTAAATTTTCATTTATTCTAAATGAATAACTAAAAGTTTAAGTTTTCAAAATAATGTTATGTCAAAGGGCCCTTGGTCTACTAGTGAAGTTGAGAGGTTCTGAATGAGCCCAACAGGGATCATGTCTTGCTGAGTGCAAGGCCCTTGACACCATAAGCAATGAGGTTAGGATTGTGCCCCAAGTGAATTTGACGAAATGGATACCCCTTGGTCATGGTTCTCAGCCGAAGAGGTTCAACCTGAGGCTTGTTCTCCTATATCGAGTAGCAAAAATGATCTTGTGGATGATCTCCATTAAGAAAAAATAATGTTATAAGAGTTCTAAATTTATATAATTTGTGATTTGTGAAAGTAAATTAAACAATTCCTACATTAATCCTTTGAGAGAAGAAATTAAAATAAGTTCTTGAATATACACAATAATAGTAGACAAATAGTGCATGCCATAAGATATTCCCTAGGAAAATCCTTGCAAGTAAAACCTAACCTCCAAAATGCACTTATTGTATTATCTAAGCAAAAGATTACAATATAATCATAGAGTATCTTTTCTCTTGACAAAAGATACAAGAGATATGTGACCACTATCTTTAGGAGTCAATATAACAATATAACCATGCTTTAAAAACCACCATCCCAAATATCAAATATACAATTAAAGGATAATCCACAAAACTACCAACAGTTTCCAATACTGTGGGCTAGAACAAGGGACCCAACTTGAGCACCCAAATCCATGGTCCAAATTTCAACACCATCCACTCATGAATGCACCTTACATAATAGATTATAACCCCCAGGTCAAGGAGTCCATCGAGTAAACTTGAGCACTCCATATGGGTGTATTCAAACCTCTTACCATATGCTCTTACAAATTCCATTATTAGTTGGTTAAAGATGTTCCACCTAGTCCACTATGTAACCCCCTCTTACCAAGTTCCATCCCAAATATCAAATATATAAGAAAAAGATAATCCACAAAACTACCAACAATTTCCAATACCATGGGCTAGAACAAGGTACCCAACTTGGGCACCCAAATCCATGGTTCAAATTTCAACACCATCTACTCATGAATGCACCTTCCATAATAGATTGTAACCCTAAGTAAAGTAGTCCATGTCCACCAAACTTGAGCACTACATATGAGTGTATTCAAACCTCTTACCAAAGTCTCTTACAAATTCCATTATTAGTTGGTCAAAGATGCTCCACCTAGTCCACTATGTAACCCCTGCTTACATGTTCTTAATGACTTACACATTTCATAGTTTTTTTAAAACTTATTATAATGTCATAGATGCTCTTACACATCTTACATAGTATGATTATTAAGTGGTGTGGCATGTCATCCTAATGAATCTCAAGCTTCCTCCCAAGTGAGGTGCGCTTTTCCATGTGGCCCCATATTTATAATACACTACAATATTAAATAAATACAATGTTATATAAATTTTCAATGTGTACACCACCTATTTATAGCAATTAGACATTTTTAACAATGACCAAGCTATTTAAATATTTTTTATTGATATTTTGAATTGTGTTGATTAGTAACAAGGTGAGATGACTCTTATGGTTACTTTGGTTATTTAAATTGTTCTTATAGTTGGAGTTTGAAATGTGACATTAACTAGAGTAGACATATTTAGTACCAATGTCTTGGTGTAATTATTTATTTAATTACACTTTATTAAGTTTACTTAGGGAGTTTTTAAGATCTTAGGATTTTCTATCTTACAAATATAAAAGACAAATCTCATATGTAATTATTCAATCCAATATCATTATTGCATCCTTATTATGCAAATTTATCCTCTTCACTTTTTTCTCTTGTAGAAGATAATCTCTAGTTTTGCAAATGATCTTGGGAGCTTGAGTCCATTATCAAATTATTTAATCACAAATTATCCTATTCCAAAGTCTTCATTCATCTAATCCACATCATCTAATCCACCTCACACATCCACCTCACCATCTTGCACATGTAATTAAATATTTTAATATTTAATTAATCTATTTTCTCTCACCCACATGGCCTATTCTTCCTCCAACCATCCCTATTCCAAAGGATGTGGTCTCTCCATGTCACCACGGTCAAAGGGCACTTTGTGACTCTTGTTCCATAGTCCCTAGAATCTTTCCAACCTCCCTACAAACATGATCTCCTTGTTTGACCTTTTCTCTTTGGTCATTGTGAGCCTTGTGACATGTGAACTCATGTCACCCCTTTCTTAGGATGAGAGGAACATGTTCCCTCTTTCTCTCCCTCATCTCAACCAACTTAATCCTCACTGTACACCTCTCAAGACCAAGTCTCCACCATTGAGATATTGACACATGGATTTTCCCTCTCTTTAGCCTATAAAAGGAAGCTCATTCCCTCATTTCAATGATCCACAAGCTATAGCAAAGTTACTCTGTAGAAATTCTAGCATGCCTTTGGCAAAGCATTAATATTGTTCATTACATTATATCCATTATCTTCATATCCATACAACCATGGCTTCAATCATCCATCCCTCATCCTCACAATAGTTGCATTATAGTTAATTTCCATTGCATTTTATCCAACATACAACCATTCAAGTATTATCATCTTCAAATAGCAAGGAAGCACGCTTCTAAGAGCTCTATTCATTAATAAGATCAATACAAGATAGGTGAACAATGGACACATTTGAGGTAAATCAATCTTCAAGGTAAAATATATTTGTTTATTTGATTTGCATCATATTTCATTGAGGTTATTGGATTATTAGTAGTTTAATACTATTAAAAATATTTCCACTAACATTTTTGGCACCCACCATGGGGCTTTGCCCTATTTTTAACTTCCATCTAAGTGTTTTGTGAAGGTTCTATCATGACAGGCCATTTCTATGCATACAACTTCCAATTCAGCACATTTAACACATTATGTTGCGCTTTTACCTTTCTACGCTTACGACATATCCTGCTACGCATCTGGGACTTTTCCCTATGCTTTTGCTCTTTCTACACATACAAAGTGCAGTCCTACACTTTTAACTGTTATTCTCATGCATTTGCGAATCAACGCATATAATACATAGTGTTGTGCATATGACTTATAGTCTTGCACTTTCAAATTGTAACAGAGAGTTGTAAAAGTTTTATAAGGTTTTCCATACTAACCTTCATTTGTAGGTGTTAGGAGCTAGATTTAGTCATTTTAGCTAAATTATTAAGCCACCTAGAACTAATTAGGAAGGAGTAACTTAATAGGTTCATGCAAATCTTCACTAGGAGGAAAGTAAATCCTTTTGTCGCATCGTAACTTTCATCTAGTCCCAACCTACAGGTTAAAATTGAACAATTGCTTTATGTTTTTACTATCTTGCACTACAATCTATCACATAACATAATAGGGGAAAGTAACACTTGTTTTATTTCTACAAACAACAATCTACACCTAGATTTGTTAGAGGGATAAAATTAACAAAATCTTTTCCAAGTTATTGCTATCTTGTTATAAATTTATGTGCTTGGTAGAGTTTACACATTTAGTTATTTTTCTTTTAACTAGGGAGATAAAGAACCAATGTTCTCCATGTTTTTACAATCATAATAGGACTATGCTCTCCCCTTAACTAGGTGACCAAAATGCCAAACTTATCATTTTGCATGTTTTACCTTTAGATAGGCCTGGCCTTGGAAATCGTTCCTTCCAAGTGGGAACAACCTTAAGTGATAAGGGGCTAAAGCCAAGCTCCTCCAAGTCAATATAAATAAATTGTGTTTGTGACGAAAGTTGCAAGTGATGGGTGCTATTGTATTACACCGACCAATGTTTCCCCCAAAACCCTGTGGATTGTAACCTTTGCAGACTAGGAAGCCTTCTTATCAAAGAGAATGGCCACACGTGTAATCACCTAAATGGATGCCTTGACTAAAATCCTTTTGTTATAGTAAGCCAAAATCCCCTATTTGGTGACATAGGAGGAGGAACCTCTAGAGCTGTCTAACGTCATACATTCATTTAGTGTAGAGATAGAAAAGTTCAACTCTTTGAAGGAACTATAACTTGGTATGCATGAGAAGTGAGTGTTGTGGAAGGGGAGCTGGTGCTACCAAGTTATTAATTGTCCACCTTTATGCAAGTGGTTGGTGTAGAAACCAAGTTAGAACTCATCAAATATTGTCCTTGCCATCCTAGGATTGTAATTGTTTGTTTTTAATTTTGTTAAGTAATCATGAAAACCATTTGTTCTCTGTGTTTTCCTATAATAACATGAACCAAAATCAGCATTGAAAACCTTATATTAACTTAGGAAAATGTTCCAAACAAATCAAATAGTCAAACTGAAACAGAAAACCAAGTTACATGCAGTTCTGTGCATATAAAACACTCTACTACGCATACAACGCATCTTGTTGCGCATTTAATCTTGCAGCGCATGTAACCAATTCTACCACACATTTAAAACATCTTGCTATGCTTATAATATTTTAGCACTTTTAACACATAGAGTTGTGCATATAAAACACAGTGTTGTGCTTTTAAACCCAACTAGATTGGTGCATTTGACCAACAGAGCTGCGTATTTGATTCGTTATCCCATGCTTTTGAAGTTGTGCATACAAAACAAAGGTATATTTTGTACAGTTTGGGATAAAAACATTATCAATTTTAGGTACCCTTTTTTACTGTAGTTTCACCCTAAAAAATTAGTTCTACCGTGCAAATACCTTTCCATATCATTTTCACAAACATCCTCTTTTTACATCATTGCCTTGCTATAAAAACACCTCAAAATCAAACAACAACTTGCTTCTAGGACCTAGTTGGTACTCTACCAACCCAAACAAGAGATAGTTAGTTTTATAACAAAATTTCAAATCATCCTTCTCAACAAAACTATACTAGTGTAACCTTGACAAGAAAATAGTTCTCATCAAATAGCGGTGTCAATCTATCCCTATTTAGGACTACCACTCGTATTGTCACTCTGATAGCTATTAGACATTATAGCTCAAGATTTACCCTATTTGAGACAAACATAGAACCAACAAAAACCTTAGCAAAATTAATTCCAATCAAACTCACCTTCTACCATATCACACCTCCAATCAAAATCAAAATCCAACAAATCTCATAATCTCATTTCATCCCATTCCAAAATCTTGCATGGTGCAAACTAGATCTCAATCAAAACAAAAGCAAAACATGGACAACCTTAACAATAATATACCCAATCTGGATGATGAGGAAGTCACTCAAGAGGAAATCCTCCAACAACTCCAAGACCCTAAGTTCCAAAAGATAATGGATAGAGTTGTTGCTACCAATCCCCAAAAGTATTTCCTCATTCTTGCTCAACAAGGAGCAAAGCTACCTGGAGACTTTGATATCTCTAATCTATGAGAGAATAATGCCTCAACGAAGCCGAGTCATTGAAAGATGGCTCCAAAACTGAAAAAGAGACTTGAAAAATAGAAAAGGCTAAGGATACACTTAATCCCTTGGATGTATTGACAACCCAAATCTAAGCCTTACAACAGCAATTGGTAGATATCCAAAGTGGAACCACAACGAAACATTATTTGATTGAAGATATCTCACCTTACCCATTTGACAAATCCTTGAACATGATACCTTTTCATATAAGATTTGAAGTGCCAAAATTTGACAAGTATAGAGGAAAAGGAGATCCTAGAGATCACATTAAGGAATTTAGTGCTGCTTGTCTTGAAGTCACCCACAATGACACTTATCTAATGTGACTATTCCATAGAAGCCTAGGAGGACAAGCCATGGAGTGGTTTTCATGTCTACCTCCCGGCATCTGCACCTTTAATGAATTAGTGGACAAATTTGTCACACATTTCTCTTATAACATAGAACATGAAATCTCCATGCTAGACCTTTGCAACACTAAACAAAAAGGAGGAGAATCATTTGCATCTTTCCTACAAAGGTGGAGGCAGCTTCCAAGCAAATGTCCCTATCACATACCTAGAAAACAAATGATAGAAATGCTTGTGCATAATTTGTCTACTGAGCTAAGCTACCAAATAAAAATTCAATGTCCATCAACTTTTAGCAAGGTCATTGAGATGGGGCTTCTCATTGAGAAAGCCTTGATAGCGAAGGGGCAAGTAAAAATATATAAAGACACCCCAATCTCTAACAACAATGCGGATAAGTCACGATTTTGGACCAAAAACAAACCCATAGTGAATGATAGTGTGGTAGATGCAAAACATACAACACCAAAGCAACCTATTTTCAACGTATCCAATCCGCAAAATAATGCACCATCTACCAAGCCTCAAGGTACTAAACAAAAACAAAACAACTTCCCTCCAAGAAGAAAGTTCACACAACTTGGTGAATCACTTGAATCTGTACTTAGAAAGTTGATTGGGGGCAACATGATCACACTCCCACTAGTGCGTGAATACGAACCCAAGTTCAAATCTCCTTGGTGGAATGAAAATGACTTTTGCGAATACCATAAGAGTAAAGGTCATAAAACCAATGATTGTATGAAACTCAAGCATGTCATTCAAGACCTTTTTGAGCAAAAGCGCATATCCATTAATGAAGGACATACTACCAACGATGAACATATAGCATTGAAGAATCCTCTTCCTCATTATGAGAAAGGAGGTTCTTCAAACCAAAACAACAAAGGGGCTAACAAAGTGAGCTATAACAATGCTTCTTTTGATGACACCATCAATCATATCTCCCAAAGTGATTCATACATCAATGTGATCACCATAAATGATCATCCTGACTGTAATGTGACAACACATTGTGGAAACATAACTCTGCAAGGGGCTCAATCAAGGCCATCTTCCACATCTAAGTCACCCTCTACATCAAATCAGTACAGCATTATCAACCAACTTCACAAAACACTCACGCATATCTCCATCTTGGAGTTATTGCGTTTATCACCTTCCCATAAAGCCATTTTAGAAGAAGCTCTCTTGGAGACAATGGTTGCTACAAACCTTGCCCAAGATCAATTCTAGGCTATGGTAGGCCATCGCACCACTCCGCATTTCCTATCCTTCACTAAGAAGGATGACATGTCAATAAATCAACCACATAATGCATCCCTACACATTGAGGCCCTAATACATAAGCACAGAATAAAAAGGGTCCTAACAGATGGAGGGGTTGGTTTGAACATTTGTAAACTAAATTTAATCCTTGCATTGGGGTTTTCTGAGAATGACATTGATCCCAAGAAAAGTATGTAGTGTGCCAAGTTCTCGACATGGAGCTTGCATATAACATTCTTCTAGGAAGACCTTGGATCCATGCAATCAAGGTTGTCCCATCAACATATCACCAATGTATCAAGTTCCCATATAATGGTCAATAAATAACCATACAAGGGGACCCCATTCCTTTTCAGTATTGCAATACCATATAGTCTAAACCAGATTTTGTGATACCTACCAATAGATCAGCTTCACCCTCTACAACCAATGTTGACCCAAGCTCAATACCTTCTACATCAAAATCTACGAAACAAAAATTCAAGATCAAGGATAAAGGTGTAGGAGAGTATTCCAGTGAGCAAACCTTTTGTCTCACACCATTACCTCTTCCACCTAAACCCACCCATCCATTTCCTTATTCATCTACCCATACTCCTATAAAGGATGTGATCCAAAGGCTACTAGAAAGGAGTAAACCACCCTCATGCCATCAAATCTCTATCCTTAAAATTATCCATGAACCTTCAAATACCATGCCAAGTCCTTCAAACCGATCATGTCATCCACAACCCCTTTAACCTATTCAAGAACCTCTCCATAAGTCATCATCTTCCACTTCCATTTCAACCCAAAGTCAAGAGATATGTCAATAACTTAATCCTAAGCATGTGAATACATCAAGTCCTAGTCCTAATCAAGATGAAATCATTTTCACTCCACCCATCCATAACACATATCTATTCCATGATCAAGATATTACTTATGAAGAAGCTATCCATGAGCAACTTGATCTATGCCTATCTATTGGAAAGAAATCCAAACTCAACCCATCCATAACATATATCTTTTTCATGATCAAGATGATATCCATGATGAATAACTTATCCATGAAAACCTTGATCCTATTCATACCCCCACAACTATCCATAAACAAGATACCCAAGACCTACATACTCCATGTAGTAAAGATCTTGTTGATCTACTTGAGAATTCACCTCATTTTATGGCCTTCCTTCAAAGCAAAGAGAATTCTTCTCCATCCAATGCTACCCATGTTCTACAAACATACATTTTCCTTGATGAGACACTTGCCTCCCAAGTGCACATAGATGATCAAACCAATAACTTGGATCTTAGTAAACATAATGATAATCCAAATCCTAATGATCCTCCACCATCCATTATTAACTCCATTCCAAGTCTAACATATCTACTTGGTCTATCTACCTTCATTCATGAATGTTCCTCCTTGGAACAACAGCAACCATTGTCCACCACTTCTCCATCCAATAAAGAACCTGAGAGTAGTTTCCAAACTACACCTAGTCACATAGTGCATCACATGCTCCAAAAGATGAACTACCAAGGTAAAGGCTTAGGCCTTCATGAACAAGGTATTTTGGAACCCGTCCATGTCAGTGTTCCTCCTTTCTCCTATGGCCTTAGATACATTCCCCAAGGTGAACAATCTAAAGATGTTGATACTTCCTCCATTCCTCCTAAGTCCACCACTTTCCACCACAAATCCTATCACATTCACAAAACATATGTTGCCATTCCACCTCCATCATCATACAAATCCCAAAAGCATGTGACCATACACCTACCACCATCCACTTTACCTCCACTTCTACCATGCCTAATTATCCATTTACCCATAAATCTTCTAAAAATCCTAATCATGACCAATGAATGCACACATGGTCTAAACATGAGGCTTTCGCTCATCTCACCAACCCCAAGGGATATGAAAATAAAAGTGTGGATACCTCCTATAAAGGAAAATATCCTAAAAATCCTCATTCTCCCAATCCCATACCTTCAAAAGAAAAGACCAAAACTAAAGTAGTTTAGGTTCCCAAGGCAAAAGAATCAATTCAAAAGAGGCATCCACCTCTCACAAATCCCAAACATCCTTCTCCATCCATTCCATTCCAAAATATCACATTCCTTCAACCCACAAGTCAAGGAAAAAAAAATACTAAGTCCATATGGGTTCCTAAATGCCTAACTCACCCATCTCCTAAGCAAATATCACCATTTCTTCTTACACCACCTCCCATCAAAAGCTTCAAAGTCTATCATGGTGTATATAGCCATTGGTTATGATTCCCTTTCATTCCACAACATTTCCACGTACCTCCATCCCTCCATCATTCAACTACTATCCTACATATCTTCCCAATCATCCTTCCCTATGGTCCATGCTTTTGCATAAGCCTTTTACCCATCCTCTTGAATAAATCCTAAGTAATCCACATCATACTCCACTATATTTTCCTACATAATCCACATCCTAATCCACTATCTACCTACTCCATATCCCTTTCATGCAATCCCCTACCAACATCTATGAGCACAATGACATTTGATATGGTCTATGTGATGACATCCATCTCTAGTGCCACTACCACCTTTCATGGAACTAGACACTTGAGTCCCTCTCATCCATATTCCACCTATCTTTTTCAAAAATAAAAAATTCTTCATCCAATGGTGAAAACTTCGCAAAATGGGCACCTTGGATAAGTACCATGATGAAAACCTGACAAAGAGGCATCATGTGTAAGTTGATCTTCTATATCACTTATCCTTGGGAGCACATTGTCTCATCAACCCTATCTTTTTCCATCTTATCTTACCACACCATCCTATCATCCTCATCCTACATATACCTATTATAGTGAGTCCATTCATCCTCCATTCCTCTTTTGATCTTGAAAAAGATATGGGGGCAAAATGTTGAAACATACTTTGGAAAAATTCTTAATATAGCTTATCTTTTTCAAAACAATCCAATCCTATCATCCTCCTTCATTGTAAGCATTGTCAAGTAAAATCCAAAGTTATTCCTATGCGACATAGTCCTTGGTGATCACATCCTTGTTTTATTTTGTGTGTATCCATTATATCCCTTATCGCCCATCCTTTTATCCAATCTTCAATCCTACAAACTCCAATGCAAGGGAGTCAAAAGCAATGTCGATAATAAATCACTTCCTCCATCTTTTAGGATTTCAGTCCCACATCCATCTTTCCTATCATATTAATCCAGTAACCACATCTATTTCACATCTACCTCACAATGACCTACCATAGCTTGGTGTCTTGTCATCCTTATCACCTTATCCAGTAGGGTCATCCCATCGCATTACCCTATCATTTGTCCTATCACAAGTCCATTGTCAGTATCACCAATATTCCAAACTATGTTGCCTCTGTGTCATCATGTAGGCAAGGCCATCATCGATGCACCCCCGAGGCTCCTTTTCCATCCATTCCATCCCATGATATTCAACCTTTGGTCCATTTGATTCTGCACCATTTCTCATCACCTAGGTCTTTAGGTCCACATAGGTCCACCCCAAACTATGTTGCCTCTACATTTTCATGTAGGCAAGGCCATTTAGCAATGGGCCCTCAAGGCACTAGGTTAGTCCATTAGGGCCCGTCAAATTGTTCATTGTCAATTTGTCCATAATAAATAAATCCTCTACTTGACTGGTGGAAAATCCTCGACCTAGTCAGGGAATAGGATTCTTGAATGCTATAAAATTAGAGGGTAAACAATTGGATCATGGTTTTATCACTAGAAAACAAACAACATGACAAGCAAGCTTCCAACATCATCTTGACACAAAAGACAGCGAAACTACACTTGACAAATCCATTTTGACCTAAGACATCAAACTGATTTTATCAAGTTATTGCAAGAAAACATGTTTTGGGCAAGAAAGTTTTTCAATGGTTGTTTTAAAAGTCTTATATCGTGATTTTTGTTATTATGTCTTTCTATACTACTCAAGTATGTTTCAAATTAGAGAAGCTATGATGGGGGCATAATCATTTTATTTGTCTATTGTTTGTGGGTTTTATCTTTAGTAATGTGAAGCCTTGTCTAAAAACATGATCAATATAATGATCATCGAGGACATCAGAGGTCTAAACATGAAACAGGTTTAATCATTATATATTGATACGCAAGCAGTACTTAGGTCATCTTGGTTCAATTATACTCAGATTCTTGTATTAACTCGCTAAATCAAAATTCATGTAAGTAATACTTAGGTCATCATGGTTTAATTATACCTAGATGTTTGTATTTTCTTACAACATTTTAAAAGCTCAATGATCAAAAAAAGTACTTCAAAAACTTGCGCAATCAAAGATGACAAGTCCATACTTATCCTGTTGCATTCCATTGCATTATAAGCATGTTATCATTTTCCCAAAATCCATGTGTCTTTGTGATCTTTCATTATCTAATTTCTTATCTGTCATTACCAATTTCTTATCATTCATTACCAAATCATTCATTATCACATTTCTTATCTTTCATTATCATTTCCTTTCATGTATCCAATTCATTTTCTTCTAAAAAAGTGTATTGTTATTAAGATTGAGTGTACTTGGTGTAGACACCTAAAATTGACTTGCTCCACAAACCAATTTCTCGTATCTCTACACCACCAATTATCCCTCCTATTAATTAAATAAATTTTATTTATTTAATTAATTTGTCTCTAATCATCTACCCTTAGCCATTTATCCATCCTTTGTGATCAATTAATTCATTTAATTTATCACTATACCTTACAACTATATCCTCATTAATTAATTAAATATTCCTAATATTTATTTAGCTAATTTGTCCATCTCCCTAACCCAGATTAATTAGACAAATCATACTTATCTAATTAATCTACCCTACTAATCAACCTAAACCTATCCTAGTTGATTGAATAACAATTATTTAATTAGCTACCCTAGCCTACCTATCCCCTAGACCTAGATTAATTAAGATAAACACTTAATTAACCTTGCTTAGCCCATTTTCCCACACACCTTTGAATAAAAATCAATTTTTTATTCAAAGGGTCACATCCCCCTCTTACACATGTAAGTGTACATGTGTCCTCACTCCCTACACATGTCATAGCTCATTAATGGAACTCTTCCCCATGAATGGAGCTCTTCCCAAAATGAATTTTTAATTCATTTATAATCCTCCTCTCTTCCCAATGTGAATTTTTAATTCACAAATAATGAGAGCCCTCCAAATCCATTAACCAAATCTCAACCCTTGATCTCTCTCATCCACTCCCCTTGTGACACTTGTCACAAGGCTATGACTACAATCCAAACCCTAACTCTCATGCATTTCTAGCCCTTGATCTCATCTTTTAATCCTCACCCTCCATCCGTTTTCCAAAATTCTATAAATGAGACCCTTCTCTAAGCCATTTTCAACAACTTCTTCTTACATCCTTATCATGCCCAGATTTCTCTCAAATCTCTTCATCATACTATCATAATGCCAAAATTATTTTAGCCTCATGTAATATATCATCCAATCCCTTATCTATATTTTTGTTGAATGCATTGAGCAACCCACATTCCACACTTCATCAACTTGGGTATATCTAGGAGCTTTAGGTGCAAGCTTCCCCACCCTATCAAGGAGAGGGATCACATTTGAAGGTAGAAATTTGTGTATTTATGCAGTTAGTTTGTATTTTTCACTTCATTTGTTTTCCTAATTTACATTGGCACACCCGGTGGGACCCACAAGGTCTCAATCTAACAATCTTGTGAGTTTTTTTGTTGTTAAGACATGTTTTTTGTAGATTAGCACTATCTTCCTATGCAGTAGTGCCATTTTACTAGCATTTCAATGCCATTTTTCAACTGTATTAGTGCCTTTTTGTACACAGCCTTTTGCTTGATCATTTGGACTCACATATTTTGTGTCTTTTGCTCTCTGTTTTTGCAGGATTTTATGCAGGGACAGGGGGAGACTATGTCAATTTTTTCCTAAAATCAAACCCTTGACCATTGCTATATCATTTTGGCGCTAAACTCACCTAGTTCGGCACTATCTTTCTCACTATAGAAGTTAAACTAAGGCAAAAACACAATTTAGTGCTATCTTGCCTCTGTATTCGTGCTATCTTGCCTCTGTATTGGCGCTATCTTGTATATTGGTGCTATCTTGTATATTGGCGCTATCTTATAAATTGGCACTATCTTGTATCTATATTGGTGCTATCTTGTATCTGTATTGGCACTATCTTGCATATTAATGCTATCTTGCCTGTGTATTGGCGCTATCTTGTGTATTAGTGCTATCTTGCCTCTGGATTGGCGCTATTTTTCTGTACTAGCTTAGGGATCTGTGTAGGGTTGGGCCTCTTTTTTGCAGGATATTTCAAATCATCCTGGGGCACAATCTGGAAGCTACTAACATCTTTTGCAGGGATTTCTTAGCATAGAGAACACTTTATCTTGGTGCACCTAGAAAGAACCTTTGTGTGCTTAGCTTAGAAAACACGTACATTTGGTGCATAAAATCAATCTTGCTTGCAAACAATCTACATTCAAACACTTTATCTTGGTGCACCTAAAAGGAATCTTTGTGTGTCTTAGTATAAAGAACATTTGATTTTGGTGCAACTAAAATTAATCATTGCTTGCAACAAACAACGTTAGGCACATTGTCGATTTGGGATTAAAATGAACATTAGCTTTTGTTTGTTGTGTCTTGTGCACTTGCACATTTGTGTTATCCCATAGGGTAGAATCAAAGTATCCTCTCCCCTTGCCTTTAAAAGGATCTTAGGTGAAGAGAAATGATTCTATTCTATTTTTCTTTTTAGGATGTGGGCCTGCCCTTGAGACACATCCATTTAGAAAACTCATTGGTGACCCCAAGTAGTACTTTCATCCGGTCCGCTATACAAAAAAAGATAAGGTGAAAGCCAAGTCCTAATTGGTATGAGCACTTACCATTCGATGCTAGCTTGAAAGGGAGTAGTACCTTGTGTATATGAAGCCCCTAGTAGAGCTAGTCAA